>JACAZI010000005.1:5579606-6974507 GCA_014462655.1 Mycena venus | reverse complement strand
TACCGCAAGTGAAGTCGAGCATTTTGCGCCCGTCGTCATATTCGACATATGAGCCTTTCCCGCTGGTCATAATCCCTTCGGTGATTCTTCCGAGCCCGTTCGTTACATTGCGGCTATATTTGAGTAATGAAGAGGAATCCGACGAGGTAGCCATGGTTCGAGAGGAAGAAACCTGGGAGGAACACAGTGGGAAGAAACTAAAGATGTGCGCTTAGAATAGCTTCACTCCACAATAGCAGCCATGTCCAAACATACACGTTGGATTGGCGACATAGCCTGGCTGAACGAGTGAGGAACATCGTGAAGGTCCGTCGAGAGCCCGTCGGGCGTCAGAGCTCCAAAGATCAGGATCAACCTTGTCGCGGTGGCGTGACTCACATCTGCAGATTGCATCATGCCGTGGCTGGCTTTGCGCAAGACGAAAATATTCAATGTCTCCATCTCGTCATTTCGAGTGCGTGCCATTGGTTCAAAAATGGTTCTAGGAACTGCGGTAAAAATTAAAATATTGGGTGTATTGGGTGACATAGAGCTCAAGTTCTTGTTACAGGACAACCGCAGAAAAAAAAATGTAGACAATCAGCTCTATATCCCCACCGGCCTTACAACATGAGGTGTTTTGCTGGACATAACATAGGCAATAGCAGGCAACAGCACGTCGACAAGTTAAAGTTCCCAGTTGGATTCCGAATGAGTATCGGTGATTGAATCCTAGGAGCTTCATTCTTCACTGTGAGCCATTTTCATCGAGGCGTCTGGACTTCACCGCTGTGATCAGGCTCTCCAGCGCGGGTACGTCCAAGCCTTTCCCAACAGCCTCTGCATCCTCCTGCCAGGATGTATATTCCAAATTGTTTTCTCGCGTGTACTCAAAGAACTTGAGATTGCCCCGGGTCCAAGTACCCCCGTCGAGTTCGTTTTTAAACACAAAGTCATGCAGCGCGCCTAGCTCTGCCTTGAATGATGCGAGAACGGCGTGCTACGAGTGCAGGAACTCGCCGTCAGAGCTGCCATCGATGGAGCAGTCGTGCAGCTCAAGCCGCGTGAGCGTAGCCTTGTGGCGAAAGACGAACTTAATGACGTCGGGCCGAAGAGCAAAGTTGTGAAGGGCTAGGGAGGAAAGCTGTGGGAGGAGCATGTCCTTGAAGGACAGCAGTGCAGGATTCGTGCCAACGCGTCGGTCGCTCCGGATAGTGAGCGCTATTACGGCGGTGGAGCTGCGGACGATGTGCGCGACACTTTTGTCCCAAAAACTCCCCAAGGACCTCGTCGTAGTCGACGTTATCCAGTTCGGTATCGGAAAGAAAATCTATGTCCAGTTCCTGCAAGGATCGGAAGACTCGATGGAACCCCTCCTGTGCGTAGATGTCGTGTGGTAAGGTTATCACATTCTTCAGAGTCAACGAAACGAGGAGCGGGGGCGGATTAGCTGCGAGGGCAGTAAATATTCCGATCTGGAGAAGGCGGTTCGTCGCTGGCCTATTCATCGTAGGTGGATTCATCGCAACGTTGCAGAAAGGAGACGGCCTCGGCGCTTTTGAGACTATCATTCACAGTGACTACGCGGAAGGCCAATGGCGTAGCCACGGAATTTAGTGTCTTTGAAGCGAGACGGAGGTTGAAAATGGATGGATCATGCTGGACGTCCTTTGCGATGGCGTGGAGTAACTCCAGCGGCAAATCCGCCATCCCAAGGACGCAAGGACAGGGTGAAATTGGCAAATGACAACGTAGAAGGCGTGATTGTCGGTACCTCGATTCTATTGACTGTCCACTGGAATATTCTCACGGGGTACTAAATAAGGGAAATGGAAACAGAATATGGAAACAGAAACTGGTTTCCGAACAGGCTCTTACGAGGCTACATCGTTTCATACCGTGACTTGTCCTGATGAATGGCCAGGCATCAACGTCGATATCGTCTCTTGCTAGCGAACTTCTCGTGGCCATTGCCGCTGCAGGGCAAGAATCAGATCGTGCGCTAAACGAAAACGAGGCTTTCAAACCGGAATGGGTTTTGTCCCATACCTCCTCCCGATTCCGTGAAGCTATGATCGACACGCCTGCGCTTTGGACGCTCGTCGAAGTCGACTTGGACGCTGAGGGGTCCGTGGAAATCGCCAAGCTCTACCTCGAGCGTTCTCGGGTATGCAAAATCCGGGCAAACCTGTGCCATGCCCAAAACCTTTCGCCTGATGCCGACGCAGACGACGTTCCCCCAGTCATCACAGAGCGGTTCCGCCAAATTATCCCTCACATCCATCGCATATGGTGGCTGAGCATCGCACTTGCGCCGGAGTGGGCAGAGCTGTTGTTGGCGCCATTGCGTGATATGACTGCCCCAAATTTGCAGCATCTCGAGGTCTCAAACGAGATTGAGGATCGCCTTTACAGAGTTGGTTCATGTCGGCCCATTGAGTTGTTCTCGTCTGGGGCCCCAAGGCTTACCTTCGTTAAACTGGTCGGTTTTGTTCCATTCCCGATGCCAGGGCCCCCTTGGATAGCTTCTCTGAAACACCTCGAGTTGCGGAACGTCGAGGCGGATGGACCCTATTTCGTCGAGCTCGCGACTCAATGCATCTCGCTCGCTCATTTATCCCTTGATATGCGCGACATTCCAATAGAAGGGGAGCAGCTCGACATCCCCTCACTGAAATCCCTCCATATAGCGATCTTAGATGGCGAGGACGACACTTTCCTTTCGGAAATGGTCGATGTCTTCAATACTCCCGCATTGACCGAATTGTTGATCAGCAATGCCCATGGCGAGCAGATCTTTCCGCTTTTCAACTCGACCAGCCTTCCTCACGCGTCATTCCCGGCGCTGACGTCCCTCTGCTTCAGCCACGGGCACGGGTGCTCATGTGAAGAAGACTCAGATGAAATGGATGACCTACACACAATTTCAGCTCCTCCTCTAGAGCTCTTCCCTTCCCTGTCCTCCCTCACCCTGATTAACCAATGCTTCACAGCAAACCTTGTCAAAGATATCTTGGGTCCGCACGTGGAACCCTGGCCGCTTTTGCAGACCATCGCGCTGAGTCCCATGGAGGGCTCGTTGGAGGCCGTGTCCGACGCGCTCCGGATTGCCATCCATTCCAAACAGCAAAGCGGACAAGTCCTGCCCAAGTTCAGGCTGGCCCCTGCACTGGCATCTCTGGAAGACTGGCAAGACCTTGGTGCGGATGTGGAAGTATTCGACCCTTGGGATATCCTCCATACTTTCTGGTCGCCTTGAGTCGAAGAACTGGAGCAGCTATTGTGCGTTGATCCTGATACCTTTCATTCGCGTGCCTTGGTCTTAACGAGAAATTCACAGTGGGATGTACCGAGTCGATAATAATTTATTCGTCGGCAATTGTCGACTTCGCGCCAACGATTGGTCGTGAGGTGACCGCGATCGTCTACTTCAGCTTCTAAATACAATCAGAACAGCCTGATGAAGTATCCTGTCGCTTGAGTATTCGGTATTCGCCATTTCCGGAAACCACTTCAGGAACGGTACGGCACAGTGAAAGTCGGCGATAACTCTAAACTTGCAGATACGAGATCACTCTTGAATCTCAGTGGCTTGCGCCAACTGCGTCACTGGCTTCATCCAATAATCGCCGTCCAGCCAAGAAGAAAAACATCGCTGGCCTCGCCACATATGAGCTGCAGACAGTACTACGATCCCCGGTTGCGCGAGGAAACTGAGAAGCTTCTCAAATCCAGAGGTGTGGCGGATGTGGAGGTTTATTTATCCTGGAATTTAGCACGCATTTACTATTTGAAGCGATATGCGGAATGAGAAGGAGGCGTGGAGCAGGTTTGTGAATTGGTTCAAACGGTATCTGGCTTAGACCATCGTGTTTTTTTACGGATAGTATCACTGCACTCGCGGTCTCGGGATTTGAATATATCATACAGTTTTGTAACGAGGGCAGGATCGCCTGTCTTGTACATGGAGAAAGAACGTAGTATGAGCGACAGGCAGCTGCGCACAGAGAAGAGAAACGTGCTGGTGTCATAAAAAGCGGGACAAGAGGAAGCCGTAGCGACAAGCCATCTCACGAAGAGACGAGTGAGGAAAAAATTAAGAATGGGCACGACGGCCGCAGAGTAATCTGAGTCGAGTTGCACGGTAGGCCTCCGGAAGCCTACGTGTGCCGCGAAGTGCACTAAAGGAAGGTGCGTCTACACCGTACCGTCCTTGATACACCGCGCTCCTCATGGCGCCGCACCTCACTGCAGCGTTGCCTGCACCCACGCGTGGCCTTTTAGGGCTACTCCAGTCAACAGCAGGCGCAACGTAGGCCCTGCCGAGCATCGGTACCCAGGTCCAGCGTGCGGTGGGGTTAAACGGAGAAGCGAGGGAAGTAAAACTTGACGCCAGAAGGCGGCGACGTGTCTTCGGGCAGACCGCTCGGGCGACCACAAAAACACACCAACCATCCATCCAGTCGCGCGACAACGCGATTAGTTGGACGCCGATAGAGCAAAGTGAGGACGATGGTGAGACGCACATCCCGATCTCACGACAATCTCAAGCCGCGGTGGCACATCCCTCAGATCTTTGGGTTCAGCGTGCCAGGCGCTTTTCTTGTACGTCGTTTGGCTTGGTGAGAGCCACATCCAGCAAGGATGGATCTAGGGGACTAGAGTGCTCAGACCTTCCCGCTCGAGTGAGGACGGATTGTCCTGTGCGGAACGAGCATCGCGGCTTTGTGACCGTCATGGTTCAGGAGACTCAGATTCTTTGTTAAATCTGATAGCGAGCGGGCTTTGCCGAAGGCCCGAAACTTTGATCCCGCCACCACTGGCATCCGCTCGCCTATACCCCAACGATAGACCCTAACCAAATATCAGCGCTTCAACCTTATGAATTCAGTCATCCAGTCTTTTATCCCTTTGCGCGTAATATCCAATGGCTCTTGACTGAGCTGGTTCGAGTCGGCTTTTTGTTCAATTTCCCAACTTGAACTCCATCCTCTTCAAGTTACTTCGACCTTGTCATCATTCTCGCGGAATTGCCTGCAATGGATTTACTGGTGGCGACGTCTTGCAGTTTGATTCACTACGCTATCAAGTTCGCGTCGTCACCAAGATGTCAACGGGGCGCACCGGGCCAGGGCTGTTTCCATGGACAGGCGCGCGGACTTGCGTACAGGGAAACCGAGAAGACACAGCAGATGTCTCGAGATGTATCCAATTGACACACTTCCCGATGTCGTTCATCATCTAAAAACTCAATTATCGCGCCATTGCAACAATCATGATCGTGTTCAGTCGTGTGCCAGCAAATTTGTGATAAGACAGGCTTTAGTGAGCTAGACTCATTGTTCTCCGTCCAAGACGTCCTGTCGCTTGCGATGTCTCAATGTCTTGAACTCGGTTCTGGCGGCTTGGTTCCCTGCTTACAACAGTTAGAAGGAACACTGGAGTCTGGTCTCCTTGGAACTCTTCTTGAATGGAGTGTTACGAGCTCTATATCTCTTCGTATTATAGAGCCGCAGAGGCGGTCCACGAAAAGCCAAATGATTCTGGCAGTGAAACTTGTGCGTTGCGGTCCCTTTGATGGACCTTTACTGACTTCTCAAAAGATTCTGCTCTCCATCGCGCTCGCGTCGAGTCTAGGGCATCTCTTCCTTATTGCTTCCCCACGAAATCCCATCCGAGTCTTGGTATCCTACTTTTTGGAGCCAGCGACACTCCTGGGATCCATTGTCTTGACATATTACAACCACACTCGCAGCAGAACCAGCTCTTCGATGCTCTTAATATTTTGGCCACTCTACTCGTCCTTATTTGTGGCCCAAACCCTCATTGTGAGAGAATCTGACCACTATCTGGTGTCCCTTAAGGGCATGGTAGTGTTATTCGGCCTGGCGTCGTTTTCCCTCGAGTGTGTTGGACCCGAAATCGGATTGCCCAAAGACGAAAACTCGGTCCACGAGAGCCCGATTTTGACCGCCAACATATTCAGTCGATGGGTAGGCCTGTTTAATCAATGCTGCGGTTCCGATTGACTTACTATATGAATTCCAGTCATTCCGATGGATGACTAGTATTATGGTGAAAGGATCGAGCCTCACGGAAGACGACCTGCCCTCGCTCTTGGAGTCAGATGAATCAGAGAAGCTTGGGAAGAAATTAGAACCGTACCTTACCAAGCACGGAGTATTGAGCTCGCTGTTTCTGGCCTATGGTGGCCCGTTCTTCACCGCCATTTTCATCAAACTGGCTTCGGTAGGTGTGCTACGCATATTCAAAACTCTGGATCTTATCCCATGACAGGATAGTCTAAATTTCTTACAACCGCAACTTCTCCGTTGGTTCCTCAGTTATACTTCACGCTACCAAAAGTCGCGTCAGGACGGTAGTGCCCCCGCGCCAACGGAAGGCTTCATAATCGCCATAATCATGTTTGCCGCCGCCGGGATACAGACTATCATACTGAACCAGGTTCGCCTTGAGATCGATTCTCAAGTTGCGATTTTATTCTTAAACCGTCGGTAGTATTTCCCCCGCATTTTTGAAACAGGGTGGGTGATGACATGTGCAATGACAAGGAAGGGCACTTATTCGTGGTTTTAGAATGCGAATTCGCGCAGGACTTGTAACCGCACTTTTCTCTAAATCACTGGTTCTTGCAAATGACAAGGGAGGGCGATCCACTGGGGATATTGTGAGTGTTATGGCTTTCCTCAGTTAGGGATCTCCCGGATAACACAAATTGCTCTAGGTCAACCTCATGTCTGTTGATGCGATCCGACTGCAAGAGTTGGCTAATTGGGGAGGTATTGCCATCTCTGCTCCCTTCCAGGTACTCCTTAGCGCTTCCGCAGTCAGTAAAAGCTCATACCCTTCAGATTATCTTGGCCTTCGTATCTCTGTACAGCCTTCTCGGTTGGCCAGCTTTTGTGGGTGTTGGAATCATGATCATGTCGTTTCCCCTCAACACATGTAGGTGTGTCGAAATACTTAATTCATGCCTCAGTGAACGTTCTTTTCAGTTATTGCTCGGCATTTGAAACGATTGTCTAAGCAACAAATGGAAATCCGAGACCAGCGATCCCGTCTTATGACCGAAATCCTGTCCAATATCAAGGTTATAACATCTAAATCTCATGCTCCCTCGGCTGATCATGGGGGGATTTAGTCTATAAAACTACACGCATGGGAGTCTGCCTTCATTCGGAGAGTCCTATCGGTCAGAAATGACAAGGAACTGCGAATGCTGAGAAAAATGGGTTTATTGATGGTTTGCAGCTCCGATGTCTTTTTATTCTGTAATTAACAGCGAGTTCACAGACATCGAGTTCGGTATTGGGCAATGCAACACCACTGTTCGTGGCCTTTGCATCTTTCGCAGCCGTGGCGGCAACTTCGTCGCAGCCTATAACATCGGATCTTATTTTTCCTGCCATCTCCGTCTTCACGCTCCTCCAATTTCCTCTGTCCATCGTCAGTACAACCATCAACAACGTTGTCGAGGGTCTTGTGTCAGCTCGACGGCTGTCGGATTTCTTCCGGGCCACAGAACTACAGCCAGACGCCCGAGAGATTATTCTGAAGAACGATCTACAATTAGGCGATGAGGTCTGTTCCTGACAAATCCACAAAATTCATTGTCCTCATTACATATTCGTTCACAGGTTTTGACCATCACAGATGCCGATTTCCGATGGGGTTCAAAAGACGTAGTGCCAGCTCTGCAGAACATCAATCTCATCGTTCGCAAAGGAGAGCTTACCGGTGTCATGGGACGTGTTGGTGCTGGTAAGGTCTGTAATTTTTATTTAAACCGTTTATTTTGCCGCCTGAATGTCTCCTAGACCAGTCTCTTGGCCGCTATGATTGGCGAAATGTCACGGAGCGAAGGAAAGGTTGCGCTTTTTGGTAGTGTTTCGTACGCACCACAAGATCCTTGGTCCGCCCCAACTTCGTTTTCGGTCACCAGCTTGCGTTGACAATTCCGGATCAGGTTGTTATCTGCTACAATCCGCGATAATATTACGTTCAATCTTCTGGTATGACATCCGCGAAGTCTAGGGTTTCCAACATTTTCTGACTTGGAGAAAAAAGTACGAAGAGGCCTTTTATAAAAGCGTGATCGAAGGTCCAACCTCTATCTGCTGAATTATTCCAGCGTACTGATTTATCTACCGCAGCCTGTGCTCTGGCACCAGACCTCGCCCAACTTTCTAAAGGGGACCTCACAGAGGTCGGAGAAAAAGGTGAGCTGATTTGTCTGTTCGTCCTCTTTGCACCGCTCAAGGAATCAAGGGACTACGGTATTACAACATAATTCTGAGCGTTGTGGTGGTTATGCTGAAATCGTATCAGCTTAGTGGTGGACAACGGGCACGTATAAGCTTAGCTAGGGTAGGGGGTTCAATCGTTCGCGCGCGCTATCTGAGTTCTGTGATTTAATTAGGCCGTTTATGCGCGTGCCGATCTTGTCCTCCTTGATGATTGCCTCGCCGCCGTGGACAGCAACGTGGCCCGTCACATATTTGGTTGGATCTTGGCCCTTTTCCGTATGCTATTTCGAATTCTAATCGTCGCATATAGACCAAGTCATCGGGCCGCAAGGAATACTCGCTTCACAAGCTCGAATTTTAGTTACGAACAGCATTTCTTTTGTCAAGCAATTCGACCAGATCGCTTTCATGAGCCGCGGAATCATTCGTGAATGTGGTTCATACCAAACAGTAATGGAAAATACTGGCGGTGATTTTAACAATCTGATGTGCGCGATGTCGCTGGGTTGTATTACATTGACTAATTTCTTGTTAGCCGGGACCATGGCATCTCCGCTTCCGGTACCTCAACCCCTTTTAACCCAAGCGGCAGCGCTACCCCATACGAAGACCTACTAATTAGTGCGGTCGACGACAAGACCCTGGAAACCCCCGCCAGGCTTTCTGAAAAGTTGCGCCATCACACAAGTTATCCGAAAGCAGTCCTTGCCCCACCTAAACCTGTGAGAGCTGCAAACGCTCTGGGATTGAGCAAGGAATATAGCGAGCAAGGCAGTGTCAAACGGCGCGTGTATGTTCAATATATTAAGGCTGCCTCAAAAGCTGGATTTATTGTGTTTCTCTTGGCCGTTGCTGGACAGCAGGCCATGACACTTTTCGGAAATTTAACCCTTCGGGCTTGGGGTGAACATAACCGTGAAATGGGCGACAACGCGGGAATGGCCAAATACCTCCTGATGTATTGTCTGTTCTCCTTGAGCTCTGTTTTACTCGGAGGTGTATCGAGCATAATAATGTGGGTATTTTGTTCCCTGAGAAGCTCGAAAAAACTTGCACGATGCCGTTCGTCACTCTTTCCTCTTTGTACGGAATCCCCGAATTGATGTAATTGTATCCTGCAGATGTTAATCTCCCTTATGAACGCTCCACTGTCTTTCTTCGAGACCACGCCTACTGGACGGTACGTTTCTTAACATTCCGAGAGCCATTTCCTTATGCCATTTTTCAGCACGTTGAATTTGTTTTCTCGCGACGGTAAAGAGAATGTCGTTCTAGAAAGACACCCTTCTCATTTGCCTTGCAGTCTATGTTCTGGACACCATCCTTCCTCGCTGGGTTCAAATGTTCTTCCGAATGTCGGCCACTGGCCTATCGGTTGTAATTGTGATTGGAGCAAATTTCCCGTTGTTCTTGCTTTCAATCATCCCCCTCGGTTGGTTCTACCTCAGAGTTATGAAGTACGCCTACAATTCATACTTTACACCATCATTTACGCTGAAGCAGATATTATCTGGCCACGTCGCGAGAGCTGAAACGCCTCGATGCTGTCTCAAAGAGTCCAATTGTCGGCTGGTTCTCTGAGTCTTTGGCCGGTGTCTCGACGTAAGGCGACAAATTTAACACCGCTTCAGCTGATGAATTCGGGTTTGGATAGTATCCGCGCGTTCAACCAACTCTCAGTATTCGTCAAAGCTAACCAGTGGCATATTGACCGAAATCAAATCTGTTATTTGGCCAGCATTTCTGTCGCTCGTTGGCTGGCGTTCCGACTCGAGTTTGCTGGTGCGGTGATAATCCTCATGGTCGCATGTCTTGCGATGGTTTCATTGATCACAACCGGGATCGATGCGGGTTTAATTGGCCTTATCCTCACTTACACGATGAATATTACTTCTTCGTTGGTGCGTCCTGCGCTCTCATCATAGATCTCCTGACTTGACTTTCACAAGAACTGGGCGGTTCGATCTGCTAGCGATGTCGAGCAAAATATTGTGAGCGCTGAGCGTATCTTGCACCAAACCGAGGTGCCACCAGAAGCCCCACAATATATGACCGATGCAAAGCCGAACCATAATTGGCCGTCCCAAGGCAAGATCGAATTCAAGTAAGCGGGCGTCATAATAATAATTCGTCTTTTGCTGCTGATGCCCGTATCAAGAAATTATTCCACTCGCTACCGGGAGGAACTTGGTCTGGTTTTAAAGGATATCTCGCTTGAAATCGTATGTCGTTCGATCAGTTCAAGAGCTTGCCTCCTGACATTTTTCGTAGAATCCTAGAGAAAAATTGGGTGTTTGCGGAAGAACTGGGGCGGTTTGTCGTTGCCCCCGAAAGTTGGAATCCTCCTGAATTTGGATTAGGGCAAATCCTCCCTTCTTCTCGCGCTTTTCAGGATAATCGAAGGGGTGAGCATACTGGTCTTGTCCCGGTCATGGAGGACATACCGCCCATTGCTATCTCCCAGGTAGAGGGGTCCATATTAATTGACGGCGTCGACATCAAAACCATTGGCCTGCATGATTGTAAGTCAGTAACGAGACGGATCGATATAATATTGAGTTTCTTGACAGTGCGCTCATCGATTTCGATCGTCCCTCAGGTGCCAGACATGTTTGAAGGGACCTTGCGAGAGAATATTGATCCTATCGCCCACCACGATGATGCGGACATATGGGTCGCGCTCGAGGAGGCACACATGAAGGAGTATGTGGAGAGTATTCCCGGGGGTCTAGACGCTCCTGTGCGGGAAGGGGGCCAGTCGCTTTCTTCTGGTCAAAGACAATTACTATGCTTTGCACGTGCGCTACTGCGAAAAGTCCGTCAGGTTAATTGATGTCTGCCTTTATCTTACTTTTATCCTCAAGTCCAAAGTTCTTGTGTTGGATGAAGGTATGTTGAGTGACAATCACGCTCGCACCTATGATTTATCTGCAATTTTCTACAGCAACATCCGCCGTTGATCTCGACACCGATAAAGCAATCCAAGTAAACCCATCCTATGTTCAATTGTTCGATGAGAATGAGCTAACTTTGATGCAGGACACAATTCAAGGGCCAGCATTTACCGATGTCACCGTTATCACCATAGCGTGAGTACACCGAGTTCCTTATCGGCGTTCTCTAATTTTTCAAGTCATCGGCTCAATACAATCATGAGCGGCTCCCGTATATTGGTAATGGATCAAGGCCAGGTAAACAATCATCTATATGTCGTCTGAATTGAAATCATAGCTCGACACACAGGTCGCAGAGCTTGACACTCCTCAGAAACTACTCGCCAACAAGTCTTCCATCTTCTATTCCCTCGCAACTGAGGCAAGTCTAACTTGAGAGATAACGGGGTAACCCATTTTTTCCAGTTACACACCTAGCACACTCGATGCTGAAGACCCTTTGTTTTTACATTTCGAATTCGAATCTCTTTCCATTTTGGGTCGCGATGGGTAGCTTGGCCATGTTTGCCAAGGAAGTCCTCGGGTCTGATTACTTCGTCGCCACACCGTTGTCGAAGGTACATCGCATTATGCTCTGGCATCCGCTACACCTTTACGCAGATGCTCCGCACCTTCTGCATCTCCAGTATTTATCACCCCCGCCTGCAACGCAAGCGAATAAGTTAGCATTGTTTCCTTGCAACCTAGAGGATATATGCGCCTTTTCGATAATCAGGACTTCAGTGATTCCTTCCTCCACAACGGGTCTGTGTTGAACCCCTCGAGGCACGACGAACGTATCCCCTGGGTTAAGCACGACCTTATCGAGGTCTACGCCTTGGAGCTCGATTGTGAGCGTGCCAGAAAGCACATAAAAGACTTCGTCTGTCTAGAGCGCCATCAGAACAGGCGGCGATGTTCTGGATGCGCGTTTGCTTACGTCGTGATGTGCGTGAAAGACGAATCCTCCTTGCAATTTCGCGACCTTCATCTCGTACTCAGAGTTGATTGAAGCGATCAGCCGTTGAGACCATGTTTCCGTGAACGAAGCGAGAACACCGGGAACAGAAACTGGGGGACGAACCGCCGTCATGAAGCACAAAGGTAAGGAGCGCTGGTCAGTGAGTCATTTTTTTTTGATAACCCCAACATCAGATTCTTTGTCAGTTGTTGGTAAGCTCTCGGTAAGTTCCATTGAACGAATTGTGGGCGCTGGATAAAACCGACATGTTAACGGATTCCGGCAGCTAATTTAAAAGGTAGCGCCGGCATGTGAAGAAATCAACAGCGCAAGTATACCCTGGTGCTTCAGTTCCTCATAGGCCAATTAGGGATCGGCCCGTCTTGCGGCCCGTAAAGGTTACGGTGGGATAGGCGAGTCAGCCGGACGCAACCGTAACCGTAAAGCGGGGTTGAAGGCCTCGTACGGGACGACACGGCTATTTTACGGTGAGTACGACCGTACACTCCGCAAATCTTTCTGAATACCTTTCGCGGGCAGAGCAGGGATCCGTAGTGGTTATCTGGAGAGCATTTTTGATGTTCCCGAGGAGTCTAGTCAGTTTCAACCAGCAGAAAGACTGAAGAGACCACTCTCCGATGAGGGGATCGAAAACCGCCGCCACAACTGTCATCACGAAAAGGAAATTCAGCGAGGGCGACTTCTTGCTGCGCCTCTTGTGCATCGGGGGGCTTCATTAGGTGGGAGAAAACGGTTGAAATCGCTTAAGCACACACTCAAAATTCGGCCACTTTAAGGCCGCAGCAATGTGCGAGACAACGCCTCTAGGTTTAGCTTCAGGCCCGCAAGGGTGGTAGAAGTGAGCTTCCCATCGGCGTTTTCCTCATACGGGGCGCCGTATCTGCAAGTCGTCGAAACAAGGTAAATGTGTACATTGCATCCGCGACTTCAAAGTTGAACAACGCCGCTTGTGAAAGTGTATACATAAAGGCTGCTTGCGAAATTAAGTACCGCGGACCTCGGTTGCCACGACGCTTTCGTTTGTCTCGTCAAGATGTTGGACCGACGTCGGTCGAGACTTCGCATCATTTCCAATATGGCCGAGCCAAAGGAAACAGAGTTAAAAGTGTTTGCCGACATTTTTTGCTGCTTCGACCTGCTTGGAGGCATAGTTCTATTTGGAAACCCTGCTGAAAAGAATATTTTATTTATCAACCTGGTTTCCCAGGGCCGGCACCTCGACATGTTGATAGCCGTCGCTTTCCAACTCGGAAGGTTACCAAGTATATTCAGGTCTGCTATTGCTACAGGGCCGGAGAAAAAAATCCAATGAAGGGTGAACTTGCATCCAGCGTCACCTACTAGACCGGAAATTCGAGAAGTCTGGTGTCATAGGCTTGGTTGAAAACTGCGGAGATATCAGCAGCCAAGTTCGTAATCCACTAGCAGCGCAAGTTCAAAGAATTCCAGGTCATAGGGGCCCTGAGAGGGAAACCGCATTCGTGGTGGATCACGCGATGGACGAGCCGGGCCCAAGAATATACGCAGATCTGAGTCGTGATTTGGATGGACGAGCTGCTTCATGAGCATGGTTGATTCCGTGGTTCAAACTCCGCCCCTCCTCGGCCGATGGCCGAGGAGTTTCCAATTTGACTTTTGAAAGATTTCCCGGGTTTCCGCTGAAAGCCGGGTTTCCAGATAGAATGATCCTGGTTGGACGCCTCCAAAAGGCAACTGTACAGTCTTCATGGGTCTATCAGAATAATTGCGCCTACTATCCCCCCCCCACCGCCCCGGACAAACCCAGAACTCGGACACACAAACATTTCTCATCCAATACTGGACCATTTCTTGACTTTCATGGCTTAAAATAAACGTTAGGAGGTGATATAAAGGTATAGGGTGCAAAAACTTTGCAATCTTGTATCTTTGGGATATATGTCGCCACGAAAAGTTGACGACTCCTGTTATTTTCGCTCATTTTGTGTATTTGAGGCTCAGCGCCATCTCCTTAGGGTCATATTATTCCATGAACACATCTACAAAATACCTTTACATCACAAGAGTGCCTATATAAAAATTTGGAGCCATAGCTGTCTTGTAGCCTTCAGGATGGACCGAAAGATCACGCCATGCCTGCCAAATTGATCCGCAACTGCAAAAAATGGTGGCAAAAAATTTCATGCTGCCTGTTGACCACTCTGTAGTTGCTTTGGCCTCCTCTTCATGCCTACTATATTTCCTATTGAGGTGCTCCACCCCATGAAGTTTGGAGGTGCCACGACAAGAAGGTGATTATATACAAGGGCGGCAATCAGAATTTGACGTGTTACCTAGAACTCGGACATCTGACCACCTCCGAAAAAACGACGCCGTTGGCTCAATTCTTACCCGTTTCTCATGAAGTAAGATGTGAGACCGGAGTAAAAGACAAATTGCTGACGATTTATCCGCTCAGCGTGGGCCCAGAACCACTCTATCAAATGATATGCATCAATTTTCCTTAAGTGTCCGAGATCTAGGGGGGGGGGGGGATAGTATCATCCGAAGTCGAACGTCTGGTATTAATACCTCGCTCATATTTCGCAGCCAGCAGCCTCTGGCGATTCTATGTCTTCCACTACAATGTCTACCCCCATGCCCATAAAGCTCTTACTTGGCCCGATTCTGGTCGGTACCATTGTACGTATTTTACCGATCCTTGTTCGATAACTGAACTTGAACTGTCTTGAACACTTAAGCTCAATACATGCTTATACGGTATATGTGTGTCGCAGTTCACGACGTACTTTCTTTCAAAACGTCGATTGGAAGATTCCATCGTCGTCCGGTTCGCCATTTGTGTTCATAGACTTCAGATGATCGATCCATCAGCAGGTACCTCGTCGTTTGGGAAGGCATCATCAACACATTCCACACGGCTCTCTTCGTATACCTGATATGGCTATATATGGTTGATAATTATTTGAACGGTGCATTCGTGCTATCCGCTCCATGGCCGATAACCGCTGTTCCCCTGCTCACCACGCTGTATCTGGCTCGATCATCCTTCCCATCCCTATCTAACATTCAATTTTTAGGTCGGCGACCCCCATTCAGATATTTATGGCATATCGTGTCCTGCGATTGTCCCAGTCTCCCTTACTTTTTGCCTTTTTAGCAATCATCACCCTCACAAATGTTAGTAAAAACTGTTCTTGGTGGTTACCTTTCCTTTCTTATATCGAGCCTGCAGGGTGCCATTGCTGTTGTGACAAGTGTTCTTGCATTCGCAGTGCATATGTATGGAGCATTGTTTTCTCTGACTTATAGTATGCTAATCACCTTCATAAGTTATTACGACGGATCCCGCTTAACACCTTTGGTTAATAGCTGGGTCGCTGTGATGCTGCTGAATGATTTGTCCTTGACGTACGGGCTACGCTCCTTCACATATTCTCCTCAAACAATTTCTTGCAGGATGTCTCTGGTCTTTTATCTCAACAAAAACCGCACTGGGCTCTTCCATAGTCTGTGATTTTCTTTCGCGTTCCTTCCAATTCTCAAAATTCGTAATCAGAAACAAAGAACATTGTCCGCCGCCTCACCCGGTCTACCCTCGAGAGTGCTGCTTTTGGAAGCTTGTTTTCTGTGCGCTGTTTTTTCTAGCCTGCGCACTTTCCTGATTTTTCAACTAGATCATGGTCCTCATTACTTTTGTAATAAGCCCATGTTCACACGTAAAGCACGATGCGAACTGACCTTCTTTGCAGACGAAATTTCCGAAAACCGCTCTACATCTGGTGTTTTCTGCGGTAAATATTCAAAGCCAAAATCGTTCTGCACGCTTACATGAACTTTTAGCCCATGGGTCGCATTTACGCGTCAGTTTGATATTCATCGCTTACCTCGTTTAACTCAAACTTGTCCATTTTAAAGTAGCACTTTATTATCGGTATGTGTTCTCCAGTTGAAAACAATATGCAATCAATCCATGTGCTGCTGACAGACTCTGAATCGCCGAGAGTCCCTCCGTGAAGATCTCGCCGGGACCAATCTCGAGTTTGGCGAGTCCCTGAATTTCCATGCGGATCCCGTCAGTCCAGGTTTGTTCTGTATATGACCTATCTATTCTTATCATGATGTCTATAGTCGTCGTGCCCAAGTAATACTACTGCCAGTACTATCGCCGCAAATATCACACAAGACCAGGAGCTGGAAGCAGATTCCTCGCGCAAGCCCTCCGACTTCAGCAAACCTGAAGAATCTTCCGTTTAACCTGTGACATACCATTACTGGACAGGACCTAGTGTGAAGAGACGATGAAAGAGCACTTGGACTTGAACCTCCAACGTTGTGCCGCGCCTTTTATTTATGGCCCATTACCGAGAACTGCAAACGACCGGCCTGAAGTGTTTAACGCGTGCCGTTGGAATGCGTACGCATGGACCGGATCCAGCATATAACCTTGGTTGAGGAGCAGGAGGTGGGATGACGGCGGTATCCCGTTTCTGACATGACTACAGTTCTCGAGATCTACCACGTGTTGTTACGATTGTTACGATCCCGAAATTCTATTTTTTGAGACACGGCGAGTGTCAGAAATGCTTGGTGCTTGGTGACAAGGTAGATGAACGCTAGGTCATCGTGAGGTAGTTGTGTTCCCGGTACGAATAGACTGCTGTGATAATTTTCCATTTTAGGTTGCGATGGGTAGTTTTAGTTTGTTTTCCATCAGCCTTTCCGACGAGACTTATTTACTGTACATATTGCACATACGCGAATCGGAGCAGGATGTATACTTCCTGGTGTGTCTCCAGTTGAAGCGGTACAAACTAAATAACCATCCTCTTACCACCGGGTCGGAAACAGGACGCAATTCGACCTCAGGTGTGATCCCGAGCTCGCCGGAATGCTCGAGCAAAGGCAGCGCCTCCTACAAGAATGGAAAGTCATCGTCATTTCACTGGACCTTTCTCAGGTGTGGAAACCACACTGAGGAGAAAAACACGTCAAGGGCAGCCCAGTTCGTGTTTTGGCGCAAGGAAAAACGGAGGATCAATGACAGGTGCTCAAGCCTTAGAAAGGAAATGGTCCGGCTTAGGGTCACGTCGCCTGATGGCAAGTCGTGGATGTCCCGTTTTCTAAGGCTGTGAGAGGTCGAATACCGGGTCGGTGAGATGGGAGAACTTAAAGATTGGACATGTGCACCATTGAGTGGCCCAGGCTCCCATATCAACGTGTTTTCGAGACGGTCAGCGCAAGGCGTGCTGTAGGAATGTCGTCTTGCCGAAGGCGGGGTAGTGAGGAAGTCCACGTTGGGAAGATGGGCGGTAGAGTGCAGTCAAGCTAGAATACCCCCTATCGCGCGTGGGCCGAGCTCCAGACGGGTCGCTAGTAGCTAGTGAAAACCCGGGCGCGGCTGGCATCGCCAGGTATTGTCAGGGCACGTCGGGATCGCCGGGTATCGCGCTGCCAACAGATGTAGCGAATTGCAACTTTTGTTCAAGGCGGCAATGACGTTGATGTCTTCCCTCTATTTTCGTTAGATTTCGATCATTTTGCCACTGGTCGTTTCTCGGGTCCGTTCTTTTCGACCGTTGACGAATGTATGACGTACGTACCAGCACGCTTTTGGCCCTCGCGCTTTTTGCCCAATGCCTCCCCAACCTCCCTACTTCCTCTCGCATAGCTTCAGTAAATGACAAAATACTTGCGGGCTTGTGCAACTTGTTTGACTTGCGTGAAAAAACCAAAATCGCAGAAATGGTGTCTAGATACAGATGCGACAGGTCCCCGAAAAGGTATCGTCTAATTATTCTGCGATTCACCTTACAACTGGCCAAGTCCGTTCGGCCGTGTGTGTAATTTTGGACGATGACGTCAAAGGCTTTGGTTGCTCAATTCTCGCTCGCGATTTCACCGTCTATCGCTGTCTTACAGCATGACTTGAAGGATTCCTATGCCCTCTTGTCCGGTGCCTGGCGCAAAAATCTCGCCCTGAACACCGAGGAACACCGTCGTGAAGAACGTCTCATATTTCTGGCGCGTTTTCCGTGGCACTGCGTTGATGCTTTGTGTCTATTCTCAAAAGCTGTTGAGCTAAAAATTGACGATGCAATAACTGGTTGCCTTCTGTCCTCCTTCCGGCCATAATTGGCCTAAACGTCACAGGCCATGACTCTTGATTCGTCCCCTCCTCATCTGATATCCATAAAGCAGCTACTAGAAAGATTGTGCGTAACACCACGCCCTGCTGAAAAAGCTACTAAAACCAAAACACAATAACCTCGCGTCTGCAACACCTTTTCTGACAACTGCTTCCTCCTCGCCTGCCTCTCCTGTTCCGCGCATGCCCGTGCTCGCAATCGCATATGGATCCTTCGGAGACATCCTCGCCACCGCCCAGCTCGTCGCCAGGGTCGTGATTCTTCTGAGAAACGGCATCCGCTCAGCAGAGTATGCCGAGACAGAGAAAGAACTTAAATCTCTAGGAGCTGATCTCGCGAATCTAACACTCATACCCGTCGACGAAGCCCTCCAGTCGTCGCCCATGGCGCTCTCTGTGGCTACCCGCATCCAAGAGGAAGTCCGGCGCTGCCACTTGCTCATCCTCAAGTTCTTCGAGAAGCTCAGCTCGTCCAACGGCCTCATTCGCAAAATTATGTGGGCGGCATCACAGGATAGAGAGTTAGTGACGTTGAGGATGCGCATCATCGAGCGGCGAATGGCCCTCAGTGTTGTCGTGGGGATGATGAATTCGTGCGTTGCTGTCTATCCCATATACTTTTTTTGGATGCTGAGACATGCACATCCAGGGGCATGCTTTTGGCTGTTCAAGACCGCGTCTGCGCAGGAAACAGCCAGATTCGAGACGTACTGGATGGCGTGAGCTGTATCGCCCAGCAACTCACAATATACCAGCAGCAGATCGTCGCCGTTGTACGCCACGTATCCCACGGCGTTTCGGAGGAGACTTTTGTCGTGGTCTCCCCGGCCGGGGTGTCTATACCATTTCCCCTCGTTTATTGTAGGACCTACAAGGTGGGTTCACCGACGTGCACATGTTTTTATTTGACTCAACTTCGTAAGGATCTACGTCGCATCCTCAACGCATACCTTTGTGGCCGGCTTTACTCACTAATATCATCAATAACTTCCGGGGAGGCGGACTATGACTCCAAGACAGAAGAGTTTTCCGCTCCCGCGACGAAACATTCTACCACGAAAGATTTTACCACCGTAGTCAAGGCAGGCGTGCATCTACAACTTGTTCATAAAGAGGCACTTTGGTCGGGTGGGATCAAGTGTGCCCATTGCGCAAGAATGCTCGTCGGGTCGAAAGTTGGATGTATTGCACGGTACACAGCCATTCACTCCTCAGATGCGAGATAATTAACAGCCTTTGGCAGCCCGAACTGCGAATGCGAGACCGTCGATCAACTTACTGAGCGGATATACAGGGGCGAACGGTCTGTACGAGGTGTCGTTTTCAACTACTTCATTTCCAGTGTAGCCGTGCGGTGCTATAGTTTTCGTGTTCGGAGGAGGGTGTCCCATAAAATAAAATAAACTGAAAATCGGGAATGCATGGACTGGTTTGTCCCAACGACAGACCTTTGAATCAACCTAGAATTGTAGCCCACCCGGGTGAGTTTTGTCCTTCATTTTCTGGATCAAGCTGGCCACCCTGTATTACGCATGCGTGCAAAACGAGACGGAGTGTATTTTCGCTCCATGCGTCGCGGATTTTTCAAGGTCCAATGTTTTCGCTTCATATCGTTGACACACACATTTCTTGCTGCTGGCCAGCTCACGCGCGGTAGGTTTACTTCAAAATCGTGGACTGCCCGCTCAGACAACTACTAGTACCGTTTGAATAGTACGCGTCTGAAGTTATGCCTTTTCGAGCTCAGTCTCAGCTCAAGTCTCAATTCCATGGTACCCGCACGCGACCGGACGGGGGACTATGCACCACACTCCGCGCCACATATCTGGGATATGACATTGGATCTTGGGGTCGCTTTTCGGAATTTCAAATGGTCTACTGCGGCGTCTTGTCGTCGTCCAAAAAAACTAACGACTTTAACACTTGACACACAGACATTCTTGTTCTTCCAGCGCAACCAACGGCTGCGAGAAGTGGTGATCCCTGCATCAAGCTCATTTCACCGACATTGCTTGTCTCGACGGGGTCAGCCTCCATTCCTGCGTTTCCTGGGACAACTTGATGATCTATCCACGGGGCACGCATGCTCCTTCCCTTCAAAGTCTCGTTCCGCTTGTGCGAATCGATGCGCACACCGGATCTGACTCTCCAGGCCGACGCGCGGGGATTCTCATGCTGGTGCTCGATGTGGACGGCAACTCCTTCGGATTTTCAAGCCCAATTCTGCGTACCATCTCACGCAACATCTTTCGTTTCTCGTTCGTTTGTCTGCCCTTGTCGTCTTCGGCCGTTTCTCCCGTCGTCGCCCTCCCTCTGCCCAGTGCCCCTACGATACGGATCGTCAGCGCCAGCGTCCGGACACATGTGAGATGGTGGCACATGCCTGGGCTTTCCCCAAGAAGTTGTAGGCCTCTCTGCCCAGCCGTCTATATCGACGACTTCGCTGGAGATGTGTGGAATGAAGGTGCAGCTGATGTTGAGAGCGCAGAAGTTTGCAGTATCCTCCGATGCTGGACCCGCACCTACAGCGCGGGACAAGGACGCGGCATACGAGATAATAAGCTTTAAAAGACATAGTCTGGTGCACGATGTCTTCAAAAAAGGTTCTGGACTAAAAAGGAAAATAGTGGCTGTGTTGTGGACGACTTGGCTCCTCTTCCAATATCTCCCAATTGCGACATATCCTCAGCGACTGGGCCGTAGACGACTGTAACATACATATGACGCGTTGTGCGTAGGTACAGTGCCTGCTTATTCCTGATTGGGACCTCTGCAGTAATATATCCTTATCCTTATCCTTAAGCTTATCCTTACTATCCTTGACTCTTGACTCCTGAATCGGCCACGCCACGGTGATTTTTCAATCGAGTCCCCCGCACCAACAGAGTTCCCCAGCACTGGGTCCGGCAGTGGCGGCGGGTCATCATAACGCGAACTTGACTTCCAAGTTCCGCTAAAAAACGGTCAACCATGGATGGCACTAGATTCCATTGGGACCACCGCGGTTAACACGCTCCTCCTCCTCCTTGGGGTCTACGTGCGACTCAGTTGCTCTTGCTTTTTGTACACCTGTCGGTTGTCAATGCAGAAGCCTTTCACGACTTTTGACCCAAAAATATGCCCATGCGTCATACTTTCAAGTTTTCTGTTGTCCTCTCATGCCTCCGTCGTTCGCGTTCGCCTACGGATCCTTCGGCGACATTCTCGCCACCGCCGAACTCGTGGTCAAGATAGTTACTCTCCTGCAGAGCGGCAGCCGCTCAGCTGAGTCCGTCGAGACAGAGAAAGAGCTCAAATCTCTTGGGGCCGATCTTGGGAATCTGTCATTGATCCATGTCGACGGTGCTCTCCAGTCCTCGCCCACGACGATATCCGTCGCTGCCCGCATCCAAGAGGAAGTGCGGCGCTGCCACTTGCTTATTCTTAGGTTTTTTGAGAAGATCAATGTGCCCAACGGCTTCATTCACAAAGTTTTGTGGGCGTCATCCCAGGATAGAGAGCTAGCAGCATTCAGGACATGCGTCATAGAGCGGCGAACGGCCCTCGGTGTTGTTTTGGGGATGATGAACTCGTGTGTTGGGATTCCTTATTTTTTCCGATGCTAACTGACGCGCGCAATCAGGGGCATGCTTCTGGCTGTTCAGGATCGCGTTGCTCAGATCGGCGCAGGAAATAACCAGATCCAAGACGTCGTCCAGCAAGGCATGAGCAGCCTCTCGCAGCAACTCGGACTGTACCAGCAGCAGGTCATCGCCGCCATAAGTCACGTCCCCCACGGTGTCTCGGAAGAAAAATTTGTTGTAGTTCCGTTGGGCGGGGTACCTATACCGATTCCGCTTGCGTATTGTTCTACCCCCGGCGTGAGTTCCACAGCATCCTCATCTTTCATTTCTGTCTCAATGATCTTTAAGGATCTAACTCAAATTCTTGTTGCATACCTGTATGGCCGACAGGATCCCGACGATCCTTACTGGCTCATAATATTAATAACTTCTCGGAAGTTTGTCTGTGATCCGAGAAATCTTTTCGCCGCACTAGTTCGCGCAGGCGTGCCGCTGAAACTTGTTCACGCTGAAGCACTTTCGAAGGGGGTCGAGCGCGTCCGTTGTGCAAGGAGCCTTATCGGGTCCGTTGAGTACGGTGGCCGGTGAATAGTCATCAACTGCTTCGACCCGTGTCCACGCTGATAGATAGCGTTTCGAAGCCCGACCACCGAATGTGAGACCCTCGAACAACTCACTAAGCGGATATTCAGGGAGGGAGGGTATACACAAGACTGCCTCTTGATGATGTTACACCCACTGGCGCCGGTAAGTCAATACTACTAGAAACGGGTGACAGCCGCTCAGCCTCGTCTTCCTCTTCCGTTTCTCCTAGTAGCCCAATAAACCTGTCGTGGCTTTCAGCGTGGGTCTCGAAGGCAATGGAGGGTGTGGTGTTTAAATTTTCATCCAAGTGCATATGCGTTCAGGTAGGGCATATTCGTCACCCTCCCCTTCACATCCACTGACAATGGAATTGAATGTGTAGGAAGCTGATCTTCTATCTGCATCTCACCGGCGAGGTTACCCGGGGACGACGCCACACAAGTTGGTCGTCGTCCGAGGGTCTCCTTCAAAGCTACCTGGACCAGCTGGATATGCTCATGTCCGCCATGGCTTGGGACATCGCGCCGTCCCTGCTCACTGTCGATTCGACGTCCAAAAACACAAAATTGGCAGCGATGATCTGCACCTTGGAGCGAGCTTGTCGCGCGGCGCGGAACGTCGTATCATCGTCTCGAAAGTCGCGTCCTTATCAGCTTTTACTGGATAACAGAATGCCTTTGGACCACCCGCGGCGCCGGAATACATGCCGCACGGCTTACTCGTGCAGGGCTCTGGAACCCATTGTACTCTGCTCGGCGGCGTCGGGAACCTTAGCTTTTGCATTCGCCAGCTGCGGCAGCTGATCTCACATTATTTGTTATCCCGGTCATTCGACAGCGCAACGACCAAATCGTCGGGCCAGGGCGGGTTTCGGCTCGATGAATTCAGCAAGCAGGGGTTCACGAAGCTGGTACTTCTGCAAGACGTGTCTTGGGACATCGTGGATGGAGGCAGCCTGACTTCCGCCGGCGCACCAGCGGCAGCATGGTGGAGCATATCCGTCGGATTCGTGTTCAGCGCTCTGGGTTTTCTCTTGTCATCTTCTGCCTGCTCACTGCTCCCGCGGACATTCCGTACGGCGTCGTCAGCCTCGGACAGACATGGCCGTGGCTCCCATTTGCGTCCGCAGCGGGCGTCGTTTGATGCTCTTCCGCGAAAAGTGGGCCTCCCGGTGTTCGTACGCGGATATGCCGGCACAACAGTAGCCTGTGGGGCGCCCGCGCTGTTATTGCTTTTGCAGCGGCGTGCCTCCTCTGCGTTTTTCATACGCATTTTTGCTGTGGTATCGGCGACCGAGTACTTGGTGGCCCTCACTCTAGGCTACTTCTTCGTCCAGCTCGCCGTGGGACAGGCCGTCTGGCCGGCGATTGAGACAGCGGCGCTTTTGTATGGAATCGTCCACCTCGTTGTTCTGGCTTTCGACCCAAGCGGAATGAAAAGAAGGCAAAACGAAGTTGTGCAATGAGTCGGGAGATGCTGATGGGTAACTTCAGTGCGCACTGCGCAGTAGCGTTTAACGACAGAATCCGAAGTCGTTCTTCCAGCATCTTTACTTGCAATCGAATTTATGCACGTCAGGTAGAAATAGATGAGCACCAGAAATTTAATTTTGGACGATGGTGTCGGAACAGATGACTTTGATGAGTGACTGGAGTCAGTGTCACCATTGCATTTCTCCTCCTTCCCGCCACATTCGAGCCTTACACGCGGCAGTGGCCCACTCAGCGTCTGCGCCGCCTCTTTGTTGGATCCGAAGGTTTTCAAGTTTATTCAATTTTCGCTCGCGATTCCACCGTCTGTCGTTGTCTTGGTGACAAGCATGGCTCGAAGAATCTCTTATCCGGCTGCCTGGCGCGAAACTCTCGCCCTGGACACCCTCGTGAAGAACGTCTCATATTTCTTGCGCGTTTTCCGCGGCACTGCGTTCATGCTTTGTGTGTAGCCTCAAAAGCTGTTGAGCCAAAAATTGATAATGCATAATAACTGGCTGCTTTCTGTCCTTCTTCCGGCCATGATTGTCCTAAACGTTGCGGGCCGTGTCTCTTGATTCGTCCCCTCCTCACCTGATATCCATGAAGCAGCTACGAGAAGGATTGTACGTAACACCACGCCCTGCTGAAAAAGCTGTTAAAACCAAAACACAATAACCTCGCGTCTGCAACACCTTTTCTGACAACCGCTTCCTTCTCGCCTGCCTCTCTCGTTCTGCGCATGCCCGCGCTCGCAATCGCATATGGATCCTTCGGAGACATCCTCGCCACCGCTCAGCTCGTTGCCAGGGTCGTGATTCTTCTGAGAAACGGCATCCGCTCAGCAGAGTGTGCCGAGACAGAAAAAGAACTCAAATCTCTGGGAGCTGATCTCGCGAATCTGACACTCATTCCCGTCGACGAAGCCCTCCGGTCGTCGCCCATGGCGCTCTCCGTCGCTGCCCGCATCCAAGAGGAAGTGCGGCGCTGCCACTTGCTCATCCTCAAGTTCTTCGAGAAGCTCAACGCGTCCAACGGCCTCATTGGCAAAATCCTGTGGGCGGCGTCACAGGATAGAGAGCTAGTGGCGTTGAGGATGCGCGTCATCGAGCGGCGAACAGCCCTCAGCGTTGTCGTGGGGATGATGAACTCGTGCGTTGCTGTCTATCCCATATACTTTTTTGGACGCCGAGATATGCACATTCAGGGGGCATGCTTTTGGCTGTACAAAACCGTGTCTGCGCAGGAAACAGCCAGATTCGAGACGTGCTGGATGGCGTGAGCTGCATCGCCCAGCAACTCGCAATATACCAGCAGCAGATCGTCGCCGTTGTACGCCACGTCTCCCATGGCGTTTCGGAGGAGACTTTTGTCGTGGTCTCCCCGGCCGGGGTGCCTATACCATTTCCCCTCGTGTATTGCAGCACCTACAAGGTGGGTTCACGGACGTGCACATGTTTTTATTTGACTCAACTTCATAAGGATCTACGTCGCATCCTCAACGCATACCTTTGTGGCCGGCTTTACTCGCTCATATCATCAATAACTTCCAGGGAGGCGGACTATGACTCCGACACAGAAGAGTTTTCCGCTCCCGCGACGAAACATTCTACCACGAAAGATTTCACCACAGTAGTCAAGGCGGGCGTGCATCTACAACTTGTTCACAAAGAGGCGCTTTGGTCGGGTGGGATCAAGTGTGCCCATTGCGCAAGAATGCTCGTCAGGTCGAAAGTTGGATGTATTGCACGGTACACAGCCATTCACTCCTCAGATGCGAAGTTAAGTAACGGCCTTTGGCAGCCCGAACTGCGAATGCGAGACCGTCGATCAACTCACTGAGCGGATATACAGGAACGAACGGTCTGCACGAGGTGTCGTCTTCGACTATTTCATTTCCAGTGCAGCCGTGCGGTGCTACAGCTTTCATGTTCGGAGGGGGGTGTCCCATAAACTAAAATAAAATGAAAATCAAGAATGCATGGACTGGTTTATCCCAACGACAGACCTTTGAATCGATTTGCAATATTAGCCCGCCCGGGTGAGCGTTGTCCCTCAATTTCTGGATCAAGCTGGCTATTCTGTATTGTGCACGCATGCAAGACGAAACTGGGCGTATTTTCGCTCCACGCGTCGCAGATTTCTCAAGGCCCAATGTTTTCGCTTCAGACATTACTTACTGCTGGTCAGCTCATGCGCGGCAGATTTACTTCAAAATCGTCAACTGCCCGCCCAGGCAACTACTAGTACCGTTTGAATGGTACACGTCTGAAGTTATGCCTTTTCGAGCTCAGTCTCGGCTCAAATCTCAATTCCATGGTACCCGCACGCGATCAAACGGGACTATGCACCACACTCCGCGCCACATATCTGGGATATGGCATTGGATCTTGGTGTCGCATTGAAGAATTCCAAATGGCCTATCGCCGTGCCTTGTCGTCATCCAGAAGCCAGCGAC
The DNA here is from genome assembly GCA_014462655.1 of Mycena venus. NCBI lineage: Eukaryota > Fungi > Basidiomycota > Agaricomycetes > Agaricales > Mycenaceae > Glaucomycena > Glaucomycena venus. Next base: position 6,948,144 of record JACAZI010000005.1, on the reverse strand, counting down.
TTTAACGCAGAGATGTCCTCGTTCTCCCAGCGCGACCCACGGCTGCGAGAAGTGTTGGTCCCCGCATCAAGTTCATTTCGCCGACGTTGCTTGTCTCGACGTGGTCAAACTCCACTCCTGCGTTTCCCGAAACATCTCGACAATCTATCCACGAGGGGCGCGCGCTCCATCCCGGCTTCAGTTGGCTCGATGCTTGGAACGTGAAAATGCTCCACGCCGCGGGAGGAGCAAGTCTCGTTCCGCTTGTGCGAATCGATGCGCACACTGGATCTGACTTTCCAAGCGGGCGCGCGGTGATTCTCATGCTGCGGCTCGATGTGGAGGGCAACACCTTCGGAGTTTCAAGCCCAATTTGCGTACCATCTCATGCAATACCTTTGTTTATTCGTCCGTCCGTCTGCCCTTGTCGTCTTCGCCCTCCCGACTCGACGCCGACCTGTAGCTCGCCGAAATACAATCGCTATAACGGCCTTTTCACTTCTTCGTGCCCTTCATTTCCTTTAGACTCCAATCGGCATTCATTAATGGCTCCATCCCACATCCACTCATCCGTCGTAGCGTAGTCTGGATGTAGAGTAAAATAAATCAATAGAAGCTTATTGTCTTTGCTAGCTGGGATTACGACGAGCTTTCGTGGTTATGTGTATATTGCACCTAATTTGATTCTCATCGTCGAGGAATGCAGACTCGGCTGACAGTAGGAGTCATGCCAAGTCGGACGGGATGTGGCGTATTTGAATGGGTCGACGGAGGCAAAGGGCTTCAGATGGGAACGGAAAGAAAGAACAGAGGGTATATTCATGGCGTAGAGTGCTACAGCTGGCGATGGGTAGGTATACGCATATGTAAGGTATGGTATGGTATCGGATTTTTGGGTGGTGTGGGACGAAGCAGAGAGCAGCGAGCGACGATATATATGGAGGAGGGCAACGCATGCGTACCTGTCGAGCAAGGGTCCGACTCCTCGGTCGTCAGTCAACGCCGGTGTCGTCGGTGGCGAGATCGGCCGCGAGGATCCGACGTCGGGCGTCCGACAGCCAGCCGGAGTCATGGGTCGTGTGGGCCGTATTGGGGTAAGTGCGAGTTGACTTGCGGTCGTGTCATGGGAGTCGTGCGGAGTCAGGGTGAGCCAGGGTCGAGTCGAGTCGAGTAGTCGGGGCTGGGCCCCAGAGGGAGTAAACGGGAGGAATCGGAGGCTGCTGCATTGTCCGCGCGCGCTTCAGACACCGCCTCTGCATGTCGTTCGGACCATCGTCCCGTCGCACGTATCGGCCGACCGCATTCGGTGTCCGTCATTCGAGGAACGCCGATACGTCGAGTGCGTCGTCTGACAAAGTCGGAGGCTTTTGGTTTTGAAATTGGATGGTGGTGACATTGGGTGTGGCGGCCTTGAGGCTCGCAGTCGTCTATTCTGGATCGAGGTGAGCTTAGGGCTTGTTCCAGAGAGTCGAGTGGTCACGATTCGCAGAGTAGTCGGGCAAAGTCGAGGACGGGGGACGATGTCCGAAAAGAGTCAGAAGCTGCTGTGTCTGGTCTGGGCACAGCGTCGGGGACTCGAATGTGGGGCTGCGCGTGTGCATGTTGTTTCGGGCGAGAACTAATAATGCCACATTTAGTCGTCTGTCGTCTGATCGAAGCTTGGTAGTCCTGTCGGAGGCTTTCAGATTGGATTGCTGGTGGCGGCCTCGAGGCTCGCATAGTCTATTCTGAATCGAGGTGGGGAACGCGAAGGTCGTCCGCAGTCGGTGCCATTTCGAGATATGTCGAGGAAGGGCGACCGTCCGTCGAGTCGGTCGTACCACAACAACGGCTCCGTCTTGCAAAGTGCAGGTCAAGGCAGCAGAGGACGACCAAAGCAGATTGATAGGCGGTGCAAAGAGAATACGAAGCAACTATCGAAGCACGGTCGACGGGGACCTCGATGCATCTCGAATCGAAGGTGGATGATACACGTCTGGCCTCCACAGCAAGTGCTCGGGTGACCCAGAACTAATAGTAAGGCAGAAGAAGACTCGGGGGGGGGGGATAGATAAGCAAAGTGGCTTTGTGGGAGCGAATGACGTTTGGGGTCAGTCCAGAAAAAGCGTTAGCAGGAGCAGGAGTGGCCGGGGCGAGGGCGGATGGGGTTAGGTGGCGGATCGAAATAACGACAGATGGTGTGCTTCTTCTCGAGTTTTATTGTTGTTCGGACTAGAAGAGGCGGCAATTGAGCGGCGGACAACGACAACTTGACAAGAGTACAAGGGAGCGGCGGCGGCGGTGCTCGGGTACGACGGTATTCGGGTGCGATGCAGTGTATGAAATACAACGAGCACATATGGACGCATATGGACGCACATGTCCCTGCATAAAAATTCATCATTTTTCGTGGCTATGGACTTGCGACGAAGATCATTCGATCAGTGATAAATGCCCCTGGTCGATAAGACATGGAGCATGCCACGTGATCGCCGGTATTACCCGCATCCATTCTATTCCATGGACAAATAACGTCCAAACAAAAACCCCTTCTCCTCCTCCCCATCGCACCGACGACAACCACTACTGAGCCATGATGCTCGTACAGAAACAACCGCTCTTCTCCATGTCCCTTGCACAGTCCCCGCAACAATACAACATCCACCACCACCGCAGGCACCCCTCGGCACCGGCACACCCCATTGTCCAGGTCCAGCCCACCCGCACTCCGGGCTTACTGAGTCTGAGCAAGCCCCCACGGGCGAACAAGGGCTCCCCGAGACCGAAGCCGGCCCAACAAGCCGCCCAGCGGAGCCCGGAAGCCTGCCCCCCGTACAGCAGGCACCGGTGGTGGAGAGCCGCGGACGCCAGCACCCGCAGCAGGGCAACAACCACAGCAAGCAACGGAGCGCATCCCATGTAGCCCCCCAACCGCCGCCGCCAGCCGTCGCCGGACCCATTTGCGCCAGCAGCAACAACAGCAACCCCTTCTCCTGCTGCACCGCCACCCAATAAGCGCCGTTCCCACCAACCTGGCAGCACCACGACAGCTCCGATCCCCGTCCCGCCCCCGATGCCCAACCCCGCTCATGGGCACAACCTCAGTCGTTCGGACCCCGTCCTCAGCCACATGCCCAAACGCCGTCAGGTCTGTCTTGCGCCTTGAGCAGCTGTGCAGTGTTCGTGTCTCACCTTGCCGCAGCCCCCCCGCAACGCACCACCACACTCGACTCTGCGTCCTTCTCTCTCCGCACTCGTCTTTTGGCGAGTTCCCCATCTGCGACGACACCGACACCGCCGATTCCCGCCCTTCGACCCCGACGCCCCCGAGTCCCACTGCAGCGAGGCGCCCCAAGCCCGCCATGCTGATGCACCTCTCCGAACCCCGTACGCCCACTCGCAAGAGCAGGCAGCAGGAGCCCCCCAAAGACCGCCCCGCTGTCCAGCGTCAACCCGGGGAGCTTCCCGTTCCCCGTACAGCAACTCGCACTTCGGTGCCAGTCCCCCGAGCGGGCAAGCACAAACCCCCTCCCCTCACTCGTCCCCCAAGCGCAAGGCCGACCGCCGCGCAAAGCATCTAAGCGACGGTGTCGTGCTGCCGCCGTTGTTCCCGTTCATGTTCCCCCGCGGCGAGCAAGATTTCACGGAGAGGCATGGGGAGATCGAGGTGCAGCGCAGGAGCCGTTCTACTGAACGCCACGGGAGCGAGCCCCCACCCTCCCACGCACAGCAGACGCTGTTCGCGAGCTCGATGTTCCAGAACTCGCCGAGCCCGGAGGAGTTGCCGCCTCCTTCCTTCTTGTAGTCCTTTAGGTGCATTTCGTCTTTTTTTCCTGGTTTTTTCGTCAGATGCTGATGAGGCGCAGGATTATCCTTATTATCTTTTCGTTTGATTTAACCGACCAACATGGCACACTCGTTCCGGACACCCGCGCCCCCTCGATCCCCGAATCACATTCACTCGCTCCTTACTTTTCCCTGTCTCATATTTCCGCCTCTCCTCTTCGCCGACTCGACTGCCGACTCTTATCTTGCCGACCCTCCCCCGACGCCCCGCCTTATGCGGCCCGTCGCGAGTCCGCGCCACAACTATATGCGGCCGCCTGTCGCCTGTACCGATTTTTTTGGGTTCCTTTTTTCTTTTTCTGCCTGCCTGTATTGCGTACGAATGGTTTAGTCTGTATAGCTAGAGGTGAGCATCGCCTTCCCCCACTATGTGCGATATCAACAAAGCTAACAAGCCATCTCCACAGCCCCACCCCACATCAAATCACCCCACAAAACGAGAAGGCACGCCGCCCCGCACATTAACTTGGAAGGCGACGTGACCAACAACTATTCATAACGACGACGAAGACGAAGAAGTAATTTATCATACAGAATGCGTCGCCCTATTTGCTTCCCCCACACGCACCTTCGACACATCCTACCTCCTCGACTCCCCCATACCTTTTCACCCTTCCGCTCGTCTCTGCGCATGACGACGCCGACGTCGAGCCCCAGATCCTCGACCGCGGATGGATCCGATCCGACTCCACACCCTCTATTTATTGGTGGACGATGACGTGCTTGACGAGCACAGCCACGCAGGTGGTGCGATTTTTCAAGGCAGGCGTTTGTCGACGTGCCCGTTGAAGACGGCGACGCCCGCGCCCACACACCACCACCCCGTCGTCCATGTTCCCAACGACGACGGCGTCCGCACCCGCCCACCCCCACCCGATGACGACCGACCGCCTTCCACACGCACGAATCCCCTCCTCCCATCCCCCCGAGGTCCCGAGGTCCCGACCCGTGTAAAAAAAAATGTATCATATACGCATACCAGCATCGCATCGTCTCTTCCGTCTCGCATGTGCATACTCCGCATCTACCCCCCGCATTGCATCTGTTTGTCGCATCGCAATTTGTTTTCCGTTTGTGCAAGTAGTAGTAGCATTTTTTTTTACCTCACCTATATCAACTTCCACTTGTATCTTCACCCTTTATACTATACTTTTCACTTACTTATTGCCCGCATCTATATACCTTCGAGCGGTCGCTGCGACCACTTTTATATTAGAGTTCCGTGTACATATTATCCTTCTCTTCTTTAAAGCAACCTTTTTACCTTCTGCCTTTTGTTCTTTAAAACCTTCTCCCCTTCCGTGGAGGTCGTTTTCATATGCCACATCTCTATTCTTTTCTTTTCTTCCATTCTATTGGTGCGTCTCCCTCCCTCCTCACTTTTCCGCGCGGAAGTGCTGACGATTCATTCCAGCTCCGCACAAACACACTTGTACCACCACCAAGCCAACCCGCATACCCCAAACCCTAGACTCGTCACCCCCGTCGTCCGCATAACCCCCACACTCGTTATACTACAATTCCTCCCGTATTTCCGTATTTCCGTTATTTTCCGTACATACATAGCAAACGAACAACGAACAACGAAAAGAACGGTGTACCAAAAACTTGACTTGACTCGCGTCCTCTTGTACTTTTTTTCTTTTTCTCTTTTAGTTAGGTTAGGTGGTATTGGTACTTTAGTTTAGGTTTAGGTGAAGAGGGGAGAGATGGGGAGGGAGAGGGAGGAGTAGTATAGAGTGACACATCTGCAGTGAATCGTATTGATTGATTTGGGATTTACATTCACATTGAGGTGCTGAAATTGGAATGGTACCAAGTGAACGCGCAGTCAGCTCCAGCTAGTTCTGCTTGAAGAATAACCGGACAATATCATCCTTGGGGAGTTCTGCCGTTTCCAGGACCAAAGACGGCATGAACAGACGTTTGTTCATACGGATATCGATGCTGAGTGCCGATGGGGGCTCACAATAAAAGTTTAGACTAGGAAACGTTGGTTAGCTTTGATAAGGTCGTCTGTGGTCAGTGTCTGTACCATGTACACCGGAGCCGACCTAATTCGAAGATTTTTCTTCCACAGCGGGCGCAGTTTTTATGTTTCACGAGCAGTTGCAGACGCATACCCGCTTGAACTATTCTCGCAAACGCTCGTGTCGCGGTCGACTCGGAGTAACAATAGCTGTCGCCGTTGCGGCCCGCCAGTCCAAACCCAACCCAAGAAAAATCACATCGGCCAAGGTACGCGTGGAGAATTCGAGTTAAATCCTGACGGAGAAAACATTTGTTTGAGTGACGCGGCGGCGCCGCTGGGACGAAAGATATGCATGCGGGACGGGCTCACGTCAGATGTACGGCAATACGCAAGGGGGATCGGTATGGGTACCCTGGCCAAGGGGACCACTACAAACGTCTCTTCCGAGACTCCGTGCGAGATATTGCGTATAACGGCTACAATCTGTTGCTGGTACGTTGCGAGTTGCTGTGCAAGGCTGCTCGCATCCTCATGCACAACGTCTCGGATTTGGTTGTTTCCTGCGCCGACCTGGTCAACGCGGTCCTGAACAGCCACAAGCATGCCCCTGGGCGTACGCATTAGTTGGCGAAAAGAGTTATGGACATGGCGACACACGAGTTCATCATTCCCACAACGACGCCGAGGGCCGTTCGGCGTTCGACGACGCGCATCCTGAACGCCGCAAGCTCCCTGTCCTGAGATACTGCCCAGATAATTCTAGGGATGATGCCGTTGGGCGCGTTGATCTTCTCGAAGAACTTTAGAATAAGCAGGCAGCGCCGGACCTCCTCTTGGATGCGGGCAGCGACAGAGAACGCCATGGCTGAGGTCCGGAGGGTATCATCGACAGGAATAAGCGTCAGATTCGCGAGGTCGGCTCCCAGGGATTTGAGCTCTTTCTCAGTCTCATCAGACTCGACTGAACGGCTGCTGCTCCGGGAGGAGAATAACAATCTTGATAACGAGTTCGGCGGTCGCGAGGATGTCGCCAAATGATCCGTATGCGAATGCGAATGCGGGCATCCTCAGGGATGAGACCAGGAGAGAGGCAAAGAAGAGTAAGAGGATAGCCAGTCACTGCCTCACCGACACGAAGTCGGCATATTTTTGGGTTGACAGCTTTGAGACTTGGCGTAGTAAAATGTGAACGCAGGGACACGGAGTGCCAGAAGTATGAGATGTCAACGCTGTGCAATTCAGGTCGTCGCCAAGCAGAGGCCAAGATTCGGTTTTTGGACAGACGGGAAACTGCATATGAATTCTTGTACGGCAGACAGTGGAATCGCGAGCGAAAAAATTCCCGCATGAGATGCAGATAAAGGATCAGCCTCCCTAACCGTTCAATCTCGGTGCCAGTGGATTTGAGGGTGATCTAAACGACACAAGGCACCACAATTAATGACCAGGGCAAAAGTGAGTCAGAGCGCTGTGTAGTCGGATGGCAGAGAATGTAGATTTCAGATTCGTGACTTCGAATACCCAGCGAATGCGGCAGAAGTTTGAATCACAAGGGCATTCTTCACGTTAAGTCTTGAGATGAAAGTGTTGTGGAAAGCGCGAATACCGGTTGTCGGACCGAACGGACTTCGACCAAAAGAAACTTCAAGTTGATCGGGCTTTGAACAAGTTGGCATGACATGACGTCCACTTCAGCGGCTAAGACCCGCTAGGTCTTTTCTCAATCTTTTCCGCGTTCACAAGACCGTCAGACAAACCCACAAATGCCCAAAGGACTGTCTTTGCCAAAGGGCCGCGGACCGTACGCGACGCAAGCATGCACAATCTGTCGTGCCAAGTGAGCAAACCCATTCCATATGAACTTTCTTGTCTCTGAATGGTGAACAAGAAAGTCGAAATGTGACGGGGTGATGCCAGTATATATATTCACTCACCATTACTGCCTCGACTGCAGCACTAACACAAAATCAGGTGTGCGGTTCTTGTGCAGCCTCCGGAAAGAACGACAAAGTGAGTCCTGCGAAAGGCATGTGTACATGAGCCTTAAACGATGCACAGTGCTCCTGGGGAAAGGATACAGGCCGAAAATACACAGATGCAGATTTTGAAGCGCTACAGAAGCGCGCTGATTCTCTGCAAGCCTACGTTGACCGACTAGAAGCAATGCTCGCACGGTGTAAGTGTCAGGATGTATCCTCCCATCTCCAGTTTCGACCACAGCAGCGAGAACAAAGTGAAAAGGAAGGACAATCTGACATGGCGCTCGATTTGGACGAAGAAATCACCCGAGAACTCGCATTGCCTACCGAGCATCTCAAGGCAAGATACTAAATCCAGTTTCTCGGCAATTTGTAAATTGTACTAAGTACGATCGCAGTTGGATGATCGCAGCGGAGGCCACCTTCATGTTGTTGCAGCGCCGACAATCACTGGTGGTACGAACACAGCCCCACGAGTCCAGCAGGTGGTCGAAAATCCAAACGCGTCCTACATATTGCAGGTGGAAGGCGTCGATGTATCTCAGTCTCACCCGGAAATCGATTGGTCGAGACACCTGCCGCCCGAGGTAATTCTAGAAAGAAGAGAACACGATATGTATGTGTTGCGATTAGATGTGAACAAATCTGAACCGCTTTTGCAGAATCCTCGACTTGTCCTTCAAATTCTTCACCATGTGGACTTTCCGCGTAATCCCTTCGCTCTTTCTTCGAGATATGTATCGTGCTTTGAGCGTTCCGCGCTCGGAGGAACCTCCGCGAACGCCGCACTACTCCCCCATGCTACACAACGCCATATTATCTTTATCGTTAGCTTTCTCCGACGACCCATACTTGAGAGACCCAAAGACGCGTCTGTGTTTCGCAACGGCCGCGAAATCGTTGCACGAATTGAACGAATACACCAAAGCGGATCTCAGCACGGTACAAGCGATGGCCTTTTTGAGTAGAGGTCTTTTTCCTCCTTGGAGACAGCTGTTCACATGTAAAACTCTCTAGGCTCATTCTACTCGGATTTCGGGGAAAGAATAACAGCAGAGTTGTATTTCGGTGTGTAGACGTTCCCATGCAGCGTATCTTTTGCTCAGACAAATACTTCTTAGGAATGGGCACTAGACTTGGTATGACCCGTCAGTTTGTATTATTTATCCAATTTTCAAGTTTGCTTAGCCGTCTTCTAGTTGGCCTTGGCCTTGATGCTACGCCGTGGGCTGAAGCTGGTCTGATTGAAATCGATGAAATCAAATGGAGAAACTGGAGTTACTGGACATTATTCTGCGTGGTATCTGTTTTGTATATTGTCCCCCTCGAACAATACTAATGCAGACTCTCTCAGGATGCTGCCTGGGCTCTTCACTTCGGGTGGGATCTGGGTGGACCGTCTCGGCGGAGTGCCCAGATGCCGTTCGTGGATTCTGATATGGACCAGGTTCCGTGGTATCATGCTCCAGCGAACATTCCTCCACAACCCAACTACCTCACCCTCGTGTTTTTCAAAACTTCGGCCCTTTTCATGATCGCGCGCCAGATTTCTGAACTAGTGTGCGTACCTGTGCTCGTTACAGCCGCACCTTTGACATTCTGTATAGCGATAATTTGCGCCCCTCAGCTCGACCGAATGCCGTGCAGGTGGAGGAGCAGATAGCAAAAATTGAGTGCGGGTGTCCCTTAACCTCTTGTCGTTTTTGGCTGACTCCGATACACAGTCTGGACCTCAATAACTGGAAAAGGCAACTCCCGCCGCAGCTTGACATTACGCCGGAGAATAGGGCTAGCTCCACCCCGCAGCGACTCATGCTGCACCTCGCGTACTGGTGGTGTTCCCTCACTCTACACCGGCCCTTCTTCAACTTCCCGGCGCAGCGCATACATCATTCAGATCCGGAAGTCGACCACATCAAGGTGCATCAAAATAAAATGCACTCCTACACTCACCCTAACCTAATCTGCTGCAGTTATGCATCCGCGCAGCGGAGAACATCCTCGATCTTGTCGAGACATGGTCTTCTTTGTATACCTTGCGCTTCACACCGGCTGGGAAGCAGGCGTTCATCTTCAGCGCGGGGACGGTCTTTTTACTGTGCGCACTTCAGGTGACAGCGAGCCCGCGGATTGAGCGTGACAAACTCCAAGCCATGCTCGCGCAGGTACAGACATGCATAAGATACCTTCAAGAAATGGGCGGTACGTGGCTATCCGCGATGCGCACAAGCAATATGCTCCAGGCTATATTGAATGACAGACTGCTGCCTGTCATCACACGCCGGTTGGCGCACAGGGGCGTGCAGATTTTCGCGGCAGCCACCTTGGACAGGGGGAATACCCGCTGCGCCTGGCATGCACAATGGCCACGAGACCGGTCTGCCGGCAAAGGCTGCAGCATCATATGTCCCCGGGTGGGATTCACAGCGGGATCCCGCGCCAGGCTGGTCCGAGCCGCCCTTAGACAGTTTCTTTGAAAACACGCCAGGCGCCTTCGGCCTTGGAGTCCAGGCTTTCCCAGCGTCAATAGGAGCAGCCGCCATCCCCGAGCTTACCTTCCCGGCTCTGGATACTTCCGGGTTCCTCCTGCCGAACTTTGACTACTTCCGTTCACTACAATTTTGGGATCAAGACTTGGCGGAAGAGCATTATTCTTCCCATAATTCCGGCCACATCTCCGGCGACACAGGAGCGCGCAGAAGATGACATCTGCATACAAGGTCATGCCCGCTCGCCGTTCTTCCGCATTGTCGGTGTCGGACCCGTCTCCGTGATCCCAGAGTTGATCAGTACTTTATAATTGGTATCACTCCATCATCCGAATTCACGGCGAGTCCACGAGTCAAGACTCTCAGACGGGTGGGTTGGAGGGTGTCAAATTGCAGCGGTATAGTGGTACAGTGGTCTAAATACAAGGCAGCCTCAGTACATTATTGGGTTTTGTTCGGAATTTTTTTTAGCCAGGTTGCGAATCAAAGCCTCGAGCGATCCAAGTTGACTCTCCATTGTTCCCAGCTGACTTTGCAGCAGTTCAAATCGACTATCCAGCTTTTCCCCCAGTCCTTGAAACTTCGTTTCCAGCAAGGAAAGCTGGGACTCCACGTTCAGCGGTTCCGGAATAGGTTTGTCGTCGCGGATCAGGACGAGGTGCTTGAGAGTGTGGGCCGGCGGCTGGCTATCTACGGGACGTGCTCAGTGCGGCCATGGATGAGCGAGATGCGGAGAAGGATGATAAGACGATACATACCGCATGTAATGTAAACCCAGAATGGGCAGTCGACAAGTTTGTCGCAGCAGCAGCATTTCTTCTCGGATCGTGAGGACTTCGTATTGATCGCAAGGGCATCTTCTAGCTCTGTTGCTCCTTCAGTGCGCGAAGAAGTGAAACTTCTTTTAACTTGGGACGCGCCGACGCGGGCCTGGTGAAAACCCCAGCCTAGCTCCGGGTCGTAAATGCGGCGAAGAGTCTTCAGCAGGATATGAGATGCCGTATGGACAAACGGGGCTCGCTCTACGGTTTCGTCGAGACAATTAGCACATGTCGACGCCATCCTGATACTGGTTATCTATGCATTGAAGATAGAAAGCCCGCGGGCCTCGAAATCACATAGATAAGAGTCGCAGTACCTATCACCGCGAAGCGAATCACCGTACGACGAATTATTGAGGAACAAATCAGAATTATTCACAAGCGAAGTAATCAGTGACATACTGGGATGTTAAAAGCTGCAGTCCAAACTGAGCGACTGAATAACTAGTAGAATGGACGACAAGCTCAGAGACGAATCGGTCCTCAGACGGTAGAGCTCTGCCTGTTCGGTTGCATTCAAAGAGCCCCAGGACGTTGTGAGATCGAGGGTGTCTGCTAGGTCGCGTTTCTGCAATTCAATAAATCTCTTTCTGTCCATAGACCGCTTCTTCGGCAGGAAGTCTGGGAGCTGACAGAACAAGGCTCTGAGTCAGATGAGGGAGCGCTGTGTAGTCGGATGGCAGAGAATGTAGATTTCAGATTCGAGACTTTGAATACCCAGCAGATGTGGCAAAAGCTTGAGTCACACACTTTCTTCACGTTAAGATGAAAGTGTTCAAGTGGAAAGCGCGAATACCGCGGTTGTCGGGCCGAACCGTCCAAGAAACTTGATCGGGCTTTGAACAAGTCACAGTTGACATGACATGGCATCCACCACTTTCAGCGGCTTTAACCAGCTAGCTCGTTCCGCGTTCACGAGGACGCCAGACAAAACCACGGATGCCGAAAGGACTTTCCTTGCCAAAGGGCCGCGGACCGTACGCGACGCAGGCATGCACAATCTGTCGTGCCAAGTGAGCAAACCCACTCCATATGAACTTCATTGTCTCTGATCGGTGACCAACTTGAACTTGAAGGAAGTCGAAATGTGACGGCGTGAAGCCGGTATTTATATTCACTTACCAATACTGCCTCGACTGCATCGCTAACATAAAATCAGGTGTGCGGTTCTTGTGCAGCCTCCGGAAAGAATGCCAAAGTGAGTCCTACGAAAGGCACAGATATGAGCCTAACACAATACACAGTGTTCCTGGGGAAGGGATACAGGCCGAAAATATACAGAGGCACATTTTGAAGCACTACAGAAGCGCGCCGAATCTCTGCAAGACTACGTTGACCGACTAGAGGCAATGCTCGCACGGTGTAAGTGTCAGGATGTATCCTCCCATCTCCAGTTTCGACCACAGCAGCCTGGAGAACAAAGTGAAAGGGAAGGGGAATCTGAAACGGACGCGCTCGATTCAGACGAACAAATCACCCGAGAGCTTGCAGTGCCTACACAGGGTCTCAAGGCAAGACACTCAATCCAGTTTCTCAGCAATTTGTAAACCGTACTGAGACGAACTCAGTTGGATGATCGTAGTGGAGGCCTCCTTCTTCATGTTATTGCAGCGCCGACAATCACTGGTACAAACGCAGCCTCACGAGTCCACGAGGTGGTCGAAGATCCAAACACGTCCTACATATTACAGGTGGAAGGCATCGACGTGTCTCAGTCTCACCCAGAAATCGATTGGTCAAGACACCTGCCGCCTGACGTAATTCTAGAAAGAAGAGAGCACGATAAGTATGTGTTACGGTTGGCTGTGAATAAACCTGAGCCCCTTTTGCAGAGTCCTCGACTTGTCTTTCAAATTCTTCACGATGTGGACTTACCATGTAGTCCCTTCGCTCTTTCTTCGAGACATGTATCGTGCTTTGAGCGTTCCGCCCTCAGAGGAACCTCCGAGAACACCGCACTACTCCCCCATGCTACACAACGCCATATTGTCCATATCGCTGGCTTACTCCGACAAGCCATACTTGAAAGACCCAAAGACGCGTCTGCGTTTCGCGACGGCCGCGAGATCATTGCATGCATACACAAAAGCAGATTTCAGCACAATACAAGCAATGACCTTTTTGGGTAGAGACCTTTTTCCTCCTCGGAGACAGCCGTTCACGTGCAGTATTCTCCAGTCTCATTTTACTCGGACTTCGGGGAAAGAATACCAGCAGAGTTGTATTTCGGTGCGTAGACGTTCCCATGCAGCGTGTCTTTACTCAGACAAATACTTCTTAGGAATGGGCAGTAGACTTGGTATGGCTCGTCAGTTTGTCTTATTTATAAAAATTTCAATTTTGCTTAGCCATCTTTTAGTTGGCCTTGGTCTTGATGCTACCCCATGGGCTGAAGCTGGTCTGATTGAAATCGATGAAATCAGGCAGAGAAACTGGAGTCATTGGACGTTATTCTGCTTGGTATCTGTTTTACATCTTGTCCCTCTCCAACAACACTAATGTAGACTCTCTCAGGATGCTACCTGGACTCTTTACTTTGGGTGGGATCTGGGTGGATATTCTCGGCGGAGTACCCAGATGCCGTTCGTGGATTCCGACATGGACCAAGTTCCGTGGTACCATGCTCCGGCGAACATTCCTCCACAACCCAACTATCTCACCCTCGCATTTTTCGAAACTTCGGCCCTCTTTATGATAGCGCGCCAGATTTCTGAACTAGTGTGCGTACTTGTGCTCGTTACAGCCGCACCTTTGACATTCTGTATAGCAATAATTTGCGCCCTTCAGCTCGACCGAATGCCGCGCAAGTGGAGGAGCAGATCGCAAAAATTGAGTGCGGGTGTCTCTTAACCTCTTGTCGTTTTCCACTGATTCCGATACAGTCTGGAACTCAATAACTGGAAAAAGCGACTTCCGCCGCAGCTTGATATTACGCTGGAGAACAGGGCTAGCTCTACACCGCAGCGGCTCCTGCTGCACCTCGCGTACTGGTGGTGTTCCCTCACTTTACACCGGCCCTTCTTCAACTGCATGGCGCAGCGCATTCATCATTCGGATTCGGAAGTCGACCACATCGAGGTGCATTAAAAATAAAATGCACTTCTGCACTCACCCTAACCTAATCTGCTGCAGTTATGCATCCACGCAGCGGAGAACATCCTCGAACTCACCAAGACATGGTCTTCTTTGTATACTTTGCGCCTCGCAGTGCTCACAATGCAGGGAGTCGTCTTCAGTGCGGGGACGGTCTTCTTTCTGTGCGCACTTCAGGCGACAGCGGGCCCGCGGATTGAGCACGGCAAACTCCAAGTCATGCTCGCGCAGGTACAGACCTGCATAAGTTACCTCCATGAAATGGGTGGTACGTGGCCATCCTCGATGCTCACAGGCAACATGCTCCAGGCTATACTGAATGACAAACTGCGGCCTGTCATCATACGCCGGCTGGCGCATAGGGGCGTGCAGATGTTCACGGCGACCACCTCGGACAGGGAAGTACCCGCTGCACCTGGCATGGAGGGCCACGAGACCGGTCTGCCGGCAGAGGCTGCATCATCGTATGTCCCCGAGTGGGATTCACAGCTGGATACCGCGCGAGGCTGGTCCGAGCCGCCTTTGGACAATTTCTTTCAAAACGCGCCAGCCGCATTCGGCCTTGGAGCTCAGGCTTCCCCAGCGCCAATGGGAGCGGACGCCATCCTCGAGCTCAACTTCCCCGAACTGGATACTTCAGGGTTCCTCTCGCCGAACTTCGACTACTTCCGTTCACCAGTATGGCAATAGGAACTTTGGGATCAAGTCTTGGCGTAAAGATCTACGAGAGCATAATTCTCTCCATAATTCCTTTGGGTCACATCCCCGGCGACACAGGAGATGAGCAGTGGATGACGTCTGCATACTTTTCCGAGCGGATGTCCTGACGATAGGACCAAATCAGTTCTGCACAAAAACATTTGTACTACCACCAACCCGCACATCCTAACCCTTAGACTCGTCATCCTCGTCCGTGTTACTATGCACTCGTTACGCTATATCCTTCCATATTTCCGTATTTCTGCATCTTAGTTTAAACGAAGAACAACGAAAGGACGGTGTACAAAAACTTGACTCCGTTCGTGTACTTTTTTCTTTTACTTAGGTTAGGCGATATTAGTACTTTAGTTTAGGTTTAGGTGAAGAGAAACTGAGTAGCGTAGACTGCAGTGAATCATATTGAATGATTTGGGATCTATTCGTTTGCTCAGCGCGTCCAACCCAACATAATTGAGCTTGAGAGATATTCCAGCACCAAAAAGGGCGCCTTGAGCTGCCTTGAGCGGCCCTAATGGCCACTTATCATTATGAAACCTCGTTAGCTTTGATAGCGTCTGCGGTGATCGTCTGTAATACCTCGATGAACGTCTGTAAAACCCCGGTGGACCCAAATCGCTGGGTAAAAAGAGCTATGACATATTTGATTTTTCCTGTTCCACCACAGAGTCGCGGAGGTATACCCGCTCGGATTGCGCTGGAAAAAGTTCGTTTCACGTCCGACTCGTATGTTAGCATGTGGTCGCCATAGTCGTCCCCATAGTCGGATATTAGTCGAAAAGATACACAGGCGAAATTGCATCGACCAAATACGCGTCAAGAATCAGGCTCAGAGCCCGACGGAGAAATTTCATTTATTTAAATGATACGTCGGAGTGAAATATACATACGGGACTCACGAAGAATGTACGGCAATACGCAAGCGGGATCGGCGTGGACATTCTGTCGGGGCCCGGGGGATAACACGACGAACATCTCTTCCGAGATCCGGTGCGGGACGTGGCGTATAATCTGCTGGGTACGTTGCGAGTTGCAGGACCCTGTTTATACCTTTGAAGGCTAGATCCGGCGACCCGGACAAAAATGGATGGATTTTCGGACCCAAGAAAAATCAAGAATGACCGCCCGCTGGAAAACGCGATTTTAGCAGTCTCCGAAAACGTGGGAAAGGTAAAAGTGCGCGGACAAAGATGAACGATTTCGGAATTGTGATCTAGCCTCCAAAGGAATAGACAGAGGTCCTCGAGTTGCTGCCGAAGGCCGCTCCCCCCATGCACGATGTCCCGAATTTGGTTGTTCCCGGCACCGACGGTCAACGTGGTCATGAAGAGTCAGAAGCATGCCCCTGGGCATACATATTAGTTGGCGAGAAAAGTATGGAAATGGCGAAACACGAGTTCATTATTCCCACAACAACGCCAAGGGCCGTTCGGCGTTCGACGAGGGCCGTCCTGAGAGACCGCCCATAAAACTCTACGGACGAGGCCATTAGATGCGCTGATCTTCTCGAAGAACTTCAAAATATCGCACTTCCTCTTGGATGCGGGCAGCGATGGAGAGCACTATGGGCGACAATCGGAGGGCATCATCGACAGGGAGGTGTCCGTTCCAAAATTAGCTGGCCCATAATTATGTACCCTGGTCGTTCGGCTATCAGGTTACGTACTTGACAGCGGTGTTTTCCGGCTAGGACTTATGGCATTCAGCTTAAGCCACTTGAACCGAACCGACTTCGATCCAAAGAAATTTAATCGGGCTTTGAACAAGTTGACATGACATCTACCACTTTCAGCGGTTATAGGACCCGCTAGGTCTTTTCCGCGTTCACGAGAACACCAGACAAAACCACGGATGCCCAAAGGACTCTCTTTGCCAAAGGGCCGCGGACCCTACGCGCCGCAGGCATGCACAATCTGCCGTGCCAGGTGAGCAAACCCATTGCATGAACTTCATTGTCTCTGAGTGGTGACCAAGAAAGTCGAAATGTGACGGCGTGAAGCCGGTATATATATTCACTCACCAATACTGCCTTGACTGCAGCGCTAACATAAGATCAGGTGTGCGGTTCTTGTGCAGCCTCCAGAAAGAATGACAAAGTGCGTCCTGCAAAAGGCACAGATATGAGCCTAACACAATACACAGTGCTCCTGGGGGAAGGGATACAGGCCGAAAATACACAGAAGCACATTTTGAAGCACTACAGAAGCGCGCTGAATCTCTGCAAGCCCACGGTGACCAACTAGAAGCAATGCTTGCACGGTGTGCGTGTCAAGATGTATCCTCCCAGCTCCAGTTTCGACCACAACAGCCTGGAGAACACAGTGAAAAGGAAGCAGAATCTGAAACGGATGCGCTCGATTTGGACGAAGGAATCACCCGAGAACTCGCAGTGCCTATGGAGCATCTCAAGGCAAGATACTCAATCCAGTTTCTCAGAATTTTGGAAATTGTACTGAGACGATCGCAGTTGGATGATCGCAGCGGAGGCCTCCTTCTTAACGTTATTGCGGCGCCGACAATCACTGGTGGTATGAACACAACCCCACGAGTCCAGCAGGTAGTCGAAAATCCAAATGCGTCCTACGTATTGCAAGTGGAAGGCATCGATGTATCTAGATCTCACCCAAAAATCGATTGGTCGAGACACCTGCCGCCCGACGTAATTCTGGAAAGAAGAGAGCACGACAAGTATGTGTTGCACTTAGTTTTGAACAAATCTGAGCCTCATCTGCAGAGTCCTCGACTTGTCTTTCAAATTCCTCACCATGTGGACTTTCCGCATAATCCCTTCGCTCTTTCTTCGAGATATGTATCGTGCTTTGAGTGTTCCGCGCTCAAAGGAACCTCCGAGAACGCCGCACTACTCCCCCATGCTACACAACGCCATATTGAGTCTATCATTGGCTTTCTCCGATGAGCCGTACTTGAGAGACCCAAAGACGCGTCTATGTTTCGCGACGGCCGCGAAATCGTTGCACGAATTGCACGCATACACAAAGGCGGACCTCAGCACGGTACAAGCGATGGCTTTTCTGGGTAGAGGTCTTTTTCCTCATTGGAGACAGCCGTTCACATGTAAAACTCTCTAGGCTCATTCTACTCGGATTTCGGGGAAAGAATACCAGCAGAGTTGTATTTCGGTGTGTAGACGTTTCCATGCAATGTGCCTACGCTCAGACAAATGTTTCTTAGGAATGAGCAATAGACTTGGGATGACCCGTCAGTTCGTCTTATTTATGAATTTTTCAATTTTGCTCAGCCGTCTTCTAGTTGGCCTTGGTCTTGATGCTACCCCATGGGCTGAAGCTGGTCTGATTGAAATCGATGAAATCAAATGGAGAAACTGGAGTTACTGGACATTATTCTGCCTGGTATCTGTTTTGTATCTTGTCCTTCTCTAATAACACTAATGCAGCCTCTCTCAGGATGCTCTCTGGGCTCTTTACTTCGGGTGGGATCTGGGTGGACCGTCTCGGCGGAGTTCCCCGATGCCGTTCGTGGATTCCGATATGGACCAAGTCCCGTGGTACTATGCCCCAGCGAATATTCCTCCGCAACCCAACTACCTCACCCTTGCATTTTTCGAAACTTCGGCCCTCTTTTTGATCTCGCGCCAGATTTCTGAACTAGTGTGCGTACTTGTGCTCGTTATAGCCGCACCTTTGACATCCGTACAGCAATAATTTGCGCCCATCAACACAACAGAATGCTGCCCAAGTGGAGGCGCAGATCGCAAAAATCGAGTGAGGGTGTCCCTTGACCTCCTGTCATTTTTGACTGATTCCGATACACAGTCTGGAACTTAACAAGTGGAAAAGACAACTTTCGCCGCAGCTTGACATTACGCTAGAGAACAGGGCTAGCTCCACCCCACAGCGACTCATGCTGCACCTCACATATTGGTGGTGTTCCCTCACTCTGCACCGTCCCCTCTTCAACTCCCCGGCGCAGCGCATTCAGCATTCGAATCCGGAAGTCGACCACATCAAGGTGCATCGAAAATAAAATGCACTCCTGCACACCCTAACTTAATCCACCGCAGTTATGCCTCGATGCGGCGGAGAACATCCTCGAACTTGTCGAGACATGGTCTTCTTTGTACACCTTGCGCCTCGCAGTGCTCACGATTCAGGGGGTCGTCTTCAGTGCGGGGACGGTCTTCTTGCTGTGCGCACTTCAGGCAACAGCGGGCCCGCGGATTGAGCACGACAAACTCCAAGCCATGCTCGCGCAGGTACAGACATGCATAAGTTATCTCCATGAAATGGGCAATACGTGGCCGTCCGCGATGCGCACAGGCAACATGCTCCAGGCTATATTGAATGACAGACTGCGTCCTGTCATCACACGCCGGTTGGCCCACAGGGGCGTGCAGATTTTCGCGGGGGCCACCTTGGACAGGGCAATACCCGCTGCGCCTGCCATGCCCCAAGGCCACGAGACCGATCTGCCGGCAGAGGCTGTACCATCATATGTCCCCGGGTGGGATTTACAGCTGGATACCGCGCGAGACTGGCCCGAGCCGCCCTTTGGCAGTTTTTTTGAAAACGCGCCAGCCGCGTTCGGCCTTGGAGTTCAGGCTTTTCCAACGTTGATGGTCCCCGAGCTCACCTTCCCCGAACTGGATGCTTCCGGGTTCCTCATGCCGAACTTCGACTACTTCCGTTCACCAGAACTTTGGCAGCAAGAGTTGGCGGAAACATCTGCGAGAGCATAATTCTCTTCGTAATTCCTGTGGGTCACATCCTCGGCGACACAGGAGATGAGCAGAGGATGACACCTGCATACTCTAAACCCTAGTACGCACTCGTTACGTTACATTCTTCCGTACTTCCATACTTCTGCATTTTTGTTTAAACGAAGAATACCGAAAGGATAGTGTACAAAAACTTGACTCGGCTCGTGTACCTTTACTTAGAATAGGCGGTATTGGTACTTTAGTTCAGGTTTAGGTGAAGAGAAACTGAGTGGTACAGACTGCAGTGAACCGTATTGATTGATTTGGATCTATTCGTTTGCTCAGTGCGTCCAACTCACCATAATTGAGCTTGAGAGATATTCCAGCACCAAAAACGGCGCCTTGAGTGGCCCTAATGGCCACTTATAATTACTAGGAAACCTCGTTAGCTTTGATAGCGTCTACTGTGGCTGTCTGTAATACCTCGAGGAACGTCTGTTAAACCCAGGTGGACCAAAATCGCTCGGTAAAAAGAGCTATAATATTTGATTTTTCTTGTACGTGCACACTTTCGATATTCCGCAATGAGTCGCGGAGCTATACCCGCTCAGATTAGGCCGAAAAAAGTTCGTTTCACGTCCGACTCGTGTGTTTTTGTGTGATCGCCATAGACGGATATTAGATCCACGGGCGAAACCACATCACCAACGCATGCGCCGAGAATCAGGCTCAGATCCCGACGGAGAAAAATCATTTATTCAAACGGCACGCCGGTGGAGGGAAATATACATGCGGGACTCACGAAGAATGTACGGCAATATGCAAGTGGGATTCGCGTGGATATTCTGTCGGGGTATAACAAGACGAACATCTCTTTCGAGACCCCGTGCGGGACGTTGCGTATAACGGCCACAATCTGCTGCTGGTACGATGCGAGTTGCTATGCAAGGCTGTTCACGCCCTCCTGCACGACATCTCGAACTTGGTTGTTTCCTGCGCCGACCCGGTCAACGCGGTTCTGGACAGCTAGAAGCATGCCGCTGGGCGTACGCATTGGTTGGCGAGAAAAGTATGGACATGGCGACACACGAGTTCATCATTCTCACAACAACGCCAAGGACCGTTCGGCGCTCGACGACGCGCATCCTGAACGCCGCAAGCTTTCTGTCCTGAGATGCCGCCCAGATAATTCTAGCGATGACGCCGTTGGGCGCGTTGATCTTCTCGAAGAACTTTAGAATAAGCAAATGGCGGCGCTGGACCACCTCTTGGATGCGGGTAGCGACGGAGAGCGCTATAGGCGACGATCGGAGGGCGTCATGGATAGATAGCAGTGTCAGATTCGCGAGGTCGGCTCCGAGAGATTTGAGCTCTTTTCTCAGTCTCATCGGAGTCGACTGAGGAGAATACCAATCTTGATAACGAGTTCAGCGGTCGCGAGGATGTCACCAAATGATCCGTATGCGAACGCGAACGCGGGCATCCTTAGAGATGAGACCAGTAGAGGGGCAAAGAGAAAGGTGGGGAGCCAGTTGCTGCGTTGTGGACACGGGGTCGACATATTGCTGGGTCAACGACGCAAAGTATGAACGCAGTGACACGGAAGGCGCCCGAGGATATGAGATGTTGACGCTGTACAATTTCACAAGGTCGTCGCCAGGCAGAGAGTAAGATTCAGTTTTCAGATAGACGGGAAACTGCATACGAATTCTTGCAGGACAGATGGTAGAATCGGGAGCGAAAAATTTCCCGCGCAGATGAGAATACAGGATCTACTTCCTGAACATTCAATCTCAGTGTCGGTAGAATTGAGGCACAGGGCCACAATTAATAATGAGTCCGATGAAGTAGAGCACTGTGTAGCCGGATGGCCGAAGATGCAGACTACTTAGAATCTGCTTTGAATGCACCTAGTGGATGCGTTAGAGGCAGTGAAGATATTCTTCCGGTTAAGATGGAAGTGTTGTGAAAAGCGCGAATACCGGTTGTCGGACCGAAGCGACTTCGATCCAAGGAAACGCGCAGCTGATCGGGCTTTCGACAAGTTGACATGATATGACATCCACCACTTTCAGCGGCTAAGACCCGCTAGGTCTTCTCCGCGTTCACGAGAACGCCAGACAAACCCACGGATGCCTAAAGGACTTTCTTTTGCCGAAGGGTCGCGGACCCTACGCGACGCAGGCATGCACAATCTGCCGTGCCAAGTGAGCAAACCCATTCCATATGAACTTGTCTCTGAATGGTGACCAACTTGAAGAAAGTCGAAATGTGACGGCGTGAAGCCGGTATATATATTCACTCACCAATACTGCCTTGACTGCAGCGCTAACATAAGATCAGGTGTGCGGTTCTTGTGCAGCCTCCGGAAAGAATGACAAAGTGCGTCCTGCGAAAGGCACGGATATGAGCCTAACACAATACACAGTGCTCCTGGGGAAGGGATACAGGCCGAAAATACACAGAAGCACATATTGAAGCACTAAAGAAGCGCGCCGAATCTCTGCAAGCCTACGGTGACCAACTAGAAGCAATGCTTGCACGGTGTGTGTGTCAGGATGTATCCTCCCAGCTCCAGTTTCGACCACAGGAGCCTGGAGAGCAAAGTGAACAGGGAGGGGAATCTGAAACGGACGCGCTCGATTTGGACGAAGAAATCACCCGAGAACTCGCAGTGCCTGTGGAGCATCTCAAGGCAAGACACTCAATCCAGTTTCTCAGAAATTTGGAAATTGTACTGAGACAAACGCAGCTGGATGATCGCAGTGGGGGCCTCCTTCTTAACGTTATTGCGGCGCCGACAATCACTGGTGGTACGAACGCAGCTCCACGAGTCCAGGAGGTAGTCGAAAATCCAGATGCGTCCTACGTATTGCAAGTGGAAGGCATCGATGTGTCTCAGTCTCATCCGGAAATTGATTGGTCAAGACACCTGCCTCCCGACGTAATTCTAGAAAGAAGAGAACACGACAAGTATGTGTTACGGTTAGCTTTGAACAAATCTGAGCCTCATCTGCAGAGTCCTCGACTTGTCTTTCAAATTCCTCACCATGTGGACTTTCCGCATAATCCCTTCGCTCTTTCTTCGAGATATGTATCGTGCTTTGAGTGTTCCGCGCTCAAAGGAACCTCCGAGAACGCCGCACTATTCCCCGATGCTACACAACGCCATATTGAGTCTATCGTTAGCTTTCTCCGATGAGCCGTACCTGAGAGACCCAAAGACGCGTCTGTGCTTTGCGGCGGCCGCGAAATCGTTGCATGCATACACAAAAGCGGACCTCAGCACGATACAAGCGATGGCCTTTTTGGGTAGAGGTCTTTTTCCTCCTTGGAGACAGCCGTTCACGTGTCAAGTTCTCTAGGCTCATTCTACTCGGATTTCGGGGAAAGAATACCAGCAGAGTTATATTTCGGTGTGTAGACGTTTCCATGCAGCGTGTCTACGCTCAGATAAATTTGTTTCTTAGGAATGAGCAATAGACTTGGGATAACCCGTCAGTTCGTCTTATTTATGAAATTTTCAATCTTGCTTAGTCGTCTTCTAGTTGGCCTTGGTCTTGATGCTACGCCATGGGCTGAAGCTGGTCTGATTGAAATCGATGAAATCAAATGGAGAAACTGGAGTTACTGGACATTATTCTGCCTGGTATCTGTTTTGTATCTTGTCCTTCTTTAATAACACTAATGCAGCCTCTCTCAGGATGCTCTTTGGGCTCTTTACTTCGGGTGGGATCTGGGTGGACCGTCTCGGCGGAGTACCCCGATGCCCTTCGTGGATTCCGATATGGACCAAAATCTGTGGTACCACGCCCCGGCGAACATTCCTCCGCAACCCAACTACCTCACCCTCATATTTTGCGAAACTTCGGCCCTCTTTGTGATAGCGTGCCAGATTTCTGAACTAGTGTGCGTACTTGTGCTCGTTACAGCCGCACCTTTGACATCCCGTACAGCAATAATTTGCGCCCTTCAACTCAACAGAATGCAGCACAAGCGGTGGAACAGATCGCAAAAATTGAGTGCGGGTGTCCCTGAACCTCTTGTCGTTTTTGACTGATTGCGATACAGTTTGGAACTCAATAACTGGAAAAGGCGACTTCCGCCGCAGCTTGATATTACGCCGGAGAATAGGGCTAGCTCCACCCCACAGCGGCTCATGCTGCACCTCGGGTATTGGTGGTGTTCCCTCACTCTGCACCGTCCCTTCTTCAACTGCCCGGCGCAGCGCATTCAGCATTCGAATCCGGAAGTCGACCACATCAAGGTGCATCAAAAATAAAATGCACTCCTGCACACCCTAACCTAATCCACCGCAGTTATGCCTCCGCGCCGCGGAGAAAATCCTCGAACTCATTGAGACATGGTCTTCTTTGTATACCTTGCACCTCTCAGCGCTCACGACGCAGGGGATCGTCTTCAGTGCGGGGACGGTCTTCTTACTGTGCGCACTTCAGGCGACAGCGGGCCCGCGGATTGAGCGCGACAAACTCCAAGCCATGCTCGTGCAGGTACAGACATGCATAAGGTACCTTCAAGAAATGGGTGGTACGTGGCCGTCCGCGACGCGCACAGGCAACATGCTCCAGGCCATATTGAATGATAGATTACGGCCTGTCATCATACGCCGACTGGCGCATAGGGGCGTGCAGATGTTCACGGCGACCACCCTGGACAGGGAAATACCCGCAGCACCTAGTATGCACAAGGACCACGAGACCGGTCTGCCGGCAGAGGCTGCATCATTGTATGTCCCCGAGTGGGATTCACAGCTGGATCCCGCGCCAGGCTGGTCCAAGCAGCCCTTAGACAATTTCTTTGAGCAAATGCAAAACGCGCCAGCAGCATTCGGGGTTGGAGACCAAGCTTTTCCAGCATCAATGGGAGCGGCCGCCGTCCCCGAGCTTACCTTTCCTGAACTGGACACTTCCGGGTTCCTCATGCCAAACTTCGACTACTTCCGTTCACCAGTATGGCAACAGGAACCTTGGGATCAAGACTTGGCGGAAAGATCTGCGAGAGTAGTATAATTCTCCCCATTCCTGTGGGTCACATCCCCGGCGACACAGGAGAGTAGCAGAGGATGCCGACTGCATATAAGGACATGCCCGCTCGCCATTCTTCCGCATTGTCGGTGTCGAGCACGTCTCCGTGAACCCACAGTTGATCAGTACTTGGATATTAATATTATCACTTCATTATCCGCTTTCACGGCGAGTCCGCGAGAGTCGCACAAAATTCGGGAGCTTAGAGCATTCCTCCTCGAACCACGATCATCCGTTGACCCGTAATGCAGTTAGCCTAGCTTCTCGTTGTTTCCCGGTATCAAAAACTCCGCGATGCGGTCAGCGGCTGCAGAAGGACCCTGGCTCCATTGATGTGCAGCACCTGTAACCCAACGTAGTCGCCAACATGCGAGTAGACCAGA
The DNA here is from genome assembly GCA_014462655.1 of Mycena venus. Taxonomy (NCBI): domain Eukaryota; kingdom Fungi; phylum Basidiomycota; class Agaricomycetes; order Agaricales; family Mycenaceae; genus Glaucomycena; species Glaucomycena venus. Next base: position 6,923,163 of record JACAZI010000005.1, on the reverse strand, counting down.
TTCAGCGGTCGGCCGACTCCAGGATTGCTCAACGAGCCAAGGACAAGCAGCATCTGTGACCCGTCGGGACCCTGCGCTACGTGCATTGGTGCCATCGAGTCATTTGTCGCCATCGTAGAGCACGAAACGAACCAAGTTGATGGTTGGGTCAAAGCAGCAATATTGAACCGCCTCAGCTAGTAGCGTGAAGCGCAGAACAGCACACAAAGAATCCACAGCCATTCAGCATCAAAGCGTTGAGAATAGCGCAATCATACACAGCCAAGGATAAGAATGACAGTTCGAGGCTAGAGTCCCAAACCGAATTTCAAGTCAAGTTCAAGAAGACGACCTGAAAACGGCGGACCAAAAGTTGCGAAGGAAACCTGAAAATGGAGACTACGGCCAGTCCGATGAAGAAGAGTCGGGGCTCAGGAGGTCGTTGAGTTGGATGGCCGTATGGTCCCGGCTGCGTAAGCAGTCTAGGAAAAGAATGTCGTCGTACATGGAGCGTACGACGACATTCTCCAAATGTCGAATCTTCTCTCTGGATCAAGTGCTGGCCTCAGAGGCCTTTACAGTGATACGCTGTTCGAAAAGTTGCTTGCTACCTGCACCGGTCCGAAGATACCGAAGCCTTCACGACCATGTGATGCGAATCTTCTTTTGTTGAACGTTGGAGGCAAAGGACGCGTTGGCTGAAAAGAGCGCTCCGAGAGTCCGCAGTTGCGCGAGTGATGTAGAGACAAATCATCCATTGCGAAGAGTCTAATTTGATGATAGTATAAAGATAATAGTACAAGCAGTACAAATGAGGATAGAAAGAGATAGAGAAATCCGGTGAGTCGATCAGACCTCTTGAGATTGACCGGCTTTGCCCTCTGAAATGCGAGTTGGTATTGTGAGCGAAGAGAGAGAAATGACGCACTCTTTGTGCCGGTTGGTAGCAGAGACGGGTCGATGTGGGGGACGACACCACCCTGCGAGATGACTACGGAGCCGAGGAGCTGAAGGTGGCATAAGTATACGAACGTGGAAGCAAAGGATGAAGCGCACCTTGCCCAACTCTTCGTCGTTCCGGATGGCGAGTTGCAGGTGACGAGGCACGATACGGTGCTTCTTGTTATCACGGGCGGCGTTGCCAGCGAGCTCGAGAATCTCGGCAGCGAGGTATTCGAGGACGGCGGCGAGGTAGACTGAGCGGGAAGTGAGAAGAGAAAACAAGTCGAAAAAGCGAACAGCGCGTACCAGGTGCACCGGCACCAACACGCTGTGCGTAGTTGCCCTTCTTGAGCAGACGGTGGATACGACCGACAGGGAACTGAAGGCCGGCTTTCGAAGAGCGCGACTGGGACTTGGACGCGTCGCCGCTGCCCGCTGCCTTGCCAGACTTTGATTTTCCTGAGACTTTGCCAGACATGATGTTTAGAGGGCGGGTGAGGGGGTAGTGGTGCTTGAGGGTAGTGGTGGTGCGAGTGCAAGAGCAAGTTGTTCGTTTGGTGTGGTTGGTGAGTATTTATACTTTGGCGTGATCAACAGACGCGTGACAGACGCGCTCACGCGTCTTTGTTGATATGAGCCAAACAAGGCCATCGTCACGCGTTCGTATATAATCAACAAGACAACATCAACGATGTCCCTAACTTTTGCCCACCCGCGCCCAACACTACCACCGCTCCCCTCGTCTTCACATATACTCAATGGCTCCCAAACCCGCATCCACTGCCGGCAAGGCCCCCGCATCCACCGCCTCCAAGGCACCTGCCACTGCCTCTAAGGCGCCATCTAAGACCACTGAGAAGAAGGCGGGCAAGAAGACCAGCAAGGCCGCAGCGCCTGCTGACGGGGGAGAAGAAGAAGCGCAAGAAGTCGCGCAAGGAGACTTACTCCTCGTACATCTACAAGGGTGGGTGGTAGTCGCATGCCTTCTTTACTTTTAGCTGACGGCCGTACAGTCCTTAAGCAGGTCCACCCCGATACCGGTATCTCGAACAAGGCGATGGCTATCCTTAACAGCTTCGTCAACGACATCTTCGAGCGCATTGCGTCCGAGGCATCCAGTGCGTCGACTTGGCTTTCTTCGCTTTCTCTTGCTGAACCTCCACCCAGAACTCGCGCAATACTCGAAGAAATCCACCATCTCCTCCCGGGAGATCCAGACGTCCGTACGGCTAATTCTGCCCGGTGAGCTGGCTAAGCACGCCATCAGCGAGGGGGTGAGTCGCGTTCTTTCCCTGGTTTCCTCGTCTCGAGCTTTGGGCTAACGCCATCCCCCATAGACTAAATCCGTTACGAAGTTCTCGTCCGCGACCACCACAAAATGATCGCCTCGCTTGGTCCTTGTACAGCGCGCTCAGGCCGTTGTGCAGTTTTCCTCGTGTACATACATGGTGTATTTATCTACCACATTTTTCTTTCTCTAATTCGCAGTGTAATTCTATCCTCACTTGTGCTCGCGAAGTCCCCGTTCTGCGCTGAATTGATCGACGCGAAGATAGATCTTCCCTGGTTTTCAATCGCCTCGAGGGACCCTGTGCGAGTCCAAAAATACAGTCCCAGTGACGAGAAAGGAGAACCAGTCCTTTCGAGTTGAGTTCGTGAGTCCAGACCCAATGCCTCCAGAACTGGACCCAGTAATAAGAACCATTTTCTTCTCAGACATGGCTTTCGACAAAGGGACCCAGAATATGGAATGCGATGGTCATGAGAATAAGTTTGAAGGTCCCGACCATGGTGGATCGGGGGTTAAATTTGCAGGTTTTTTTCCTTCGCAGCTTGTTGCATAACTGCGCTCGCCGTGGGTTTTCTGTGCCATGTCCCAGGCTCGCTCGACTGACACAGCGGAAAGAAGAAGAAAGTTATACGCAATTCCTTTTCAGGTAATTTCCTAGGATTGCCCTTTCTGATGTAGCCTCGACCATTAGACGACGTGTTTTGGCACGAACTGGGCACGACACGTCGTCCGTAGATATTCAAGGGACACGGTGGTGTTTACCTCTTTCTCCGAACGGTTACTCGGAAGATCACTTGGCTCTAGAACAACTTGGGCTTTTCCAGCCTTGCACGTCTCAGCCAACCGAACTTCAGGAACCTTGAACAAAGCTTTCTTCCTGAGAAACTTCTCGGTTGCAAGTTTCCCTCCTTCCAACACAAGGAGCTCCAGAAGCTCCACTCCCAGAGCTGTGCATCAGCACTCCGATAAGACCGTAATGTCGAGGCGGGATACAGAATTGATTTATTCCCGCCTCCCTTTATAGTGACTCGGTGATAGAGATCAGCAGTTCCTATGGCCCCCAGTACTCTCTATCCAATTACCCTTCATTTCCAGAATGCCATTCGTGTCGCAGGAGAAAGAATCGCAGGCCGCGTCGACCTTCATGTCCCTGTAGCGCGCAAGGATGGCATCGAGAAACTGCGGCTCGAAATACATGGGGTTATCGAGACGTATGCATATATTTTATACCTGACAGAGCCTCCGACCGACTTACGCATGCACCATAGACGGATCTACAGACGACATGAGTTTCACACGCAGACAATCCCTGTGCGCCGAGCTGCGACTTTTCATTGCTCATTTGGCTGAGACAGCCATTCCCATCCAGCTGTTTTCTTCGAGCCAATCTTTGCGGATATCTGGGTTGGCTCGGACTGACTCCGACGTTCTTTCGCATCCCTTTCAATTCACGCTGCCCGAAAACCTCCCGCCCTCGTTCTGCTACGGTAAATATTCTCCCCCTGATGGAACCATCAGGTATTTCCTCGAAATCATCGCAGACCGACCTGGTGTCTTTCATCGGAACCACCGTATCCGCAGAGCCTTCTTGGTCATGCCTGCTGCTTCAGAAAGCCAATTACTTGCTCGGGAAGATCTGAGACAAGGGTGGGCTGGCCCATGGAAGGTCACGAAGCAGGACACCAGAATACGACAAGGGGTTTGGGGTGAGTACTCGCATGTTTACGGAATTGTGTGTACTGGATTCGACCATTTTTTAACAAAAAATCTGATTTATGCTGCAGCTCTCGCTCCCGGACCTTCCCTCGTTTCCCATTGCAACTGCAATTCCATATAAACTCCGCATCGTAACAGAAACCAGAAAACTTGATCGATCTGACCGCCCGGAGGACAAACATGGAAAACCGCTATTCCCCGCACCACCGACCCAATCCTCTGAACTCTCACAAGTCCTTCACCGGAAGATAGAATACACCGTTCGCGACCGTGAGGGTTTTCATGAAGAAAAGAGGAAGGATACCTTTGACCTTCAAGAACGCCAAAGTCTAGCAGATAATGCCGCGGACAGGCACGCACCAACTGCCTATACTCAGCCGGTAGAGCCTGCGAAGGAGGTGCACGTAATTGTCGATGAGCCGCAATGGATCCCCGAGAACGAAAGTGGTCGCGGGATCTGGCGACGTTCGGTCCGCTTCACTTCTACGATAGCTTTTCCATTCGCACCGACATGCAATTTAGAAACTCTTAACTGGAGGGTGTGTAATGGTCGTTCCTTCTCCCTTCGCTCCCTTCGCTCCCACCAACTCTGACTTCTTTTTCGTACAGTACACTTTGCAATTTACCATCCCATTCCCCGGCATCGGCAACGAGCTTCAGCTTGAGGTTCCAATTCGTCTCTGTCCCTCGGCGGCATGCCCTCCTCCTTCAACGGGGATTCCGGATATCACCTACGCTGACGTTCGCCAGGCTAGAACGCCTCCTACTATGCTTGATCTGCCTCCGTGCGTATCGACCCTTCTGAGATATTGTTGTGAAATTGAGCGATTTGCAGTTCTTATTGGGCGAGCGACAACCACGACTGAAGCACACTATCAAGCTGTCGCATGTATATAACAATTACAATCTGGATATCCTTCGTGTCCTTATTCGTACAGTTACAGCCATGATTATGAACGAGTGTGATGATAGATACAAGACCCGTAACACAGAGTACAATAAAAAATATCTGCCGGAACGCGAGTTCTCGTCTGCGACCACTGCATCACTCTCCGTTCGAGTCCCTGCTGGATTGGTGAATTGATCGACGCGAATCTAGAGTCGCTTCATTACTTTCTCCACCACGATCCTTCCTTTGGCCTGCTCTCGTATTCAGCGCCAAGTACGCGCGTAAAAAACATTCGCTCCTTCATTCATTGTCAGTGTCTGCGACGCGAATCTACGTGTGAGATAATAGTGGCCTGAACGCTCAATAATGATTCCGCAGCCGACCTACTACTTCTACTTATGCGTCCGCGAGCAACCAACTTGAACCCGCGAGCATCCTGTCCATTGTCCCAAGCTAGCTTGAATCTACGACGGGCCAGCAGCACCCGGGCGACGACTAATCCGCCAGCTAGTGGCAGCAGTCCTCATCCTCATCCTCTCCACCAATTGCAATGGCACTGGCCGTACCATCCAAAACATAATATTCACCCACACACGCACCCAGAGGCGACGCCGGCGGCACACCAGCACTCAGAGTGGCACGCGCGCAAAGACCTGAAGGCGAAAGCGCCGCAAGAACACGCGCACGCGCATGTCGGGTTCTCTCAGCAGGCACACATGCACGAATTCCGTCAATACGACCCCGACGGCTGGGACTGGCACACGCCCGCCGGCGCTGTTCATCCGCTTTCACTGTCACATCCACTTTCACAACCACAACCACATTCCCATTCGCATCCACTAGTGCATCAGTAAAACTACACATGTGTCTTTGGCGTCTTTCATCTTTGAAAGACATCTTTGGGTGTCTTTGTCTTTGGAAGGCCATCTTTCGTCTTTGGACCATGTCTTGGAGCAGTCTTTGTCTTTGAAGTGTGATCTTTCGTCTTTGACGAGAGTCCTGGTGGATCAGACATATTTGCATCTGCGAATTGGAGTTATCGTCGCGGATTGAACAAAGTTATAACTTAGATGAATTATAAGGTCCTCCTTGGCTCTAGGCAGTGTCGTACAGGCTCGCAGGTTGCAGAAGCAGTCAAAAAATTATTATGTATTCTGCGTGAAGTATCAAATTCTAAATGTAGCTCCCGAGACGTAGCAGTTCAATGATGAAGAGAGGTGTTTTATTTCGAGGTCTGTTGCGGCCACGCACTGAGTATTTGGAACATGAATTGAGCGTGGATGGAAAATTGACGAAGTCTTTCAAACTCCGCTCCATCACGATGGACGTTAACAGATGACAACGGATGGCGTGATCCATCAAATGGTTCGTTGCTACTTACCTTCTCCCTCCATCTTCTCCCGCCTCACCCGCCCGCCTCACTTTTCGCGACTCATATCCTCCGACAGCATATTGCACCTGATTCCTATCATTCTGCCTCTGTATCTTGCCGTGCTCAAGCTGTTCTCAAGCTCTCAAGACTAACCTTACAATTTCTCGCTCAAGTTGTCGGGGGCTCTTCACGCTTCAAGACATCAAGTTGGCTGTCTTTTCTGTCTAGTCTAGCTATATCAAGATCGTTCCAGACACAACGGCGTCAATACTACGGCAGGTCCAGTTGTCCCTTGAGCTGCGCAAGTCTGGATCAAAGCTACGAGTTGGCACGCGAGGAAGGTTTGCAGTGGGCCGCATGTGAGGGGGGTTTCGTGCAGGGAAGCTTTGTAGTGGGCTGTTTCATAGCGCGCGGAATTGTGTCCGCTCTTTAATGGTGTGTGTGTCCAGTAGCCCCTCGGCCCATACTGACTTCGTTTTTCCTCTTCTTACTTGCATCGCCGACTCGACAGCTTGGATATACATGTCACGTTAACACGCAGATTAACCAAAAGGTTCATCGCTTCAAACAAGCCTTAACTATTACTGATTTCGATTCTGGGATGTTGGTACAACAAGCAGTCGTCAATTCCGGGGTTACCCCACGCCCGCGCTGGATGTTTTTGCCGCGCCGCTCCCCACCAGGCGCTACACCTTGACTAATTCGAGTGTTACGAGAACGGAGGATTGCGCACTGCAACGGGTCACTATTTAGGTTGTATGTATCATAGATAGCTATGAATATATGTGTTTTATTCCATCCTTATCGTGCTTTGAGTGGAGCTTTGATATCTTTTGAGATCATCCTTGGAAAGACGTCGGGCGTCTTATTTGTCTTGTCCAAGACGAAATGTCTTGCCCAAGAATTTGGGCCCAACCTAGCGAAAAGACGTGGGTCTTTGGGGAAAAAGCGTCTTTGGTGTCTTTGACGTCTTGGCAAAGACGCCAAAGATGCCAAAGATGAATGTGTTGTTTTACTGATGTGGACACGCGGGTCCGTGGACCAGACCTACGAGGGCAACATACGCAGAAGAATTTGTGGCACGCGCAAAAGCTAGCGTGGACAGCGAATTGGCCTCATTCAGAACAGTGGCCCAGTGGTGTCATTGGCAGAGAGCAAACAGGACTCCTATCCATCTTTCGCTCTGCGCTTAATCTCGCTTGGCGAATCTGTGGGTTCTTCTGGCTCCCGCGCTATTTCTCGAAAGCTCGGACTAGCGTTGCGCCCAACGTGGATAGAGGTGTGGCCGCGGTTGGTTCCCATACTCGTGTTCCTCCCTTTTTTCTCCTGACGCCGGTTCTTCCAGCGTCTACCTATCCACACTGGCGCTCCACCCAGCGTGATAACATCCACATCAGACAGTATCCAAACGTCTTCGTCAAGTCCACCAGCGGAGAAGAAAAATAATGGTCTAACGTTCGCGCTCACGACCCTCAGTTCCGTTATCCGCAATATCCCTGGGGTCGCTCTCCTGAACAGCTTTATCGACCCGCTTCTAGACATTACTGGGCGCATCGAGGTGAGACTGGACCAGTCAAATCTCTCGTGCAACCTCACGCATTGGCTCTTTCCTAGCAAACATCCGCCAACGAGGAACAGCTCAATGCCCTGGCAAATCGAATCGCGCGTCTCGCGCCCATCATCTCTGGCATTGCGGAAAAGAACCCGCAGCAGGGGGAGAGTTTCGTTCAAGCGCTACAAAGGTAGGCGTCCTACCACCATCCGTACCAAAAGAAACTCTGACCTCATTTCACTTCTCGCACATAGCGAGTTGCAGTCGATAACGAAAGACCTCGAGGCGGCTCGATCTCGCGGCAAACTCGACCAGTTTTTCGATGGTACCGATGGCGCGGCGGCCATCCACAAACACCAAGCGAATCTCTCCAGATTGATTACTGATTACACGGTACCCTCTTGCCGTCTGTTTTTCGTGCCTTTTTACTCACTGCAGTTAATAGCTGGTCGCTGTTATTTCCAATTCCGGTCAAGAGCTAGAGGTAAGATCTGGTGTCATGTACTTGATCCATGTTCTCATGTAACTGCAATAGCGCTCGAAATTGCAGGAATCCAAGTAACGCCGTGAGCGAGGGTGGGTTGTCTCCATTTGTGTTGGCCCCTTGCTGTCGTATTCCCCACCTCTTTTATCTTACGAAGTTCTCAAAATGAATGATCCCCACCCGCGCTCCGGTAGATATTTTTGCTTGTACTCTGTCCTATGGGTCCTGTATCTATCATCACACTCGTTCATAATCACAGCTGTAACTGTATGAATAAGAAAATGAAGGATCTTCGGATTATGATAATTATATACATGCGACAGCTCAATAGTGGTTTCAGTCCCTTGCCCAATAAGAACTGCAAATCGCTCAATTTCACAACAATTTCTAAGGTTTGATACGCATGGAGGCAGATCAAGCATAGTAGGAGGCAGTCCAACCGGGCAAACGTCAGCGTAGGTGACATCAGGAATCCCGGTTGAAGGAGGAGGGCAGTTGGTGCGTGCATGTCCGTGGTGTTGTCTGGCAGACTTTGGCGTTCTCGAAGGTCAAAGGTATCCTTTCCCTTTTTTCATGATACCAGTGACCCGGGTTGCGGACGGCATATTCTTTTCCAGTGCAGGACTGGAAAGATCGGGTCGGTGGTGCAGGGTTCAGTGCTTTGGTCGCCCCGTGTTTCTCGCATTTTCAGATTGTTCACAGATAATTCTCAGAGTCTTGACTCTCAGTGAGTTCGCCGTGAACTTGGATAATGAAATGATAATATTGATATACAAGTCACTGGACTACTGATCACCTCTGGGTTCGCGGAAACGTGCCCAACACCGACAATGCGGAAGACCGGCGAGCGGTATGTCCTCGTATGGATACGTCATCCTCTGTGTCGCTGGGGATGTGACCCACAGGAATTGCGGGGAGAATTATGCTCTCGCAGATCTTTCCCCTAAGCATTGATCTAAACGTTTTGGTGAACAGAAGTAGTCAAAGTTCGGAAGTCGGCGGCCGCTCCCATTGACGCTAGGGAAGTCTGAACTCCAAGGCCGAATGCGACTGGCGCGTTTTGTATTTGCTCAAAGAAATTGTCTAAGGGCGGCTTGGACCAGCCTCGCGCGGGATCCAGCTGTAAATCCCACTCGGGGACATACGATGGTGCAGCCTCTGCCGGCAAACCGGTCTCATTGCCCTCGTCCATGCCAGGTGCAGGGGGTATTTCCCTGTCCAAGGTCGCCACGAAAATCTGCATGCCCGTGTGCGCCAGCCGGCGCACGATGACAGGCCGTATTTTGTTATTCAATATAGCCTGGAGCATGTTGCCTGTGCGCGCCGCAGATGGCCACGTACCGCCCATTTCATGGAGGTACCTTGTGCATGTCTGTACCTGCGCGAGTATGGCTTGGAGTTTGTCGCAGTCAATCCGCGGGCCCGCTGTCGCCTGAAGTGCACACAGTAAGAAGACTGTCCCTGCACTGAAGATGATTCCCTGCATCGTAAGCACTGCGAGGCGCAAGGTATACAAAGAAGACCATGTCTCGACGAGTTCGAGGATGTTCTCCGCTGCGTGGATGCATAACTGCGGTACATTAGGTTAGAGTGAGTGCAGGAGTGCATTTTATTTTTTTGTTGCACCTTGGCGTGGTTGACTTCCGAATCCGAATGACGAATGCGCTGCACCGGGTAGTCGAAGAAGGGGCGGTGTAGAGCGAGGGAACACCACCAATACGTGAGGTGCAGCATGAGCCGCTGCGGGGTGGAGCTAGCCCTGTTCTCCAGCGTAATGTCAAGCTGCGGCGGAAGTTGCCTTTTCCAGTTATTAAGTTCCAGACTGTGTATCGGAATCAGTCAAAAATACCAGGAGGTCAAGGGACACCCGCACTCAATTTTTGCGATCTGCTTCTCCACTTGCGTGGCATTCCGTCGAACTGAATTATGGCTATGCGGAAAGGAACGTCAAAGGTGCAGCCGTAACGAGCACAAGTACGCACACTAGTTCAGAAATCTGGCGCGCTATCACAAAGAGGACTGAAGTTTCGAAAAATACAAGGGTGAGGTAGTTGGGTTGCGGAGGAATGTTCGCCGGGGCATAGTACCACGGATTTTGGTCCATATCAGAATCCACGAACGGCATCTGGATACTCCGCCGAGATGGTCCACCCAAATCCCACCCCAAGTAAAGAGCCCAGGTAGCATCCTGAGACAGCTTGCATTAGTGAGGTTGGAGAGGGACAAGATACAAAATAGATACCAAGCAGAATAATGTCCAGTGAGTCCAGTTTCTCCATCTGATTTCATCCGTTTCAATCAGGCCAGCTGCAGCCCATGGGGTAGCATCAAGACCAAGGCCAACTGAAAGACAGCTGAGCAAAATCGAAAATTTCATAAATGAGACGGACTGACGGATCATACCAAGTCTACTGCTCATTCCTAAGAAGTATTTGTCTGAGCGAAGACACGCTACATGGAAATGTCTACACACCGACATACAACTCTGCTGGTATTCTTTCTCCGAAATCCGAGTAGAATGAGCCTAGAGAAATTTACACGTGAATGGCTGTCTCCGAGAAGGAAAAAAGAGCTCTACTCAAAAAGCCCATTGCTTGTACCGTGCTGAGGTCCGCTTTCGTGTATGCGTGCAATTCATGTAACGATTTTGCGGCTGTTGCGAAACACAGACGCGTCTTTGGGTCTCTCAAGTACGGCTCGTCGGAGAAAGCTAATGACACAGATAATATAGCGTTGTGTAGCATGGGGGAGTAGTGCGGTGTTCTCGGAGGTACCTCTGAGTGCGGAATGCTCAAAGCGCGATACATATCCCGAAGGAAGAGCGAAGGGACTACGCGGAAAGTCCACATCGTGAAGAATTTGAAAGACAAGTCGAGGATTCTGCAGATGAGGCTCAGAATTGTTTATAGCTAACCGTAACACGTACTTGTCATGTTCTCTTCTTTCTAGAGTTACCTCGTGCGGAAGGTGTCTCGACCAGTCAATTTCCGGGTGAGATTGAGACACATCGATGCCTTCCACCTGCAATACATAGGATGCATTTGGATTTTGGACCACCTGCTGGACTCGTGGGGCTGCGTTCGTACCACCACTGATTGTCGGCGCCGCAATATCGTGCAGAAGGAGCCTTCCGCTGAGATCATCCAACTGCGGTCGTCTCAGTGTGATTACAAATTGCTGAGAAACTGGATTGGGTATCTTGCCTTGAGATGCTCCGTAGGCAATGCGAGATCTCGGGTGATTTCTTCGTCTGAATCGAGCGCATCCGCTTCAGATTCTTCTCTCCTTTTCACATTGTTCTCCGGGCTGCCGTGGTCGAAACCGGAGATGGGAGGATACATTCTGACACACACACCGTGTGAGCATGGCTTCTAGTCGGTCAACGTAGGCCTGCAGAGAATCGGCGCGCTTCTGTAGCGCTTCAAAATGTGCCTCTGTATAATTTCGGCCTACATCCCTTCCCCAAGAACACTGTGCATTACTTTAGGCTCATGTCTGTGCTTTTCGCAGGACACACTTTCTCATCCTTTCCGGAGGCTGCACAAGAACCGCACACCTAATTTTATGTTAGCTCTGCAGTCAACGCAGTATTGGTGAGTGGACATATATACCGGCTTCACGCCATCACACTTCGACTTTCTTGGTCACCATTAAGAGACAATGAAGTTCATATGCAATAGCCTGAGGTTTGCTCACTTGGCACGGCAGATTGTGCATGCCTGCGTCGCGTACGGTCCGCGGCCCTTTGGCAAAGAAAGTCCTTTGGGCATCCGTGGTTTTGTCTGGCGTCCTCGTGAACGCGGAAAGACCTAGCTGGTCAAAGCCGCTGAAAGTGGTGGATGTCATTTCATGTCAACTTGAAAAGCCCGATCAAATTTCTGAACTGGGATACTCATACTTTACAGTCATCACCAAACCCTGATTTTTGCCGTAGTTGCCGCATTGACCTGCAGTTGCCCGTGTTTGACCATAGTTCTGGCGCTTCTACGTAGTTCTATGAAGTTTTGGGGGTACCACATAAGTAGTCTCTAGAACCGTCGACTTTCTTCGGACATTATGATCTCCTTAATTTTTTGTTAAATTTAAATTCATGGTCAGGAACCCGTGGAATTAATTAGTGTTGCCGCGGCTCGGCGCGGCTCAGCTAGCTAGCCGATCCAGCCGAGCCGATATTAAGCCGAGCCTAGCCAGAGCTCTAGCCAGCTGTTGCTAAAGGCGGCTTTGAGAGGTTCGGCTCCGGCTGGAGCCGGTTTGAGCGCGGCTCGGCACTATTTTGCAATGCCCTAACTATGCTGCTTCCCTCTCCTCTCGTCATTGCTTTACATGTTCCCTAGCACTCCCTTGCCCTCTGCCATTTAACTCTGGCGTAAATCCCCAAGGCTGTGTGTGGGCCAGACAACTGGCATGAGGCAATCAGTCATCTTTTGTTCGTGCTCTCTCATCGTCATCCTCGCGCTGTATCGAGTACAGAACCACACTCGTTCATAATCCCAGCTGTAACTGTATGAATAAGAAAACGAAGGATCTCCAGATTATAGTAATTATATGTATGCGATAGCTCAATAAGTGGCTTCAGTCGTTCGCGGCTCGCCCAACAAGAACTGCAAACTTGAATCGCCCAATTTCACAACAATATCTCAAGAGGGTCCATACGCACGGCGGCAGTTCAAGTATAGTAGGAGGCGGTCTCGCCGGGGGGACGTCAGCGTAAGTAGATAATATCCGGAACCTTGGTTGAAGGCGGAGGGCATGCCGCCGAGGGACAGAGACGAATTGGAACCTCAACTTCGAGTTCTTTGCCGATGCTGGGGAATGGGATGGTAAATTGTAAAGTGTACTGGACGAAAAAGAAGGCAGATTCAAGAGTTGGTAGGAGCAAAGGAAGAGGGAACAACCATTATATACCCTCCAGTTAAGAGTTTCTGAAATGCATGTCGGCGCAAATGGAAAGGCTATCGTGGAAGTGAAGCGGTAAAGAGTTTCCAAATTGCATGTCGGCGCAGATGGGAAAGCTATCCTGGAAGTGAAGTGGACGGAACGTCGCCAGATCCCGCGACCACTTTTGTCCTGCAAGTTGGCGATCCACTGCCTGTTCGTGGCGTTGTCTGCCAGACTTTGGCGTTCTCGAAGGTCAAAGGTATCCTTCGTCTTTTCTTCATGATACCAGTCACGGTTGCAGACGGTATATCATATCTTCCAGTGGAGGACTGGAAAGAGTTTAGAAGATTGGGTCGGTGGTGCGGGATTCAGTGCTTTGGTCAGCCCATGTGTTTCTCGCATTTTCAGATTGTTCACAGATAATTCTCAGAGTCTTGACTCTCGCAGTGGATTCGTCGTGAACTCGGATGATGAAGTGATAATATTGATATACAGGTACTGATCACCTCTGGGTTCGCGGAAACATGTCCAACACCGACAATGCGGAAGACCGGCGAGCAGTATGTCTTCGTATGGACACGTCATCCTCTGTGTCGCCGGGGATATGACCCACAGGAATTATGGGGAGAATTACGCTCGCAGATCTTTCCCCTAAGGCCTAAGCATTGATCTAAAAGTTTCGGTGAACAGAAGTAGTCAAAGTTCGGAAGTCGGCGGCCGCTCCCATTGACGCTAGGGAAGTCTGAACTCCAAGGCCGAATGCGACTGGCGCGTTTTGTATTTGCTCAAAGAAATTGTCTAAGGGCGGCTCGGACCAGCCTCGCGCGGGATCCAGCTGTGAATCCCACTCGGGGACATACAATGATGCAGCCTCTGCCGGCAAACCGGTCTCGTTGCCCTCGTCCATGCCAGGTGCAGTGGGTATTTCCCTGTCCAAGGTCGTCGCCGCAAAAACCTGCATGCCCCTGTGCGCCAGCCGGCGTACGATGACAGGTTGTAGTCTGTCATTCAATATAGCCTGGAGCATGTCGCCTGTGCGCGCCGCAGATGGCCACGTACCTCCCATTTCATGGAGGTACCTTGTGCATGTCTGTACCTGCGCGAGTATGGCTTGGAGTTTGCCGCGCTCATTCTGCAGGCTCACTGTCGCCTGAAGTACGCACAGCAAGAAGACCGTCCCTGCACTGAAGATGGCTCCCTGCAACGCGGGCGCTGCAAGGCGCAAGGTATACAAAGAAGACCATGTCTCGACGAGTTCGAGGATGTTCTCCGCTGCGTGGATGCATAACTGCGGTACATTAGGTTAGAGTGAGTGCAGGAGTGCATTTTATTTTTGTTGCACCTTGGCGTGGTCGACTTCCGAATCCGAATGATGAATGCGCTGCACCGGGTAGTTGAAGAAGGGGCGGTGTAGAGTGAGGGAACACCACCAATATGTGAGGTGCAGCATGAGCCGCTGCGGGGTGGAGCTAGCCCTGTTCTCTAGCGTAATGTCAAGCTGCGGCGGAAGTTGCCTTTTCCAGTTACCAAGTTCCAGACTGTATCGAAATCAGTCAAAAACAACGGGAGGTCAAGGGACACCCTCACTCAATTTTTGCGATCTGCTTCTCCACTTGCGTGGCATTCCGTCGAGCTGAATTATGGCTATGCGGAAAGGAATGTCAAAGGTGCAGCCGTAACGAGCACCAGTACGCACACTAGTTCAGAAATCTGGCGCGCTATCATATAGAGGGCCGAAGTTTCGAAAAACGCGAGGGTGAGGTAGTTAGGTTGCGGAGGAATGTTCGCCGGGGCATAGTACCACGGATTTTGGTCCATATCGCAATCCACGAACGGCATCTGGGTACTCCGCCGTGACGGTCCACCCAGATCCCACCCCAAGTAAAGAGCCCAGGTACCATCCTGAGACAGCCTGCATCAGCGATGTTGGAGAGGGACAAGATACAAAATAGATACCAGGCAGAATAATGTCCAGTGAGTCCAGTTTCTCCATCTGATTTCATCCGTTTCAATCAGGCCAGCTGCAGCCCATGGCGTAGCATCAAGACCAAGGCCAACTAGAAGACAGCTAAGCAAAATTGAAAACTTCATAGACAAGACGAACTGACGGGTCATACCAAGTCTACTGCTCATTCCTAAGAAGTATTTGTCTGAGCGAAGACATGCTGCATGGAAACGTCTACACACCGGCATACAACTCTGCTGGTATTCTTTCCCCGATATCCGAGTAGAATGTGCCTAGAGAATGTCACACGTGAAAGGCTGTCTCCAAGGAGGAAAAAGACCTCTACTCAAAAAGCCCATTGCTTGTACCGTACTGAGGTCCGCTTTTGTGTATGCATGCAATTCGTGCAACGATTTTGCGGCCGTCGCGAAACACAGACGCGTCTTTAGGTCTCTCAAGTACGGCTCGTCGGAGAAAGCTAACGACACAGATAATATAGCGTTGTGTAGCATGGGGGAGTAGTGCGGCGTTCTCGGAGCTTCCTCTGAGCGTGGAACGCTCAAAGCGCGATACATATCCCTAAGAAAGAGTGAAGGGACTACACGGAAAAACCACATTGTGAAGAATTTGAAAGACAAGTCGAGGACTCTGCAGATCCGGCTCAGCTTTGTTCACAGCTAACCATAACACATACTTGTCGTGTTCTCTTCTCTCTAGAATTATTTCGGGCGGTAGGTGTCTCGACCAATCAATTTCCGGGTGAGATTGAGACACATTGATGTCTTCCACCTGCAATACGTAGGACGCATTTGGGTTTTGGACCACCTCCTGAACTCGTGGCGCTGCGTTCATACTACCAGTGATTGTCGCCGCTCCAATACCGTGAAGGAGACCTCCGCTGCGATCATCCAACTGAGTTCATCTTAGTGCGATTTACAAATTGCTGAGAAATTGGATTGAGTATCTTGCCTTGAGATGCTGTGTAGGCACTGCGAGTTCGCGGGTAATTTTCTCGTCCGAATCGAGCGCATCTGCTTCAGATTCTTTTCTCTTTTCACTTTGTTCTCCAGGCTGCTGTGGTCGAAACCGGAGATGGGAGGATACATTCTGGCACACACACCGTGTGAGCATTGCTTCTAGTCGGTCGACGTAGGTTTGCAGAGAATCGGCGCGCTTCTGTAGCGCTTCAAAGTGTGCCTCTGTGTATTTTCGACCTACATCCCTTCCCCAAGAACACTGTGCATTACTTTAGACTCATGTCTGTGCTTTTCGCAGGACGCACTTTCTCATCCTTTCCGGAGGCTGCACAAGAACCGCACACCTAATTTTATGTTAGCTCTGCAGTCAACGCAGTATTGATGAGTGAACATATATACCGGCTTCACGCCATCGCACTTCGACTTTCTTGGTCACCATTCAGATCTTTCAGAGACAATGAAGTTCATATGGAGTGGGTTTGCTCACTTGGCACGGCAGATTGTGCATGCCTGCGTCGCGTACGGTCCGCGGCCCTTTGGCAAAGAAAGTCCTTTGGGCATCCGTGGTTTTGTCTGGCGTCCTCGTGAACGCGGAAAGACCTAGCTGGCCAAAGCCGCTGAAAGTCGTGGATGTCATTTCATGTCAACAAGTTGAAAACCCGATCAAATTTCTAAACCGGGATAGTCATACTTACAGTCATTAGTATGTCATCACCAAACCCTGATTTTTCCCGTAGTTGCCGTGGTTGCCGCATTGGCCTGTAGTTGCCCGTGGTTGACCATAGTTCTGGCGCTTCTACGTGGTTCTAAGGAGTTTGGGGGGTACCACATGAGTAGTCTCTAGAACCGTCAAATTTCTTGGATTATAATCTCCTTCATTTTTGTTGAATTCATTAGGAACCCGTGGAATTGGCTCAACATCCTTCATGGAAAGCTCATCGACCCTGCGTGGATCCTGCAAAACCGTTCGATGGAACATTTCCGTCGCAAAATGAGGGTGCGCACAGTCTACTACCTTAAAAGGGGATAAGAATGAACCCCATCTTTCATCAGGCGTTATGTACAAGAGATACGGTAATCTTGTCGCACTGGCAGTCGCGGCGACGCGAGGGTACGTAAGGGCTATAGGGGGAGCAAGGCGGGTGTGCGAGCCGCTGAAGTGTCACGCTGACTCCCCAATTTCCTGTTTCTCGGACCACCATCATCTCCGATGTCGAATTTCGCCGTTAGCCCTCTCAGCCACTCTGTCTGCCCCAAAGGGCCACAGTAGTCCTCAGAGCAGCCTATACGAGCCTTCACACATCCGGACAGATGCTGCTGAGAAGGACGAAAGAATTTCCAAAAAGACAAAAACGTCATCCACTTTTGTGGTCGCGCATCCAGCTCGTTTTGAGCATTGTTCCCTCATTCTACTGTACACTGTATTGCATGCATACATATCTCCCAATGTATACTACTTTCTATCTCCCAAACCTCGTCGCTCGCCGCCGCTGTCGTCCGCTGTCCTTGCCCGCTCCATCTTGATTAGTCACGCGGTGCTCTCTTCCCCATTCGTCTCAACCCTCCAGTTCTGTATCGGGTCGTTGCTCTCGAGGCGTTCTATCGCTTGCCTATCTCTCGAAGGAACTCGGGATGGAAACAGTCGCGTAATCCAGTTACTCGGAATGTATCCGCTGCCATACACGCACTCCTGTGACTGCAGAAGCAAAATCTGAAAATTGAAGGCTTAAAGTGAATGTCAAACACGGAAAGAGCCGAAATATGTCTGGCTGGTGTTCTTAAATGTCTCTGAATGTCTGTCCTTGTATGCGACACCCTACCTGACACGGAACATCCAGCAATGAACCAGTATATTTGGCCTAACTTCACCTGTCAAATCTTCAATGTCATCCTTGGCTCTGCATTCCTTCTCCTCACAAAGGTTGGGACCCCTCTACAAGTTGATTGCTTGTCTCCTTGGTGTATTTCCTGAGCCTTAAATAAAATGTCTTATTCTCGTGTCTTGGATTCAAGAACGAGTGAAGATATCTCGGCTCAAACATCTCACCAAGCTGCATCAGCTTGCTCAACGAGCGCTATTCGTTGCACCGCTTTCGTGGTTCTCCTGAGACACAATTCGATGCGTTACTTACTGTTTGCTTGAATCGGCTGAGACTCTGACACGTCAAGAGACTGTTCTCCCCCGTGTGTTATTCTCAATTTAACGATTAGCATGCTAAGTACCGTCTTCTTGAAGGTCCCGGGTATTTCACGTCGTTTCCGTGTTTCGTTTTAGATGCTTGGCCCAGAGGATGACCCGTGTTGATGTGCTAATTTTTAATTTGCTTCTTTGTATTCTTTTAGTTCTACCGCGGCGAGCAAGGTTCCAAGAATCGGCTGCGACCGTGAGCTCGGCTACGAAGGTGCATAGGGGTCCAGGAACGAAGATGTATCTACTTAGTGCGTGTACATCAGGGATAAATTCCTGGAACCGGCGTTCCTAAGCGGGACCGTGCCGTGTAATACTACCTACCTACCTACCCCCTCTCACGAGGAGCTCCAAATCATTCTGCACATCAGCGACGAGATTCAGGTCGGCGCGCTTAGCGACCGTGCATCAGGGACGCTCAGTCCATGTCAAGCCACAGCCGGTGCAGATGCGCCGCACACTCCAGCGCACGCAAGCTACGGGGGTTGGAATGTCTTGTCCTCAAGGCAACGGGCGGGCGCGTGGTGCGTGCATTGGCGCCTGAGCCGCACCAGTGTCGACATACACAAGGGGCCATCAAGACAGCCTGACCTTGCTTCTGTTGATTCTAAAGATGCGGCAGATAGATAGAGAGGAATCGGCTTCGTTCATAGGGCCACACGGCAAAACCACAGGAAAGCCGAAGACCGCGAGCGATGGAAGGGCTCGCTTGTGCTGAGCGCGGCGCAACAGCCCAGGCCCAGCGCCATCGCGGCGAAAACCAGGAATGCTGACAGGCTGACTTGGGTCATCGTGAACGCATAACCCAAGGATGTCGCGGGACCTCGTGTGCGCAATGAATGCTAACGTCAAAAGCAATTCAGCACTTTGGCAAAGAGTACCGGTTGGCGCACCACTCACCCGTCTGGTGGAGAAGGGGTCGCCTAACCAGGAAAGGAAGAAGACCTGGCCGCGAGCCTCAGAGGAAGCGATAGCTCGCGGGCTCAAGTCCGCGCGCAGGTCGGAGCATCACAATGTTGCTCATCAAGCTCAAGAACTGCAAGTGGAAAGTCAGCATCAAGACTCGCAAGTAAAGCATGCCAAGACGTACCCCATTCCCCGAGAACACCTTCGCGCCCTCCCCAATGCGCATGTCCACCGCCATCCCGACATCCGCCTGCACCGAGTCGAGCGCAATGTCCACGCTGCACCACACCCATGCTATTCACAAACCATCTTCGTTAGTATATGACACCCGACTCGACGGCGCGCTGTCAGGGTGTCGCGCCTGGTGCTCCGCGTGCACGGCGTGCAGACGCGCGGCGAACTGGGTGGACGAGGGAGGCAGTGTTGGAGGTAATACGCCTCCGTCGCCTCCGGGTTGTGCTCGTCGGGATGACGAAGCGATCGGGCAGCGCGGGGTCCGCGTTGACACCCATATAACCCGCGCCCCATTGTGCGAGCCACGGGCAGTGCCGCTTGTAGTCGCCCCGCTGGAATTGGACGGCGACGAGCCCGTTGAGCGTACGCTGGGATTTTGAGGGCGGAGGCGAAGGCGAGGGGTTTTGGAGGTAGGTAGAGTGCGGCGGAGTCTGTGGGTCGCAGAACGAGAGAATTGCCCACGATGGCGCTGTGCATGAGGGGTGATAAATGCACCGAGAATGGGGGGGAGTTGAGCCCCGGCAGGAGAGAGAGGAGACGTGGAGAGCCAAAGGAACTGTGCAAGAATGTAATCAGAGACGGCAAGCAAGTAGAAGAACAAGAACGTACAAACGGTCGAATACCGGCTGCTTGGAAAAGTCGACTTCGACGCATCGTGCGCCATGCACGTCGCCGAGGTGCTTAAACCTCCACACTAGTAGGGCTACTCTCGGCCTCGGCAGGTGGGCCAACGGATGACACAATATGAACTGAGCTTGGGCATGCTTTCTCATAGAAAGCTGTGTTCACGGCCGTTTTTGTGCTGCGTTCTCCTTTGGCGCAGGAAGTGGGCCACCGGCCAGCAGCCCCGCGACGAATGCGTTGAGTGGTATCCGCGTCGACCGCAAAGCAAAGTCGTAAATAGTGCATGGCAGCGGATGTGACCACGTGTAGTCCTCGAATGTATACACACAGCCAGCGAGATGCGCTAGGTATCCCATGACAATGCTTTGTGCCATTTAGGCGGGAATGGGACATGAACTACACAAGGACGTACGCCTCCTGCAGAATGTTATCCAGCCCGTGACCCCATATGCCCTGAAAGTACAGGTATGTTCTTGAGTCGGCCGCAGAGAGGTCGCTGATATTGAAAAGCATCATGGAAGCGCCTGGTCTGCTGCACCGGTCCCTCACAGTCAAGTACGTGTCCAGACCACCGTGAGCCGAGTTCCATCAGAGAGACGGAGAATCAGGAAGGAATTTGGTGCTGTCGTGCCTGGATTCCAGATAATTACGGGACGCGCGCATCGAGGTGAGGTCCTGAAGGTGGGACCGTGGAGAGCGTCTCAGAAGGGCTCAGAATGCGCAAGTGGCAAGCACGTGTCGGATCGAAAGCGTACAAATATCGGCCATGGTTCGTCTTTCTTTTCACCTCAACCGTTATGCCATTCCATGCCGGAGGCCACAAGACTCAGGTGCTGCTACTCGGCTCTCAAGAGGTGAATGAGAATGATTATATGACCGCAGCGGTCCCAATGAGGACTGTGCTTGTAATTTCGATGTCCGTGAAACTCGAAAATGAGACTCGACTCGGACGGTTTTGGTCGGTAGATGCGAAAGATGAAAAAGGAAACTAGTGGCTGTGACTTGGACGATCCGTTGTCGGTCCGGGCGCTTAAGTCACCCTGAGTACTACGACTAGTACGACTCGCGTTGCACCAACTATCTTACTCGCGACGCGCGAGTATATCTGTCGCAGGGAGTCACTCTATGGCTATGTCAACCCATGGAGCTCCACCAATCGACAGTCGACCATGACTAGCGCCTCGATAAGGATCAACCACTAATCAGTAAACTTGAACCCTCCGAGTCAACCACTGGCGTTTATTTTTTTCTGACGAAATCCCTTCCTTGTATGATCAACCGACGACACCAACTACAGCGGCACCTCTCGTTGTGACACCATTGATTCGATACCTTGACGTGGTGGCTGGTGGCTGACAGAATTTTTCGCCGCAGAGATTCTCGTACTCTCTGCTCTGTCACCGCAAATCATTCTACTCACATACTCTGGTAATGCCGTTGCTCTGGAATTGTGCATGGCAAAACGAGCTTTTGAAATCGAAACAGTCTTCCTCGCTTCCAGTTTGGGCTTCCTTCCATTCTACTTGTTTGCTGTGTATAACGAACTATAATGAACTGTTCTATTTTCCACTCTGAAATGCTGTATAGCACGTGGATGTTACGCGCACTATTTTTTGCTCCTCACTGGCAGGCTTGACTGCTGCTTGGAACCGAATACGGAGTGTTCAACATGTCCACTACTAACTCTACGACGGTACTCGTGCGCCTGGGTCAACACACTGACGAGGCACATCTGCAACTCGTCCGTGGGTCGTTAAGTGATCCCACAGTGGGACGGACACTACGCCAAGTTTATTCGCATGTCGGGGACTATATCGGGCTGCAGGCGAACCGCGCTGCACATCGATGGGGAAGAGGTCCTTCTGCGACTGCTGCCCGTATCGCGCAGTTTTTTGGTACCGGGAAACAGCGAGAGGTCAAGCTAGCGGCATTCCGGGTCAGCGGGTGCTCGTGGCTCGAGGAGGAATGCTCTAAGCTCGTCAAATATGCATTACCGTGGGCGACTTTATATTTCTATCGATATCTCTTAAAGTCAAAATTCGTAGGCGGGAGACGGCGCAGACACAGATCCAAGCATTCAAATCTATCGTGGCGACGGCAACGCGGTATCATGGTACGCGCGCACTCTTCCTCAAATCCAAGCACCTTCGACGTGCGGCAAATACGGAGGCGGCAATCTCTGCGGCGTGGACTCGCGCAGATGATACGCAGACTAAGGATTGGAAATTTTATTCTCACTTTGCGGCAGCCTGCCTGTCCGAAAAACATCTGTCCACGATTGTTGAGAACATCTCACCTGAGTGTTTGGGCACCCTTGACACGGCCAACGGTGATCTCAGCGTCATCGAACGGCTGTTAATTCTATCAGAATCCAGGTCGATTGTTATCTTTCAGAATGACTCAAGTCATTGATTTTAATCTTGTACGCAGTGCGAATTCTATTTCTGATGCCCTCGCGCAACGATATCTGGTCGGCATTCTTGAATTACCCACCTTTTGGCATGAAAGTGGGCCGATCCACACCGCAGTATTCATCAAGATTTTGGACCGAGTAGTCTGCATTCTCAAAGACTTCGGGCTGGACCAAGATACGGACGATAATGGTCTCATCTTCGATGACGAAGGAATCGATGACATTCCCAGCGCGGTGTTGGTGGGCATCTTGAGCTGGCGTATGATCGACCCAAAATCAGAGCATTGGTATCATGGTCTCGCTGAGATTTTACAATTGCTTCGGACGTATGTATTTTGTTCTTGATGTCGGTTCCAAACTGATTTTTTCTAGGCCACGAGCTGAGTATCTTTTACCGAAATCGTCGGCACTTGCTACCGATTTCGATATTGAGAATATCATCCCAGACCCTGCGCCTGAAACCTTGGTTATTCTGGCGTATGTCTGACTCGAGACCATTCGAACAATTTTGACGATCTGCGCCGATGCAGAAATAATACGGAGGATCTGCAAGCTCGGCATGGTTTCACAACACTGATGGTGTGCGTCCGCCTCGATGCAAGTGTTTAAAATTTTTGACAATTGGAGGTAGAAATGATAACGATAGGCCGCAATCGCATGCCGATCGTGAGTTGGGTCACGATAAATTCTCTTCGTCCATACATAAATTTCTTTACCTGAAGGCATCAGCCTGCAGAGCACAACGTTAAACGAACCCGTTAATGACCCAGGCTTAACACCAGACGTCGTTTATACCGAAGTTGCATCGCTTCAGTGGACGACTCTGAGCCGCGATTTTTTCCGTGCTCGCCGCTGGTCCTTTGGCTCCGCTAAAAAGGAGAAAAATAAGCCTGTGTCCACAGAAAAGGCACCCACGTGGATGCCTGGGCAGCTGCGCAACTTTCCCCCGACCGTAGG
Organism: Mycena venus; assembly: GCA_014462655.1. Classification (NCBI taxonomy): domain Eukaryota; kingdom Fungi; phylum Basidiomycota; class Agaricomycetes; order Agaricales; family Mycenaceae; genus Glaucomycena; species Glaucomycena venus. The sequence goes on along the minus strand of JACAZI010000005.1, from coordinate 6,899,816 downwards.
TTCTGATGGGATGTTGGTTCCAGTGGTGAGTCGCACAAATGAATGCTTATTGTCGGGAATCAACAATCAGTAAAAGGACACAAGCAACCATTCCTTGAGAACAGCGGAGGAATGGCGGAGATGGAACATGATGCAGGCCGTTGTTTCTCGGATCGTCCATTTTTGAGCATTTCAAAAAGACTGTTCATCAAACACCAAAGGAAGTTGGACCGTTTTATTCGCCGCGGCTTTCTCGTTTTTTTCTTCGTCCAGGCAGAAATTGTATGAATGCGCTTGTAAAACCCACATCGGAGCATGGTGGGCTCTGTATTACAAAAGCTTGTACTTGTATTCATCCACTGGTCAGAGCACCTCGAGCTCCACGTGCACCTTTCTATGCCTTGAGTAGTGCAAGCTAAGCTCAGACACGCAATAAGGGCTGCTGTTCATTATTCACAGCTACTTGGTCCAATGCCTCTGTCGTTCTCGCATAGTCTGATTGTTCATAGACGATTCTCAAGAGTCTTGACTCTCGTGGACTCGCCATGAATTCGGATAATGAAGTGATATTATTGATATGCAAGTACTGATCACTCTGGGAGACGTGCCCGACACCGACAATGCGGACGGCCAACGGCCATATTCTTCTATGCAGACGTCATCCTCTGCTCGTCTCCTGTGTCGCCGGGTGACCCACGGGAATTACAGGGAGAGTGATGCTCTCGCAGATCTTTCCGCCTAGTCTTGATCCCAAAGTTCTGGTGAACGGAAGTAGTCAAAGTTCGGCAGGAGGAACCCGGAAGGATCCAGTTCGGGGAAAGTGAGCTCGGGAACGGCGGCCGCTCCCATTACGGCTGGGGAAGCCTGAACTCCAACGCCGAATCCAGCTGGCGCGTTTTGCATTTGCCTAAAGAACCTATCCAAGGGCGGCTCGGACCAGCCTAGGGAGGGATCCAGCTGTGAATCCCACTCAGGGACATACGATGGTGCAGCCTCTACCGGCAGGCTGGTCTGGTGGCCCCCGTGCATGCCAGGTGCAGGGGATATTTCATTGTCCAAGGTGGCCGCCGCGAAAATCTGCACGCCACTGTGCGCCAGCCGGCGTATGATGACAGGCCGCAGTTTGTCATTCAATATAGTCTGGAGCATGTCGCCTGTGCGCGTCGCGGATGACCACGTACCGCCCATTTCATGAAGGTACCTTATGCATGTCTGTACCTGCACGAGTATGGCTTGGAGTTTGCCGCAGTCAATCCGCGGGCCCGCGGTCGCCTGAAGTGCGGACACCCGCGCTGAAGACGATCCCCTGCTTCGTGACCGGTGTGAGACGCAAGGTATACAAGCAAGACCATGTCTCGACGAGTTCGAGGATATTCTCCGCTGCGTGGATGCATAACTGCGGTACATTAAGTTAAGGTGAGTGCAGGAGTGCATTTTCTTTTTGGTGCACCTTAATGTGGTCGACTTCCGGATGAATGCGCTGCGCCGGGAAGTTGAAGAAGGGCCGGTGTAGAGTGAGGGAACACCACCAATACGCGAGGTGTAGCATGAGCCGCTGCGGGGTGGAGCTAGCCCTGTTCTCCGGCGTAATACGAAGCTGTGGCGGAAGTCGCCTTTTCCAGTTACCAAGTTCCTGACTGTATCGGAATCAGTCAAAAACAACAGGAGGTCAAGGGACACCCGCACTCAATTTTTGCGATCTGCTCCTCAACTTGCGCAGCATTCGGTCGAGCTGAGGGGCGCAAATTATTGCTATACGGGATGTCAAAGGTGCGGCTGTAACGAGCGCAAGTACGCACACTAGTTCAGAAATCGGGCGCTATCATATAGAGGGCTGAAGTTTCGGAAAATATGAGGGTGACATAGTTGGGTTGCGGAGGAATGTTCGCTGGGGCATAGTACCAGGGACTCTGGTCCATATCGGAATCCACGAACGGCATCTGGGTACTCCGCCGAGGCGGTCCACCCAGATCCCACCCAAAGTAAAGCGCCCAGGTAGCATCCTGAGACAGCCTGCATTAGTGATGTTGGAGAGGGACAAGATACAAAACAGATACCAGGCAGAATAATGTCCAATGAGTCCAGTTTCTCCATCTAATTTCATCCGTTTCAATCAGGCCAGCTGCAGCCCATGGGGTAGCATCAAGACCAAGGCCAACTAGAAGACAGCTAAGCAAAATTGAGAATTTCATAAATAAGACGGACTGACGGATCATACCAAGTCTACTGCTCATTCCTAAGTATTTGTCTGAGCGAAGACACGCTGCATGGAAATGTCTACACACCGACATACAACTCTGCTGGTATTCTTTCTCCGAAATCCGAATAGAATGAGCCTGGAGAAATTTACACATGAATGGCTGTCTCCAAGGAGGAAAAAGACCTCTACTCAAAAAGCCCATTGCTTGTACCGTGCTGAGATCCGCTTTTGTGTCTGCGTGCAATGATTTCGCGGCCATCGCAAAACACAGACGCGTCTTTGGGTCTCTCAAATGCGGCTCGTCAGAGAAAGCTAATGATACGCATAATATGGCGTTGTGTAGCATAGGGGAGTAGTGCGGGGTTCTCGGCGGTTCCTTTGAGTGTGGAACACTCAAAGCACGATACATATCTCGAAGGAAGAGCGAAGGGACTACGCGGAAAGTCCACATTGTGAAGAATTTGAAAGACAAGTCGAGGATTCTGCAATGCAGTTCAGACTTGTTCACAGCTAACCGCAACACGTACTTGTCGTGTTCTCTTCTCTCTAAAATTACTTCGGGAGGCAGGTATCTCGACCAATCAATTTCCGGGTGAGATCTAGATACAGCGATGCCTTCCACCTGCAATATATAGGATGCGTTTGGATTTTCGAACACCGGTTGAACTCGAGGGGCTGCGTTCATACCACCAGTGATTGTCGGCGTTGCAATACCGTTCAGAAGGAGGCCTCCGGTACGATCATCCAGCTGCGATCGTCTCAGTACGATTTACAAATCGCTGAGAAACTGGATTGAGTATCTTGCCTTGAGATGCTCCGTAGGCAATGCGAGTTCTCGGGTAATTTCATCGTCCGAATCGGGCGCGTCCGCGTCGGATTCTTCCCTTTCACTTTGTTCACCAGGCTGCTGTGGTCGAAACTGGAGATGGGAGGATCCATTTTGACACACACACTGTGCGAGCATCGCTTCTAGTCGGTCGACGTAGGCTTGCAGAGAATCGACGCGCTTCTGTAGCGCTTCAAAATGTGCCTCTGTGTACTTTCGGCTTGTATCCCTTCCCCAGGAGCACTGTGCATTGTTTTAGGCTCATGTACGCGCCTTTCGCAGGACGCACTTTATCATCCTTCCCGGAGGCTGCACAAGAACCGCACACCTAATTTATGTTAGCGCTGCAGTCAAAGCAGTATTGGCGAGTAAATATATATATACCGGCTTCACGCCGTCACATTTCGACTTCCTTCAAGTTGGTCACCGATCAGAGACAATGGAGTTCATATGCAATAGGTTTGCTCACTTGGCACGGCAGATTGTGCATGCCTGCGTTGCGTAGGGTCCGCGGCCCTTTGGCAAAGCCAGTCCTTTGGGCATTCGTGTGTTTGTCTGGTGGTCTCCCGAATGCGGAGCAGACCGATCCTGACAGTGGTAGATATCATGTCAAACTTGTTCCCGATCAACCTGTTCTAAACTAGGATATGTTTGCTCCTGGTCGGCTCGGTCCGACATCCCGCACGCCGCACGTCGCTTTCCACGTCCCAGAGGATCGAATCGGCTGGGACATGGACGTCTCCAGAGAATCGCGTAGGAATTGATCTCGGCTAGCGCCCGAGGTATCTTCTGGTATCTTGCATACCTTTGCCATACTTATTGTTATTAGAACACCGGCATCATTCCGTGCCGTTTCGTGGTAGGCTTGACTTTTCGAGTGTGCACTGACCTCGATTGAATGAATATCTTGTTTTAATTCAAATTGATGAGGTGTGGTCCCGATTCTTGTGCCAGTTGCAGCATGGGAGCGTGCTAGTACAAAATACTAATACGTACCGTGAAAGGGTCAAAATTGTGGGAGGTGAGTTGCATCCAGTGTTGCATCTGGCCGCGACATTGCCAACGACGGCCGTTTCGAATCAACCGCCGCGGCAGCAGGAAAGATCGAATCTTACCGGTGACATTTCTACCCCTGCGTTGATTTCTTTCGGCACAAGGAAGCAAGGTGCCTAATTTCCATTGGACATAGAAGCAGAAATTTTCGGAGATTTTTCTAAGTTAGTTAGACCACACCCCGAGAGCGCGATCAATTTGTGCCGATGTCACACGCTCTGCCGGGCCGTGCCATAACATTCTTCATTTTGACGGCTCCAGAGACTCTACCTTCAGACGAGGTTACGAGTGGGAAGTCAGTGAAAGAGACTAACTCTACCCGAGTCTACGCGGGGAATTGACCCCAACAGATTCGACGTCCTCCTTTCCACAACACTTTCATCTTAACCCCAAGAAAGTCCTTGTGTTATTCAAGTTTCTACACATCCACTGATCTTGACGCCGCTCTGCAACTTAGTGGCCATATGCGATATTCTAAATAGTACACCTTGCCCTTGGACTTGCAATTGGCGACCACATGGACAGTGCGACACGCTGGGCTTCTGCCCTGTACATACCAAGTTCACACCTCGTCTTCTGGGCCAGCCGACAACCAGACCGACATCGGGGCCAGGCCGAGCTATTAGTGAAACAATGCGACTGTTGTAAGTGGGACACTCAGTACGCAAGCTTGGCAAATCTGTTCCGACAGCCCAGCCCCAGCCCGCCCTCGAACATCCAGTTTGCTCACCCGTTTCACGTTCCGATCCGCGTACTACTGCCACCTTACTTGGGCTCAACCAGCCGAGCGGTAAATCATTTCATGACCCAGCCAAAGAATTGTCCTCGCCCTAGTCAACGAGTCTCAATGGCCCATTGCTTCAAGCACAGCTCATCATGGTGGACCATGGCACAGAAACGCGGCTCGCGCCGCCATCGCGTCCGCACCGAAATTTTCGAAGCACGCGATGCTCAAATCCTTCTTTATCCTTGCAGTCGCGCGCGACCAAGAAATCGACATTACGTCGCAGCTGAACCTCGGCATTCGTCTGTTTCAGGCGCAGTCGCACGTCAAGGATGGTGTGTTTCATTTTTGCCACACTAGTGAGTTTTCTCATTTTCCACTCTGTGATACACGCTGACCATATCTCAGGTTGCACCCTCTTCGACGGCGGCCCGGTTGTTGACTACCTCAAGACCGTCAAGTCCTTCATTGATGCGAATCCAAACGAGGTGCTCACCCTCATTTTCACGAACCCCGAGGGTCAAAGCCCCTTGAATGTCTGGAAACCCGCGTTTGATGAAGCAGGTGCGTCACCAGTTCCCTTGGAAGAATTAATCTGATCATGACTTTCGTGTCAATAGGTATCTCTGACCTCGCGTTCGTTCCACCTTCGCTCCCAGCAAAGCAGAGCGACTGGCCAACACTAGGAGAGATGATTGACTCGGGAAAACGCGTGGTGGTGTTCCTTGACGCCAAGGCAGACGATCCGGACTCCGTGCCCTTCATCCTGCCGGAATTCCAAATGGTGCGTCGCGTCTCTGCTTTGTTTTTTCGCGTATGGAACCACCGCGCGTCGTACTCTGGCGTTCGTCGCGTTTTCGACTGCGATGTCGCAGTTTGGCGGATGAAAGCCGCTTACTTGCTTCACATTTGTACGCTGTCACCTCTTCCCACAGATTTGGGAGACACCGTTTTCTCAGACCGACGACACGTTCAATCGACCGAATCAACGGGCGCCTTGCGGATGTCGACCACATGTGAGTGACTCGTTTTTTGCCGTCTTGGCAGCTGATTCATCTGTTTGTTTCGCAGGTATATGATCAACCATCCCCTTCATGTTGGCGACGGTGTTCTCGTCAGCGATTGACGCACCCAGAGTCAACAATGCTGATTCGTACGTTTTTCTTCTCACTCACCGATGACCAGCTCACCCACAACTCGCAGAATTAACGCCCACGTTGCGGGCTGCGTGCCCCTCGGCAGTAATCGCAACCCTAGCTTTGTCCTGATCGACTTTGTCAACAAGGGCGGTTGTGAACCAATTGAATGGGCTGGAATGATTATGGCGGCTTATGACTCGTGGGAGAAAAAGGTTGGACAAGTGGAATAATCGTTGGGTACCGTGTTACACGATTATTTTTGGGACTGTAATGTTATTTGGGTCACTTTTCCATGCTGTCCGGTGTACATGTACTTAGAGGCAACTTTGAAGCAGCTGTGAGGTCCATCGCCGAGATCATAACCCCGACAAGTGGCTGTGGTAGGCGATCAATTCTCTTGCTTAGTTCCCGTTTTGGCATTTCGTCCTTTCCACCGTCCCCATTATTGTCTTCCCCCGTCTCCGACCTCTGCACTCGACCTGGACTTGGTTTCGTGGTTTCTTGCACGTATCGGTGGAATAGTACACGGTGGTACTCGGCGCTCGTGTCATGGAGCGCCCAAAACTCCCTGTCGAGCTTTTGTGCCATGTACTCGCACTGTTGGAAGTGGACGACCTCATTCGGTGTGGCGCGGTGCGTGCTTTTTCACCCACTCTCTCCCCGAGATCTGAAAATCTTCGGTCATTCAGGTCAATAGATATTTCCGGAGTCTTATCCGCGAGTCCTCGCGTCTGCAGTTCACCTTGGAACTCGCAAAACATCGCATGCTCTCATTGCTGCCACCAACGGAGTTCCCTCCCTTCTCAACTCGGCTAAAACTCCTACGTAACCGAGAGCGTAACTGGCGCTCGCCACAGCACTGGAGTCCCCTCCAAAAACTTGCCCTTCCTCCCACGGGGACAGTGTACGAGTTTGTGGGCGGCCACTACGCAAATGGACGCGAAGACGACAACAAAATTACCTCGGGTATCTCGTTCTTTGAGCTCCCGTCTACGGAACCTACGTGTTCCGATGCACCGCTCAAAACCTGGACCCACGCGATGGGCAGCATCAAAATCGTCGACTTTACTATGGACCCGGCGCAGGATCTACTTGTGCTCGTTGCGCTCGCTCCCCCGCAGTGAGTGATTGGATTTAAGCGTTGACGTTAATCACGCTAACTGGCGTTTGACCGGCGTAGATGTGATTCCGTATACCAGATCCATCTACGCTCGTTCACCACAAATGAGCCCCACCCGGAAAGCTCGCTGCCTATGGGCGTTCTACCATGTCTGCCGAAGGTCTCCGACCACCTCGTCCCGCTCGAGACCACCGGCGCTGTGCGTGTCCAGGTTGCCGGTGATCTCATCGCGCTCCTGGTGAAGGAGGTGCACGACAGTGTCAGCGCACATCTGCAGATATTCAATTGGCGCTATGGATCCCATTATTCTGTGCGTTGAATTTTCTTTGTCTTCTCGCTCACGAAATCTAACCCCATTTAGTGCGCGATGGCGCGTATGGCGGGGATCGAAGACTTTACGTTCCTCTCCGATGATACATTCCTCATCGTCCGCCCCATAGGCCGCTTTGAATGCTACACATTCAGCAACCCGATCGCATGCTCTACCGTTCCCGAGCTCAAGAGCAGCTATAGTCTTCCGCCTCTGCAGGATGGCTTCATGTATTGGTCTGTTTTTTTCTCATATTTTTACTTTTTCAATTTTTAGATGAAATCGCAGGTACATTTGCATGAGCAGTAACCCTGTACCCGGCCTTATTCCACATCGAGAGAGTACGGGTAACCGAGTATATTACCCTCGTCCAGACGAACGCATCCTCGCATGTTGCCTCTACATCTTCAAACCAACTGGCCCGGGCGACCATCACGTCCACTCCTTCGTGTTCTTTTTGAACACCAAGATGTTCCTGGACCCTCCGTCGGTGGCCAACACACGGCGTAACGTTCACATTTATCCTGTCGCCAGTGCTTCTGGCTCATTCCATATGGCATTGGCTGATCGAACAGCACCGTCCCCTTCGTCACCCCCCATCTCGTCTTCGTCACGGTCACAGCCTCAGCCGCAGCCGCAGCCGCAGCCCGATTCCCTGCCAGAAAACTACCCGCACCCGTACCAACTCTTCTCGCCGCACCCGAGCTTCTTCACGCCAGTGAACATCCAGCAGCAGGCCCCCTTTCCGCCGCCCCCGACGCAAGAGGCCATCAACCGCACGCGCCAGATGCATCTCCGCTCGCTGCTCACCTCGAGCGGCGTGCAGACGGTGCCGTGGGAGCAGTGGGGCCCGGCGAATACGCGCTGGTTCGACGAGGCGCTGAGCACGGACTGGCAGCATGCGCTGTACGGACTCAAGACGGTCGAGTGCATCGATCCGGCGAACCCGCCACGACCCGTGCCCACGGATCCCGGGGAGGTGGGTACGCAGTTCGACGACGATCAGGACGAGGCTGGGACGGCGGGCGCACCGGAGCAAGCGGAATCGTCACCTGTGCCAGCCGGGGCGTCGCCGGTGGATGCACAGAACCTACCGACTGTGACCGAGCTGCTCGGCGGAGTTGGGTTTGAGGTGGTGGATGACGAGCAAGCGGCGAGCGACACAACGCGCCAGCGGCTCGGGCCTGCGCAGCGGCACTTGCGCATCCGCGATTATAATCCGTTCTCGTTGCGGCTCCACCCCGAAGAGGAAGGGGCTTTCGGCGAAGATGAAGTGGAGGATGAGATAGGGGGAGCAGGGGAAAGGGAAAGGGAAAGGAAAGGCGGTAGCGCGCGAGCCGGCCTGCCAGTCCAAGTGGAGACGGAGAATCGTCACGACGCCCTCGACGACGCCGTCCCGCGGGGTGTTCGTCAAGGATATAGTCAGCTCTCTGCCGTACAGCGAGGTCGTCAGCAAGGAAAAAGTTCAACGTCACCGACGTGATGATGGACGATTGCAGGTCAGTGTCCATCTTCGTTCTTTAGCCCCTCATGCTAATGATATTATAACAGGGTGTTACTGATGCAGCGCGGCAAAGGCGGAAAGCTAAAAGGAATCGACGTACTGACGATGTAGACTGTCTCTACTCATGATTTGTATCGAAAGCACCGGAACGGAACGCATTAAAGGCAATTACTACTCTACTAGCTTAAATGCTGCCGTCTATAAATGCCCCTTAAAGTATTCTATATGTATCGTCCAGTCCCAAATTGGTATATATATTAACTGATCCAGCCGAGTGCGAGGAAGGACATCCACAGCGCAAGGGGGACGGTGAACCAGACGAAGTAGACTGTTAGGGTTACGCTTTCTGTGGCTGCGTTGGGAATTGCGGGGGGTGCGGGTGCTGCGATTGGTTTGGGTGGCGCGCGGGGTGCCCACCAGCGGAGTTCCGACCATATTGGAGGGAGGAAGATGAGGCAGGCGGTGTACAGCTGTAAATTTTTCTTCAGAGCGGTTCTTCGAGAGAGGTAGAGGGAGAGATGTACGATGTGTATGCTTCTGCGTAGAAGCATGGGGTATTCGTCGAAGGAGGGTGCGATGTAGCGAGGTTTGCCGTTGAGCCCCGGTGTTGCGCGGGGGTAGGTGAATAGCACCCAGATAGAATAACATGTGAGAGCGAAGAAGTGCCAAATTAATCGTATGTGCGAAGGGGCAACACTGGGGCGGGTTAGTCGCTATATATGGAACGGAAACTGCCATGACAGCTTACATGGAGAGAAGCGAGGCGGGACCATTGATGCACTCGCCTCCTCGTTCAAGATATTTCACGCATCCCGACCTCAGAATGGCCAGATCTTCGTCTGAGAAAACAAAAGATATTAGATCCATTCTCAATGTCAAATCTAAACTCACCATCGCCACTAAAGAGGCCGTGCAGCGCAGAACTCAGGATATTCACGGTCGACGCGACGGGTTTCCGGCGCCAATGCCATTGGCGCACAGCGCGGTTAACTTGTGCGCGATCCTTGAAGTCCGGAAGAGCACCTAACAAAGAGCGTAGGATCACGACATCGTTCAGGGTGACGGTCATCCCGCCACCGGTCAAAGGGTGGCGCATATTCCAGGCGTCACCGAGGAGGATACCACCGGACGAGGGCGTTCCTTGCTGAACGGCTGCAAAAATTGAGCTGGGCATTCTCCGGAGGCCATCTTTCGTAATGGCGGCTTCAGCGGCGCAGCGAAGCGGCAAGGGGAGTTGGGGGATGATTGTCGTCAGGATGAGCGACTTGCGATACAATGAGCTGGGGGGACACGTGTGAGGTATAACTCACTTTCAGGTCGGACGGAGTGGGTTGTTTGATATCGACTAGCATTTGGGTATGGTGTTTAGAAATTTGGTACAGCAGTACGGGACCAGATCCTTTCATAAGGACTATTGTGCCGTGTTCCTGAAGAGGTAACGGCGCATCCTCCATGACTACTCCAAAGCAATGGCTGCGCGCCAACGGCTTTCCTACCACTTGTCCCATCACGGACGACCGAAAATTTGAAAATGCCCCATCTGCGACGACCACCAGATCCGCGAGGAGTGTCACTTTGTTTCCATCCTCCCCAGACGCAGCACCATCTGTCTGGACAGCGTGCACCCCGATGATTTTTGGCTCAAAATGAGCGTGGACAAGGCCAGTGACCGTTGCTTCGATAACGTCCACCCCGACCTTGCGAACCGCATCCCGCAGGTTCGTGATGAATCTTCCGTAGTGAAAGGAGCGGCCCTCTGACGTCCTGGGGTTTGGGATTTCGACCGCTTGGTCCCCGGAAAGCATGCAGAATCCTTTGAGATAGGCTGCATCGATGTTTTCCAGACACGACGCGAGGCCAAGCTCCTCCAACGCAGACACCCCGCCCGGTTGAAGGATTTCGCCAACAATTCGGTCTGGCTCCGCGAGGGTACGCTCCAGTAAGGCTATCCGGAGTGGTTTAGAGCGGGGAAGCGTGGCAAGGGCGTGCGCCAGGGCTGAGCCCGCGACGCCAGCGCCGACTATGGCGACGTCGTAGTGGGTGGTCCACATGGTGGGGAGAATCAGAGAGCTTCGCTGGAGCCTCAGGTCCGGCTCTCGTCTCGCACGATACGCGCAAATCTTTGCCGCATGATGAAAAGAATTTGGTGTCAATCCTATACCCAGTGAGAGCGACCGCGTGCGACTCCCGTCGGTGACGGTGCTGATGCGGATTTGAGGTCATGGCCAAACTGCTGCAAATCGTGACACAGCCTTATGTCTTCCGCAGAGACTGTGATAAGCAAACTCAATTTGCTGTCCTTACCCAACGAGATCCTCCTTGTCGTCTTCTCCCATCTTCCCGACCCATACCCGCTTTACCCTCTCTCCACCTTGTGCCGTCGCCTACATTTCCTGGCACTCCCTGTCTATCTCTCCCGCACGGGCGTGTGCCAGTGCGACTCCGAGCTATCTGCTGGGCCCTACGATATTTCAATTCCGGCTGAGAAAACGGGAACGTTGGCCGCGTTACAAACTTCCTTATTTCTCCGCACAGTTCAAAACCTATGCTGCGCCTTCTCGAATCCGCATTCACAAATCAAAGATCTTGCCAGATTTTGCCGCCTGTGTTCTATACTAGACAGTGTAGAATCATCCAGTCTTCAATTCAGTCCTCCGTCACACGAGGATTTTTTTGATGGGGCAGAAACAACATATTTCAACGGGGTTGTTCGGGCTCTGAACGCGGTCCTGGAGAAATCCTGTACCACCTTGACCGTCGACACAGTCCCCACCGATTTAACCCCCGCCATGACTCGAATTTCGAGGCGTGCTCGCCTTCATTCGCGTGGAACTCGCGAATCTCCTGTAATGGGAGTTTTAACGAGCAGCATTTCGCTGTCACCTGCCGCATTTCGGCAGAAAACACTTTCGACCTTCAGGATTCACTCTGAAATACTCTTTTCGCCTCATTGCCGCGCATGGACTATAGACGTCCTGAACTCATTTCCGCTCATTTCCCTCTCAATCGACGTCCCGACTGTCCCAACCGATGCGTTGGACGCATTATTCCTTGTAACGGAAATTCCCACCCTCTGCGATCTCACCATCTTGAACTGCAGAATCAAGCCCTCGCGGATGCATCTCTTTCTGGCGCATCATCCGAGTATAACTCGATTGCATCTCGGCAGCGTTTTCGTACCCTCGCTGGAGGAGCGCCTTCCTCCAGATCATCTTCCTCAGCTCAGAAATCTACTGGCTCCAGCTGCACAGGTGTCTTACCTACTCCAGGCGATAGAGAAAACAGCAGCACCTGCGCTCTGTTCGTGTCCTAAGTCATATGACACGACTCGATCTGATATTCACGGACACGTCGCTGCGCACGGTAAAATCCCGTCTGGCGCCGGTATCCCTCACCCTCGTCCTTCCTGTGCCTCCGAAACTACCGCGTTTTGCGACGGATTTGGACCTCCGATTCTGCGAGGACTCTGCGCTCCAACTCGTGACCGCGTTAGAGTTTGTTTTCGAGGAGGACAATGTCGCCTTCTCGAAATTGTCGGACTATGTCTCTATCACGAAGTGGTGCGAGCCGTTCCCGGGTCTCAAGACGGTAGAACTTTCTGGATTTAACGGGGCCTATAACTCCTCATTCATCCTCGAGGCGTTCCGGGCGCACCCATCTTGTGTGGAGACTCTGCTGGTGAATGGCGTGGAGCATGATTTGACGAGAACGGCAGGGCGTTCTGGATAGGAATACTTCGGCAGTGAGACTCAAAATACAGGCACAAGTAAGGTATGTCATCTCATCCTGCGGCGCAACGCCAAGCCGCCTAAAGTGTCGGTATTGGCGCTTTTCGGACCTAACGTGCAACTAGGTGTCGCTCGAGTTGTCGCTATTTATATTATTATGTGGATGCTTTCGCATTGCTACTCGAAGCCTGATGGATTCATGTGTGTGTTTCGTCTCTTTTTTTTCTTTCTCCTTCCGCTCTGCTCATATCTATGTTGGTGCAGCTTTAATTGATTAAAATCCTCGATTTTGTTCACCAATGTACAATCACCAATATACATTATTCACAGGCGAAACATGCACCTGGACTCGGCGAGGAGCAACGAATGTATCCCTTCGACTGCTTCTTCGGGCTTCCGCTGAATCACCTGCGATGGTTTGGTTTGTCTTGGCCGTCTGGGATTCAGATTAGATCCAAGCCTTCGCGTACCATATTATGGCTTGCGCCTTCAATATAAGAGACAGACGTCTGCGTCCGCCAGGAATCCTTGATTTCTTGGTTTCTGAAAGTGTTGAAAGCTGACTCGGTGCTAGCGTATTAGCACTAGCGCACCAGAAAAGGAGATGTGTCGACGCACGCAGCAAACGCGTCGGTTTTGGTGGTAGTCGTGGTTTGGAGAGCGTGGGAAACAACAGCGCGAATCTTCCAAAACTAGAATTTCTAATTTAGGACCACCTCCTTTGTCCTTTTGAGCCACTGGAAGTCAAGCCATGAGCACTACGCGCCGCCAGTCGGGACGACTGGCACAGCAGACACGGCCAGCCAATAACTCCTCTGCCGAGACCCAGGAACCTTCGGGCTCCCTCAACCAGAAGAGTGGCAAAACAAACGGTGAAGAAGAAGAGGCGTTTGAAAGTTCAGGAGAGGACAGCGATGTAGAGTCTGACGCCAGTGAATACGGTGCGTCTTGTATCCTCGGCTATGCCAAATATCTAATTTTTCAAAGGAAAACATGCTCTAAAGCGACGCAAGATAACGAAAAAGTCAACCACTGTTGCAAAAAAATCTCCTAGCAAAAAACCCACTGTTAAAGGACGCAAGTCGGCGGCATTTAATTCAACATGCCACCTAACCGCCATTCCATTGGATGTCTTGCTCGAGGTATACAGCTTTTTTCCAGTCGATTGGAATGCTCTAATCGCACTGCTCAAAGATTTTTGGTGAACTGGAACCAAAAGATATAATTTAACTCAGCCGGACAAATCATACCTTTCGCTCGCATCTTCTTTCGACGGTGGCTAGTAGTGTGTGGAGAAGGGCTCGACAAAATATCGATGGACCAGACTGTCCTTCAGATCTTTCTGAGCAAACGTGGGGGCACCTATTGTACGGCAATCCGCGATGCCAGGTGGGACTCCTTCAACATGAGTTGTCAAACCGATTTCTGAGTCTCCACAGTCCTGCGGCGCAAACAATATACAACGGGTTGATTTTGGTCTCCGCCGTCGAGTATGCACGAACTGTCTGAAGGCCAAGTATGTTATTCTTATTGACGCGAACAAATCCAATGACCGTCTTATTAGCCTCGTCGTAACGTCCAGCTTCAAAAAGCATTTCCCGCTCCTCGAGAAGAACATACTCGATCTTCTCCCCTACACGAACAGTTGCGTGACTTTTCCTTATTTATATACATTATGCTAACTTCCATACCTGAAGTCGGTGGTCACTCACACGGCCATGCGTCCCGCAGCCAATTTTACTGGAAATCCGATATACAAAAAGATGGCCAACAAAGTAGCGCTTTACGAGCGAGACGTTCAAATGCGTGTGGCTGGCGCTCGCAAGAAACTAGAAAATTTTACTACTGAGCGGATCGCCCTAGTGGATGCTATTGTGGAGGTGTGTACTCCGGAGTCTCATCTCCGTCCCAAGTTGACTTTAACCAAGCACGCTGCCGTTTGCCGCGACTGGGCGAGACAGTCGGCTATCCGCCGCGAGAAGGACACCAACGCAAAATTCGAAGCAAGATACAATGCGTGAGTGGTCCTAGCAGCTGCCTGCTATCCATGCTCACTATCAACAGGATCAAGGATAAGTTTATTCAGCTTGGCTATACAGAGTCCGACATTTCAAGCATCGAATTTTCAACGAGTGTCCGCCAAACCACCCAGTTAACAGATCGGAGTATGTGATTTGTAATTCGGAGTGCTCCGTTTCTTACACTTTCCAACAGTCTGGAATACGATCTACCCCAAGCTGGAGCCCACTGTACGAGCAAGTAAAGATAGGCGCCTCCAACGCGAACGCGAGATCCGCACAAAGGCCCGCACCCGGGTTGTTGAAGACATCTACAAAGAATACAAGAAGACCCTTGTACCGACGCAGTGGCGTTTTCTTCCTGGCCTCCACGAAGTCCTTCATTACCCGGCTTTCAGCGTTGTCGTGAATGCTGCGGATGACGTGAATGTCGAGACCACTCACTTCGACGAGGCTGTCAGTGCTCTCCCTGGGTTCATTGTTTCATGGACAGCTGCTCGCAAAGTGGAGCTCGTGAAGCTCATAAAGGATGCCCAATCCTCCAGCGGTTCTTCTGGCTCGGAGGGTGGATCGACCTTTTCAGTTCCGGGCACTCAATTGCTGGATCTTGCCACAGCTGTTTTTGACTGTGCGCAAGAGAACTGTACGGGCCGCTACTCAGGCACATATACTGCTTTGATTGGATGGGAGTCCGCCGCTGCTCACCACTGTCGCAACAATCGGCTGTACAATTGGGGGAGTCCTCCACCGTCAATCGAGACAGTTCTCAAGTTTTCGAGCCGCGGTTACATGGCCGCTGCGTCCCTCGTGACGCTTGCGGGTCTCAACGAGAAGCATGCAACGGCGGCGGAGATGGATAACCTCGACCTTCGTTTCTTGTGCATCGCCTGCATCCCGCGCATTCACAAGCAGACGGAGAACCACTTTGCATTCTCGTGGCGTGCGGCGGTTAGTGGGAATCAATGCCCATGCATCCAGTTTATTTACGTTGCTTATAGGTCTCTCATTTCGCGTCCACATCTCATCCAGCCCCATTGTGGCGGAAGTTGAACAGCGCGGAGACGCAGCGGGTCAAAAATAACGAGGGCTCCGACCCCACCTCGTCCTGGTCCTGCTGTCACTGTTCGCATCATTTAGACCACTACGAGAGATTTGCCAGTGTTTCGGACCACGTGAAGACTGTGTACGTCCACTCCTTTTACCAATACTTGGCCTGGCTCACCTTGTTAAATGTTACAGGCACGCAATCGCCAATCCATCGGCGCCCACCGACCTATTCCGATTCCTCGATCTACAGCGCACGCCCGCAACTTTTTCGATTTTCCGCCCACAGGCGACTTCGTCCAGCTCTCGGAAGCCCGCCGCCGGGACCGCCCAATATCATTGTCTCAAGTGCACAGGCCCTGGGCCAAGCCGGCGCTTATTCATATTTGAGGGCGTCAAATCCCATTTGAAAGCCAAGTAAGTGGGATGTATCGTGAGCGTCATTAGCCTGACGTTCATACCCCAGACACCAAGTTTTGGAACCACTGAAAGACCGGGACTGGAAGCAGGCCTGAAATGAATATCAAGTTGAAGTGATATATTCTGACTGTTTTTCGGGCTGGAGTACTTGGTACTTGATCCGGCTAATAGAGTTTTGTTTTCTATCGCAATGTGTGCCTCGAACACATAATAACTTCGACCTTGACTCGTGGATTTCAGTGGCGATTCTGGTTCGTTTTTGGTAACAGAAGTTCCTCCGACTGCGCTATCTCCTCTTTCCCTGTCCTGTATGCTCCCTCGTTCTACTTTAGATGCGTGTCATATATTACAGTAAGTAAGACGCGTTGAACGGTGTGTAGCCGTTCTCGTAACTTGGGCACTACTTCTTGATCTTCTCATCTTCCACAATTCAAAGCAGTCGCCGTAACCAATGGCATGTGAGCGTAGCGCCACATACAAGTCTCACTCTTGTCGCAACGCTGGTAGGTAATAACACCGGATGTATTGCGTGAGATAGATATAACAGGTCGACTGCGCCCCACGCTCTCTAGCTTTCACCATGAAGACCTGTGCGTACATAGGTGTTCTCTCTGCACTCAGCGGCGTGTACGGATGGGGTAGGTACGGTTATGATCGCATTGCCCGTCGCCCATGCGTTTTGTGTGCTCTACAGGTGACCCTGGACATGAAGCAGTTGGGTACATTGCTATGCAGGCGAATTGCTTCACATACGACATCCACTTCTTTATGTTGAAATAATACCCACAGTTCCTCGCACCCAATGCTCTTTCATTTGTCCAATCCTCTCTCACATCAGCTTACAACGGGAGTCTGGGTCCTGCGGCTCCCGTCAGTGTTCGCATCTCATCAGGGAGCTATCTGAAATTTAACAAGTTGTAGTGGGCTGATGAAGTTCGAAAGGAAGCAGAATACAAGTGGTATGTACACCTTGCCCTATTTTTCGCTCATTTTTTCCCGAATGCTCGCAGGTCTGCTGCTTACCATTTCGTCGATGCCGAAGGTCAGTAAACATGCCGCAATCGGCCGCGCTTGAATGATGTTAACCTCGGGTCTAGACAACCCACCTACGTCCTGCTCTGTTAATGAAACACGCGACTGCGGAGATGAGGCTTGCATATGTGCGTTTCATTGGCGTGTAACCATGTTTTTCGCTTTGTTAATTCCTACCAGTGAGCGCCATCGCCAACTACACGACGCGCGTGGTGGACGCGTCACTTTCAGCGTTGGAACGCCAGGAGGCTCTCAAGTTCCTTGGTATATTTGGTTGAATAGTGTGGAAGTGAAGAGTGCTGATGTCTTTCCCCCGAAAACTAGATCATGTACGTCGCAAAAAAAGTACATCCTTCAGCACACATGTAGTTGCGCTTTTAGTTCCTCGGGGACATCACGCAACCCCTCCATGTCGAAGCACTTGAGGTGGGGGGAAATGCTATCACCGTGACATGCAATGGTTCCAGCACCAACTTACATCTTGTAAGCCATTCCTGTCTTTAGCATATGAATACACTAAATATTATTTGCAGACTTGGGGTACAGTGCCGCTCTTTTCGTGTGTACTCCTGCTGAACGTTTCCTTCTTTCAAACAGACAATGGCCTAATTGCCATGCTTTTGGTCGCGAACTACTCCAACTCCTCAATGACTTGGGCCAACTCACTGGCCGAAAGAATCAAGGCAAGTACCTGAAATCTCAATTCCCATTTTTCTGAGCTGTTCGTTCCCAAGACCGGAACATTCAATGGCGTTCCAATTTCTTCGTGGATTTCCTGCTCAGATCCCACTGAAACCGAACTGCAATCAAAGAGAGGTATCACTATCGCGGAGGACATTACGAATTTGTTGTCCCGGAAAGACATTGAGTCTCATGCCACAACTTCCCTCAAATGTCCCTTCACCTGGGCACAGGACACTAACATGTTGGATTGTGTATGTGGACACAATGCATATTCTTCACTGTTTGACATGGACACAGTCCTACGTCTTCTCGTTCACAAATGGCACCGATCTCTGCAACAGTAGCTACTACACAAGTGCCATCCCAATTGTGAGCTTTTTTTTTTGGCCCCACATACCGAACCATTGACCATGATGTCAAAGATTGAAACTCAAATTGCTAAAGGTGGATATCGTCTGGCTGCTTGGTTGAACGCCCTCTTTGACAATACTACCAACCTGCTTTCATCGGACACTGAGGAAAATTTGCATCGGGAAGCACTAGGTCAATACAAGTTGCATCAGCAGAATATTGATTACTACATGTGAGCTAAATAACGGTTGGGTCAATATTCTGCGAAAGGGTACTGTTTTCACGGAATGTTGACCAAATACTGTATGACATTTCAATGAAATGGTGTCCTGATGGCCTTGATCACTGTAATGAATTTGTCTGGTAGGTTGTAGCTTTTGAGAGCCTTCCACAGGTAATTAATTGTGTTCAATTTTGTTGTATGCCAGCGCCTTTTCCTAATCAAGGGCGATGATCATTATGGTTGTTCACACCTGCCCTTTTTGCACCCTTTTTGCACTCTTTTTCATGTTTGGTAGACAGTGAGCTATAACATCCAGAAATTTTCATTCCAGTCCTTTTTGAGCATCCAAGTCAGTATTAGACCTTTGAAGAACAATAAAGAACAATAAGAGCATCTAGGCTGCATGAAATGGAAAAAGGGTGCAAAAAAGGGAGCTCAAGCTAGGTTAACATTGTTCACACCTGGCCTTTTTCACGCTCTTTTATTTTCTCATTTTCCCCAGAATTGCATGTAAGAATCTGTTGTTCTACCCTTTTTGTACTTCTAATTGAAAAAGGGGGAAAAAACTGGGAAAAAAATGAAGAGATTGGCAAAAAGGGTGGAAAAAGGGCAGAAAAGGGGCACGAAAAAGGCCAGGTGTGAACAACCCTATTCCATCATGGTTTGTAGCCTCCGAGAGTTCAAAAATTCTTTTTGTGAACCATATTTGGTCATAGATGTGCCTTCTGAGGACAAGGCCTGCCTGATTCTGGTGTATTAAGTCTGGGCTACTTCAGCCAATTTTATGGCGAGCACCTTTGTGAATATTTTATAATCTGAGTTCAGTAATGCTATTGATCTATAGTTTGCTATATCAGCTTTGTCATTTTTCTTGTATAGCAGGCACATCCAGCTTTCTGAGAATTTGGTGCCTTTGACCATCCCATTTCTTTCTATGTTATTGCAGACCATTTGTAGAACTGTTAGTATATTGAATGTTGGTCTCCCCTTTAGTGTCTGTCTGGTACCTTACATCAAGGATTTTCCAGACCTCATAGTTGATGCCATTCAGACCTGGGACTTTGAAGTTAGGGGACAGGTGGAGGGCCTTTTGCACCTCCTCTTGTGTGAGTAGTCTCTTGAGCTTCTCTGCTTGATCTTCTGTAACCTTCTGCTGCAGGCGCTGTGTCACAACCTTAATTGTGTGGTCTTAGATGTCTGGTGCAGTCTCTCTGCAGTCACTCTGGAGTTTGTTATGGTAAGTTAACTCCTGGCTAGTGAAGCCATTTTCCTGAGTTCATCTTGTATTTTGTTTTACCATTTGGTAGGATGCCATCTTTTAGCTGATGAATGATGCCCTGTGGCTTGGTTGGCTTGTTTATGGCTGACCAGTAGCAGCCTATGACTTCGCCCTCCAGCTTGTTGCACAACTGAGCATTTGTGCAAAGCTTCTTATGTCTCTCATGTTCTAAACATTCTTTTCTTTCAGTAAGGACTTTCCCAGATAATTTCTTTTCCTCCTCATCAAGGGTCTCATCCAATTTAGGATGACTTCCAGCTTCACTTTGAGTTCACGTATCTCCTTGATCTTTCTGGGTACAATTATTTTCACTCTCTCTCGGGCCTTGGCACATATATCCTTTTTCAAGGACATCCAGAGGGTCTTTTACATCCCTCTCAGGCCAGTTCTGAACCATTCTCAGGTCTGCCTGGAGGGTGATACCTCTGTCATGCATGTATTTCATGAAGATCTTGTCTCACATAAGATGTGGTGGCCACTGCCACCTCCCATAGCCAATCTCTGGGGCTTTCACACCTCAGCTGTAGTGTTCAGCATGGTATCCCAAACTACTGTGGTATTATAGGTATAGGTGTCCTGGGTGCAGGTACAGGTCCAGAATTTTCTGAACTCACCATTACTGTGACCTGAGGGCTTACTGTACCTGTGATACTTCCAGGCATGGTACCTGGAAGCCTCATTGACACCATTCTGTGACCTGTGGGGATGGAGTAGGAAAGATTGATTGTGTTGCTCTGGACTGACCCAGTGATCAACTTTTGGGTGGAAATCAGTGAGAAAAACAAGGCTGAGAAGTGGGCAACTTGCAGTCATGACACTGATGCTAGGGTGGATACTGTAATCAAGCTCCAGAGAAGCACACGAGTACAAAATTGGGTTCATTTACACATTATTCACGAGAGGCAAGGTCATCTCTTACCTTCTTTATTGTGTCGAGGTCAGTCACATCGCCAGTGTCTTGTTCTGAGAGCAGATAAATCTGCTATGGTTTCCAATCTTCAGGAGGTTGCAAAGACGCAGAGACCCATGCAAGCTACAAATCGAGACTAGAAATCGGAATCCAGCCGATGGAATTCCTTCGCAAGTGCAGACCAATGCCTCCAGAACCGGACCCAGTGATAAGAGCCATCTCCTTCCTAAATATGGCTCTCGACAAAGAGTTGGATATGAAATGTGATAGTCGATGCCATTTGGCATTACTTCACGGACGGGAGTTTGCTTTGCATGTGTTATTTCGGTTTCTATCCTTTTCTTACGAGTATACGTGATCTGATTATCTCCAGATTTTCACGTCCTGTAGACTAGGGATAGTCTCTCCTAGACAGATGTTACAACTATAAGCTCGTACCTTGCATGTTGTAGTCTGTTAATAAGATCGATGTTGCGATCGCTGGCCTGCTTATTACAAATCACAATTTTTTCTGTGCGGCAATGGGCATTGAAGAACATATATTTCACCAATGTACAGTTATATTTACTCTCAGCAACTCCAAATGAGTGAATTATCCAGCGAACTTGTGGCAGTAGGGTTGAAAACGCCAATGCCATATTTTGACGGTTCGGCACTCGGGAAAAGCCGCATTTTCGGTTTTCGCGAAAAGACGCTGAGAGAAGTCATTCTGAAACGCTTAACCACAGATTAGAGAGGCTGAAACGAGCCTAGTCCATCGTCATAAGCTTGAAGCCTGAAGTACCGCAGAGTGTGCTCACTGGCCTGCCCAGACGCATGGCCCAGACAGTCTTTCAGATCTGATGCCATCAGTGCTAAATGCGGTGAAAAAAGGACTCCGATCGGGCTTGATCGCAGCTCGTCGCTTCGTGCTTGGAGCTCGAATGGCGCTGAGGCTGCGTCAAATCTCCAGCAGTACAGCTTATAGCTGTTGCGCTACCGCCGCGATCGGACAATCTCTTGCGCAGCAGTCCCATTTCAATCCCGATAAATACTCAACCGGCTTCACGTTGACAACTTAAACAAGTCATGGCCTCCGAGCAGCAACTCATTACTCTCCATGTTCAGAATCTTGTGCGTGTCGCAGGGGAAACAATTGAAGGTCGTGTCGACTTTCATGTACCGCTGGCGCTCAAGGACGGCATCGAGCATCTGCGCATCGAAATGCAAGGGGTTATAAAGACGTATGTATATTTCTATGCCGCACCTAAACAAGCCTCTGACTAGCCTGTGCAATCCAGACAAATCTACAGACAGTACGGCCAGACCGGCGTCATGCACAAACAGAAAGTCCCCGTGCGTTCATCTGACTTTCCTCTGCCGAAAATGTGTTCTGACAGCCATATCCACCTAGCTGTTTTCTCCTTTGTGTCAATCCCTGTGGACGTCTTCGGAATCCGTGCAGGCCACTTCCGACGTACTCTCTTACCCATTCCGATTCACGCTGCCCGAAAACCTCCCGCCCTCGTTCTGCTACGGTAAATATTCGTCCCCTAATGCAACCATCAGGTATTCCCTCGAAGTCGTTGCAGACCGACCTGGTGTCTTTCATCGCAACCGCCGTGTTCGCAGAGTTCTCCCTGGTCATGCCTGCTGCACCAGAAAGTCAATTAGTCGCCAAGGAATCTCTGAGACAAGGGTGGACCGGCCCATGGAAACTCACGAAACAGGAGGAAAAAAATGCGACAAGGGATTTGGGGTGATTACTCGCACGTTTACGCCACTGTGTGTATTTCATCCGGTCATTTCCTTCAGACAAATCTGATCCTACTACAGCTCTCGCTCCCGGACCTTCCCTCGTTTCCCATCGCAACTCCCATTCCGTATGACCTCTCCATCGTAACAGAGACCAAGACACTCGATCGATCTGACCACCCGGAGGACAAGCACGGAAAACCACTGTTCCCTGCACCGCCGACCCAAGCCTCTGAGCTGTCGCAAGTCCTCCGCCGGAAGATCGAATACACCGTTCGCCAAAGGATTCTTCATGAAGAAAAGAGGAAGGATACCTTTGACCTTCAACAAAGTCAAAACCTGGCAAATAACACCGAGTCATCGGTGGTTAGGCGTACCCAACCCGCCGATACCCAGCCGATAGAGCCGACAGGGCAGGTGCACGTCGTTGTCGATGAGCCGGAGTGGGTCCCCAAAGACAAAAAAGACCGCGGGATCTGGCGACGTTCGGTTCACTTCACCTCCACCATAGCTTTTCCATTTGCCCCGACGTGCAGCACAGAAACTCTCGAGTGGAGGGTATGTCATAGCTGTCCCTTTTATCCCCCCTCCTTACACCTTTAAATTTTTCTCCGTCTAGTACATACTGCAATTGACGATTCCGTTCCCCGGGATTGGCAACGATCTTAAACTCGAAGTTCCAATAAGTCTCGGCCCCTCATCGGCGTGCCCGCCTCCACCGATCGGCGCTCCCGGGTCGTCGAATATCACCTACGCCGACGTAATTCCTGCTGGACCTCCACCCAATATGCTTGACTTACCTCCGTACGTATCTGACAACCTTCTGAAATATCGCTGCTCAACTTCAGCTGTTGTAGCGCTTATTGGGCGAGCGACGACTGGGACGACGAGACGGATGAGAAGAAATGAGCAAGTCGTGCAACACAGTATATTACAGTACATAATCATTATCTTCCACTTGTTCTCTGCCGTTTTTGAAACTCGGTCACGAAAATACTTAGACATGAGAGCCGGCGTAAACAAACGAAAACTACCCATCGCGACCAAAAATGGGTTTTCCGACCATTGTACTGGGTCGCCAAAAGGGGAAATTTGCGAAAAAGAAATCAAAAAAGGAAAGAATACGAGAAATTCAGAGAACTTCAGGGCAAACTCAAGGAATTTTGTGGAAGTCCGAAATTGTATTACTTCTTAACAAGATTGTACCATCTACCTTTCCCAAGCACTCTTTTTTCTGTGATCTCTCACCCAAGTACATTTTTTCCCGCCGTCCACGCCGCGGCACCCTGCTTTTTTCTTGCACTAGGTGCATGAAACTGTACAAACCATCCAGCAGTTCAAAATACCACCCATCCCAGGACATTCACTACTTCAAGAATATCTGCCAGTGCATGTGCGGAGAGGGCCATGTCGATCTAGCCGGGCTTTTGATGGCTCAGTTCCCCAACCGATGAGGGAGGGCACGCGCAAAATCTTCTTTCAGTTGGCCTGGTTGCACCAAGGCTTCACGTGTTGCCATTTAAACCCTCGGGTCATCCCCGTTTGAGGCAGTTATCCGGGTTTGCTGGCATGGATCACTGGGCAAGATTGTGCAGCTTATTGACGCGAGAAAAAGGCGATTTTTCGTGTTTTGATGGCAGAGGGGTGTTGAGACCAGCCAAAGAACATGTCGGAAAGCTGAAAACCAAGAATAAAGGTAGACTACAGCCCACCTGAAGGCGAAGAGACAAAGAGGTGCACTTAATGCACTTAACCACAGCCACTGATGGCGCTTATTTTGGCAGGAGGGGCACGCTCATCGTGCAGAGGCTTGACCCAATGGTTTTCAACGATTTTTTTACGCAAATAAATTTCTTTTGGCTCATATTAACTGCCCAAATTTTACAGTGAATTTACTAACTGTGGATGAGGAATAAGGAGGGCTCGAGTCAGGTGCCGTAAGTTAAGTGCGTTAAGTGCACCCAGCTGATCGATCGGTCAACCCAAAAAGGTTTTCCGACCATTGTACTGGGTCGCCAAAAGGGGAAATTTGCGAAAAAGAAATCAAAAAAGGAAAGAATACGAGAAATTCAGAGAACTTCAGGGCAAACTCAAGGAATTTTGTGGAAGTCCGAAATTGTATTACTTCTTAACAAGATTGTACCATCTACCTTTCCCAAGCACTCTTTTTTCTGTGATCTCTCACCCAAGTACATTTTTTCCCGCCGTCCACGCCGCGGCACCCTGCTTTTTTCTTGCACTAGGTGCATGAAACTGTACAAACCATCCAGCAGTTCAAAATACCACCCATCCCAGGACATTCACTACTTCAAGAATATCTGCCAGTGCATGTGCGGAGAGGGCCATGTCGATCTAGCCGGGCTTTTGATGGCTCAGTTCCCCAACCGATGAGGGAGGGCACGCGCAAAATCTTCTTTCAGTTGGCCTGGTTGCACCAAGGCTTCACGTGTTGCCATTTAAACCCTCGGGTCATCCCCGTTTGAGGCAGTTATCCGGGTTTGCTGGCATGGATCACTGGGCAAGATTGTGCAGCTTATTGACGCGAGAAAAAGGCGATTTTTCGTGTTTTGATGGCAGAGGGGTGTTGAGACCAGCCAAAGAACATGTCGGAAAGCTGAAAACCAAGAATAAAGGTAGACTACAGCCCACCTGAAGGCGAAGAGACAAAGAGGTGCACTTAATGCACTTAACCACAGCCACTGATGGCGCTTATTTTGGCAGGAGGGGCACGCTCATCGTGCAGAGGCTTGACCCAATGGTTTTCAACGATTTTTTTACGCAAATAAATTTCTTTTGGCTCATATTAACTGCCCAAATTTTACAGTGAATTTACTAACTGTGGATGAGGAATAAGGAGGGCTCGAGTCAGGTGCCGTAAGTTAAGTGCGTTAAGTGCACCCAGCTGATCGATCGGTCAACCCAAAAATGGGAATAAATCCAAATTCGGAATCGGATTGGCACGCTACCTACCGCAAAAATAATCAAGTCGGAATTTCTTCAATAACACAAAATCGCCAAACGCGGAATCTTTCCAGTCATGCTTACCGGAAGACCTTCAGGTTGTCGCACTTGTACAGAGGAATGAGCCAGCTGAGCAGCACATTCTTCGCCGTCCACGAGCCAATCACTATATGTTTACCTATAGAAATATACATGATACTAAAGAAACGATATACATTTTTCCAAAAACGGCCCATATGTTCTCAACCGTCTATATTCCGACCGGACTGAGTGGTCTTCATCAACCACATCCCAGCCCTCCCCTCTATAAATCCCTGTAGGATAACATCCGACCCCATAAAATCCACCCTCCGCACGCCCTGCTGCATAATATCCACCCGATCGTCGCACCTGCTGCGATACGCATCCGTAATCCTCTCGCGGTCCGTCGCATCCAGCACGGTATTCGAAAAGTCGTGTGGCCGAATGGCCCGGTGCAGCTTCGCGTGCAGCTGCTGCAGCACGTCCACGACCAAGATCCCGTTCGGCTGTGACGCGCGCACGTCGAGGTACCATGGGAGCCGCGGATGGTAGAAGCGCAGGCGGAAGACGGGGCGGGTCGTCGCGAGCTGGGTGAGGTCTGTGCGGTTGAAGGGGCGCCCCTCAGTGGTAAGGAGCTCGAGGTTTGCGGGGTCGAAGGGATTGTCGGAGCGGAGGTCGAAGGACATCACGGGCACCCGAGAATTGGGCATCAGAAGGATGGGGCTGAGGTGACAGTGCTCGAGGTTGATCCTCATTCTATCTAGAAGAACCGATGTCAGAGGAAGTAGAGATAGGCGAAGCGATAGAAGGTTACCTCCGCCCATGCGTCGAAAGAGAGTGGGAATTTGGAAGCGCCGCGGGGGTGCGTAATCGGGGCGCCAATTCGAAGGGCGGGGGGCTAAGGATTCGCAATCGCAAAGAGATTTTTTGGCGAAGAGGACAGGTGTCATGTCCGTGCTGGACATAGCTGGAGTCATTGGCATGAACATGTTGCCAGGCATACCAGGGCCCGGGGTCATAGGAGGAAACGTTGAAGACGGAACCATCGGCCAATTTGGGAAGGGGGTAGATGGAATCATCGGCCAATTGGGGGCGGCGGAGGGGCCCATCGGCGGGGAGGAAGGGAAGCGAACCGAAGGGGGAGGTCCGCCGTCCGGAAACGGAGCACCAAAGGCTGCAGGACGAAGAAAGGGCGTATCTGGCTCGCCCCAAGGCCCCGTGGGTATGGCATTGCTCCAGTAGTTCCTATTCGGAGGAGTCGGCCACGGAATTGGACGAGGGCCGTCGTCCGAGTCGTGGTCATGGTCTAGCTCGATACCGAATGGATGGTGCGGGTTGCCCCAAGGTGATGGCGATGGCGTCTGCGGGAACGTTGGCGGCCACTGCCACAAGTAGTTCGGGTTTGCCGGTGGCTGGTGCCATAGCGGTGGGGCTTGACCAGGTGGAAGGCGGAAGTCATCTGGTTGACCTTGACCTGGTGATGCAAGAGGGAAGCCATCCCTATTGTTTCGCGGAACACTGTGCGATGATCTTCAATGAATCTCAAGCAGAATGATGAAGGGTCGCACAACTGAGGTCTACAGGAAAACCTGCTTCAGCTGGGCGATTCACTAGGGAATAAACGACGCCTACCCAGCGTTGAACCGATTCACGTTTTGACGAAGCCATTGCTCTCGTGCCCAGTCGTCGTTCATGGGTGCGGGGAAGGCGATGAGGTGCAAAGGACAAAGAGGGCGGCCAGAGGCGTTGCCATATGCATTTAAACACGGCTTACATCCTTGTTCTTGTAGGCGCCTGTGGGCGCTTGTTGAAGGCGCTACTTGTGAATACAAGGTAGCCGAACAACAAAAGGAAGCGGGAACGCCACCGTGATTGTGACTATACTCCGTCGCTGATGAGATATTTCTCGAATGTTTGGTCTAAATGTTGTGAAAATCTTATAGATTCTCAGAATATGCTTGAACTCGGCATATGTATCTGATAGAAAGGTTCACAATCCCTGGAGCCGCGGCGGCACCACAATCACATTACAGCATTCAATGGGTTTTTGAATTACTTACAGACGGCAGTGACATTCTTGAAGAGCAACCGAGTCGCCGATATCACGGAAGGGCAACTTGAAGCGTTGATTGATGGTTTCAGTCGCTGGGAAGGCAAAAAAAAAGTTTAATATTTCCGAATAGAGCATATTAGCAACCGCCCTTGTTTTTTACGAACCAAATATTTCTTCTCAAGACTGGTTGTGGAGCACGCATATGCATGTTCTGCCCAAGGTTTTTATTAAGTGGAGCTTCGTTTTACTCAGGAATTTGTTTCTTTACCCCTTGCTAGTATGCTCTATTATCGAGGCAACATTTGACGAACATTTGGCCAAAAACATTTGAGAAACAATTGATTCGAACGGCGGTGAGATCGTAACGGTTTCGTGTTGTTCGTCGCAGGGGTCGATGCTTGTAGATCACCCTTCAAGCTTCAAGTTGGACGACGGCGTCTCAGAAACGATATTGTTTTACACCGAAGGAATGGTGTCACTTATGCACGAGGCTGATAATCCTGCGATAAGCATGGCTTTAGGCGAAGGATCATGAAAAGTACAGCACACGATTTCACCGACAGGATACGGAATAGAAAAGATGGAGTACAAGACATGGGAAGGACAATGTCCCGAAGCTACATAGTCCTACATTTTCGGAAGAACAACAAGAATTCAGTGTGCGTTAAATAGAGAATGAAAACACCAACATCTGCGCGGAATTCAGATCCACTGCCCAACCTCAGCAAGCTCGGTCACTTCACCAAGGTCCAAGAATTCTGATGTTCCAAGTGGAATGTTAGCCGCATCAGTAATACCCGCGATGTCTTGTTTATCACGATAGATAGCGAACCGCGATTGCCTTAACGCCCACGAGGAGGATATACCGTCAGGCCGACAGAGCCAGAATGGATTGATTCTTTGTCTGCTTCATGATCAGGAAAAGATAGGCGAGCGCCATTTTTGTTAGGTTTTCAGTCGGTCAAACCGCGGGAAGAAAAGGTGAGGAGTGCATATCCATCAAGGAAATGGGGATATAAGTATATGTAGCAGTCGACGGAGAGACTCGTGATTATTCGCGAAAGCTGTCGTGAAACAGGCTCGGTGGTTTTGAGAGGCAGCAGCACTGCCACTGATTTTACGCTTGTTCAAGTTACAGCTATAAAACCGCAGCGCAGGTGAAATCTTATCATTCTATGGCTGCTCCTCAACCCATTACGCTGGATTTCCAGAACGTCGTACGCGTCGCGGGTGAAACCATCGCAGGACGCGTCGATCTCAATGTCGCGCTCGCGCAAGAGGAAAAGATCGAGCAGCTCAGAATCAAGTTTCGAGGGGCCATTTCGACGTATGTTCTGCCTTGCACCATTATTCCAGACGAGCCTCACAAAAACCAGGCGTATAACTACGCAGAATGGGAACAACAGGGTTACCCATAGACAGACTATTCCCGTGAGCCTTCAAATTTTGATCTCGACTGACTGACCGAAATCACTCTCAGCTAGTCCATACAAACCAGTCCCTCTGGACGCAGGGCAGCGCCTTCCCCTGAAGCCGGCTCCCATGTCATATCGTTCGCCTTCCAATTCCAGCTGCCCCCAAATCTCCCCCCGTCGTTCCACTGCGATTCCGGTTCCCGCGGCGGGACAATTGCCTATTCGCTCGAGGTCGTGGGCGATAGACCCGGTCTCTTTCGTGTCAACCGCCGCATCCGTCGAGTGTTCTCCGTGGTGCCTGCGGCCGCTCCAAACCAACTGCTCGTCAAGGAATCCCTGATGCAAGGCTGGCTGGGCGCATGGAGGGACATTAAGCAAGACGATCGAATACGACAGGGTATCTGGGGTGAATACTCGCATGTATATGGGACTGTGTGTATCAATCCCTGCTTCACCCAAGCACGCCGTCTAATTCTTTCAATCCTGTTTGTTTGTCACAGCTCTCGATCCCCGACCTGCCCTCGTATCCCATCGCAACCCCCATCCCTTACTCCTTCCGAGTCGTAACAGAGACGAAGACGCTCGAAAGAACCGACCGCCCCGAGGACAAGCACGGAAAACCGCTCTTCCCTGCGCCACCTACCCAGTCGGGCAAGGTGCAGCAGTTTCTGCGCCGGCGGACCCAGATCTGCGTCCGCAATAGAATGCGGCACGCCGATGACAAGTACGACCTTCAGGGAATTCGAAGTCTAGCAGATGTCCAGGTGGCGACGCAGAGGCGGGCGGTTGAGGCGGTCGTGGATGACCCGGAGTGGGTGCCGAAGGACGCAGATAAGGGAAAGGGTTTTTGGAGACGCACGGTTCATTTTAACTCTACGCTCGCTTTTCCTTTTGCGCCGTCGTGGAGTACAGAGACTCTCGACTGGGTGGTGCGTAACCTCCTTTCACGTTTCCTCTCTCTAACTTCTTTCAGTACACATTGCATTTCACCGTTCCGTTCCCCGGGATCGGCAACGACCTCAAGCTCGAGGTCCCCATCCATCTCAGTGCCTCATCCCCATGTCCCCCGCCTCCAATCGGGGCCGCTGGCACATCGAGCGTCACCTATGCGGATGTTCTTCCAGCGGGACCGCCGCCGATGTCTGATCTGCCGCCGTGAGTGTCGTTGAACCCCTTGCATTGTTTGGTGGCTAATTCGAGCGACGTACAGCTCATATTGGGCCGGCGAAGATCACGATTGGGACGAGAAGAGCTGAGCGCTGAGCGCAGACACATCATGTCCAGCTGAGCAATTTCTTTTTTCCAGGATTGTTAATGTATGTGTCTGTCGTAATCGGTGTAATGTGAGACGGCAGTCCTCCCTTCACAGTAACCAGTGCGCGTTGCTCTTATCCCTCCGACGGCCATTGCCCGCAGTAATCAAGAGGAACAGTCGGCGTTCCTAGGATGCGACATATTGCGTATATATCCATTCCTGACAGTCCGGGCTTTTGAGAGGTACATGCTGAACAGACATTGCGCGTCTGTCTGGAAAGATTCCGATTACTGAGCTGAGCCCACACGCACTTGACGAGTACCAAGCACCCAGGTGACTCAGCTACTCCGTCTGTCTGGTTTGGATCACCCGTTGGCGATACCCCCCGTAAATGGGTTACTGAAACCCCGCCAGGATAGCGCCTTGGACCGGGGGATACACAAAAAAAAATGTACTTCCAACCTATAACTCGGTCGTAATTGGGTCGTAAACCGATCTTTTAACCCATTGAATGGGTTAATGCTCCAGCTCCGGGTGAGAATGCTCCGGCAAATAAGTTAATGTAACCCATTTGCCGGGGGTACCTAAACCACGAAAGTAACCCGGCCCGAGGCTTACAGTGTCGAGGCATAGAAAGCTATATCCCAGTTTGGAAACTTGATCGGGCTTTCGACAAGTTGACATGACAGGTTAATGACAGAACGCTTTGACCACGTTCCTTCCTTCCTTCCAGACTTAAACCACGGATGCCCAAGGGACTTCCTTTGCCAAAAGGTCGCGGACCTTATGCGATACAGGCATGCACAATCTGTCGTGCCAAGTGAGGAAACCCATTTCAAATGAACTTTATAGTCTCTGAATGGCAACCAAGAAAGTCGAAATGTGATGGCGTGAGGCCGGTATATGTATTCATTCACATGCCGTCTTCAATGCAGCGCTGACATAAAATCAGGTGTGCGGTTCTTGTGCAGCCTCCGGGAAGGATGACAAAGTGCGTCCTGCGAAAGGCATAGACATGAGCCTAAAACGAGGTACAGTGTTCCTGGGGAAGGGATACAGGCCGAAAATACACAGAAGCAGATTTTCAAGCGCTCCAGAAGCGTGCCGATTCTCTGCAAGCTTACGTTGACCGACTAGAAGCAATGATCGC
The DNA here is from genome assembly GCA_014462655.1 of Mycena venus. Taxonomy (NCBI): domain Eukaryota; kingdom Fungi; phylum Basidiomycota; class Agaricomycetes; order Agaricales; family Mycenaceae; genus Glaucomycena; species Glaucomycena venus. The sequence goes on along the minus strand of JACAZI010000005.1, from coordinate 6,868,683 downwards.
ACGGTGTGTGTGTCAGGATGTATCCTCCCATCTCCGGTTTCGACCACAGGAGCTTGGAGAACAAAGTGAAAGGGAAGGAGAATCCGACGCGGATGCGCCCGATTCGGACGAAGAAATTACCCGAGAACTCGCAGTGCCTATGGAGCATCTCAAGGCAAGATACTCAATCCAGTTTCTCAGAAATTTGTAAATCGTACTGAAACAAATGCAGTTGGATGATCTCAGCGGAGGGCTCCTTCTGCACGGTATTGGAGCGGCGACAATCACTGGTAGTACGAACGCCGCGCCACGAGTTCAGGAGGTGGTCGAAAATCCAAACGCATCTTACGTATTGCAGGTGGAAGGCATCGATATATCTCAGTCTCACCCGGAAATTGACTGGTCGAGACACTTGCCACCCGAAGTAATTCTAGAGAGAAGAGAACACGATAAGTATGTGTTACAGTTAAGCTGTGAATAAATCTGAGCCAGATCTGCAGAGTTCTCGACTTGTCTTTCAAATTCTTCACCATGTGGATGTTCCGTGCAATCCCTTCGCTCTTTCTTCGAGATATGTATCGTGCTCTGAGCGTTCCGCGCTCAAAGGAACCGCCGAGAACACCGCACTACTCCCCCATGCTACACAACGCCATATTGAGTCTATCATTAGCTTTGTCCGATGAGCCGTACTTGAGAGACCCAAAGACCCGTCTATATTTTGCAACGGCCGCGAAATCGTTACATGCGTACACAAAAGCGGACCTCAGCACAGTACACGCGATGGCCTTTTTGGGTAGAGGTCTTTTTCCTTCTTGGAGACAGCTGTTCACCTGTGAAATTCTCTAGGCTCATTCCACTCGGATTTAGGGGAAAGAATACCAGCAGAATTGTATTTCGGTGTGTAGACGTTATATGCAGCGTGTCTACGCTCAGATAAATGTTTCTTAGGAATGAGCAGTAGACTTGGGCTGATCCGTCAGTTCGTCTTATCTCTGAAATTTCAACTTTGCTTAGTCGTCTTCTAGTTGGCCTTGGTCTTGATGCTACGCCATGGGCTGAAGCTGGTCTGATTGAAATCGATGAAATTAAATCGAGAAACTGGAGTTACTGGACATTATTCTGCTTGGTACCCGTTTTTTATCTTGTCCCTCTCCAACAATACTAATGCAGACTCTCCCAGGATGCCCTCTGGGCTTTTTACTTCGGGTGGGATCTGGGTGGACCCCCTCGCCGGAGTACCCCGATGCCGTTCGTGGATTCCGATATGGACCAGAATCCGTGGTATCATGCCCCGGCGAACATTCCTCCGCAACCCAACTACCTCACCCTTGTATTTTTCGAAACTTCGGCCCTCTTTATGATTACACGCCAGATTTCCGAACTAGTGTGCGTAATTTTGCTCGTTACAGCCGCACCTTTGACATTCCATATAGCAATAATTTGCGCTCTTCAGCTGGACCGAATGCCGCGCAAGTGGAGGAGCAGATCGCAAAAATTGAGTGCGGATGTCTCTTGACCTTTTATTATTTTTGACTGATTCCGATACGCAGTCTGGAACTCAATAACTGGAAAAGACGACTTCCGCCGCAGCTTGACATCATGCTGGAGAACAGGGCTAGCTCCACCCCTCAGCGGCTCATGCTGCACATCACGTACTGGTGGTGTTCCATCACTCTACACCGGCCCTTCTTCAACTACCCAGCGCAGCGCATACAGCATTCGGATCCGGAAGTCGACTACATCAAGGTGCATGAAAATGCACTCCTGCACTCACCCTAACCTAATGTACCGTAGTTATGCATCCACGCAGCAGAGAACATCCTCGAACTCGTCGAGACATGGTCTTCCTTGTATACCTTGCGCCTCGCAGTGTCCACGATGCAGGGGGGCCGTCTTCAGTGCGGGGACGGTCTTCTTGCTGTGCGCACTTCAGGCGACAGCGAGCCCGCGGGTTGAGCGAGGCAAACTCCAAGCCATGCTCGCGCAAGTACAGACATGCATAAGGTACCTCCATGAAATGGGCAGTACGTGGCAATCCGCGATGCGCACAGGCAACATGCTCCAGGCTATATTGAATGACAGACTACAGCCTGTCATCGTACGCCGGCTGGCGCGCAGCGGTGTGCAGATTTTCGCGACGAACACCTCGGACAGGGAAATACCCGCTACACCTGGCATACACAAGGGCCTCGAGACCAGTCTGCCGGCAGAGGCTGCACCATCGTATGTCCCCGAGTGGGATTCGCAGCCGGATCCCGCGCCAGGCTGGTCCGAGCCGCCCTTAGACAGCTTCTTCGAGCAAATGCAAAACACGCCAGCCGCATTTGGCCTTGGAGTTCAGGCTTCCCCAGCATCAATGGGAGCGGCCACCGTCCCAGAGTTCACCTTCCCAGAACTGGATTCTTCCGGGTTCATCCTTCCGAACTTTGACTACTTCCGTTCAGCAGAACATTGGGACTAAGACTTGCGACTCGGAGGGCATAAGTCTCCCTGTAGTTCCTGTAAGTCACATCCCCAGAGATGAGCAGAGGATGATGTCTGCACACAAGGACATGCTCGCTTGCCCTTCCTCCGCATTGTCGGTGTCGAGCACGTCTCCGTGAGCCCAGAGTTGATCAGTACTTTGGATATCAATATTATCACTTCATTATCCGAGTTCACAGCGAGTCCACGAGCGTCGCACACAATTCAGGAGCTTAGAGCATTCCTCAGGGCAAGGACACCGGTAACCCGTAATGCAACTAGCGTAGCCTCTCGCTGGTTTCCCGTACCGAATCAAAACTCCGCGGTACGGTCAGCAGTTGCAGAAGGACCCTGCCCCTATCGATGTGCAGCCAACATGTGAGTAGACTAGATTCAGCAGACGGCCGACTCCAGGATTGCTTGATGAGCCAAGAACAAGCAGCATCTGTAACCTGTCGGGACCCTGGGCTTACGTGCATCAGCGCCATCGTAGAGCACGAAACAAACCAAGTTGATGGTTAGGTCGAAGCAGCAATATTGATTGGCCAATATACCACTGTAGTAAGTGTTGGATAAGTAGTGCTTATCCGACACTAATATAAGTCTTTCCCGCGATATCGCGAGCAGCCGTTAATTCTCCTTAATTCTGGAGCTAAATACATCCAGAATTAAGAGATCTCGTAGATATTCCTGCGTGCGCTAAGCGGCTGCCATCAAAGATGGCGCGCGCGCCATTGCGACTGCCGGGCGCCATCAATCGCGATCAAAAGTCGTCGCAGCGCCGCTGCAACAAAGTCCCCCGCCTGCAAAAATCAACATAAATTCACAGAAAAATTATGGGGGACTCCCATCAACTATCCATCCATTAATATGCATAGAAATACAAATGTAAGTAACACAGAATGCAATACATGTCCAATGATGCCTTGAAAGTCCAAAAAACAAGTCCATTGCGTGTATGGGTAAGTTAATGAGCGGCAATGGCGGGCGCATCATGTGCGATGCGCATGATGTGCTCGAACGCTGCCGTCTTCATCCATCTCGGCCTCCTTCTCTGGCGGGGGTGTCGCGGCGTACCGCAGAATGAACTCGGTGGTGGCACGCTGAGGCGGAGTATTCAGGGACAAAGGGTTGTCCATCTCCACATCCTCATCGCGTGCACTGGATTCCCCCGCCCTTGAAGGTACCCGGCACTCCTTGTTGATGCTGACGCCTGTGGAGAGGGAGGCAGTGAAGCCTGGCTCCTTGCTAAGTTTGACAAGTCGGTCCTTGTGCAGGTTGTTGAAGTGACCCCGCTCTATGCGGCAGACAGTGACCTGGTGCGCAAGTGCTGTGTTCCCCCTCATTCCAAAGCTGCCGTTTGTGGTGGAGGAGGAATGCCTCCTCATCTGCCATCCAGGTTATGAGCCAGGGGATTTCAAGGTTGAGGCGGGCAATTTCCTCATCAGCGTGGAGCAGCTTGAAGTGCTGGTCCATCGCGATGCGCCTGGCCAGCTGTGCCCATGGCTTGCTCCGAATGTCCTTGCCCGTCACGCAGGAGGTTGAAGTCTGTCAAGAAGGTGTAGTTGACAATCTGCTCCCAGGTGAGCTGGGTCCAAGTGGGGACCATAGTGGCAGCTGCATTATTGTAACACTCAAGTGCAGACTTCACAGCCTTTGAGTGTGTTTGCAGGGCTTTGGCAATGTGCTTGCGCAGCTTGTAGCCTTGACGATTCATCAGCCTCACGTGATTTCAAAACATTACATGACGTACCAGTGTCCGACATATTAACCTTGGTCAGCTCAAACATCTGAGCAACGACCAAGCCCTCGAGCTCATCAATGGCGCATTGGTAGTGTCAGTTCTTCACCATTGCGGCTGCTGTGACCCATTCATCATTGTCCTGCCACCAGTGCATCTTGATGTCAAGCCTGCGCTCCAGGTTGTGGATGGCATCCAGGGTCTTTGAATAGACCTCCAACACATGGCGCTGTTGGGTCTCAATTCACCAAGTCTGCACCGCTACTGCGGCATACATTGCATCTGTCTCTGCAGGGAGAAATGGAGCCCCCACATTGCATATGGCACCCAGGCGTTCCCTGTGAGGCATCTTCAGCAGATAATAAAAGAAATAAGGAGACGAACTCACTTGTGGTCCAGCAGATTCACCAATTTTTTATAGTACTCCATTTGCAGGGTCTCCTGCTTGGGCTCTTTCAACAAGGAGTGCAGGTATTGCTTCTCCTTTGCCAGCCACATCTTGAAGATGGCGCAGCTCTCAACCCCCATTGTCACCATGGTCTCCTGAAGCTAGGGCATCCCACAAGTGTGAGTTACCTGCGGGTCTATGCAGGTAGATCCATGAGAAAACTTGTGGGTATGCATACCCGCGGATCTGAGTACCCATTCTCATGGGTATCCCATGGATCTGGGTATGGATTTTGGTTCTTCACCTACCCATGGGTGTGCCCCAAACTATCATCAGTGGTTTGGCCCAGGTGTTAATTCATGTGTTAGCCTGTTTCTGGCAGGCCTTGCGTTCAACCCTCAAAGGACTCATCTTTTTACACACTATACTTGCAGGTACCTGCAGGTTTTGACCCACGGGTAATACACCCACAGATCTGAGTCATCTGTGGGAACAAAACTCGCACGGATCTGAGTTTGACATTTTCAACTGCAAGTACCCGTGGTCACAGATCTGGATCACCCACGGGTGCACTCATGGGATGCCCTACCTGAAGCAGGGCCTCTGTGCCCTTGATCTTCAAAGCCCGGTGGTACTTGTTTGCCAGCAGAAGCGCTGGGAGAATATGATCAGGGGTGGTTTTAAGAGAAATAAGAAGACTCACATAGGCCCTGGTAAGCATCCACTGTGTCTGTGTGCTTCAGATACATGGTAATCACCTGCTGGCGGTGGAACATGATCACGTACCACATTGTTGAGGCCAGCACATTGGACTTGGAGAAAAAGGACTCGCATCCCTCCAAGTCCTCCAGGCCCATCCCTTTCACATACATGGAAAGGTTATCTAGTTGGCAGTGGCAGTTGTGTGCGTGGCCATAGAAAGCGCCGACGAGTGCCTTGAAGCTATTGGAGGCAGTGAGGCTGGAAAGAGCAGGGTGCATCTTCGCAAATTTGCACCCAATGTCATACCCAAGGCCGACCTCGCCCAGGACATGCAATATGTGCGTGGGGATTGTGAAGCTGTACTTGGACCTGCAAACCAGCCATTCAGTTTTTTTTTTTTTTAGCTAAAAAGAGGAAAGAACATACAATTCACCGCTCTTCACCATATCGGCAACAGTGAGAAAAAACCCATGCTGACAGAGGGCCGGGAAGAAGCCCATCTCATTGTACATGCTGTAGGTGCATGTGGTGATGTCCTCTCACATGTTCTGCCAGTGCTCTGTACACCCATTGCCCTTGTCTTCCAGCTCCGAGCCTGGGATGAACCCCTTCATCAGCTCATCAAGCCCCCTCCTTTGACCACCTATCCACCTCATTGTGTGAAAGGTAGTAATCACTGGGCGCCATGTGATCATTGTGGTGCTCCTTCAATGCCCCTGGTATGGTAGTCCTGTCCGCACCCACTTGCTCCCTTTCTTGCTACCAGAAATGCTTCAGGGAATTATTCCTGTTGATTGTGGTGAGGAAGGGCAAGGGGATATCTGCCTTCCCCTCCAACTTGTAGAGACAAGTGTAGGCGTTTTTCAGCCACCAGTCAGGGGTATTGCACCCAAGTGCTACCTGCTATGGCCAAAAGTAACCGGAAATCAGTCTATGACATCATAACCACATGCTGTAAAGTCAAACTTGAACCACCACCACATGCCCAAGGATACTACTCGCTACCAACTGGACTTGCCTTGGAAGAATCTGTTAGAGTATGAGTCAAGACGCTCCAGTCCGAAGTTATGATCTAGTTATGACATGTATAGCCACATCAACTTCTTTGTCTTTTGAACTCATCTCGCTGCTCGACTTCCAGGACATCATTTCCAACAGGTTATGGGCTTGCGCTCTACTGCCTAAAGAATGACAACCTGGTCCTCTTTTCTGTGTACACTGTCATGATCAGCAACTGGTCCCTGTCTTTGTCTTTGTGCCACTCCATACTATCTACCTCACATCTGACTCTTCTCCATCATGGTAAAACCATCCGACATCTTGAAGCTTACGGACTCGAACTACTGGACCTGGAAGGATGACGCCGAGGCTCTTTTGCTTGCAGATGGCCTTTTCAATGCTGTTGACCTGTCAGTTCCTGTGCCTGCTGGCGTTGTCCAGATACGCAACTGGACTAATGAGAACCAGAAAGCCTATGGCATTCTGTACCTCACATTGAGCCCGTCAGTGCAGACCAAGGTGAACAATGCAGGTGTTGGAAAGAGCGGCCACCTACTCTGGGCGCAGCTAGCTGCCTTCTATACCACGGCCGACCCTGCCAACCACTCCATCCTCATGGCTCAACTCAACGAGCTTTCACATGATGTTCTTCAACCTGCCGACACGTTCCTTCAGGCAGTTATCACCATAGAGCATCGTCTCACTGCTATCACCGTCTCCCTCCCTCCATTCATGATTCAGGACAAGATCCTTTCAGGTCTTTCCTCTGTCTACTCCCCAATCACCACTGTTCTCCAGAACCAATTGCCTCAGCGCTCTGTACCAGACATGATCACAGCAATCAATGCTTGGGAGCGAGTGGACCTTCAGAAGAGTGATTCGGTTATCAAAGCTGCACGCGCTGGGCTATCTCCCTTCCCAAATCATGGGGGTGAGAATCCTGAAGCTCCTGCTGCGTTCACTGCCCACAGTTGTTCCCACTGATTGGACCAGACTTTGGTCTCCTCTTCCTACTCATCGCATTCTGCAGCTGGAAAGGACTTCGATTGGACGAACACAAAGAATCAAACAGATGTTTGCTACAGGTGTGGTCTTGCTGGGCATTTTGCTCAGTACTGTGTGTCGATCATGCCCGATGATGTTCGGCGCTGGATCATTCACAACCGCGAACGCCAGGCCCACTTTTCCAATGACAAAGCTAGTGACAATGAAAGCAGTGATGCGAATGTCGCTGCCACTGCTATTGACACCAATTCACACATTGCTGCTACTGCTTTCGACCTCCCGTTTGAGCTCAACATCAACACCATGAACCCTACCATCTGTGAGAGCATGTTTGCTGCCCATGCGGTACCTTACCCTCCCTGCAATTCTGATCTCAATCTTCTCACTGCTCCCCTATCTCCAACTCTCACTGCATCGGGCTCGAGTGTTGCTGGGACTCTGACCAAAAAGAAGAACAAGAAAAAGAAAAAGAAAAAGAGCATACTGGTGGAGAACATCCAGGCTGTGATGCACACTATGTCATTGGTGGAAGAAGAGGAAGCTGAATTTTCAATGTAAAGATTTTTCAGCTTATGGGGGTGTCTCGCCTCTGGGGGTGTGTTAGAGTACGAGTCGAGACACTCCGGTCCGAAGTTATGATCTAGTTACGACATGTATAGCCACATCAACTTCTTTGTCTTTTGAACTCATCTCGCTGCTCGACTTCTGGGACATCATTTCCAACAGAATCACTTCATTGGTGCTGTCCAGGCACATGGAAATGTCATTCGTGCCTGTCGTGATCACAGCATTCCAACTTCAATGGGCCATGATCTCTGGAATAAATTCCAGATGACTGGTTCCACCACAAATCTCCCTCACTCTGGACACCCTCCAGTCTTTAGTGAGCCAGAGAAGGCATCCATCATCCAAATTGCCATAGAAAACCCGCGCAAACCCTTTCAGGACATTGGCAATGAAATCACCCCTTCCATCAGTCGCCAGACAGTATGACGCATTGTAGGTGAAGAAGGATACCATCGACGGGTCGCTGAGAAGGTCCCCTACCTCTCTCAGGCCACAAAGGAGAAACGTAGACTCTGGGCTCAGGCCAGAGACCAGCAATCAATGGATCCCCAAGAATGGGGAAACATTGGTTGGTCAGACAGGGCCTATGTCTGTCTTGATGACAAGAAGGGCCGAGTTTGGGTCACATGTCAGGCTGGGGAGGGGTTGTTGGATGAATGCTACATCCCAGTTGTCCCCCAGAACCAAATTCGTGCCATGGTGTGGGGTATCATTGCAAAAGGGGTCAAAGGGCCACTTGTTGTTCTTGAGTATCCTGGCGGGAAGGGTGGGAGGATGACGGGTCAGCGATACATTCAGCAGGTTCTCGAGGGCCCATTCTTTCATTTCTACAAGAAAATAAGGAAGCAGAGGCCAAATTTCATGTTCCAGCAAGACGGCGCTCCATCACACCATGCGAAGGTCACACAGAGATGGCTCAAGGAACATGGTGTCCATATTTTCCCCCATCCACCAACTTCTCCAGATGTTTCACCCATTGAACCTTTGTGGCACATTCTCAAGCAGCATATCTGAGAGTTCCAGCCCCAACCCTCATCATATGAGCTGTTGCGTGATACAATTCAGGAGGCATGGAATAAAATCACCATTGATGAAATTGATCACTTTGTGGACTGGATGCCAGAGGTGGTTGAGGCTGTAATTAAAGCAAATGGGGGACATACATGCTATTAACATGTGCACTTAGTTAAAGTCTTTAAAAACTACCTATTTTGAGCCTCAAACAGAAATTTCTGGTTACTTTTAGCCATAGTGAGTACTTGTATGGCCTTGTCCACTGATGTGTGAATGGCAAGGTAAAAATTGAAGGCCACCGAGAATGGGTGGCTAGATAGCTCTGTGGGGGTACGCCGTGGATGTTGCAGAGCGCCTGCATGAACGCCTGGATGCTCAGGCAGGGGCAACATAGCTGGGTAGCTCGAAAGATCTCAAGAGTTTGAACAGTGATAACCACTGAAGGAAAAAGAGGGGCAGCTGGCATCAGTCCTTGATGGATGAATGCGGAGGCAATGAAGCGATCCCCTTCAACGACAGGGACATCTGCGTAGTACGCCACTAGGAATTTTCAAAAAGCAAGCATCAGTGAAGCTCTGCGCATCCCACCAGAAATAAACCCTTGCTGAACACGTCCACAACGTAAACATGAATTGTGTCCTCTATCATGGTGTCCTTGGAGTGGGTGTATAGCCTTGAGAGTTCATCCTCTGCGGTATCAAGGCCCCAGTTGAGGTACGTGTTGACCATTCTCGGCATCTGCGCCTCAAACGTGTTGATGAGGATTCTTGTGTGGTCTCCACTGTGAGGTCTCTGAGCATGCTATGCACAGCTCGTCATCTCATGGCCCCTCCAAGTGGCTCTCAAATATGGCAATCACGACTGGAGTCCGAGACAAGCACCTTCCAAATCGGGAAACCATGTTACTGGAACTAGTCTCATGATGAGAATGATAGTCTCACTGCTGAACAGACCCCCTGCACCTTCCTCAGCGACATGGGACACTTCATTCCTAGCTGTCCTACACCAAGATGATGCACACACACAAATATCTCTCATCTTGCTGCAGGATCTCCTCACCCTTCAGCCCCGTGCCTTCTGCTCCTCCTCCACACGACGAGAAGACAAGTCCTCTAGCCCCTGGACCCTATCTGTGCACATGAGGCCAAGCAGACGAACGACCTTACCTGCACACATGAGGCTGAGTGGACAGATGAGAGGCAGGCTATTCGAGCCATGACCATGCTCGGGCTTCACATGGTGCACCTGCTAACTGAGGGAGACCACTTGTCTCTGCTGAACCAGTATCTGCTGGATGCTCCAGAATACAACCAAATGGCCATGCCTGAAGCCCTGAACCACTCCAGAGGTCGTTTGGCCTCACCACACCTCACATCCCACCAGAGATGATCGGTCTCCTGCCAAGTATGCACCCCAGAACTCGCCATGACGACTTCTGCACCCTGGAAACGCTTTGCAGCTGCATGGCGTACCTGGAAACATGTGAAGTTGTCGAAAGAGTATAAAAGGGAGTGCACTTAGGTAGAATAGTCAGTGGCTTCCAAGGTGTTTTCCCCACTCACTGTATCAAGTCTCACTCAATCCAAAGGGTACTCCCCATCCTTCCCCCGTACTCGTACCTCGTCCTTGTGCACCCTTTTCCCTCGCTCTCAAAGCCAGAGACAGGCCACCTCTCATATTCGCCCGCACCTTAGGCATCTTATCTCTCACACCTCCTTTACAGGGCCCTTCCACACTGGACCCGGTGTCACCATTCCAGGCTTCCTTGATTAGGATCACCATTTTTGCAAGCTCAGCTCTGTTGAAGACAGGCCCAGGGAGAAGCCACCAGTTCCAAACCACTGATTCACAGTTGACGAGACAGATTGTCTTGCCCCTCGTTTGAATGATGTTGGCATCCTTGTTGGTGCAACACATTGCACATCCTGTGCTGGTTCTAAAGGGAAGAGCACACCAAGGAAAGCAGACAGGGCATCGTTATAGGAGGTTCCTGTACACGGTACAGGGAGCCTAAACAAGTATTCTTTCATTCTCTGTTCTTCTTTGACTGACAACAGGCCATCACACACAAAAACTACCAAGGAGACGATCTGTCTCCCGATCCATCCTTCATCTTTCCCCACCAATTCCAAAGCGGATCCAAGCACCGACCTTCCTCTCTATCATTCGACTCTATTTCCCCCTAGAGGACAAACACAGTTGCCTTTGAAATACATTACCTTTCGATAGCGACACTGTGGTCCTTATCACAGCAGTGGGCTCCAGAGATGTGTGGTGGAAAAATTGTTTACCTTGGGTGCCTTGGAAATATTGTTATTCTGTTATATCCGTGTCGGACCGGAGGGACGGAAGGCCGGAGTCCGGAGGATCGGAGAATTCTAGCCGGAGGTAAGACGGAGCTAACGCAGATCACCACAGGGGTCTAAGGGTGAGCGCCCCCTTCTTGGCTGCCAGACGGAGTAGGAGCGGAGGTCAGACCGGAGCAATGCGGAAGCAAAGCACGTTAATTAACAAACTAAAGTACATCCATGAACGACTACGTATTTATACGAAATCCGGAGGTTTCTGGATGTGGACGGAGAAGTAAGTAAAAGACAATAAGGTCTTCGAATAACAATAACAACAATAAGGAGTAGCATGTGGAGCATAGGGCATATGATCATAAGTAATTCTGGGGAAACGCTCAGAAGACTTCACTGCGTAAAAACCCCGGAGGATTGTGCATCAAACCGTAGCATAATGCACAGAGAGTAATCGGACGCGGGCCCAGAGATTAGGACGTACGCATCCGGAGGACGGAGAAATCGGAGATCCGGAGATCCGGAGATTCCGGACGGAGGTTTCCGGACGGAGATGTGCACGGACGTAACAGTATCCCCCTCTTAAGGTTCCTCGCCCACGAGGAACTGAAGAGGTACTGGACGGAGACGGAGACGGAGACGGGGACGGAGACGGAGACGGAGGCAATGGGAGCTGGGAACGGAGTGCTGAGAAGGTTGTATAGTTGGTCACGGGTCGTTGACATGTTGAATCAAGGAACGAGTGGCGTGAGAACAAAAATTTTCTTCCTTTCAACCACCACCATCCCCAATTACCCCCATGTCCGACGGATCAAACGCGACCCCACCTCCGCGCAAGGACAAAGGCAAAGGGAGAGAGGGTTCGAGGGAGGAACAGGAGAGGGAGGAAAAAGAAATGGCGATGGATATCGCGCGGGGGGGAGCAGGAGAAGAAGGAGGCCGATGAGGAGGCGAAACGGGATGAGGTGCGCCTCTCCCAGCTTCTTTTCGCGGCGGAGAACGAAGCTCGGGGGCCGAACAACGCCGCCCGTGAAGTCGCGGAGCTTCTGGCGCGTGCGCAGCGTCGGGAGTTAACGGCGCACGACCGCGTCACCATCGCGGACCTCGACCGCGGGATTTCGCCGGACCGAACGACGTGCCCGACGAGCCGGTGTCGGAGGATACGAGCGAGGACGGAGAGACGGAGCCGGAGCCGGAGATAGGCCAAGCGGGGCCTAGTCGCCTCAAGCGAAAACGTGAGGCGGAGGCGGAGTCGGATTCGGAGTCGGAGGATGGTGAGAGGAAACCACGCCGCCTGATCACCACGCGGATTGGGCGTAGAGGCCCCGTGGAAATAGAATGGCGGGCGCTGAGGGAGGAAAACGGTAAGTTCCGCCGACTGACCGGAGGATTTTTTTTATTGATAATTTCCAGCTTGTTTTAGTTGCAGGAGGGACGGAAGTATCTGCTACGTGCAGAATCACTTCCGGAACCGTAACCTCGCTTGCAACCGTTGCAAGCGAAAACACTGGAAGTGCCAGCTCCTGCCGGAGAATGAGGCGCGTCCGGCCATCGTGAAGCCAAGGGCGCCAGCGACGACGGAGGACGGAGGGGCGAGGAAGAAACGGAGGACGGAGAAGTCGGAGGGAAGGACGGAGCGGAAGGGAAAAAGCCGCGGTGCACGCGAGGTTCCGCTGTGGGTTGGCCCGCAGGAACCAACTCGGACCCGATCCGGAGACATGCGGGCGGAGCTAACGGAATTGCGGGAGACGATCCGTCTCATGCGCCGCTGCCAGGCGCTGGACCGAGTCTTCCTTTCGTCAATGGCGACGAAGTTGGTTGACGAGGGATTGGATGATGTCGGAGCCGCCCACTACCTCGAGGCCTCGGCCCGCGAGCGTATCTCCGACGCGCGATGGTCAGCACGGAGACTGAGGAGGCTCAACAGCCGGAGGACGAAGATGGGCACGCGGATGAGGACGGAGATGAGCAGGCGGAGGATGACGGAGCGCCGGAGGATTCCCCGCATCAACGAATGGCGTCGTGCGGTATCCGACAACGAGGTCGGTAGGAATTGTGCTCCAACAGATCGTGGATGCACAGGGAGAACCGGAGGAGAGGGAGGTGCGGGCGGAAAGCCCGTTGTCGATGGTGGAAAGTATGGTGGCCGCGCCGGAGGTCCAGCCGGAGTTCCAGACGGAGCCTCCGGTCAAGATCGAAAACGACAGTGCCCACCAAATGGCACTAATCCAGGCCAACGTCGCCAAACGGCGGGAGCTGAAGGCGGCGGAGGCGAAGAGGGAGAAGGAGCGCGCGGAGGCGGAGAAGGCGAAGGCGGAAAGGGCGGCTATGATAGCCAAGTTGTTGGAGGAGGGTAAGAAGGCGGAAGAAGATGAGAAGCAGAGGAAGGCGGAGGAAGAAGCGGAGCAGAGGAAGGCGGAAGACCTCCGGGGTGAAAATGGAGGAAACGGAAATCGCAATCCGTCCGCCAACCCCACCAGCCCTCCGTCGCATTGTCGACGTCGACGAGCAAGTTGTTTACGAACTGGTAGACAGCGACGAGGAGATGCCGGAGGCCCCGGAGGAAAACCCGGAGCCGGAGAATGAATAAGGACATTAGTATATAGTATATATATCACCGAAAACAATTGTATATTTGATTTTCTTGTCGAAATAAGTCGGAAATTTGAAGAAGAGAAGACGGAGGTTAATCCGTAAACTCCGGTCCCGGTTTCTCCGGATAGCGCTCATGGAATGCGGCGATAAGTTCCGGAGCATCCAGGTCCGTCGCGGAGACCCATTCATAACGGGTGTCGGTATCCTCGTAGCCCAACCATTCGACGTAGTAGCGGAGCTTTACGCGGTACCTCCGGTCGATCTTGGAATCGACAATGGAGCTGAGTTCGTAGTACTCCTCGCCGTCAAGTGTATGGACGGCGCCCGGGAGGTTCCGCTTCTCGTCCGGGGAATGGATTCGGAAAGTGAGGCTCGAGTTGGGAGACGTGGAATACGGGATGGATGCGGGAAAGAGCTTTAGGAAGGCGGATGGTGTAGGAAGCAGCGGATGGCTTCTCGATAACTTCGTATGGTCCGAAATGAGTCTCTGAAAACTTTTCAGTCGGACGTGTCGTTGCAATGAACTCGGCAGTAATGAATACTTCATCTCCGATTTCGAAGATGGGTTCCGGTTCACGTTTCTTGTCCGCGATCTCCTTGTAACGCTCCGTAGCGAAGGTGAGTTGTTGCCGGAGGTATTCGTGAACTGAATGAATATCGTACACATATTCACGAGCGGAGGGATCGGAGACTTCGACGTCGGAGAAGGTAATCGAGGGATGATAACCCTTGTTGGCAAAGAACGGAGTAACTCCGGTAGAAGCGTTCGGAGCATTATTGAGTGCGAACTCCGCGAGCGGAAGGGAGCTCGTGCCAATCGTCCTGCTGGTAAGCACAGTACATCCGGATGTATTGTTCGAGGGTTTGGTTCATTCGTTCCGTCTGTCCGTCCGCCGACGGATGGTAACCGGAGGTAAAATGCATTTTCATGCTGAGTAGTTCTCCCAAGGAACGGAAAAACGCGGAGACAAACTCCGTGCCACGATCGGAGGTGACATGGGACGGAACTCCGTGTTTGGCGAAGACATGTGTAAGGAATGCCTTAGCTAGAAGGGCGGAGGTTATGTATCGATCACAGGCAAAGAGAATCACTTGTTTTGAAGCCCTGTCGACTATAACACAAATTGCATCATATCCGCCGGATAAAGGAAGGAATTCGATGAAGTCGATAGAAATGGAATGCCAAGGACGGAGGGGAACCGGAAGTGGACGGAGGAGTCCATAAGGTTTATGTCGTGGGGCCTTGTTGCGTTTACAGATCACGCAAGACCTGACATAGTCGCGTACAAAGGTCCGCATCTCCGGCCAGGAGTATTCCCGGCGTACGAGGGCAAGTGTGCGATTCTGCCCAAAATGACCGGAGAGTATATGATCATGTTTATGTTGTAAAACACGTACGCGGAGAATATCCGGAGTGTTGCCGGAGGTTTGAGGTACATAGATCCGGTTGTAAAGGCGGAGTAAACCGGTGGAATCTATAGACCAACGCGATGAAGTGCCGGAGGTTGCAGAGGTAAGTCCGTCAACAGTGGCGGGATCGTCCGCATAATGGGACTTGATGTCGCTGTGGAGCTTGTCGACGTCCATAACGACGGAGGCTCGGAGGACAATTTCCTCGAGGAGAGTCGTCCGGAGGGATGCTGTGAGTTGATCGGAGGTAAAAATGGGGCGAAAATTTTGAGGATTAACTTGGCTGAAAGCCGTATCCCCCTCTTTAGGGTAGACGTCCCATCGTCTAGTCAAAGCATCCGGTTTTCCTCCGAGTTTTCCGGGACGGAACCGGATTACCATATTGAAATGGCAAAGATATTCGGACCAACGAACTTGCCGGCGCGTAAGCGTCTTTGTGGTGGCAAAGTATTCGAGATTTTTATGGTCCGTGACAACGTCGATAGTGAGGGGAGCTCCCTCGAGGTAGTGGCGCCAATGTTTAAAAGCGTCAAAAATCGCGAGTAACTCTTTATCGTGCGTGTCATAATTGAGCTCCGGAGGAGTCAAGGTCCGGCTCCGGAACGCAACCGGATGAAGGAGCTCGTCATCCCCTATAATGGAGAGAATGGCGGCAATGGCATAGTCGGAGGCGTCCGTCTCGACTGTAATTTGTCAACCGGGGATCCAGTGGTGAAGTACCGGAGCCTCCGTAAATGCTCGCTTGAGAGTCTCGAAAGCATTTTGACAAGCGGGAGACCAATCCCATGCGACGTTCGAACGAGTAAGTCGAGTGAGCGGAACCGTGATTTGGGAATATCCGTATATGAAACGTCGGTAAAAATTGCAAAAACCAAGGAAAGACTGGATATCCTTGATTTTTCGTGGGACGGGCCACTCCGTGATAGCGGAGATTTTGACCGGAGACATGCGGAAACCTTCCGGCGAAAGGATGTAGCCGAGGTATTCGCAAGTGGTGACGCTAAACTCGCATTTCGGCAGTTTGCAGTATAGTCCCGCTTCGCGGAGGCGACGGAGCACCTCGCGAACATGAGCCGTATGTGCGGACGGATCGTCGGAGTAGATCAAGATATCGTCGAGATATACGACGACATAGACGTCCAGCAAATCGGAGAATAGCGTGTTCAGGAAGCGTTGGAAGGCGGCCGGAGCATTGGTAAGGCCTTCCGGAACTACGCGGAACTGATAAGAGCCATAGCGGGAGCGGAATGCGGTCTTGTACTCATCGCCCGGAGCAATCCGGAGCAAATGGTAAGCGTGCCGGAGGTCGAGTTTAGTATAAATACGTGCCTTTCCCGGAGCATCGAGGAGGTCCGCAATCAGAGGAAGTGGATAACGATCTTTCTTCGTGATGCGGTTAAGACCCCGATAGTCGACACAAAGACGGAGACTTCCGTCTTTCTTCTTAGCGAAGAGAATCGGAGCTCCGTGAGTAGAACTAGACGGATAAATGAATCCCGCCTTCAAGTTCTTGTCGATGAACTCCCGGAGAGCGGTAAGTTCAGCCGGAGAAATGGAGTAAACATGGCCGATCGGAGGTTCCTCGCCGTCGATAGTTTCGATTTTGAGGTCGAACTCGCGGTGCGGAGGAAGATTGTATGCCTTCTCCTCGGAGAAAACATCCGCGAAGTCGTGATATTCCGGAGGTAAACCGGAGAGATCCGGTTCCTCTGCCGAGGCACGACGAGCCTGGGCTTCATCGGTCAGGGTTGCACGCAAAGTATACTGCGTTGTACTCTTGTCTCGTATAATAGCGCTGTATGCTGCTGCGGAGACTAGTGAAACAAGCGGAGCGGAGGTGAACGGATGAGGCATAGGAACCTCAGGGATGTCATCCATTAAAGGATCGGAGGGGACGTCCATTGAAGGACCAAACTCTGGCGAAGACGTCAACGGCGTAGACGGAGAGTCCGCCGGGGATGCCGGAGGTTCCGTCTCGTCCATAGTAGGAGCAGCCGCAACAGGGATCGGAATAATTTCCAGAGGTGTCGACACCGGAGACTCGGAGCGAACTGAGGGAAAAGTGATGGTGGCACTGCGCCAGTCAATCAACGGATTGAAGCGGGCAAGCCAATCGTATCCCAATACCAGATCACAGGGAGAATCGAGACGGGTGACGTAGAATTCCATTAACTGGACATCGCCGGAGGGAAACCGAGGGAGCAATTGTAGCTGTCGGTTTATGATGGATGAAGAGCCGTCGAGATACCGGAGCTTAACCGGAGACACCGCGTACGGGGTAAAAACATTGGATTCACAGACATTCGTGGACACAAAACAGTGGGAAGATCCGGAGTCAATGAGTGCTCGTAAGCGGAAGTTGAATCCCAGCGGCAATTCGTTTTACAAGAGACGAAGACAGGGTTTGGCCTGCCTCCGAAAGGAGTCCGGAGAGAAAACCGGAGGGAGAGATATAGTCCGCGGAGAGTAAAGATATATCGAGATCAACATATAAAGCGTTCGGAGAAAGAGCGGAAGCGTTGAGACAAACCTCTGGAAGCACCTCGGAGTCAACGCAACTCGGGCTCGGTGCTGAGGTATCCGAGCTGCTAACTATTTTTTTGACTCGGACGAAGAGGATGCGTCAGCAGAGGGAGCAGGCGGAGTGGAGACGGAGCCTGCCTTGCCCTGGGCTTGATTGCCCGGACGCTTCTTACACTCGTTAGTCTTGTGGCCGGAACCTCCGCAGAAAAGGCAGAGGTTGTTCTTGATACGCCGCTCGCGTTCCTCCGGTTTTAGTTTACCGGACTTGTCGAGCTTGTCGGCATACGGTTTGGGCTTGGCCGGCGTTGACGTCGACGCCTGGCCTGGCGTTACCCGAAGCGGCCTGGGAGGATGATCCGGAGGATTGTCCGGAAGATTGCCCGGAGGGCCTAGGCTTCTGAGGTTTGTTGCCTTTGCCCTTCCCCTTACCTCCGCTAGTGTTACCGGAGGTGGTCGGAGAGGAACCGGAATCGCCGGAGGTTTTACCGGAAGAACCGCCGGAGGTAGCTTTCTGTTGAGCACGTTCATGCTCTAGCTCCCCTTGACGCTGCCAATAGCGAAGCGTCAATCCGGCGTGCCGCGATTTTAAGACCATTAAGAGTGTTGTCGTAGTCGGTGTGTGCGAGTAGGTCCTTGATCCGGCGCGGAAGTCCGTCGTAAAAAGAAACGACGGAGCGCCATGTCGTTGTACCCAATCATTGCCGCATAATTGTCGAAATCGACCTGATAAGTGGCGATTCGATCCGACGATTTCATGACCAATGCCTTAAGTGCCTGTTCCGCATCCCCAATCGGATCATGGGGACCGAAATTGGCTTGCAATTCCTCGATGAATAGACGGAAGTTTCCGTCCCAGAGCGGAATGGGAGCTCCGACATACATGCCGGGCTCAAACCATCGTTGTGCAGTACCCGGAGATAAGACCGGACGTAGAGAATTTTCTCGTCGTCGCCGGGGAAATCCTGGGGACGTTCCGCAATGTGAAGATAGATCTGGGATAGGAAGGAGTGAAATTTCGATGGATCAGATCCGTCGAACGTATCCGGAGCTTTGAGAGTGCTCCGGGTGGATCGAGGTGGAGCATTGGCATTCTGAGCGAAAGCGGTCATGGCGGTTGCAAAAGTTTGCATCGCGGCGTCAAGCTGGGGGTTATGAACATAAACCGGAAATCCCGGAGGGCCAGGAGGGCCCTGGGGACCAGGAGGTCCTTGCGGATTGATTGGTGGCGGAGGTCCGCCACCACCACCACCTCCTCCTCCTCCTCCGCCAGGTCCGCCTCCTCCTCCACCTCCAGGTGCGGGAGGTATTGGCGGTCCAGCGGGAGGAATTGGAGGGTTAACCAGAGGTTGATTTGGATCCGGAGGATTATTAGGACCGTTACCACCGCCTCCACCACCTCCTCCTCCGCCGCCACCTCCACCACCCCCAGGAGCCGGAGGTCCTGCCGGACCAGTTCCGGTAGGGGTAGGAGGTCTAGCCGGCGGAATAGGAGGGTTGTTAGGATCCACACCTTGGGTAGCAGCCATCGGTTGAGGGGCTGCTGGGACTGCAGGAGTAACCGGAGGGACCGGAACTATTGGAACTACCGGAACTCCGGTTAACGGAGGTACGAGGGGTGTTCCGGATGGTGTGTGTTGTGATGGATGTGGTGAGCCAAGCGGAGGAGGAGAACTATGATGACTACCTGATGCCGAATGATGTTCCGTACCGGAGGGCAGATTTTCCAACCGCTCCTCCAAAATGCTTTCCATTCCAGCGTGACCCTGGAACTCAGAAAGTGTCGGTGAAAGACTAAGACGTGGGGCCCGTCTGGAAGGACCAGCCAAGTCCTCCAGGACGGGACGGGACCACGAGACCGGAGCATTAGGCCGGAGAGCCCGGCCTTCCTCGAAATGAGGGTGGCGTGTAGAAACAGGTGTCGAAAGAGTTGCAGTAGCATAGGCGGGAGTAAAATTACTGGTAGCAAGAGCCGGTGGGTGCAAGGGAACCATCGCCCGGATGATGGACGATTCGCGCCGCCGTCTGCCTTGAGCATCTGGCGTAGACGGTAGGTGAGAAAAGAGACATGTAGAACAGCCAAGAAAGGTGAGTTTGTTAATACTGTTATATCCGTGTCGGACCGGAGGGACGGAAGGCCGGAGTCCGGAGGATCGGAGAATTCTAGCCGGAGGTAAGACGGAGCTAACGCAGATCACCACAGGGGTCTAAGGGTGAGCGCCCCCCTTCTTGGCTGCCAGACGGAGTAGGAGCGGAGGTCAGACCGGAGCAATGCGGAAGCAAAGCACGTTAATTAACAAACTAAAGTACATCCATGAACGACTACGTATTTATACGAAACCGGAGGTTTCTGGATGTGGACGGAGAAGTAAGTAAAAGACAATAAGGTCTTCGAATAACAATAACAACAATAAGGAGTAGCATGTGGAGCATAGGGCATATGATCATAAGTAATTCTGGGGAAACGCTCAGAAGACTTCACTGCGTAAAAACCCCGGAGGATTGTGCATCAAACCGTAGCATAATGCACAGAGAGTAATCGGACGCGGGCCCAGAGATTAGGACGTACGCATCCGGAGGACGGAGAAATCGGAGATCCGGAGATCCGGAGATTCCGGACGGAGGTTTCCGGACGGAGATGTGCACGGACGTAACATATTCGAAAGAAAACCCAATTGTTCGATGATGCACCAATGAATTGCCTTTTTGAGGATTCAGCAGTGAATAAACTGTATACAGAAGCTGCTTAAGTAAGCAGGATCAGCTGTGGGCTCAGCACAGTTAATGTTCTTGGGGTACAGTGTTAATTCAGTTCAGAAGATCAACTGGTGTTGATCTAAATTCAGCACAGAATCTTAGTCACGCAGACAAAGAAATGCAAAACAGAACTCATATTGACTACCCTACAGTACAGTGGGGGAATCACACTAGAAGTCCCAGCAGAAGCTCCCTTCCTCTTTATATATGTTGGCTGGTGAGTCATTTGGAACAAATGACTCCCCCCTGTGTGACTCCTTTCAACTCACCTGATCCTGACTCCTCTCGTCTGCGTGACTCATCCTGACTTCTTCTCTCATATGTTATTTTCTAACTTTTCCCTTGTCCCTCCTGTGCCAGTGTCGCACCCATGTCCTAGCCAAACATTAATATGAGGGCACACTGGCAATGAGCGCTAGGAGGTCAAGGAGATCCTGGATGCCAAAATCCACTACTGGTCACTCTGGTACTTTGTCTGGTGGAAGGGGTACGATGCTTCACATGACCAGTGGGTTAAACACTCCAATGTCTTCTCTCCAGACACCATTGCAGAATTCTACTGGAAGTACCCCATAAAACCCTGCTCCATTGCCATCACTGCCTTTGACTCCCCGCCCTTCTGCAATCTTGCCCTCTATGTCTGGTCTATGTGTCAGGCCACTGCATTCCAAGGGGGAGGGGGGGGTGATGTCAGGGGAACCCCTGTTTCTGGCTCCTCCTGGCACCTGGCTGGTTACTGGTCAACCAGGCAACTGGCCTGGCAACCTCCAGTGGCATGTGGTTTGCGACCAAGCCCAAGACCTCTGCCGATCACTACGAACATGTGCTTGACTAGTTAGTAGATACCAGCACCTGGCATAGGAATCCTTAAGCTTTCTTCTCTTCAGATTCTCCCTCG
This sequence comes from Mycena venus, assembly GCA_014462655.1. NCBI lineage: Eukaryota > Fungi > Basidiomycota > Agaricomycetes > Agaricales > Mycenaceae > Glaucomycena > Glaucomycena venus. The sequence goes on along the minus strand of JACAZI010000005.1, from coordinate 6,847,345 downwards.
CCAGGTGCGCTAGAGTGTATATTTAGCTAGTCCTGTCAATTAACATTTGGATTCTCCCTTGCCAGGACTTGGGCTATTCTCAGGCCGTGGGGTTGCCCTTACACACTAGGTGGCTTGGGAGCTGCCTGAGAGGGCTCACACAAAGTGTTAGAGCAGCCAACAGAGTCTGCAGAGTAAGGACAGAGGGCAGCTTGGAGGGTGCACACTGGGAGGTGGAGCAGTCAAGGGGGGGCAGCTGCGCCCCCCTGTAGCAGCAGCTGCTGTAAGTGAGGTGGCAGCAGCAGAGAGCTGATGGAGACTGTGGGGCAGGGGCAGAAGGCAGTTTTAAGGGTGTGCACCAGGAGGTGGAACAGTCAAGGGTGGGGCTAGGGCTATTCGCTGTGTCTGTGACGGGCATGGCTGTCGTTTTGATAGGAGTGCAATGGGCAAGTCCATCCCATTACCGTCCTGTTGCAGCGCTAGCAAGATTGTCTACAGAACAGGATGGGTGATGGGACAGCTGTCATAGATGTCAAGACAGGGTCACCTTCATAAAATTGGTTCAACCAAAGTATGGTGGCTGGAAACATGTTGCACTTCACCTAAAAGCTTGAGTCTTTGATTGGTCTTTGGGTATATTGAACTTCTACACTTGAATAGAACTGAAAGCTGCCTTCCTTTGCCCCAAAAGGCAAAATACAGTGCAAGTTAAGACAATGGCATGATCATCTGCATGTGGGCACTGTGTGGGCTTGTTCCAGGAAGGATTACACATAACTTGAAGGTCCAATGTTGCAGTCAACCCAAAATGGTAATAGATCATTGACATTCTTCTGGGGGTGTTTTGAGCAGTGCTGATACCTGCAAACCAATGCCCAAAAGTTTCAAGAGGTTGGTGAAGCATTTCTTTGCCCAAATTCATCGAAATAGCTGATGATTTGGGTGTTAAGTGTGCCAGAGCCCATCACTGTTGGTCCCCGTCAACAGCCGTCGACCGAGAAATCCATCCCATCGAATTTTTTCTCAAAGCCTCGACAGAATGGGTCGGCTACCTGTCACACGGAACCCGTCGAACCGGTGTGACAGGCACAATGAACAGCCCCTAGGTGGGGCAGCTGTGGCCCCCGGTACTGGGGCCGGCAGCAGCAGCAAGTGAGGAGAGGGCCAATTGGGACCTATAAGCACTTTATAAATAATAAGAACACTCACCAGAGATATGAAGAATAAGCCTGGGCTGAAGGTCGGGAGTCTGGTATGGCAGGCAATGAGAGGCGGTTGTGGTCAAGAACTGACAGGACACCGAGCACACATTTCTGAAAGGGGAAGTATGACATAATTAAAGCGCTGGAACGACGCTGCTGCCAGGGACCTCTTAGGTACCTTTCACTACTACAAATACATATGATATGAAAAATACTGGCATTTCCAGCCCTCCGTAATACAACCAAGATCATCCTCTCAAATTCTAGCACCTATGCCCATTATTCTGTGCAAAAAAAAACTGATATTTTCCCAATAAGACAATTGTGATCACATCAAGCAAAATAAACCCGATGATGCCCTCTGAATTTTTGGTGCTGAGAGAATGAGCCCATTTTCAAGGAACCAGAACTAAGCTCAGAATTGCTGTTCTTGTCAAAACTGACAAAAACAGAAGAAATGATGCACACCCTAAGTTCCGCAATAACATACTAACAACTTTCAGGCTTACAGGGGACACAAAGAATTGGTACATTGCACACAGACACAATGAAAAGGTGGTGGAAGTTGAAATAGAAATGTTGAATTGAAGCTATTGGGTAAAAGTATAATTCAACAGTTCAACCTCTCCTCCCACTGTTGCGGCATGATGTATAAAGCGTAAATCCTCAAACCGGAGTTGGACATGTGTGGTCACGATGGAGCACATCGACCAGACGATCCTGCAAAAAAAAAGTCAGGAAAAGATGCTCGGACAAGGATTCCGAACAGTAACAGTAATGCGTACGTCACTGTAACAAAGCAGAAAGTTGCCTAGTCGTCCAAAACCCTTAAATTTTACACAACTCCAAGAAAGAGCAGACTCACATCTCCAAAGATTGACATTAACAGGTTAAGAAGTCGCAGACCTGCGTGCAGTGGTTCCAGTACGAACACTATAAGCCAAGGTTTCAGAGGGACTCACAGAAGAGGCCCTAAGGATCGTCAACTCCGAATCGAAGGTACCGATAAGAGACACAAGCTTACTACGAAGAATTTTGCCCCATCCTTCTGAAGATTCGTAATGATCTCTGCCTGCTTCTGGCGTGGCCTGTCTAACGCATTGAAGAGCGTCATGATGATAATGAAGAAATCCAAGCCGGTCTGTATTATTATCAGTGCATTTCAACAGCCAAAAAACAAACCCATACCAAGGCACCGAGAGAATAAGGCAATGCCCAGGGCTTATTCACGAATGCGCACATGCCGTTGGACTCCACTGAGAGAATGTTATTCATTGGTTGACCGCTATTGAGAGCCCGAGACATACATTGCGCTTGGTCTGCAGTGAGAAGGGCAAAGACGAAGGATAAAGAGATCCCGACGGCAAATGAAGACATTAGAATCCATTTGATGAGCGGCCTTCGATCCCATAAAGTGTAAACCCGAGCGGTAACGATACCTGAAAATCATATCACGACATGCACATTGATAAGGCGCTTGATCCTTACAATGTGATATGGCAGTGAAAATGGTGGCTGATGTCGAGAGTATCCATATAAAAATGCGGCAGCTTTAGGGGAGTGGTTAGTTTGTACTTCGATGTCTATTGCTTCTTACTTCTAGATATGATTTTAGCTATTTAGACTCGGGCTAAGGGGCTTGAATTCACCTTTTCTTGTGAGCTGTAATTTCCTCCACTGAGTACTGTATAAATGAGCAATGAGTGTCCCGCACGAAGCCACTCGGGGAGACTTGCCGAAAACGACGTATAGGGCCAAAATCTCGGTAATGTAACGATTCACGATGAATCCAATGCGGTTGCCCACTCCGGTCTCTGAATTGAGCCATATCAGACGGATTTCCTCCGCTAAAGTCCATAAATGATCGTATACGAGAACTACGGCTCCGACAGCTGAAAAAATGAAGAGGGTTTCAGAACGTGAAGCACAGCTGAGGAGAGGACGCACCTGAAAGATATCGATTCGCAAGTACGGATGATGCGAGAGACATCTGAGCTAAGGGCACGGAGGTCCGCTCATTTTATGGTCGCAAGGCTGTCAACAATGATAAATTCTATGGAACTTGTTCTGTGCAATTCAATCCAAAGTGAGTGGGTCCGGGTGGGCAGGCTGATGCGCGTGGAGACCGGACACTGCCTTCATCACGGTTAACAAGTTTCAAATGCGCAGGAATCCGAGCCCAGATCTTGGGTCCGTTTTGATTCCCGTTCGTAAAGTTCAGATAAGAGATACAAATGCTCGGAAAGATCCGCAGCAAAAGTTCGACACGTCCATTTTAGAGATTCAGGCTATGTTTCAAACTTTACACACGGAGAAGTAGATAAATTTATGGCCGCCGAGGGTCCAGCTCTCTAGTTGACGAGTTGGCGTCAACGGGAATTACTATACTGTTTGGGAGAGGAGACGCCTTGACTGAAGGACTCTGGTAACTGCGAAGCAAGCTGCTCCCGAAAACATGAGGGACTAGATCGTGATGCCATTAGTACGACAGCAAATAAGGCATACAGGATTAGGACGAACAGCGGAGAAAGCAATAGGGCGGATCCAAATGAACTCCGAAGTGAGTAGAGCGCCTTGAATTGGTGCGGAGCTGAGGGAACCAACACTGCTCAAAGCTAAAGCGAGCCCTGTGCGAGCGCTGATCAACTCAATAGTGAGTATAGGAATCGATTGAAGAAAGCGCCATACCCAACTTCATCTGGAGTTCGCGCCAACGATGCCAAGCATGCAAAGGCCAGCGCAAGCCCTATGAAGGCAGATGAGAGGCGGAGACTAGAACAGACAAAACCTAGACGCACATGCCCCTGAAAAAAAGCCATATAAAATGCTCACAACCACCAAAGTCGCACTATCGTGCCTGGAATTGCGATGAATAAATGATGAGCAGACATACGGATACTGACACTCCAAGAACCGCCCAAATTGTGCCGCCCGTGATCAAGGTGCAGCTGACCAGCATCTTCCCAAAACGTTTCAGCGGGTCTGTTAATCTGTAATTTGAAGGCAAATATCACGTTGAATGGTCCCAAGACATCGGCCAAGTGGTTTCCTACAACTCGTCCCAGAGCACTACATCCGTTGAGAATTGCGATCTGGATATTGACCGGTTTGAGTCGTTAACCACGCAAGATGGCAGCCAACTTGAATCTTACCGAGTAAAAGGCCAAATTATTTCCTACTGAATGCTGTACAGCATAAAGTTGGATGTAAATAACTGCGAACAAGTTAGCATGCATACTCTGAAGGTGACCCTGCCGACGCTTACGTGGAAAATAGAATCCAACACTGGACAACAAGGCTCTAATTCCGCATGGATGAAATTGGACACGGATTCACGCAATACGGAAATACCCAAGGACGGCCCACATATACGCTGCATCGGTGAAGAAGCTCTTGATGTCGGGAGACACAGCATTCGGACGTTTGGAGCGCGGGGGCAATCTGGTTCTCATCAAAGCATTTCCGATGATGAGGCACCCCAGTACAATGTAGCCTGTGGCGCGCACGGCACTAGAAAATCCAATCTTTGGAATCAAATGACTATAAAGCAATGAGCGCGTGCTTTATATGATAGAAAGCGCTGAAATTACTTCAACACTGGGGTGTTCAGAATTGAGACTGTTGCTTCGCTTGGACACAGACAATCACGTACTGATAGGAAAGATTGTGGCGCCAATCGAAGCTCCGCTTAAAGCTACGCCTGACGCGAGACCTCGCCTTGTGGTAAGCAGGAATTAGTAGTGATATAAAGTCTCGGTCAAGAAAGACTGACCTCTTGGCAAAGTGATGAACGGTTATACTGACGGTTGGGACAAATGTGAAACCAAGACCAATTCCCATACCGACACCCTGGCTAGACAAAGAGTCAGGTAGGATGGGCAAATTTCGTATGAGGCATTTATTCACCTCAAGAATATCTTGGCACGGAAGTTATTAGTGACCATGAAAACTCGTACGGTACATGTACCTGGTAGTACTGCAGCGGTTTCGCCAAAGATAACATAAATACACTGGTGGCCATTATACTCTCGAACACCGAAAGGACTGCAATAACTCACGAGAACGCGAAGACGACCGCTCCGAAAGCCTCAACAGCGTGAAAGTGCCCCAAGTCAAAGAGCTTGCCCGAGATAACCCCAAGCGCAAATGGCATCATGAGCTGGAAGCTGCCGATCCACCTGTGGAAATTTTCAAGGTCTTACAACCGCGAGCAGGGTTTACGCATACGTACGCAATGCTGCTGGGGGTATGATTGCTCAAGTATTCCAGTGCATAGAAATCTAATGGTCGATAAGCTCTGGGTCGCTATAGGATGGTCTTTTCACCTTCGTAGACTCCGAACGAATAGAGATAACTTTTGAAAGTCAGTTTCAAGCAATAGATTTGAACGTCCGAGATTTACCCAAATGTGCCAAATAAGACAAACCAGCTGAAATGCCATCAGAGTTGAAACGAATCGGCGAATTGTAGAGCGTACGCTCCAGCAATCGTGGTCCACGCCTTGATCCCACCGTCGGGGACGGACATAACATCTGGGTGAGAAACAAGGGGCTGAGGGTTTGCACCATTCGAATATCGTTCTTTTTGTATATCTTGCTGCTCCACTGGAAGTAAGAGCATTTCAGTTGTTTGTCCGGAAGGCGTAGACATGAAGGGAATGAACTCGGAGAGCAAAAAACACACGATAGTTTGATGTTCCTTCTCTTTATGTGACAAAGTTTGTGCGCCGGAAATAGGCCGTGAGGTGCTCGAGCCGAGTTTGAGCTTGCCACGGACCGTTACCATAAACGGCACCTCAAGGTGGCCTCGGCTCGAGCTGGCTTTGATCTCCATCAAATATCATTTCCTTTCAAGGGATATACGTAAGCGCGCCACAGTGCTGTGATCCTTTTTCTGCTGTCAGCTCGAACCGGCTCGAGGTGAGCTTTGTGGAGCCTCGAGCTGACCCGAGGTTATGGCCCATCAGCTCGAGGTAGCACTAAAATAGGGCGAACGTTCCACGAGGGTGATGTTTTCACGTCATGATTCCGAGAATGTCGCACGAGGGACCGCTCGTTAATATAGCCCCGCAACCGGACTCGCAGTCGAGATTCGAGCTCAGGCTGGAAGGAGATCATTGTCAACTTTAATTGGCACCTCTTGGCACTGATGGTCAGAACATGTTCGAAGGCCGACCTCACCGTGGCGTGTGGACAGGCGGAAAGGTTTCCCGAACTTGTGCCGACCGGCTACCTGGACTTTGGCTCCATATGACGTTTGCCTGAAATATGTTCGCTAGAACTTTAAACTGGGCCGCATAAGTACCTCGGGGTCTATTTTGTTCGACGGTCCATCACAGTATCCGGTCCACCACGCCCACGCATGCAGTTTGCCATGTGATTTGCATGTGATAGTAATTGGCGCCAAATTGGCGCCCACAACCTCCCACAACGTCGAGTCAAACGAAGACTCGCTTGGAGACACAGTTCAGCAATTCCTTCTCAATCCCTCATGTCCCTTTGCCGCGAACATATCGATATCGCCCCCGGCCAATCGTATCCCTTCCATGTCCTGGCAACTAAATACACATACGAAGGCAACCCTTGCAGCGCCGGCATTACTTTGGTGCTGACCCACTCATTGGGCGTGCACATGGAGACCTGGGAGATCACAATCGCTCATCTCTTCAAACTCTCCACTTCTCCGAGTTCTGGAATCAAGTTGCGAGAAATATTTTCGATCGAAAGTCCCAATCATGGTCGTTCCGCGGTGGTCAATGCCGAAGAAATTGCCAAGCATCCTCGGAACGATTGTAGGACTTGCAACTTTTATCCTTTTCGGGTGCTCACCAGTGTGAAATCCAAGGGACCCGCGAATATGCTAGGGCCGTCCAACGATTCCTTGTTACGATGATGGCCGCTGAGTCCAGGACCAATTTTGTGTCGTGGAATCTCATTGGCGTTAGTCACAGCGTCGGTGCAGCTGCTCTGTTAGTGTAGTCCCTCGAGTCGATCCCGTTCATTTATAATACCCCCCCCAGCTTTATCGCGGCTGAAGCCCTCCCAGCCATCCGTTTCCAGTCCATGATAACCTTCGAGCCAGGCATGACTTCGAAGGATAGTCCTCATAGACACCGCTCAAATCAAGCCGCTATTGCTTGGGCATGGCTTCGTCCCGATGTCTGGCGCAGTCGCAAAGCGGCCAAGAAGGAGTTGGCGGCCTCTCCCATGTATTCCACGTGGGATTCACGGGTCTTTGACCTTTTCATCGTTTGTTGCAATGCCACCAGTCTCGTCTCTCATGTTGCTGATTCGTGTGTTCAGGAACATGGTCTCGTGGATCATCCTGCTGCCAAAGATCCACCACCATATACTTTCCCCGGAGTCATGACCGCACTCTCTAAGGAGCATCATGCTGTATGAATTACTTGTATGATTTCGAGGGGTGATTACTCAGACTTTTGAAGCGTTCCTTCCAGAGCGACGACCTCGTGGTAGACGGTATAAACTCATACGCCGCTGTGACGAAAAAGATCCCTGTCCACGTTGTTTGGGGAAGGATTCACGAACTCGCGTTCGTGTTGTTTGGTGCCCACTGATTTCTAATTCGCTCAGTCGGATCACTCGTAGGAATCAAGAACTCAAAGACTTCATGGCTGACGCCAGCGCTGGACGAGCACCTGCGTCGGTTTCTTATATCGAGGGGGCAAGTCATATGGTATGTTTTGCCACCTCTCTTCAACTGCTGTCAATTAAGTCGACACAGGTCATTCAACAGAAGCCTGAGAAGGCCGCTGAGGTGATTTATTCGATTATTCTCTCGGACTCCCGACGTATGTTTCGCCTTTGAGTAAGTAGTCGTGCTACATTAATCTTTGAATCCGGGCTCTTGAAGGTAACGAGCGTGTATCTGTACATTGTGAATACCGGTACATAAGTCGATGGTTGTCCGAGTCTCTCGACGCTAGTGCAGGCCTCATGCCCAAATATGGACATGAGTCTATGCCTTTACTCAGAAACAGTTTCTCACGCTTCTGTTATGCTGCCGACATCTCTTCGTCCTCCTCGACGCCCCACACTACGTCCGGCCCTCTCTTTGCTCTCTCTACTTCCCAGTGACACAATGACATTGCATTTCTCATGTCTTCTGGCTCCAACGACACATCCGAACTCCTCGTGAAGACCTTCACCGGCGGGACCATCACCCTGAATGTCGAGTTCCAAATTGGACAACGCCAAGGCTAAGATCCAAGCAGGATATCCCCCTCACCAACAGCACCTGATCTTCGCTGGCAAGTAGCTCGAGGACGGCCGTACCTTGTCCGACTACAACTTCCACGCTGCCGCGGCGTGTTGATCAGCGCAGTGACGCTGCCATCTTGTTCATCGTTACTCATCGGCCGCTTCAGTTCTTCATCTCCGTGGTGGAATGCAAATCTTTGTCAAGACGCTCACCGGTAAGACCAGAACATAACCCCGGCGCCCGAGGCTCTCGTTTCATCAACGGATTTCATGCAAGACCGATATGAAGCCGCAAGCGCCTGAAGTTCTGTGGAAAGGAAGACCCGAGAAGTCTTCTGATTGGAGTTCCTCCGTGTTCTGGGCCTGAGCAGAAGCACCGCAACTTGATCCGATACGCCTGGAGTTCTGCAGTGGAATGGAAGGCCAGAGAAATCTCTGATTGGAGTACTACATGATTGCTTCTGGGCCTGAACAGAGGCACGAAAACTTGGTCTGAAACGCTGGAGTTCTGTGGAAAGGACAAAGAAATCTTCTGATTGGAGTTCCTCTGAGCCCATGAGTGTTTCTGGACCTGAATAGAGGTCCATCCTCGTCTTTCGGACCTCGGTGCTCTAAGGGCCAACAATAAGACTGCCTCTTGCGTGCGCTCTGGACGGACAATTCAGAACAGGAACGCGGAACCAATCACGTCGCGGGTGGGCTTGGTCGAAGAAGTTTCGTCTTCTCATCGAAAGTTAGAACTGCATGAGATTCTAATACAGCCAAAGATATGCATAGTCATTTTCCAATCCGGAAGCGTGGAATCATGTCAAAGGTGGGAGGGTGGATGAAGAAAATGTCTATTTGACATAATTTCTGTCAACTTATCTTGCCTCAAAATATTTTCTGCACATCTAGGATAATTTGAGATAATTATCGAACATTCTTCAACATTTGGTCACCAAAGTTGAAAGGCACTGCATATTTTCTGGACCGGGGTCAACACAGTGTATTCATTCAGCAGAAACCTCGGAGGAATCGCAATGCAGGATGTTGACAGCTGTCGACACGTACAGATGGCGTGACTTTTTTTGCGTTTGATCGCTCTTTTTCTCCCACCACGATCCCAACTTTCCCCTGCGACATTGTACTGCCTTCATTTCTCATTTCCACTCTTTGGGGTGATGTCTTCTGTTGCTCTTGACTCCCTCGCCTTGCCGTCGCCAAGAGTCTCAAATGACGCGCGTCATCATTCTTTCATCGACACCAGCTTCAAGCCTGCAAGTCCCTCTGCTGTGGTCGTGTTTTAGTCGGAAGGATATCTGGGGATTCAGACGGCTTACAATGCATTCTCAGCACCACACTGTGTTGCAACGTGCTCCCTCGCCGCTTCTGGCCCTCAATTATCTCGTCACTAAGTCATCAAGCCCGCGTCAACACTTCCTGGCAATCTTATGTTACGCTGACCTCAAGTTCCCAACGCAGGACCGCCGCGATGAATACTCAAGGTCTATGCCATCGGCGGATGTGCGCTTACATCAAATCGTGCCCCTCAAGACCATGTCTCCAATCGGTTGTGATTAAGATGTTAGTGCAACATGTCCGCGGCACGCCGGCAACCTGTTTATCCTCAAATAAGCTTGCGGAGCCAGCTCATTCTCATCTATCTAGCTCAATAACCTTCTCCCTAAGATAGGCGTCACCCGGATCCAGCACCCTTATGTAAGTCACAGCCACAGCACAGCCACCCGCCAAATCTCGAGGGTTGAAAAAATTTCAAGTGTAAATTTGGGCTTGGGAAGCCGGGAAAAAAATATTTTCTAACTCCTGATCTGTCTAAACAGGCTACTAAAGCTATATCAACACCAGGAGGAGCCAAATACCAACACATATGTTACATTTGTTCAATTTAAATGTTGAGAACAGCCATACCCAGGCTGTTGTATGAGGACAAATACTATACTTCCCATTATAAGTTTGAAATTCATTGTATGTGGTAAGGGCTTAACAGAAATATATTCTGACACACCACATAGGCAGAAACACCACTTAATTGTGTTATGCGCACTATTTGAGCGTGGCGCGTCGGAAGCCGCGGGCCGATCACGTGAATGATTACGTCATCCGCCAAATCTTTGAGGTATTTTTCGCAACATCGTCCCAAATGCGCTGAAAAGCTGTTTGGAAACTTTTGAAGATGGGTTGCCTTTTTTGGAAAGATCACCTTATAACTTTGTGAGATGAGAATATTAGCTAAATCCCCTGCATGGAATCATAGATATGCATAATAGCTACAATTTGGTGGTCTTAGAATTGCAGAAATGTTGTTGTGGAGGGAGGAGAAAGGATTTTCGTGACGTGATGTTTTTGATTATATAAGCACGTGCCGGATCGGGGTGACGCCTATCTTACCCCTCCCCGGCATTATCTCTGGATTATTTTTGTTCTGTTTACCTGTCATTGTCCTATACCGTAGTTTACACTTGCTCAATATTATGGTTTTGTGTTTCGTATTCATCGTTGGATCTCGAAAACGTCAAGAAGCATGGGTTTATCGGTGAGTAGACTCAGTGCTTCTTACTCGGCTCTCGGCCAACGCTCGTACCGGGGTCATTAATCACCATGATGCGCCATCAAACGAGCCCGGCAGTCGTCGGCGGCGGCATTCTCAATGCTATCAAGTCATCGGGGACCGGTGGCAACATTTAGAATGACGTTTGTCTTGTATTTCTCGAAAATAATAAGACCTGTTAGGCTCGCCTGTGAGGATTTAATCGCAGTTTAGATGAACTTGAACTGCTTGACGAGATAAAGTACTCGATGTTTAAGCTTGAGGGCTAAAAACAGTGTTTTTCAGACTCCTCCTCCCCAGAAGGGCTTATTTGACATTTAAAAACAATATGAAATTGAACAAGCAATGGAAAAACATCGCAACTCGACGGACCACTTGATCAATTGTCTAAATTCTGACCATGGCTCAATTCTGCCAATCTGAGGATGATTTAGCACGAGTTGTAAACTATTTTGAGTCACTTTCTGCACCGAGACCACCATATCCGAGCTAATTCTTTCCAGGTCCGTGAATCAACTAATTCAGGGACAAGAAAAAATAACAAAATGTGTCAACAAAGGCTAGACAACATCAGAAGGCAATCAGAGGCATGCAGGGCACCCAGGAGACTCAATTGCAGCCTACAAAGACCCTCCGTCAGTAGCACACATTACTTAGAATCCAAATGGGGACATGACTAAAATTTTGGTCATACCTGAGTAGGAAGCATCCAGTCTCCCCTCGGGTAGGGGTATATAGGTCCAGATAATGGTCATGCAATGTCTCAGAATTTCATGAAATTTTTTGGCCTTGAAGATAATTTCGCAACAATTCAAGTACTCTACGTAATCACAAAATTTGCAAAAATTATCTGGAATAACCTGGGGAGTGTTTTCCTGATGCAGAGTGTGTCCGGAAATACCTATAAGCCATCAAAACTCAAAAGAGAGAGCTGTTGAATTGATGTGGTCGTCGAGAGCAAGTCGAACTGTAATTCAGAAACTGAACATCTGATCAGACCTGCTCGGCATCCTCACCAACCACGACAATCTGATCTGAAGCGCCAGGAGTTCTGTGGAATGGAAAACTAGAGAAATCTTCTGATTGGAGCAAGTTGCTCCTTGAAACTTTTTAACAGCTTTGAAGGCGGTAAGTATCAAGGGTGCGTACCTTGCGGAATGGAACTCATCCATGCACACCCTATAATTATTTTTGTGGGTGTTATTGCCTCCAAATCCTCTTACTCATTGAGTACTTACTGAGATTGACTTGCTCAGAATAAATTTCGCATAACTTTGAGCTCCTCGTTCCCATTCTCAATGCATCGTGGCCAGCAGGTGTTTGGCTTTGCGCTAACCCAAACCCCTAACCATAAACCTAACCACCTGACCCGCTAAGCGCGGCAATTTGATATTTGCCATTGATGGATAGGCTCCTGCTTCCACGACACCGGTGCCATGATGTTTTTCAAGTCCCGAGTTTGTTAAGCCTTACGATGAATATCAAGAAAATTGGTGAGATCTATATTGAAAAAACATGAAGGACCGGCAGTGGGTTGGTCAAATGCCTATGCTATCAGTCTTGTATGTACACTGGGCAAAGCCGTACGACCTGCTGGCCGCGCCTCGAGAAATGCAGTGTTATCGTAGATGGGATCACGGTGATCAACGCGGCACGAAGCGGCACAAGGCCATCCCCACAGTTGATCTATATAAGAATAAAACGAGATTTGTTGACAGCTGAGACAAACCGGACCAACCAATCGAGCCTCACACTACTGTCAAGAGCTGTCAAAAGCAAACGGGAAACTGGTGAGATGTTGAATTTCTCCGCTGAACTGTTGAAGTGTTGAAGTTGAGATGTCAAAAACTTCACGTCTTGTGGGACTACTCCAGTTGGGATACTTTGGCAGATCAAGTGTAACAAATGGTGAATTATAAGGCAACAATCCCCATTAATGAAGGCAAGTGAGTAAAATTGAACTTGGGGAACTGCCCAAGTGCTATGTCGTGAATGAGTCCAACACCACTGAGATGCCTGAGTGTCTAGTAAATTGGTACTTACAGCTAAGCGCAAAACAATAGACACAAATCAATTCATGAGCTTCAGTCGGGCCGAGCACAGTCCCGCCAAACAAATACGAAATTGCAGAGCTCGCTCAACTCCACCATGCACCCCGCTGTTGTTGACAGCTATCACAATGGCTGGCAACAGATACCATATATCAGAGAAGCAAAAGCAGCTGGTCATTATCATGGCTAATAAGAATACGAAGCCAAAAGACATTAGGGCAGCCACCAATATGCATAGAAGTTCGTACCCTCTATTCATACCATCTATCGCATTTTGGAGACATGTAACGACCCCACTGACATTGGGCAGAGAGTCGTCATAGAAAGTATAGAAAGCTTGCTTTGTGGGCCTCATCGTCGTCGAGACAATTTAGCTCGGCCGTTGAAATTTGGCATTTGTTTGGCGGGGCTGTGCTCGGCCCGACTGAAGCTCGCGAATCAATTTGTGTCTATCGTTTTACACTTAGCTGTAAAGTATTCATTCTGTGAGTTCTTTGTCACAGCCATAGTGTAGCACAGGCTGACTGTTAGTTTGGTGACACACTTTTCTTAGTTTGGGCACAACCACAATGATATAAGGAGGATACATAGCCACAGTACGACAAACAACAGAAGCACAATCTCATTCCATAGCAGTTTTACTCGAACCCTGAGTGCCATCGCTAAATTTGGTCGATTCCACTCCATTGGACATCTGTGAAAAATTGGTGCGGCCAAACTAGATGCCCTCAGTTGGAGTGAAAAGCAACAAACGATAACTCACTTTTGGCGGTCCAGTGGAACATAATGCAACAACATCTTCTTTCATCGCGCGGAGAGTGGCACGGGAATTCAAGCTGAACTTGATTAACGGGGAGCGTTCTATTAAGGGTTCAAATTTACCTGGCGAATAGAGAATTCGAAAACACTTGCAAAAATAATGTGAGCAACAAGCAATTTGATAAAAACATAAACACCTACATCTCGCCAGCACAACGAACCAGCCCAGCCAGATGTCTGAAACAGGTCATTTGATATCGGGTTGATTTAATGAAATAGCTTACAATTGTCCTTCATTGTCAAAAACTGTTTGAATGAAATCAGCGTCTCCAGAGACCATAGTGATAAAGAAAGTGACGAACACAAGCCAACATAATGATCCCCCCGGCACTAAGGACATTTAAATATTATCCTGTCTGAATATTTTGGACTTGCCTAGTCACCACACCGGTTTCTGAGGACATCCATGAGCTAATTTACATTGCAATGATAAAAACCGACCTATGGTCCACTTTATAAGTTTGTCCACGGTTGCAACGGTGCTAATCAAGAACGTTATATTCGAAGAAAGAGTTAGGATTATATACCTTTTGTGGGAATTCTCTCGTTGCTGGACCAGAAGGTAGACCAGTGTGGAAGCGATTATCAAGTCTACCGTTGCCCCGACGGCCAAGATGGTACTTAGAAGCCAGCCCCACTGTGCCTCATAAGCCACCAACGTTACCATCTGGAGGGCGAAAACGAAGACACTAAAACTCCCTAGCATTCTGAGGAACGACAAAGTCCAGCAAACGCAGGGAATCCAGAGGCTTCTCGATAGTCGATAGATTCGGAAAGCGAAAAACGCTTGAACTACATGGATGCATCAATACACGTGGGTTAACAGCGTTGAACTTTAGCTACCGCATGGTCCAACAACTCCGGAGAATAGTATGGCGGTGGACAAAGACTCTGGTGCGCGAACAAGGCGCTCCGGGTGCCCAAAATCGGAGATAGTGGACACGTATAAAGTATGACCGATGCAAATGGCATGTGCCAATTCACAAATCCTGTAATTAATGAGGAAGACTCGAGGTCCAGACTTCTGGGCGAACCAAATGAATGCAACCTTCATAAAGCACCCGATCCGCGGTTAGTGAAGGCTCGCCTTTCGGATGACCGTCCACATTACCATTGCCTTGATTTTCGGACTATCTTCCGGGAACCTGGTATAATAGATATACGCCTGGGTTGTTGTCACGCCGAACAGTGCATATGAGACGAGAACGCCGATTTGCAGAGCACCTAAGTCGAAATACACAACCCGTCATGAAACCATGGAAGGGACTCTCACCAAGAGTTGCATTAGGATCGAACGAAGGAACGGGTGGCATCAGAAGATTAGTCGAATAAGTCCCACCGGAACAAGGTCATTAAATGAGCAGCAGGTTGATCGGGCTGATCCCGATCCACCAAAATCAGCACAGCGATCTGTCAGTGCATCTATAGACCCCCAGATGCCGAATCACGGCGTTTTAATCGTCAAACAAACCGAGCGGCGAATCCGTCACCTCGTGTCCTTCGTGTTACCTCTTTCGATGTTACTGCCGGCAATATCCGCCTGTCGCATCTGTGGGCTTCGTTAGGAGCATGTGTACGCCACCAAAGTGTTCTAGAAGGCGACGTGTTAAACTTGAATGATCTTCCCATAGACGGCGTATCCAAAATTGGGGAACATCCAACTAAGACGAGGGGCCGGTGTTACTACTTAATTCAAACGGCTGGACGGTTCTTTGCGGTTAGCGATGTTTTGGCTTGGCTTGGTTTGGAAGCCCCGGCTTTGGCTTACTGACCCTCAAGCCAAAGCCCAAGTTGTCGGGGAGTGCTTGACTGGACTTAGCTTTGGCTAAAACTGGGGCTTGAACGAAATTTTTTTTCACCAGGAAATTATGCTACACAAAGCTGAAAATTAACATGATTGCACATTTATATGTCACCTGAGGAACGAACGAACGAGTTAACCGCAGTGGTCCCTCAAAGGAACATGTGGGCTCTGTACCTACATACACGCGCCTCAAACAATGTTATGCTACTGACATATCAGGTGTGTCAGTTCTTTGTTGTCCACATTGGAGTGTGGAATTGAACAGCCGCTGAGCACGTCATAATGCCTGATATTACGGCAGGACATCAAAGCCACTTGAAAGCCACCTCCAACCATCGTAAATCTCAAATCTAGGTGAGATTCAACATTAGATCTCAAATTAAATCACCATCACCTAAAGGTCCGTGAACTTATGGTCAGTGACAGGCCTGCGGAAAGCCAAAAAGATGTATAAATTTTAGACCCTATCGTATTGAATTCGCATTGAGTAACAGGTACAAGGTATTTCTCGCCCAAATCTATGAAACCTTCTCAAGCAGTTTCATGGAGCTCTTGGCGCACAAGGGAAAGCGCGGCCACGGAACGCACGGAAATCTCATACCGGAAAGGTTTAACATGTCTTGAAGAAACTGTTAGATGGTGGAAGAGGCATACGGAACTGAGACATACGACACGATAGCAGTTGTGAAGCCTATTTCTGGTTCGATAGTTCTCCCATTCTCGTCAACGGGCTTTGAGATGTTTACAGTTAAAAGAGGACAAAACCATCTGGACTGTGCGGTGTTGTGAGGTAAGGTGGGGGTCAGCTAGAGTGAGGGTCGGAAAGAAAGTGAAACCGCACTCCACAATGTACTTTCGGCCAGATTTTGACTATTCACGATCAGCAGCATGCCCATCAAAGAAGCAGGGTCGCGTACCCAGCGCAGACACGGCGACCGAACCCAAACGCATATTCCCGTGGATCAGCCTGGGGGCTACTGCCCATAAATCTCTCGGGAGAGAACACAAATGAGTCAGGATAAACAGTCTCGTCATGCATCATCGCTAGTTATTGCGGCCTGACGTTGGGTGATCAAGTCAAGGGAAGAGCAAAAAAAGCGCGCACCCCAGATGTTTGGAATAATGGTGGTTTTGGCTGGGATTAGGAATTGCTTATATGTATCTGGTTGAGATGTACAATGGAACAGGCCGATAGGCGTCGCAGGTGCCCAGCGTAAGACCTCTTTAATAACACAAGCGAGGTACGGGAATGCTGCCTGGTCATGCAGCGTCGGGATGCGGTTTTCTGCAGCGAAAAATGCGTCGACCTCCGCTTGCGCTCGCCTCTGCACAGCGGGGTACATCATCATTGCGAAAAAGAAAGTCGTGGTCGCGGATACGGTCTACCCTCCCTCTGATAAATAACGTATGTCAAGAGATCGTAAATAAAATGCGCACGGTGTCAGAACCCGCTGCAAACAGACCCCCCTGCGGCCCACAGGATAAGATCTTCTGCTTCCGCGTCGGCTGGCGGGCCATCTGAAGGCCGGAGTAGTGTGGACGTGAACGACGGAACAGCGGTCTCTGCAGCCTGAATACGGTCGATTGGTCAAAGGAGAGTGCGAGATTGAAGATGTAAAGCTAACTATCTGCTGCTTGACCCAGTTGTGCGGTTCTAAAAATTGCAGATACATCTCCTCGCTCCATTGTCGCGCCTGCCGTTTGAATCCAGCGCCGGGAAACCATTCGGGAAGGAATCGGACTGACAAAAATATCAGAACATATTGAACGGGAACCTCCAGACATACGAAAAGGAAGGGAATCCACGATCCATTTACCCGGAGCGCCGACCAAGGAACCTGGATGTCTATGTATCAGTTCCATTCGAAAGATGTCCATAAAGGCACTCACCAATCCGCATGTGCTCCTCCGCGGTAACGACGAAATGATCGTCATTTCGAGTCACAGGATACCCGTACGCGATTTTCATAATGACTGCTGCTGCGTTTCTGTGCCGATTCATTCAAAGAGCAAGTCACAACAACAGCGACTGACTACCCACCTTCGAAGGTGTTCCACAAGCTTTTCAGGGAACTTTACGATGTTGTCCACAAGTATCCGAGCCTCCTGTTCTTGTATTTTCCAGTACATTTGTGCAGCAGATGGGTTGAATGAGCGATGCATTAGTTTGCGATACATCTTGAACCGTTCATTGTAAGATCTGCTTTCCCGTTAGTATCCACGATCTCGCAGAGAGGTAGTTCGCGTGCATATAGAAAATGCTCTTCTCCCGCCGCATTAATAGGCCTGCCATTGTCGGGAAGGGTCGGTCGGAATAGATATGGGACCGTTTGTCCAGGAGATTAATCGCATCAGCGGCAGAGTTTAGAACGACCATGCGTCTTCCCAAGACATGGAAGGAAACGAGCCCTTGGTACCCTACAAAGCGTTCAGAACAAGAAACTGAGACAGAAATATGTTTTGGCACCATATTTGCGCCCCCACTCTGCGTATGTTTTCCAAAACTCCGTCTTAGGGTGCTTCAACGCTACGCCAAGAATGGGAAGACTCGGTGGGCCAGGCAGATACGGTGTAGATCGGCGGTTGAAAGCCACATAGATGAGAATAATGCCGCCGATGCAAGTGAGGACACCGACGTTCAGCGGGAACATGGCGAGTACTTCAAGTTAGCAGACCGCAACGGTACGCTTCCGGAATCTGGATGCCACACTGTGTGACAGCTGTACTTGCATCCGCGCCGCGCCGCGCGGACATCAAACCCAGACCTAACGGGGCTCGCAGCCTTCCGAGATTAGATCGGGAGAAGCTGCATAGCCTACTGTATCATGATTCGTTGGTCGGCTGCCGTGGAGTAAGTACGCCAGAGTACGCCGAGGTCCGAGTTATAGGTCATTTTTACTTCGAACTGGTTCGTTGGCTCTAGGCGGCCGAGAGAAGCAGATGGGGTTGAAACCATATCATGTCCGAAAACCGGTAGTAGTACATCATGATCATGGACGAGGCACGAACAACTTGCTGAACGGAACCTACCCATGCACACGCTAGATTTATTTTTGTGGGTGTTATCGCGTCCTGCTCTATTGCCTCCGGATCGTCCGACTCGCCGAGTACTGAGATTAACTTGCTCAAGATAAATTTCACGTAGTAACCTCGAGCTCCTCGCTTCCGCCGCGTAGTACGGATCTGCCCAGAGTACACCCAAACCACAAACCACCTAACGCGAACCAATATCCCGGCTGAGCGCGGCAATTTGATGCTTATCATTGGTGGATAGGGTATTGCGGTGCCATGATGTTCTCCCGAGTTTTTTTTTAGCTTTACGATGAATACCAAGAAAAATCATGATGGCGAGGGATCAATATTGAACAAACGTGAAGGGACGGCAGTGTTGGCCAAACGCCTATGCCACTAATCTTGCGTGTAAGTATTCATCAGTAACAATCATCTTGTAGGTACTCATCAATGTCATGGATCGTCTTCGATAGACGTATCTTGATTCTTGCGAAGAAGTTCTGGTAAGTTTACCTCTGCTTATATAAACCGTGTTTTTAAAGATGCCCCGCACCAATCCCGCACCACACAGTCCACGCAAACTCCGAGTTTTTCTTCAGTTTTTTAAAATGTGGCCTACAAGAGATCTCGTCCACACGCCACTTTTTGGGCCTCTCAGGGATGTTCCACTAAAGGAGCGGATTCTCGCCTCGTACGCAAGAGCGCGTGAAATCGTAAAAATATACGGCGAGTCCTCTGCCTTCCCTTTTATCCCGTTCTAATAGGGAACGCACATCAGATTTGACGGCAGATGATATTGTCAAGACATCCCCCAAGTTCTGGAAAATGCATACCGACCCGGTTTGGACCCTCGATGGTGCTGCTGGTTCTCTCGTAACCATCCAGCTCAATCTGTGCGCCGGTACCCTTGGAATGTACGTTGGATCTCGTCCGGACCTGCAACAAATCATGGACAAGGTTCTTAAGTTCGAAGTCTCGTATGCCATTTTTGCTTTGTCTCCAATCTGTCTCAATTTTTTGTTTTTCTAGAGGCCAATTTTGCCTCACCGAAGTTGGACATGGTCTGGATGCTATCCACCTCGAAACAACTGCCACGATGCTGCCAGATGGATCCTTTGAGCTCAATACACCACACGAACGTGCTGCAAAATTTATGCCTCCGACCACTCCGGTTGGGCTACCATGTGTTGCAATTGTTTTCGCTAGAGCCGTCAATATGGACGGTCAAGATTGTGGAGTCAAACCTTTCCTTGTCTACCTCAATGACGGGCAGGTCATGTCTCCAGGCGTTGTCTCAAAGTGAGTCCAGCCCCTTCCTAACTTATAAGTACTTCCATTGACTGGTTTAGACTACTCCCTCAGCGTGGAGGTTCTCATCCTCTCAACCACTCGATCACGTACTTTCGGAGAGTCCGCCTGCCCGCCGAAGCTTTACTTGGAACGCCATTGGCACCTGCGAACATACGCCTATCATTTTTCACCAACATCTCTCGGGTTGCAGTCGGTACACTTGTTCTTGGATCACAGGGTATTTCAGCGCTTCAGGTAGCCACATTTGTCGCTGCGAAATACAGCCGCCGCAGAACGGTGACCAACAACAATGGTTTACAGCAGCCAATCATCGAATTCCGCACTCAGCATGCTCCCATCGTCACCGCGCTGGCCCAGGCCTATGTGACAAATGCTCTACACCAGGTTATAACGCAGATTTTTTTCTCTTCCATCTGCTGACGCGGCAATCCGCCACGGGGTCGCAACCATACTGAAGGTTGTCACGATCAATCATGCTCAGCGCTCATTACTTGATTTGATGGAGCGCTGCGGTGCTCAAGGCCTCTTTGAAATGAATCAATTATCGAGTATGCATGTGGGTTTTGTTTAAAGGCATTAGTAGAACCAAAATTCACGAAACCACAACAGAAAACTCTTCAAGGAGCAGCAATTGCAGAGGGCGACTCGCTTGTCCTGTCTATTCGTAAGTGGGTCACTATTGACTCCAAGGAGCCCTTTCCCATTGTCTTCTATCAGGGCTCGCCACGGAAATTCTCCTTGACCGATATTCTATGATACCCTCCGCAGACCCCGAAAGCCTTCTCGCGAGACACGAAATTGGTCTTTTCGATAATTGTCGAGAGCGGCTATCCCAGATGTCAAACCACCGCTCCCCGGACTTTGGTCGATTCATTCTTCCGCAGGCACTACGCTTGGTTGAGGCCCTCGGTCATCGCATCGCCTACGATGCTGCTGTCAGTTTGGGCGTCGAAAAGTGCTTGATTGACCTCTACGTGGTCAGCTGTATCAAAACCGATTCGGCGTGGTATGCAGACTATGCTGATCTGCCGCAAATCGCTCAGCTGAACATGGAGAATGTTGCAATTGAAGCAGTTTTACCGTGCATGTGGGACTTGATTGAGGGAATGGGTGTCGAGGATTATGCAACCGCTCCGATTGTTTCACAAGACAGTTGGGATCAACTCGTCGCGTCCTTGGAGACATTCCAGAACGTACCTTTTGTTTCTCGGATGTAAATTGACTTCTGTATTCAGCTTCTTTTGACAATGCATTTGTTCACCATTTCTTTAACAGAGTCGCGGTTATTGTTTGAGAGGTCCGCAATGGGTTCGCAAAGTTTGCAGGTTTTTGTTTTTCGCTCTAACAAATTAACTCAGTCAATGAGATGTAATATATATGATGGATCAACCGTCAAGATTTCAGATAGCGTTCAACCGTGGAGATGGTGGCGCCCGTGCCCCCCGGCGGCTCATGCATGAGCGTTCATGATCGAAGCCAACTCAGCCCTTGGCGGTCGGACCCATGCGCATTAAGGCCGTTTGATAGGACTGTGGGCGAGTCCTCTGCCCGCCAGAAAACCGGGGTTTAGACGGTCCGTTACCTTGATAAGGCTCTGTGGGCTCATTCTTAAGGCATCTCTTCAATCTGTGGCAACCTCAGATGCGTTGTGAGTCCCAGTACATGGCCACAGGAACCCCATTTGGCCCAGCATTCCCATCCCTGGTTCATCTGGTTGCGAACAGCAGTGGTCGCATCCACATGCCTCCATATCAATACATACTCGCCGCCGTTGACGGGTGGAACATTCCAGTGCAGAACTCGGAGCCATTGGCCGCTACTCAGCGTCCGTTAACCGAAATAGTGTCTTTTGCCGAAGAATAAACCAATTTTGGATACGCCGCTCGCAGGACATCACAAGCCTGTCAAGCATGACAACCCAAAGCCGTTGATTCTAGGACACCAATTGGCTATTCTTTTCCAAACATATTTTGTCTTCATGGCCGTCAAAGTGCTGCGATTTGGAAATCAAACCGTGGGAATGGTTGGGAGTGCTTTGTGATCCGAGGTCTGAAACTTGCCGAGCTCACTCATGCGTTGATGCTATTCTTGACTCAAAGCAATAAACGATGACGGCGTATCTGTTGACAAACATTTCGCTGAGGTCGGCCTTCAAACATGTTCTGACCATCAGTAGGCCAAGTTTGCAATGCCCTGATCTTGTTTTGGTCTCTCTGATCTCATCCGTTGGCCGTCGATTCTCCAGCCTGAGCTCGAATCTCTGTAGTCTCGTAGCAATCACGGGCCGATGTCGAGACACCGACTGATTACGCAATCCGGTGGCGATGCTTCAAGACGCGTCTTCCGCTAAGATAGGCCGCATCCATGCGCATCAAGCTCACACAGCCACTGATGGCTAAGTGGTCGCTGCACAAAAAATGTAATAACAACTCAACGAACGCGAAATTAAAAAATCTGTTCTGCAAATCTCTTTGAATGTAGTCTGGAATGTCCCTCCCAAAATTTCAGCTCAATCAGCGTAATATTGAAGGACTAGAGGGCTTTTTGGTGCCGAAGTGCACTATAAATCCTGTTTGGTGAAGGACTTTTGCGTCGAATCAGGCCAGAAAGTGGCAGTTAAGCAATAATGAGGAACTGTAGCTCATTCAAAACGCTTTCCGTATTTTATTGAGATGTTCTAAGGCAATTGGTTCCCCTCATCTGTGTATTCTTTAGCTTTCAAGTTCTGTCATGTTACCCGTAGTGCCTTGTATATCAACTGTAGCATGTATATCATTGTGATATGTTTTAAAACTCATTATTGTGCCCTCAAGACTTCAAAATGTCCTCAAACACTAAGATTTGATGCAAAAGTCATTCACCGAACCGATTTGATAGTGCAATTCGACACCAAAAATCCCTCTCCTCTTTCAATATTATGCCGATTGATCTGGAAATTTGGGAGGGTCATCCCAGACTACATTCAAAGAGATTTACAGAACAGATTATTTAATTTCCGGTTTGTTGAGTTGTTATTACATTTTTTGTGTGGCGACCACTTAGCCATCAGTGGTTGTATGAGCTTGATGCGCATGGATGCGGCCTATCTTACCACTCGTTTCTTGCATTCCACTGCTGACTCGACGCGTTTTATTGCTGCTCAGTGGTAGAATATGTGTCCTGGAGGTCGCTCAAATGAGAACAGTCCGTGAAAACCATCATCGCTTCGAAAATTCTGGCCTGGAAGAACGGCCTTCAGGATCAAGACCAGCCTTCAAAGGCCTTCAAGCTCAGCCATGAGTCAGGACACTGTTCTGCATGCCAACACAGACCATCAGCAAACCCTGAGTTTACTGCAGACTACGGCCTGAGAGCTTGTAGCACATGTAGTCCTGTACATAGTGACACCTTCACAAGGGCTTGACCACTAGTCTCTGTGACAGATACTCTATATTGATGATGAACAAGTAAGTATCAATATAGAGTCTGTTAGTAAACATGACCAACTTGTTGGCTGACTGATCAATATTTTGCGGCCTTGCTCTCGGACACCTTCTAATGCAATAATTCTGCAAATATTTGAGCATATAGAAAATCCTCCAATGAGAAAGACCTTCCTTCACAACCAAACAATTGGTGCAGTTATCAAGACAATATCGGATGAGTTTGTGAACCATACATCAGCTGATCATTTCTAAGTTGATCAATGGATTGAAGCATTGGCTATGTGAAACACTTAAGTCTTAGAGGAAGGTAACACCCGAATCATCCCACGAGCCTCCACAAATATTCTTAGATATATTGGTGTTGTTTTCATTGTGGTACAAAGGGAAAGAACACATGTGGGCACAGCCACCTGATTGAGTAATCAGTCGGTGTCTTGACAATCAGACTGTGATTGCTACAAGACTAGCTTGACCACGTAGTTATGCCCAACCAAAAAAGGGAAACAAAAACTCATATTCCTCGCTTTTGAATTTTCTTCACACAAAGACTGACATGAAGAAGCAAAGGCTGTGAGAAAAAGATGTTGAATTGATCAACCCCTTTGTCCCTACATGTGTGCTGTCATAGAGGCATTGCTTGGAGACATACAATAGCTCGCCCTTTTAGTCCATTGATAACCAGCAGATCCCTCTCCATCTCCGTGCACAGACCGGGCCTCTGCTGCCTCTGCATCTCCCGCTGCAGCAACCATGGGCACAACTCATCTCTGGCATGAGCTGGGCAGGCAGACGGCATGAAAAGAACCCCGTGAGTATCTGGTGATCCATTACCAGTGCGCTGGGTGAGTGACGATCTGCTACTGATCTGGACACGAGGGATCCCGACAAGCACAAGTGTAAAAATAGTTTCCAGTAATTCAGTCATTGGCCAGCACAGTGAGCAGGCTGCCATTGCAAGTTCTGTGTATGTTCAAAGTTGGGAGATCCCCAGTGTTCTTGCAGTGTGAGAGTGCAATCGTTGGATTCAGAGGTGTCATGCAGGTGAGGTTCCCGTCACTGAATGTGCAGATGGTTATCTGTGCGGTCTTGAGTGCGGGTGTGGTGGATCTGTGTTGATGCAGGTTGGCAAAGTATCAAGGCTCAACGATGATGCCACAAGGTTGTACAGGGACAAGGGGGAAGGAATCTGGAAGGGCAGGAATAAATTAGCGTGGACATAAGAGATGAAGGTCAAGGAGGATGAAAAGGAGGATTTACAGTGTGCAGAGGCAGCACAGTGGATGTGAAAGAAAGGATGGAGCAGTGCAGAACATGATGAACAAAAAAAGGAATAGAATAACACAAAACACACCTGGCAACCCAGAGGACCAAGCAGTATCCTCCAAGATGAGCCCTGCCTTTCATACATGGGGGGTGAGCCAATTTCTATGCACTGGGTCTGATTTCTCCACCTTTTAAAGGTATTTGGTTGGATAGAACTAGTTAGGATCGACTGCGAGGCTTTGTTCAGGGCTGAAAAACGGTGTGGCGACACAGATATGATGATTGGCAGTAAGGACAAACTCAGGGAATACTGGGACGCTGACACACAGTTGAGCATGTCAATAGCGGGGCACAAAGCCCATGACATGATACTGATGTTGAGATATGAGGGAAGATGGGCAAGAGGTGGCAGAGAGCGTTGGTCTAGAGAAAGAAGTGTGTTGTGCAGCCACTGAATTGCGTAATCAGTCGGTGTCTCAACAATTGGCCCGTGATTGCTAACAGCCTCTAATATTTGATACTTGTTTGTCATAAAAAATTATTAGAGTATCTGTAACAGAGACTAGAATCTCTGTGGGTCCAGTTGTGAGGCTACATCAGCAAACCCTGATTTTTGCTATAGTGGCTGTAACCGGCTGTAGTTCTAAGCTGTTATGTAATGCTGCATAGAGCTCTGTAGAATTTAACCTTTTTACATAGTGCCCTGTACTGTATCATTTTGATCAATTCGTACCCCCTTGTGACCTGTGACCCGCGTTTACGAATTCGAGATTTCGTACTTGGGTTGGGGAGAGTGTGACACCAGAAAGTTTTTCGTAAATCAGCCACAAACTGCCAACAGATCCTCCTAGCTCCCAAGATGCTTTCCAGAGGGTGCTACACACTTTGAGAATGTTGCAAAATGCAGGATCAAGACACCGGACTGAAATGGGACAAGTATTGGCATCAGTCAGATCAATTTCAACTCGCAATTTTCTCGATTTCGACGCCCTTGCCCCTATGGAGAATCTGCCTGATGCTTTGATGTCCCAGATGTCCCTGGAAAGTAGTCCTACAATGCCTGTGTGTTGTTACAAGTTGTATGTAGATCCCGAGTGAATGTGGCCAGAGAGATGTAGAGAAACGGTGAAAGGTCGGTTGACGCAGACGGGAACCATCACCTTTTTGTTTCCGCACACGTCAAAAATACCAGCCGTGTGAACGCCGCAGTGCCGCTTGGCACCCAAGCGGCGCGGGAGGCGAAAAGTCGATTTTTTGAGCCATTTTCAAGGGATTTCGTGACCTGTTTGAAGAATTCGTACATGCCCTCGGTGACCTGTGACAGGTACGAAAATTTTTCGTAAATTTTTAAGCCTGCGACCCATGACATACGAATTGAACGGAATGCTACAGTAGTTTCTGGCCCTTTATGTAGTGCTTTGTAGATTTGGGCCTTCCATGTAGTTTTTAGTAGTTTTAGAGTTCTCACATAGTTTTGGGTACTTGCACTGCCTATGATCCTATGATAATTTTCTCACTTTAGTAACAAGACATGTCATGTGACCCATGGGCCAAAAACTGATGCATTGCAACAGGTGCACCTCTCAAACAAACTGGCAACACCAAGCTCTCTCACACCTATATTGCAAGGGGAGACAAAGGTTGGAAGAATACAAGCCAACACATATGCAGACACATATGGGGACACATTATGCATAGAGATGCACAGTCCATTGATACAGCATTGCATAGTTTCGGCTGGACTGAAACTATTTATCTCTTAGTCTTTATTGTCCTGCATAGTTTATTTGTTCCATTGTTCTTAGGGTATAAAAACCCTACATACTTCCAGTGAATAAATTGATTACTTTCTTGCTTCCCCCCTACCCTTTTGGATCCTACATTCTCACAATGAAGACAAAGTACAGTATTGGGCATTGAGGTCAATAGAAATTCTGCACCTAAAAGCATCCAATGTACGGTGTGAGGCTGGTGTTTGTGCTATACACTCCACACCGCCACATGGCCCCTCCAAACGAAGGCTTGTAATCAACGACACTCATCTTCGCGTGAGGATGACCACCGAGAATGCACTTCCCATCGCCTGATCACAGACGACGACCATCTTTGCCTGCATTGCGGCTGGACAACCATCGAGAATGCACTTCCCATCGCCTGATCACAGACGACGACCATCTTTGCCTGCATTGCACCTTTGAGCATTGCACAAACAATCTCCACTGCTGCTGCATACCCGCAGGATTCTCTCAACCTCACCTCTGAACTTCCCTATGCCCCAGAATGTTCCTAAGAGGGCTCTTGACAATCCTCATTGACATCTTCCCAATTAGGAAACGACCTTACCGAATCCGGAATCCGCTCATTCGCAGTCACCGTGGACGTTTGGGGCGTTTTCAGCACACGTAGTGACGGCCCCTTAGACACCTAGCAGCCTATGAGGATCGATTCCTAGGACCATGGGGACAGTATCACAGACAGGACTCTGGGCGCACCCCAAATTGGTCACCACATACGCAATGAAGAGGACCATCGAGTCGGCGCTTGCGATGGAGGAGCGACTTCTGGTGAACCGGTAGCCCATGACGCACCTTGAAACGCTTCCTGGACCCCCTCTTCTGCTCACAGGGTCTGTTCTGCACCTCTTCGACACATTCTCTTGCGAACGAAGAACAACTTCGCCATCCCAAAACGTTCGCACTGCGTGGCTCCCTCGAAACGACACCCACAATGGTCAGCAGTTTCAAGGGAGAAGGGAAACAACTCGTGATGGGTCTGGAAAGGGTATAAAAGGGAGAAGGATTTGTAGGAAGTAGACATCAATCAGTTGCCAGACATCTCTCAGGGTTCAGCTCTCAGAAAAGAGCGGTTCTCGCAGCCTTACCACCTCTGTTGTTGTTTACTTGTATAAACTCGGGACACACACACTCTCTCTCATTCTCTCCTCCTCTCTCTCTCCCTCTCTCGCCAAGGGTCGGGGCAGGCACAGTCTAAACCATCTTTATCGCGCTCTCAGGAGTGTCGAGGATTCCCTTCGCCGTGCACCACCTATTGTGAACAACGTCTGAAGAAGCATCCTCACGAATAGAGCGAAGCGTCCTCAAGGTATTTCTCCTCTCTTCGTCGCTCAGCTCACAACAGGTACACCCACTGGGCGGAGATCATCGCCGCCTCGCTCTACCTGCTCTCCACATCGCACTCTACAGCGCACATCTATCCCCCGCATATCCTCGTTACCTTCCAGCTCTATTACCCCCTAGAGGCTGAACGTTGTTGCTCTTCGGACCACATATCCTCCAATAGCGACACCACGGTCATCATCACAACGGGAATATGCCGTTGAGGTACTGGGAAGTAGGGAGGAATGGGGTATCAGGGAAAAGACATTGAGCAAGGGGTTGTGTATATGCACTAGCATTGTTCCTGAATTCAGGTTGGGTGATTGAATGGCAATGGCCAAGAAAGGAATTTTCCAAGAATAATTTCCAAACAAACTTGATTTCCCATTGCAGTGTCAAGTGCTACTTGCCTGCAAAACTAAGATGTGCAGGTGGTAATTATACTGTCTAATGTCGAAAGAAGTACACATCAGCAAGGTTTCTACATCAGCTATCCAATCCTTTTTTCTGCACTGACTTCACTAGCAAGAAGAGTGCACCTACAAGTATCCAAGAAATACCTCTGCCAAGCCATACACACAAGTTTATTGCATGTGGTGATTGTGAGCATAGCCTGAGAACAGACAAATTTGTCCCAAATCAACAAAGCAAAGCAGTGAGAGTGGTGTCCCATACATCCCAGAGGTACCTGACAAGTGCCAGTCCCTAGTTCAGAGCCTTGTAAAGGTTGAAAGGGAAAGTTTTATATTCAAGAAGTTGTGGGGCAAGCAGTTGTGTTTGATATATGCAAAACAAGAGATCCCAAAGGGATGGCCTGCTTTGAACACCCAAAAGCACAAGATAGCAAAGCCAAGGTGTAGTTAGAATGCAAGAAACACAAAGGTTCCCTAAGTCCCAGATGTTCTGGAGAACTTTTAATGTGTATCCTAAAGATCTGCAATGATTCCAACAGCTCCAAGAGTCCGCACCATCTTCATCACTTCATTACTTTGCTTACAGTCAATCTGGAAAGTAATGAGAATGAACAGAATTTTTTTTTGCGTGGCATGTAAGGAAATTCTTAAAATAGTAATACACTGCACTTGCTTCCGCTTTGCTCCTCATGTCTTCCTCATCCTCTCGCATCCAACTGTGCACACTGTCATGGTCAACAGAAGGATCAGCCCTGATATCAAGGAATGTGCACTGCATCTGTGGGAACTTGGTTGGGACAGATCTGCAATATGCTTGACCCTTCTTGTGTCCCAGGCCAGCCTCTATTGCTAGGCACAGATATTTGAGGAGTTTGGCTCTGTCACCCCTCCTCCTCCACCCATCATGGGCAGGCCACAAATCATTGGTCTTGCTGCCTTGACTGCCATCAAGGAGATCTACACTTGTCATGCCAACACATACCTTCTAGAACTTCAATGGTGGCTTGCCATCCATCATGACATCCAGATTTCTACTTCAGTGTTACAAGAAACTCTAGAGCATACAGGCTTGACCTGCAAGCTACTCCACAAGATTGTGATTGAATGCGAGCATGAGCATGATGTTGCACGCTGCTATGGTCATGCACCAATTGGAATGCCGGCAGACTTTGAGGACGTCTTTATCCGTGGGATACAATATACTCTAGTGGCGGCAATGGGCATGGACAGATATATAGCCCAATGGGTTGTGGAAGGTTCATTGGATTCCTATTATTTCTTTGATTTTATTGTGGAAGACATGGTGAGTTCTTCATATCAGCCTTTCTCATTGCCAATCACTTTCAGGTGCCTGAAATGGGGGGTCTTCCTGGATGATCACAGTGTTCTTGTTATGGATAATTTCCGGATCCACCACACCAACATGCTACAAGAGACTCTGAATGCACAGGGTTTGTTTCCTGATCTTGATATCTGCCCACAATTACATCTGATTTTTCTGAGCAGACATCATGCTCTTGTATCTGCTGCCACACTCTCTGGACCTCAACCCAATTGAGGAATCCTTCAGCACATGTACGTTGCAGTGACATCTGCCTCCCATTCATAATCAACACTGTTTCTAGGGAAGGCTTACCTCCATGCAAATGGCCAGTCCATCAGAGCCGTGGCCGACCAGATTCTCATTCTCCTTGAGTCAATGGGTTGCATCACCCCTGAGAAAGCTCAAGCTTGGTTTCATCACATGGGTTATATTGTGTGAGACAAAGAATAATATGCTATCACAATGAATTAAATTTCAGTTTTTGCTGCACAACATGTACAAGTGATAAAAAACTCGATGATAACATCACATAGCAAGGAGAATGAGTTCGTATGAGAGTCATACCGACAAACTGGTCTGTGCATCCTTCAAAAATTGTCTGCTTTGCCAGAACTTTATCCCAAGCCAACTTGGAGAAACTGGTGAATTGTTGCCAGTTGTCCTGTCCGAGACTCATGATTCCCTTGTTGCCAGGTTTGTACTCAAGTTTCTGGAGGCACTTGTAATGCTGCATGATTTTGTAATGCATACAAAACTCTTCGAGTGAGACAGCACAATGTAATTTTTTTGTGGGAGATGATGGTGCAGATTGTAGAAGAACAGTGGGAATGGGAGCTGGGGCTGGAGTGAATGACTGCATGGGAGCTGGATGATGGGGATTGTATTGGTGTTGCTGCTGAAGCATGAGCAACATTGCAACCATCTCCAGCAGTTTATTGGTGAAACGGTGCGCTTAACTATAAGCTAGAAATGCGACTATTGTTGGATGCTAACAAACACCACAACTAACAACCACACAACCAACTACTATCACTCCCAAAGAACAAGCACGCTCCCTTGGTGAGTTCGGGTTGGAATCGTAGTATGCGACTACTGGTTTTGAAACCCAATGTGATAACAAATCTTCACTAATCTGACTGACAACAATGCCCACAGCACTTCAACTATGCAGGATTTGTATGGAACAATGCCCTGCAGGCCTCGATGAATGAGTAATATATGTGGTTTTGGGTGGATACAAGACGAGAGGAAGACTAATAGATAGTTTCGTCTACGTCAGGGCAGAGTTTGTAAGGTTTCAACAGTGAATCCTCTAATTGAGGTCACAGATCCTGCTTCCAATCACTCTCACAACAAGCAATTCTTGTTGTAGACCTTAACTTAACCTGCCACAGGTACCTTTTGCTCTACTTCAAGGCTTAAGCACCTTGCTGATGACCAAACTGATCTTCCTGTTGGTTACCAAGGGCAATCTCAACCACAGATGCAACTAGCGAAGCAGATGCGAAGCAACAAGCCCACTCAGGTAGGTAAACCTCTCTTTTGTACGTGAAGACTGCCCACGGGGTCGACAACGTGAAGCTTAACTTCTTAACTTGAACTGAACTAGAGCCAACAACCAAACTTCGATTTATAGACACACTACAAACAGAGGTAGATACTACTCTCTGCAAGCTGGCCTGAGAACAACCACAACTATGTCCGCTGTGGTGTACTGGCTTTCCACGGGGTCCTTGAGCCCTATTTATACTACTGGAATATAGATTTACATGTGAAAAACAGAGAGTGAAAACAAAAGAAAACAAAAGATGTCCATGCGTATCTGATGCGTCATCACAGGCCAAGAGCAACCGTTCACATGGTTCTCACGTCCTGATTTGGGTATATTGTAGGTGCCATGGGCTGCCGTCTGCAACTGTGGGCCTGGAACCTCCGGGTGTGGAGTTGAATCCACCCTCTAGGATAATACTGCTATTGTCAAAGGGAGCCCGCGGGTCCGTTCCTTGTTGGTCTGTACCCACAATCCCACTCTGAACTCCAGTCCAATGGAATAAATCCCATTGCTCCACTCTATGTATCTCTGTTTGTTAGTAGGGACGCGACGTGTCTCCCCATGTGTACTCTCTCTACGTAGTTCTCCTCTGTAACTGCTTTCTGCTTGCTTCAGCATGGCCCGCAGGTCTTGCATCGACCCCGCGACCTAATGCTAGTCTGGAAGGACCGCCCGCAGCTGACTCCCTTAGCCTTCAACCCACTCACTAGTACTCTATAAGTCTCCAAAGACTTCCTCTGTGCAGTCGTTGGTCCTCTATTGTAGGATACAACTTCTGAATGATGACTTCTGGGGCTTTTGGGTATTTATCTCCTCTTTGTGTATGACCAGCGGCCCACAGAGCATGCTAGACTTGATCTATACACTACAATCAGCAGCTCAGAGCTCACTCTGATCCTCCTTTGTATCACCGAACAGAAGTCCAGAGTACTAGTGATAGTACTACTAGAAACTACCTTGCAACTCTTATAATATGTGTTTGTGAGCGCAAAAATAGCTAGATGACGCATACTTGGCGGTGTGCTGTCTCATCAGTGGATGATGGCACAGAAGCAGGAGGTGCTGGTATGGGTTGTGGTGGGGGGAGGAGCTACAGTGGCAGGTTGTATTTTGATATGGTTCTTGATATCAAACTGGGTTGAGAGCGGAGCTTTATCCTTTGTTGTAGTTCTGTGGGCCTGTGCAAGAAGAAGATAAGACTGATAAAGAAGAGGATACAGGTGACACACTATATATGATCCCCAAATATTGAGCCGAATTGGAGTCAACTCCCACTGGAAACCCTTGTCATTGGTATAGATCCACTTTCCAGCCTCATTCTCTGGCCAGCATTCCTTGAGTTCTTCAATATGCAGAGCGACAGCTTTATCAAATGACATCTAGCTCCATGCCATTGAGTGTGTACAGCAAGAAGTGTTGGAGGACATACTTTTTGCTTTGCAACCAATTCCTCTGTACTGGTTACCGCAAGCTCTGCAAAATCAAACTCCTGCTTTGTGTTGACAGTTTTCGATGGCCCTGTGCTACCTCTAGCACTTGAAGAGTCATCGCCATCATCATTTGTTGACCAGAACTGATGGAAATTGTTAGATTGACAGAATGCCACATCTATGAAATGATTATACTGGTGTGTCCTCTGTGGGCTTTTGCAGTCCCAGTATGGTGATGA
The DNA here is from genome assembly GCA_014462655.1 of Mycena venus. NCBI lineage: Eukaryota > Fungi > Basidiomycota > Agaricomycetes > Agaricales > Mycenaceae > Glaucomycena > Glaucomycena venus. The sequence continues at coordinate 6,814,634 of JACAZI010000005.1, read as the reverse complement.
TAATGATCTTATCCTTGGTAACACAGATTTTTTTCTGCAAGACTTCAAAACCAATGTTGCTGCCAAGTGGTAGTGGTGTGCAGTTTGCCAGTGTCTGCGGTTTCCATTCAGTTCTGTCCAAGGTGAGATGTGTGGCAGAGCAGGGAAGGGTCTTGGCCATAGCAGTAGTAAAGATGTTAAAGGAGCAATTGGACATGAATTGAAAAGGGCCATGTTTTATATAGAGAGACTCAGGCTTTAGATTTGTACGCAATCTCGAGGGAAGACTGGGTGTAGGCTTCAAGACATGAATGTAACCAGTGAGTTCCACAGGCAGGAGCCACAGGTCGTCCTCGTTATCCACCCCTTCTTAGCCTTGGGCATGTTGTTGTCGTTGTCGGCATTGTCTTCATCTTCTTGCTGGCATTTCTTCTGGGCTTGTTTCTCAAGCCGCTTCTTCTTCCATTTCTGTTGCTTTTCTTTCTCCTTCATCAGCATGGGGCTCATCACCATCCACTTAGAGGCCTGGAGACACAGCCAGAGTTAAAGAGAGTTATGAAAGATAGTCGCTTTGGCTTACCTCTGGGATTTTTGGCGAGTAAACTGCTAATCATGCTGTCCACATCGTTATCTGCAACACCATCATCTGAGTCTGGCAAAAGTTCATAAACGCTGTTGTCTGCCATTGAGAGAAAGAGATGCATTGAGATACACGATATGAGAAAGTGGAAGTGAGAAAGGATACCATGGATTACTATTTTAGGAATTTCCTTACATGCCACGCCAAAAAAAAATTCCGATTATTCTCATTACTTTCCAGATTGACTGTAACTTCACTTAACTTTGCTTAGCGTTGCAAAAGTGCATGAGTTTGATTGCTTCCCATAAAAGAAATCAGGGTTTGCTGATGTAGAAAGCTATATCCCAGTTTGGAAACTTGATTAGGCTTGAGTCCATAATGGGTGAGTAAAACTGCGATCATTTCATAAAGCTTGATCAACAGGTGGTGCTGTTATCTTCAGAGACAGCAAGTTGAGCAAGATTGGGCACAAACTGGAATACAAACAAGCCTAAGTCATCATCTGGAAACACCCACTGGCTACATAGGTTGGAATAAGCTGTAGTAGAGCTGTAGAGCTATAGGCACTCCCCCCTTCTACTAGATGCTGCTGCAGGATGAGTTCTCTACTGTAGAGTGCATAGAGCCAGAGAACCATAGAGCCATAGGTCCCATAGAGCTTGCATAGAGCCAGTGCTATTTCACGTGTACATTATTTGATGTCAGTGTCCTTCTGATATCCTGTTCCATTGCTGGGTATTCAAGCCAGAAATGCAAGGAAGATATATATATTGGGCATATTCTACAACACTGGAGTTTGGCCCAGATAAATCACAACCACTATTTGGCCAATACTTGATGTATTGGTCAAATATTGGGCCCTAGTATTGGTCCACCAATATTTGGCCAGTACATCCAGTATTGGCCAAATATTGGATAGCTTTTACTCCATCAATTGTACATTATAATCAATATTGCCACCAACATCAACATGCATGCATATATATGTAAGCTTGTTTAAACTTACCTCTTCAGCGCTCTTCATCACAAAATTGCAACTCTTTAGTCACTAACTACAGCTTAACTTCTACAACTTGGTCTCAATGCACGCTGGTTGTCACCTTGCCAATGCTCTCTGCTTCTACTGGTTTAAAAATTTGCTCACTGATGCCTGCTGAGTTTTAACTGCATGTATCAATGGTGCAAGCATTCTATGAATAAATATCAGATTGTTAAAACTCAGAAAATCCTCTTCATGATCTATCACAGTCTTAAATTATATGCAGGTTTGTATATTCTACATAACACTATCAATCCGAAGCAGCACTGCCCATCACTGACTTGCACGTTCCTGCCTACAGTCCCCCAACTATGAGCCATTCTGACACTCAGTATGAGTGGCGTCTATGCCCAGAATATTGGCTCAAAAGAGAACATGGAGCTTTACAAATGAAGCAGACAATCAAACAACATATAGCTGCAGACTGCTGTTGTTCCCTAAACCCCACAGCAGCTACTCCAAATACAATTTGGGTCCCCTCTCCTTCCCCTGCCAACTATAGCTTCAAGTTTTCCCCCTCATCCAGAGCCTCTAGCATTCCCAGATGACAATTCAGATGACGCACCTCATGGGTTGTCACCTGCTTTCTCTGATGCCAACTTTCAATGGCCTGCAATGGACTGCTATGCACCCAGTTCCCCGAGATTTGTCTTCTCCTCAGATGAGGAAGACAAGAGCTCATTACAGGACAATAACTACAACACCTCTGAGGATGAACCTGACTCTCCAGAGCTGCAGGATGATGACCAGGCAGTAGATGTCGACAAGATCGATGCAGATCCACTTTACCACTCTCGGGCCTCCATTTTTGAGGCATCCAAGTCCACAGCCAAGGAAGATAACATACCTTCAGCATTTGACGACCACCTTGCAATCCAGAATGCCTATATTCAAGTCTTCATTGGCACAACCTTTGATGGGATGACTCAAGAAGCTGTTAAGCCTATCATCGCTGGCTACAAGATTGCATTCAAAGCTTCTTCCTCCGATCTCAACAGTCTCTCTGACTTTGCTCATACATTGCCAACTGTTGAGAAGTGTCTTGGAGTTTGCACAGACAGCTTGATCACATACTATTTCCTCTGCACTGGCTGCTGGAAGCCACACACACAGCAAGAGCTTGCGCAGCTTGAATCCCTGAACTGTATTGAGCCTGACTGCTTGGGAATCTTATACACCCTCAAGTGGCTTTCTGACAGAGAAAAAAGAACTCCTGCATTGACACTTCCTTTTGTCCCTCCTAAGAAAGCTTTGCAGTGAATGGCCCTTCAGGCAGGAAAGGTCACTCAGTGGCAGAAGTGGCATGGGCCAGAGGATATTCCTGGAGTCTGTGAACCAGTTACCTTGAAAGGCTATGCCACGTTCTCAGATCTCAACAAGCCAATGACAGACATCACAGATGGCTGGGGCTGGAGGGCAGTCCAGGCTGGCTTGGAACATTGCCAGAATGGGAAGTGGGAGATCAAGGATGTTGATGTTCATGAACTAAAGCAGCAGTTCGTTGCTCTACCCAATGGACTAATTCTTCAAATCAATCTTGATTGGTACATCTTTATGAATATACTTTCTGCATTATTAACCTGCTCTTCAGGTTCCAAGCAGTCAAAGCAGGCTGTCACTCAATGGGTGCCATTTACAGAACCATCTGCAATAACCCAAGTGGCATACAACATCTTTGTGAAGAGACTATTCTGATTACAATGTTCCCCAGTCCCCATGAGCTAACACAGGCACAGTTCAATAATGTCATGAATATTTGCGTCAAGCATTTCCAGAAATTGTATGATGGTAAGGTAGGCGACATCCACATCCATTGAGTCACGTGCAGTCACAGTGTGATACCAACTCCCGCACTTACTAGTTGGTACTGTCGGGATGGGAAGACAAACTAAAACCACAGATGTGCTTAGTTTAAGCAAGGGAACAATCCTGTGGTTTTGGATTTTTGATAACTAGTCTCAATAAAATGTTTTTCACTGATTTTTAGAAAAGTGTCTAAAACATCATTTGCATTCCAGCAAGATGGCTTTACATTTTTGTTGCCAAAATTTCGCGCTACCATATAAGGAAACCCTAACCCTAATTGCGATCACGTGCTTCCCATCAAACGCGCTGTTCCCCGTACATTTTGCGTCGGTGCTCACCCTCCTTGGTATTCCATGTGTAAACTGGCGTGTTTCAATATCCAATACCAGAATACAGTTCACAAAAATAAATCTATCCATGTTTTGCTACCAGATCCCTATCTCAAACACTCAAACCCAACATTTTCTTCAATACTTGTGGGTATAAACATCTCTAAGGCAATGAGTCAGTTATAATTGCATATATATATACACAGCAGGTCCAAAAACTTTGCTGGCATGAACTTTACTCATTTTTCTTGGTGCTGTTGCTTTCCACTCACTTTGTGCAAGTTGCAGCCAAGGAAAATGCCATTGAATAAACACTTTCGAAGCTACTCTGTACATTCTGGGGATATTGGTGCACTGAACAGAAACACGGTAGTACCAAAAAAAATCTTGGCTGTCACATGTACAGATAACGACTTTTTGTTTTTCAAAATCCAAATTTCGCACTTTCCCATGTTACTGTCACGTCACAGTCACCATACACGTGACTCGATGGATGCGGATGTCGCCTACCTTATGTGGTTCTATTTTATACCCTATTCTCTACTCATGTTGTTCAGGAATTTACCTTAAGGTCTTGGGTGAGCCAGAACCAGACCTATTCTATGTTCAAATTGGAACTGACATCTCAGATCTCCCCACAAGTGGAAAAACAAGTGGGTTGCTTGCAGTGACTTCCAAATGGTTCATGTGCAGCCATTGCAATACTCTCTTTTTTGCACTTGTCAACCGCGATGCTTTTGATTCAACAAGTTTGTCATTCTTGTCTTTATTTTGGCCATCTACTTAACAAATATCAGAGATCAATGAGCACGATCCATGGCGATACATCAAGTATGCTTTTCGAGCACACAATGCCTCACTGGAGATTGCAGAAGAAATCAGTCATCGGAGGGGAGTACGATGGTTAGCTATGGATAATTTGGTCAACTGGCTTCCTGGAGTGATGAACCTGTTTGATTTGATGCATGCAATCTTCCTTGGTATGCTTGTTTATTCCTGTGGCTTGGTATTATTGACAGCTCCTACAGGTATCATCAAGCATCTCTTCTGTGAGATTCTTCAAAGAACAGGATGATAGACAATGAAGCTACCAAAAAGCTAGAAGATTTTTTGGATAAGCTTATCTGGCTGGTTTCAGTCAGTCAAATGCCCCTTCCATAAGTGTTAAATCTGTCAGAAAACAATTCCTCTCACAGCACTTGCAGATTGCTCATGGCAGCGGCTCTATCAAAGCAGATCAGTGGCGCTCTTTGGTCACCATCTTATTTGTCAGATTATTCATTGCATGGCAGGTTGATGGGGAAATTCCCAATGTCAATGCCCCTCCTTCTGCTGAGAACACCAAGAACGCTGCTGCTCAATGGAGACAAGAGAAACTAGTTCACTCTCACATGAAGGAAAATTACCTGGCCAAAAATCCAAATCCCAGTGAGGCTGAGCTTGAGCACATCAAGACAGTACAAATGAATAGGTCACTGCAGCTACAGTACAAAAACTTGGTTCAGTTCACAGCTGGGATACACATCATCACTTTGGACACAATCAGTCCAAATGAGGTGAAGCGTGGATGTGGTGCTGTATGATGCTCCATTCAATCCTGGGCAGACATGAATTGTCACCTTGTTCCTACTTCCACTATGTCACCATTCATCTTGAGCCCCAATTTTTGAAACATGGACCAGTGCCTGGTTGGTGGACCTTCCCATACAAACAGAACAACGGTTTTCTAGGGCATTTCAACACCAATGGCCACTCTGGCAGGGAGTTAGAGGGTACAATGATGTGTGACTAGTGGAAAACCACTCTCATCCAGGACCTTGTGAGTACACCTTGCTGTCTCACAACACCAAGAATTCCTGCACACAGATTGCACGTCTTGAGCAGATTCCAAATCTGGCACCTGAAGACATTGATTCATTGAATGTCCTCAAGTCTCATCTGAAAGTGAACAAAGGTGAACAGCATGGAACCTTACAGAATTATATCACTCATGCCCAAGCCAACAGGAATCCCGGTACAGTTTCTTCAATGTTTTCAGCAACTTGTACTCATCAGTCATGCTCAGATGAAATTCAGTATCCACACTTTTCGAAAACAAAAAGCCTCCAAGAGATGGAGGATGGACATTACCACCTTGTCCTCTGGCATCTACAAACCCTCTAGGCATCCGACATTTTACTTATTGCAGATGTCTTGCAACAAACTGCAATCACATTTGTGGGTGAGGTTGAATCCTTCTCACATATCTGGATCCACCACTGTCGCTATGGTGCTGCAACCCAGCAGCAAGGAATCAAAGCTCAATATGCCTACATCGATTCCCATGTTCCGGTCTGTATTCACTACATATTTTGCATCCAACAAAACCTGCCAGACAAGAGCAAACTGACCACTAGTTGTGCTATTGTGGCACACTTCTGCCCAAGCACGGTTATCACAAACTTCTCTTGGGACCTCTGGTATTGCCTGTGGCTTTGACATCTTCGAAATCGCCACCTCATTAAGTTTTTTTTTTTTTTTTTGCAGGGTGACAGATATTGGGGTCAGAGTCTGGGATGCCAAAGTTTTTGCATTGTGCAAAGTTGTTTCTCTTGAAAAATTGTCAGGCCAGTTTGTGTTGGCTCTGTTTGAGATCTGTGAGCAAGCACTGTGGATTACCATTGTTTACAATCACATATGTTGTACCTTCAAGTTGTGATTACTATGTATTGTGCTGATTAGGTTCTTACAGGAGGCAACGGAGGAGGACCCAGAGTATGAATACAAAGTAGAATGAATAGTAATACCACCAAACTGTGTCCCAAGCTAATCATCTTTCTCCATCTCGGTGTCATCCTCACATTGAATGCACAAAGGCACATCAAATTCCGGGTGATCCTCCAGCCATGCTGGCAGGACTGCAGCCAGTGGTATCTTCAGTTGGTGGGCCTGGAGACTCGAAAGACCTTTATCTTTCCATTCACCATGCTTGCGAGGGTGACCCGAGGTTTTGTTTTGATGAAGCTTCTTCTGCTTTGTGCATGCAGCTGTGACAAGCTCATCAACATCTGACACCCATTATGTCACCTATATTGGAAAAATGAGTTTAGGATGACTGAAAAGTCCACATTCTCTACCTCATGGTCCCAGTACATTGGCGGGCGTGAGAGCCAAGGCTTTGTCGTAGCTGAAACTAGGACTTCATCACTGGACTCAAGGTCAGTTCCAGGATCAACGACGTCAGAGGCATCAGACTCGTCAGTGCTCTGGTACGGAGCTTGGGAAAACCATTTGCGCTTAGGAGGAACATCACCATGAGCCTCTTGGTACATTGCAAGTTGCTCATCACATTTCTGTCAGTGTCTCAGTCAACACAAATGAAACATTGCAAGAAAATACCCACCCAAACTTTACAGGTTTCCCACTGGTTCAGCTGTAAGTTCACTCGCTTCTCATTCTCTCTGGGCTCCTGGTACTCCCCCGCATCTTCCCTGCCCTGAGTCTTCACCTTATTTCACTGTGCACACCAATAATGATCGCAAATGTTCTTGAATACATTTTTGAGTCACTCCATGATCTCGTCGTCCGTCTTCACAATGATCATTGAGTCGGTCATGATGGGATGGAAAATGTGGGCCTTCTTGCAAGAAAATTTGAGCATGGGCTTATGCCAAGAACTCTTTTCATTGAAACTGGTGCTCCAGTCAGGTTGGAGAAGTTGTCTTTTGTCATTAGAATCAGCGATATATGAGCCACCTGTTTTTATTGGAGTGTCATTAGCCAGTATTTCAAGTTTAACATTCATACCGTGTCCCATTGCAGCCTTGAAAACTTTATGGATAGCTGTCTAACATGCAATTGAAACATCAGGCTGAGGTGAAGGGCTAACCATGATTATTAACTCACATTAAAGACATTATCTCACTCGCCCCTTGCCCTTGGAACCTGACCCAGATGCAGGAGTATGAGTCGCACCAATGCCCAGGAACTCATTATTTTCGATGAAATTGATTATACATTCTAATTTGTCTCTGTGAATTTCCTTGAGTTCCTTGATTTGTCACCACAGTTGTTGGTTCTCATTGTCAAGGTCACAGATATCAGCATCACATTCCTCGAGCTCATCCCGGAGGTTGTAGGCGACTCTTTCGAGAGCAGAGATACAATCCTGCAACTGCACAATTTTGTCAGTAACAGCCTTTGGCAACAGGACTTGCACAGGTTTTGGGGGGCATCTAATCGGGCAAATGACGTTTAGAATGGTTTGTACAAGAGGAATTTGGAAAGCAGGCAAGGGAGGCCCCCGAGGGAAGCGGGCTACAGAGTAGCATTGAGGTCGGAGGTAGAGTGGGAGGCCAACGAAGGGTCAATAGTTGAGCGAAAGAGATCTTCTTCGTCTCTCAATGGTATCACAGGTGAGAACTCTGCAGCTCAGAGAGGTAGTAGGAGAGATGAAGTGATTGATGATGAAAATGGTATTGATACATTTGCAGGAGTATCGTTGGTTCTTGAGTTAAGTGGGGTGCAATTTGGAGGAGGTGTAGAGGATGATGGAGCTTTGGTTTTTTGACGGGTAGCATATGGATTAATGAAAGTGCTTCTGTCTACTTTGCGTCTCTTTATGACCTGCAAAGATTCTGCATACCATGGTCAGTTCCTTGAACACATAATTGGAACATAGTATGCATACCTATTGGGTTTGGCTCATTTTGAATTGAATTCAAGAATGTTGGACGTTTGAAAGACATCGTATTTCAAGTTGAACCAAGTACAAAGTGCTGGTGATAAAGGGAGAGCGAGAGCAAGAATGAGAGCAACAGCAAGGATGCGGAAGAGACACACGTGATGCGGTGTGTGACTACATCGTCCTTGCTTTCTCCTCTCACCGTGGCATCCAGAGGTTGGCCCTCATGGACTCTGGCACCTTGAAACTGCTCAAAGATCTTTGTCCATACCTTGGCCTCCCACACCTCACCTCTCAACCCAGCAGGTGCAGTCTTCCGTCCCCTTCAAGAGCTTCTTTACATTCAAAAAAATTATTCAGTCCCTCTTTTTCTATGCCTCGCAGGATGCTGTCTCTTATGGGAATCTCTGCTGGAACCTCCAAATCATGCAAGTAGGCACTTGGTGGAATTTGCGAGAGACTTGGTGGAGTTTGTGAGAGCTGACCAAACTCCACCTCATTCTAGGTGAGTTTATGTCCAATTCCCTTCGCCTGGGGCTCTTTCTGACCCCACCGCAGCTCATCTTGTGCATGCCACAACTCTCGAGGACATTAGAGTCCAGACGCACACCTGGCATTGTCAATGCTGACCTCCTCTATTTTTTGTCTCATCCCCTCCTTCCTCCACTCAGCAATGGTCAAAGAACAGCATCCTGCCTCCCTCCCTTCCCTCAAGCCATCCCTCATCCAGAAACAACTGATGAAATGCCTTCCTCCCTCCTCCCACCTCCCCTTCTTTCTTTCCCTCAAAAGATGAGATGGCAAGCTGACGTACCTTCATGTCTCCAGGAACAACATTCTTGGCCATCCTGCAGCTGCCAGCAAACAAGACGCCTGCAAAGCAGCAGCAGCGTGTTGAGCTCAAGTGACTCCCCACTCCCAAGCGCAAGCATGGAGGTGCGTCTTGACTTTTATTCTCTGTGTGTGCCTCCCACACATTCACATCCAGAGTTATTGTGTATTCTGCTGAAAAGGTACATCTCACACACTTGCTTTTGTGAATCCATCTGATCCTTTCTGCTTTTAGGTCAAGAAGGCTGCAGCTGCGTCCATTCTTGTTTGTACTTGTGCTAGACTCAATCCTGTAAGTGACAATCTTGGTTTCTTGTTTTGGTGTCCGACTGTTCTTTAGCCCAGACACTAAAACACTCCATTGCTGTGCTTTCACAAAAGAGGTTATCTGTGTCTTTTTCGCTTGCTCACGTCTACTAGAATTGTCTGACTTGCTGCCTCTCTTCTCAGACTGGACCTGGCTGCCACCTCCCACACCTCATTGACAGCATCCACGTCTCTACTCACTTTGGTGTTGCGCACACCTGCACCTGTCCAGGGCCGTCTCCTCTCTGTGCTGCTAATCTGGCCCCCTGAAATTGCCGCTCTCGACTCCCCGCTCTGTGAGCGCTGGCCTGAACCCATGTCCATCAACTCAACGCACTCGGACCTCTCCATCAATACCACTGCCAGCAAGTGCTCCCTGGCAGACATTGTCCTCACCCAAAAACACTGCCTCCTTGACCTGCACCTCTATGACCTTTTTTATCGCTGAAAAATATAAGGTTTAGAAATGAGGTTTAGAACAGTATTCTACAGGATGAGGTATGAGGTTTTGTGCATTTTACAGGACAAGGTATGAGGTTTTATGTATTTTATAGGACAAGATACAAGGTTTTGTGCTGTATAGTGTGGAGGTGGAGGTCTGAGGTTGAGCTGAGTGGCAGGTTTAGCATGAAGGATGAGCATTTTTGACAGGTTTTATGAGCAGGTTTGAGGTTGTGAATGACAAGTCACATGACTGAAGATTGAGGTTGAGGATGAAGGTTGAGGTTGAGGACAAGACTTAGGCTACAGGTGCTGAGGTTGAGTGCTGAAGTAAGCCATGAGAAAGTTAGCCTTTTCTGGACTATTTACAGCTATTTGTAGAGCAATGACTTTTTTCCTTTTTTGGCAGGTCTTGATAATTTCACTTTTTCTCTCTACAAACTGCATTTCTAGTCAGATCTATATGAAACTAAGACCAATCAATTCCTATTGCAGTGTTTCATGCATTTTAGCTGTAACATCATAGAGAAGCTGGCTGATAACTACCAAGCTCAGTAGCATAGGAGCAGGAAGACAGAAGGCCAGTCATCACCAAAAAGTAAAAAACAATGTACAGCCATATAAGGCCATGCAAGGTACGCAAAGCATAAAAAGCTTGGTAGCATTTTGAAAAATTCAAACAGGTATCTAAAGAATCTATTTTCTTTGTATAGGCCATAAAAAGCTTGAAAACCTTGCGAACTTCGACGATGCTGCGTTCGAAGAGCCATGCATTTAGGTTGTGGAAGGTCGTTGGCACGCATTCAAATCCATTCAAATCACACCAAAAAAGTGCAGTAAAAATAATATCATTCAAAATGAGACAAACGACGATACATCCAGCGTGACACAAGGAACGTGTCGTAGACAGAAGAAAGTCAATGCAATGCAGGCTAAATGTTGACGTCTTGACTTGATGTGCAGCGCGGATGAAGCCGATTTGCAGACAATAGAGCTTGCGGAGATAGGAACACGTCTTGATTTGGATACATTGCATGGCACGGGTTTTGATTGAGGTCTTGTGGGACATAGACTTGAGAAACAGAGACCAATGCGGCACAGTAGACCTGGAATATCAGATGGAAGTACTTGCTGCGTTGAAGATCTTGAAATAGGAATGTTGAGGAAAGTTGTGATCAGTTCTGGGTGCGTCGCAAGCTTGCGGTCTTGGATTAGCGCCATACGACACCGCTGGAGATCGAGATGACGACCCAAGATACGCCGCAGGCCGGTGGGGAAGCGCTGAGGTGGCTTGAAAGCACTCGCAGAAAGGGTCGCTGCGTCGTTGAGGCTGATGGGACTTGGATGGATGGCGGGAGGGAATCACGGAGGGAGAAGCAAAAGGAGCGGCCCGATGGCAAAAGCAAGGGACTTGAGGCGCTCGCAGAACGTTATCAAGCCCAACAGGACTTGCGTTGACGAGATCAGGGAGTGAGAGGGTGGAGTAGGTGGTGGCAGAAGGCAAGGAGTGGCGTGATCAAAACGAACGTTGTGACTTGTTTGATTGATTGATGATTCATGCGACCTTTCGGCTCCGAGTCTTTGTCCTGCTTCGTCAGCGCTTCAGCGTTGATCAGTACCACACAGCTCGCTGGTAACTATGCAGGTCTCTTTGAAGCACTGCGCCGATCTTTCTTCGCATGTCAACACAGATTTGGGTGTTTTTGCACGGGGTGATGGAGCGACAACTAGGAGGAGCCCGATTTTAGGGGCCAGATGTGCCAATGGCCGCAAATGAAGAATTGAGGCTCTGGCAGACACCATTTAAAATCACTTTCTCTTGCACCGAGCAGCCTGTTAGGTCCCGTGTATACCTTTGTAATGGTATCCTACCCTGGCAAACAAATAACATGCAGGTGAATGTCTTGCAAAGGCATTAAAAGGCGGGGATGCGCCATAAAAGGCTGGGGTAAGCTTTGCATAGCCATGGCAGGCGTATCATGCCGGGCAAACCACAAAAGGGCATAGAAAGTTTCCCACATTTTGGTGATGGTTGAGAGACTGGTGACAGAAGCAAGGGAGAATACCAAAGCAATGTTTATAATCAAGGTGAAGTATAAGACACTATGAAGGGGCTTCAATAGGGGAGTTCACGATAGGGTTTATTTTCTTGTTTGTGGAAAATATATTCAAGTAATGTGATGAATATAATCTCTGTTTGTGCAATTAATGTGGGATCACCCTGTTTACTTCCGACTTAATATTTTTATTGTGTTCAGCAAATCATGCATATGCCAGCCAACACATCAACAAATAACACCCTTATCTATACCATCGACTCACCTGGTGCTCATCACACCCTGACAAGCTGACCAGTGCCAGTAGGTGACTAATGCATTGCTAGAGCTCATTAGTGTTACCCATTTCTTGGAGACCCTCATAGATGATTCAATGGATCATAACATCTTCGACAAAAGCTCGGGACTTGAGCTTGTCAATGCTCTCACTCGTGGTAGCTTTCACTTTCCTTGTGGCCATGGGAGATAATGAAGGCGGGTGGCAGGCAGTTTACTCAAATAAGGTATGATTCACATGAATAAGTTTACAAATGAGTATTTTATTCCTCAAACAAGATTGAAACTCGCTTGTGGAGTTTCTTTTGTTTGTGAAAATATTAATCCCATTATTTGAATATATTTTCACAAACAAAGAAATACTACCCTATTGTGAACTCCTCTAACACTAAGTAACTCATTGCAGTACCAAATATAGGAAGAAGTCTGTAGGTAACCACACATGTGATGGGATCATATAGAACAAATGAAAGCATAGAGACAGTCACCATGAGGGTGGACAAATTCCTTCATTGCATGATAAACCACAGAGAGTGGATAGGCTGGCAAGTGCTGATAGACACCATGTAAGGAATCACTCACATATCTTGTAGACAAATACTATATGGTAGCTACTGAATTTTTGTTTCTTTTGAATAGTTTCTATATGCTCTTGCCTGTAGTAGTGTCGATCAAGATGTTGCTACATAGGCAGTGTTGGTAGGTCACTGACCAGTTGTCAGGCCACACATGTGACCTGAATAGGCAACCTACAAATCACCTTGGAAACTGCTGTAGCTGAGTGTCTTTTCTCACACCTGCCACAATGCACGTGTTGGATCCGTGCGTTTGTCTGCCTGGAGGTTCAGGTCACTTTGGTGACCTGACTGACCTGACTTTCATGGCTTTGCAACTAGTCACTGACTAGTCAGTGATGTGCACAACACTGTAAATAGGTGACATCATGCATCAATATATCAACTTCTACATTTGTCTTTTACCTTGTGCCTCAGCTTGGCCCAAATATTCATTGAGCTCTGAATAGTATTTGGGCATTGGGCACTAAGCCATTGGTAGTAAGTATCAATTTGTTATAACACTGACTCTCATACTGTACCAACATGTATGGGAGCAACAGTCATGGTCACAATACCCTCTATTACATTGCCAACCTGTACCATGTCCTGGTCACGGTTGAGGCTGTTGCCTAAAAAAAATACCATGACATAACATATTTTTAAAAGTCAACAAGAAATCCCAAAAAATCGAAAGAAAATCATCTGAATACCACAGATGGTGAAGTTCCATTGGTTCAATGCTTTGAAGATCTGAGTAACTGAGTCCATCATTTGAGAGAGGTTGCCAAAATAGGCAACCATCACAGTCCTACTGAGGCCATTGCCAAATTTCTCATGGCAACCAAATGTTATGGTGCCTGGGACTGTTGCTCCCATACATGTTCATACAGTATAAGACTTTCTCTTGCCTTTGCAAAGTCTTGATGTGATTCAGCTCTTTTGATATTCAGAGGGTTGGGATGCCTACACCTGGATTGGCAATTGTCCCAGTCTGTAGACACCTATAGAGTTGACTATCCTGAGATGGTCTCACCAAAAAGTTTCAACTACTAGAGCTTGTCATGCAGGTCATTCAACTGGTCTCACTGAGATTCCTGGAGTCTCACACACTAGCATGTATCAGTGGCCAGTAAGACTGACCAGTAGTCAGAGAGCCAAGGATGGTTACCAAGATATAACACTGTGCCTCATTGGAAGTGCCAAGACAGAAGTAAGTTGTACTCCATTGGAGCTTAAAAAAATATGGATTACAGTACAGAAGCTAGAATAGTCAAGCTTGCAATCACTACAGAAAGATGAGTAGGCAACTACCTGACTTGCTTGATTGCATGAGGAAATTGGAAGCATAAGAACCCAGAACTGAGTTCCAGAATAAAAGTGTGAGAGCATAAAGTGTAGAAGTGGAGTTCAAAGGTGAAACCCAAGTCAGAACTACTTGAAAGCACATTAGCACATGAAGCAGCTTGATTACAAACTGAAGTATAAGAGAATAATATTGCTGAAATGCATGAAACACTGCAATATGAATTGATTGGTCTTAGTTTCATATAGATCTGATTAGAAATGCAGTTTGTAGAGAGAAAAAAGTGAAATTATCAAGACCTGCTAAAAAAGGAAAAAAGCCAGTATTCTACAAATAGCTGTAAATAGTCCAGAAAAGGCTAACTTTCTCATGGCTTACTTCAGCACTCAACCTCAGCACCTGTAGCCTAAGTCTCGTCCTCAACCTTAATCTTCAGTCATGTGACTTGTCATTCACAACCTCAGACCTGCTCATAAAACCTGTCAAAAATGCTTGTCCTTCATGCTAAACCTGCTACTTGTTCACAACCTCAACCTAAAACCTAAACCTTATATTTTCCAATGAAAAAAGCTTTTATACACCTCTCCCCACTGCACAAGGTCAGTGACGACCTCTGCCACTGCCTTGCTGCTGCCAGCCTCGAGTTCACCCTCACCAACGGTGCTGACAGTGCGCTGAGCGGCGTCCTCGATGAGTACTCCCCTACATGCAAGTCTGCACACAAGTTCGGTGTACATGGCTGGACTGGCACCCTGGGCCTCGCCCTCTCCAGCATCACCCCAAAGCATATGTACAAGACTGCATGTGGTAGATAGTCAATGGATCTTGTTTTGTGAAATTTGTACAGTGTGGGCAAGGAAATATATATATTAATATTAATATTAAATGGCGTGGCAGCCCTAGGCAAAAAAGAGTCAGCCAATATCTGGCCAATATTCTGTCCAATATCCAGCCAATATTTGGTCAATACAACATATAATGGCAGAATATTGGCCGACCACTATTTGACCCTTATTTGGCCAATACTCACCCAATACAGCATGTATTGGCCAAATAGTGGTCACGATTTATTTGGGCCAAACACCGGTGCAACACATAGCAATGAATACTACACATGGAGTTCTGTGCCACAAAAATCTACCCGTGTTGACTGGCCTCAAGAGTGAGAGCTAGGCTCTGGGGTATCAAATGGATTGATCTGGATGTGGATTGCCAAAGGTTGTTGATGTTGTCAAGGTAAGAAAGGACTGCATCAAAACAGGCCTCATGAGCATCAAGGATAACGGAGAAGACTGGTAGGGGTATTGGGTGGAAAATCCAGAAGGCTGAAAGATTTTGAGGAACAAGATCAGATCTAGACAAGAGCATGAGATAATATCTTGAGGTTGCCTATTTTGCAGCAGCATTGAAGATTGAAGCCAACAGGTTGGCAGAAACTCTTGAAAAGAATGACTTGAAGAAGTGTGATAGTTTTGAGCAGCAGAAGAATTGGGAACACAGACAGTGAAGAGGGAGTGAATAGCTTTGCAGAATAGAGGAAGACAGAAGTGAGAAGAAAGGAGGAGACATTGAAAATTTGACAGAGGTGGTCCTTTATGACTTGTCCAGGAATGACAGTTACTGCAGTGCCAGCTGTTTACACATGAAGGCCAAGCTCTAGTGTATGTAACTCCTGGCAGTCTCCAGAAGAAAGCTGAGGTCTATGGAGATGATGGAAGTCTACAAGGCTCTATGTGGGAACTTCAGCTCTATCAGCCTCTACTGAGACCCTGCGACTCTATCACGCCAACAGCATCTCTATCTTACAGAAATGTGTTTCCAGATGATAGGTCTGGATCTGGAATGCTCTACTGTATCATTTCGACCAAATGTTCACAGGATGTTCACTGGACTTGTGTTCATTTCTCAGTAATCAAAAGAAAATTGCCATAAATAGAAGTCTGGCATTTGCTGGACCCAAATTTTCGCATTTTTTCTCTCCCCATTTTGATCCCTAATATCACCAAAGTCACTATCGCTGGGGTCGAATTTGTTCAGTCCACGACCTCTTGTCACCCATCCCTGAACATTTAGTTGAAGTGATACAGTACACTAGATATTTTACTCACCCTTCGTCTTCTGTGTTGAACTCCATGTGCAGCCAAGTCCAGAGTACCTTCTACTGTGTCCTGCGCTGATGGTTATCTGTTTTGTCTTCTTCTCTGGATAAACTAATATCTGCACCATTCCCCGGTTTCCGAAGTGTGTGCATATTCCAGAGAGTTTTTGGGGATGGGCCGTGGGTTCTGAACCTCTGACTTTTCGTATTCTGGGGTTTTACCTCCAGATACAGCTGTTTCAAGAAAATTGTCCAGTTTTTGATCAAGTGGTGCTGCTTGATTTTTGTTTACCTTTGATTGCCTTTGATTTACCTCAGCTCCACACAATACGAGCAACAATGCACATGTCTTGGGCAAGAAAAGGGATCTAATGCTTTGCTTGTTCCACACTTTTCACCTGAATCAACATGACATGCCCTTGACCTCGGAATCTGCACCAGTACAGTTGAAGAAGTTGTGACATAGTTGGGTAAATATAGCACTGTGAAGCACAATGACGAGTCGGCAAGGTTGCAGCAAGGACTCGAGACCAATCAGAGGTAAACAAAAATCGAGTAGCACCACTCGATCAAAAACCAGACAATTTTCTTGAAACAGCTGTACTTGAATGTTTTTTCAATGAACCCTTTTCAATTCAAGCCATGTCTGATGCTTCCTTTTACCTCCCAGGTCTGCGAATGGCCGTGGCGGATGACATGTTTGACATGAAAAACATGTTTCCTTATTTTTTAATGCTTTGCAGCTTCTTTTTTGTGAAACCCCACCCAGTTACCTTTTGGGCAGCAATATTTCTGAGTCTGAAGGCCCTGAACCTGACCGGGCCATTGAAAGTGGGCGGGAACAGGTGGGAACCGCATCTGGAAACACCTCGCTACTATTCATGTCTATCCGGTGTCTATCGGCGTCTATCTGGTCTAACCGAGACTTCCCCTGTCTATATAGACTGGATAGACACCAATAGACATGGGGCATTTTCCAGACGCGAACGGCGGAGATGATTCCAGATGGAGAAGACTTGATCCGAGTTCTACTCATTGAGTCATCCACTCAACACTGATCGGGCTTTCGACAGGTTGACATGACAGGTCGATGACAGGACGCTTTGACCACATTCACGACAACATCAGACTTAAACCACGGATGCCCAAAGGACTTTCTTTGCCAAAAGGTCGCGGACCCTATACAATACAGGCATGCACAATCTGCCGAGCCAAGTGAGGAAATCCATTCCATATGAACTTTATTGTCTCTGAATGGTGACCAAGAAAGTCGAAATGTGATGGCATGAAACCGGTATATATTCACTCACTAATACTGCCTCAACTAGACTGCAGCGCTAACATGAAATCAGGTGTGCGGGTCTTGTACAGCCTCTGGAAAGGATGACAAAGTATGTCCTGCGAAAGGCACAACATGAACCTAAAACGATGCATAGTGTTCCTGGGGAAGGGATGTAGGCCGAAAATACACAGAAGCACATTTTGAAGCGCTACAGAAGCGTGTTGATTCTCTGCAAGCTGGCGTTACCCGACTAGAAGAGATGCTCACACGGTGTGCGTGTCAGGATGTATCCTCCCATCTCCGGTTTCGACCACAGGAGCTTGGAGAACACAGTGAAAGGGAAGGAGAATCCGACGTAGATGCACTTGATTCGGACGAAGGAATCACCCGAGAACTCGCAGTGCCTATGGAGCATCTCAAGGCAAGATACTCAATCCAGTTTTTCACAAATTTGTAGATCGTGCTGAGACGATCGCAGCTGGATGATCGCAGCGGAGGCCTCCTTCTTAACGTTATTGCAGCGCCGACAATCACTGGTGGTACGAACACAGCCCCACGAGTCCAACAGGTGGTCGAAAATCCAAACGCGTCCTACGTATTGCAGGCGGAAGGCGTCAATATATCTCAGTCTCACCCGGAAATCGATTGGTCGAGACACCTGCCGCCAGAGATAATTCTAGAAAGAAGAGAACATGATAAGTATGTGTTACGGTCAACTGTGAACAAAGCTGAGCCGCTTCTGCAGAGTCCTCGACTTGTCTTTCAAATTCTTCACGATGTGGTTTTTCCGCGTAGCCCCTTCGCTCTTTCTTAGAGATATGTATCGCGCTTTGAACGTTCCGCGCTCGGAGGAACCTCCGCAAACGCCGCACTACTCCCCCCATGCTGCACAACGCCATTTTAGCTGTATCATTAGTTTTCTCCGACGAGCCGTACTTGAGGGACCCAAAGACGCGTCTGTGTTTCGCAACAGCTGCGAAATCGCTGCACGCATACACAAAAAGCGGACCTCAGCACAATACAAGCGATGGCCTTTTTGGGTAGAGGTCTTTTCCTCCTTGGAAACAGCCGTTCATGTGTAAAATTCTCTAGGCACATTCTATTCGGATTTCGGGGAAAGAATACCAGCAGAGTTGTATTTCGGTGTGTAGACGTTTCCATGCAGCGTGTATTTACTCAGACAAATACTTCTTAGGAATGAGCAGTAGACTTGGTATGATCCGTTAGTTCTTCTTACTTCTGAAATTTTCAAATTTGCTCAGCCGTCTTCTAGTTGGCCTTGGTCTTGATCCTACGCCGTGGGCTGAAGCTGGTCTGATTGAAATCGATGAAATTAAATGGAGAAACTGGAATTACTGGACGTTATTCTGCTTGGTATCTGTTTTTTATCTTGTCCCTCTCCAACAACACTAATGCAGGCTCTCCCAGGATGCCCTCTGGGCTCTTTACTTCGGGTGGGATCTGGGTGGACCCCCTCGGCGGAGTACCCCGATGCCGTTCGTGGATTCCGATATGGACCAGGATCCGTGGTACTATGCCCCGGCGAACATTCCGCCGCAACCCAACTACCTCACCCTCGTATTTTTCGAAACTTCGGCCCTCTTTATGATAGCGCGCCAGATTTCCGAACTAGTGTGCGTACTTTTGCTCGTTACAGCCGCACCTTTGACATTCCGTATAGCAATAATTGGCGCCCCTCAGCTCGACCGAATGCTGCGCAAGTGGAGGAGCAGATCGCAAAAATTGAGTGCGGATGTCTCTTGACCTTTTGTTGTTTTTGACTGATTCCGATACGCAGTCTGGAACTCAATAACTGGAAAAGGCGACTTCCGCCGCAGCTCGACATCACGCTGGAGAACAGGGCTAGCTCCACCCCTCAGCGGCTCATGCTGCACCTCACATATTGGTGGTGTTCCCTCACTCTGCACCGTCCCTTCTTCAACTACCCGGCGCAGCGCATTCATCATTCGAATCCGGAAGTCGACCACATCAAGGTGCATCAAAAATAAAATGCACTCCTGCACACCCTAACCTAATCCACCGCAGTTATGCCTCGATGCGGCGGAGAACATCCTCGAACTCATCGAGACATGGTCTTCTTTGTATACCTTGCGCCTCGCAGCGCTCACGATGCAGGGGGTCGTCTTCAGTGCGGGGACGGTCTTCTTGCTATGCGCACTTCAGGCGACAGCGAGCCTGCGGATTGAGCGTGGCAAACTCCAAGCCATGCTCGCGCAAGTACAGACATGCATAAGGTACCTCCATGAAATGGGCAGTACGTGGCAATCCGCGATGCGCACAGGCAACATGCTCCAGGCTATATTGAATGACAGACTGCGGCCTGTCATTGTACGCCGGCTGGCGCACAGCGGTGTGCAGATTTTCGCGATAAACACCTCAGACAGAGAAATATCCGCTACACCTGGCATACACGAGGGCCTCGAGACCGGTCTGCCAGCAGAGGCTGCGCCATCTGTCCCCGAGTGGGACTCACAGCCGGATCCTGCGCCGGGATGGTCCGAGTGGCCCTTAGACGGCTTCTTTGAGCAAATGCAAAACACGCCAGCCGCATTCGGCCTTGGAGTTCAGGCTTCCCCAGCGTCAATGGGAGCGGCCGCCGTCCCAGAGCTCACTTTCCCAGAACTGGATTCTTCCGGGTTCCTCTTGCCGAACTTTGACTACTTCCGTTCACCACAACTTTGGGATTAAGACTTGCGACTCGGAAGGCATAATCCTCCCCATAATTCCTGTGGGTCACATCCCCAGAGATGAGCAGATTTTGACGTCTGTATACAAGGACATGCTCGCTCGCCGTTCTTCCACATTGTCGGTGTCGAACACGTCTCCGTGAACCCAGAGTTGATTAGTACTTTGGATATCAATATTATCACTTCATTACCCGAGTTCACGGCGAGTCCACGAGAGTCGCATAAAATTCAGGAGCTAGAGCATTCCTCCTCAAGCCAAGGACACCCGGTAACCCGTAATGCAACTAGCGTAGCCTCTCGCTGCTTTCCCGTACCGAATCAAAAACTCCGCGATACGGTCAGCGGTTGCAGAATGGCCCTGCCCCTATTGATGTGCAGCCAACATACGAATAGACTAGATTCAGCGGACGGCCGACTCCAGGATTGCTTGATGAGCCAAGAACGAGCAGCATCTGTAACCCGTCGGAACCCTGGGCTACGTGCATCAGCACCATCGTAGAGCATGAAACAAACCAAGTTGACGGTTAGGTCAAAGCAGCAATATTGATCAGCCTCAGCTAATAGCCTGAGGCGCAGAACAGGACACACATCATCCACAGTCATACAGCATCAAAGCGTTGGGAATAGCGCAATCATAGACAGCCAAGGATAAGAATGACAGTTCGAGGCCAAAGTCCCAGGCCGAATTTTAACTCACGTTCAAGAAGATGACCTGAAAACAGTGGACCAAAAGCTACGAAGGAAACCTGGGAATGGAGACCACGGCCAGTCCGATGAAGTAGAGTCGGAGTTTAGGACGGTCGTTGAGCTGGATGGATGGCGTAGCACCGTATGGCCCCGACCGCGTAAGCAGTCTTGGAAGAGAATGTCGTCGTACATGGAGTGTACGATACGATCGAGGTACGAGATCATAACGTGTTGGAGGCTGGCTGCGAGAGACTAAGTGTACGACGACATTCTCCAAATGTCGAATCTTCTCCCTGGATTCAAGTATTGGTCTCAGAGGCCGTTGCAGTGGTACGATGTCCGAAAGGTTGCTTGCTACACGGACCGGTCCGAAAATACCGAAGCATTCACGACCATGTGATGTGAATTTTCGTTTGTTCAAGACAGGCAAGGCAAAGGACGCGTTTCTTGAAGGGAGCACTCCAAGAGTCCCGAGCGAAGATGTAGAGAAAAATCATCCATTGCGAAGACAGTCTAATGTGAATTATGGAGATGGTAGTATAAAGATAACAGTACAAGCAGTACAAATTACGATAGAAAGAGATGGAGGGATCCGGTGGCGAGTCGATCAGACCTCTTGAGATTGACTGATCTTGCCCTCTGAAATACGAGTCAGTATTGCGAGTGAAGAGAGAGGAACACAACGCATTCTTTGTGCCGGTGGGCAGTAGAGACGGGTCGATGTGGGGAACGACACCACCCTGCGAGATGACTACGGAGCCGAGGAACTGGAAGGTGGCATGAGGTCAAGGAAGGTAAAGGGACAAAACTCGGGAAGAAGAGGATATCTGCAATTTCGAGCGCTATTGCTGCCGCATGAGAACATGGATCAAGTGCATGACGCCAAATCTCACCTCTAGCTCTTGACCAGAGTTGGAAATAACAGCGACCAGCTATCAATTGTAGCGACCAAAAAAGGCACGACAAACAGACGGCAGGAGGGTACCGTATAATTGGTTATCAGCCTGGAGAGATTCGCCTGGTGTTTGTGGATAGCTGCCGCGCCATCGGCACCGTCGAAAAACTGGTCGAGTTTGCCGCGTGATCGAGTTGCCTCGAGGTCTTTCGTTATTGAGTCTCGACTGCAGTTCGCTGGGTACGAGAAAGTGAATCAAGGTCAGAGTTTTCTTTGATACGGATGGTGGGTGGTGCTCCGACCTTTGCAGAGCTTGAACGAAGCGCTCCCCCGGTTCTGGGTTCTTTCCGCAATGCCAGAGATGATGTGTGTGAGATTCGCAATTCGGTTTGCTAGCGCATAGCGCATAGCCGTTCTTTGTTGCCCGATGTTTGCTAGGAAGGAGCCAATGTGCGAGGTTGCACTAGAGGTTTGACTGGTCCAGTCTCACCTCGATGCGCCTAGTAATGTCTAGAAGCGGGTCTACGACAAAAAGCTGTTCAGGACAGCGACCCCGGGGATATTACCTATAACGGAACTGAGGGTAGTGAGCGCGAATGTTCGACCATTATTTTTCTTCTCCGCTGGTGGACTTGACGAAGACGTTTGGATACTGTCTGGTATGGGCGTTATCACAGAGTGGAGCATGTGGACAAGTAGACGCTGGACGAACTGGTGTCAGAAGAAGAAAGGGAGGACACGAGAATGGGAACTCACCACAGCTATATCACCTCCATCCACGTTGGGCGCAGCGTTAGTCCGAGCTTTCGAGAAATAGCGCAGGAGCTAGAAGAACCGACAGATCCGCCAAGCGAGATTGAGCGCAGAGCGAAGGATGGATAGGAGTCCTGATTGCTCTCTACCAACGACACCACCGGGCCACTGTTTTGAATACGGCCAATTCGTTGCCAGCGCTAGCTTTTGCGCATACCACAAATATTTCTGCGTATGTTGGCCTCGTAGGTCTGGTCCTCGGACACCCTGCTTTGGCTCACGGACCCGCGTGTCAACCGGTGGATGCGAATGCGAATGTGGATGCGTTGTGAAAGTGGATGTGGCTGTGAAAGCAGATGAACAACGCCGGCGGGCTTGTATTAACGGAATTCGTGCGTGTGCTAGCTGAGAGAACTCGACGTACGCGTGCGCGTGTTCTTGCGGTGCTTTCGCCTTCAGGTTCTTGCGCACGTGCCACTCATAGTACTTGTGTGGCGCCGGCGTCGCGTCTGGGTGCGTGTGTGGGTGAACATGATGTTTCGGATGGTACGGCCAGTCCCACTACAATTCATGGATGGGGACTGCTGCCAGTAGCTGACGGATTAGTCGTCGCGCAGGTGCTGCTGGCCTGTCGTAGATTGAAGCTAGTTCGGGACAATGGAGAGGAGGGTGGACTGAAGTTGGCCGCTCGCGGACACATAGGTAGGAGTCGGCTGCGGAATCATTGGGCGCTCAAACCATTATTATCTCACGTGTAGATTCGCGTCGCAGATATTGACAATAAATGAGGGTATGAATGCTTTCGACGCGCGCACTGGAGCTGAATACGAAGAGCGGGGCAAAGAAAAGAACGCGGTAAAGGGGTGTGAGAACGAAGACTTGTCAAGCTTGCGTGCAAAGTCGACTGAGAACGTCCCCTTGCAACAGTCGCGTTGTTTCATTGTAAAGCTCGGCCTGACTTCGATGTCGATCTGGTCGGCCCAGAAGACGTGGTGTGAACTGGGTACAAGGCAGAAGCTCAAAATGTTGGAGCTCGCAGCTGCTCGCACTGTGGTCGCCAAGGCCCAAGTCCGAGTACAAGGTGCACCAGAACATTGCACGGATGACCATTAGGATTAAGCGACGTCACGGTGGAAGACTGGAGTACAGGAAGACCGTGCGAAAAATACCGCGAATGTCGGACCGAACCGACCCGGACTTTCCGCCATTGACATGACATCGGCTTTCATCGGCTAAGATCAGGTCTTCTCCGCGTTCACGAGAACGCCAGACAATACCACGGATGCCCAAAGAACTTTCTTTATCAAAGGGCCGCGGACCCTACGTGACCCAGGCATGCAAAATCTGCCGTGCCAAGTGAGCAAACCCATTCCATATCATGATGAACTTCATCGTCTCTGAATGGTAACAAAGAAAGTCGAAGTGTGATGGCGTGAAGCCGGTATATATCATTCACATGCCGTCTTCAATGCAGCGCTGACATAAAATCAGGTGTGCGGTTCTTGTGCAGCCTCCGGGAAGGATGACAAAGTGCGTCCTGCGAAAGGCATAGACATGAGCCTAAAACGAGGTACAGTGTTCCTGGGGAAGGGATACAGGCCGAAAATACACAGAGGCAGATTTTCAAGCGCTCCAGAAGCGCGCCGATTCTCTGCAAGGCTATGTTGACAGACTAGAAGCAATGCTCGCACGGTGCGAGTGTCAGGATGTATCCTCCCATCTCCGGTTTCGACCACAGGAGCCTGGAGAACAAAGTGAAAAGGAAGGAGAATCCGACGCAGATGCGCTCGATTCGGACGAAGAAATCACCCGAGAAATCGCAGTGCCTATGGAGCATCTCAAGGTAAGATACTCAATCCAATTTCTCAGAAATATGTAAATCATATTGAGACGAACTCAGTTGGATGATCGCAGCGGAAGCCTCCTTCTTCATGGTATTGCAAGTTCGACAATCAGTGGTGGTACAAATGCAGCCCCACGGGTCCAGGAGGTGGTCGAAAATCCAAACGCGTCCTACGTATTGCAGGTGGAAGGCATTGATGTGACCCAGTCTCACCGGGAAATTGATTGGTCGAGACATCTGCCGCCAGAGGTAATTCTAGAAAGAAGAGAACACGACAAGTATGTGTTGCGGTTAGCTGTGAACAATTCTGAGCGACTTTTGCAGAGTCCTCGACTTGTCTTTCAAATTTATCATGATGTGGACTTTGCGTGTGGTCCCTTCGCTCTTTCTTCGAGATATGTATCGTGCTTTGAGCGTTCCGCGCTCAGAAGAACCCCCGCGAACGCCGCACTACTCCCCCCATGCTACACAACGCCATATTATGTCTGGCGTTAGCTTTCTCCGACAAGCCGTACTTGAGAGACCCAAAGACACGTCTGTGTTTCGCGACGGCCGCGAAAACATTACACGCATACACAAAAGCGGACCTCAGCACAGTACAAGCAATGGGCCTTCTGAGTTGAAGTCTTTTTTCCTCCTTGGAGACAGCCGTTCACGTGTAAAATTCTCTAGGCACATTCTACTCGGATTTCGGGGAAAGAATACCAGCAGAGTTGTATTTCGGTGTGTAGACATTCCCATGCAGTGTGTCTTCGCTCAGACGAATGCTTCTTAGGAATGAGTAGTAGACTTGGTATGACCCGTCAGTTTGTCTTATTTATGAGAATTTCAATTTTGCTTAGTCGCCTTCTAGTTGGCCTTGGTCTTGATGCTACGCCATGGGCTGAAGCTGGTCTGATTGAAATCGATGAAATCAGATGGAGAAACTGGACTCACTGGATGTTATTCTGCTTGGTATCTGTTCTGTATCTTGTCCCTCTCCAACAACACTAATGCAGGCTCTCTCAGGATGCTACCTGGGCTCTGTATTTTGGGTGGGATCTAGGTGGACCGCCTCGGCGGAGTATCCCGATGCCATTCGTAGATTCCGATATGGACCAAAGTCCATGGTACTATGCCCCAGGCGAACATTCCTCCGCAACCCAACTACCTCACCCTCGTATTTTTCGAAGCTTCAGCCCTCTTTGTGATAGGGCGCCAGATTTCCGAACTAGTGTGCGTCCTTGCGCTCGTTACAGCCGCACCTTTGACGTCCGTATAGCAATAATTGGCGCTTTTCAGCTCGACCGAATGCCGCGCAAGTGGAGGAGCAGATCGCAAAAATTGAGTGCGGGTGTCCCTTGACCTCTTGTCGTTTTTGACTGATTCCGATACGCAGTCTGGAACTCAATGACTGGAAAAGGCGACTTCCACCGCAGCTTGACATTACGCTGGAGAACAGAGCTAGCTCCACCCCGCAGCGGCTCATGCTGCACCTCGCATATTGGTGGTGTTCCCTCACCCTACACCGACCCTTTTTCAACTGCACGTCGCTTCATCATTCGGATCCAGAAGTCGGCCACAACAAGGTGCATCAAAAATAAAATGCGCTCCTGCACTCACCGTAACCTAATCTACCGCAGTTATGCATCCACGCAGCAGAGAACATCCTCGAACTCATCGAGACATGGTCTTCTTTGTATACCTTGCGCCTCACCACGGCCACGATGCAGGCGATCATCTTCGGTGCGGGGACGGTCTTCTTGCTGTGCGCACTTCGGGCGACAGCGGGCCTGCGGATTGAGAGCGACAAACTCCAAGTCAGGCTCACGCAGGTACAGACATGCACAAGGTACCTCCATGAAATGGGCAGTACATGGCCATCCGCAATGCGCACAGGCAACATGCTCCAGGCTACATTGAATGACAGACTGCGGCCTGTCATTGTGCGCCGGCTGGCGCACAGGGACGTACAGATTTTCACGGCGACCACCTTGGACAGGGAAATACCCACTACATCTACCATGCACAAGGGCCACGAGACTGGTCTGCCGGCAGAGGCTGCACTATCGTATGTCCCCGAGTGGGATTCACAGCTGGATCCCACGCCAGGCTGGTCCGAGCCACCTTTAGACAGTTTCCTTGAGCAAATGCAGAACGCACCAGCCGCATTCGGTGCTGGAGTTCAGGCTTTCCCAGCGTCAATGGGAGCGGCCACCGTCCCCGAGCTCACCTTCCCTGAACCGGATCCTTTCGGGTTCCTTCTTCCAAACTTTGACTACTTCCGTTCGCTGGAACTTTGGGATCAAGACTCGGCGGAAAGATCTGCGAGACCATAATTCTCCCCATAATCCCTGTGGGTCACATCTCCGGCGACACAGGAGATGAGCGAAGGATGACGTTTGGATACCCGCTCGCCGGCCGCATTGTCGGTGTCGGGTACGTCTCCGTGGTGACCAGTACTTGCATATCAATTTTAATATTATCACTTCATTAAAGTTCACGGCGAATCCACGAAAGTCAATCCTCTGAAAATTGTCTGAACAATCTGAAAATGGGAGAAAGACAGTTTATCACCATCCCCGATAGTTTGGGCTCTTAAGAGGTGCATGCTGAACAGACATACTGAAAGGGCAAGCAAAAGGTTTCTTCAGGCCAGCAAATAGGAGCTCCATCTTTGATCGGAATTTTCTTTCCGCCCCTATCTTTCTTTTCTTTGCTGACGAACGATTGTAAGATTCGTTCCAGACAGTCACTACTACCATTTCGACCTGAGACCTTCACCCACGATCATCGACCCTAAACGTTGCGGAAGGCCACTAGTCAAGCTAGAGAGACTCGGAGTTCGACAACTCACCGAACCGTGGCAGCACGACTATTACACTGACTTAGATGGCTTTACCCTCTGAGCGCCTTCGCTATGGCTCCAGCAGTGGGACTACTTTCTGGCCCCCCTATGAGAAGACTGAAGATTGAAATTCGGATGGTGAGCGACGCGCAAAGCCACACAAGAAGCCACACGTACACATGTGTCGATATTCTACCACTGGATGCTTGCAGACGGGATAATGTGCGTCGGGCCACGGATCATCAAGCTCCATTCTACACAATTCCATTCGATGGAAGCGAGCTGACCGAAGAACTTGTGAGTCGCCGCCAAACCCAAGTTGGCTGATACTTGGACCTTGGTGTTCTCATGTCTGATTTTTTTTCGGGGTAGTATCTGCTGCCAGCCCTTCGCACCACGGACGACATGCGGACATTCACGGAGGCACAGTCTACTTGCTGTTGTGCCCACTACGGGATTGTCGGCCCAGGCAATACACAAATCGCCTGGTTCAACTTGTGAGGCTTGGTTATTCTGGACTGTGGCTATGGTAATCTGCAAAGGTCTGGCCCGAAGTCCCACGAAGTAACATGCTGTATCTCGATTCCTAACTTGTATTTTTTTGTTCCACATGGCGTACATGATACATAAACCGATAAAAAAATGGTCCATCTCATCTTATCCCATCTACCTCTCAATCCTCGTCCTCCCCAAACGTCACCGTCCGCTCCCTAGCCGTCCCAACCGAGAATTCGCTCGTCGACGTCGAGGCCGTCGAATCCTGCCGCCGCAGTACTTCCAGCACATCGAACTCCGCTTGCGTCAGCGGGCTATCTGTGCGTTCGATGTCGAACGGCGACGCCGACCGCACCGGCTCAGCGCCATCTCCCTCTCCCTCTCCCTCTTCCAGTCTGCCGACGTCTGGCGGGTCTTCGGGTTGCGTCCAGATCCGGACGCCACCGTCGTGGCTCCCCCGTCGCGAACATGAATGGGTCGTCCGCGGCGTGGTTCCATGCGATGCACGTCAAGTCGCCATTCTGCTGAGCCGGCGGGATGTACCGCAGCAACGTCCCGCTCTCCTGGTCCCAAATATGGATGTCCCCAGCTGTGCATTGGCATCAGTATAAGCCAGGAAGAGGTGACCGCGAGAAAACGCACCTTTGCCGGCACAAAGAACTAGTTCGTCGTTCTTCCCGCCGAAGTAGCTAGGTCCAGCGAACTCGACGGCGCGCTTGGGCATGTACGTGTGTCTATGCGAATCTGAGTAGCTGCGCGATGCGTAACCGGACCGACACCACAAACCTCAGTGTCAGTCGTGCTACGAGGAGCGCGGCGTTTTCCCTGTCCTTGAGCAATTCCATTCTCCACAGTTGTGGCGGAGCCTACAAGACGTCAACACCTGAATTGAAGATTCATGACTACGCAACATACTTTGTTTTCGTAACTGACAAGCGCAATAAGCCCTTGGCGCGTGTTCCGCGCCAATGTGACATCTCGCACATCGTTCAGCACAGGTGTTTGACTGCGGGAAAAAGACGGTCAGATTCAGGACACGGCGTACCAGCGAGATACGACATACTGTTCGACCTGCTTCAGCTCCATGTTGTATACTGCAAAAGCAGTCAGATTTGAATCCGTGGAGAGAAAAAGCTAAAGCCACCCACCCACAAGACGTTTCTCGGCGGGGGATTTGCTTGGATGCAACCCGGTTGGCGACTGCAGCAAGGGCCCAACACCGAGAAGACGAGTGCCGTCAGGCGTGACTGCCACATCGTGCAGTTTCATCGGGCCGAAGTCGTACTGATCTAAAATCTATAATATCGAGTTAGAGAGTTGGTGGCCTTAGAGTCTTTGTACGTACATTGCCACGGAGGTCCTAAACGATAAATTGTATCAGAGGGAGTGAAGACGAGTCAAAGACGATATTTACCAATTTCGTAACAGTATTCCCCTCGACGGACAAGAAGCTCTGACTGCCAGGGAACCATGTGATAGATTCGACATTGGTTTGCCGGTCAATGGTCTTCTGGCAGACGCCATCCTGTGTCGGGGAATAAACAGAAGAGCATCAGCAATGTGTTCGCGGCTAAATGACATGGCATAGAGAATCAATGTATTTGTCCTCCAACCCACCTCCGTCCAGACTTTCATGCCTCTGATCAGCTTGGTTAACAACACATTGCCTGTATCGGACCTGTACGGTGGTCAGACGTCGTGGGTAAAAAATGGACTGTTCTGTGTGCGTGGAGAGCAGGTTGCCTTTTGTGGTATTTGAATTACCATAAAAGGCGCCCCACTTGCCGACCGTTTCGCACATACAGACAGATACTGTCAACACTCACCAGGCAACCTGACCCACAAAGCCTTGGGCGTGGGCGAGTACACGATGTGACGTGAGCGTTCCCTGTCATTATAAAGCTTAGCTAGGGAGTACACAAAAGGATTGAACGCACCTTTTCTATCCGCCAGATGATTGATGTACGGTCCCAGCTATCACGAACGCATCAACACAAAGCTGCTTCACAAAACAGTGCGCCTCCCACCTCGATGTCGCCAAGAACTTTCCGTCAGGAGAGAACTGCAAATGCCGAACAAGCGCCTGATGTGCTTCCAGCGCTTCCGTAGCCATTAACTTGCCAAGCTTCGGTCGCAAAGTCGCGATGCGCGAGCGGGTCAGGACAGCCTTGATAGGCTCATCCGCCAGCGTTCGTTTCCGCTCCCCAAAGGTCGTCGTGATCGTTGACGAAGAAGTGCGTTGCCGACGCGGTACACGCGGG
This sequence comes from Mycena venus, assembly GCA_014462655.1. NCBI lineage: Eukaryota > Fungi > Basidiomycota > Agaricomycetes > Agaricales > Mycenaceae > Glaucomycena > Glaucomycena venus. The sequence continues at coordinate 6,784,618 of JACAZI010000005.1, read as the reverse complement.
CCGAAAGGGGCTGCCGCCACGGAGCGCATCTTGACGGTCTGCAGGGCGTTTTTCCAGAGCAGTTTTCCCCTCGTCGGGCCGGGCGTTGCGGGTGCACCACCGGCCTCACTTCCCGGCACCGCACTGGCCAGAGAAGCGGGGGTGCCGGGAACAGTCGCAGAAAGATCGAGGGAAGGCGACGCGGTGGGCGTACCCTCTGATGTGGTGGGCAAGTGCGTGACGCTCGTCATTGCAGACGCCTCGCGGGAATGCCCGTTCGACACAGGAAGGATGTTCGCTTCCAAGTCGTCGCTCTTCTCCGAGTCGCTGCTCTCCCGCGAAATCAGGTTGACCGTCTTGGAGCTCAAGCGCGCAATCGCTTTTTTGGCTCTGCGGAAGCGCCTTTTGACGCCACGGAAGAAACTCCAGGTCCGCTCGACTCCAGGAATTGCGAGGAACTGCTCTTTTGTCTCGAGGAGGACATCGAGAAGCCATTTTCGCCCACGATGCCGCAGGAAAATGTAACGTTCTGAGGCAAACCACGCGCTGACGGCTGCTAGACCAAAGGAGGTGAAGACGGTGAAGATAGTGGTGATCGTGGATGTGATGATGTGCTGCGAAAGGAGCACGATTAATACAATGTTGTCATTGATTGTGCAGGATATCTGTCCTACCTGGCCAGAAGCGTATGCAAATAGGCAAAGACCGATGGAGAAACATGCCACAGACATAACGAGGAATACCAGAGGTGATCGTTTAATCCAAATGAGAACCCACCAGGGAACGCGGTGCCCGGGGGAACGGCTGTAAATATGATTAGTTAAACAGGTTAGCGCGTCAAATAAATGTGCATACTACATGGCTTGCTTCCAGGTGAGCCCCAGCAAGCTATTGACCGCCGCAGCGATGCTAAAAACGAGGGAAGCAAACCAGAAGGAGTTGACAGCGTCTCTGATGGGGGTTCCCGTTAAATTGAAAGAGAATTGGAGGGTTGTCGCGGTGACAGCTGAGAAAAAGGTGGCGACAGTCGACAAGTTGAGTCTATAGAACAAGATCAAGACAAGTCACGGAAATGTGCAGCGAAGCTCACTGGAAGATGTCAGCATGGGGCAGAGAAAAATAAATTGAGACTTACCAGGTTATCTGTCTTGTGTTTTTGTCCGAATCGAATAGTCGGAACACCTACTTCGACAAACATCACGAGGGTGGAAGTGATACTATCGATATGTTCTCCCATCTCAGCTGTGAGATCGTGCACATATCTCTGGACGGCTGGGTAACGGAATTGACCTGATAGTCATCGTTAGCCCAGGTCAAGTTTACAGCAGACAATAATTACCCTGATAGACCTGCAAGCATGATGCCCAATACTGCAGCATTGTCAGATGCCATCTCATGCCATCCTTTGAAGGACTCACCCTGAGATCGCCCTCAAATGAAGTAATGGACGCATTTATCGCTTCATCGTTAAATTCCGGAAACTCGTTCAAGCATCGACCGAATGTTACAATGTTATTCGCCAATGCCTCGAACTGCTCCGGGAATTTTTCCTGCGGAACATTCATAAGCACCGTGTCATCACAACACTGTACGAGGACATGCCCACCAAGTCGAGGCTTTCATCAATTGCCGGCCGGGCAACATGCGGCGGAGCGCTATAGCCCTTGGGAGCTTTTGTTCTACTGCGTCGCCCTTTGGTTTTGGCGTCCACGACATGTTCTCGGGTTGCATGCGTGATCTTTCGGGGGAAGAGATCGGCAGCATTTTCGCGGTACAGAAAGAGCATCTGCGCTATTCGCTCCCGAAGATGGAACGCCGACGATAAAATCGCGACTGAGGAACCCAGTTGGCGTGTTGCATTGGCAAAATTTCGTAGCTAGGGAACGATTAGACAACCGGCGTGCAGGAGAGTTGACACTCACTTGCTTATCCAGGTTTTCAATTCTTCTTGAGAATTTGTGGAACGTCTCAGCCCCGGCGGTTTGCCGGTGTTCGTCGACGCTCGCTGCAAAACAACTTTGAACATGACGTGGTGAAATCAACAAAAACCGCACTCACGGACGTCTTTATCGTCTTCGAAACTTGGCTGCTGATTTGGGTCTGATGTCAAGTACAGCAAGTTAGCACCCAAAGCAAAGAATAATAACGTAGCAAAACGCACTCAGATCCCCGGAACTGCCGGGGTGCTGCAGTAGCATTTCGACCAGGCTGAGGATGGTCTCTCGCCGAGAAGGGAAGGACCGTGGTCCTTCATGCTCGATCTCTGTTGACATCTGAGCGAGGAGGGTCAGCCAACGCCTGTCCATGGATGGGAAGAGCTGCTAGCCTTTCGCCAAGATATTCAAAGTTATTTCTGTATGTAATGAACGCGTAAAAGTTCGTTGTTGAAAGTTCGTGCGTGTCGTGGTGAGGAGCCAGACTATAGTGGTGGCGCAGCCTGGTAATTATCGGATGTGGGGTGTCGTGAAGGGTCGTAGCGCAAAAACGGCACACGAGGAGGGGTGGGGTAACGCAAGTCGAGGCGCCTATTTCTGTCAACTTTCGCCAAAGCATGTGTTGTACAAACAGTTGTGTGTCCGGCTTTGTCTTACGTAACTTACCCCGGGCTCGACGGCCGCATTGTCTGCCGACGAAAATCAGTCCGAGTAGGTTTCGGACATACGTGTAAATTTTAGAGTTGACTTGAATGCAAGCTGCCCAAGGTTGTTTTGAATTTTCGCGATTTTGTGCAAGTTTTTGGCAACGGCTTCTTCCGCTGCGTTGATCTTCCGGTCTTCCGATCTTCCGGCATCGCGCCTGACAATGGCCACGTGATCGCATTGACATCTCCGAGATTCCGACGGCGATGATTTCTTTTGCCTCTTTCCCAGTGCAGCCCGAGCGAGCCTCGGAGTACGCCCGACACTTCCCGGACGATGACGACCACATGGATCTTGACGACGGCGACTTTGAAGCGGGGGGATCCAAGATAACATGGCCAGGAGAGACCATCACTTCGTCTCAGCTTTACATGCGGTACGGAGAGCTGGACGTGCTTTTGCAAACAATATTCAAACGCTGGTGGATAGCGGACATGGTACATACGTTGAGAACGAGGAGGTCGTTGCATCCGTGGCGGGAACAATAGAACGCGTGAACAAGCTTATAACTGTGCGCGCAATCCGGACAAAGTATGCGATGGCGCATGTTTCTCGACCATTCGACTGATGTTTGCTCCAGATACAATCCTGAAGTTGGTGACCTAGTTGTTGGAAGGATAACTGAGGTACCTCTACCTCCACACGAAAGTCCAAGAAAGCCTCAGAATCAATAGGTCCAACCGCGCCGGTGGAAAGTCGACGCCAATTCGCGGCAAGACGCGGTCCTCATGCTGTCCTCAGTAAATCTACCAGGTGGTGTACAGGTACAGTCGATCACTGCTCGCAAATAATATCCGCCAACCATCGTCCTAGCGCCGAAAACTAGAAAGCGACGAGCTGCAAATGCGCAACTTCTTCGAAGAGGGCGACCTCCTCGTCGCCGAAGTCCAAGCATTCTTCGCAGACGGCGCAATGTCGCTACACACACGTTCCCTAAAATATGGCAAGGTACCCTCGCCTTCTTTCTTTTGCAAGAGCTTGTTATAACAAAATATATTTATTTTTAGCTCCGAAACGGCCAGCTCGTCACCATCCCGCCCATCCTCGTCCGCCGCCTAAAATCGCACTTCATAACTCTCCCCTGCGGCGTGGACCTCATCCTCGGGCTGAACGGCTACATCTGGGTGAGCAAGCACGTCAAGGAGAGCGAGCAGGAGGGCGCGAGGAGGGCTTCGATGCCGAGGCCGTTTATTCGAATCGCAACGATGTGAGCTATCCTCCCCTCCCTTCATTTTAATCGTGTCTTGACGACGGCATTTTGACAGTTCATCGACGACTCGACGCGAACCGCCATTTCTCGCGTGGCCAATATCATCCAAGTCCTAGCCTCGCATTTTGTGCCGTTAACGGACACCTTGCTCCTGGAAGCGTATGAATGGACAGTCGAAAACGACACAGACGCCAAGGGCCTCCTCTCAGAGGACGTCGGAGACGCACTAGTAGCTACTATTACAGCTCGAGGCTGAAAGTTGTATGTATTTCAACACGTATGAGGGTACATGAATCAGTGTTAGTTAGATTTGTGTTGGGTATGCAGATACTAGTGGATGAGTGAATGAATGAATGAGTGTACATTGAGTTCGAAAGCTCTAGCTCTGAATATAGTATACTTGAATCAAGCGCGCCGCAACCACCCCACCTCTAACCCGGTCATCGTGCGCAAACTCTCAGGGTACGACCCGTTGCTCTCCTTCAGCAGCCCTGCCAACCGGCGACAGATGTCCATGGGGTAGAACAGATATTCCGCCTGCGGAAATCCGGGGTACGTGTTCAGAATGCTACGCCGTTGCCATGAGTAAATGGAATGGAGAAGCGAAACGAAGCGAAAGAAAAAAAAAAGCGGAATAACGTACCTCTGCAAGTCCGCCGTCGCCTCCGACGGGCCGAGCAGCTTGTACAGCACCTTCGCGGTGCGGATGGACGCGCTCCGCGGCATGGAGTATTGCGTCTGCGTGGTGTACGCGAGCCGCATGTGCGGCTTGAACAGCCAGACCTAGCGAGGGATGAGCATGAGTACGGATATACGGACATGCGGACTAGGATCCGGGCGGTGGGAAGGAATGAAGATACTATACGTACAAGGATCCGAGCCCGCTCCTCTTCCTCGTCAAGTATGATGAAACGATACGACGCGTGGGCTTCGACGAACTCGGTCATGTCCTCCACGATGAACGCCGAAAGGGGGAGCTTTGAGGGCCTAAAAGAAGAAAAGAATATTGAATTATGCACCGTCTTCGAATGGAAAAGACCGGGACGACGCACTCCGTCGACGAGCTGACCGGCCGAATCGCATACTTGAGCATCCGGAACACATTCGCGTTCTCGTTCCCCGACCCAGCCTGATGCTGATGCTGATGCTCCTGGCACCGTCCAACAACAGCGCCGCATATGCACCGCACGAGCCGCCAGTCCTCCCCGCGCTACACGTGTGTCAGTAAATGCAGATGATCATCATGTAAAAAAGGGAAAGCAAAGGAAAAGAATGTGTTCTCTAAAGTAGCTCCCGAGACGTGAACCTCAATAACACGAGAGTTGTTTAGAAGAGCAACTGGCGCGAACGCGGCCATTGATCTTGGACGCTGTGTATCAACCGATGGTAGCCGCCGCCCCAGTACCGACAACAGCCAGCCCACCGCACGCGAGCGAAACCTGCAAGGGTTTCGGCGGGGTCGAGTCGTGGCGGTCGAATAGCGGGACGGACGACCGCTGGTGGGGAATCCAACGCCGGTCTTCTTATTGGCCCGAGAGGGAAAAAGAAAGGAGGACAGTGAAGGCAATACACACACACCTTGGTCGAGTCCGCCGGACAAAGATGGTTCTTCACCATCGCCTCCTCCTCAAACAGGATGTAACTCCCCCCAACCAGCGCCTGCCCCACTTCGGGCCAGAACCCGCCCTTCCCGTGCTTCATCACCCGCTCGTTCAGCTTCTGGTCCGTATGGCACATCCACGCGTCGACAAGCTCCTCCCAGTGCTCCGACGGGAGGTCCTTGTACGTCCGGACCCGCGTGGACTGCACGAGCGGCAGTGAGCACGACGCGCAGATGAAGCTCGTCGGATTCGCGGTGGACAGCTGCGTCGCGTCAAGGAGCGGCGCGGAGTACGTCTCTGCGGTGGCGGATGCGGCAACGGTGGGTAGCGTGCTCAGCTTGATCTCGTAATGCGCGCCTTGCACGCGCACTTGTTTCTTGCCCGGGGTGATGCGTCCGGGGAGGACGAGGGGTAGGGAGGTATGCGGCCCGCTCTTCACGACGAGGTAGTCGCCGCCCGCGCTGGATTCCGCGTCCCCGCCCGCGGGTAGCACCTCCGCCTCGATATCCACGCCCGGGGTGGCACCCCTCACGGTGAGGAAGACGAGAATATGCTGCAGATTCTCATGGTGCTCCGCGACATATGTTACAGCAAATGCGGCTGGAAATATCGTCAGCAGGAGGAGCTGCGCGGGAAAACAATGATGTGTGCTTACACTCGGACTGAGAAACGGACGGCACTGGAGGGGAGTTGGTAACCTCAGATCGCAAACCAGAGCGTGACCCGGAGCTTCGAAGCCACGACAGCGACGGTGCGGACAGGCTTCGGGTGCGAATGGGTTTTTTGCGGATTGCCGACGCGGGCGCAATCGGAGGTGGTTGATTAATATGAGGTGGGGGCGCCTCCTTCACGAATTCGGGAAGGGTGAGCATGGCTTGGGGGTCTTCGAGTCGTACGCTGTCCGGTACAGCTTCCCGAATAAACTCGGGTAGTGTCAACATGGCATCCGGATTCTTCATCCTCGTGCCAGTGGGCTGCAGCACGGCGTCTTGGCCATGAAGCCGCCCGGCGTCCGAGTAATCAGCCAAATGCCCGACGAAAGCCTCTCGCTATGCAAAAATGAGTCGGGTATATTGACGCATTGCTTTGGTTCTCACCTTCGCCACATCGCGTTGCCGAGCCCTCTCCAATCTCGTCTTCATCCCGCCGTCCAATATGACCGATTGATCCTTTAACGTACGCTCCGAGGCCTTCCCGAGAAGCTCCAAGAGATTCTCGAGCTCGCGGGTATCAGGATCTTTCGCTTTTTGCTTGCCACGCGAGACGGCGGACGCGGAGCCCTGGCGCCTCGCCTTCTCCATCTGCGCCAACTTGGAGGACTTGAGCTCTACCCTTTGGTTGTGCAATTGCGGCGCAACAAGATACAGCCTGTCGATGGCCATCGTGACCGCCTCCAAATCCAACCGCATCTTCTCGTTTCCGGTAGCAAGCGATGGGGAATGCAGGCCGTTGTGCTTGGACTTGGAGTCATCATAGCTGGACCGGATGGACGCGGAATCATATTGGGGCGGGGTCTCGTGGTGGTAATCGGCGACGTCGTATTGAGGAGGGAGGTGCTCAAAGCGCTCCGTCCGCTCTTTGCACATGGCCACCACCGATTCGAGCTCTTCGTCTATCTTGGACCACAGCAAGGTCTTCTCTACCGCGACGACAGGGGGTGTGTTCGGAGGAAGGGGTTCTTGCTGAGACGACTGGCGCTCGACCTGGAGGTCGCTTAATTGGCGTTTGAGGGTGTTGAACAAGTCTCCAGGCGGGTATAGCGATTCGTCGAACCGATCCTCCAATGGTGTTAGCCGGGCCCCTTGGTCAGCAGAGTGGATAACAGATAGCCGATTGAAATGAGATAATAATGAGACGATTGACTCCGCGAGGTGCGCGTCCGAGGGCTCGAGGGTGTGCGACATTTGGTCGACTCTGTTCCGAAGCTCGTGGATGAGAGCAGCGTCCGAGTTTCCCTGAATCTCGACCATTGCGTCAGGGGGATCGCGACTGCGAAGATTAGAGACAAGGGTCTGGAGCGCAGACGAGGACTGGAATTCCGTCTGCGGATCGGCGGAGGTCGTCGGCGATGAGGGCATCGAATGCCTTCGATCCGGAACGATGGGATTCCATGGGGTGGACCCGGAGAGCAGGTTGTTTAGCGTCATTAGACATGTCTTTTCGACATATGCAATGGAGGGCATTACTTCCTGCTACAACACGGTGTGAGTAGGACATAAAGGAGTTGTGCTTTGTCTGGACTGACCAGAACCATCGTCGCATTGGACTCGGACGCTGGCAAAGTGCGAGATGGCCCCGCTTCAACCTCAGCCTCGACATGGACCTCAGGCGGCGAGTGCTGTTGGAGGAGTTCCCGCGGAAAAGGAGAGGGAATTGCCGAGGTCAGGATGGGATCCAGGGCCTGCTGCTTCTGCGGCTGGGTCGCCGTTCTGGTCAGTGTGGCCATGGTGGACGAAGCAATTCCGCAATGTCTCAAATTAGTATTTGCGAGGAACAAACAGCGCTTCGGATATTTCGGAATTAAGCTCCTTGAGTCCGTAACGCTTCCAATCTCCTACGTCGACGTCCCAACTCGCGTCCAATTCGATGAGGACTTTGTGGGCGGTGTTTGAGTTGTCCAACTTCGGTTATCTCCCTCCAAATACCTTTCCCTCCCCGATTTTTTTTTAGGAATTCGTGTATTTGGCTGTTCTGTTTCCCCCCCACACAAATTTCTTGTCTTTCCTCAGTTTTGCGCAAAACTACAACACCATCACAATACCGCCGTATTCAAGATCTGCCAGACTGTGCCCCGTCGCAACATCAGATCCACTGCTAAATCCTCAAACCTGTGGTCGCAATGATACAACACTACTCATTGACTGGCCAGGAACACGACAGGCCTGTCTTTATCGACACCACCACGCTTGTATACGCGCAGCCAAGTATCTATTGTATTTCCCTGCGCTGATGTTCTCAATGACTTTGATCCTACACTGGCTCAGTTGCGTTCACAAAGACGCGAATACACGCGTGGAACTCCTCCGTGCGAATGTCTTCTCGAGCTTCTACAGGCCGCCTATCTGTCCATGTCTATCCTAAACGCGCATCTACTGTCTTAAATGGCTGCTCCCCGACAAAAATCTGTGCTTGGGATTTAGAGCGATGTTGTGGGTCCAGATAGGAAGGTGTTTTATTATACCTTTTATCGGTCTACTGTCTTTCGACACGCCTGGGAATTTGGTTGTTTTTGGACGGCAACCCGTCCGTTCTAGGGAGTGGCGTGAATGAGGGCAACATCGATCGGCCAAATCTCCCCCGAAGGATTATACTATTGCTCGCGGAATCCGCCCCCTCAAAGGCCGCTTTTAAACGATGGGACTTGCCAAAACGAGAGGATCCTGCGTTGTGTGGCACTGCTCCTTCGTCTGTCTATGCTGTCAAAATGCCAATTTACATGCTCGCTCGACTGCTGTTGCTGTTTGAGATGCTGTTCCCAGTGAGACGTTTTTTGCGCATCTCGATCTGAAGACGGCTCTCTATAATGACTGTTACCGTCTCCTTGTGTGCGGGGACTCCTTGATCGCTAGATGGCGTGTTTCGGATACAAATTTTGGACTTACGACCCTAGGCCATTTTTGCGACAGCTATACCGCAACCATGCACAACTTCCGCACAGAATGTTTGGATCAATGGGCACTGTCCTTTCTGACGCGTAATTCTCCTGGAGGACCCCAACTTTACAAGGACAGGAGGAGCACACTGGTCAATTCTAGCGATGTCACTGACTCGGCCGCCTGGCGCAGAAAAGACTCTACCCGAGATAGAAAGCCGTGATGAACAACCACGCCCAATTTCCGCGACTCTTTCTCTCCGAGCCACTGGTCGGCTTTCGTTTCTACAAATACATCGACGAACGCTACATACATGCACAGTCGGCCTTAAGCATACACCTTCTCGTTGAAGCCAGGGAGGATCGTCGCCGTAGCATGGTCCGGACGTAGCGTGCCTGCCTTTGTGCGCTGCCACTTCTGCTTCGCAAACGTCCATTCTGCGGTGGTCAAATTTATCTTCAGCACCCACCGAGCCCTCTTTCCCAAACACAGAACGCAACGCACCTTCCATCGTCGGCACAGGGTTCCCGCTCTTCTCAAACTCGTTCTCGGTGTATCCTTCGCGCTGGAGCAGCGGCGAGTCCTTTATGGTGGAAAGTTTGACGTCGTTGTGGGGTCTACAAGTCGAGTCGTCAGTGCGTTGGTTTGGCATCATCTCTAGTGGACTGACCGCGAAAAATAGAGTAGCCCAAGGCGGTCTACATGCTGCTGGTCCTTGGGCGGAACCGTGACACTGGAAATTTAAATGGCCGTCAGACGAACTCCTCGGCCAGCCTGAGCCGGAGTACTGACCGGTGGACTGTGCTCTTGACGTATCCTCCCGTGATGAACTGCAGCGCGTCGCACGCGTTCACGGTCAGCGTCGCATCCTGCGGCTTGACCCACTTCCACTCGTTTGTCGAGGGGTACTTGATCTGGAGGCCGGCAACCGGTTGGCGGAACAGCAGCGTGAAGCTACCGAGGTCTACCGTGACGCGAGATTCAGCATCCCGTTGAGGGGCGGTAGGGGGCTGACAGTACTTACCGGTATGTCCGTACGACCAGTTTTTCAGCTTTGCGTTGATCTCGGGCGGGTACTTCGAGTAGCGCATGTACCGCAGGTGGTCCTATATATGTTCCAAATCAGCGCCAACTTGAAAAGAAGGTGATATCGAAGAACCAACCTCGCTCTTGACCTGATACTGGTGGATCTTGGTGAAGTAATCTTCCGGGAGCTCAAGGGGTGAGTGCCAGTAGGACGAATAACGGATCGAGGACTTCGGTGTGGAGAGCCTGCCGCCTCGTCAATATCGAATGTAACGCGAAAGCGGTATTACCGCAGCATCTTACGCGGGCAAATTCTTCCACCTCCTCGAGTCGCTCCGCGATCACGGTCGGGTGGTCGTGGGTGAAGTCTCCGTTGAACTCTGTGCACAATGTCAACGAAGTCGAGCAAGTCAAGGCGACGATGTGCTTTACTGGGAATATTGTAGATCTCGATCTTGTCCCTGATCTGGTTCTCTTCGTCGATGCTATGTCGCTGCTATCAGCTACCCATTCAAATGCCTTCGAGGGAGGATACTCACACCCTGCGCCCGGCTGGCACATATCCATTGAACTGGCCCTCGTCTGGCGAAGTCAGTATTGCAATCCAGGTCCGCGCATTATCAAGATGGATTACCTAGACCCTTCGGAACGTACTTCAGCTTCTCCTCCAGCGGCAGCTCGTAGAAACGCTTCCCCATCGCGAACTGCCTGTTCACTCTTTCCTGCGATATCCCAAAACCCCTTACGTAGAAGAATCCCTTCTCGCGCACAGCCGAGATGAGGATATCCGCCTGCTGCTTCTTCCCCTCTGGCGTGCCGAGCTGGCTCAGGTCGACGGTGACGAGGTCAGCCCAGTCCAGTTGCTCCTGCAAGCGTGGTTGAAAACGTCAGATTCAGTCCTCTCACCGCCGCGTTTCCTTGCGCTGACCTTGGTTTCGGGCACATGGTTGAACGTTCCGAGCTCAGGGACGGGGACGGGCATGGTAGGCTAGAATGTGTATTCAGACTAATTCTCTCTTGGAATGCGTTTATAATAGGGTTTCCAAATTAACGATAATGGTCTCATAGGCCTTCTTTATTGTGTTATCTCGCTCACTAAGTCGACTCGGGCGGCGGCATCCATTCATTGCGTCTTCGTATTGCGGGATGGCGCATTTAGACGTTGATGTCGCGGTCTTGTGACCACGAAACAACTCCAAGCCTCCACGCTGTCGGATTAATCATATTCCGCGAAAAGTATATGGCGCGCAAGATTGGAACCAAGAAGGAAACTTCATCCAAAACCACAATATATTATTTCATGAACTAGAGGAACTGAAGAAAAGTATTTCTAGCTCAGCAAGACTACGAGTCAAAGTCGACGCTTTTGACAACGTCCCCCCACTCGTCTAGATGGTCCGTCATTATCTTACACTTCGCCCGAACATCCCGATCCGCCTCCTTTCCTAGCAAAAAGTACCCAGGCCAGGGCTTCCCGCGAGCAGCCCCCTCACCGCGAACAACGTCCACGACAGCGTCCATCGCCTTGTCGGGGTCTCCTATTTGCTTTCCATCGCGGTCAGCGTACGACTTCAGGTTATCCTCCCGCGTGCCGTCGTACGCCTCGATCGGGTTGCTGGTGTCGTAGTTATCCGCGGTACGCACCATCTTCGTACGGAAAGCGCTTGGCTGGACGAGGAGGACGCGGATATTGAACTGAGCGAGTTCGACGGACATTGTTTCCGCTAGCGCGTGCACGGCGGCTTTGGAGGACCCGTACGCTCCTGTAACACGTTCAGATCCAGTTCAACGAGCGGCATGACGCGTTGAGGTACCCAAGCCCTGTTGTTGGGTCAGCGAGATACTACTAGACGCGGCAAAGACTTGGATTGACAATGGTTTCGCATGTCCATGCGCTTCTACTTCCGAGCACGACTATTGTACCTTCGTTCTGCGCCCGCATGTGGGGCAAACAGGCAGTTGTGACGTCGAGGAGACCGAAGACGTTGACCTCGTACTGCCTGCGGACAAGCGCTGAACTACAGTGAGTCGCGTCAGTAGGGCGTACAGGGAACCTACGCTGGAACTCACCCGCCTTCCTCTAGGATTCCCAGGTGGCATGAACCTGCGTTATTCACCAACACGTCTATTCTACCCCAGATAGCAACAGCCTCTTTCATCTTGGACCTGTGGTAAGAGTTATTCCATACTGTTGCCGTAACTAGATCTACATCGCGGATACTTAAGAGCCTCTTCTCCGGCCGTGACATCCAACTCGAGGAGTCGAAGGTTATCACTCGTGGCCTCCAAATTCTGGATAGGCTGCAGCGATCTGGAGGTAGCGATAACGCGGTCGCCTCTTGCAAGCACCGCGGATACCAGGCTGCAACCAAAGCCAGAAGATGCACCTTACAATTTGAAGAATAAGGTTGAGAACCACCAGGAAAGAAAACAATTGACCAGTGATAAGCCACACTCTAGTGGACGACATGGGGGTGTTTGCAGAGTGGACAGGCCTGTGAACCATTCTGTGGGGCCGGTCCGTTGTGCCGAAGAAGAACAATAACGCGTCGCGTCCGACGCGTTGAAGTAGTTGAGAATGACCTTTATGAAGATCTGCTGTATTTGTGAGAATGAGTGCACAATGAGTCTTTTTTTTAAAGAAAATAATGTTGGGATATCCAAAAGCCGGTGGCCGATAGGGCCCGCCAATCTTGGGAAACGGAGGATTGTTCCCTCGCGCTAGTCTGTGAGGTATTTTTGTCTGAAGTTCTTAAAAATGCAAGAAAAGAATGCGACAGCGAAGCCAGTGTCGTACAGAGAAAATGCACTGGCTTCCACGCATTCATGGGCCTCTCATTTCGTAGGATCGGCGACGCAAGTCGCAACGCGTCAGTGGCAGTGCAACTGTCAATCAACCGCACTTTCCATTCACGCCAGGAGCAAGGTCTAGCAATGTCCAAACGTGCCGTTCAGGAACGTGTTGAAAGTCTTTAGCTCCAGCTCCGCTAATTAGATACTACTAGATAGGACACTGTTTTGCGCCTTGGTCTTTTCTTTTTTGGGACGATCTGTGTAGTGAACCGTCTAGATTCGGAAGACGCCTGGCCAGCGCGAAGTACACTGGCACCAGTCATCAATTACTGATCAGGGCGATATTGCATGCACAAACACAAACTTCAGACGTTGTGCTACTGTACTTCCTCGTGCGTAAACCCATTGTGCAATCTAAAAGAAACTTCTTCTCAAGGAGATGATTTGAGGAACGATGGTCTCGGAGACGGCCAGGGACTGGATCTCGGAGACGGCCAGGGACTGGGTCTCGGAGACGACAACGGAGTGAGGCTCGGCAACAACGTTGCGCTCGGAGTCTGAGAGTATGATAGGGGGGTAGTGGGCGAGATACCTTGTATATCGGGAGTCGAGATAGCTTGTATATCGTGAGTGGTAGATTTCTTGTGATTTGGCGGACGCTGCTATGCTTCCGCAGTGCGCGGACCATGCTGATCACGACGTATGCCCAGTATGCCGAGTACGCCAGAACGGGCAGAAGGATAGATCTCACATCCTCCTCCTCCTTCTCCTTCCGTCCATAAGTCCGACCTGTCTTCAAGTACACGACCAGCATGAAAATGCAGTTCAAGAACAAGAAGAGGTTACCCCAGAGATTCAAGGCATGTGGGAGGGAAAATGTGAGCGCGACAAACTGGAACTTAGGGGCGGGCGACTGGATACTCAACTAAATCATGTTAGCATGTCGAATGGCGGTAGCAAATGAACTCTCACAGCTTGCGTAGGGCACATCCATTGCCACGATGTATATCGACGAGTTAGGAGCGCCGATGCGAGCAAGCTAGCCACAAAGAGCGATGCAGAGGCAACTGCCAAGGGTAGGAATGGTGTCAGGAATAAAAAGAAAATGTGCAGCACCAAGGCCAAGGATGCCTACCAATTGGATCAGAGCAAAATTAAGAACCGCGAAACTATCTCACCCCATGCAATGCTCTACGCCAATCCCACAGGCAGCTAGCGATCATGGATTCCCACCCCTCTGGGTAAACCTCGTAATCAACGCATGCACCATCCAACTGAGCAAGATATCGGTCAAAGGTCTTGAACGATATCCTAGACGCCACGGTATAAACCCATTGATTTTTGGTTTCCGCATCGTCAGAGACGGGTTGAGGGTGCGATAGACGGCGGTATTTTTCCTCTTGACCGTGATAAGTTAGATATGATCGGGCTTGATTGAGCGATGTAAGATTGGCTGTCATGAAAGCCCCAGTGAATCTCACCCATGTTTCCATCCGCAAGGCAACTTGGAATCACAGCCACTGGTGGAGTTTTCTCGACGAGATGAGCATCACCAAGTATCATGCGCTCGAGTTCGAGAACCGAGGGTAGAGGCTGCTGATCCAGAAACTGGCGGCGAAATCTGGACGTAAATTTATCATCCCAGTCTGGGCTGAGAAGTGTTTTCTTCGCCATGATGGCAACACCCATAAGAAGTTTCACGATGTGAGCAGCCGTCGGCCGCGCTGCCGGCTGCTCTTCCCAGCAGTCTTGGAGTAAGGTTCCAAAGACCATCCAGCGGAGGCGCTCCCAGGCATGATGCTGGTCGCAAAGGCCGCCCACCGTCAAGAACCGTCTTGATCACTGCACCATCTGTGCGCAATTCCGGGAAAGGAGGCTTGCCCGTCAGCATCTTGTAGCAAATATCAATTTCACGTGGGATCAGAATTGAAAAGACGACGGACTTCATAGACAACACAGGCAAAAGCATAGATGTCGGAGCGTGGATCATTATGTTCCCCACACAGCAATTCGGGCGCCTGATAGCGCACTGTACCGCCCCGGTTTTGCTCGGATGAGTTGGTAAATTGTGCTGAGGATAGCGAAGTGATGATTGACGAGAGTCCAAAATCTGCAATACACGCCCTCCCAGAAGGAGTTATATAGATATTGTCCTATGCAAGTCTGAGGGATATAGATTTGTGATAGTGCACCACATACCCCCTTCAAATCACCGTGTACGATGCCTTGGTCGTGCAGATGCTCGAGTCCAAGCGCCACATCCAAAGTCTGAGGTGCAGAGTTGGATCATGACCGAATTCCAGAAAAATTACACTTACAAGAGAAAGTAGACGGTCAGTGTCGTACGATTCTTTCTTCAAAAAAGCCCGGATATGTCCCTTCTCCATCCATGGGGAAACCAGGCAGAGCCTTCTCTCACAGTAATATAGACCAAAAAACGGAAGGACATTTGGGTGACAAAGTTGCCGCCAAATGAGCGCTTCTCGGGCAAATGCCTATGCCAACCTCAGCGGCCATCGACTAGGAAATGCTCGGTTCAAACCTTCAATAATATGTCAATGTCGGACTGCTGGAATAGCCTCATCATTTTTATCGCAACACTTCGGCCACCAAGAAATCCTCGATAGATATCGCCAAAGGATCCGCCTGCCACCGCCTGCCTTCCGTTTTCAAGGTCGGGGAGAGTCAAACATCTGGGGTGAAGCTTCGAGTCGCACGAAAGCCTTATTAAAGCCTTTGATAGTCTGCGTCTTCTCTTCGTCGACAGATTGGGGTCGTAATCTAAGAGCTAACAATCCGGTTAGCGGCAGGCTTTCTATTTAGGCTGTGCTCAAACTTACATCCTGCAGAAGATCCACGAGCTGTTGAGCAGAGCCACCACGGCACGCCAGAAATTTGGTGTACCACTCTTTTTCTCTATGGAATAGATCGTCCAGCCATTCGCAGATTTCGCTGCTCCTTTCATCTATAAAACGAATCTGAGTCAGATCCTGAGGAAAGCCAAGAATTGGATGTCTTCACAGTCCTGTTGCCGAACGATGTAAGGCTTGTTGATAGCAATGGAGTCGCCGATGTCATGCTTCTCGTTCCAAGCTCCAGCCTCTTCTATGTCTCTTGAATGACCTCTCTGCCGATGCTCGAATAGTCTTAGAACCCGGGATACACGATGGAGCAGGGAAGTCATCTTCAAGTTGAACAGGAAGAGAGGTGCACAGCACAGAGCGCGCTGTAATCAACGGTAAGCATCTGCCATGCCAAACTTAGAGCTGTGGTTGCCCTCACAGGACAGTGTACTGTAGCTGTTGCACAAAAGGACCCAATAGGGTCTAATTCTGAGATGGGCTATGTCTTATAGAGGCTGGCTGGAACCGGATTCTCTAGTAATAAATCTAGGTTCAACAAGGTGAAGGGTGGTAATGATGGAAAAGTTCTGGCATCGCTCGGGACGGGACCCACGGTTATACATTTTCCTTCCTTCCTGACCTTCGCCGCCAACGTCGAATGCACTTGATCTACACCCATTCTCCAATCCGGCCAGCAGCGCGGCCGAGTACGGGAGCACGAATGCAATCCGCAGGTGATGCGAAGGAAAGTTCAAAAGACACTTGGATTGGTCGATCGATATTAATGAATCGTCATTGAGGGCGACAAGGTCGGTGTCGGGTGACTCTAGGACGGGAACAGGCTGGTGTCTTCTTGCAGCGAGATCCGGGGGCAACTTGAAGGTATCGCTAGCGCCAAACCCGGAAGGCCACTCGGTCATACCCTGGGCAACAAGAAGATTTAATTTCTTGCGCATCTTAGAAACATTCGACTATCCTGGAATTAATATTAGAGATGAGACGCGTCGCGAAAAGAAGAAAAGACGTACACGATACCATTCAGGAAGCATTGCGCCAAAATCGAGACACAGTAAATAGAGATGGCGGTAAGCCTGGCAGTGCTCATCCTGGTTCAGGTTATCGTCGCATTTCTACATGTAGGATGAGCGGGAAGATGTCCGAACATGGCCAACCGTCTCTTTCCCGCAGATTATGCATGGGTCACAGCCTTTTGCCTCTATGTGCATATAAGATGATCTTGGCGTAGTTTAATTGGATGTCCGTGAGGCCGACATCCGGAGTCTCGTTAGTTCCTTTGGCGTATTGATCCTGGCTTCCGATTTAGAGAGCGCATTGGTTGTTGGCTACAAGACGTGATTTCGAGTCGTGTTCCCTGTAGTTTCCATTGACCAGGAAAGCCACTCATCGCTGCTGGCCGTGAAGAATCGGAGTGCGGAATCAGCAAAAGAATGGATGCTGTTTCAAAGGAAGGTTTGATGTTTACCTTGTTGTTTGCTTCGGCTTTTCGGTCCGAATCAATTCGCCTTGGCAGCTTTTACTTTCACTTTCACTTTTTGTGGAAACTTTCCTCACAAGCTTCCCCACCGGCTTGCAAGGCCAATTCCGGCTCGGAATGTATTCTATCAAGCGCACCACAGCTTGCGTACTCACTTGAACCGACCTCGTTTTGTAAAGCCCAGTGCATCTCCGTCAGATTCCGAGTCTTACCAAGTAAAACCGACGCTTACTTATATCCACCGAAGAGGACCGAAGACGAGCTGCAATTTGTGATAGCTTATGCCCTGAAGAGACGACAGCTTACTATGACTTGGATGCGTTCTAGAATGCGTGCTCCTGGCTATAAAGAGACGGACACGAATTGAAGGTCGCTATCCTCCGCTTCCTATCACTTCGATTCCAATGGCCACTTCCAAGTTGTTTCAGCCTGCCCTCGTGGGCGACGTTCACCTAAATCATCGCGTGGTGTACGCACCTACGACGAGATTCCGAGCAGACGAAAACCATACTCCTCTCCCTCTTGTTACCGAGTACTACCAGCAGCGCGCCAGTGTCCCCGGCACCCTCCTCATCTCGGAGGCAACATATATCGCTGCGCGCGCCGGGGGTTTCAAGCATGTTCCTGGGATTTGGTCTGACGAGCAAATCGCCGCTTGGAAAAAGGTATGTTTATCCTGCTTTCGTTAACGATTCAGAAAACTTATTCGCGCGGAATAGGTCACCGACGCAGTACACGCCAAGGGATCTTACATCTACCTTCAGCTCTGGGCTCTGGGTCGAGCTGCCGATGTAGCGACGCTCGCAGAAGAGGGTCTGCCAGCAGACTCATACGTGTCGGCATCCGACGTTCCTCTCTCATTCGTCCACGCATCCGATGTTCCCCAAGAAAGGCGGCGGGCTCCTCGTCCCCTTACCGTGGAGGAAATTCAGGAGTACATCCAACTCTACGCCACGGCAGCCTCGAATGCCGTCCATAAAGCCGGCTTTGATGGCGTGGAAATCCATGCTGCCAACGGCTACCTCCTTGACCAATTCCTGCATGACCGCAGCAACATCCGCACCGATGCGTACGGAGGATCGGTCGAGAACCGAACTCGGTTTCCGCTCGAAGTTGCCGAGGCTGTAGTCAAAGCCGTCGGGCAGAAAAAGACTGGACTGCGAATCAGCCCTTGGGGAACTTACAATGGTGCGCTCCTTTCTCTGCCCTTTTACAAAGCACAATCCTGAACTCCCCTCAGACATGTACTTCGAGCACCCGAAGCCGACATATGCCCACCTCATCACCCAACTCCGCGACCGCTATCCTGAACTCGCATACCTGCACGTCGTCGAGCCTCGTGCAGATGGGGGGCCAGACCGTGGCCGTGATCAAAGACGGCTATTCCAACGACTTTATACGCGACATTTGGGGTGATCGCCCACTCATCAGCGCCGGAGGCTATACACGAGAGACCGCTCTCGCTACCGCCGAAGAAAAAGGCGACCTAATTGCGTTCTCCAGGCCGTACATCGCTAACGTGAGTCAAATGCGTGTCTCGTTGACCCAGGTCGATTCTGACGCTATCCTCAGCCGGATCTGCCGTATCGACTCCTGCATGGTATTGCGCTGGCGGTTGGGAACCGCGCTCTTTATTACGTCCCAGGGAGTGTTGACCCCACGGGCTATACAGACTATCCGTTCGCGGCCCCCGTGGTCGAATCTCAGGCTTAGACTTTATCTCTTATTTAATTTCTTTGTAGCATTAGCTGGGTTTGGCTTGTAATTTTAGAATTCCTTTTCCTCAGAGTCTCCGAGACGCCCTTATGAAAACCGCCAGTTAATCTGTTCATGAGAGTGCTACAACGCCATCAATGTCACGACAATAACATAGATCTCTTATGACGAGTCACATGTACATTTAACTGCCACTCGTAGGGTACTGGGTGATTTTTTCTTTAGCCTCAAGCGTAGCCTCGTCGTTAAAAAAATAAAATTGCCTCTTTTGGACGCAGGCGTAGCAATGTTTGGTTCTGTCTGCACTCGTCGGCAAATCCCGAGACGCTTTTCCTCTTTCACCTCAACATGTTTTTGAGACATTTTCGCCAGAACGATGCTTCCGTCGTCTCCTTAACTTCAAGTTGAATTGAATCTGCAGTGTTTTAGCTGTCTTTCGCCCGCATTCCGCGTTCTGCACTGTGTCTCAATGTCTCACATTCGCGTTCCCGCATTCACCAAAGAACCATAAGGCTGCACGCATGTCTTTAACGAAAGACACTTTCTCCCCATTTACCTCATAGCAAACATGCTCTACCCTCCCTCTTTAAGTCTCCTTCTCAGCGCAGTCACTTCCCTCTTGCAAGTGACATCCCTGATCTCACAGCGCACCCACTGGGGCAAGCATCTAGTCTTCCATGTTCATTCAGTTTGCTGACGACATTCTCAGGTGATTTAGAACTTTTCTGAATGAGACGCAAATTATGATGGCCGAGAAAGATTTTGCACTGAATCAAGTGACTGGCGTACAGGCGGCTGGGACCGCCCCAATGAACGTGAGTCCCGCTTTGTAGACTATAACCTATTTCATGATGATTTTCAGGTGTACTGGCATGTCATCCTCAAGGATACTACGCTATTTGGAGATAATCCGTATGGACCTGCAATGTTCGTTGCAGCTTTACGCTAATTTAGCTTCCATAGCGGTTCCTAAATTACAAAGCAGAGGTGCTCAAACATGACTATAGAGGAAACATCAAATTTACGCTCGTCAAAATCACGCGGACCACCAATCCCGATTGATTCAACAATGCTGCGCCAGGCAACGACAAGCAGACGGCTATGAAACGTGCTCTCCGTATAGGTGGACCTAGGAACTTGAATATCCACACAGTGAGGTTTGTGAATCTGGCTTGATTAACCGTATACTTCACTCATTATTTCTAGATTCAACTCGGGAGATGGAAAAGACCTCTTGGGTTACGCGACATTTCCCTGGCAGTATTCAAAAAATCCCAAGGATGATGGCGTTGTACATGTTCAAACTTTCCATTCCATGCCGATTCTCATTTTCCTTTCAAGTGATTCCGTACTCCACTGTCCCTAGAGGGTCGACGCCAAATTATAACCTTTGGCGCGTGAGTTTTTTATATATTGCATTTTCTCGATACATTCTAATCTGAGATCACTTCTAGACCCTCACACACGAAGCCGGCGGCCACTGGTTCGGGCTGTACCACAAATTTCAGGTGCTCTCCGCATCTTCATTTCTCATTTTATCGAAACTGACCAGTACTCACGCAGGGCGGCTGCTTCGGAGACGGCAACTACGTGATACGCCAGCAGAAGCAAAGTCCGCAGCGGGGTGCCCAGTGAATAACCCGGATACATGCCTCTGTCCGCCGGTGTCGACCCCATTCGTACGTTCTTGCCTTTTTCAAGAGACCTGTTCTGATTTCGGATGTCCAGATAATTACATGGACTACACGTATGACAGCTGCATGACGGGGTTCAGTTCAGGCCAGCTAGCCCAAGTTTCTTCTCAGATAGCGACTTATCGTAAATAGCCCTTGAACCCTGTACATATACCAGCAAACCTGAATACCTACGTGTACTGTTTCGTGCTCAATCGTCGATGAAATTTGCTCATCGTGTCATGACTTCAGTTTTCTAGCGGATTTCGCGATCTTAAACTACGTCTCATGATTTGCTTCAGAACGACTAAGTGCACTGAAATAATGAATAATAGAAGCTTCTCGCCAACAGCAACAGGTGGCAGGACGCAATGGGATTGTGAAAGATCGGAGCTTCATCCAGTCCAGACGGCGGGTCCGGGCTGAGTGTAGGTTGCGGGGACCGGATAGTAGATGTTGATCAAGATGCCGGGTTCCTAGCGAAAAGAAGTTAAGTATTCACTAGGTAGAACCGTGTGTGGGACGCACATTGCCAGTGTAAACGCCAGGAATAGAGACCAGAGGACCGGGCGTCCCGCTGCCTCCACCGGTAACCGATATCTGGCCGCAGGAGATGTACCATTGGGCTAATCGATTTGAGGAGCCTGAAACGCAATGAATGAGGTGAATGCTTACCTCCTTGGAACGTTTCGGCGGCGTGGAGGGCAAGGGCCTCCATGCGCACGAGCTGTGAAGTTATAATGTCAGCGAGACTCGAGGATCCAGGTCCGTTGAGCTCACGTATTGCCCAGTTGGAAGGGATTTCGGAATCGTGAAGCTGACGCTCGGGAGGTCTGAGGCCTTGTTATTATGACCCCGCGGAATAGAACAGCTGTCACGTACTCTGGGCAGGGAACGAGATAGAGCTCCCTCCGTTGGTGGTCGCGGTAATTTGATATACCTACAGTGTTATGAAGCTAACGAAGCGCGACGAGCAGTTCAGGTACCTTGAACCACACGGCGCCGTCTCCAGCAAATGTACTGACGTTGCCCGGCGCCTTGGCCATGTAGACGTTCACCACCTACACGACCAAGACCGGGAAAACGTCAGGTTGCGTTGACACAGTATCAGTAGAACGGTAACGAACCCCAGGGTGGTAGATGGTCTGATCACACGCGATTCCGAGTGTAGAACCGGCAGCGACAGTGATTGTGCTTGCAGTGCCAGCCGTGGCCGAGTCGTAGCACCTGAAATCAGCACTGGTGACGTCGGTGACCTGCACTGAAGGTCAATATTCGGAGGAGGTATGAGAAATTTGGTTGCGTACAGGAGCTTGGCTGTTGAAGTTGTTGGTCTCTCGCACATTGGCCCAAGCGGGGGTGGTCACTCCATTCACGATTAGGGACGGGAATGTGTCTTGTGAGCAATTAGACCAGTGTAGAACAAGAAAAGAGTGGAACAGTCACAATGAGCCTGGACATGCGAGAAAAGTGAAGAAAGTGCAAGAGCTGCGAAGGTTAGCATTTGCATGCACAAAGAGATCAAAGTCTGAAGTTTGGCTTCACTCTTACAGCTTTTATAGCCGATGATATCAGCTTCCATGAATATGAACTTGGGCGCAACGACCTTATCGACAGAACCGAAGAATAGACGAGGCTTTTCCCAGATCATGCAGGTCGAAACTGGCAGAGATTTACAGAGACTATCGATTCTCAATGCCGTGTCTTCAGCGACACGCTTTCATTTTGGTGGAAATCCTGTGAGGATTTCGGTGGCGCAGGCCTTTTCGACGAGCCTCCCGAACAAAGCAGACGGATGTGTCGGGGAATATCGTCGGTCAATTGGAATGGTGTGATGCAATTGCATAGAAGCGGAACCGAGTCTGGATGCGGCTTGAGGCGTATAGAAGTCTCAGCTGAGCCTCGTATTTATGGAGATAGCGGTTGCTGTGGAGGTTGAGGATCCAAGAAACATGCGAACCATTCAATGGCCATCTGCCGCGGCGGTGCGGGAAATCCAAGGAAAATATGCTTGGAGACTAGGGGAGTTATACAAGAGTTATATATAGTTCTTGTTCCGAGTGAAGTGCGCGAGGATCTAGGGAAGATCGCAAGAGGCTCTTTAATTAATCGATTCATTCATTTTTTACGGTCAGAGTCCGCTGAAGGAGGCTGAAGAATCGGCATGCAGAATGAGAATCAGCAAAAAGAAAGATTTGATGTTTACAAGATGTTTACGTGTTGTTTCTTCGGCTTTCCGGTCCGAATCAATTCGCCTTTCCAAGCTTTCACTTCCACTTCCACTTGAAACTTCCCTACCGGCTTGCAAGGCCAATTCCGGCTCACAATGTATTCTATCAAGCGCACCACAGCTTGTGTACTCACTTGAATCGACCCCGCTTTGTAAAGCCCAGTGCTGAGAATCTCTGTCAGACTCTTACCAAGCACAATCGACGCTTGATCGACGCTTACTTATGACCAGTGAAGACGAGCCGCAATCTGTGATAGCTTATGCCCTGGAGAGACAACAGCTTAGTATGACTTGGATGCGTTCTAGACTGCGTTCTCCTGGCTATAAAGAGACGGACACGAATTGAAGGTCGCTATCCTCCGCTTCCTATCACTTCGATTCCAATGGCCACTTCCAAGTTGTTTCAGCCTGCCCTCGTGGGCGACGTTCACCTAAATCATCGCGTGGTATACGCACCTACGACGAGATTCCGAGCAGACGAAAACCATGCTCCTCTCCCTCTCGTTGCCGAGTACTACCAGCAGCGCGCCAGTGTCCCCGGCACCCTCCTTATCTCGGAGGCAACATATATCGCTGCGCGCGCCGGGGGTTTTCAAGCATGCTCCTGGGATTTGGTCTGACGAGCAAATCACCGCGTGGAAAAAGGTATGTTTATCCTGCTTTCGTTAACGATTCGGAAAACTTATTCGCGCGGAATAGGTCACCGACGCAGTGCACGCCAAGGGATCTTACATCTACCTTCAGCTCTGGGCTTTGGGCCGAGCTGCCGATATAGCGACGCTCGCAGAAGAGGGTCTGCCGGCAGACTCATACGTGTCGGCATCCGACGTTCCTCTCTCATTCGTCTCTGCATCCGACGTTCCCCAAGAAAGGCGGCGGGCTCCTCGTCCCCTTACCGTGGAGGAATTACAGGAGTACATCCAACTTTACGCCACGGCAGCCTCGAATGCCGTTCACAAAGCCGGCTTCGATGGTGTGGAGATCCATGCTGCCAATGGCTACCTGCTCGACCAGTTCCTACACGACCGCAGCAACATCCGCACCGATGCGTACGGAGGATCGGCCGAGAACCGAACTCGGTTCCCGCTCGAAGTTGCCGAGGCTGTAGTCAAAGCCGTCGGGCAGAAAAGGACCGGACTGCGAATCAGCCCTTGGGGTACTTACAATGGTGCGCCCCCCTTCCTCTACTCTCTACAAATCACAATCCTGAACTCCCCTCAGACATGTACTTCGAGCACCCGAAGCCGACATATGCCCACCTCGTCACCCAACTCCGCGACCGCTATCCTGAACTCGCATACCTGCACGTCGTCGAGCCTCGCGCAGATGGCGCTCAGACCGTGGCCGTGATCAAAGACGGCTATTCTAACGACTTTATACGCGACATTTGGGGCGATCGCCCACTCATCAGCGCCGGAGGCTATACACGAGAGACCGCTCTGGCTACCGCTGAGGAGAAAGGCGACCTGATTGCGTTCTCCAGGCCGTACATCGCTAACGTGAGTTCAACTGCGTCTATTGCTGACCCTCATTTCTGACGTTGTCCTCAGCCGGATTTGCCGTATCGACTCCTGCATGGTATTGCGCTGGCAGTCGGGAACCGCGCTCACTATTACGTCCCAGGGAGTGCTGACCCCACGGGCTATACTGATTATCCGTTCGCGGCCCCCGTGGTCGAATCTCAGGCCTAGACTATCACTCTTATTTAATTCACTTGTAGCACTAGCTGGGTTTGGATTGTAATCTTAGAATTGGTTTCCCTCAGTCTCTAGACCACCCTTGTGAAGACCACCAGTTAACCTGTCAATGAAAGTGCTGCAACGCCTTCAAGGTCACAACAATAATTATACTTGGTCGTATGCCCATTTAACTGACACAAGCGATTATACAACTTCTAACTCGTACGGGGACAGGGTTTTTTTTACTGTAGCCTCAAGCGTGGTCTTGTCGTTGAAAAAGAAATTGCCTTTTTGGACGCAGGCGTAGTGATGTTTAGTGATATCTGGACTCCGAGTCGTCAGCAAATGCCGAGACGCCTTTATGGTCGATAAAACTCGCTCATCCTTTGTCATGACTTTATTTTTCTAGCGGATCTTGAGATGTTTTATGGTTTCACAAAGACTAAATACATTGAGAATAACGAATGATACAGGATTCTTGCCACCACAGCAACAGGTGGCAGGACAATGGGATTGCGAAAGATTGGAGCTTCATCCAGTCCAGACGGCGGGTCCGGGCTGAGTGTAGGTTGCAGGGATCGGATAGTAGATGTTGATCAAGATGCCGGGTTCCTAGCGAAAAGTGAATAAGTATTCGATAGGTTGAACGGTGTGTGGGACGCACATTGCCAGTGTAAACGCCAGGAATAGAGACCAGAGGACCAGGCGTCCCGCTGCCTCCACCGGTCACCGATATCTGGCCGCAGGAGATGTACCATTGGGCTAATCGTTTTTCAGGAGCCTGAAACACGGTGAATGAGGCGAATGCTTACCTCCTTGGAACGTTTCGGCGAGGTGGAGGGCAAGGGCCTCCATACGCACGAGCTATGAAGTTATAATGTCAGCGACACTCGAGGATCAAGGTCCGTTGAATTCACGTATTGTCCAGTTGGAAGGGATTTCGGAATTGTAAAGCTGACGCTCGGGAGGTCTGAGGATTTGTCACTATGGCCCCACGGAACAGAACAGCCAGGATGGTCGCATACTCTGGGCAGGGAACGAGATAGAGCTCCCTCCGTTGGTGGTCGCGGTAATTTGATATACCTAAAACGTCATGAAGCCAGCGAGGCACGACCAGGGCAGGTCGGGTACCTTGAACCACACGGCGCCGTCTCCAGCAAATGTACTGACGTTGCCCGTCGGCGCCTTGGCCATGTAGACGTTCACCACCTACACGACCAAGACCGGAAAACGTCAGGCTGCTTTGACATTGTCTCGGTAGAACGGTAACGAACCCCAGGGTGATAGATGGTCTGATCACACGCGATTCCGAGTGTAGAACCAGCAGCGACAGTGATTGTGCTCGCAGTGCCAGCCGTGGCCGAGTCGTAGCACCTGAAGTCAGCACTGGTGACGTCGGTGACCTGCACGAATGTCAGGCTTCAAAGCAGGCACGAGAATTTTGGTTGCGAACGGGATCTTGGCTGTTGAAGTTGTTGGTCTGCCGCACATTGGTCCAAGCGGGGGTGGTTACTCCATTCACGATCAGCGACGGGAATGTGTCTTGTAAGGAATTAGACCAGTGTCTAGCAAGAAAGAAGAGGAAAATTACAGTGAGCCTGGACATGCGAGAAAAGCGACGAAAGTGCAAGGGCCGCGAAAGTTAGCATTTGCGTACACGAAGAGACCAAAGTCTAAAGTTTGCCTTTATTCTTACAACTTTTATAGCCAATGATACCAGCTCCCGTGAATAGGATGTTGGGCACAGGTGCCTTGCCCATAGAACCGAAGAATAGTCGAGGCTTTTCCCAGATCTTGCGAGCCGGACGTGGCAGAGCACTGACAGAGTGAGTGTTGACTCTGAATGCACTGTCGTCAGAGATGCGCCTTCATTTCGTTGTCAATGCTGTAAAATTTTTGGTGTTGTAGGTGTTTTCGACGAGCCTCCCGAACAAAATAGACGGATGTGTCGAGGAATATCGTCGGTCAATTGAAGTGGTGTGATGCAATTGCATAGAAACGGAACCGAGTCAGCAAGTCTGGATGCGGCTTGAGGCATATATATAGAAGTCTCAGCTGAGCCTCGTATTTATGGAGATGGCGGTTGTTGTGGAGCTTGAGGATTCAAGAAACATGCGAACCATTCAATGGTCATATGCGGTGCGGGAAATCCAGGGAGTTATTCATAGTTCTCGCTCCGAATGGTAGACCAGAAGTGTGCCAGGATCCAGGGAAAGCCGCAAGAGTCTCTTTGAATTTTTTTCATACGGTTCGGAGGAGGCGAGCGACGAGCGCAAGTGCATCAATGAATCACATGGCAGACGCGTTTATTATTGTTTGGTGCAGAGGAACTTGACCTCAACGTCCACCATCTCGACTCAGGGTTCTTTTTTCGACGCGAATACTTGCCCGCCAAGCACCAAACTCCGTAGAACTTCACACAACCCAGCGATGCATCTCTCCCTTCTTTCGGTTTTCGTTTCCCTCGCCGTTCCCCTCCGCATTCTCGCATGCGAGGGCGACTGCATAACGAACACTACCACTGCTATATGTGACCGCTATAAGCATCCCGTAGTATGTGCTGTAGACAAAATTGTGGGATCCTCTCGACATTTTCTCTCGTCATGCTGACCCAGTCTTTTTAGGGTGAAGAAATCATCCACACCTTCAAGCTCGTGCCTCTGTCTGGTTCCGCCCCCGTATCACCGCCCTCGCTGATGATACCTATAACGAATTGCTACAGCAACAACTCCTGGTCAGCTATGCGGCAAAACATATTCCCCGGTTATTTCCACGGCAAATGCCTAGACCGCAATGGCAATGAACCCGCCGGCTGTCCTAACCCAAATTGCCCCATCGTATGCGGAACTCCCGGCTCTATGGTGCACTTCTACTCCATCTTCGTCTCTATCGCCCACAACACAACCTGTTCATCCCTCATGTCCTGCGCGGATCCCAATTCCGAATCATACCGTGCTCTCGAAAAGCGTGTCACTACCCATATGTCAGAGTCGAGGCTGCAGACAGGACCTGGACCTCAAATCCTTCGCTATCGCCGTCCGTCCGTATTCGAAGACGAGAAACCCGCCGCCTCGCCCATTACAAAGAAGGACATCGAGCCTGCCTTGACGCGCATACTGGCAAAATTTCCCGAGGTGCTGGTGAAATGCTGTGGGGGCTCGGACTTGCCGTCATGCACCTGGGCAAGGCAAATGCATGCACTCATTCTCAGCTATCCTTGAGCGTTACTTCGTCGCACGACTCGAAAATCTGCGCCACTTTCCTTCGTTGACGGTGCACCATTGTTTGCTTGCTACATATCCCATATCGGTCTCATACTGTATATCCCGCAGCCTACCTGTATTCCACAGCCTATTGTATCTCTATCTCTCGAATCCTGTACCTATCATGCAAGATCATGCAGAGCCGAACTGTTTTAGTGATTTTCTAAAATTGGCGCCGTGGTTATGCCAAAAATAGATTTCACGCTTTATTTTTGGTGTTCGCTTCAAGTCGTTCATTCTCAGTGGAATCTGTCTCTGTACCTGCCATCCGTTTGTCTGGCCGCGGTCCCACTAGTATTCCGTGCTGCGGCCGACGTCCAAACCGTCGCGACCTGTCGGCCTCCGAATATTAATCGGCTCGGACTTCTTCGTTCATCAGCTATTTTGGAAGTGCTGCGCGTGCCTAAAAATATTACAACGCCTCTCGGTGTGGAATATAACCCTCTCTGTTCTATTGCATGGCTCCTGGTGCTTTGGATCAACCGGATTCCCGCGTCCTGAGCCGCCAATGCTAGTATCACTTAGTACACTCTCTGCGTTCGAAAACTCAGTGGCGACATCTAATATGACAATTTTGGCTCCCCCACTAAAATTGGATTCAAGGGCTCCAGAGACTTATTTTCGTGCACCAACAAACACGTCGATTTATGTCAGAATATTCTCGCAGCAACGTATCACGTTTGCACCGTTTGCGGTTATCGTCGACTTGTTTTGGATGCTCAATCCTCAGTGCGACCGGCCGGCACGCTGATCGAGTCTCCCATCCTCGCTGGCTATTTTTGAAGTGCTGCGGGCGGCCTGCTTAAAACATGGCAAAGCATCCTGGGATATCGGAATCCTACCATGCTGCTCTTTTCACTCTGGAGTCTTTTCATCTTGGATGTAGCCACCGCGTCCGTTACCGTCTACGGCCAAATACCGCTGGGAATAACCAGCGCTGCTTCTCCAACCGCTACGGTGGCGGCAGCATATAATGACACGGTTCTACAGCCCCCGCCAGTTCCCGACCCTGCACCCGCCACCTCCTTCACGTTGACCCTACAATCCGTCAATACGAGTGTTTCCAGTGGACTGTCCATTCCGATCAAGGGTACATTCTTTGGATTCTCCGTCGAAATGTCTGTCATTACCCAGCTATGTCCGTATTTTTCGCGACACTCCTTCCTGATTTCTCTAACATGAAGGAAACAGTCGGGACAAACTCGTATGTATCTGATAGAATGTGGGACCCGCATGCTGACTATTCACCAACCAGGTCATTTGTCCAGGTTCCACTGCTTAACCTATTGGCCAACATCCAAGAGCGTGCTGGCGCTGTCCATGTGCGCATCGGCGGGAATACCCAGGAATTCGCATATTATGTGCCCACATTACCTGAAAACCGGGCGATATCGAAAGAAAAAGCAGATACGAATAATCCAGTATGTCTTCCCTCAGCATCCTTTCTTGTGGCTCACTGTTATTGACAGACGCAAACCCCGGCTGTTATCTACACCATGGATTTATTCTATCTGCTGTCGAATATCTCTTCTCTCGTCAATGTCAAGTGGTACATCGGCAAGTTTCCAGCGCTTTCTTCTCCATCGTTCCCGAGACTTATATGAATCAAAGGCGTTCCGTTCAATGACACCTCAGACTTCCGCTTCCAGATCGTCGAGTTTGGCGAGGCTATCCTCGGGGACAACTTGCTTGGAGTCCAAGTCGGGAACGAGCCTGACCTCTACTCAGCGTACGTACCACTATGCTCTGCCTTATCATTTTTGACATTCGAATACAGCCACCAGCACCGAAACTCGAGTTATTCCCCCCAAAATTATGCCAATGAGTTCGGCGAGCTCGTTGCGGCACTCGCTGCAGACGTCAATGCCCCAGTCAAGAATAATCTCATCGGACCGAGCGTATCAGGAACCTGGACACCGGAAATGGTGTGGGACACGGGTTTCATCTCACAATACACCGACAGCTTGACCGCCCTTTCCGTCGAACAGTACGCTTTCGTCTCTCTCAGGCTTTTACCCCTCTGACCGGCATAGCTATCCTACTGACAATTGTTTTCCGATTTACGGTATGATTTTCCTGCGCAACAAATTCTCTAAAAGTTCACCCGCCTTGAAGGAATTGGTGTTTTTCATGATCCTCAAACCGAGTTTTCTGATTACTTGAACCACACGTCGAGCGTGGCCCTGTGCGCGCCGTACCTGAATTCGACCGCAGTCGCCCAGGCAGCCGGAAAGCCTTTCCTGATGTTCGAGACCAATAGCGCGTCGTGTGGAGGGTTTCCTGGTATTTCTGACAGCTTTGGCGGCGCGTTGTGGGCATTGGACTACGGGCTGCAGGTACTTTTCTTTTTGGCAAATTTCTCAGAGATGTTGAGTTGACGTGGTTCGTAGATGGCATATTCAAACTTCTCGGGCGCCATGCTGCATGTGGGTGGTCAGAATGTGTTTTATAACGTCCGTCTTTTTCTTCTGTCGTAGAATACACATTTATTTTTCTTTACAGCCCTTTACCGGTAAGTTTTGTGCTCATTACATGTCTCACCGTAATCTTACCTTGAGCAGCTCCTCCCACCAACGTCTCGAAATATTACGAATGGACCGTTGGCGCAGGTACGGTGTTTCCTACCAAGACATCTCATTAACTGAGACAAAATCTACAGTATACTACTCTGCGCTCATCTCAGCCGAAGTCTTTGGCAAGACCAACACGTCGCAGATTATCGACTTGCACGGGAACGACGGGAACATCTATACACCACAATACGCCATCTACGAGAACGGCGCCGTCGCGCGAGTCGCGTTGTTTAACTACATTACCGATCCTACGGGCGCGAGTAACTACACGGCGACAATCTCGATTGCAGGCGGAACAGTGCCCTCAAGCGTCCAGGTCAAGTACTTCCTGTCAGACTCCGTGTCCACGAAGAACAACATCACCTGGGCGGGACAGGCACGTTTCTTGTTGCTCTTCATCCTTGTTGAAGCTTATGTGTCGTCCCTCAAGACACTTGGCACAGCGCGTAATGTCGACGGCCGCTTCAAAGGCGACATGAACGTCGTGACGATCGCGTGCAATACCGGGGCCAACGCATGCTTCATTCCCGTGCCCGCCCCGGCATTCGCACTTGTCTTCCTAACGCCGGAGGAGGACATCGCGACTGTCACGTTCTCGACGTCGGTATACACAAACACGGCGAACACTGCGACGGTCGCGGCGTCCGTGCTTGCGACGAGCAACGGGATGTCTGGCAAGGACTGGGAACTGGGGAGCACAAGCCCAGGCAGTAACAAGAACGGGGTATTGCGCGGGTATCATGCCAACTTCGCCGGAGCGGGGGTTACAGCGCTGGCGCTGATAATTTGTATAGAGTTGGCCTTGGGACAATGAGATAAATGTCCAATAGACACTGTAATATACCAAGACTGTCGTTATACATACAAAAATAATACATACATTTCACGCGGACCATCACACCAGGAGAAATGCCTGTTGGGTACGATACTCCCAATATCTACAGAGTGGGGTCAGCTTCGAAAGTGCACAGGACGGGGGAAACAGAGGCCGACCTTTTCCGAATAGTATCGTGCTCTTCTGCAAGTAATTTCCACAACTGGATGTAGCGGAAAAATCAAGACAGACCGCGACCGCCTTGTCTAAGGTCTCTTTCTACACCGTCAAGCACTTCAATTCACATGTTGAGAGAAGATATGAATACGAACCAGATAAAATTGCCTCTTATTCTGCCTTCGAATAATCTTCTCCGTCATCGTCTTGCTCGGCGATTGTTTCGTCGTCACCGATCCATTGAACCGGCTAGAATAACTTCTATCAGAAGGGTACATAGTAGTGCATTTGACATACAATTGGTCAGCGTAGCTTCCCTCTCGTTTTGAGGCTGGTTCTGGATCTCGTCGAACTCAAATCCGAAAAGGCAGCGGTAATAACGGCGGAACAGCTGAATGTCCGCGACCTAATAACTGTAGTTGGGAGGGATCCTATCGGATTCTAATATTATCCTGATTCTTATCTTCTCTATGGTCACTGATGATGTGGAGGAAGGCTGCGAGTTGCGACGCGGTGAGCGGCGGTCACGGCGCTGGCGCTGATAATGCATCGAGTTGGCATCAGGACAACGAGATAGACGTCCATGTATTAGACGTTAGTACATACAAAAATAATACATACATTTCACGAGGACCATCACAGCAGGAGCAATGCCTGTTGGATACGATACTCCCAATATCTATAGAGCGGGGTCAGTCACGAGAGTGCACAGGACGGGGAAAAAGAGGCCTACTTTTTCCGTATAGTATCGTGCTCTTCTGCAAGTGATTTCCACAACTGCATCGGGGTGTCAAACGTCGAGAAAAACAGCAAAAAAGACAAATGAATACAGACCGCGACCGCCTTGTCTATGCTTTCCTTCTGCGCCTCCTCCTCATACACATCTGCTAGGAATTCGATTGCGGCCGCGCACGGGAGCTCCGCGCCCTTCCCGGGTGGCGGGTTCTCCACGTCTACGAGGTCCACGAGGTGCTCGGGCAGCGGCACGGTGTACGGTTTGACGAAAGTGGTGACAGTTGACAATGGGAGCTTGTTAAAGTCGAGCACGCCGCGGAGGTAGTTCCACGCAGACGCGTTATTCGGAGCGAGCGAGATATTCTGCTTCGTGTATCTGTGCAAAATAAGAAGATGGTAAGCAGCGGATACTTCCATCGATGGACGGGAGACAATGAAAGACGCACATGAGCTCCCTACGGACCACCCGCTGCCTGTCCTCCTCGCCCTCGCGCACCCCTGATTGGAAGACGACAAAGAAACGATGGTGCCACGCTGAGTTATTTCGCACATCCTTGTTCATCATCGTGTCCACAAAATCGAGCTCGCCCGCCCACAACGCGTCCTCGTTGTAATACGCAAGGACCCACTGGCGGTGCGCCCAAGTGTGATAATTCTTCTCATCCTTCTGCAGGATCTTCGCGATGAACGCGAGCTCCTCCTTCGCCTTCTTCGACAGTACAAGGATGAGCCGCCGGTGGTGCCATACTTGGTACGTCTTGAGATATCGGTCCGCGAGCTCGTCCATGAGCGCGATCTCAGATTCCAGCGGCCATTGAATATCCACGACGGTCTCGTACCGGTACTGCCTGAAGCAATGAGATTATGATTATTCAACTGCGCCGTGCGGAGACAGAGACAGGGCCGACCAGGCAGAGTAATGGGCAGGATTCAAACGGATGACATGCTCTGTGAGCTGCAGCACGCGCTCGCTCTTCTCACCAGCTTTGACCACCGCACGGAAATAATCGGTCGCATCTTTGTCTAGCGGGCTGTTTAGCTCGCGCGTACTCAGAGCGACGGAACCGAGAAAGACACAGACACTCTTCCGAATATAAGATCGGTGCAAGCGGATTCGCTTTTTCATATTGCGGTATGGGCACGACGTCGGCCCATTCTGAGCGCGCAGAGTAAGGGACCGGGGGAGGATCTGGGATCATGGTGGTGGTTGAGAGCAAGAAGGACAATGAGCCCAGTGGGCGTGTATTCTAAGTTTTGTCGGTTTGCATTGTTTCTTCCTATTGTGGGATGTCTCGCGCAACAAAAGAACACATCGATCGCATATATACATTCCACGACGGACAAGGCTGTTGTAGTAATAGTGGTACCAGGATCTCGAGCGGAGAAGGAGGATTCAAAATTGAACGAGTCGTATTACAATCGGCATGATAGAAAAAACAAATCCTTTGACCTCATCCTTAGGCTGCCGCCGCGGGCGCGCTGCTCGCGGTGTAGTCCTGCGTCGTCCGTTAGCCTTATGCCGGTATGCTGAGAATTGATTGTTTCACCTCCATCTCAGCGTCCAAATCAGCGGCGGTCTTGGGCGTCCTCTCGCCCTTGGACCGTCCACCCCGCCCACGTCGTCCTCCACCTCGTCCGCGCGGCGCGCCGGCCCTTCATTCACAAGTTAAGCCTACGGCCGTCCTTTGTTGCCAAGAGAAACTAACCTAGGGGTGTTGGTCGCCGCAGCACTAGCTGCAGGTGCAGGGGCCACCCGCGAAGCAAGGGTGGCGGGAGGCGCAGGACGCGAGGGATCCACAACGATTTCGATCTTCATGGGCCGTCCTATAATGCACGAGTGTCGAAGGTTCAATGGGGGATGGTGAAGGAGGAAAGGGAGGAAGAGAAGCGGAGATCAATCAGTCGGTTGTTCACTGGATGGGCAGAAGAGGAGAGGAGGGAGAGTACGGCACGGTGAGCGCATCGGTCCGAAGCAGATACCAGTCGTCGCTATGTCCATGTCTCTGTCTTGTGTTGCTGCCCAGGATTTGTTTAGCGTCCACTGTCCATTGTCCTGGAAGCGGTTAGGAAGGGAGGGCGCTGTGCCCACAGTCCCGAAGAGGAGCCTACGTTCGACGGATCCCAACGCCGTCACGCCCAAACCAACACCGAGCCGTGCCAAACTTAACCCCCCAAAGCCACACACAACTACACCGGTAGTCATCCAACCAACCAACAGCGAACATACATCGACGCCTCTCCGAAATCCTCTCGACTGCAGCTCTCAGTCTGAATAGCGAATAGCTACAACGAACGGCCGACGCCGCAGCCCATAAATCATCGATGCAAGGTTGATCAGACCTGCAGATGGGGCGATGCTGGTGCGTGCGCATCAACAGCATGTCATCACAGCGGGCGCTGTGGAAGGGCCGTCCACCTGTAAGGTAGTATCCAGTCCGCAATGGGTTTGAGGCCAAATGTTGTCGTCGGGGTAGAGACAGGACAGGGAGCGACGAAAGGATCGCTAAAAGGGGAGTGCGCCACACGTGCACATAGTGGTGCCCGAACGGAATCGTAGACGAGACGAGTGAAAGGCTACTAACTGCCATCGATGAGTCGGTTGTTGTACTGCGCAAAGGCACGGTTCCCGTCGCCCTTCTTTGAGAAGATGACGGTGGCAACACCCTTGGAGCGCCCGTTGGCGTCGTAGTGGAGTGTCACCTCACGCAGAGGCCCGACGGTGGTATGGAATAGTTCCTGCGGCAAGTGGTCAGTTTCTAAGACCAAAGTAGTCAAATAACACAAAGTACCTTGACTTGGGCCTCGTTGACGTCCTGGGGAAGATTGGAGACGATGATTTTCTCTGCAGGGGTGGAAGTGGGGGCTGCTGGAGTCTTGACGGGAATGATAGCCTTGGCACGGGCCCTGGCGGCAGGACTGAGACCTGGGTTCCCCAGGACCTGAGCACGAGCTTTTCCGCGGTTCGAGTTGTTGCGGCGGTCGTTTTTAGGGCGAGAAGCAATGATCTTGAAAATGGTCAGAAAAAGATGCAGAAAAGACGAGAAAATGGGCCTTACATCGTCAAGGGACATAGCGACCTCCATGGTTGTAATGGGGTATGGGATTACAAGAGAAAAGAGTCGAGAATGAGGTGAATGGGGAAGGTGATTGTGGTGGCAGGAGACAAGGAACCGCGGAGGCTGTGCTCCCTTGTCTGTCCCGTTTTGACTCGATCTCACAGCCAGTCTACAGCTTTGCTGCTTCCATCGGCGCCATGGGTGGACGAGGACGGGGTTGGGGGCGCGGCAGGGGCGCCTTCTCGGCACCGCCAGCAGGTCTCACCCATGCAGATATCCAGAACATGTCTCGCGAAGCAACAGCAATGTATCCTGTGCGACAATAAACCTCTTCTCCTGCTCTCTGGCTCAACAGCATGCTATCTATCACATAGCCCATGATCCCTCCAATCCTCACTGAATTTACCGAGGACGAGAAAAAAATCGCCGCGTACCAAATCGGCTTCGCACAACGCATGCGCAAGTCTCAATACTATGTCGTCGAAGCGACTAAATCGACGGGTCTGTGACTTGGCTAAGACTTGCGCATCGTTGTTGAAGGACTGTGGTAGATCTTCCGCGGTACAGTGACAAGTACCGCCCGTCAATTGCGAGCCAGCCGACGCTCAAGAAAAAAGACCTCTATGCACCGTATTTTCCTCCCGACATATTCGAGGGATATTTCAACCCCAAAAAGAAGCGAAAATGTGACTTTTCCCCTTTGTCCTTGGTGTGTTTCTTTGGCTCACCGTCATCGTTAGTGGAAGCGAAACCTGTTCCCACCAAAAAACGTATGAATATCGACGAGATGGGCGATGAGGATGAGGAGAAGGTTTGTTTCTTCCTTATTCACTTGTCATTGCCCTTATGTTACCCAGGAAACACCCTCCGATGCCTCCGACGCTGGCTCGCAGGCGCCTGAGTCGGACTACGACGTCGACGAGGAATACGACAACGACTATGCCGAGAACTACTTTGATAACGGTGAGAACGACGACAACGATGATCTTGGGGGTGGTGGTGGCGGGGGTGCCGACGAAGGTGGTGGAGGTTTGTCTTGGTCTTCTTCTCTACGTTTGAGATTCTCAAATTCCTTTCAGGAGACTATGACTGAGCGTGCACATACCCCCTCTGTATCGATATTGATTCGAACGCAATGTACAGTATACCACACAGATCTACACACCATCTTTTTTGACAATTCTTCGCGGCCTTGAAGGAGCGGTGGGCGTGCGATCACGGCGTGCAATTTTACATTCGCCTAGCCATTCATGATAGGCTTCCGCCATCTCATCCTCGCGCTTTTACCCGTCTCATCTCAGGCCGAGTCTTTCGCGCCGACGCACGATTGTCGTTCGTAGAAGTCTTGCATGTGCACCACCCACTTAAGAACCGCTAGCTGGCGCCGTGGTAGGGTTCTTACCCTGCTGAAACTGTGTGTGCAATACAATACTGCGGGCCAACGCGTGGATGCGACATCATTGGCGTACACGAGGACTCACCAACTCCCGCAATCCTGCGCGCCGCGTCGTAGGGCGGGCCCTCGTTTGCGTAATAAAATTTCCTGCCGAGTGTATATACCCGCATTTTGTGTGCCCACAAAAGCATAGCTTTCGGAGCCCAATGTTCTCTCCATCTGCAGTGGGATGCATTCCTGGAGCCTTTATCACGCACGGGGTTTCGTCAAACATTCTTCTTGGCTTTCAAGCTCTTCTTGTGATGGTTATGTCACCTCTGGGGCAGTTCAAGGCATCAAACGCGTCAAGTCGTAACCTGTGCTCTTGTGCTGTGACTAGTACTCCTGCAAGAAAGCTATCATTCTTATCAACTGAAAAAAATCAAAATGCATCCGGAGACAAATGAGTTCCCCAAAAAGGCTTTATGGGTCCAAACCGCGTTGTTCTCTCGTCATGTTACGACTTCTTCCGACTCGACCTCGGAGTCAACGACGATCTTATCTTACCTTTTCGAGCTGCTGATTGGATGCGTCTAAGCTCATGGGAGCCCGACGCGCGATGTTCCGGCAGCTTTTTGATCCTGATCCCGTCACTTTCGTGTTGATGAGGGGTTGCTCCTTGTACTTGCCAATTGTACCGACGCGCCCACACTAGCCCTGGGGGTAGTGTCACGCGTGTGGCCACCCGAACTTTTTCGATATAACTCCAGGAAAAACATTTATTTCCTTTCATCTCTCACCTCCCAAATTTCCTCCGCGCCGTGCATGCCTACCACAACCCTGGAGTCCCAGCGCCGCAATTCCGTCGTCCTATTGGAAGCTCTTCCGTGCAATCTCCCGCATCTACCGCCCCCGCCGTCCTTGCAAGAATCCCCACCACTCCATGATAGCGAAGGCTTGAAGGTCACGGTCGCGCGTCCCACTGGCATGTCGCAATGGCAAAGCCCACAGACCACGAGGCGCCTCCGCCACGACGCGGCCGAACGTGCCTTCTTGAATATTCGCAAAGCAGTGTTCACCCCACCACTACTCACCCGCAATTCGCGCTTCCCGTCGCGGACCCTTCCGCCTCCGGGTTTGCGGGGGTGCAACCTGGACGCCACCGACACCAAGACCTTCGCGGTGCGTACGCGCCTCTCGCTGTGTTTCGCCATACCGCACTTTCCTATTAATTCCGAATTTGGATTGCGCAGGTCGGCGACAGTGTGCGCGTCCGCCGCCTTAACATTGACGGGGCGAAGCCTAGTTGGTCCGAATGGCAACGCGGCCAAGTAGTGAGCTATGTTCCGATGCGGGTCTTTGTCTGTATCTATCTTTATGGTCTCGTGGCGCTGCCAAATTTCGCGTTCTGACTCCCCGCGTATACATTTGTAGATCGGGAATTTCGGCCATGCCTACTGCGTGCGAGTTCCACAGTCTGGGGAGGAAACTGTGCATGTGCAGTTTATGGGGGAGATCTGTCTGGACGATGGTCTCGACCACGAGAAGGATTCACTAACCGCAGAGGAATGTATGAGACGAAGGCAGAAGGCTGTGAGGTGCGGTTTTAATCTCTCACCCCGTTCTCCCGACTGATAAAGTCATCTTCAAGAATTATATCTATACCCGTATTCCTTCGGATAAAACGATCGCTGGAGTACCGCATAAAGACGTTTGGACTCCCGCAGAAGTTCTTGTAGGTCTCGACCTTTTCGCCATAATTCCATCGTTGACTGGAATACTAGAAATGGATCAAACAGGGCGAGATTTTCGTCCGTTCTCTGGCCGGTCCAACCGCTGGGCAGAAACTGGTTGTAGCAGAAGCCCTCCCTTATACCCTGGAAACTGCAGTAGCATGCCGCAAGCAAGCCCAGAACGTTATCGGACCCACTGGAAAATTATTCCTCAGTGATATAGCCATTAAACCTTTAAAGAAAGCTATAGAACCGTCTACTGTCTCTCTGCCTTCGCTATCAGCCCTAGCGGGGCCACAGCATCCTTCGTCCCAGCAATAACCTTCGCTGTTTTCGCTCTTGTAATTTCTGTGCTCTGTCAATGCTATCAGTATACAATAATACCTACCATTGTACATATATTACTTAGCTGTTGGTGAATATTCGCTGTGTTCAATACAACTGTGATTCACACCGAGTCCGATCCCAAGAATCTGATAACATAGCCTCTGCCTAGAGTCTCAAAAATTGCATCCGCAACGCACCATCTAGCAATCAAAAAGCTGGAGCGGCCTCCGCCGCTAAGGGGTGGGACATCCGTTATGGAAGGACCCATTCTCAGATCGAAACGCGCAAAAAACATCCCCACTTGGAACAACATCTCAAACAGCAACAGCGGTCAAGCGAGACGCATAGAAGCATGCAGATTAGCATCGGAGCGACAGTTTTGACGACATAGACAGACGAGGGGGCAATCCCACGCAAGATCCTCTCGTTTTGACAAGTCCCATCGTTTGAAAGGGTCCTTGAGGGGAGTCGATTTCCAGGGTTATATAATTTCCTTTTGGGAAAAAGAGTTGGAGCTCTTTGCGTCGTTCAACGAGGCCTTCATTCGAACTCGCTGGAACGGACGGGTTGGTTTCATCGCCGTCCACAAGAAAGCAGATTTCCAGGCGTGTCGAAAGACAATATGGACCTTTAAGTTAGAACATTTCGTAAATCACCTTCTTCATTCTTCTGGACTCACAAAATTGCTCCAATAATATCGAATCATTCTGAAACATATTTTTGCCTAGCAGCCCCTTGAGACGGGAGATGCACATTCGGGAGAGATACGAACAGATCAGCCTCTACTATGTCGAAGCTCGAAAAGGCATTCGCGCGGAGGAGTTCCGCGTATGTATTGACGCTGGGATAACGCAACTGAGTCGATTGAAGCCAGTTTTAGAGCACCAGCGTCGAGCAATGCAGCAGATTCTTGACCTGAGCGCGGTGGTACTACTAGATGTGGACAGCCTATTTGAGAGAGTCTCATGCTCCTGGTCAGCCAATGCGTATCGTTGCGACCACAGGGTTGAGAATTGAGCAAGAGTGGATTTAATGTTGCAGAGCGGGCAGACCCCTGCGTGTTGGACTTTAGTGATGTAGCAGGAATCGACTAGCCGGTCATTGAAGGTGCAGTCCTCCAGGATATTCACGCATCGAGGAGACAAAAAGGGCTATTTACCAAATATTGAGCATACACAGCGGCTCACAGCGGCTAGTGGATTTTCTGTGATGGAAGTCAAGATTGTGATAGTACTCAGAGAAGCGTGGGGAGAAACTGCTATATTCGTTTTCTCGGTTATGTTCGGCTTCACCTCTGACGCTGCTTCTTACTTGCTTTGTGAGGCTACAAATCTCAGCCTGGCCACAGAGTCTTTACCAACCATGATCGAGCCTTCTTACTGCTCGCGTTTCTTAAAAGGTCGCTCGGATGGGGAGAAAAACACCACGAGTTCCAATTGACTGAATCTTCAAACTAATGTCAACTCCCAAATTGTTCCAACCGATTCCTTTGGGAGACATGGAACTCAGGCATCGCATCGTTTTCGCACCTGCAACGAGATTCCGAGCGGATACAAACCACGCTCCACTACCTCACGTTGCTGAGTACTACCAGCAACGGACCAGTGTCTCCGGGAGCCTCCTTATCTCAGAGGCAACATATATCTCTGCGCGCGCCGCTGGGATCTACAATGCTTCGGGGATTTGGTCTGACGAGCAGACAGTAGCATGGAAAAAGGTACATTGACCTTATTTTCCTTATCCATTCCATAACGTATTCGCGGATAGGTCACCGACGCAGTACACGCCAAGGGTTCTTACATATATCTCCAATTATTGGCTATGGGTTGAACTGATGACCCAGCGATCCTCGCCGTGGAGGGTCTGCCATTCGTGTCAGCTTCAGACGTTCTCGTCGCTGGCCAGCCCACTCCTCGCCCTCTCACCGTGGAGGAAATCCATGAGTACATTCAAATGTACGCGATGGCCGCCTCGAATGCCATATATAACGCCGGCTTCGATGGAGTTGAGGTCCACGCTGCCAACGGTTACTTTCTCGACCAGTTCCTCCACGACACCACCAATATCCGCACTGACGCGTACGGAGGGTCAATCGAGAACCGCACCCGGCTCCCTCTTGGAATGACTGAGGGCGTTTTCAAGGCCGGCGGACAAAAGAAGACGGGATTCCGCATCAGCCTTGGGGAACTTACAATGGTGCGCTCCCCTTTCCCTTGTTCTTATTTCTTGACGACAACTCCGACATTCCTCCCAGACATGTACTTTGACCACCCGAAGCCGACGTACTCCCACCTTGTCACCCAGCTCCGCGATCGCTATCCTGAGCTCACGTTGTAGAGCCGCGCGTAGATGGCACTGAGAGCGTGGACGTTGTCAAAGACGGCTACTCCAACGACTTCATCCGCGCTATCTGGGGCGACCTCCGTCTCATCGGCGGCGGGGGGTACACGCGGGAGATAGCCCTCTCCGCCGCCGAGGAGAAAGGCGATCTGGTCGCGTTCGCCCGACAATATATCGCAAACGTAAGTTAATGTGTGTCTTGTTGGCCCTCGGTTTTGAGACTATCCCTAGCCGGACTTGCCATTTTTCCTCCTCCATGATATCGCACTCGCGGTCGGGAACCGTGCGACTCCCGTGGAATCTCGGGCATACAGCGCAAGCCTTGTCCTTGTCACTGCTTGTAGCGATGTTTGGATTTTACTTGGGCTGTAAATCGTATTTCCTTGAGTCCTCAAAAACGCATGTTGTCAGATTTCTCGACGAACCTTCTTCAATGGCCCTGAATTAATATTATAACTCGTGCGTCTGCTCTGACTGTTACGTCAAGTTTGGTATTTTTGAACAAGTTTACAGCTTCATTAAATTGGATGCGTGTCGGTGTCAGCCTACATAGCCTCACTTTGCACAATAAGAACCGCAACCGCCGCCAGCGACCGTATACTCTTTCCCCCCTTCCTCCAACTACTCCCAAATGTCGTTTGTTGACAATTCTGAAAGTTCGGATATTCACCTACCTTCGTTTTCGGAAATGGCTGTGACCAAAGAACATCAGCCACTTCATCCCTCTCCAATCGACGCGGGAATGGACTGG
Organism: Mycena venus; assembly: GCA_014462655.1. Classification (NCBI taxonomy): domain Eukaryota; kingdom Fungi; phylum Basidiomycota; class Agaricomycetes; order Agaricales; family Mycenaceae; genus Glaucomycena; species Glaucomycena venus. Next base: position 6,742,997 of record JACAZI010000005.1, on the reverse strand, counting down.
GGGTCTGAAGAGCTCACGGAAATAGACGACCAGGAGGAGGGGCCCGACAATAACGCGAAGGGCAAGGGGCTGCGCCACGAACCATACCTCAACCGACTTGGAGTAAGTTATTATCCTTCGCAGGAGTGATCACGAGACCTTATTCCTCGCAGGTGCTACGCCAGTCTGCAACGGGATCGTAAGACATACAAGTTCTGAGAAACTTCAGGAACTGACTCTTTCTGGAGGTGAAAATCTCTGTGAATGGCTGGATAATATATTCCATACAGAAAAGGAGTGGTACACCAAGTTTCTGGCGTGCCGTGGTGACTCTGCCCAACGGCTGGTGGATCTTCTGCAGGATGTAGGTTTCGGCTTCTCAAACACATAGCTTGCTCGGTGCTCACTGAATGATGTCTTTTTCATAGCTCTTGGATTACGACCCCAATTTATCGGCGACGAGAAGACGCAGACTGTCCAAGGCTCTGATAAGGCTCTCGTGCGACTCGAAGATCCACCCGCGATGCCTGACTCTCCCAGACCTAGAAAAGGGAAGACAGGCAGTGGACGGTGGATCCTTCGGCGATATCTATCGAGGAATTCTTGCTGGCCAAACCGTTGCCATCAAGATGATGAGGCTGTTCCAACAATCAGACATTGACGTGTTACTGAAGGTTTGACCCAAGCATCCGCTGGTCGATGGCCGCTGATGTCGGCGTAGGCGTTTGCCCGAGAAGCGCTCATTTGGCGACAACTTTGTCATCCCAATGTCCTTCCGTTTTTTGGTCTATACTACTGTCAGGAAAGGCTCTGTCTGGTGTCGCCATGGATGGAGAACGGGCACATCAGGGCGTTCTTGAAGAGGGAATCGTACAGTGATGCTTATCTCCTTTCTCTCGTAAGTGTAGTTCCGCGACACTTGGTCATCGTTCAAGCTCTATATTGTAGATTTTGGATGTGGCGCTGGGACTCGAGCATCTGCATGACCAGGGCATCGCGCATGGCGATTTAAAGGGGGTATGTGGTATATTGTCATGAATCCATCTCCCTCAGCCTTGTATAGGACAATATCTACATAACACCCTCGCTCAGGGCGTGTATTGCAGATTTCGGCCTCTCATCAATCATCACTTCACTATCCTCAATAAAATTCACCAGTTCATCTGAGCGAAATCGAGGCGGTACAGTTCGCTATCAGGCGCCGGAATTACTTGAAGGGGGGGAACAATGATCTACGCTCTGACATCTATGCCTTCGCCTGCGTTGTGTATGAGGTATGAAGTGTTCCAATTCTGTTACTGCGAAATTGAAGTTGTGAGACAGATGTTGACGGGTACCGCTCCTTTCCCCCAATTGCGCACCGACGGTGCGGTGATTAAGGCGGTTCTTGACGGTCGCCGGCCTTCACAGCCCATATTGTGCCAGGGCACGCTGTCACTGGATAGTCTTTGGAACCTACTCCAAGACTGCTGGGAAGAGAACCCGGCAGCACGTCCGACGGCTGCCCAGATTGTGGAACGTCTTACAGGCCCTAATATCCTGGCGAAGCAAACACAATCCACGTCAGACTGGGACGATGAATTCACGTCCAGGTTTCGTCGCCATTTTTTGGATCAGCAACCCCTACCCTCGGTTTGCGAACTTGAACAAATGATCCTTGGTGAGGGTTAACTTGAATTGGGAAAAATACATTACATATAGCTGACCCGCAAATTTAGGCAACGGCCTCCCGGACACCGCGCGCACAGCACACGTCGATTCGGAGCAGACAGTAGTTGTCGTTGCGAGTGATGAGTACTTTGGCCTTCCGCCGGGGGGGGTACACGATCATGGAAGGCGCGTATCAGCCAAGTAGCGCACGAACCAGCGGGGACGCGACACGCGTCGGAGACGCGGAGAGTGAGCCGTCCGAGAGTAGGGCTATACATGGCATCCAGAAGATATGCGAGCCGACTGACGGGAACACCATGGACGCAAACACCAAATGCACAAACCAACATCACGGTGCTATGTCGGCCCGGTCTTGGAGGGGCAACTTCAAGTGGCCATGGAGCAAGAAGTGCGATAACTGCGGTAAGACAGGGCACTTGAAGCGAGACTGCTCAGACGGGAAAGAAAAAGAGTTACCGCGGAACAGGGACAAGGAGAAAGAGAAGATCCCTGTTGATCCCGCGCGTAGGATCGCATCCTTCGATGACCGCGTCGAGGCCTTCTCCAAGAAGGACGCCCTGTTGGACATCCCCTTCTCTCCGATCCGCAGCAGTTCATGGTTAGCCGCGCGCGAAGCCGAACCCGACACCTACGCGCGCCGGTTTAGGTCCGAGAGTCACGATTGAAGCTGCTCCATAGTATATAGCACCATCCCTCCCCTGACACTCTTTCTTCTATCTCAATCACTCCGAGTTCATCTCCAGCTACCACCACCTTAGTCTCTTTCACTGACTTCCCACTCGTAACCTCGTTCTGAAGTCTGTTGGTTACCGCGCCCTGATTGCCGTTACCAAGGCTTATTATATAATCTATCCCTTTTTGGAATCCATCAGAAGTGCCACATGGACAAACAACTCATTAACGGGACGCGTCATCTCGCGTTTTGACGCGTTTCTTACCTCGCCCGCCACGGCACAGCCTCATATCGGGTCCGAGTTAATTGTGAGAGGCATGAATCAGTATTTTTTGGCTCGGAAACGCGCAATGAAACGCGTTTATTTGAAATTGATGTGGGATCGAGTCAGATTGACTCGGCTCTCAGCAATTTAAGTCGCGATATCGACATTCTATGCCCCCGAATCCACCGTACAATGGAATTTCATCACCTTGACCCCAAGGAATTCTACAGTAAACCAACTCCTCGTCCTAAAGGCTCACGCCGTGCTGTCCCGGCGACTCCTGTCACACCTATCCCTCTGCCTGCCCTCGTGCCGTCGACGCAGGAGAGGCTTCGCGCGCCTCGGAGAACTGATTGGGAGAAAATTCACGACATTCTAGGGGTCATCTCGAAGGATCTCGGTGGCCTGGGCAACTTTCTAAAGCTTTTATTCTATCTTCGGCCCCACGGCACGAAGGATGTTCGTACGAACCGCCATAAAACCATGGTTACCCAATTTCTGGGAGGCAAAACAAACGTCAAAATGGGCCATATAATTGACCTCATCTATAATCATCGTCAGAGTCAGCCACCGACCAACACAGAGGAACGGCACCTGGCATTTTCCCATCAGACTCTGCATACTGATATGTGTTTTGCACGCCCCGCTCTGTCGAGTTGGGCCTTGGTGCTTGTCGCTAAGGAGGCCCGGAAACAGATTGGGGATCTCACGAATAATGATCCCACCGATCCAACCGACACCACCCAAATGCGAGCTTCTTCCAATGGTCGCGCCAAGGATGCTGTTGTTGCGGACTGGGAGAAACTTACGGAAAATCTGAGTATTTCCAAGATGGCGGCGAAGTATTCGCGTCGCGGCAGCGTCCCCTGGTACCTCACTGAGATGATGTCTGCTCCCACGAAGGGTGGAGCGGTGGTGGTTCGACAGAGACGGCCCCATACAACGGTGTGTCTTTCAGTTTAAATCTGATTCTGAGCTCATTTAAATTCCAGATACAAGTCGGTGCCATCAGCAGCTTTGTGCTTTCTAGGAATCGATATGCGAGCGGTTATCTTGCTCTTCCCCTCGCTGTCTGGCAGTTTGCCTGCAAATCCCACGTCGATGAGAAAAGAATATTCAGCAGATTCGGGTTCACAGTCCACGACTCGACTGCCCGTGCCTGCCTCGATGCATTGACCGATACGGGTTTGGAAAAACTCCGCCAGTCAGTCGCCGAGGGAGTAGCTGTCGGAGAGATGCGATGGCAATACGTCCTCGACAACGTCCAGAAATTCTGTCGACAGCGAGACCTTCGTCTCGGACGGCAGGACATTTTGAAAGTTGGATGTGCCGCCACAGCAATATTGCTCGAGGACTGCGCCCCTGGAGCGTTCGATCTACAGGACCACCTCGACCGCGTTATGAAGCAGGAGCGCAAGGAGATGACCACAGAGACGCTGTTCGACGACATTGACTGGGACTACATCCACGAATTAACGGCACTACATTGGGTGCGCATTCTTGTCACCTTTATTCCCCAACTCGCACACCTCCGGAAGGCCGTTGAGGCCGCCTTCAATTCAGACAGAATGACGAAGCATCGACTCCCTCGGAACCGTAAAACAGTGGTCCAACCGCTTGGGACCAACGCTGAAAGGGAAACGGAGACCCAGGGTATGATGCGCGCCATGCTGGATTTCGAGAAGCAAATGGGACTGGACGAGAAGGCGATGGAGGGACTCATCATCACTCCGCGCGGGGATGGCGCATCTATTGCTGCCATGTGGCGGATTAAAAAGTATCTTTCAGCCCACCCGAGCCACTACAAGGCCTTCCGCAATCGCGTTCCCCCCGGTCCCGAGATATGGCACACACGATGGACCAAGCTCAATGCTATTTCGAGCAACTGCTTCGGTCCTGCTACCGCAAAGGATCCTTTTGCATTATCAAAAAGTGCAACTGCCGCTGGTGCAAAAACGGCCAGGGGACTTGAAAAAGGTTGATTTTTGGCCTACCTCACGCAGTATGATACTGTTCTTTGAAGCTCGAGTTTTGGATTGCTGGCGGTACGTTGTAGTCCGGGTTGAAAAGTACAACTGAACTCATTTCAATATTTAATTAGCATCTCCTTCGGTGCAGACGACATTATCACCCATTTTTCAACTTGCACATCAACCTTACCGGACTTGGACACTCTGTGGGCAAATGCCCGCACACTGGTTCGTCGTTACGCATCCCAGCAGGCGTATCATCAGGCCCTTTCCCGCGATTTTTCGGACTCTGCAAGCGAGGACATGAAGGTTCCTCGTGGTACGTCGTGGACCGCGCCAATCGACCCAAATGCACACCATGAGCGAGCCACAGAAAACCTTCTGGAGCTCGACGAGACAGCGGATGGTGTTGCCCAGTCGGAAACATTTGTTGAGCCAGATGAGGAGGCGCCGGAGGAAAATATCTCGGACTCGGATGAGATGGGGAGAAAGAAATCCAAAAAACAATCCGGCCATACGGAGGCCCCGGATTTTTCGGGCGATCGAACTCTCGCAAATGAATGCCTCTTTTTGCAGGATATGGGTTGGTGGGTGATAGCGGCGCATGCTGTCCCCGACGGGGAAATTGGACGACTCTGGGAGATCATGAAGGTTCGTGATGTATTTACTCAGTTGACGGCACGTCTAATTGTTGTATAGATATGGATATTCTGTTTCTCAGGTTCAACTAACCGCAATTATGCGAACTACTTGCTGGAAACCTACTGTTTGCACCGGTACGAGTCATCCAAGGACTTCTCCAACGCCATGTTTAACAATTGGCTCGTCAACCTGAGTGGGAAGAAATACACCGAGTGCGACTTTTCACAGGAAGGGTTCAACAAGTGGTTGGAGGAACTGGTAGATCACAAAGGGGGCGATTTCGATGACCATTTCTACCGGCATACTCTGGCGCCAAACGTCTTCCATTTCCTGCGGTTCAAGGAGCACATTCAAGAAGCTTTTGAACTGAAGCATCGGAGCAAGACACATGGCGCACCGCATCTGCGAAACGAATTCCAGCAACTACTGCGAATGCACAAGGAGGACGAACTTCATTTATTCCGGCCGGGTCGCACGATGGGACATGCTGCCATAAATTATTTTGGGCGGGGGTACCAACGCTTGGAGGACGAGCGCATGGATTACTTCATCCAGCAGAGTACTGCGTATTCTGATATCATGATTGACGCTCTCCAGCCGGACTCTCCCGATAACCCAATGCCGACTTCCCCAGAGGACATGCAAGACCTCGATACCATGATTCAATTTGCCATTGACAACCCCGACTTGTTCCCCGACCCATTTCCCGAGGATAGCGAAGACGAAGAAGATGGAGACGGAGACGAGGACGGCGATGTCGCAGACGATGAGGGCGACATAGGAATTCATGGGTTGGAATATTGGGACGATGAAGGAGACGACAACGAACCTGAAGGACAACGCAGCCGTGCAACCGATGATCTTGAGTCTGAGACATCGGATGAGGATGGTGAGAACAAGTCAGAACGCGAGGAGGAGGAAATGGATCACGAGCTTATTATTGAAGAGGAAGAGTACAGTAGCGACGAAGAAAAATAAAGACAGCACTTAGTGTAATATATTCTCTTGATCTGGACGACGACGCGTGCGTGTAGTGTATTGAGGGCGGAATGACTCGGCGACTGCGGCAGCACTAAGTAGTGGTGCCCGGGGACGTTTGGGCTTTGGTTCCTCGTTCGTGGTGTCCTCGAGGGCGCTCCGTTTACGAGTGGCAGGCTTGGAGGGAGCTGCTGCAGGTGGCTCCTCCTCGGAGACTTCATCTTCCTCCTCGACCATCTCGTCGTCCGACTCGTCTGCGTGACGCTTCTTCGCCTTGGCTTTGGCGCGATTGGCAGCTTTTTTCTGCAGCCGCGCCGCCTCCAAATCCCGCGCAAAGGTTCCCTGGAGGTTCTCGATGAGTTCCAGGAGTGCTGAGCCGTGGCGGTCACGATGTTTCCATTTTGGAACAATTGTCGCAAGGTTATCGACTGTAGAAATGGCGAGGAAATGGTCGAGGATCGAGGTGATAGCTGGGTTTGGGAAATAGGATGACGCGGGGGTGTATCCATGTGAAACCCGGTCTCGCTCGTACCTGTGTACCCGCTCGCGGAAGAGACGAAGCTCTGTCTCGGCTGTTGCACGCATGGCTTTCGTTAATTTTCTGGCCTGTTTGGCGGCACCAGAGGTCGTGGTAGAGGAAGGCAAAGGAGGTTTATCCACGGCCGTGAAGGCCGCAAGGGGTGGGGCGCCGATGGGAAGAGGAGATGGAGGGAAAAACAAAGGGCCAATGAACTGCGGCCGGCAGTTGCTGCATGGTAGCCGGCGCTTGGCTGCGATGCAATCGAGACGCGAAGTCTCACCGCTGTTGTCGTATAACTTGTTAAAAAATGCGATTAAGCATTCCATCGTGGAGAGCATCAGCGCTTTCTCGTTATTCATCGTCGACAGGCTCTTGTTGTTGTGTTTTGCCTGGGCGCGACGTGCGGGATCTTCAAAGGAGGAAAGTTAGCGGCACAAACCAATGAGCACCAATGTAATGGTAACCTTGGGCCAAATATTTTTCCGCGGACTTGTACGCGCTAGATTGGACGAAAATAACGGCGCGACCATTCGACGACTGGTCCCGGCCCACCCTGCCCGCTTGCTGAAGTGTCTGCGCAACGGTTTTGGGCACACCGACCATGAGGCTGTCAAGGAGAACTCGGATATTGAATCCCTGGCCGAATGCGACAGTGGCCACGACGATTTGGCACTGGGGATCATCCCGAATCATCCGAACGGTCTCCTCGTTCTCATCCGGCCAACACATCGCGTGATAAAGACGCACCCTCCTCAGCCGTTCCCGTCCTGGAGGCAGCTGCCGGAGAAGGTAGATGTAAACGCGCCAGCACAGCTCGATGGTCGCGCAATATATAACACATTTTCGATTGTCTTTCAAATATTCGAGGAGGTCCGGGAAAATATAGCCACCGAGGCCATGTGTGAGCGGGGGAGAGCGAGAACTGGATATTGGGGCGTTCATTGGACCGCCGCACCAGATGAAACATATCCTTCTGGAAACCGAGGCTGCGGCACACTGAACGCGTCGGAGGTCCAGGCTGAAGTGTGGCGGTCAGGGCGAAGATAGAGATGTGCTGGGGAAGACGACCACGGACGAATGGTCCGATGTGGCGGAAGGAAGGCCGGAATTCCTCGCCCCAGTCGTCAATCAAGTGGGACTCGTCAACACACACAAATCCGAGGTTCTCGCGGAACAGCGCAGAATCCGTAATGTGTTCCCACTGTTTTTCCATCAAGTGTTCGGGATCGATACACACGATGGGCCACTGGCATTGGGCAATTTCTTCGCCCAAGTTACGACCGCTCTTGCGGAGCCTCGGTGAGTGACTCGCTGGTGCACGCGAGACCGTGAATACCGTGGGTGGAAAGCTCTGTGATCTGAACAAGAACAAGGCTTAGACCGCGGGGTTTACTTCCGCAAAATGGGATAGATGCCTTACCATGTTTGCCGACAGGCCTTTTTGTGGGGAGAGATCACAATGCCGACAGGCTTTATGTGATTTACGAAGCCGGGGTACGTAGAAGGATTGGCGGCAACTTCGAGAAGGATGACGATAGGAACAGTGAAGAGAGCTGACTTGCCATCTCCAGTCGCCGTAACGCACAGGACGTCCTCTCCATCGAGAATCCACGCGACGATAATGAGCTGCCATTGGAAAAGTCCATCCTTCCATCCCGGAATCCGCGTCTTTACGATGCGTTGAATGATGGCGTACCCAAGCGGAGTTTGCCAGCGTCGTCCCCGCGATGGGGCCATAGGATAATGACACGACTTGGCGCGTTGATGTGGTACGCGTCAACAAATGGTGCGCGTCTACACGTGCCTTTGATGCACCGACTACGCGACTACGCGACTCGATCGACATCATTCGCATCATCGCGGGACGGGGATCGAGTCAATGTGCGGGTGGATGGAGTCAGATTGACTCGTTCCCGAGTCGTCTGTGCCGTACTTAATGTCCATGCTCTGATCCTAAATCTCCTCAAACCATGGAGTCCCGTAATCTCAACCCCAACGCCAAATCAATTTCTCATTCTAGAGATATAAAGCAAGATGTCGGAACTGCTGCAACATTTCGAGAGTTGGCGCGGGACCACCTCGATTGTGCTGTGGAATCTGTGCCGGATGATGGAAAGGCAGTTTCCATCGCGTCAATGTGAGAACAACGGTAATTTGCATATATTCATGTTGATAGTATTTCAACAGGGCGCAAAGTCTCGTTAAATATGTTCCCCAACTTTCCCACCTCGGAGAAGAAGTCGAGGATCCCCCGCTGCCTCACTGCGGCACCGTGGTGCACCCGCTTGGAATCAGTAGCATACGGTTAACCAAAACACAGGGTTTGATGGCTGTATTGCTGGATTTCGAGAGACAGAGTAGACCGGATGGAAAAGAACAAATGTAGAGGGCTTTTTGTAATGTTTCTACACGTCATAAATGCTGAAAAACGCGTCCTTTCACGAATAACGCGTCGCTAATTAACTCCAGCGATTCAGTGATGTGAGCACGGGACTTCCCAAAACGGATAGATTACATAATAAGGCGAGGTACCGGTAATCAAGGCGCGGTAACTAACAGACTACCACCACCTGCGAGCGGCAGTCCAAACACCCGCTTGCAGTGCCCCCGTGGAGTGGTATGCACTACCATCAAAGGACTGAGCTCTCTGGGACTGCATGTCGGTGGGACAGCGCCATCCATGCAATTAGTATCTTATAAACAGACGCTGCAACAACTTGAATTTAACTCGTACCTCTTTATGTTATAGCGTAATAATTGCGAGCGAAGCGAGCATACCTTCCTTTCACGTGACAGGGTAGAGGGATAGCTGGGACAACAAACTTGAACAAATTCTCCGCGCAGTGGCTGACAGCCCTTTGGAGAGAAAATGCCCTCAAAAACATTCATTTCTGGGTCAATTTCGATGAAAAGTGGCCCCGATGATGCGCCTTCATGGCGCGAATCGACCCATACCAAAATCATTGCAAGCGGGGAAAAAAAAGTTTGGCAACTAAAAAAGGAAATCCGTAAGCATTATTACGCCACCGCTTTTCTGTCTTCTTCGCGAGCACCTCGCGCTCTTGGCGGATCTCTAGTACATCCTTCCTTCCTTCTTTCCTTCCGTGCAATGCCACCCACCGATCATATCCGGGAGTGTCGATCCTAAGGGGCACGGAGGATTGCCACTAAGAAGGGCCGCAACGGACGTTGTGCGGCTTGCAGCACAGGCTACAAGTCTGAGGTCGACGTCTGACGACATGCTCGCAGGAACAGCTGCAGCACACGCTCGGACTCGGGGCTCAGGTAAATGTTTTAATGTTGCGGAAGAATGCGGTCTGATACGGTCGGGCAGACCCCTTAGTTAGACAGTCACTCAGTGATATTGCAGGAATCGACTAGCCGACCTTGAAGGTCCTCCAGGATAGTCGCACATCGAGGAGACAAGAAGGGCCGTGCCCATCTACCGAATATTGAGCATCCACAGCGGCTGGCGAATTTCTGCGGTCGAAGTCTCTCTCTTTATAAGACTGCGTGTGTCTACAGGGAATCTCCGGGATTTGGCGCCGCACTACGTAGACCACGTATTGCCACAACACACCCTAAGGATATAAAACAGTATAAAACCTGCTCAGGCGAAGTGGGCCGCAAAGCCACGAGTCCCACGCGCTCTTTAACACCTTATCTAAAAACAGTCTCAAGAGATGGGTGTCGCAAATGGGACACGTACCGCCATGACATGATACTGTTCGGTCATACGACCCTCTCAAAAGAAGTGCAGGCTGGGCCGCTTCGCGGCCCAGCGCGCTCTTGTTCAATTATTTAAGGTTGTGAGCGTGGGAGAAACTGCTATATTCGGTTCTCAGGGGGTCATGTTCAGTTTCGAGTTTCGCTCTTCTTTCTGCTTTGTGAGGCCACAAATCTCAGCCTGGCCATAGGGTCTCTACCAACCATGACCACTGTTTTTCGAAACACCGCCGTGCTCCGGATTGCGTTCTCTCTGGATTATAAAGGTTGCTGGGAGGGGAGAAGAATTCTATGAGTGATAGTGTCAACTCCCAAATTGTTCCAACCGATTCCTTTGGGAGACATTGAACTCAGGCATCGTTTTCGCACCTGTAACGAGATTCCGAGCCGATGCAAACCTAGGCTTGTTTCAGCCTCTCTCGTGTACTGGACGTTAAATCTGAAGACAAGTCGTTCAGATCACGGACACGAGAGAATGCAAACAATGCTCCACTATACCAGCAACGGGCCAGTGTCTCCGGCAGCCTCCTTATCTCAGAGGCAACATATATCTCTGCGTGCGCCGCTGGGATCGATAACGCTCCGGGGATTTGGTCTGACGATCAAACAGCAGCATGGAAAAAGGTACATATATTGACCTTATCTTATGCAATTCATAACAGATTCACGCGGATAGGTCACCAACGCAGTACACGCCAAGCTTAAGGGTTCCTACATAATTATTGGCTATGGATCGAACTGCCAACCCAGCGATCCTCGCCGCGGAGGGTCTGTTATTCCTGTCGGCTTCAGACGTTCCCATCGCCCGCCAACCCACTCCCCGCCCTCTCACTGTCGAGGAAATAAAGGAGTACATTCAAATGTACGCGACGGTCGCCTCGAACGCCGCATATAAAGCTGGCTTCGACGGATTTGAGGTCCATGCTGCCAACGGCTACTTTCTCGACCAGTTCTTGCACGACGCCAGCAACATCCGCTCTGATAAGATGTCACATTGGCGCAGAACACGCATTAAGGGCTTACTGCGCTTGTCAGTTACGAAAACAAGGTGTGCTGCGTAGTCATAGATCCTCAATTCAGGTGTTGACGTCTTGGAGGCTCCGCCACAACTGTGGAGAATGGAATTGCTGAAGAACAGGGAAAACTCCGCGCTCCTCGTAGCGCGACTGACACTGAGGTTTGTGGTGTCGGTCTGGTTACCCATCGCGCAGCTACTCAGATTCGCATAGACACACGTACATGCCCAAGCGCGCCGTCGAGTTCGCTTGACCTAGCTACTTCGGCGGGAAGAACGACGAACTAGTTCTTTGTGCCGGCAAAGGTGCGTTTTCTCGCTGTCACCTCTCCCCGGTATACTGATGCCGATGCACAGCTGGGGACATCCATATCTGGGACCAGGAGAGCGGGACGTTGCCGCAGTACATCCCGCCGGCTCAGCAGAACGGCGACTTGACGTGCATCACGTGGAACCGCGCCGCGGACGACCCATTCATGTTCGCGACGGGGAGCCACGATGGTGGCGTCCGGATCTGGACGCAACCCGAAGACACGCCAGACGTCGACGAGCTGGAAGAGGGAGAGGGAGAGGGAGATGGCGCTGAGCCGGTGCGGTCGGCGTCGCCGTTCGACATCGAACGCACAGACAGCCCGCTGACGCAAGCAGAGTTCGATGCGCTGGAAGTACTGCGGCGGCAGGATTCGACGGCCTCGACGTGACAAGTGAATTCTCGGTTGGGACGGCTAGGGAGCGAACGATAACGTTTAGGGAGGACGAGGATTGAGGGGTAGATGAGATGAGATGGACCATTTTATGTATCATGTACGCCATGTGGAACAAAAAAATACAAGTTAGGGCTGGAGATACAGCATGTTGCTTCGTGGAATATTAATATCGGGATGAAGATGCCGGTTCTTTGCAGATTACCATAGCCAGTCCAGAATGACCGAGCCTCGCAAGTTGAACCAGGCGATTTGTGTATTGCCTGTGCCGACAATCCCGTAGTGAGCACAACAGTAAGTACACTGAGCCTCCGCCAGTGCCCATGTGTTGTTCGTGTCCGAAGGGCTGGCAGAAGATGTTGCCCCGAAAAAAAACAGGCACGAGAACACCAAGGTCCAGGTGATACATAGCCAACTTGGGCTTGGGGGCGACTCACAGGTTCTTCAGTGAGGTCGCTTCCATCCAATGGAATTTTATAGAATGGAGCTTGATGATCCATGGCCCGACGCACATTATCCGTCCACAAGCATCCAGTAGTAGAAATATCGACACATGTGCATAAGGCTTGCGCGCAGCCCACCGTCCGAATTTCAATCTTCAGTCTTCTCATAGGAAGCCAGAAGGTAGTCCCCTGCTGGAGCCATAGCGAAGGCGCTCAGAGGGTAAAGCCATCTAAGTCAGTGTAATAGTCGTGCTACCACGGTTGGCTCGGTGATTTGTCGAACTCCGAACCTCTCTAGTGACGTTAAGGGTTGACGATTATGGGTGAAGGTCTCAGTTCGAAATGGTAGCGGTGGCTGTCTGGAACGAATATTACAATCGTTCGTCAGCAAAGAAAAGAAAGACAGGGCTGAAAGAAATTTCCGAACAAAGTACAATATAAAAGTCTGTAAAAGTGATGGAGCTCCTATTTGCTGGCCAGGAGGAACTTTTTGCTTGCCCTTTCACTGTGCCTGTTCAGCATGTACCTCTCAAGGCCCAAACTGTCAGGGATGATGACAAACTGTCTTTCTCGCATTTTCGGATTGTTCAGACAATTTTCAGAGGATTCACTTTCCGTGAACTTTAATGAAGCGATAATATTGATATACAAGTACTGATCACCACGGGGACGTGCCCGACACCGACAATGCGGACGGCGAGCGTGTCCTCGCATGCAAACATCATCCTTCGCTCGTCTCCTGTGTCGCCGGAGATGTGACCCACAGGGATTATGGGGAGAATTATGGTCTCGCAGATCTTTCCGCCGAGTCTGGATCCCAAAGTTCCAGCGAACGGAAGTAGTCAAAGTTTGGAAGGAGGAACCCGAAAGGATCCAGTTCAGGGAAGGTGAGCTCGGGGCCGGTGGCCGCTCCCATTGACGCTGGGAAAGCCTGAACTCCAGCACCGAATGCGGCTGGTGCGTTCCGCATTTGCTCAGAGAAACTGTCCAAGGGTGGCTCGGACCAGCCTGGAGCGGGATTCAGCTGTGAATCCCACTCGGAGACATACGATGGTGCAGCCTCTGCCGGCAGACCGGTCTCGTGGCCTTTGTCCATGCCAGGTGCAGCAGGTATCTCCCTGTCCAAGGTGGTCGCCGCGAACATCTGCACGCCCCTGTGCGCCAGGCGGCGTATGATGACAGGCCGCAGTCGCTCATTCAATATAGCCTGAAGCATGTTGCCTGTGCGCATCGCGGATGGCCATGTACTGCCCATTTTTTGGAGGTACCTTATGCATGTCTGTACCTGCGTGAGCATGGCTTGGAGTTTGCTGCGCTCAATCCGCGGGCTCGCTGTTGCCTGAAGTGCGCACAACAAGAAGACCGTCCCCGCGCTGAAGATGGCCGCCTGCATCGTGACCGGGGTGAGGCGCAAAGTATACACAGAAGACCATGTCTCGACGAGTTCGAGGATGTTCTCCGCTGCACAGATGCATAACTACGGTAGATTAGGTCAGGGTGAGTGCAGAGTGCATTCTATTTTTGATGCACCTTGATGTGGTCGACTTCCGTATCCGAATGCTGTATGCGCTGCGCCGGGAAATTGAAGAAGGGCCGGTGTAGGGTAAGGGAACACCACCGATACGCGATGTGCAGCATGAGCCGCTGTGGGGTGGAGCTAGCCCTGTTCTCCAGCGTAATATCAAGCGGCGGCGGAAGTTGCCTTTTCCAATTATTGAGTTTCAGACTGTGTATCGGAATCAGTCAAAAACGATAGGACGTCAAGGGACATCCGCACTCAAATTTTGCGATCTGCTCCTCCACTTGCGCGGCATTTGGTCGAGCTGAGGGGCGCAAATTATTGCTATACAGAATGTCAAAGGTGCTGCTGTAACGAGTACAAGTACGCACACTAGTTCAGAAATCTGGCGTCCTATCATAAAGAGGGCTGAAGTTTCGAAAAACACGAGGGTGAGGTAGTTGGGTTGCGGAGGAATGTTCGCCGGGGCATAGTACCACGGACTTTGATCCATGTCGGAATCCACAAACGGCATCGGGGTACTCTGCTGAGGCAGTCCACCCAGATCCCATCTGAAGTAAAGAGCCCAGCTAACATCCTGAGAGCCTGCATTAATTTTATTGGAGAGGGACAAGATACAAAACAGATACCACGCAGAATAACGTCCAGTGAGTCCAGTTTCTCCATCTGATTTCATCGATTTCAATCAGACCAGCTTCGGCCCACGGCGTAGCATCATGACCAAGGCCAACTAGAAGACGGCTAAGCAAAATTGAAATTTCATAAAAAAAGACAAACTCACGGGCCATACCAAGTCTACTGCTCATTCCTAAAAAGTGTTTGTCTGAGCGAAGACCCGCTGCATGCGAACATCCACACACCGAGATACAAGTCTGATGTTATTCTTTCCCCGATATCCGAGTAGGCGGTGGCTAGAGAATTTTACACGTGAACGACTGTCTCCAATGTGGAAAAAGACCTCTACCCAAAAAAGACATCGCTTGTACCGTGCTGAGGTCTGCTTTTGTGTATGTGTGCAACATTTTTGCGGCTGTCGCGAAACACAAACGCGTCTTTGGGTCTCTCAAGTACGGCTCATCGGAGAAAGCCAATGATACAGATAATATGGCATTGTGTAGCATGGGGGAGTAGTGCGGCGTTCGCAGAGGTTCCTCTGAGCGCGGAACGCTCAAAGCACGATACATATCTCGAAGAAAGAGCGAAGGGACTATGCGGAACATCCACATCGTGAAGAATTTGAAACACAAGTCGAGGACTCTGCAAAAGTCGCTCAGAATTGTTCACAGCTAACCGCAATACATACTTATCGTGCTCTCTTCTTTCTAGAATCACTTCTGGCGGCAGGTATCTCGACCAGTCAATTTCCGGGTGAGGCTGAGATACATCGATGCCTTCCACCTGCAATACATAGGACGCGTTTGGATTTTCGATCACCTCCTGGATTCGTGGGGCTGCATTCGTACTATCAGTGATCGTCGGCACTGCAATACCGTGAAGAAGGAGGCCTCCGCTGCCATCATCCAACTGAGTTCGTCTCAGTACGATCTACAAATTTCTGAGAAACTGAATCGAGTATCTTGCCTTGAGATGCTGCGTAGGCACTGCAAGTTCTCGGGTGATTTCTTCGTCCGAATCGAGCGCATCCGCTTCAGATTCTCCTTCCCTTTCACTTTGTTCTCCAGGCTCCTGTGGTCGAAACTGGAGATGGGAGGATACATCCTGACACACACACCGTGCGAGCATTGCTTCTAGTCGGTCAACATAGGCTTGCAGAGAATCGGCGCGCTTCTGTAGCGCCTCAAAATGTGCATCTGTGTATTTTCGGCCTGTATCCTTTCCCCAGGAACACTGTGCATCGTTTTAGGCTCATTTCTGTGCTTTTCGCAGGACGCACTTTGTCATCCTTTCCGGAGGCTGCACAAGAACCGCACACCTGATTTTATGTTAGCGCTGCAGTCAAGGCAGTATTGGTGAGTAAATATATATACTGGCTTCGCGCCGTCACATTTCGACTTTCTTGGTAACCATTCAGAGACCATGAAGTTCATCATGATGTGGAATGGGTTTGCTCACTTGGCACGGCAGATTGTGCATGCCTGCGTCGCGTACGGTCCGCGGCCCTTTGGAAAAAGAAACTCCTTTTGGCATCCGTGGTTTTGTCTGGCGTTTTCGTGGACGCGGAAAAGACCTACAGTAGTTGGTCAAAGTCGCTGAAAGGGGTAGATGTCAGGTCAACGTGCCAAAAGCCTGACCATGTTTCTTTTGAAGTTGGTTCGGTCCGACATCCCCGCCACACTGTGTTCGCCAAGTGTTCGCGCGCTTTCCACACCACTTTCATCTTAACCTGAAGAAAGTCCTGGATGTGAGTCAAGCTTCCGTCGCATCCACTGGGTATTCAAAGTCTCGAATCTGACTGGTTTACATCCTCGGCCATCCGATTACACAGCGCAACATTGGCGGTCGACGATCGAAGTGGCGATCAGGAACTGGAAAGACAGGCCCGGGCTAACGGAAAAAACCGATCAACGGAGCCAAATGTGGTGCCTGGAAAAAAATGATGGGAGGAGGCCCCTATCCCATGCAGGACGAATTTATAACTTACAACTATGGCAGTTGCCCGACGGCTCATGAGGCGAGGAAGCTCGCCGCGACGTGCGTCAAGTACCTCGAGGTGTTTACGAGGGAGCTGGCGAGGTCAGCTGCCCTTTCCTTGCTTTCTTGTCAAGCATTAAAACCAGCTTCGGCGTGGACCACGATGAGGGCAATGGGAAGAAGGTACGTGTCCGCCCACAGAAGAGATGGCTGGGCTAACCCCATGTCCGGTGACGATGTTGGGCTGCCCGATACCGGGAAAATGGAAGTGCGTGTTATATGCCATCTCTGAGGAATCGTCCTCGTCGAGATAGGATCGCAATTATCACTGATAACAGCCTGACAAGGAGCTTTCGCACATGCTGCACGCACAGCGCAAGACGTGAATCGAGGTGCTCGCGAGTGCGCTCGGACACGTAGATGAGCGGTTGGCATGAACCACACGGCTTCGCCCCTGTCCACCAGCCAGAGCGCGAGCAGTGGCCCCGCGCCGATGAGCCAGGGTCTCAACACTCATGCGGGCCGTCCGCTGAAATGACACCTGGCGGCGCGGAAAAAATCAGAGACGAGAAAACTAAGTAATCGGCTTTTGACGGTGACTCACAGGTTCTGCAGTCGGTCGCCGAATGCAACTATCTGGAATGGGGCCTGATGACCTGAGATCGAAGCGTCAGCCTCCCCTCTCTCTACGC
Source organism: Mycena venus (assembly GCA_014462655.1). Classification (NCBI taxonomy): domain Eukaryota; kingdom Fungi; phylum Basidiomycota; class Agaricomycetes; order Agaricales; family Mycenaceae; genus Glaucomycena; species Glaucomycena venus. The sequence continues at coordinate 6,725,608 of JACAZI010000005.1, read as the reverse complement.
GTTTCTCTGAGTCATCCTTCCCCGCCAGTCTTCATGCACCAGTGACTCGCACGCCCCGAGTTATCCTCCCTCCTTAATTCTCATGGGTTAGCCGCCTCTCGAATCCTTCCACGCCTAGTGAATAAAGCGACAGATGACACGCGAGGTGCGGAAAGGCTGGCGCGAGCCACAAAACATACACGAACGCATAAGATGTCCTCCACTGCAGAAACGCTCGGAACCTTGAGCGCATGAGCATGAGCATGTGAATACGATGCCGGAGACGGACTCGGCTTGAGATCGACAGAAGACGGAGCCGCTCAGTGCATTTATCAACTATCCATCGTTATTTCGAACCGGCAAGGTCGGTGGCGGGTAGTACACAACTCAACGCTGGGGGGGGGAAGATGTGCATCGCACGGAGTCCATTCGTAGGATGAGGCGTAAGGGAGCTGGTAAGCCTGGTTCGGGACAGCTGTAACATGGATAGCTCCAAATTTGTGCGCCTTCGTCCGCGTGTCAGTCCGGCCGTCCGTGTCCGCGCCGAGTCGCACCTAACCACCTGGGATCCCGTCAGTCTGAACGAGCACACGGACGGGGGCAGGATTGCCTTTCGTCGTCCGAGATAACACCCTTCCCTTCACCTTCACCCTGCGCGCGCCCGTTGCGGTGACACACGGTATGGAGCATTCGTTCCATCGTCCGTCAACCCTTGGAGTGTCAGAACGTATCTTAAGCTCGAAGTGGGTGTTGCAGCCGGGCAACGCTGTACTGGTCGTCCACTCCGTTCCCAGCGGCCCCCGAGTCAAAAGACGAATTTTTCGTGAGTCGGAACCCGCAAAAGCGCATATGTTACGACAGCGGGCGTGCGCTTCCCGGCGCAGATTGTGAACGACGTGCGTTTGAGGCTGTGGCAGGCGGGGGCCAACAAAAACTTGAAGAAGCGGATTGCTGCTAAAAAGGGCCGCAACACGTTGTGCGGCGAGGACCGCCAGCACAGGCTAGGAGGGTGAGGTTGACGACACGCTCGCAGGAGCAGCTGCGGCACACGCTCAAACTCGGCCCCTCAGGCAGATATTTTAATGTTGCGGAGGGATACGATCCCCCTTCGCAGGAATAGAATAGCTTGTCTTTGAAGGTGTGGTCCTCCAGGAGAATCGTGGGTCGAGGAGGGAGAAAGGGCCGCGTCCATTTACTAAATATTGAGGTTGTAGTACCGTTGTACTCAGAGCGTGGGGAGAAATTGCTATATTCGGTTTCGAGTTTCTCTCTGCTTGCAGGGCTTCTTTCTTGCTTTATGAGGCCACGAATCTCAGCCTGGCCATAAAGTCTTTACCAACCATGACCGAGCCTTGTTACTGTTGTTCGAAAGACCGCTGCGCTCCGGATTGCGTTGTCTCTGGACTATAAAGGTCGCTAGGATAGGGAGAAGAACCTAGAAGAACATTGCGAATCTTTCAAATCTAATGGCGACTCCTAAATTGTTCCAACTGCCAGTGGCTCTTTGGAGACATTGAACTCAAGCATCGCATCGTTTTCGCACCGGCGACCCGATTCCGGGCGGATGCAAACCATGCTCCGCTACCTCACGTTGCTGAGTACTGTCAGCAGCAAGCCAGTGTTCCCGACAGCCTTCTTATTTCGGAGGCAACGTATCACGTATCTTTAAGCGCGCCACTGGGATTCATAAAGCTCCGGGGATTTGGTTTGACGAGCAGACAGCAGCATGGAAAAGTTCTATTTATCCTACTTTCTGTATCGACTTGAATACTTATTCGCGCAAATAGGTCACCGACGCGGTACACGCCAAAGGTTCTTGCATATATCTCCAATTATTGGCTATGGGTCGAACTGCCGACCCAGCGATCCTCGCCGCGGAGGGTCTGCCATTCGTGTCAGCTTCGGACGTTCCCATCGCTGGCCAGCCCACTCCTCGCCCTCTCACTGTCGAGGAAATAAAGGATTACATCCAAATGTACGCAACGGCCGCCTCGAACGCCGTATATAGAGCCGGCTTCGATGGAGTGGAAATCCATGCTGCCAACGGCTACTTTCTCGACCAGTTCCTGCATGACCGCAGCAACATCCGCACTGACGCGTATGGAGGATCGGTCGAGAACCGCACCCGGCTCCCTCTCGAAGTAACTGAGGCCATGGTCAAGGCCGTCGGGCAAAAGAAGACGGGATTCCGCATCAGCCCCTGGGGAACTTATAATGGTACGCTCCCCCCATCCCCTTATTCGGACAAATCTGACATCCCTCTCAGACATGTACTTCGAGCACCCGAACCCGACATACGCCCACCTTGTCATCTAGCTCTGCGACCGCTATCCTGAGCTCGCGTGCCTGCACGTTGTAGAGCCTCGCGTCAACGGTACTGAGAGCGTGGAAGTTGTCAAAGACGGCAACTACAACGACTTCATCCGCGCTATCTGGGGCGACCGCCGTCTCATCAGCACCGGGGGGTACACACAAAAAACAACCCTCGCCGCTGCCGAGGAGAAAGGCGACCTAGTCGTGTTCGCCCGACAATATATCGCAAACGTGAGTTCATGTGTGTCTTGCTGACCCTCGATTTGACGCTATCCCTAGCCGGATTTGCCATTTCGCCTCCATGATATCGCACTCGCGGTCGGAAACCGCGCGCTCTACTACGTACCCGGGAGTGTCGACCCGAAAGGATACACTGACTATCCGTTTGCGATTCCCGTGGAATCTCAGGCATAGAGTGCAAGCCTTGTCCTTGCCATTGCTTAAAGCGATATTTGGATTTTACCTGTGCTGCGAATTGTATTCCCTTCGAGTCGTCATAAATCCATACTCTTCCGCCCATGTACCTGACTGATTCTAAGCACAGCATAGCCCCACAACTATTTTGGAACGACAGCGAGTACTACTAGACAATTCGGTTTCAGCCCGTCTCTGCGAGGCATCTTGGATCAGGACTCCGTTGGGCCTTCATTTTGCTCATTCAATCTCGGGGGATGCACTACCCCGAGGAAGGAGCAAACGGCAGCTCTAATTTTGGCATGGCAGATGTCCCGAAGGTGCTTTGTAATTACCTACCCGCCTCCCCACCTGCCTTCTTGTCGGTTTGCCTATCTGGGTCCAGTTGTTGCAGAAGATGGCTTCCCTTCTCGCATCATCTTTTAATGATTTGGTTGTGGCTCTAAAACCACTGTTCGAGCGCAGGCAGCGAGGGGGTTCAAGGGATATGGAAGAAGCTGGCGCCTGGGACGAAAAGCATGACGTTGGCGACACTGTTGCTCCTGGCAGACCATATGCTGTTCGGCAAAGAGACTGTTAAGACAATTAATCCGGAAGATAGCCTCGAAATTTAATTCGTTTTACAGATGAAAAAAGCCGCGACATCTGTGAATGGCTGGATAATCTATTTCATAGAGAAAAAGAGTGGTACACCAAGTTTTTGGCGTGCCGCGGTGGCTCTGCTCAACGGCTGGTGGATCTTCTACAGGATGTAAGTTTGGGCTTTTCAAACACACAGCAAGCTCGATGGTCACTGAGTGACCTCTCTTTCGTAGCTCTTAGATTACAACCCCAACATCTCGACGACGAGAAGGCGCAGACTCTCCAAGGCCCTAATAAGGCTCTCGTGCGACTCGAAGCTCCACCCCAGGTGTTTGACTCTCCCAAACCTCGACAACGGAGGACAGGCGGTGGCCGGTGGATCTTTTGGTGATATCTATCGGGGATTTCTTGGTGGCCAATGCGTTGCCGTTAAAATGATGAGGTTATTCCAACAATCAGACATTGACGCGTTACTGAAGGTTTGCACCAAACGTCCTCTGGTCGATGTCTGACGTTTGCGTAGGAGTTTGCCCGGGAAGCGCTCATTTGGCGGCAACTTTGTCATCCCAATGTCCTGCCGTTGTTTGGTCTATACTACTGCCACGGAAGACTCTGTCTGGTGTGCCCATGGATGGAGAACGGGCACATCCGGGCGTTCTCAAAGAAAGAATCTCCTGACACTGACGTTTGTCTTTCTCTTGCAAGTGTGATTTCAAGTGAGAATGTCATGGTAGTCTAACCTTGACCCTCAGATTTTAGATATAGCACTCGGACTTGAGCATTTGCACGATCAAGGCATCGTCCACGGCGATTTGAAGGGGGTATGTAGTGCATTGTTGCAAAACTCTCACCCTCAGAATTGCATAGGACAACATCTACATAACACATTCAGGCAGGGCGTGTATCGCAGATTTCGGCCTCTCTTCAATTATTACTTCGCTATCCTCAATACAATTCACCAATTCTTTCGAGCGAAACCGGGGTGGTACAGTACGCTATCAGGCGCCGGAATTGCTCCTAGGAGGACACAATGATCTACGCTCTGACATTTATGCTTTTGCGTGCGTTGTGTATGAGGTGCGACGTCTTTTCAATTCTGGTCCAGCGCGAAATTCAACAAGCTATGAGACAGGTATTGACCGGCAGACCTCCTTTTCCTGAATTCCGCACGGACGGTGCGGTGATCCAAGCTGTTCTTAATGCTAGTCGGCCTTCATGGCCAACATCGTGCCCGGAAACGACATCACTCAATGGTCTTTGGAAACTACTGCAAAATTGCTGGCAAGAACAGCCAGAAGTGCGCCCGACCGCCATAGAGATTGTAGAACGTCTTATGGGCCACGACATCCTTGCCAAGAAAAAACAATCTACCCCGGACTGGGACAATAGATTTACCGCCAGGTTTCGCCGCCATTTTTTGGATCAACGGCCCCCTACCGTCGATTCTCGAACTGGAATGCATGATTTTTGGTGATGGTCAGTTCCAACGAGAATATAGATTGTGGGATTGAATTTCTAAATACAGAGCCGGCCGAAGGCGACAAGCTAATTTCTCAACCAGCTGTGATGGTCCCCGCAGGTAAGGTTGCGGGAATTTTACGACCCACCACCTCCAAGGATATTGGAATGTGAGTACACAAATGCCTCGGATTTTTCGTTTTTATTTTGTTTTTAGAGCGGAACTGGTCAATATTCATCAAATGTCTTCAGAATCATTCGTGCAGTACGCTTGTAATTCTCAGCCTGGATCGTCAAGCCAATTTGCTGTCAGATTCTCCCTTCCTCTCCATTGGTCTGCTCACATCAACCCCGACGGTCAACTTTATTTTTGTCATGAAGGCTCCTTGCGAGTCGTCACGGAGGCATATCTGTACCACCCAGAAACATCCAGCAAAGTTACCCACTGGATCGAAAGAATCGAAGACCTCCTGGCCCACAAAACCTTCCCAATCTCCCGTCAGCTCGAGGTATTCATCAAAATAGAAGACGAGGATTGTGCCTACTACTTCGTCGATCACGCTAACCGCGTGGAGTTTTGGTTAGACGATACCAACACAGATGATCTTGGTCTTCCTGTTGTTTCTGTCTCGCAGCTCAGTCAGTGGCGTTTCATCCAGTTTCTACTTCCTCACTCAATTGACTTCCTAGAAATTCTCCTGGAAGAATTGTACTGGAGTCATGTCGAACAGTTTCCGATGCACATCTCTCTTCCACGCAGCACACTGGAGTCCCTCGATTATGTTTTCGCAGAAGCCATTTGCGGTACATAACGAGCACATGTCTGATCTACCTGTTTTTAAACCTTTCACTGACAGATGAAAAATTAACTTTTCGTTCGACTTTCCCGTATTCCATAGCTGAATGCCAGGTGGTTGTAGATTTCCTCGACGATTCCCGAGGTTCGTTTACGCATCCTGGACAAGTCTGTACACGACTTGACTCGCTGTTATCTCAGATCGCTTCTCGGACGGAAACACAAATCGGATTGTCGGTGAGAATTTAGGGATGTTTTACGTATGACCGGCCAATCTTTCACACCTTCAGCCCGATTATGGAGCTCAATCTGTGAGTACTGCATCTCCCACTACTCCGTTTCCTCTATTCTCACAGCAATAGGGTGAAACAAATATCTATGTCGCCACAAGGAGGAAGAAGACTACTCCCGCGTATCCCGAGCTCAATGGATTTCAACTGTGGCGCCTCATATATCGTTCAAGATCTCTGTCCAGTACAATGGGCTATTAGACTATGTATTCGTTCATCGTTTGGTCCAGCCGCAGCCATTGAGAATTCTGGTGATCTCCTGCCTGGGGGATTGGCGCAGAGCATTGCTCGGAGTGAGATATTTTCGCTTCGATTCCTTTTGTTCTAATCAAAATCTGGTAGGCGTCTTCGGCTTTAATGCTGCACATTTTTATTTTCTTGTTCACCCCGACGCCATCCATGCTCTTGGAAGTGGTGTCTGTATTGCTCTTCATCGCGAGCCTGCTCGGATCGACGCTCCTGATTCGTAGATATGCACCGTTGCAAGGGATCTGTGCTACGCAAGCTGTGAGAGTCACATACCTCTATCACTGCTGTTCCACACACATTAATACGATTTAGATGGATTACCTTGAGACAATCCGGTCGCCCACCTTCAAGTTTGAATTTGTCGCGCTCACATTCGCCCTTCCACGCGCCTTGAATATCTGGGGCATCCTCTTCTTATTCGTACATTGCATTTTCATGCTCAGGGCAATGCAATTTAGTACGGATTTTGTGGTCGGCATAGCCATCCTCGCGTTCACGCTATTCCAGAAGCTCAAGGAGACCATCGTCGAGCTCTCCCTTCGGGGGCAGGACGAAAGAGGGTCCGTGGGCGTGTGACTGCCCTTTGGTTACAGGTGCAGCGACTATCGTAGGCGTCAACCCCCTGGTAAAACTAACAATACCCCCGTTCCTTTTACCTTGAGGAATTTCCGACGCAGTCATCACCCTACATGTAGTAGGGGTCACGACTGTTTGTTAACGGTACCGCTCCAGAACACATCTACCACTACTCATTCTCCCCTTTGGAATTTACTGACATTATTGTATCTTTTCGTCAATCATATACTTTCCATTTGTTTCTACCCTCCATACCGGGCTTAAACGAGCGGCCAGCTTCCAAAGCATTCATGTCTGCCCTACACGTCGTCGGCGCAGTCCATGTCGTCCGCACGAGAGCAGGGCTTCCCAGAGCTCGAGTGAAAGACGAGTTTGCACCACGCGTAACGTACGGCCGCTACCACTCCCAGTGTAAACAACGTGCGCTGGGCACACGCTGTGGGAAGCCTTCTTCCTCTGGACGCTCGAGTCCCAACGGAGAGTCTGCACACGCGATAACGAAAAAACGCATACAAACCCGAGCGGGTACGGGGTCAAGCCCATGAAAAGGTCGTGGAAACTTGAGAGAGTCGCGGTGAGCACAGGGGATTTGAATTTTGGACAACCCAGCGACGAGGGATCGTACGCAAGCCGCTTCAGCGCTTGTATGTCTACGCGCTGTCAGCGTCTGCGCCGCGTCTCCGACTTATCATTCAGGCTGCTCCCCAATCTTCATGCGTCGTCGGCCAAGATCCAACCGCCGACTCTTCTGGTTAAGCAGAAGCCTAATCGAACGCGTGTTGGATGACGGGGAGGAGGAGTGAAACAAATCAACGGCGGCTCGTGATCGCTGTAACGGAGTAGCTGTGGCTCAGAAAAAATAGTGGGTGTTGCCGAAGAGACTCGACGAACATGTCACTTGAGGCGGAATGGGAAAACTGCTGGCTGGCAGTACACACTTGACGCGGAGTCGCACCGCAAGAAAGATGACCATCATGAGGGCCCAATTCGTAGAGTAAGGCGTACGTAGAGTAGAACACAGGTACACTCACGCCGGAAGAGCCGAAGTTCATGAATTAAGTATATTCACTCGCCCCTTCGTCCGTGTCCCAGTCCGGCCTTTCGTGTCCACACCGAGTCGCACCTAACCACCTGAAATCCCGTCAGTCTAAACAAGCACACGGACGAGGGGAAGGATCGCCTTTCGTCGTCAGTGGTCTCTGCGCGCGCACGCTGTGGCTCGGGGTGCACGAGATAGACCATTGATTCTGTCGTTCGTCCTTGGAGCGTTTGGAAAGTATCTCGAAGTTGAAGTGGGTATTTTAGCTGGGCAACGTTGTACTAGTCTTCCGCTCCGTTTCCCACCGGTTCCGAATTCACAATTGCTCGTGAGTCGGAACCCGCGAAAGAGCATACGCCGCAACAGTGGTGCGCTTCCCGGTTTCAGATTGTGAACGACGCGCGTTTGAGGCTGCGGCGGGCAAGAGTAGACCAACAAAAACTTGAAGACGCGGGGCACGGAGGAATGCCGCTAAAGAAAACTTGCGCCGTGCGTTATGCGGCGACTCGACGGCCAGCACAAGCTAGAAGGACGACGACACACTGGCAACTACTGCTGTAGCGCACGCTCAGAGTTGGTTTGGACTCGGGGGTTCAAGTACATAGACGGCCGCGGCGCGCAGCGCTCGACGCAGACGCGGCGTAGATTCAAGTCGAGCCGCTTGCGAACGTAGGGCGTTGTGATTCGTTGCACTATCCCAGTGCTGGTGTCAAGTACCCCTTCTCATGTCCACTGACAACATATGCGAGATTCCTTTCATCGTTGGAAGACCTAGACTGACTCACTCTTTCCACGTTCGGCAACATAGCCACCCCCAATTCCACCTTAGAGGTGGAGGAGGCAGCTTTGAAGACCGACGAGGCTACTCTTGGGGGCCACAGCAGCTACAGATGCGGTCGTAGACGAGAACAAGCCATCTCTTTGCTGGCATTGCGGGTGACACAATTTCCACGACGGACAAGTTGGTCGAGTGAGAACGGGCTCGTCGAGAGATAAGACGGCCAGGAAAAACCGTCCGCAAAAGATTGCATTACAGCGAAACACAACGATGAGTCGACGAAGTCCAAGCTTGAAGAACGAAAACGAAGAGCTTGCAAGTTGACTCTTGGAGATGTTTCCAGGCAAAGTAAACGAAGATATGCCAAAATCATCATGCGATATTGATAAGACAATACATAAAGGGTACAAATGCGAGAAGAGACGAGAGAATAATATAGAGGATGGATGATGATACATCGACAAGAAATCAAGCCTCTGGTTGGCCTTTGCCCTCTGCAAGAAAAGAGCGAGTCAGAAATCGAGTGAGGGAATGGGGAAGATAAGACGCACTTTTCGTGCCGGTTGGCAGCAGAGACGGGTCGATGTGGGGAACGACACCACCCTGGGAGATGACTACGGAGCCGAGCAGCTGGAAAGGTGGCATGAGAAGCATGAAGAGAAACGAATGAAGGCAGCGCACCTTGCCCAACTCTTCGTCGTTCCGGATGGCGAGTTGCAGGTGACGAGGCACGATACGGTGCTTCTTGTTATCACGGGCGGCGTTGCCAGCGAGCTCGAGAATCTCGGCAGCGAGGTATTCGAGGACGGCGGCGAGGTAGACTGAGCGGGAAGTGAGAAGAGAGAACAAGCCAAAAAGGCGAAGTGCGCGTACCAGGTGCACCGGCACCAACACGCTGTGCGTAGTTGCCCTTCTTGAGCAGACGGTGGATACGACCGACAGGGAACTGGAGGCCGGCTTTCGAAGAGCGCGACTGGGACTTGGACGCGTCGCCGCTGCCCGCTGCCTTGCCAGACTTTGACTTTCCTGAGACTTTGCCAGACATGATGTTTAGAGGGCGGGTGAGGGTGAAAGTGGTGCTTGAAGGTAGTGGTGGTGCGAGTGCAAGAGCAAGTTGTCCGTTTGGTGTGGTTGGTGGGTATTTATACTGTTTGGCGTGATCAACAGACGCGTGACAGACGCGCTCACGCGTCTTTGTTGATATGAGCCAAACAAGGCCATCGTCACGCGTTCGTATATAAACAACGGGACACCATCAACGATGTCTCTAACTTTCGCCGACTCGCGCCGAACACCACCACTCGCCTCATCTTCACATATACTCAATGGCTCCCAAACCCGCGTCCACTGCCGGCAAGGCCCCCGCATCCACCGCCTCCAAGGCACCTGCCACCGCCTCTAAGGCGCCATCTAAGACCACTGAGAAGAAGGCGGGCAAGAAGACCAGCAAGGCCGCAGCGCCTGCTGACGGGGAGAAGAAGAAGCGCAAGAAGTCGCGCAAGGAGACTTACTCCTCGTACATCTACAAGGGTGGGTGGCAGTTGCGCGTATTTCCTTTGCCTTCAGCTGACAGCCCTGCAGTCCTTAAGCAGGTCCACCCCGATACCGGTATCTCGAACAAGGCGATGGCTATCCTTAACAGTTTCGTCAACGACATCTTCGAGCGCATTGCCTCTGAGGCGTCCAGTGAGTCGACTTAGCTTTCTTTCCTTTTTCTTGCTGAACCTCCACCTAGAACTCGCACAATACTCTAAGAAATCCACCATCTCCTCCCGGGAGATCCAGACATCCGTACGGCTAATCCTGCCCGGTGAGCTGGCCAAGCACGCCATCAGCGAGGGGGTGAGTCGCGTTCTTTCCCTGCTTTCCTCGTCTCGAGCTTTGGGCTAACGCAATCCCCCACAGACCAAATCCGTCACGAAGTTCTCGTCTGCTACGACGACAAAATAGACTTCATCGTAGACTTTTTCTCCCTTGTTGTACTTGTGCTGTATTTATCTTTTCTTTAATTTGTACTCTATCCAATCGCATTCTTCCCGTCTCAATCTCCTCGATCCGTTCGAAAATAAGGCGCATCGTAATGATCGTTCCCGTCTTGTCTGGCACGTTTTTCAAAATTTCGTTGTCGCTCGTGAACGCTTTTGGTTTCCTCAGTGAACTCGGCACTATATCTTGAATGCGGCCGCCAAAGAGCATTCATTGTCTCGACCGTTGAGTACAACCTCGCAAGGCAGGGGACGTTCTTGCGTCTCGGTGAATGTGTTGCTCCCTCGGAATTCGACACAACTCAAACACAAATTTCCGCGAACGATAGATCCATGGGCAGCTCCATGACACGCAAGATTCCTTTGCTTTCGACCCCTCGAGTTTCATTTCTCTGCCTCGTATTTGGAAATACATTTCGAACCTGCCTTGCGCAGTGGTAATGAAGGAGCGATTGAAGGACACCGGGGCTGGTGTAACGGAACATCTTGGGGTGGCTGGCTTGACTCGGACCGGATATTTCCCGTTTCTTTACATGGCAGACGGAAAGGCGATGTGGTAACGAGATCCGCCCTCTGAATCCGAGACGGACGAAAGGGATGGCGAGACTGGAGCCAGCGATGAGGCCTTGGAGTGTGAGGAGGAGGAAGAAGAGGAAGAAGATTGCAGTCCTTGAAGTGCTGCTTAAAACCTGCTTTTGCAAACTGTCCATCGTGATGCCGGTTGGTGAAAGGGTAAATGCGTTTCCGAGTCTGAGCATCTTTGGGTGGGATAGAAGTCGCGCGAGAGATTCTCGGAGGTGAGGGGGTTGTGCCAGATGCATGCTTGTTCTCAGTCGGATAAGACTCAGGATAATATTTAGCTCAGCTACGTCCCCCTTCGAATTCGGAACGTGCTGAGTTGTAGCGTATAATACACTGGCAAAAAAATGGTCGGCGTACAGTGGTTCTTGTCGATCTGAAGGAATTCCGGGTTCGATTTTACTTTCTAGTCTCGCTGTCCGAGTCGGACTGTCTTTTTGAAGTTGCGCAGGGTTCCGCGTCTTTGCGACCTCCCGGCGATTGAAAACCATGGAAGATTTATCTGCTCTTGGAATCGAAATACTGGCGTTGGATGTAATCGACCTCGACGCAATCAAGAACTTGAAGGTAAGGCGCAACAGGCTAATGTCACCACCAAAGCTGGAGGAAAAACTCGATATCCTCGATTCCTGGCGAATAACGCGTAAGTGGAACAAAAGCGGGGCCGTTCTTTATTTAACCTCTGCTGCTTGGACAGGGTAAACGGCAATCTGCGTAGTAGAGCTTCCCGGAACTCACTTTGTGACAAGCAATCCCGCGGTCCATCATGGATATGTCCCGCGCGCGGGCTCTCTTCGAAATAAACCTCTCTGCTCCCACGTGCACCGAACAAGAGCTCCTCCTTTTCCTCGTGTCCGATCTTCCGAGAACCTTCCTCGGTATCGTTCTCGTCCCCATCCTCCTCCGAGTCCTCGATTCTCTGACAGAGAAAGTCCGGCCGAACGCTGAATCAAGCCTACTCGCATGTTGGCGACTACCTTGGGTTACAGGTGAACCGTGTTGCACATTGATAGGGGCAGGGTCCTTCTGCAACCGCTGACCGCATCGCGGAGTTTTTCGGTTAGAAAAAACCAACGAGAGGCTAAGTTAGCTGCATTGCGGCTTATCGGGTGTTTTTGGCTTGAGGAATGCGAATCTTGTTTGAATCTCGTGGACTCGCCGTGAACTCGGATACTGAAGTGATAATATTGATATAGATATACAAGTACTGATCACCTCTAGGTTCACGGAAACGTGCCCGACACCGACAATGCGGAAGATCGGCGAGCGGCATATTTCTTCTATGCAGACGTCATACTCTGTGTCGCAGGGATGTGACCCACATGGATCATGGGGAGAATTATGCTCTCGGAGATCTTTCCGTCAAGTCTTGATCCCAAAGTTCTAGTGAACGGAAGTAGTCGAAGTTTGGCATGAGGAACCCGGAAGTGTCCAGTTCAGGGAAGGTAAGCTCGGGGACGGCGGTTGCTCCCATTGATGCTGGAAAAGCTTGGTCTCCAACCCCGAATGCGGCTGGTGCGTTCTGTATTTGCTCAAGGAAATTGTCTAAGGGTGGCTCGGACCAGCCTGGAGCGGGATTCAGCTGTGAATCCCACTCGGAGACATACAATGGTGCAGCCTCTGCCGGCAGAGCGGTCTCGTGGCTCTTGTACATGCCAGGCGCAGCGGGTATTTCACTATCCAAGGTGGTTGCCGCGAATATCTGCACGCCCCTGTGCGCCAGCCGACGTACGATGACAGGCCGCAGTCTGTCATTCAATATAGCCTGTAGCATGTCGCCTGTGCGCGTCGCGGATTGCCACGTACTGCCCATTTCATGGAGGTACCTTATGCATGTCTGTACCTGCGTGAGCAAGGCTTGGAGTTTGCCGCGCTCAATCCGCGGGCTCGCTGTCACCTGAAGTGCGCACAGCAAAAAAACCGTCCCCGCGCTGAAGACGAATGCCTGCTTCCCAGCTGGTGTGAAGCGCAAGGTATACAAAGAAGACCATGTCTCGACAAGTTCGAGGATGTTCTCCGCTGCGCTGATGCATAACTGCCGCAGATTAGGTTAGGGTGAGGGCAGAAATGCATTTTATTTTGATGCACCTCGATGTGGTTGACTTCTGGATCCGAATGATGAATACGTTGCGCCGGGCTGTTGAAGAAGGGCCGGTGCAGAGTGAGGGAACACCACCAATACGTGAGGTGCAGCATGAGTCGCTGCGGGGTGGAGCTAGCCCTGTTCTCCAGCGTAATGTCAAGCTGCGGCGGAAGTTGCCTTTTCCAGTTATCGAGTTCCAGACTGTGTATCGGAATCAGTCAAAAACGACAGGAGGGCAAGGGACACCCGCACTCAATTTTTGCGATCTGCTCCTCCACTTGCGCGGCATTTGGTCGAGCTGAGGGGCGCAAATTATTGCTATATGAAATGTCAAAGGTGCGACTGTAACGAGCACAAGTACGCACACTAGTTCAGAAATCTGGCGCCCTATCATAAAGAGGGCTGAAGTTTGGAAAAATACGAGGGTGACGTAGTTGGGTTGCGGAGGAATGTTCGCCGGGGCATAGTACCACGGACTTTGGTCCATATCTGAATCTACGAATGGCATCGGGGTACTCCGCCGAGGCGGTCCACCCAGATCCCACCCGAAGTAAAGAGCCCAGGTAGCATCCTGAGAGCCTACATTAGTGATGTTGGAGAGAGACAAGATACAAAACAGATACCAAGCAGAATATTGTCCAGTGAGTCCAGTTTCTCCATCTAATTTCATCCGTTTCAATCAGGCCAGCTGCAGCCCATGGCGTAGCATCAAGACCAAGGCCAACTATAAGACAGCTAAGCAAAATTGAAATTTTCATAAATAAGACGGACTGACGGATCATACCAAGTCTACTGCTCATTCCTAAGAAGTATTTATCTGGGCGCGAAGACACGGTGCATGGAACTGTCTACACACCGACATACAACTCTGCCGGTATTCTTTCCCCGAAATCCGAGTAGAATGAGCCTAGAGAAATTTACACGTGAATGGCTGTCTCCAAGGAGGAGAAAGACCTCTACTCAAAAAACTCATTGCTTGTACTGTGCTGAGGTCCGCTTTTGTGTCTGCGTGCAACGATTTCGCGGTCGTCGCGAAACACAGACGGGTCTTTGGGTCTTTCAAGTACGGCTTGTCGGAGAGAGCCAATGATATGGATAAAATGGCATTGTGTAGCATGGGAGAGTAGTGTGGCGTTCGCAGAGGTTCCTCTGAGCGAGGAACGCTCAAAGCACGATACATATCTCGAAGAAAGAGCGAAGGGACTACGCGGAACATCCACGTCGCGAAGAATTTGAAACACAAGTCGAGGACTCTGCAAAAGCGGCTCAGATTTGTTCACAGCTAACCGCAATACATACTTGTCGTGTTCTCTTCTTTCTAGAATTACCTCGGGCGGCAGGTGTCTCGACCAATCAATTTCTGGGTGAGATCTAGATACATCGATGCCTTCCACCTGCAATACATAGGACGCGTTTGGATTTTCGACCACCTCCTGGACTCGTGGGGCTGCGGTCGTACTACCAGTGATCGACGGCGCTGCAATACCGTGAAGAAGGAGGCCTCCGCTGCGATCATCCAACTACGATCGTCTCAGTACGATTTACAAATTTCTGAGAAGCTGGATTGAGTATCTTGCCTTGAGATGCTCCGTAGGCACTGCAAGTTCTCGGGTGATTTCTTCGTCCGAATCGAGCGCATCTGCGTCGGATTCTCCTTCCCTTTCACTTTGTTCTCCAGGCTCCTGTGGTCGAAACTGGATATGGGAGGACACATCCTGACACACACACCGTGCGAGCATTGCTTCTAGTCGGTCAACATAGGCTTGCAGAGAATCGGCGCGCTTCTGTAGCGCCTCAAAATGTGCATCTGTGTATTTTCGGCCTGTATCCTTTCCCCAGGAACACTGTGCATCGTTTTAGGCTCATGTCTGTGCCTTTCACAGGACGCACTTTGTCATCCTTTCCGGAGGCTGCACAATAACCGCACACCTGATTTTTATGTTAGCGCCGCAGTCAAGGCAGCATTGGTAAGTGAATATATGTACTGGCTTTACGCCGTCACATTTCGACTTTCTTGGTAACCGTTCAGAGACAATGAAGTTCATCATGATATGGAATGGGTTTGCTCACCTGGCACGGCAGATTGTGCATGCCTGGGTCGCGTAGGGTCCACGGCTCTTTGGAAAAGAAACTCCTTTGGGCATTCGTGGTCGTGAACGCGGTCAAAGCGTCATGTCACGGTCATGTCAATTTGTCGAAAGCCCGATCACTGAGTCTCATTGGATCGAAGTCGGTTCGGTCCGACAACCGGTATTCGCGCTTTCCACAACACTTTCATCTTAACCTGAAGAATGACCTAGTGTGATTCAATCTGCCGCATCCACTAGGTATATTCCAAGTCTCGAATCTGACTAGTCTGCATTCTCGGCCATCCGGCTACACAGGGCTCTACTCGGTTTTTCTCAGTCATTAATTGTGGCCCTGTGCCTCAATTCCACTGACTCTGAGATTGTGTCGGGTGAGGAGGAAGAAGATTGCAAAGTTCAAAAAGAATGCGGGCGAAAAATAGACTGAGGAGTAGATCGCTATCGACCCGGCCGAGGACGAGATTTTCGCAGACCAGGATCCCAAAGAATTATTGTGCCTTTTGGGTTCAAGTTAGAGTTGAACCGCATTCCTGTCGTAGACCGACCAGTCCCGCCTAGGTCAACTATCCTATTATTTATCACAAAATGGGTTAGCCCCAGACGAAAATGATAGGTTGAGCTCACGGAAATACGGAACGCGGGAAGCTACAAACAAGGAACACAAGTCGTAGGATTCTGAGCAACCAACATAGGAAATGAATGCCATTGCGGTGAAGGGTGGGTCAGGCGTGCGAATTCTGTACTTCCTTGTACTTCATGGGGCCGGACATGAAGCTGAAGTGGGTCAAAGCTAAAGTGGGTCAACGCTAAACGGACATCATTTTATCCTTGCCAATTCACTATCCTTGCAGCAATCAACCAATCAACAGGAATCAATGCACTCGGAAAGCAAACGGTAAATGACAGAGCCTGTGAAGCGCGCAAGTGGTTGAGTAATAAGATCTATGCGGGTTGCTGCATAAAGACTGAAGGTATGCAGGAGGCCAGGAATTATCGGCTCGCTCTTCACTGTATTCTTCTGATATCATCCATCTCACTCCGTCACTATGGTCAACACAACACACCTGGGCGGCTCGGCATCGAATGTCGTTGTCGGGCGCATTTCTGTGGGTATTTTGTGTTTGCGCCATGCATATTGCTTTAATTTGCTCTCCTGCAGCACGGTCTAATGACGATGCATCTGTACGTTGTACCGAGTCCATTTTGCTGCGAAAAAAAAAAAAAGCCAACGCAAAGTATACTTGTAGAAGAGCGCACCCAGAGGTGCCCGATGAGGTCTGCTTCGCTTCCATCAAGGCCGGCGTCGACAGGTTGCCCGCCGGGGCCAAGATGTTCCTGAACAGCGGTGTGTACAGGTAGCGCCATCAGGAGTGGACGCCCATTGACGCCCACGGAAGGCGAGTTCTACTCCCACACTTGGGGTCTCCATAACCTCGAGATGCTGGGCCGGTTCTACGCCAAGTACCCTGAATATGCGGACAAGACCTTCCTGTCCGTGAAGGGCGCGGTTGCCGAGCACCGCGAGCCTGACTGCTCGTGAGTTCCGCCGTATTTTCCGCCCAGTAGAAGATATATTCGGTTTCTTGCGCAGAATGGAGAACATGCGCAAGAGCGTAGGCACCATTGCGCGCGCGCTCGGCCCTCACAAAAAATTGGACCTCTTTCAACCAGCAAGGATCGACCGCAAACTGTCCATTGAGAAAATCATGGGGAACCTTGTCGTCCTTCTGAAGGAAGGGCACTTTTCGCACATTGGACTGTCGGAGTGCACCGCGGAGACGCTGCGCCGCGCGCATGCGGTAGGCCGAGTGATTCTTCTCTGTCACATGGTCCAACGGTCGTGGAAATCTAGGTGTACCCTATCACCGCCGCCGAGATCGAGGTAAGCCTGACTTCGTACGAGCCGCAGACTAAGAAGGTTATCGAAACCGCACGCGAACTCGGTGTTTCCGTCCTCGGATACTCGTACGTGCTTTCGTTACATTCCATTCGTGCTCACAATTAACATTGTGTCTCTGCAGCCCTGTCGGTCGGGGCCTGCTCACGGGCAAGATCACCAGCGCAGCGGACATAGCCCGTACGTCGCCGCTCTCCCCATGATTCTCCTAGCTGACGGTAAGACGTACCAGCGGGAGACTATCGCCACAGTTGGAGCCGCTTCAAAGACGGCAACCTCGAGCACAACGTGAGCGTAGTGTCGGTGTTTCTGGAGCTCGCAGTCAAGAAGGGCGTCACGCCTGCGCAGCTCGCGATCGCGTGGGTGGCGGCTCTCGGGCTCCACGTCATCCCCCTTCCAGGATCCTCGTGCGTGTGCTATCCAAGTGATTTACTGGTCCCTCGCTGATTCAAAGTACACAGCAATCCCGAGAGAACGCTGGAAAACTGCGCGGCGGGCGACATCGAGCTTTCTGCGGAAGAGATGGCGACGTTGAATGAATTTGCCGAGTCGGTACAGGTGAAGGGCACGCGTATGACTGGGGGGCGAGAAGAAATGGAGTTGTGGGGCTGATAGATGTGCTGTTTTAGGAGGTACACGAGTGTTCTTCGTTCCTTGTTGATCCTGGTATTGGCCCATTTTGTTCAAACGACAAATGACATGTTTAGAGATCGTAGACTTCCCTTGTGGTCAGTCGAGCTGTCGGTCCACAGAGCGTGCGTGGTTGTCCAGAAAATGATGAGCGACATACAAGATTAATCAGGCAATATTCACAAACTCCACTGTGTAGATGTTCAAGTCCTTGGGTCCACCTATACGAAGAACGTGCTTCATGGCCGTCTGCTGGTCGTTGCCTGGCGGATGTTTCCTCCGTAGTCCTGAATGAGCACCTCTATCTGCTTTGTGATTTAGGGACCGCTATGGAAGCTAAATTAGCGTAAAGTTGCAACGAGCATTGCAGATCCATACGGAATATCTCCCTCAGATAGCGTAGTATCCTTGTGACATAGTGCGGAACGCTGAACGCAGGCGAAAGACAGCTGAGATAGTGCGGATTTGACTTAAATCGAAGTTAAGGGGACGGCGGCATCATTCCCGCGAGAATGTCTGAAAAACATGTTGAGAGAAAGAAGAAAGGCGTCTCGGCATTTACCAGGGTGCAGACAGAACCAAATATCACTACGCCTGCGTCTAAAAAAAGGCAATTTATTGTTCAACGACAAGACCACGCTTGAGGCTACAGAAGAAAAAATCACCCGGTCCCCGCACGAGTGCCAGTGAAATGTGCATACGACTCGGTATAAGAGATCTATGTTATTGTTGTGACCTTGATTGCGTTGTAACACTTTCGACAGAGTAACTGGTGGTCTTCACAAGGGCGTCTCAGGGAAAGAAATTCTAAAATTACATTCTAAACCCAGCTAGTGCTACAAGTAGATTAAATAAGAGATAAAGTCTAGGCCTGAGATTCGACCACGGGGGCCGCGAACGGATAGTCCGTATAGCCCATGGGGTCAGTGCTCCCTGGGACGTAGTAATGAGCGCGGTTCCCGACCGCCAGCGCAATACCATGGAGCAGTCGATACGGCAAATCCGGCTGGGGACAGCGTCAGAATCGAAAGTCAGCACTAGACACAGTTGAACTCACGTTAGCGATATACGGTCTGGAGAACGCAATCAGGTCCCCTTTCTTCTCAGCGGTAGCGAGAGCAGTCTCTCGCGTATAGCCTCCGGCGCTGATGAGTGGGCGATCGCCCCAAATGTCGCGTATAAAGTCGTTGGAATAGCCGTCTTTGATCACGGCCACGGTCTGAGCGCCATCCGCGCGAGGCTCGACGACGTGCAGGTATGCGAGGTCGGGATAGCGGTCGCGGAGTTGGGTGACGAGGTGGGCATATGTCGGTTTCGGGTGCTCGAAGTACATATCTGAGGGGAGTTCAGGATTGAGCTTTGTGGAGGGTAGAAGAAGGGGCGCACCATTGTAAGTACCCCAAGGGCTGATTCGCAGTCCGGTCTTTTTCTGCCCGACGGCTTTGACTACAGCCTCGGCAACTTCGAGCGGGAACCGAGTTCGGTTCTCGGCTGATCCTCCGTACGCGTCGGTGCGGATGTTGCTGCGGTCATGTAGGAACTGGTCGAGCAGGTACCCGTTGGCAGCATGAATCTCTACGCCATCGAAGCCGGCTTTGTGGACGGCATTCGAGGCTGCCGTGGCGTAAAGTTGGATGTACTCCTGGATTTCCTCCACGGTAAGGGAACGGGGAGTCCGCCGCCTCTCTTGGGGAACGTCGGATGCGGAGACAAATGAGAGAGGAACGTCGGATGCCGACACGTATGAGTCTGCCGGCAGACCCTCTTCTGCGAGCGTCGCTACATCTGCAGCTCGACCCAGAGCCCAGAGCTGAAGGTAGATGTAAGAGCCCTTGGCGTGTACTGCGTCGGTGACCTATTCCGCGCGAATAAGTTTCCCGAATCGTTAACGAAAGCAGGATAAACATACCTTTTTCCACGCGGTGATTTGCTCGTCAGACCAAATCCCAGGAGCGTGCTTGAAACCCCCGGCGCGCGCAGCGATATATGTTGCTTCCGAGATAAGGAGGGTGCCGGGGACACTGGCGCGCTGCTGGTAGTACTCGACAACAAGAGGGAGAGGAGCATGGTTTTCGTCTGCTCGGAATCTCGTCGTAGGTGCGTACACTACGCGATGATTGAGTTGAATGTCGCCCACGAGGGCAGGCTGAAACAACTTGGAAGTGGCCATTGAAGTCGAAGTGATAGGAAGCGGAGGATAGCGACCCTCCAGTCGTGTCCATCTCTTTATAGCCGGGAGAATGCAGTCTAGAATGCATCCAAGTCATAGTAAGCTGTTGTCTCTCCAGGGCATAAGCTATCACAAATTGCAGCTCGTCTTCACTGGTTATAAGTAAGCGTCTGTTGTGCTTGATAAGACTCGGAATCTGACGGAGATGCACTGGGCTTTACAAAGCGAGGTCGGTTCAAGTGAGTACGCAAGCTGTGGTGCGCTCGATCCAATAAATTGCGAGCAGGAATTGCCTGCAAGCCGATGGGGAAGCTTCCACAAAAGTACTAGTGGAAGTGGAAGAAAGCTGGAGAGGCAATTCATTCGGACCGGTAAGCCGAAGCAAACAACATGTAAGCATCAGATCCTTCTTCCTTTGAAACAGCATCCATTCTTTTGCTGATTCTACACTCCGATTCTCCACGGCTCCCAGCAGTGATGAGTGGCTTTCCTGGCCAATGAGAAAAACTATAGGAACCACGGCTCGAAATCACATCTTGTGCCAACAACGGTTGAACAACCAATGCGCTCTCTAAATCGGATGCCAGGATCAATTCGCCCAAGGAACTGACGAGACTCCGGATGTCGGCCTCATGGACATCCAATTAAACTGCGCCAAGATCATCGCCCATACACATGCAGGCAAAAGAGGCCCCAGGTCCCTCTTATTAGCTCAGTCGGGCAAAGAGTAAATCAACGACCCAAAAACCCCTCACCTCCGGCCGCTTTATAGAGTAAAACGAGGCCAAAACTCGCGAGGTTGGTCGGCCATAGAGTAAATCGCGTGGAGCGCGAGTGATTTTCTTGAATCGATGTACGCTCTGGAGCCTTGAAAATTGAATTTTTTGGCGCTAAAATGCATAGCGAAGTGGCTCCTGAGGTACGTCTGAAGCGCGGATTAGCGCAAAACACTGTCAAATGTAAATTTTTTCGCGCCCACTAGGGAAATTGAGGTTGAAATTTCAATTTTACCCCCCAAAGGTCGGTCGGAAACTTGTCGGAAACAGTAAAACAGCCCTCTAAGGACGAAAATCATAAAGTAGACCAGCCCAGTCTGTCCGCCGAGGTGGTCTACGCGCTCCCAACTTAACTTTTGGCAATTACCTTGCTACGAACACCAGAACGCAGCCTTGATCCTTCTTCCTCTGACCGCTGTGGCCGTGATTTATGCCTCGCCTTCATCTCCGCTCGGCGAAAACAAGATTTCGGATGCCAATTACAAGCAACCTTCTATGCAAATCGCTCGAACTCGTTGGACAGACACAACGAATATATGGTTCTAATTCGCTGCTTCCCGCTCACCACCCATTGACACAAAAAATTCTGCACGTCAAGTCAAATAGCCATGGAATGTTCGCCCTTCCTGCCTAAGCGTCCAAGTGGTGTCCGGCTCCCAGCTGCTCCACCTCTTTTGTCGTAGCGCCTCTTGAATCCTATTGTAACTTGTACTTGGCAACTGAATACGTGTTCTCGGGCGCCGTATTCCCTGTCTGTCTACGACCCCTTCGCTGGACACGGTGTTGATTTCTGCCGAGGATGGCACTCCTTTGTTGTTTCTGACTCGGTGGTGCGCCTCGTTTGTGTTGGTCACAGGCGAAACACGTATGCAACAACTGCTCATGGGCAGAGAACCGGCATGAAGAGGGGCGAAAGAAACAAGGCAAGAAAGGTTCATCTTACTTTGACTTTGAGCGCTCCACTGGAGATCCCCGACGTGATTTCTTCTGCGCGATAGGCTTCTCGTATTGATGGGATGCCACTGCTGGGTTATTCAAACCATTTTCTGAGGCGCTTCCTCGACACAGAGAATGTCCGAACGCTTCATTTATCTGTCATTCGATGTTCGAACGAGCGCCGGAGCATTCAATCGCCCACGCTAGCTGAGAGTGACTGGACAGGACCAATGCTTATTGCTATCGCATAAAAGGATTCCTGCGACGGTACCCTCTCCAGTTCACCGCCCACAAAAATTCCTCCAATGGTGCCTCAGTGTAGGTCTTTCACTGAGAACTTACCAACGTGCATTCATTGTGGTCCATCTAGTTATATGCTCCCTTTTCGCCTTGGTTGCGCTTTATCTCGTCCCTGGTGCTGCAGCCCTTGACTTCAACGCCTCGACGTGGATCTGGACTGACGAGGTCTCCGGAGGTAATGCTCCCGTCGGGGCACGAGCCTTCCGCAAAGACTGGACTCCTCCTCTCGGAAAAACCCCCGTTCAAGCAGACATTATCATGACGGTCGACGTGCGTCCTTTTTACTCTCCCTGACTCTTAGACCCAAACTGAACCAAAGCACTTATCAGAACGGCTTCACACTTTATGTCAACGGGGTTGAACAAGGAACGGGCGAGGACTTCAGATACGCTAATCGTTTCTGTGTCGCCTTGCGACCTTGTCTCAACGTGTTCGCCGTCACTGGTGTTAACACTGGGGGTCCCGCTGGCCTGCTTGCAGCCATCCAGATAACCTACAGTGACGGAACCACCAGTACCATTGTTTCTGACGCCACTTGGCGCGCGTCTACTACAGTGCCGAATGGTTACGAGCAACTCTCTTTCGACGACAATAGTTGGAAGGCTGCAGTTGCTGAGGGCGCTTATGGTGTCGCTCCCTGGGGACAAATTCCCATTCCTTCGGATCCTGCAGTTCTTTCGCTCACCAATGCCAACTGGATCTGGACGAATGAGGTGGCGAACGGTGTTGCGCCGCCCGGAGCCCGCGCGTTCCGTCGCACGTATACCCCTCCTACCGGCCAAACTGCGACTTCTGCGACCATCATCATTACCACAGACAACGAATACTCACTCTATGTGAATGGTATTCTCATCGGTTCGGGGAACAATTTCCAAGTCGCCCAAAAATACACGGTTACCTTGTCCCCGGCTCCGAGCGTGGTGTTTGCGGTTTATGCGGTGAATACCCTCACCGTCAACAATCCGGCCGGTTTATTGGCTGCGATCGAAATCAACTCGAGCGGCGAATGCAACTGCACCTCTGGTTCCTATCTTATAACTGACGGAAGTTGGAAGTCGAATACGGGTATGTAGTTTGAGGTCTCTTGGGATGCTTCGTGATGTCTCATCTGTCCTCAAAGGTACCCCCATCGGTTTCCAGTTGCCCGGATTTGACGATTCCAGCTGGCCTGCCGCGACCACTGAAGGAGCCTATGGCGTAGCACCATGGAACACCGTCACCGTCACCCCCGTTTCGGGACCCGTGAATGCAATTGTGAATGCAATTGCAGGCGCCCCAGCCAGCATTGCCACTGCGGCTTGATTTACAGCCTCCAAAGCGTCGAAATTACTTCAAAACCTTTACTCTCTTTTTCACAAATCGGTGTGGTAGTGTACATCTTAAGAGTTTAATAAAGAGGACGAGTCTTGTTAAAGCGTCGGCCACGACAGGCTAAGTATATCCTCTAATTCAGCTGTAATGCAACGGCTGGCCAAAAGGCTCCGCGCTGTATCTTATGTTGGTATGCAGGAAGCAGCGACCAGTTTTTGTTTGAAGTGAGCCTTCTAATCAGGCCACTCTGATTGGTTCCGCTTTCCGCTTATCGCCATGGGCTGACGTGAAGGCCTTGACCAAAGCCGGCTCTCGTCAACTCTCGTCCAGTCTCGCCCTGTTCGTAGCCAAGTCTGGGTCTAAACTTAGTTTTTCTGAAGTATTTCGCCGTTTAACTACCTCAAATCCACTTGTGCGGTCGAGAAACCCACGGCAACACGTCGGCAGAGGGACGCGCGGAGGAACGGCACACAAACGCTGCGCCAGAGATCGCAGTCATCCAACTGCAGCGTGAGAGCAAGCATCGAACCCATTTAAAGGCGCTCTACCCGCAGCCACAAGTATAAATGCCGTCTAGACTCGGACTGAGCCTCATCGTCCTCTTGGGCGCCATCTCCGCTGTTTACTTCTTCCCTACTACGAAACCACCCTCTGCAACCACAATGTCGTATCCCACAGACCCGTACGTGAGTTTGCAGTACAACATGGCCAACAGTGAGTTCGCGTCTCTATGTTATACGTTACGCGTCTTGACGTTGTGTAGCCCATGACCTGTACAAGCTGGCTTACAAGACGATCCTTCCACACCTGGACAAGCCGCCTCTCGAAGACCTAGACAACTTTCTCGGGTATTGCAGGGCTTGGGCGGTGAGTCCTTATATACCAAGTCCCATATGTGCTTCATATATATTCAGACCTCCATTGTCGGCCACCACGATTCGGAAGAAGAAGTCCTCTTCCCCTTCCTGAACACAAAACTCGACTTCTCCACCGAGATCGAGCAGCACGTCCGCGTTGCCGAAGGACTGACAAACATCATCGCCTACATCGACCAGTCCACCGCAGACCACTCCAAGTTCAGCGGCGCCAAGTTGAAGGAGCTGATGGAGTCATTAGGCGGGCATCTCGTGCGTTTCGTCTCTTCCTCGACGAACTACAGACACAATACTAATAGCTTTTTTTCTCAAAAAAGTTTGAGCATCTCGACGAGGAGGTGGAGGACCTAGCACCCGAGAAACTTAAAGTGTTTACACCCGAAGAGCTCACACAAGCGGGGAAGGACCTCATGGTCTACATCCGCGCGCATTCCAACAAATACGTTACATTGCCTTTCATGAGATGGTATGCCCGTCCGCGCTTGCAGTTTCTCTTCCTGATGTCCACATCCTGTCCCTCGCACCGCAGTCACACCCCGCCCGAGCTGAAAGAAATCTGGCCTCCGTTCCCCTGGATCGTAAAGCGCTTCGTGGTGCCGTGGATCCTCGCCCCGAAGAACGCTGGGTGAGTTCCCCCCGTTGCCCGACGATGGGTTCTTGTGCTTATTCAGAAATTTTACAGATATTGGAAGTATGCACCGTATCCGATGGTGTAATGAACGCCTCGGAAGTATCTATTCATGCATGTAACGATATTAAATGGCAATAATTGATTCTCGGACCATCCTACAAAGCTCAACAACGGGAGTAGCGATGATCCCGCAGCCGGGGCCTATCTCAGTAGTGGATTTTACTAGGTTGTTTCGTGCGACGCAAACCCCCTGAGCGATGTGGCCCATCACCCTACCGACGCAGTTATGTGTCTATTTTTCACCAAAGCTTGTAGGATTTTGCGTCAAGAAATGGACGTAAAACAAACAATGAATGTACGCCTTGGCATTTACCCATTTGTCCGCTGGGTCTTGATTATCTCCCTGGTTATAAAAGTTCTTTTCTTGGAGAGTTCTTACCTGATTGCCCACTGTGAGTTCGGAAACGCAATGGAACCGTGCACCACGCGGTCACCTGACACGTCCTCAATAATGACCTCGCGAGCATTGCTAATCAAACTGCGGCAAATTTACCCGGTAACCGGTAGACGATTGGTAAGGCAGTAAGGTGCACAGATAAAATGCGCACCCACTGGGCTCACCATGCATCCATTCACCCATGGCAATTCTCAAACTCTACGGCTACTCCAAATCGACCTGCACATGGCGCGTCGCGACGGTCCTCTATGAGGCCAAGGTGCCCTTCGAGTTCGTCCCGGTCGACGCGATGAACGGTGAGCACAAAAAGCCTGCGCACCTCGAGAAGCAGCCCTTTGGCCAAATCCCATATATTGTAAGCCCTTTCTCCGTGTAACTTGTATTAGTTAAAGTCACTCATGTTGACAACAGGACGACGACGGATTTATCCTGTACGAATCGCGTGCGATATGCCGCTATATCGCGGCCAAGCATGCCGAATGCAAGCTCATCCCCACGGATCCCAAACAGAACGCGCTCTTCGAGCAGGCGGCCTCGAGCGAAGTTAGTAATTTCGAGGCCAGCGCAGGCGCCCTCATCTGGGAAGTATGGGGCAAGCAGTGGGTGTCTGTGTTGAGCTCTTGACTCCGTGCTCACTACATATGAAATGCAGAAACATGGGCTTGAAGGCAGACCAAGCCGTTCTGGACGTCAAGATCGCCGCCCTCGACGCAAAACTCGACGCGTACAACGCTATCCTAGCGAAGCAGAAATACCTTGCTGGCGATGTGGGTTCCTTTGCTCGTCCCCTTATCCATGAAGAGACTCTGACACCAAAAGCTGTAGGAATTAACCCTTGCAGACCTCTTCCACCTTCCGCACGCTCCCATCATCGAGAAGAACGCCAATACTGACCTCATGACGCGCAAGCCCCACGTCGCCAGGTGCGTTTTTATTCTAAAAGGAATTATCCTTCGCTTCTGGCGTTAACGCGCCACGCAGATGGTACAAAGACCTCGTCTCGCGCCCGTCCCTGCGTGCGTTCGAGGATGGCGTCAAGTCTGTATTGGAGTATTGAATATCTGATGTCGATCCACGAGTGCCTGGAAATTTACGATGTTCAAATTTCCTTCATTACTACTTGTGGTACATTCTCCAAAAATGCGATAATCGGGACTCAATCCACGAAGACCCCCGCTTTGTACCCGCTGCATCATGCACAGTTACTAAATGCTTTATCTTGTTCAGTACCAAGAAGCAGATCACCTTAGCTTCGAACGTGTTGATAGTTTCACGCTCCATCCTCGCATCCATACAAAGACCCCGAGGTATGACAAGAAGTAGAAAGATCTTTCTAGCGTTTTAACACTATTGCAGTGGATTCGAAATTCGCTTCGATGGTTCATCAAGACCAATAAATGATGCTTGTGTAGGTACTATTCATACACTGTCGCTGGTATATTTAAAGACGAGTCTGGCAGCTTCAAACGATACACCGCCATCTGACTACGCGTTCGGTTCATCTGTCCACGGGTAAACTCCCACATGCAGCTGTCAATCGTATAATCCATGTAATTATCTGCCGGAAAAACTCGGTATCAGAGCAATTCCTCAAGGCAGTAAAAACGGGTAGACGTACGAATGGGGTCGACACCGGACTGTGAACATGTATCCGGGATCGTCTCAGGGCAGCCGCTTGCGGGCATTGCTTCTGCGGGAATGTCGTCCACGTAGTCGCCACTGCCTGCGCAACCGCCCTGGATGTGTCGGTGAGTTTCAATAAAGGAGAGGGAAGTAGAGAGATGCACACCTAGAATGTATGGTACAGTCCAACCCAGTGGCCTACTTCGTGCGTCAAGATCTAGGAACATTATCAGACTGGAAGGCGTGATGAGGAAAATGGAACTAAACGTGCCCTCCCTCCGTTATAATACTGCATAGACCCTTGGGGTACCGTGGAGTACTGGATCACCTAAAGAAATAAGCATGAGCACACAAATGCATGAAAGGTGATTGCGACTTACGACGCCATCGTCCTTCGGGTTTGTTGTATAATCCCAAGGAAATGTCGCATAGCCCAAAAGACCTGCACCGGATTCCGAGTTGAATCTAGAAAATAACGAGTGAGATATACAGTTGATCAAGCAAGAGTCACATACCCCACGCTATAGATGTTCAAATCGCAGGGTCCACCAACGAGGAGGACGAGCTTCATGGCCGTTTGCTGGGGGGCGTTCGGGGCAGCATTGTTGAACCAGTCGGCGTTGTCAGTCTACGAGGTGTTTACGTGCGTAAATGTCATGTTTCCTCCGTAATCCGAATTTATGGTAGCTATCTGTTCCGTGATTTGGGTATCGCTATGAAACTGAATCAGTGTAGATATGCAATAAGCGGTGAAAGACCATACGAGATATTTCCTGTACTATTCGCGCAAATGACATGCCAATACACCTACGCAGCATTAGAAGACGCGAAAAAAGTGGCAGCCTATAGACTCACGTTCACTTTCATGGGTAACGAAGGCTGCTTGCCAGACAATTGATTGGATAGCATTTTGAATTTCTCTTCCACCGGGATGATATCCTCGATTACAGTTCCGCACAGTCGCCTAATATTCTGGTAAGTAAACCAATTGAAGGTAGGCACGGATACTCGCATAACGGACGCTACCACAGACGACGTTGGGAGGTCACTGGCAAGAGGGCTTCCAGAGACGGAGGAGACCGCGGTGAGGAGGAGACTTAAAGAGGCAGGGTAGAGCATTTTTGGTATGAGGTATATGAAGGAAAAGTGCCGTTCGTTAACGACACGCGCGCAGCTTTATAGTTTTTCTGTAAATGCGAGAACGCGAATCCGAGACATTGCCGAAGTCCAATACATAGTGCGGAAAGCGGAAGGCGAAACGGATAGCCGTTGAGACACTGCAGATTTAATTTAACTTTAAGTCAAGAGGACGGCGGAAGTAACCTTCCCGCGAGAATGTCTTAGAAACAGGCTGAGGGAAAGGCGTCTCGGAATTTGCCGACCGAGTGCAGACAGAACCAAATATCACTACGCTTGCGTCCAAAAAAGGCAAAGTTTATTTTTCAATCGAACAAAACTAAGCATGAGTTTCAGTTTTTTTTTTGCTGTTTTATCTCCATAAATTTTCCATGACACTTGCAGGATGAATTCGGAGAATCCGTTGGGTACCCGAAGCATTACTCGTTGTAGCAAAATAGATGTTGAACGAGCGCGAGAGTCCAGTCAAGAGGTGCGACATTGATGAGCCTTTTTTCTTACCAGCACGTTGCCGCAAATATTGTCACAGAAGCCTGTAATCCACTGTAACAGGAGGAGCCGCCGAGCGATCGTGTACTCGGTACTGAGGGCAGGAAGAATGGGCATCGTAAGTATTTGGGTTCGTTTCGTATTTGATATCCAGAGATGATATCGGTGGTCTTGGAGGCGCTTTTTGAGTGAAGTGGATCCGATGGTGACAGTGTCGTCTCAGAATTCAAAGAAATAGAACAGGTTGTGCTGATGCTCCGAGTCGTTTGCCAGAGGATGTGATTTACTGCATGAGTCAAACCAGTGGCGTATGAAGCAAGTATGAAAGTAGAACGACGCTCGGAGATGTCGGGCCGGGGGAGGCAAAACGATGTCCCGATCTGTCAGTCAATTCTCAGGCTCAGGCTCTTGCCCTTTTCCTCTCTCTCACTTGCAAATGTCACTCTGTGTTGACCCTCCTCGAGATCTAGAAGCGATCAGCGCTGTGGAGGCGCGACTCGTTTTCCCCTCCTTCACCGCAGAGACAGCCTGGGAGTTGGGCAACGCTTTACGCTCCCGCCTGCTCGATTTCCCCACGCCCGCTGTTATAAACATCAGCCTGGCCAACAGCGCTCAATTGTTATTCCACGCCGTAACACGCTCCGGCACGCAGCCTGACAACGACCTCTGGGTCGCTCGCAAACGGAAAACCGTGCTGAGATGGGGCAACAGCACATGGTACATGCACAACAAGATGCAGGGCGACGAGGCCAAATTTACGGCCAAATACATGCTCGGGGAGACCGCGGGGCAATACGCAATTCATGGTGGCGGTTTTCCTATCAGAGTGAAAGGAGTAGAGGGTGTCGTAGGTGTGATTGTTGTTAGCGGCTTGAAGCAGGAGTGGGATCATCAGGTCATCGTCGAGACGGTCGAGAAATATCTCAAGAGTCAGGGTGCGTTGTAGGGCCCACACAAGTTTTTCTCAGAGTACGAGTGATTATGCCTGTGTTTCATTTTTCGCAACAAAACTTCAAGCCAGATCCATTGACTCATTGAGGTTACACTACTGCATCATTCTGTTGTTCAATCAATTCCTGACCGCAACCAATATGCTCACAAGAGCCATTCGACCGCAAAGATTACGTGTGGCTTTCGCTTGCGAGGCCAGAACCGAACTACTTTGCTCCAATGATTCGAAATATTAATGGACAATTTTATCAAAGTTGAATAGTGTACATGCAATTGCGTTTCGATTCCCAAAGCAAGAGACATTTCTCCCTCCACCAAATTCTTGTGTCGTGAGTTTCGTTTCCGCATCCATTGATTCACGCGCTGCTTTCATGTACTAACATCAAGGAATTAGATACAGCACGCCACCACAAATGCCAGACTCACGAGCGACGCTTTGATACCGTATTATTGCGTTTTTCAACATCAGTACTTTGTTGGCCGTGCTCATAAGGCCCATGTTTTCCTTCTGAAACTCGGACCACATGAGGTGAAGTGGCATCGTGCAAAGTGGCTGATTGTGGACTCCTTTGTGTCGCAGTTTGGCTGAGCCAGCGCGTGAACCTATCGACATCCAACCAATCTGCCGCGTTATCCACAGTATGGTTTCCGAGGGTTGCCACCTCAGGCGGAAATGTCTGGATGCTTTTGCTCGTCGTTGTACTTTGAAGTGGATGGAAACACGTACTTGTTTAACGTACTCAACCAGACGCGTCTCGCCAGCCGCGACGACGATCATATCAATTGCCAAGGCTGCGCTACCCATTTTTGAGAAAGACCAGCGACTTAATTGAGGAAGAAAGTTTGGGACAAGCGTTAGGGAGTGGGTGGCACGGAACAATGAGCTAGGCGCCAATTCAAAAAGGGTTGAACTGCCACCGCATTCCTAATTAGGGACACGCGTCGTGATCGCGACCGCTTGGACTCCAATGCCTTTCAAACGGAGAACTCGAGTCGTTCCACTTGCCGATCAAGACATATAGTCAGTAACAGAGTCGGACATGGCCCAGGGGCCACACGGGCCACGTACATACGAATGCCGTATGCCCCAAGATAAGCAGCGCTAAAGCAGGACACTAGTCTCTCTCAGACAGACGCTATAACTGAACGCTCGTTCCTCGCTAGTTATAGTCTGTTAGTTACCGCGCCCCGATGACAGGTGATCTGCGTTATCACGGAATGATGGCGATGCACAACCAAACAGCTCATTTGTACTCACGGGTTTTGCACCATTTGACGCGTTTTTGGAGGCTGGAACTATTGTGCGGACTATTTAAGACTTAATATTGCCCACTAAATATCGTTGGACCCTTTCGGTATTTTTTTACCATTGAGTCAAAGGATTTCGGTACTTTCGGCTTTCGTTCGGCCGTAGCCTAAGGAATTATTCAATCTGATGAATTCTTCTCTAGTCTTCATCCAAAAGAACACCCAGGAAACAGGAGAGGATCCCTTCACTCTCCCCGCTGCTTGGATCTCAATGGATAGACTTCAAACGCGTCAAGTCGCGTCGTTGCACTGTGCACGTGCTTTCCCAAAACGGATGCTTATATAATAACGCAGGACGCCTGTTGTGATGGCGTGGTAACTAATAGACTAGCAGGACACAGGCAAGGCCCAGGCTCATTTCGTCAGATAATTTCCGACACCGGGATGCGATAGCGGCCTATCGGGAGGTTGTGCGCCCTCGGAAGTGTGCAAGCAAAAGCTCAAGACGGGAGGCCACGGTAGGGTTCTGTCAATGGGTGAGCGACTTCGCGCTTTGAAGGTGCGGGTTAACTGACACCCCTGCGACCCATTTCCAAGCCATCCTCAGTCTCGAATCGAACTCGAAGCTCATTTAGTCATCCGTTATGAACCTAAAATGAATTCGAACCAATAACTAATTCCGCCGTCCAGCCTGGAGTCGATGGATCTCCTCCTCGGAAATCATACCAATCTTATCCCGAGATTTGGATCTTTCCATGTCGAAAGACGTTGAGAAGGATAGCTGAGGATAGCACAAATTTCCGGGGTGAGGGGCGATTCGCAATCAGCGTGCCAGTTCGGCCCGATCTTCCGAATCCGTTCAAATTGAAGTTGTTGAACTTAACATTTGCCTGATCTGTCATGAACCAACGAGCAACTCAGTGCGCACTAGCCTCAGAATTAGCAATGATGGATTCTTCCCTGGAAAATTCATGTTTATCTTTATCGGACGACGCTGTTCCACGCCAGGTAAGGCACTTTTTAAGCTTCATACTAAACGCCATAATTTAACAGAATCATATTTCACGCATGCACAAAACCCTTCGGGAAAATCGTCCCGGTCACTCGCGCTAGTAGCCAGTTCCAATCAAAACAATAGCCGGACAAAAGCAGAATAAATACTAGATTCACGCCGCTATTTCAACCTTCAAAGGTAGCTCATGTTTGTTGCCCTCCACAGATGGGACGGCAATTGAGCCCATCGACCACTTGATATCCTTGTCCGATAAGGAGAACTTGAACCGTTCAACGAGCAGACATAATATAACCTCTGAGCAGAAAGACAGGCGAATCAGCACTCGTTCGCAATTTTGGGTTGGAAGTAGACGTAACGCACTCATCTCAAGTTGAGAAAACTTGAAACCACTACAGAGATTGTTGTGATAGGTGAAGGCAAATCCTGGACAAAAGACAATAAAACGTACATGCAAGCTCTCCCTCCCCCGATGAAAGTCATTCTGTCCACGCGATTAGCGCGCACGAGAGAACGAGAAAAGCCTCTCACAGGTTTGCGTATATGCCTGGAATTTTGGCATCCACCACAGTTTGAGGCAACGGCGATAGCCAACGTTCTGGTTTCCATTCGAGCGCGTCGGGTCCCCAGACAGCGGGATTGCGGTTCGCCGACAGGATGGAGACAAAGATCCCTGTTTCGGCCGGAACAGGGAGCTCAGTCGTCGTCGACCCGTCGAGAGTAGTGATTGGAGTGGATGTCGTTAGCACGACGTCTTTCCGCGATCTAATAAGTGGAGAAGAGTACGTGGTTAGCGCATGAACATTTTCCAACATAATCGGACTACTTGCGTTCTCACCACGAAAGCGACCGGAGGATATCTGAAATGCATCTTCAGTCAGTAAGGCAGACGGGATACGCAGCGAAGATAGTGACAGGCGCAGCGTTTCTCTGCAGACGGCATCCAGATACTCCAGCGTCTCGAGCTCGTTATACGAAAATTCGGCCCCCCTCTTGTTGAGCGGACCTAATCTCTTGACGGAGTTTCTCCTGAACATCCGGACGTTCGGCCAAAACATGCAGGGTGCGAGAAAGCGCAGACGATGTCGCTGGAAGGTCGCGGTCAGCCAGAAATGATGAATACAATTGATCAGCGTACTATCGGTTGCTGCAAATAAGAGTGTGCTGTGAGGTACTCTTAGTACAAACAAACTCCTGCAGAATAGACACGCACTTCAACTGGAGGGAATCAAATGTTAGTGCGATTTAACACAAGCTGAACGGAGAAATAGATACCTGGCCTATAATTTCGTCTTCCGACATGCGGTCGGCGGAAGACGCATTGCTATTGTCTTTCACTACGAACAGAGTCAGCAGAAGGTCAATTTTAGAGGAAAAAGCGCAAACTTAAAACGCTGATAATATCCTTTCCCTGGGCAATCTGGGCCGATACAGCCTCGTCTCCTGCCTCCAAGGCCGCCTTCTTGATGTTGTATATGCGCACCGCGGTTCCATACATGGTATCGACTATATCACGGGCTTCGTGCAAAGTCTTCCACGGGAGGATACCGATTATGAACCGCCGAAACTTTGGGGAACCGATGTTTACGACTAGCGGCTGGACATATCGGGCAAGCATGTACAACTTGTGCATGGTGGTTCTTGTAGCGATCAATTGTGGATTTCTTGAGATAAAATGTCATGGAACTTACTGCATTTTCTTGGCGGAGAGAATGTAAAGAGGGACCTCGTCGGTAAGGAGTGTATCGAAGCTGTAACCGATCCCCGCTTGCCCAACCAATTCCAGGGCCGTGCGCGTCATCCATAACTGGTGAAAACATCGACATTGAATTGAATCCGGGAGTTTATCATGTAACTTACGAGGAGATCTATCTGGGGAACCCCTCGTTTGAGTTCTCGGATCGAGTGAAGACAACATAACTCACCTCTCGTGGTCCGCTTTGCACCCTAGATTCCAGCGCATCTCGGAGCTTTGAGTGCAAAAAATATTAGTAAGTAAGAACCTCAAGGACCCCAGCATAACTGACCCTCTTTCCCACATCAAAAAAAATGGGGACTTAATTAATTGCTGTGAGTTCACGATCGGACAACGAGAAAACACAACATACCCATTTGCCGGAGGTGGGCGGCGGAAAACACAGGATTGAGCATTTTGCGCTGTTTCTTGTGCTGCTCGCCCAACGTAGACAGAAGGCCCTCTCCGAAGGATACACGAGTGCCCTTAATCACGTAGGAAGGTTCTTCAAAGATATCCTGGTCCTATAATCTGGGTGAACCAACGGCAACGCAGAGCAGGTGTTCCTGAAATACCTTGACGAGGATTTGGTGTAAGCTCTTCGGATCGAAAATATAAAGTTGCTGCTCTCCTAGCAGCCCGTTGATTCGGATAACACCTCCGTCTGGTAATTCATCAGCCCCCAAACCAGTCTAACAGAATGACACGCGCACCGTATTTCTCCACAAGTTCCTGAGGAAGGAAGGCCCATGTTACAGTTCCATTCAAAGTCGAATGAGAAGACGCCTACCTGATGATAGCCCCAAGCATTAGGATTGAACACTTCCTTCATGTTCCCTGAATCCAGATGAGTATCCAACATTGAGGGCGAGTATCTGAATCATTACCCGTCACGAAGGAGGCCGACTGAGGGCCAGGGATATTATTCACGATTCTTCGGGCTGAACGCAGGCGCCAGAGCCATCGAGCAATCCAGATAGTTGCAATAAGGAATAAAGTTTGAATCAAAGCCATGGTGGCCCCTAGCGATGCCAGACATTTACGACGGTAGAGTCTTTATATCTCGAAACTCTCAGCAACGATCGCGCCGTTGACGCGAATGAATTTTGTAATCTCGCTACTGGTTCGCTGGTTTAAGAAGCATGTCGGACTCGGATCAACAACGAGCGAGAGTTCAGGTACGGCTGACACCCTGGCCGCCGATCTGTCGCTAATAGCGCCTGCGGCAGAGCTCGAGAAAGAATTGAGTCTTCGAGAGGTAGAATCGAGGATAGGCATGGGGGAGACGTAACGCCGTCAGTGTGATGGGCGAAGTATAGCTGTTCAGCTTGTGGACGCATCAGCTTACCTCACTTCGCGATCACCTGCGTGGTTCAACTGCTAATCCAGGTCACGTAATCATGGTGCGTGGATTATTTCGGTACCTCAAAATCGCCATTTATGATGCAGGTCTTTTGCTGTCTATCCCAACTTTGCTTTTGTCTTCCATGTCAGAAACACAGGGGACAACATCGTCCGTCCCCGCCGACATCGAGAAGTACAGCAACGAGGACCTGCCAGATGCACACGACGGCCGCGGCGCCGCATTAGTAGAACGCACAGGGAGCGCCGAGAAAGAAACGATTGCTGGGGATAATGCTGGCGCGTTAATTGATGAAGACAAGAAGTTCGAAGTTGGGTGGACAGACCAGGATCCAGAGAACCCCATGACTTGGTCGTCTAGAAGAAAATGGACCATTGTTGCCCTTCTCTCATGGATCACTTTCCTGACGTGAGTTCTTTCTTTTTTTGCTGGTACTACAACGGCCCACCATGTCCCTCAGACCGCTCGCCTCCTCCATGTTTGCCCCGGGTATCCCTCAAGTCCTCGTGGAGTTCAACGTGCCTGACTCAGACACTACAACCACGACCTTCGTTGTCTCTATCTTCGTGCTTGGCTTTGCCTTTGGCCCTTTGATCATCGCCCCGCTTTCCGAGCTGTACGGCCGAAATCCCATCTACCACGTCTGCAATCTCCTCTTTTCCGTTTTCACCCTTGGCTGCGCCTTGGCCACCAGCGTCGCCATGCTCATGGCCTTCCGTTTCCTCTCAGGTTTTGCGGGTGTGGCAGTCATCACTTGTGGCGGCGGCAGCATCTCCGATATGATGCCTGCCGAGGTCAGAGGCAGGGCCATGTCTCTTTGGTCGCTTGGGCCACTGCTTGGCCCGGTTATTGGTTAGTCTCTCTAACACAGACGCCATAACGTTCTGACACCTATACCTGCCTGGTTATAGGACCGGTTTGTGCGGGCTTCCTCGTCGAGGCTATGGGGTGGAGATGGGTGTTTTGGATTGTATTAATTTGCGTAAGTTATACCAACGCACTGGCACTCACCTTATCTTTGTTTCATTTTCTGGCGACTGACGACAAGTGCAACAGGCTGGATTGTCAACCGTCGGAGCGTTCTTCGTACTCCGCGAGACCTACGCACCCGCCATCCTCGAGAAGCGCGCCGCCAAACTCCGTAAGGAGACGGGCGATGAGCGGTACCAGTCCGTTCTCAAGAAGAAGGACGTGATCCCTAAGCAGGTTTTCATGCGGGCCATCGTCCGGCCGCTGAAGATGCTCTTCCTCCAGCCGATCATCACCATGATGTGCGTCTACATCTCCCTGCTCTACGGCATCCTCTACCTCCTCTTCACCACCTTCACCTTCGTCTACGAGGAAGTGTACGGCTTCAGCAGCGTTGGCGCAGGCTTGTCTTTCATCGCCTCCGGTACCGGCAACCTCCTGGGTCTGTTCTTCGTTGGCTACGTTAGTGACAAGATCATCAAGCGGGTCTTGGCCTCTGGGAAGACCCCTCGTCCCGAGGACAGATTGAATTTGCTGCTGACGGTGCCGGCTACGCTGACGCTCCCTGCGGGACTGCTCATGTACGGCTGGACGGCGTACCACAAGGTCCACTGGATCGCGCCGATGATTGGGACGGGAATTATGGGCTTTGGGATGATCGTCATGGTCATGGTGGTGACGACGTACCTCGTCGACGCGTTCACGGCGCACGCAGCCTCAGTGACGGCAGCAAACGCAGTGTTGCGAAGTCTGCTCGGCGCGCTGTTGCCGCTCGCAGGCCTGGGTTTGTATGATGCCATTGGGCTGGGCTGGGGGAATACTTTGCTTGGGTTGATTGCGCTGGTTTTGGCGCCGGTGCCGTGGTTGTTGAGTGTTTTTGGGGAAAGGATTCGACTGAAATGGGCGAGGGAATTCTAGGCACGCTCGAGATGATTAAAGCGCATTAATTGATGGCTTAGTGTGGAGGATTGGGTTTATGTTAGTCCCAGAGGATTACTGTCTGCTCGTCTGGTCGCCAGATACGGGAATCTTGATCATGTACTTGAAACCCAATACCTCCTTCCTGGCAGCGACCTTCAAGGCACAGAGTTGACTTTTATAGATGCCTGGAAGACTTGCCCAACTGTGAAAATCCAGAAATTTTGTTGAAGAGATGATGGTTGAAAGCAAGTTAGAGTTGGCCGACGGTGCTGACCTGAAGGTTCGGGCCGGTCTTCCGAAAACCTTTCAAGAGTAAACCGTTGAACTCTTGTCATGCCTGCGACTCAAGGTTCCACGCTCACAGATTATGCCGGAAATTGCCACTGCGGGGCATTCAAGTTCATCGTCAAACTCCCGGACCTAAACAAGATATCCTCATGCGACTGTAGTTTGTGCTCTCGTGTGCGCTATACCATTCTCCTGCTCTATCCGACGACTTATGTTGGTATTTATGGAAAGAATGCGTACCTGTGGACCCACCCTGCCTCGAGAAACGACTTTGTCGTCGTCCAAGAGGGTTCTTTGAAGGACTATCGGCACGGGACGAATTCCCACAAGGCGAGCCAATTGTTACCGCACCACCGCGAGTGGTTGACTTATCTGATTTTTTAGTTCTGCCCAACCTGCGGCACGTCCATCCTTTGTTGCGAAGCAGCCAACGGCGAAATAATTTCTGTCAATGTAAATTCGTTTCTTAACGCCCAATATCCGCCGTTCGCTCACCCATTTCAGGTTCGTGCGCTGGCCGATGTCGACCCGGATGCATTGAGCGCGCAATTAACGCCTTGCGGTGTTGCTGATGTACCTTCAAACCCTGACCCTTCCTCTCAAGACGAGCTGCATGCCAACTGCCATTGTGGGGCAATATCGTACACTCTTCATTCAATGCCTCAAGCGACGAAATCTTGTAATTGTAGTATCTGTTCCAGGGTCAGCAGTTATTTTCTGCATCCCTCTCAACCCTCACCACCTCATTATAGGATGGTGTTCTTTGGGCCTATCCCCCGAAAGCCGATGTAACGGTGCACACACAGGACTCCTTGGTGGAATACATGTTCGGGAACAAAAAGATCGTGCACGGGTTCTGCGGCATCTGCTCAGTACATGTCTGGGAGCAGTTTCTCAAGCCGGAGAAGGCGCACACGATCGGGCTCAATGTGCGTGCTATCAATGGGTTCGATTTTGCGACATTGCCGACGAGGGTTCACGATGGTAAAGCGCGTATGCCTCAGTACTAAAATCGATAGCAGTACCGACAAGGAACAAAGAACACTCTTGTACCTCCCACAAACTTCGTTGAGCACATCGATCAGCCCCACAAGTGGACTTCCTCTCGCCCCCCTGCCATACGGGTGCCCTTCACCTCTGTTGACTCGGCAAACTCATTCAACGTCGCCATCTCTTCCGCAGAAAGCTCGATATCGCCCGCCGCGCAGTTTTCCAGTGTTCTCTCGGGATTGCTGTGTACTTTGAATCAGCGAGAGGTCAGCAAGTCACTTGAATAGCACACGCACGAGGATCCCGGAAGGGGGATGACGTGGGGCCCGAGCGCTGCCACCCACGCGATCGCGAGCTGCGCAGGCGTGACGCCCTTCTTGGCTGCGAGCTCCGGAAACACCGACACTACGCTCACGTTGTGCTCGAGGTTGCCGTCTTTGAAGCGGCTCCAATTGTGGCGGTAGTCTCCCGCTGGTACATCGCACCGTCAGCCAGAAGAATCATGGGTAGAGCGGCGACGTACGGGCTATGTCCGCTGCGCTGGTGATCTTGCCCGTGAGCAGGCCCCGACCGACAGGGCTGCAGAGACACAACGTCGATCGTGAGCACGAATGGAATGTAACGAAAGCACGCACGAGTATCCGAGGACGGAAACACCGAGTTCGCGTGCGGTTTCTATAACCTTCTTGGTCTCCGGTTCGTACGCAGTCAGGCTTACCTCGATCTCGGCGGCGGTGACAGGATACACCTAGATTTCCACGATCGTTGGACCATACGACCGAGAAGTATCACTCGACCTACCGCATGCGCGCGGCGCAGCGTCTCCGCGGTACACTCCGACAGTCCGATGTGCGAAAAGTGCCCCTCCTTGAGAAGGATGACAAGGTTCCCCATGATTTCCTCAATAGACAGTTTGCGGTCGATCCTTGCCGGTTGAAAGAGATCCAATTTTTTGTGAGGGCCGAGCGCACGCGCAATAGTGCCTACGCTCTTCCGCAAGTTCTCCATTCTGCCACGAATCGATTATTTTTTTCTGCTAGGCTGAAGATACAGCGAGACTCACGAGGAGTCAGGCTCGAGATGCTCGGCAACCGCGCCCTTCACGGACAGGAAGGTCTTGTCCGCATATTCAGGGTACTTGGCGTAGAACCGGCCCAGCATCTCGAGGTTCTGGAGACCCCAAGTGTGGGAGTAGAACTCGCCTTCCGTGGGCGTCAATGGGCGTCCACTCCTGATGGCGCTGTCTGTACACACCGCTATTCAGGAACATCTTGGCCCCGGCGGGCAACCTGTCGACGCCGGCCTTGATGGAAGCGAAGCAGACCTCGTCGGGCACCTCTGGGGGCGCTCTTCTACAAGCGTATTTTGCGTTGGCTTTTTTCCACAGAGAACAAGACTCGGGACGTACTGATGCATCGTCATTAGACCGTGCTGCGGGAGAGCAAATTACAGCAATATGCATGGCCCAAACAAAAAATACCCACAGAGATGCGCCCGACAACGACACTCGATGCCGAGCCGCCCAGGTGTGTTGTGTTGACCATAGTGACTGAGTGAGATGGATAATGTAGTGAAGAGCGAGCTGATGATTCCTTGATTCCTACATGTGTTGACCTCCAGTCTTTATACAGCGCCCTACGTAGATCTTATTACCCCACCACTTGCGCGCTCCACAGGCTCTGTCATTTACCGGTTGTCTTTCCGAGTGCATTGATTCCTGTTGACTGGTCGATTCTGCAAGGTTAGTGAATCAGTAAGGATAAATTTATCTCCGTTTAGCTTTGACCCACTTCAGCTTCATGTCAACGGGCCCGCCAAGTACAGAATTCCCACGCCTAACCCACCTTTCACCGCAATGGCATTCATATCCTATGTTGGTTGCTTACAACCTTGTCCATAGCTTCCCGCGTTCCGTATTTCCGCGAGATAAACCTATCTTCTGGGACTAACTCATTCTGCGACAAACAATAGGAAAGTTGGGCGCGGGTGGTCCGACGTTTCACGACGGAAATGCGGTTCAACATGCCACTAAATCTGACTTGAACCCCAAAGTTATAACAATTCTCTGTGATCCTGGTCCGCGATGGCAAATTCGTTCTCGGCCGGGTCGACAGCGATTTCTTCTTCAGCCTATTTCTTGAAAGCGACATGATTTTCCACTAAACCCTTCCGTACAGTGTCGGGTGGGCTCAATGAAAAATTCCCTATTCGGAAAGGCACGGTGCTCACGACATCAATCCTACACACCAATCTTTCAAAGACGATCTGGGTTGGAGACGCCCCGGATTTCAAACCCGAGCGGTGGCCGGACGATTCAGCTGGCGTCCCGGCATCTGCGAAACAATATCCGGGATTTCATCATACCATGACCTTCCTCGACGGACCGAGGATGTGCTTCAGAATGGGTTTCGCTATTGCTGAGATGAAGGTATTCTATAAATTTCTTCCAGTACCAGTCAGGTACCGGGCTGAACACGTCCAGATCGTACTGTCTCTGCTTATTCGAACGTTTATGTTTTCTTCGCGAGATGAGGCAGATACTAAATATGAGAAAGCGTTCCTCTTGGAAGGTTGCGGGTGGGCCCGAGGGTCGACTGCAAATGCGGATGAGGCGAGCAATATTGTATCGGTCTCAATACAACACAAGTGCTGAGGTTAAATTTCCATCCTTTCAGAAGACAGAGAGCGAGCGACACAGGCAAGCAAGCAGGCAAAAGTGGGGATCAGATTGTGTGTCGAGAAGCAGCTGGGAGTACGTGTATATGGCAACAAAATGAACGGATAGGGGTAGGTAGACTCGGAAGCAATATGTCGGGGATATTTGGAATGGCGTAGCAACGGAGGCTTCGGACGTATCCTACAATGCATTCGGTCCTTTTCGCCTGCAGAACCCCGCGAATCAAAACTTCCTTTTTGGGCGATTGGAGTCGTTAAAACGTGACCGCGCTCAGACCCCACATATGTATATGAACCCTCATCTCACAGTATGGCGGCAAGCAAGCGCATGTCGCAATCCTTCACAATAGACCCTCCGCGTGTCGTTGCAGATGAACCTGACGATGCCGAACGGTGGGTTGAGGACTGGCGGCAGGTCCTCGCCAAAGGTACGAACGGCGCTGTATTCGTGCGGGTCTTGTTGAGCGCGTAAACCAGATCTTATCGACTCGCGCATTGTCGAGGTCGATGCAGAAACTAGCGTCGAGGATGCCTGCGAGGTCCGCGACCAGCCTCTGCGGCTGTATCAGCCTTAATCTTTTCTAGGTTCTTCTCTCCGAGAACATCCTTTGCCTCGCCGTAAAGGCTACAGAGGCCAGTCAGGAACCCTATCTCGGGCTATTCGATGTCAGTAGTCCCTTGTTCTCTGTCCCATTTAGCTGAACTGCTGCATGCGCCCTTTCCCCCCTTCTTCCTCGCCAACTCTCTCCACCCTCCAAAACGACGGAAAATTCAGTTTGCAGATGTCAATGCATTCCTCACATTGGCCGCAACTCGGCATACGCTGCTGCGCGAGGACCTGCTCGATAACCCTCGTGTTGCTGCAATAGTATCTGCCGCCCGTGCGGGCCACGTCCCCATTTCCCTTGTTAGCAGTGCGTACCAGTTTCGAATTATCTTATAAATAATCTTTTGACGGACTTCAACTCCAGACCTCTCCGAGAAAAACCCTCTCGAGACACTCCCCGATACCGCATCTGTCATATCTCTCTTAGAGGTCTTCTCTCGCGGTGCTCACCGTGTGCTCATACGCGCATCGGATCCAAGCCCTGCACCCTTCCTAGGCATTGTCTCTGACCGGCGTCTCCTCACCTGGTTCGCCGACTACGCACCCACGGCAGCCTTCCTAGAGACACCTTTATACTCCCTCTCTCTTCCCTCTCTCCACCTCTTCACGGCGGTAGTCACCGCCACGAGCAGTTCCTCCGTGCTCGATGCCATGAAGCGGATGAGTGAAGACGGTGTCAGCAGTGTCGCGGTCCTGGACGACGACGCACGCGTGCTTCTCAGTGCCGTCAGCGTCACCGACATCGGGCGCATCGTCGTCCCGTCCCAGAGCAAGCAGATCCTGAGTACCCCGCTGCACCAGTTCATCGCGCTCATCAAGCAGCCCGATGGATCGACGGACGGCGCGGATAAATATCCTGGTCAGCGTCTTTTTTTCTTTTCTTTTAATTTTAAAACAATCATTTCGCAGTGTACGCCGTCTCCCCGACCTCTCTTCTCTCGTACACTATCCAGAAGTTGCTCGCTAGTATGTATGCTCATCTCCCCGGCTCCATAGTTACTAATGGCATACAGCCAACTCTCACCGCCTCTTCATCACGCGCGACACCAGCGGCTCTGCATCGCCCATTGTCCCTTCGGAGCGCATCCTCACCGGTATCGTCTCCATCGTCGACAGTGCGTTCGCATCCTCTTTGCTTTCTCCCTCTTTCCTCCTCCCTCCCTTCTCTCTCCTTCCCCCTCTCTATTTCTCCCGTCTCCCGTTCTTCCTTCCCATCATGTCTCGACTATAAATAAACAACCGCTCACAACGCAACAGTCCTCTCCCTCTTCGCGCGCCTCGCGCACCTCGACGTTGACCCCGCGCGCATGCAACGCCACCGCCGCGCGTCGTCCGCGTCGACGAATTCCTCGCACTCTGTCGAGCGCCCCGGCAGTCGCGTGAGTCGAACTCCGAGTCTCAGGACGAGTAATCCCGGAACGGGGGCGAGTGTGTCGAGTGCGAGTGCGCCTGGCGGCGGGCCGGCGAAGTGAAGGCCCAGAAGGGAGTCGGCAGAGGGGTGGGACCTGTAGATGAAAGAAACACAGGCACGGAAGGAAGAAAGAGAGAGAAAGAGGGAAGGAATTGTAAATTTGTATGGATAGTGTGTAAAATATGTGTATGTAGATTACTGACATTGAATTCAAGGATGTATACTTGATACACATGCGCCCACAATGCGCCCATAAGTACCGTGTTCATGTACGCGGTCCAATATTGTAAGATTCGGGTCGGAGTCCGAGCCGAGCACGAAGAGGGCGCTTACGCCACGTCGGATGACACAAGAAGAGGAGACGCGCTCAAGACGCGCCCAAAAGACAGCATTCCGATCTTGTCCGACCGCAACCCGCCCTGAGCGTTCCGTGTTGAAGCGCGTGAAACAGGGTCGTTCGGCAACATCTACGTAGACTCGGCATCGACCTAGATGCATAAGAAGTTCAACAAAAGGTGAGTCACTCAACTTCGCCAAGTTCGCCTGC
Organism: Mycena venus; assembly: GCA_014462655.1. Taxonomy (NCBI): domain Eukaryota; kingdom Fungi; phylum Basidiomycota; class Agaricomycetes; order Agaricales; family Mycenaceae; genus Glaucomycena; species Glaucomycena venus. Next base: position 6,682,450 of record JACAZI010000005.1, on the reverse strand, counting down.
ATCTAAACCTTCACAATGACCGCCAACATTGCGCACTTGGGCGGAACCGCGTCGAATGTTGTTGTCGGACGTGTCGCTGTGCGTTCTTTGAGTACGCACAATGTTAATGTTACTGCTCACACTCACCATGAATTCGCACCTCTACTCTAGCACGGACTCATGATGATGCCGGGGTACTCGCAAGAATCGTCTGACGAAGTGTGCTTCGCGTCCATCAAGGCGGGGGTCGATGCGTTGCCAGCGGATGCCAAGAGGTTCCTAAATGCTGGTGGGTGAAAGTAGCGGCGGTATTGGTTGTACACTGATATTCCGCGGCAGGCGAATTCTACTCCAAAACACGGGGGACTGAGAATCTCGAGCTGCTCAACCGCTTCTACACCACGCACCCGGAATACGCGGACAAGACATTCCTCTCAGTCAAGGGCGCCCTCCGAGGCCGCGAACCCGACTGCTCGTGCGTCCCGCGGTGTTGTCCCCATTCTGCGAAACCCACTCAGCGAATAATTTTCAGAATGGAAAACCTGCGGAAGAGCGTCCTTAACATACAGCGTGCACTTGGCCCGAACAAGAAAGTGGATCTGTATGAACCGGCCAGAATCGACCGCACCGTATCGATTGAGGCCGCGATGGAGAACCTCGTCGTGCTTCTCAAGGAAGGGTACTTTTCGCATATTGGGTTGTCGGAGTGCAGCGCGGAGACGCTGCGGCGCGCGCATGCGGTAGGAAGATTGATGATTAGCATCGCGTCCGAAAGTCTGATTGTGGGATCCTCAGGTATATCCTGTGACGGCCGTTGAGATAGAGGTGAGCCTGTGGGCGTACGAGACGGAGACGAAGAAGGTCATCGAGACCGCCCGGGAACTCGGTGTCTCTGTGATCGCCTACTCGTACGCGTTTTTTTTCCGATTCGTCTTCGGGTCTATGATGACACTATCTCCCTGCAGCCCCATCGGCAAGGGCATGCTCAGCGGGAAGATCAACATAGCGGACTTGCCCGGTACGTCGCCGTGCACTCCTCCCGCGATTCCCCCAGCTAACGAGGCGGCGTACCAGCGGACGACTACCGCCATAGGTTCACCCGCTTCAAACCTGAGAACCTTGAGCACAACCTGAGTGTCGTTTCTGTGCTCCCGGAGCTCACAGCCAAGAAAGGTGTGACTCAGGCGCAGCTCGCAATCGCATGGGTCGTAGCGCTTGGTCCGCACGTCATCCCGCTTCCCGGATCCTCGTGCGTGCAAAGCCGACTCTTCGCTGGCGGATACCTGACTTTTTTTGGTGTGTATGTAGGAAGGCCGAGCGGACGCTGGAGAACTGCGCGGCGGGAGATATACAGCTTTCTAAGGACGAGATTACGACGTTGAATGCTATTGCGGAAGCGGGGGAGGGTCCGGGGCGACAGGATGGCGGGAGGTCCAGAAGTAGAGCATCTCTGGGGCTGACTGATGTATTGCTATTGGCTCGGACTGTGTAGACCGTGAATACAGAAGGCCTTCTTCGTCGGAGGCCTGTATCCTTCAACTCTTGCGGGTGAGAGATTCGTTGGTGCCTGGCATACACGGCTATCCCGGCAGTCACTGGAATCCGCTGATTTGCAAAACCATCGGAATCCAGTGGAACTTGATTGCCGATTTTTTTTTCAAGCTCGCTGCTGGGGTTCAAAAATTATGAAAGATAGGCAGAGCTGACCTCCTTGCCCCTCGGTATACAACCCGCGAACTCATCACCTCAAAAACCGCCGGCATCAAAAATGGATCCGCTGGAATTCACTGATTTTGCAAACCAGCGGATTCCACTGAAAGCCGGGATAGCCGTGTAGACAGGCCGAAGATCACATTACTCAAGCACGACCGTCGACAGATCTTGGAGAGATCTTCTGTGAATTACGAATGCCTCTCTAAGCGTTCGCTGGTGTTTGCGTCTCGAGAGTAACCCTTCCTGACCACATTTTAGCAACAACGGGTATTCCGGATCCTTGATTTGACAATTCCGATGTCGTGAAAGATGGATCTTGTTTGGTTTTGTTGTCAAGTTGAATCAAACTCTGCTTTCAACCACGTCGAGGGTTCAACAAATGCACGAAGTACGGACCCATGATACCCAACAGATCCACTTACTTCCAGTGTCGCTTGTTGTGGTACAGATTTACGTCGGCGTCCAAGATTTGCGGTCGATCTCCCCGCACTATCTACCGATGATAAGATCTTCACGTTGATAACTCGGTTACTGATAAACCGGTTCACCATTCCTTGCATTTTCCGCCCACCCGAGTCCGTTTTCAGCAAATTCTTTATTCATTCAGTAACAGCAAGCGGCGGCGACACTACGCGGGCTCGGCACCAATGGTCATGCATAAAAAGGAGTGATGACAAGGTGGAATAGCCAGTCAACTCGCACTTCTCCACATTTTTCTAGTATTCAATCGAACACAATGGTCATCAAAACGACAACTTTGGGTGGTACAGCGTCCGACCTCACTGTCGGGCGTGTTTCTGTGCGTACCATTTGTCTGGCAGATGCATGAAGCTGAACTTCGCGTGCGCTCTAGCACGGTCTGATGATGATGGGGACAACGTCAGACTCGACCGACGAAGTCTGCTTCGAGTCCATCAAGGCTGGCATTGACGAACTCCCCGCGGGCGCCAAGATGTTCTTGAATAGCGGTGGGGACGAGCAGCAAACATTTCTAGGCCCACATTTACTAATTGACTAATGTTACAAGGCGAATTCTACTCCAAGACTTGGGGCCCTGAGAATCTTGACCTGCTGAACCGGTTCTTCACCAAGTACCCTGATTACGCGGATAAGACCTTCCTCTCCGTCAAAGGCGCTATGGTCGGCGGGGACCCCGACTGCTCGTACGTTTCATCATGTCTTCCGCGCCAAGGAACAAAAACAAACTCTTTGATGGTTGACAACAGAATTGAAAACCTGCGCAAGAGCGTACTCAACATTCAGAGCCACCTTGGCCCACACAAGAAGGTCTGCACTCTCTTCCAACCTTCTGGACATTATACTAATTGCACCTCGCTTAGCTCGATTTGTATCAACCTGCTCGTATCGATGTCAGGCTCTCAATTGAGGACATCATGAACAATCTCGTCGTCCTCCTCAAGGAGGGACACTTTTCGCACATTGGCCTGTCGGAGGTCAGCGCGGAGACGTTGCGTCGCGCGAACGCTGTGAGTTGAATATTCTAGTTCATACTTCCCTGCATTCGGCCTAATGGACTCCAAAGGTGCACCCCGTCACTGCGGCCGAAATTGAGGTTAGTCTGTGGGTCTACGAGCCCGAGACGCGCAAGGTCATCGAGACCGCGCGCGAGCTCAACATCTCCGTCCTCGCCTACTCGTTCGTTGCGCTTTCTTTCTTTCTTTCAAATCCCCCTCTTGTTCACCGTCATCTCCCTACAGTCCTATCGGCAAAGGCTTCCTCGCCGGCAAATACACCTCCCAGGCCGACCTGCCCGCGGGCGACTACCGCACGCACTATACGCGCCTCACGGGTGACGCCCTCGCGCATAACATGAGCCTTGTGTCCGCGCTGCCCGAGCTCGCCGCGCAGAAGGGCGTCACGCCCGCGCAGCTCGCGATCGCGTGGGTCGCTGCGCTTGGCCCACATGTCATTCCACTGCCTGGGTCTTCGTGCGTTTCAACCTTTCGTTGAACTTTTTTTTTTTTGGTTAACGGTCAACATAGGAAAGCCGCACGGACGTTGGAGAACTGCGCCGCAGGAGATATCGAGCTTTCAAAGGAGGAAATTGCGACGTTGACGGTGATTGCGAAGGCAGGGGGTGTGAAGGGCGGGAGGATGGCGGGAGGAGCGGAAGAAAGGCACCTCATGCGGTGAAGGGGAATAGTATTTGGAGTACTTGAATGTACTGGGAGGGATGTGCTAAAAACAGGATTCCGTTATTGCACTGGAACTGTACTTTGGGCTCATTTAAGTCTCCCTTCAGACAACTAGTGGACCGAAGATCAGGGCAATTGAATTTTCTGTGAACTTGATCTCAACACGGGTCAACTCGGCGGTCTGTCCCGAATTGATCCGGTTCAAGGTTGGACTTGACAATGTCCATCACAGCGCTACCCAGTCTTAAGCCAGTCCGCTCCTACCCAACAAACCCTACAAATACCCCACTATGTGTCTGGGCCCCGGCAGCGTCGCATCTTAGGGATTCTCGCGTACCGAACTGTCAGATTCTGAACGGAACTCATCGAAAACACGCCTTGCATTTCCAGGCATTTCAGTTCTCTGCGTGTATGCGATAAGAGGGCCTACGTGTCGCAACGTAGAGGCGGGCACGATGACTCATGATAATTCGCCATTGTTGCTCAAGACCATGCTGATTCATCGCATCAACCTGCTAGTTCCATGGGGAGAAAGGACCTCGTTCCGCATCATATGAATTGAGCGCCGTGGCCTCGTGAATCGAGTCACTTGCGCAATTGCAGTTTTGCACTTGTCTATCTACCTCAGAATTCCTTAGCATGGCGGCGTCCACTTCGGATGGCACTCTGCGTCTAGGCGAACTGGCGCTCATCGTCTCCGTCTCTGGCGTCACTACTCTCAACGTCTTCGTCTCCGGCGCACTCACGGTCGCACTTCCAACCATCGGGAAAGACCTAGGTTTCAAGCAGGCGGATCTGCAGTGGCCTCTTAACGTTTACGCGCGAGTCATTCTATCGTCGTGATCCACCAGAAAATATAACTCACCTCCTGGACCTATATTGTAGCCTTTCTTACGGCTGCATGTTGCTATTCTTCGGACGGCTAGGGGACATCGTCGGAGGCCGAATCATGTTTTTGGTCGGCTCTATCTGGTTTTCTCTTTGGTTCGTTGTGTCTCGATATTCGCACTGTGTTTGACGGTGGGTATGGTGCTATGAACAGGAGCCTGGCGACCGCCTTCGCACCATCCTCTGGAGCATTCATTGGCTTCGTAGCTGCGTTGGGGCTCGGTGCCGCTGCAAATACACCGAGCGGCATCGGCCTTCTTTCCGCTTCTTTCCCGCCGGGTAAGTGAACCAATTCAAATTCAAATATTGAACCGTGTGATTTATTCACGCATGCGCATGTGCTCAGGTCCGAAACGGAACAAGGCATACGGCGTCCTGGGAGCGGGACAGCCGCTTGGATTCATCCTCGGCTTGATTTTGGGTCGGTATAGCCATCGATATCTAAGAAAGAGCTTCAACAGCCTGTTTTTTAGGTGGCGTCCTCACGCAAAGTCGCGCAACATGGCGGTCCGTGTTTTGGATACAGTCGGGACTCGGAGCCCTCTTCGTTGTACTGGGGTTCATGTTCCTCGCCAAACAGCCCCCGGCTGGGAGGTACACCAAAGGCGTGGATTGGGGCGGCGCGATTCTCAGCGCCGCTGGGATTGGACTGCTCACATATAGTCTTGCGTGAGTTCAAGCATATCTGCATTCTATCATGTAGTATACGCAGTTGAATATTTTATTTACACAGCGATTCAACCACGGCGCGAAAGGGCTGGTCGACCCCGCAGATCCCCAGTTTATTCACGGCGTCCGGGGTGATCCTGGCGATGTTCATATTCTATGAACGACATCGAGAAAAGCGCGGGCTGGCGGTGTTGCTTCCGATGCAAATCTGGAGACAGCCGGCCACGAAGATGAGCGTTATCATTGCGATTCAGTTCTTTGCTTGGTGGAGTAGGGTTACCTGGTTTACGCTTCATTGTTCTTGACTGACAGAGAGTTTTGAATTTTATTTTATTCAGGCTTTAACACACTGTCGTATTTCTCGACGTTATAGTAAGTAAAAGCGAACCCTAGTCTGAGCACTTGCTTATTGTTTACAGCTATCAGCAAATAAACCAGTTGAACCCGCTGCAGACCGCTGGTGAGAGCTGTGTATAGACAAAATTTGAGGACCAGCATACTCATTACCCATCGTTCAACCAAGTTCGCTTCATTCCGATGACCGTCGGAGGCAAGTTCCAACCAACCTCCATTTTGAGATAGCAGCAATTTTTGATCCTCTTCCGCAGGCATCCTGGTCAACATCATAACTGGATATGTCATGAACCGCGTTCCCGGTCAATGGCTGATACTCGTTGGGATGCTGGGGACCGTCGTACGCCTTCCGTTTTCCGTTTACTTTCTTGGGACGTTGCAGATTGACCGCGGCCGCAGATTGCCCCTCTGATATTTGCGTTAATGGACGTGAACGCGTCGTACTGGCGGACGACATTTTTAGTGATGGCGCTGGTCGGTCAGTTGAACTTTTCATTTCGTGTTCGTCTAACTGACGATAATCCTTGCTGATAACACATAGTCGGCGCAGACGTCGTTTATCCCGTAGGCAATCTCCACCTGTCGTCTGTCTTCGACGACAATTCCCAATCTCTCGCCGGGGGCTTGTTCAATGTCGCGAGTCGGGTGAGTGCCTCCTCAGGTCGTGTTGTTCATCTTAACTGAGAGACGCCCGACGCCCGTAGCTCGGAACCTCCCTCGGCCTCGCTGTAACCTCTAGCATCTCAGCCGCAGCGTCGCAGAAATACCACCGCGCCCACCCCGCACTTGCCGCCGACTCGCCTGAGGTGTTGATGGCTGGGCTACGCGTGGCGGGGTGGACTTGCTTCGCGGCGGCTATGGTCAGTATTTGTATTGCAATCGGAGGACTGCGTGGGATGGGTGTTGTTGGCGTTGGCCGCAAAGCCGATGTTGCCAGTGAGCGGGAAGTTGAGTTGGGTGTGCTACAACTTCGGGATAAACCAGCTGAGGGTCAAAATATTGACAATGCGGAAAGAGAAGGCAGTTCATCATAATAGATTTATGAACGAGCCTCAAAGGCTCAGAACCATAGAAATAGATTGGACGAGGTCGTTCTTTTGGTGTGATACTGGTAGTAGAAAAACACATTTCTGTCCCATGATGATATCGTGACAAGGAAAGAGGTTGAACTTGTACGAACGTGGATTACCTTCATTTTCAACCGCATTTGTTTCTTTTATAACGCGGAAGAAGTGGCGAGGTTGGTTTCGAGCACATAACAGTTTCCCTGTCAAAGGTTACCGTCAATGGTTTCCATGAACAACACCGGAACGTTACCTGTAAGGTGTCCTAGAGACTTGTTCAAGAGAGAAGGGCTTATTTACAAGTGGAAAGTTTAAGGAAGTTGAGTCAAACTCGAGAGCGGTTTCCGAAGAGACAGTCTATGATATATTTACCTGCCTTTCGTAGTCTATAGGCCTAGAAAATGCCACAACGCCCTATTCAACCATCTCTATCCAGCCTCTTCTCCATGAACACTGTATCCTCAAGCGGCGTATCGTAATATTTCGCAGTTTCCACAAACCCCTCGCTCGCATACAAGCCTCTTGCCGCTTCCATCTTCTTCAGCGTATCCAGTAAGGCAATGTGATAGCCGGCATCGCGAGCAATGCCTAGCGCTTCGCGCACCAGAGCCCTCGCAACACCCCCTGCCTCTTGCCTCTGGGACCGTATACAGGCGCTTCAGCTCACAAGAGCGCGCGCCCCCGACGACGACATCCCCTGTCTGAGATTTGAGCGACCGCATGGCGATGACGCCGAGCGGCATCGACGATTTTGTGTCAACGGCCACCAGAAGCGCGCCAGAAGGCGGAGCGTAGGCACCTGGTAGAGCTGCCAGTTCGGCGGCGTAGTTTTGGAAGGTGAGATCTAGGTCGAGCCAAGTCGTGTAGGCGGTAAAGAGTGATCTGGCCACGGAGAGGTGCGCCTCGGACGAGTGTGCGGGGAGGATGTGGAAGTCTGGTTGTGCAGCTGACATGGTTCTCTGCGTTCTCAGAGAGAAGGTGAAAGGCTGGTTCTAAGGTGCGAATGGGTTATCTTCGGAAGTACTACCGAGACCGCACTGAGTCATGAAATGGCGCTGGTTCAAGTTGTGTTTTCGGCCGAAACAGCTTTTTGATTGCCGGCTCGGTCAATGCCGACTTCTGCATGCTTTTTGCTCTGCGCTCCTTTGTCGCTCAGCGAGTCTATCTCCGCGCCAGCTCGTCTGCCCACCCGGCATGCAGACACGCATCGCGCTCCGCAAGGTCTATCCTGGACGATGATTCTACGCCTGTAGACCTTTCCGAGGACAACGACGCCGTCGACGGCGTCCGCACACCAAACCCACGGCGCAAGCCCTCCCTCGAGCCGACACCCGCAGCCTGGCAGGCACACCGCGCAGCGCTCAAGGAAGCCTTCCCCGACGGCTGGAATCCCCCGCGCAAGCTTTCCCGCGAGGCGATGGACGGCCTGCGCCAGCTGCATCGCGTCAATCCCGAGACGTTCACCACGTCCGTTTTGGCAGAGCGCTTCCGCGTGAGCCCCGAGGCGGTGCGGAGGATACTGAAGAGCCGCTGGGCGCCGCCGCCGGAGCGCCGCGCGAAGCTCATTAAGAAGGAGGCGGAGGCGAAAGCGCAGTTTCTCAGTTTGAGCGCGCTGAGGGAGCGCATGGAGGCGCGGCGGGTGATGGAGAGTCGGATGGATATGCGCGCGGCCAGGCGCGTGGATGAGCTGGAGATGGATGGCGAGGAGGGTGCGGAGGAAGAGGGTGGATACCAGCGCGGTCCGGTGCGCGGCATCCATGGACGCGACCGGCTCAGCTTCGAGTAGCCGCTCGAGTAGGTCCCCACGGGGCTATACGGCCAGGTGTATCGTTTGACTTGCGGTGAGTGCTGTGAACACAGCTGTCCTAATGTTCTTTAATGTGATTGTGCTCATCGTTTGCTCTGCCTTTTAGCCTTCATGAATGAGTTACATCCCTCGCGTTCATGTTCCTTCCGCGGCCGCTGCCCGTTCCCGTTTCACCCTGAACACGAAGCCAACGACGGCGACTCGGGCTGTTCATTAACAAAATAGGCGACGTCCGAATTCATTCATTAACGCAGGGCCGGCCTCACACGAAACCAACGGGTACACGACCTCCACTATACTCAATCTCGCTTATCCGTTAACGAGACCACTCGGAGCCGACCATGCATGTACCGACACCACGATGGGACCGCCCCACGCGGAGCCGCGTTCTGGACCGTACCGCGCTTCATAGATTCTGCTGTAGAATGTTATAATGCCAGGCTCCACCGCGTGTTGGTAGACTTTAGGCTGTGCTTACTTCCCATACTTGATTGCTCCGCTTCTCGGCTCGGCGAATATCCTGTGTGTGGGTGCAGACGGGGCCCCGGACACACCTCACCCTCCTCGCCAATCTTAATTACCTGACGTCAATATTAATGTCGTTGCACGTCCATCGGTCCGCCGAAAAGAAACTGCTGTAAATATGCGACTTGCATGTTTGAAATCAGATCATACAGGGAGGGTTTTGCCCGTCTATTCCAGCTAAGCGCAAGACGATGGACACAAAAAAGTTGCGAGTAAAGTTCGGGCCGGCACAGCCCAACGCGTCATGGCTCCACCAGCCGCTATTGGGCGTCAGCAACCTTCACTGTTATTTTCCTTCAAGTTAGACACCCAATAATATTGCAGGGTAAGCCCACTGGCATACATACCCTCCATCCATTGCCACAGGCAATTCAGAATTTTGGCACTCATGGAAAGGAAAAAATGGAGGGGAAACTGCGAGTGAACTAAAATTAGTGCGCCTGCCGACATGGGGTCGAACTTGAGCTCGCAACTTTTTTTTGTGTCTATCGTTTTGTGCTGAGCTGTCACCTTTTCTTTCCTTCCTTTTTTGGCAGACGCCGATCAAAAACACAGACAAAGAAATAACCGCCGACGGCCCGATTAGGCAAGTTTGAACGTAACGAGCGAGTAGTGTTGCCGCCGAGTCGAGACGAGCCGATTCGAGTCGCTACCTCGACATCAATTCGAATGAGTTGGTCCAAATTTTGACTCGAGTTGGCAATCGAGTTGTCCGGAAACTTCCCACCTGGAGCAGAAAGTCAGGAGAAACGCAGCAGTCCCGGTCTTGTCGCCTTTTTTTTTTTAACGACGTGAGAGAAAAAGGAGCCAACTCCGGTCCTTGCCGAAATTTGTCAGGAGCACAAACTATTCAGCTTGCGCCGAAAGAACACAAAAATTTGTGGATCTAGCGTGTATTATATTTCTTGGAACCTCTTTATCCACATGCAGCCCCCCAAAACCGTCCCGTTCGTGGAGGAATAGCTGAAATACCCGTTTTGGGACGATCAACTCGAGTGCACTCGGGTTGACAACTCGCCTCACTCGATGACGTCGAGTTTCACGTTAATCGAGTCGAATCGGGTTAAAACTCGTGACTCGACGGCAACACTACGAGCGAGAATAGCACGCCAACATATTATAAATGCTATGTTTATCCATTTGAATACATATCTAACGTTATTGCCCGATTTTCTCGCGTTACATTACTGATCCAGTCAAGTTTTGCTTCAAAGCGGTACCTCCTCCATCTCGCAAGTGTCAGTATGTGGTTTTGGTTTTTTGAGAGTTGCCTTTTCGGAAAGCTCTGCGTCATCCTTCATCGATACAGGATGATATACCTGCACCTGCTCCGAAGTGGTGTTCTGAGCCTCGAGATCCCCGGAGTGATCTTCGTCATCCAGATCCACCAAGCGCTCGCGCAAAAATGCCACGATTCCCGCAGATTTCGATCCAGGATGTCCGCCCTCCGTGTGGAGTGCCGGAAAATCCTCGTTCCATTTTCTGGTAAGCGTGCGCCGCTGAAAGATGTGTACTATTCCGAGCGCAGAAAGCGATCGTCACCCTATGTGCAAGCTCTATCAGATGCACAATTAGAGATCAATCGTCATGGATGCTGTACTTACGAAATAGGAAATACAGGAGGTTGGCACCAAAGACCATCGCGAAGGCGCCGTTCACAAACGTCCAAAACCCACCAAAGTTCGCGATCCCGTTCAAGACAGATGCATCTGTGTAGTCCTGGACAATCTCAGCTGGCGAGAGGCCGATGTCTTCGCGCATGTGGAGGCGAAGGGTTGTCAATTCTAAATCCGGTGGAGAGGGAACCGTTTGCATCATCAGCACTGTGTTAACCGTTACAGACCTAAAAGGCTAATATGAAGATATGAGGCAGGCGCATAGCATCCAAGAGAGCGACCCTACTGTCGTGAATCCAAAAATGTCCTGTGCATTTTTTGAAGAAGAATTGTCTTTGCGTTCGGCTGAGAAAGGCAGACAGGTGAAACCCAGCCTTTAGCGGAATGACTTCGGCGTAGGAATCAATATCGGATGGATCGCCCTGCCCTGTCTTCACATACAGGGTTCCATGTGGGTCGACAAAAGATGCTGATACGATAAGATCTAGGCTCGAAACCAGCCACTCGCCGATGACCTTTGATGACAGTCGATCAAAGCTTGATGGCGAAGCGGCTGGAGGATTCTAACCGGCGGCTAGTACGGTCGGAAGTTGCCGATGTAGGTAGAATTGACTTAGAAATATTTCGCCTCATCGAAAATTCAAACCTCTTTTATGAAAATTCTGAAGAGACAGTTCTGTTGAAAATACATTGAAATGGATAGCCCCAAGTTCCCAAGACTTGAGAGCGCGATGGGACTCCACTAGACGCGATTTATGTGTCGCGATCGGCTATTCGGGGTCTCCTATCTGCACTGATGCCATTCGCGCCGCTGGTCGACTTGGACCCTCAGAAGCTCGGGATAGCATCCAGTAAACTATGTGAAGTCTTCGGAGTTTCCTCTTTACGTCCCCACCAAACAGAAACCGGCCAAAATGTGCTCAAAGGGATCAGCACAATTTTGGATATTCCGACTGGTGGCGGCAAGACTCTAGCTTACTGGTACCCACTTTTTTACTACTGGGCTCCTGGAAACACCGACAAGAACTCCCAGAAGATCATACTTGTTGTCGGCCCGCTCACTGCGCTAATGGAATCTCAGGCTACCAGTCTCAATGAGAAGGGTGTGCCCGCCGTTGCTATCACTTCCAATAGCAAAAACCCCGAGCAGCTGCTCCAGGTGAGCTTCACTCCAATATGGCAAACAATATATATATATATATTTCTTGTAGGATGTCGGTGATAACAAGTATCGCATCGTACTACTCAGCCCTGAAATGGCCATCACCTCGAAATTTCACGAATTGGTCCTCTCGAACAAGTCTTTCTCAGACAATATCATCTGTCAGGTCGTAGATGAAGGTCACTGCATCACTGAGTGGGGAAACGACGATTTTAGGCCGGAGTTCTCGAAGCTGCACCTTTTATTAGGTCGCCTGCCCAGTGGACTTCCCCTCATTGTGGGGTCGGCTACAATGCCCCGCGACGTTATTGACGACATTGTAAAGAAGCTCCGGTTGCGGGCTGACTGCGTGCGGGTTTCTGTGTCCAACGCGAAGCCCAATATTGCGTTGTCCGTGCGCATACTGCAGCATCCGCAAGACACTTTTGCGGATCTCATGACATTCTTCCCCCGCAACTTCCGTGTCCCTGAGGACTTCCCACAGACCCTTTTCTATGTGGACGGCCGAATAGAAGTCGAGAAAATCCAAGACTTCCTTCGGCACAATTGCCCTGAACACGTCAATAATAAAATCTTCGAGTTCTACCATCGGCACATATCTGAAAAACAAAAGAAGATAATACAAGATCGCATCGAGAATGGGACTCTTCGGGGCGTGGCTACAACGGATGCACTGGGAATGGTGAGTGGGCGGTGCGCGTTGTAACTTGGTGCTAAATTTACATGCAGGGTATGGACTTTCAGCGCATCATGCGAGTTATCCTTTGGATGTTACCGCGGTCGTTCCTATCTCTTGTTCAAAAGATTGGGCGCTGCGTGCGATTGGCAGACCTTCTTGGGGAAGCTGTCCTATATATTACCAGCTCCGCTTTCATGCGCTACGAGATTGAGCTCGAGATTTTGAAGGGTGACATCGCGGATGATGCTGATGATGAGGATGCACCGGAACCCCCGTTGGATCTTGTAGAGGGAGAGCAGATGGATCGAGATGCCGCCGTGGATGCAGATGATGAAGCAAATCCAAAAGCCGCGCCAAAGAGAAAGAGTAAAAAAGCGATGTCAGCCATGGAGGCAAGGGATCGGCGGTTTCTTCTGGAGTATGTTGTGACGACTGACTGCCGTCGTATACCATGGAATAAGTTCTTCGGAAACGATTCAAAACGTGAGTATTATCCTTCATAATTATTCACACCTGACCTGGCTTTAGTTGCCCTTCCGTATCCTGCGCCTCCAGGCGCGCGCTGCTGCGACAATTGCACTCCAGACCTCTTTCCCGTTGAGACCATACGTCTTGTTGGGGGCTCAACTTTGAAGCCCGGTCGGCGCCGTCAAGGAAAGGCCTCTGATGAAGAGCTTATCAGTGCAGTTAAGGAGACTCTTCGAACAACGCGGAACGACATTGCTCGGCGGGAGTTCCCGAATCAATACATTATCACTGGTATAAAATTTTGCTGTCTGACGAGGTCATTGAGGTGCTGGCACCGCGCGCGCGTGAGATCACCTCGGTTGATACACTTGCACAAGCGGTTCGCTGGCACTGGGCTCCTCGATTTGGTGCTGAAGTTGTAGCGGTCATTCAAGACCTTCTCCTCCAGCATCCAGATTTGGAGGCAGAAGCACGAGAGGCAGAACGGCGGGACCGTGCTTTTCTTGAACTCCAAGTTTTGGCTGAGAAGGATCTGCGCAAGAAACTCGTTGTTATTTTCGATGCGTGCCATGAGGCGATCCTCAACCAGACGCGCCCTGCCTCGAAGGCGGGGAAACCGGCCGAAAAAATATGCCAAATATTTATGGCTCTCCCTCGCAAGACGGTGAGGTCATTTCTTCTACATGTTACCTGTCTAAATATTCCCGCTTCACTGGCAGGCATGGCCGGCGTACTACCAAATCATCAAATACCCAATGTCAATAGCGAAAATCAAGCAGTTCTCGCACACAAAGCACGTCAAGTCTACAACCGAATATGCTATGCTCTGGCACATTTTGTTTCAAAATGCGCAAGAATTCAATGTGGAAGGCTCGCAAATATACAATGATGCGCTGTTCTTACAGGGAGTGCTTGATAAAACTCTTGCGGAACAAGCAGAGCTTCACAGTGTTCCGGGCGTGAATTCCGAACAACTTGAATCACTCGTGAAAAGAGCTAGAAGTGGAATAGATTTAGAGGCCGTTGATGAAAGTGAGTCAAATTCCACCAGCGCACTTCGGATCTAACTTAATGATTTTCAGCTGTAGCACCCATTGTAACGGAGTCAAACTAGTAAAACATTTATTTATGTCCATCTAATTTACATATAATGAGATACAAGCTCTGTCGCTGCCGCCATCATCGCATCCGCATCTGTATAGGCCTCCTCGTTGTCGACACCGAGATCCTCCGCGGTGACATCATAGTCGTCGTCCATACCCACATCCTCGCCTTCGTCTCCATTGTCCATCGTTTCGACAATGCCAACATCAACAAAACCCAAATTCTCGGCCCTCTTCTCCTCCTTCGTGAACTTTTTAAAGGCCCCGCGGGTATCCGGATATTTGGAACCTTCCTCGAGAAGGTCGCGCACTGGTGTTACGGCCGTCGAGTCTGTCGGGTCGTTGGCCGGACGATTTGCAACATACTCCTGGAGCCGCTCATCCCTGAGTGCATCCGCAATGACCTGGACCTCCTTCGTCATGTCCGGCATGGTGTGGCGCTCCCCGTAACGTGTAATTTTGAAAGTCTTCTGGACCGTGCGCATGGTATCACGGAGGGTAAAAATGCACACTGTGATCATAGATAACCATTTCCACGATTTATTCGACCCTTTCGCATTGTAAATAATCTAGAGATATTATCAATTATCAGCCGCAGATATCAAGCCGCCGGTGGAGTGGCATACCTTCGCCCAGAAATTTTGGTGCTCTTGTAGCAAATCCACCTCCTTAAAACCATACGGCCGGCCGGTTAAGTTCACAAGCCAGTTGTGCAGGAAAAAGCGCCTGCAGGATCGAGTCAATAGGAAGCTGACTCGCAAACATAAGATTTACTTCAAAACCAGATCATACCGGTCAATGCGCCGTAAAGTTTCGAATATCGCATCGGCGTACTTGGGCATGGTTTTAGACGATCGCATCATGACCATCCAGACCTGTAGGACATTAATAACTCGACCGATATCACCCTTCTTGATGGCAGCAACAAATTCAATGTAAAATAAGGCATCGCGATTGAAGAGGAGGACATTTTCGTGCGATATATCCCGCTGCGGCATGGACCGCAAATCGTCGAGAGCTTCCGTGGTAAACAGCTTGCGGTAAACACGCTCCGCAACGGCATTGAAGTCGGCTATTGATGCAGATGCCGCCCAAGCGTCGAGATCCGTATGACCGCAATGAATACGGAACCCGTCCTTGACATGTGCGGCGAGCGAAATTTGAAGCAGCTCGTGGCAAGGCTTCCATGGTGTCGCTTTTTTGGCCTTCCATCCAGCAGATATCGGTTTGCGATTCAGGAGCTTGTTATGTTCCCACCAGAGGCTTCCAGGCCACAACGAGTTTGGCTGGCCCCAGTGCTCATTGATCACCAGCCTGCACCCAGCCATCTTTGCATGGAAAAGACCGAATCGGCGTACTACTGCCTTCATGCCGTCAATCACCTCGTCGCTGTTACGGCGCGCAGATTCAATCTAGCGGAAATAATGTCAGAATTACTAAATCGGGAAAAGGGAGTGACGGGGAGTAAAATATACCTTGTCAACGAGCGAGTCCGTGAGCAAGTCACCATCATTGAACATCAGGCCATGAGCCTTGAGGTCCTCCTCGGTGACCTTGAGATTCCCGAGGATTGTCGTGTAAACTCGGATGCTGCCCTCGAGGCTCGACTCTTCTTCGTGCATTGCTGGCACCGGGTACTGGTCGGTTTGGTGGATAGCGATTTGATCCACCTCTGGGCAGTCCTCGAGCTCCTCCTTCAAGTGCTGCAAGCTCTGGATGTGCTCCATTGCGAGCCGTTTCAGCTGCCAGAGACAGCATCGGCTAAGCTGCTCTGCACTCTCCGGGGAAGGCAAAACATCGTGGACTTCCCAATCAATAACAGGAAAGGTTGTAGTGCGTGGAGGCTTCATGGAGAGTGGAAGTGACCCAAGAGGAGTTGTCGTGCTGCCAGTGAACGGATTGTACACAGGGAGTAAAGTACCAGTCGTGCCGTTGTCGAAGTGGTTTGCTGAATTGAGGCGCTGGGACTCCACCCGGAATGCGATATTTAGGTTATCCCAGACAATGAAGCACATCTGTTTCTTGATGAGCTGCTGGAAACGCTTCACCGCTTCGGCCGAAAGAATGTGTATATGGTCCTGAATTGTATCGTACGACGTCGAGAGTCCAGCATGAGCAAGAACTTCCATTTCTCGTTTGGAAGCTCCAGACGCGAGAAGAAATAAGCCGATGACGAGCTGGTAGTTGTTCGCAAGCTGAGACCGAGAAACACTGAGCATTGCGCATGCGGTGTGAAGACCTGGCCGCGGAGGTAACGTCAATCAGCTTTCCCAGTTTGGAAACCGGGACCCACAACTCACCAGCCTCTTCTCGCGTCTTGCCTCTCCCTGTTTCTCTCGCCGCGTTAATAGACCGGGAGTGGCTACCGTGTCCAGTATCCTCCAAAGCGTGGGGGCCACTCCCTCGAGTTGATCTCCAAGCTGCTCCATTGAGAAGTCCTGAAGCAACTGCATAATGCTCGTCGTCCTTCCTCGAGTGAGGAAGTCCTGAATTGCCTGCCCCTCCATCTGCAGGACCTTCTCCAGCTTCTCGTCGAACTTTTGGTCAAGGTATTCCTGACCAACTGCTGGCACCCGCTCAATTATGGCCTCGATAATCTCCTTCCCGTGGCTCTTCAAGAAGCGCGTCAAGTTTGCGGATGCTTGGGAGTCACCTCCTGGCAACATAATGGTCCGAAACAGGTCCATCGCACTGGTGAATCCTGCGCCGCCCTCGTCCTCGGGCAGCATTATATCGTCCAGAAATGAGAACACTTTGGCACGCCTCCTGGCGGCGCTCTCCTCCTCTTCCTGGCGACGACGTGCTTCCTCCTCTGCCTCCTTCTTCCTTTTCTCTTCAGCAAGCACGGCAGCCTTCTTCTTTCTATTTTCGGCAGTTATTTTCTTGGTGCGCGCAGGGCACTGGATTTGATCTCCTCGCGCTGCTCACTGGTTAAATTATTCTTGTGAGCTCGGGAGTGCCGTTGGTGCGTGCGAACACGAGGACGACCGCCACGGGCCTTCACTGGGCTTTCAAAAATGGTTGAGGTCGCTGGAGAAGGAATCTGTGCAGGTGTCTCGGGAGACTGCGCGCGGACGGCCTTTGCGAGGTGGAGTGCAGGCTGCGCTGGTCGACGGCTCGAGGGTAGGAAGGGAGCCAACAAGTTTGACCATAAGGTCAGGTAGGGGAGTTATTTCATCGCCTTCATCTTCTTCGTCTTCGCTACCTTGCGGGCTCGGACTGGGACCCAAGTGCGGAGATGTGGGCGCGCTACTCGTCTGGAAAAAGATGTCTTCCTCGACCTCATGGCGCGGTCGCTTGGGAGCGGGTGGGGCCTTATAGTCGTCGTCCGAATCCAGCCTCTTTTTGCGCTTGGAAGGCATTCTGGTAATGGGACAAAATGGCGAGTAGATAGGAGAAGTCCTAAACAGGCGGCTGAGTTTGTTTTGGGCATAGCACACTCAGATTTCGTTCGTTTGTCTTGAAAACCACGGCGGGGACAATGCGAATGTATTTAGAATAGAATTGTCTCCTCAGAATTTGAACGCGGGATGTTTGAATTTTCATTGCATCGAAATTTTTCTAAGTCAATTCTACCTACATCGGCAACTTCCGACCGTACTAGTCGCCGGTTAGAATCCTCCAGTCGTTTATTCGCCGGCCTATTGATCGATTGTCATCAATTCTCCGACGTCCGCAAAACGACTGGTATCGAGTCTAGATAAGATCATTCATGGACGAAGCGAGATCACTCCACGAATAAGGGCCTTTCAAAAATGATCACTGAACGATTACTCCCGTGTTTGAATTCAGAAACATACACACGACAATTGTGGCCAGTAGATATGAATTTGTAACGCTAAAACTGTTGCTCACTTGCAGGGTGTCGCCCTCACTTCTTGCAGTGGTCACGTTTACGGCTGACGAGATATTTTTACTAGGGTCAACATAGAGCTAGGAACAGAGGGATTTAGCATCGCACTCCAAGCCCTGTTCAGAATGAAGGCGACGCACAAACACCATCGTTATATTTTCCTTGTCTCCAGAAAAACGATTGGAAAAAGATTATTCATATCCAGTGGTGTCGATCTTTGGCTGTAACCACGGTTGGGCAACCCTGATATTGCGGGTCATTACCGTGGCACGGATAGGGACGATGAGGGCGAAATAACATCCAAAGGCGGGGATCGCGATGCAGAGGGAAACCAGGACTATTGCTCGAATGAAGGCAATGGCTCGGGACTCTCCCCTGTGTATAGAATAAGATCTCCGGTTCAACCTAAGATGATAAATATGGCGAAATTGTACCTGACAAGCGGCCTCAACGCTGAGCGGCCAAAAAGGATTTCGCCAGAAGTATAAGGCGGTTGTGCTGAGATGCATCCGCCGAGAAGGGTAAAGCGCCTGCACGTCGGTCCCGCGACGCAGCGAAAATAAAGAGAGAGTAACAAGACGACGGTGTTGCCAGCTAAAAATGGCGATAGGGGATCGAATGGTGGCATGTAATCCATTGAGAACAAAAAGCAAAACCCTGATCACTGAGTATCAGATGCCGATGAGGAAATTGCAAGACACTTACAAGCGAGCTCTGCCAATACCAGGAGAAAATCAATCGCGGAGACGCCCCAGTGTATGCGCCAAGGATAGAGCCTGAAAAACTCAGGGAGCATCAGGATTGGAACTTTAAGATATCGGGGAACGGGCAATACATAACCAGATGATGGATGACGATGAAAAGGCAAGGTCCATATACGGTGGGATCCGCACCGGTACCATTTTCGAAAAGCACCTGGGCTATTACAGTGCTGATGTTCAGGACCAGGACTGCGCGAAATGTATATATCCTAGCTAGGGCACTGGAATTAGAGCGTTTTTGGGTGTTGCGTAGTGCTGCAACGGCCGAGCGGAGAAAGGAGTGCATCAGAGGAGGATAGCGTGGTTTCCAGGGCAGACGAAAGGTGACATATATGTAGCAGTCGTTCCCCGCGGCAGAGCTAAAACAGGTTCTTCCTCGACATTATGATGATACACTCCTGGATTCGCAACCATCGAGGCAGAGTTGTTGATCTTTTTGATTTCGATTTCGTCGCTGGATAGTCGCCAAAGTTGAACAGAGAGCCTCAGATGTGCCCCACTTGTAATTCTCAGGGCCACAGCCATAGATCGCAGCATTTTTAGCGCAGTGAATGCTTGGAGGGCAGAGCCATGTTCAAAGCTGTTGAAAACGAAGTCAGACTCAGCGTTGAAACAACATCTAATATATTCACCTAAACGAAGTCAGACTAAAAGTACAGCGTAAGTAAGAGGAAATGAGAAGAATACATCGGGAAGCTCACCTCAGCATTGAAACAACGTCTGAGGTGAATACAGGATTCAAGCAGTTTAAATACCAAGTCCTGGAAAACATAGCTGTGTGTATATCTACAGCAGTAAGCAACCATAAAAGTTGAACAATGAGAAATAACTTAGATCTTAGATCACAGGATAATAATAATCTTGCTCAAAACGGAATGCTGTTGAACACGAATGGGGGAGAAGATGCCAAGAACAATGCGGACTTAGCTCAGGTCCGATTGAAGCTGTAAACCAGCCAATTCAACAGAAGCAATCATGAGCGAGATCAAGAGGGAGATGGGAAGATGGCCGGTCCGGTATTGCCGGTCCTAAAGTAAACGGCAAATCAACACCGACGTCCCTGTTAGGAAAGTTTTCTGGACAGGTCCACAGAATGTAAATAGAGACGGGAAAAAACAATTAAGTTCAAGCATTTTAATTTTCTATGCAACAGAAGCTTTGCAAGGGTCCCCAGTTCCCGCAATGCCAGACGCAGACGTGACCAGATTGCGAGTAGTCCAAAGAACCACACTCTATAAGTCAGTTTTCCCTAGGATCATATGCCCGGTTAAATTTAGGGCTTGTCTGAATGCAGTTCACGTGCACCGTAACACCCGTGAATATCCTCTCCTTGACTTGTATGACGCTCTCGCATCTGGAGTCAGGTCTCCGAACTGTAAGCCTTTGACAAATTTCTGAGTACGCCTTCTGTTTACCTCGCATTACATCTGCTTCCGAGCTGAAGTCGCATTGACCACATATTGCTTGCGCAATGAGCACACTGGTACCGAAACCAAAATGTGGACTGTTTCAGAGGCGTCGGACAGGGGATAGTTTCTAGATGTGGGCCCGCTTTAACTTGCGAGTGAAATATTTCTGGTGTACTAAGTCAGCATCCAATACGACCTATTTGATTCTTGTGGACCACGGAGGTACGACTTGAGAATTCTTTGTAGACCCTTATGCAAAGTTTAAGAGTTAAGTAGATAGGTGTGTGCAAACTCACGTCGTATGTGCTACAATACACAAGGGGGATCGGTATAGGTACTCCCGCGGAGGAGACCACGACAAACGCCTCACCCGGGACCCCATACGAGACGTTCCGTACGACCGCCACAATTTGCTGCTGGTAGGTGGCGAGTTGTTGTGCGAGGTTGCTCACATCCTCTTGAATCTGGGTGTTTCCAATGCCAACCTTGTTAACGCGATCCTGAACAGCCAAAAGTGTGCCTCTATATGCACCTCGGTGGGCATCCTCAGATGCACATGGATACGGAGAGACATACGAGTTCATCATACCCACGACAACACTGAGAGCAGTTCGGCGTTCGATAACCCGCATCCTGAAGGCCGTCAGCTCTTCTCCTCGGATGCGGCCCACAATAATTTATGCATGAAACAGTTACCGGACGCGTTAATCTTCTGGAAAAACCGGAGGATGATCAAGTGGCAGCGGTGGACCTCGTCTCCAATACGGGCAGCAATTGAAAGCGGCGTGATGGGCGACGACTGGTGCGCCTGATCAAGAGGTATGTGGGTAATATTCTCCAGGTCGGTCCCCAGAGATTTGAGCTCTTTCTCCGTCTCGGCACACTCCGATGAGCGCCTGCCGTTCCGAAGAAGAACAATGACTTTGGCAACGAGCTGGCCGGTGGCAAGGATGTCCCCGAAGGACCCGTATGTAAATGCGAACGCGGACATGTACAGGAGAGAGGTGCGGAGACAGAGCGGTTTCGCTAAGAACAAGAGATGGCGAAAGACTAGTGATACACCGTTGCCACGAGATATGTAGCATATTTTTGGGTCAACAGCTTTTCGGGCTCGATCCGGGTTCATTTTCCCAACTAGACGGCTTCGCGTGATATGGGACTAATTGCAGCGATGTCCCCTGATCATTTTCAAGAAGCGGCATACGGCAGCGGTCCGACGGCACTTTGTTGGTCACTGAAGAAAATCAGGCTTCAAGATGAATAAAGATCCAAATCTGGTTTATCCGAGTTGAGAAATGCGGTCAGACCGTCGAGAGTGAGGGCAAGAAGTATGACGGTTATTATCGTCATTTATTCACAAGTCGAACAATGTGGTTTTGATGCTAAATCAACTCTCAGCCTGCACGCGCATCGACAAGCACCGCGGTAGGCACGACTTCCAATGCTCGGGCCGGTTTGTTCCGACTGCCTAAATGGGAGCATCAACAAGCCCCTATTCTGCCCAGCATCAAGAGGTTTGCCTCTGCAACACCTCTAGTTATGCGTATCGATCCACGCAAAAAGTGAGGGAGGCAAAAAGACTGGATAAACACCTTCCTTAATATTTCTGGAAGCATGAATAACCCATACCGACATGATTTGGGAGAAACATTTCAAAAAAAATTAAGGCTTTCTTAGTCCTGTGTTGCAGCAATGGTCATGGAAGGCCTCAATAGTGCTTGAAATGGCAATAAAAGCTCAGTATCACTCGTCTCTATAATGAAGCGCCCAGTGTGCTATGGTTCTAGATCATGTCAAGGCGGGACTCACGCGCTAAAAAGTGTGAGCGCCGGAGGCGCCGAATACAGCCGTTGCAGCCTGCATCAACAGACCAAGATGTTGGCCTTCGTTGGCTTTGATGTTTTCACCAAACCACGATCTTGACCTTGATCTTGCCACAAAAACCACAGTGTATGCACTTTAAGATTCCTCTGAAATCATTGTCTTATCACCCGAAGTTGGAATAAATGACGAAATTAACAGTCATAAGAAACAGTTTGAAAATCAGTTCCTCATTTGCGTGAACCAAGCCCGTTGCTCGTGGCAGCGCACGGCGGCAGAGCCACAATCAGGTTCTTCCTCGATATGATCATGATATTGTATTGCATCTCCAGGTTCGTAATAATCCTGGACAGTGTAAGGATCTTGCGGGTTCGTAGTTTTCGTTTTAGTTACCATAGGGAGTCTCCGAGTACGTGGCACCAATGCTTCTTACGCCAGATATATTTCAGTCAAAAATTGAACAGTCACCGGGTGGCGTCCCGGCGATCGAGAGGTTCAAGACGACTGATCACATGCGATCACACCGCATACTGTTGGTCCTTGGATGCTCGAATGACATTCGAACCCACCATAATGGTAAGTGACAAAACACTGGCTCTAACCTTTTCGGAGCGCCTAAACAAAGCCAAGCAAAACAACGCTTTACGAATCCTAATTTTAATTAGGATCGTTTCTTTCGGATCCAAGCACAAGGAGGATAACCTAATAACTGATGGTCAAACATTGAAAAGATATGGACAAAGTATTTACAATGGCTTTTGTGTCTCTAAGCAGGGAAGATCTTGAAAGAACTTTCTTAATCAAGAGTATCTGTATGGTATGTCTTGCGTATTCGCCTGATTAAAAGAATTCCATGAATAACTCTTTGATGTTTCAATGGCCAGACATGCAAAAGTCATTGTAAATATTTTCTCTGTATCTTTTCAATGTTTTGCCATCAGTTATTAGGTTATCCTCCTTGTGAAGAAATTCGAAAAAGATTGATCTTCACGAATAACATCACGTTTTTGCAGATCAAACGTGACTGTAGCTCTGCTGTCTTGCCTTTTCGGTGTGTCCTTTTCCCTTCTTTGGGTTATCGCATTATTTTCACTTAGTCGTATCTCCTTTAAAAAAATTGCCTTATAAGGATTGTTAAGTATTGTCTGTATTATTTTGTGAAGTGTTTTCATGTACTTATACATCCTCTTTTGGAACGTTCCATAGACCGTGTGAAGTCTTTGATTTTCTTTGACTTCTTCAAGCCCTAACCTTTTGCTTCACCTCAAATTTTGTGCTGCATTTGCATTAGACACACTAGGCCTGGCAATGTCTCCGATAACCCTCAAGACAGTTGGCTCACAGCTTCCTCTGACTCCCATCAACAACAGCGACAACTTGTTCCAAGAGAAAAATTATTACTTTGAAGAGACAGCTAAGGACCTCGCACCCCTCGGCCGGCGAACTCGAGCCGAACGAAGTTCGGGCGAGGGTGAGCCTCCTTGGATTCATCATTTTTTCTGTACTATTTTGTATGTTTGTTGTGGTAGGTAGTATTACACGGCCGGTCAATAGAAATATTTTATGTGCTTTTTCTGTCGTCTCATGAATCACAATCAACATCGTTTCGGAAAGAGCCGGATTCGTACTGCCATGCGGAAGCACTGGCCTCAAGACCAAGTCTGTCCCTATCAGGCATTGAACATAACGAGCAGTCATAGTTTGCCAACACATTACAAATTACAAAGTTTGTTCATCCATTTAAGTCTATACATATCCGATGGTAAAATTCTCATAGGTAAAATTCCTGCCTCTACTTACGTCTCTGCGAGGCTCCCCACGTTAGAGTCCACTTGAAAGCGGTATATCCTCCATCTCGGAAGTGTCAGTACGTGGTTTTGGTTTCTTGAGAGTTGCCAATTTTCTGGGATGCCCGGAAACTTTTGCGTCATCCTTCATCGATACAGGATGATATACCCGCTCCGAAATGGTGTTCTAAGCCTCGAGATCCCCGGAGTGATCTTCTTCGTCATCTAGATCGACCAAACGCTCGCGCAGAAATGCCACAATTCCCGCGGATTTCGATCCAGGATGTCCACCCTCCGTGTGGAGGGCCGGGAAATCCTCGTTCCATTTTCTGGTAAGCGCGCGTCGCTGAAAGATGTGTACTATTCCGAGCGCAGAAAGTGATCGTCGCCCTATGTGTAGGTTTATCACATGCACAATTAGAGAACAATCGCCATGGATGCTGTACTCACGAAATAGGAAATACAGGAGGTTGGCCCCAAAGACCATGGCGAAGGCACCGTTGACAAACGTCCAAAACCCACCAAAGGTCGCAAGCCCATTCAATACAGATGCATCGCTGTAGTCCTGCAGAATCTCTGCCGGGTCGGCACCCATGTCCTCCCGCATGTGGAGACGTAGGGATGTCAGGTTCAAATCCGGTGGAGAGGGGTCCGTTTGTACGAGCAGCACTGAATTTACCGTAATAGACCTGAGAGGCTAAAATGAAGATAAGAGGCCATCCACATATATTTTAAAGGAACTACCATACCGTCGTAAATCCAAGGATGTCCTGTGCATTTTTTGAAAACAAGTCTCTTCTCTTTCGGCTGAGAATGGCAGAGAGGTGAGACCCAGCCTTCAGCGGGATGGCTTCCGCGTAGGAATTGATGTCGGATGGATCACCCTGACCTGTCTTTACGTATAGGATTCCAGGGTTCTCAGAGGGGGAAACCGACACAATAAGATCGTCCATATAAAAAGCGAGATCAAGCCACGAATAAGGGCCTGTTCTCAAAGACAAACTTTGAATGACACTCTCATATTTAAACTTGGAACATACAAACTACAGTTTTGACCGTCGGATCGCCTGGGGTTCCTGCCAACAGTTCTATATTGACTCCTGGCGTAACGTCCAAGTTGCCCCCAACGGTCCTGGTAACCATCAAGTTTATAAGGGGTTGTTCGTAGTTGGAGCTGACATAGAACTGGAGAATGTTTAGCATCGCAACTCAGGTTCTAGGGAAGTTAACCCACCAACGACATTGTTACATTTTCCACTTCTCCCGCTAATCCGCTGGTATACCACGGCCGGGCAACCTTGATATTACGGGTCATGATCGTGGCCCGGATTGGAGCGACGAGGGAGAAATACCCTCCAACAGCAGGGATCGTGATGCAGAGGGAAACCAGAACTATTCCTCGGATGAGGGCAATGGCTCGGGACTCTCCCCTGTGTATACATTAAAGGAATGAGATCTCCGGTTTCTAGGATGATAACCATGGCGAAACTATACCTGACAAGCGGTCTCAACGCTGAGCGACCAAAAAAGGATTTCGCCGGAAGTGTAAGGTGGTTGGGTTGGGATGCACCCGTCGAGAAAGGTAAAGCGCTTGTACGTCAGTCCCGCAACGCACCGAAAATAAAGAGAGAATAATAAGGCGACGGCGTTGCCAGCCAAAAATGGCCACAAGACTGACACGGTGGGCTCGGAATACACCAACAACATAAAACAAAACCCTGGTCACAGAGTGTCGGATGCTAACGAGCAAATCGCAAGACACTTACAGACGAACTCCGCAAACAACAGGAGAAGATCGATCACGAAGACGACCCAGGTTATGCGCAAAGGATAGAGCCTGAAAACTCAGGGAGTATTAGGTTGGCGACTGAGAATTTGGGGAACGGGCGATACAAAACCAGTTGAACCAGATGGTGAACGACACTGAAGGAGCACGCCCCATATACGTTAGGATCCGCATGACCTTCGTCAGCGCTGAAAAACCCCTGGGCTATGACTGTGCTGATGTTCAAGAGCAGGACTGCGCGAACTGTATATATCTTAGCGAGGGTACTGGAACTGAGGCGCTTCTGCGTGTTGCATAGTGCCGCAATCACCGAACTGACAAAGGGATACATGGGGAAGGAGGATAGCGTTGTTTCGGAAGCAGACGAACGGTGGCAGATATATAGTAGTCGTTTCCCGTGCTGTGCAGAGCTAAAACAAGTTCTTCTTCGACATCATGATGGTAACGCTCCAGGGTTCACAAGGCAGTTCACGAACTGGATATATCCTAGCTTAGCTAGGGTACTGAAACTGAGGTGCTTCTGCGTGTTGCGTAGTGCCGTAATCCCCGAGCGGACAAAGGGATGCATGGGGAAGGAAGATAGCGTTGTTTCGGAGGCAGACGAACGGTGGCAGATATGTAACAGTCGCTTCCGGTAGCAGAGCTAAAGCAGGTTCTTCCCGCTCTCGGGTTCGCACCGCAGTTCGTGATCCCTTCGTTGTTGTATTTGTTGTCATGACGGCGTCTTCAATGACTATTTCAGTCGAGCATACATCATTTTTGGCCCGGTCAGGCAGTGCATAAGAGTAAAACATAGTGGTCATGAAAGACAAGCCGACTCAAGACAGCACATTTTTTGGGCCAACAACTTCTGAAAGATCTTGGTTTATTTCCCACCTCCCAGTAGATCACAGTATGGTACACGCACGGAACTGATTGCGGCGTTCTCGAATGGCCCAGATCACAGAACGCGTTTGGTAAGTTCCTCTGCACATTCGAACGTGAGAATGGAGGCGGATATAGGTCCCACCAATACGACTGAAGCTGGGACCACCTTGTGAAATTTTCAAATTCTGTGGAGCAGAAATTACAGGTTCCAGCATCCAATCATCTGAATCTAACTCTCAAATCGACAGGAAAGATCGGGCGAGAGCATTAAATTGGGACTAGTGACAAAGGACGTCGAGGAGCACCTTGTTGGCCCTTGAACAGAAGATCGGGCTTGAAGATGGATGAGCATCGAAATCTTGCGTACCTGAGCTGAGTTGAGAAATCCCGTACGACCATCGAGAGTGAAAGGGAGCCAAGAAGTAGTTGTCATTAGTGTGAGACGACACGGTTCCGTCCCGATTCGTCGGCGTCAGGTTCAAAAGAGATTGGTCAGAGACGACACCATGAAAGTGGTTGAACGTTGAAAGGCAGGGGTCCGGATTCAAGGTTCAACCTTTTACCATGAAGCGCAGCTCTGAACACGTAAACCGTTATATCAACCGGCCTAAGCCTCGATTACTGGTTTTGGCCTTTTCCTCTTCTGGCAGTGCATAGAACAAACGCCTCGAACGCTAGATGAATCATTCCAGGCGATCTGAAGTCTCGGAGAGACTCGACAGTGGAGAATAGTCGTTGGACACACTGGCAGCAAATCAAGAAGTCGGTTCGCCTGAACGGAGAAGTTTGTTACCGTTGAGTTGAACACTAGTCCAACTTGAGGTAAATTGCTTGGCAGTGATTTGGTTGAGACGGTTGGCATCATATGCAATCATCTTCGTTCCAAGAAGGCCAGGCTTCACTAATAAGGTGAGGCAGATTGGCGGACCGAAAGCTGGACCTTGGAAATAAGTATTAGGATTTTTACTATTTAACAGACAATATAACAATTGAACCTCGTACCTCGGTAGGATTTTTACTCTTCGCAAAGGGGTTATTGTGGATTGAAATAAAATGCACAAACTCACTGAAGATGTTGAAAGGACGACAGAATGACTGTGGGTAGTCATCGGAGCCGTTCAGTCATCTTCCGCCCTGGGGTTACCATCATGTGCCGCAGTATGCGCGAAATAGGCTGTTTTGTCCAGGAGAATGGGCATTGCTGAAGCCTGAAGGAAAGCGGAGGAAAGACAGCCAAGTAGCTTGCAAGTAGCAGTGGCAGCCGCCGGTCAAGCCGGTCAAGCCGATCACGATCAGAGTCGCCGCTCCCAGCAAACTCCTTTCTTACTTTTCTCTCTCCTCTCCTCCCGTGTCGGCTTTCTTTCTTCCTCCACTTCATCTACTTCATTGTGCATCCGACTGCCGCCGAACTGGGATGAAGGCTTTGCAACCGTTCAAGCTCCTCAAATTCAGCCAGCATTCCCCCATTCGACAAGACGTTGCACCCGAGGCTGCCTATAAGACTGCTACGCACAATTGGCCCAGGGCCGTTGTTTCCCTAGGTATCTCTCCCCATCTTTTTCCTCATCCAATTGGCCCCCGGTCGCACGCTCATGGCAGTCGAATCCGTTGTCGAATACAGATCTCACTCTCTTTCCCTCTCATCACGATCGCATTCAAGGCTTCGCAGTGACTCAAGAACGCCTCAAGAGCGCGGATTCGCAATCATCTGTCGCCTCGCTTTAAGTTCAGTGCCACAAGCTCATAATTATCGACTACAAGATTCGCCCGCGGCTCTCTGCGATCCCCCGCATTCTTTCCTGTCATCAAGTCTCTTCAACCGGCATCACCCACCCGTTATTTTCTTCTCCTTGCGTGGCAAACACTGCCCGTCAATGTTATCAACATCGCAGCTTGTGCTCCGAACCAAGCACGCGATCCAGGCGGAAGCGGGCAGCATCATTACTGACGGCGACATGAGTACGGCAGGCCAATCGCAGGTATTTCCTCCCTTATCTTCCTCAGCAAGGCAGGTGGTGGATCACGGCGGCGGTGACGATGCTCGTGGCGACGGCAAGGAGATCTAATACATTCTGAATTTAATTGAATTTTTTGGCACGCGAAGGCCAGTGGAAATGTGCAAGGACATGTATGCAATACATGGATACTTCGACATAGACTAGCTCGACGACTGTCAGCTGGCCCCGGTATGGACCTATTGGGAAATGGGAAGTGGCCGGCCTTCAGCAGGCTGACCCCTAGCGACATGTATTCCACACTGTGTTTCCAGCTCGGAACCGCATGGCCGCCCATTTGCGGTTTAAGGGTTCTGTTCAGGTTCGCAATGGACAATTAACTTGTGAGGGTCTACTACTAACGTCTTTCCTCGCCTCCTCGTTGTGCTTGCATTGGGTCGCAGTCAGTTCGCCGGATCCAACTTGAAAATTAAAAGCTATGGACAGCTGTGGATAGCTGTGGGTGGCTGCGGACGGCTGTGGATCCAAAAATATCAAGCGATATATGTTTGCACACTCGTGCTGTCCGCTTCGTCTGCCACGGTCTCTAGCCACACTCTTTTTCTCTCTCTTTTTTCTCTCTTTTGTACATGCCCGTGTTTGCATTGGCATATGGATCCTTGGGTGACATCCTCGCCACCGCCCAGCTCGTCGCCAAGATTATTATTTTTCTCCGGAGTGATCATCACTCAGTGGAGTGCGCCGAGACAGAGAAAGAGCTCAAATCTCTGGGAACCGACCTTGCGAATCTGACCCTCATCCTTGTTGACGATGCACTCCAGGCATCGCCCTTCGCCCTTTCCGTCGCTTCCCGCGTCAAGGAGGAAGTGCGGCGATGCCACTTGCTTTTGCTCAGGTTCTTCGAGAAGAGCAGTGCGTCCAGTGGTTTAATTCATAAATTATTGTGGGTGGCATCGGAGGAGAGAGCGCTCGCGGCCTTCAGAATGCATGTCGTTGAACGCCGAGCGGCTCTCGGCGCTGTTGTTGCGATGATGAACTCGTTCGTTTTTTCTTTCCTTCCACACCCTCTAACCGGATATTCATCCACGCACATACAGGGGCATGCTTCTGGCTGTCCAGGATCGTGTTAACCAGATCGGCACAAATAGTCAGATTCGAGACGCAGTGCAGGAGGGAGTGAGCGGCCTCACGCAACTGCTCACAATGTACCAGCAGCAGATCGTGGCCGCCTTGCACCGCGTCCCTCGTGGAGTTACGGAGTAACTCTATCCGCCCTCTTCCCCATTGACATTATTTTTATTGACGCTCACCCCACCGTGAAAACATCCATATTTATGACCTTGCCAGTACCATCGCATCACCACACACCCCCCTCCTTACACTGCCTTCATTTTAACCACCTCGCCCCCCGTCTTCTCCTTGCCGCCTCACCTGCATGATATTTTTTGGCATTCGCATCCACAACTGTATAGCTATCGCCGCATCCCGAACCGTATTGCTATAGCATCCCGCTCATTCTCGGACTTCATACCCCACACTCACCGTCACCGCGCCGCCGCACTTTCTCGTTGCCTTGGCAGAAGAAGGAAAGCATCATAGTGGTCGGGGCAGCCCAACTCTAATCGTTCTCTTACCTTGGATATTTCCCGACCTCCCTCCCAGGCATAAATTTTCAGGCACTCGCCTTTCCGCGGAAATCTCCTTATTGTATATTACGACCTTACCCGCGTCACCACTGCTGGTGACCCTCGCGTCTCACGCTACGACCTTGCCCTTATCACCACCGGTGGTGACCCTCGCCTCAGCTTGGAAACATTACCACCGTGCCGCCATACACCCTCCACCTTATAACCTCGCCCGCCATCACCTCCTTGCCGCCTCACCTGCATTATATTTTTTGGCACCCATATCTACAACTGTATTACAACATCGCCGCATCCCGCACATTTACGCCGCACTCACCGTCACCGCACCGCCGCACCTTGTTACCTTAGCGGAGGAATGGAAGTATCCGTGATGTGAGCCCGGTTATGGTCGGGGTAGCCCAACTATAATCGTTCTCTCGCCGCGGATATTTTCCAACCTTAAACCTATGTTAGCTATAGTAGGAGTCATAAGTACTGTACCCACTTACATACACACAAGCCCTTGTACAACATTCATTCACCTCAACCAGTCCATATGGACGGCGGAGAACCCGCCACAGGGATGAAGTCTACAGAGAATTGAATACTCTTGTCAAGAGACACATATGCTGAGCAGGTGAGAGCACACGCCGCCGCGAGACAGATGGGGGCGTAAAAGTGCGTATACGGATGACAAGTTCTTTCTGAGGTCTAACAATGGGGATGACATGGCGAAGCGACGTCGGTGCGCAAACTGCGTCGCGGGGTGAGAATAGCTTCGTGAATCCCTGAGCGAATCCATCTTGGCAAAACCCGTCCCGGAAACTTAGCTGAGACGCCGGTCAGGTGCCGGCTGATAACTTATCAACATTGTAGATGACTGTGGAATATATTAATCACTCGGCAAGGCTGGACAATACAAAACAGTCCTTTGAGCATACAGCAAAAAGTTGGTGAGCCCCTGAAAGGCGGAGGCGTTCGTAAGTTGAATAGTTTAAACTTGAGGAGGTAAATTCGTTGGATGCTTGTGTTGTTTAAACGCTTCTGGCCCACTGTAATCGGCTTGAAGTCCGATCGTTCCTAGTTATTACGAAGGCTAGGCAACCTGGCGATTGGAAGCTGGACTGCTTAGAAATATTAGCAGTTTCACGGAGTACTTTGGAAAGGAGTCATTTTGTGGATTGGCAAAGCCCCAAGATGTTGAAAGGACGCAGAATGACTGTGGGTACTAGTCACTTCCGAGCTGTTCGCAATCATCTTCCGCCCCCGGGGCATCGTGTGCCGCAGTTCTGCACGAAACTGGTGGTTTTGTCTACGCGAATCGTTGCGCTCGACCTCTCCCACCAGATATTCTGTAACATTTGCGCCCGTCCTGGAAAGGGATTCACAAATGGGTGGACGAAGGAAAGTGGAGGCGAGTAACCCGAGCAGCCGATCACGATCAGAAATGCCACCGTGGCTCACATCAGAACTCACTTTTCTCTCCTCTCCTCTCCTCTCTCCCCTCTTTCTCCCTTGGAATACATGGCCAACATCTTTCCCATTCTCTACCAAATGCAACTCATTTCTACATATCACATAGTGCTTATGATTTAACCAGCATCTTGTGCCGCAACAGGTCAGACTTTATCCCATCCTCCGGGTGTTCGCGGTCCCACTTGTACTTATGGCCAATGCGCACCAGTTCAATCTTCCTCCGTTGCATCCCGCTCGGGTCGACCAAAAACACTGCAAGGTGGACAATCCCATAAACCAGCGTGGCGCTCTCGAACGCTGGCCACATGCCTTGTCCCAGCGCGAGCGAAAGCAGAAGGCAGCCGAGAGTCATAGCTGTCAGGCACCCCGTCGTGGATATGACGGCCAAGACGCGTATGACGAACGTAGAAGGTGAACGCCGTTGCGTGAGCAACAGCAGGACGGACACCGTGCATGCGGCTATTGTGCCAGTGCCCATATATGCATTTGCGGACCCGGGCACGGGGCGCAATTTTGCAGAAGAGCAGCCAACGACGCCAGCGGCAGATGCAAAGGGGAGCCACGTCCAGGTCTGTCCTAGGCGGAGGGCGCCGTACGGAATGTCAGCGGGAGCAGAGAGCAAGCAGAAGATGAAGCAGGTGTGGAGCGGCAAGAGGAACCCCATGATGCTGAACGCGAGTGCGAGCAATACACTCCGTGTGGCTAGGGCAGGTACAGGGGTGCTGACCACATCCACCACATCTGAAGACACGTCGCGCAGTAGTACAAGCTTTGTGAAACCCTGCTTGCTAAATTCATGCAGTCGGAATCCGTTTTTGTCCATAGCCTGGATCTTTCTGCTATCGAATGTGTGAAATAGTAGATGATGCGAAATGAGCTGCCGCAGCTGGCGTATGCAGAAGCTGAGATTCCCAATGCCAGTGAACAAAGTTGCATCAGCAAAACATAGACGTTCGCCCTCAGCAAAGAGCTGAAGCGTTTTCTGGAACGTGACTCGAATGAGCCTGTCGGGAGTGCTGGTCCTGAACCCCGCAGTGATGTGATCAGCGTGCATTGGGTTCCAGAGTCCCTCATCACCGCCTTTAACGCCTCGCGTGAGCCAAAGGTACTTCATCATCTGAAGAAACCGATAAAGACGGGATTTTTGAGGCGATGTCAGTTTTCGGACCGACACACAGACAGGATCTAAAGCACAGATCATGGCCGCTAACTTGGCGGTTGGAGAAGTAGAATCAATGGAAAGGGACTGGAGGATATCCCAAGCCATGGCTGACAAGAGCATGTCCAATTGTTCCAAGTAACTTTGGAGGAGGCCTTGGAACGAGGATAGACCGGAATACTGCCCTCGAGCTGGCTCTTCATTCATCAGATGCAGAAAAAAGACCACGTTCCTGTACATTCTGAGTCAGTACCATTTCAATTTCAACTTGTATAGCTCACCTAAAAGCATATGCAGCCAGATGCCATGTTTGCAGTTCCGATAGTGACCCTTGGCAAATTTCCAAGTGTCGCGCCAAACGCGGTAAAACGTAGCGTAGTCGGGAGATTTCATCGCGGAGAGATTGGGGAGTGGCGATATCATTCTCTGGTGTGTAGGCCTCGATATCCTGAGCACATCTCCTTGACCATTCTAGATCCTGCCTTACAGGCGTTCCACTGGCGGTCCAACCACTGCTGCTCGAAGTCCACTGTATCGCACGATGAAAACGCGAGATCCTCGCAAAGTTGCCCCCGAAGCCGTGCACGATCAACGTCATGTCGATTAGCTGTGGAATCTGACGGAACACCTCTCGGCGAGGAGTCATCGAGACATTGGCGACAGACATCCGCAGCGTGCTGATACCGGTTAAGGAAGCTCTGGAATCGCCGACTTTGTAGGCTGATGCAACATATCTCGAGGAGGGATGCTGGCCCACACTCTGCTACAGCCCTGTATAGTGCTTCAAGCTTGGCAAAAGGGACTGAGCCAGAGCTATCAGTACTGATCCAGCCAAGCTGCAGCAGATTTTCTGAGGACTGGAAATACTCCGGAAGGGTGCGATGGACTGGGACAATGTGGTGTCTGCGGACACGATTGCCGTCCAGGTAAGTCGACTCGCGGATATCGAAGAGAACTCCTCCTGCACGTCGTGCCAGGGCCTCAATTGTTTCCCGGGTGAGCGCCAGCTCTGGGGGTAACGAGGATGACTGCAAGACTTCTAGAAAAATCTCCCATGTTACTGCACTCGGGGAGAATACGAGCAGCTGTAGAAGGAGAACCAAGATCCGGTCCATTCCAGGAAGCTTGGTAATTCCCTGAAGCTGGATGTACAAATAGTAGGAATACATCTTGAAAATTCCAAGCGGGGTTTTCCGCAACAACTCCAGTCGTTTTTCGGGAAGAAATAATGGTATGTCCTCTTCTTTGATCAGGTTTTCCAGAAAGAATACGTAGAGAAACATATTCTCAGATCGCTTGACAATATCCTGCACAAGAGACTCGTCGATAGGTTCGCCCGCTGGAATGTAGCTTCGAACAACATGACGTGAGTAGGCCTCGAGATCGACTTGCGTAGTGCCGTTGGTGCCCAGGGTTACTCTTGGCCAGTTAGCAAGGAACTTATCCGCCTGTGACCCTTCGCAACCAAGAAGAAGCACATGTGCCACGATATCACGGAGGATCCAGGGAAGTAATCCATGTCCACGGTGAGCATCCTCACATTGATCCACAGCATCAATAATAATCCTTTCCGAAGTGTAAGTGAGATATCCAAAAAACACAAAGTCAGCAGAGCGCACCTAACCGTGTCAAATGATGACAAAAACTTAACAACCCATTTCTGTAGGTCCACATCCTGATATTTGTCGGTTTGAGTAGACACCGCGTACTCCATAAAATCTTCAACAAGGGTAACATCTGCTATGCGCAAACGGTTTTCTTTCGACAGGATTTGCCGCAAAAAGCTCATGGCGATTGCCTTCAATGAGGTCTTTTGCGGCACATTTGAATATGGGTCGACGGTTGGATCTGCTCCACAGAAATAGTAGAGCAACAATCCGCCCCGCGGCCCATCCTTCGGTACCATTTGGGCCACCTTTTGGATCATATGCGCGGCAAAGACAGATTTTCCGCTGCCGGGACTCCCGGAAATATACAGCCGTGATGCTCCACTTTCATAGGATAGCCAGCGCGTGGTGGAAGGATGGGAATCGCCCCAAGCGCAAGGATTTTCGATGGAGCTTGTCTTTGCCACATATTGTGCGAGATGATGTTCATAATTTGTACAGTGGAGGTGCCCAACAATTAAACCTATCTTTCCACCTGGGAAGAAAAGAAAAGACGTTTGTCACGGGAATTTTCTGGTGGCGAAACTGCACTCACGCAAGTGGTTTTCGGATTGGGTCTTGATATGATTGATCAAAACTCCAAACTGTGCAAAGTCGAGTGCATTTCGCATTTTCTTCCTTGCGGTTTGGACTTTGTTGAGGATTGTGGTGGACTTGAAAGTTCGCATGACTATGAAGTTATTGCGACCATTCTTGTATAAACAGTCATTGTATAATGAGAACATACCTCGTTGTATAATCGGTTCATCTTTCTCTGATCAAGGGTTGAGTAGCCATTCAAGAGAAAATATTGCGGCGCTTACCGCCTACGTAACCTTTCACATCTCCGACAAACGTCACAAAGGCTTTCAAAACCGAAACAATCACCCGATGGTCTGGGTTCGAGGGATTGGATATCTTCACCGCATGGGTGACAAGAGGGAGGCCATTAAACACGTCGTTTAGACCGCCGAGGACCTCTGTGATATTTTCATCGATGAGCCATTATTCACATTGAAGATCATAACTTACCTTCCAAAATGTCCGATTTTGCGGCAGCAATCTGCAGAGGTGCAATTTAATGTGGGCGTGCTAGTCGAGAGTAATTATTTTACCGTGACAATGAGCCTCACAGCTGCATGCACCGGAGCCGCAACCATATTCATGCTCGAAATACACCCTAAGAATATGTCGCAACTTTCTAAAAACTGTTTTGCGTGTTTCAAAGGCGACATCGACCTTGCGACGACGGAGCTTGAGCTCTTCGGGTTGAAGTCTACAATCTTTCAGGAGATGAGCGAGAGAACTCGACTCTGGTTCGTGCAAGTCGAAACTCCCGATGTCGTTCGCCAAGTTTCGCAGTTCTGTGAATAACGAGGAGAGGTCCACCTCTGAGGACGTCGACATGGAGGTGTTATGTGGCAGGAGGAAACAAGAATCGGGCACTCAGAATATTAATTTAGTATCCCTCATCCCTCGGAGATGATGGCTCTGAGAGAACGTGAGCTCAGCGGGCGCTTCTCGCTAAAGTTACGTAGCAAAATTCGGATATTGTGGGACTGCGTGAGAACTGTGGGAGCATTTGTCGTGATTGGGCAGACCTTCACCCATCACGCACAGCCAAGACACAGCCAAAGTTGCATTCGTAACTGACCTTTAACCTACCTGATAATTAGTATACTTTACCTACTGCCTCTCAGGTTTCAAACTTCTTATGGGCAACTCCATGGCAACTACATACCACAGCGGCACTGGGCTTGTGAAGATCTCGCTCACTGCGCAGGCTTTCAACTTTCGGAATCAATTGTCTCCAACCTGGTACAATCAATCGATATCACTGTCATGATTCTCCACTTCGTCAGCGCTGTGCCTCTGATGTTCATGCGTGTCAGCTAAAAACGGTAGGACTTGGTGCACTGCGGAAGTTATAATTACAAGGATCGCCTTCAAGCCAGCCGCTCACAACGTTTCCCCCATGCTTTCGAGCCTCTTTCCGATTCTGAGCAATGCTCATGCTCATGCAATCCAGGCCTCTGCATCGCGTACCTTCTCTATGTTTTTTAAATCATTTGGCGCCGTTAGCGATGTCGACGACTCGGACTTACCCGCCGATTCTCATACCCCGTGAGTTTCCTTATTTTTTTTTGTCCACGACCACTGCTCATGCTAGTATAGAAGGATGCCCCCGTACCTGGCAAAGGAAATCCGGAAGGAGGAGTTGGCAGCCATTATTAAAGAAATCTCCGATCCGGCACGATCGTGCATTGCCTGCATAGGTGGCTACGGGATGGGAAAATCGACTATCGCGCTCATGGCAATGCATGACCCATTTATCCGGAAAACGTTTCGCCATCGCTACTGGATCAATTGCCACGCCCTCGCCGACACATCAAGTTTCCTTCAGATGTTAGCCACCCGCATGGGTGTCCCTCCCCGCCGAGTTCAGCCCGGCCAAGAGTGCAGCCAGCCTAGAGGCAATAGTGGCTAATATCCAATACTTGCATCCTCCAGGTCGAATCTTACTCGTACTCGATGATTTCGACCACCTTTCTTTCCTCGACAAATTATTCGCGGATGCAGTCATCGATGCACTGGCGAACATAAATGAACTAGTGCTCCTATTGACTGTCAACAGCTGGACGCATACTCCCCCTTTGGTCGTAGAGTGGACTTTACATTTGAAACCGCTCTCTCCCCAAATGGCGGAATATCTCTTCCAGTCAGTTTACATCGTCCCTCGCCAACGGAAAGAGCTTGGAAAGCTCTTGAAGCTGGTTGGGGGGGTGCCGCAATACATCGTTGTTCTTGCCAATCTGGCATACGAGCGACGCCTCCAGCCCGCAGACTTGTTACAGATTATGGAGGATCCAGCGACGAATCTCTTGGGGGCACAAGTGGGTGGCCAGAGGTCTTTAGAAGCATCTATGCGTGCATACACCCCGGAAGACAGGCTTGGTCGCGATCCACATGCGCTTCGTGTGTTTCACCTCCTTGCCTCGCTACCCGGAGGTGTACCACGGGACCGCTTGCAGACATACGTTGGGTTACCCACGGAGACCATAGATTCTATCTGCGACCAATTCTCTCGTCTCTCCTTCATCCAAACCGAGGACCCCAGCCGTCTTATGCTAACGAAATCTGTCCGCGATTACGCTGTTCGTTTCTCAGAATTTGATGATCAGGCCCGACAAGTACTCTTGTCTCAGGTCATCTCTCTGGCGGAAACACCAAAGAGTAGGCTTCGTCCGGGCACTCCCGATTTCTCCCAGACCGTTCAACAATTCGAGAACGACAGGGCCAATCTTGAAAATACCCTCTTTACTTTCCTCGACAAACAGCTTCCGATCGCTATCGAGGCTGCTTTGCGGTACTTGGCCCCGCTATGTGCAGTGAGGCCGTCTTTGAAATTGGCGACTCGGGCCGTGGAAGTCGCGGAGAAGATTTCCGAGCCCTTTCTTCTTGCCCAGGCTCTTCAGACCTTGGCAGAAGTGCAATACAACAGTGGGGACTTCAGCGCAGACAAAGTGTTTGCCAGAGCGGAGGTCCTCTTCCGCAATTCCCAGGATGAAGCTAGCGTCATAGGCGCGCTGGAATGCCGCTTTCTCATTTCAGAAATCCGACACCGTGGTGGTCTTATGCATTTTCAAACGGACGGGCTCGAATACGCAGAGGGGTTTGAAGAGGCGGTACAGCTCTCATCAACCCTCAGTAGCGAAGCTGGAAAACGGTGCTATGCGCATGGTCTTTTGAAGCTCGGTGGATTTTCACGAGACCGCGTGCGCGGCAGAAAACTAGTCGAGGCGGCCGAAATTACGTTTGAAGATTTGAAAGACGGCTACGGGCAAACTCTGTGCGCCTTCCGCTTAGGGAAATTACGAAACATGGAAGCAGCAAAGAAGTTTCAAGATTTCGGCGATCTCGTGATGGCAGCGTTCTGCTACGGGCATATCATCTCTTCGCAGATAGAATACAGCAAGGTCAACGGAACTAGAGAAACACTCCTCATTCGTGGAGTCGGAAGCAAGATATTCCTCGATCTGTTCAGGAAAGCCATCGATATTTACGAGCTTCTGGGACGGCATCTTGATGTTGCATTCTGCCAATATCATCTTGCGCAGCTTCTTCCGCCCAAAGAGGCGGTGAGCCTGTATACCCGGGCAATCTACCAGTTTAACATCTCGCGCTTCACCCATCACCGCGAGCGTGCCACGCTCGATATGTGCTACTCGCTGATGGAGGAAGGAAGTTACAGTGAAGCGGTCTCATACCTTGAAGTTCTGCAAGACGAAATCGGTTATTGCGGTCACCTCTTCGCCGTGCGCTGCAAGGAGCTCCTCACAGAATGTCACTGTCGGTTGAATGCCCAGCGCCCGGCGCTACAGGCCGTCAGGGCAACTCTGGAGGCCATTCGGCAATTGAGCAGCGACCACACGGACGAAATCGAGAACCTTACTCCCATCTATACAAATCTGTTGGCCGCGTTGGATGGACCTTTGAATATCGCACCGACTATAGCATTCGAAACACATGCCAAATCGCGTTCCAGGTTCAGTGAAGTAGTAGGAGAAACAAATTCTGAAACGAAGGGAAGGCACATAGGGTGTGGAGCATGCCCCACGTGTCTTGCACGGCGAGAGGCAAATTAGCGGTTTTTTTTTGGCAATCATTCTTGAGACATAGAGAAATTGTGCTTTAAGTGTACTGATATTGAGTTGAGAAACGTGTGACTTGAAGGAAGGGAACAATACGTATGCGCAGAATGGCCAGCAAGTTTTCTTCGCGTACTCGAGTAGCCGTCCAAACTTGAGGTAAGTTCCTTAGGCATTGTTCAAACGCTTCGGGCCTAGTGTAATCCGGAGGAAGTTCGATCCGAGTCCTAATTATCATGAAGGGTAGGCAACCTGGCGGACTGAAAGCTGGACATTTCAGAAATATTGGCACTGCAGTTTTACTGGGTGCTTTGCGAAGGAGTTATTTGTGAATTGAAATAGAATGCGCACAGCTCATTGAAATAAATGCGCAAAGCCCAAAGTCGTTGAAAACACGCAGAATGACTGTGGGTAGTCATCGGAGCTGTTCGCAGTCACCTTCCGCCCCCTGGGGTTACCATCGTGTGCCGCAGTTTGCACGAAACTGGTGGTTTCGTCCAGGCAAATCGTTGTACTCGACCTCTCCCACCAGATATTCTGTAACATTTGCGCCTGTCCTAGAAAAAAATTCACAGACGAGCGGACAAAGGAAAAGAGAGGAAGTAACCCGGGTAACACAGCCGCTCAAGCCGATCACGATCAGAACCGTCGCTCACAGCAAAAAGCTCCTTTCTCACTTTTCTCTCCTCTCCTCTTCCTCTTTCTCCCTTGTAATACATGGCCGACGTCAGCGATCCCGCCATAGATGAAGGTTCGTATTCGCCCGATGCACCAAGCCTGACCTTGTACTTACTGATCGTTGACTTGCAGCTTATCAGGACGTGCGCTCCGACAAGACCGACACCAACTGGCTGCTGCTCGACTATGAGGTGCGCTTCCCGCCGCGCCGATGCGGATTGGGCCGTTATTGTCCACGAATCGGATGAGCGCTGATGGTGAGACCGGAATCACAGAGCGACCGCTCGGACAAGCTGAAGCTGACTTCGACCGGGACGGGTGGCCTGGCGCAGCTGCGCGACGCTTTAGACGATGGCAAAGCGTCTTTTGCCTACGCGCGCGTCGCGTACTCGAACGACAAGGAGTCCACGCGGGAGAAGTTCATACTCGTGGTGCGTTTCCTCGTTCGCTTCCGTCCCAGTTGTTCTAGATGGATTGCAATCTAATATTGTAACTTGAACACACAGGTTTGGATAGGCCCGCAATGCAAGGTCATGCGCAAGGCCAAGGCGCGTCCCTCCACTCCTCGCGTCCGCTTTCTTCCCGTACTGATCCTCGCCCCACTCGGTATTTATCATCTCGTCTTGGATCCTCTCATGTCTACGCCTGCTGCCTTTAATATATTCCTGACACCACCTCGTTCCCGCATCTCCACGCCTTCGTTCTCCGTCTGCTCCGCTAAATTCTTGTCACAATATCGCCTCCTTCGGCGCATCCAGATCTCCGTCCACGCCGCCGACGTCAAGGGCACGCTGCGCGTATACTCCATCGAGGTCGCCGCTCGTGAAAAAGACGACCTCAACGAGGACCCCATCATCGTTCGTCTCCGGAAGGTGCGCGCCTCTCACGTCGTCTTTGCCGTTGTCTGTCACTTTCCCCTCCATTTCATGATATCTTTCATCCTTCACATCTTTCTCCCCGTCCCCAACCCTAAATTAAATCCCTTTCCTTTTCCGAAATCCTTCGTTCTTCGGGTCCGCCCTGTCGCTGCTCTTCTTCTTCTTCTTCCCCTTCCTTGCCTTGCTTTCCTTCCTTTTGCTATGACGATCTCTTACGTACTTACGTATGCACAGGCCGGAGGTGCGAGCTACGACGGCGTCTGAGACTGAGACCCATGCCACCGCCAATCGATATCGATTAATGCACTCGCGAAGGATGGGCTTTACGTGCGATCGGCGGCGGGGAGAGGTAGTTGTTTTCGACACTTTTGGTTTGTACAGCAGAAAATTAACTCGATTCTTGGAATATACATATTATACACTCGCGCGTACGTTCAACGTTAACGTTGCATGTTTGGTGAGCCGGAATATGTGTGGACCCGAAGCGCGGTTGCCAGCTGTTTTTATACGGCTCGGGGCTCGGTGGTGAAGTGATATCACGTCCAGTGCCTTGTGGTGCAAGCAGATACAGTGATTTGAATGGAAGTCGCCCGTTCGATCCGGGCTCGAGCCGTCCTACAGTTCCAGCAGACTGTTTTTCTTTTTATTTCGTCCTCCGTCCTCGTTCGTTCGCATATCTTTAGAGCCTCACTTTAACAGTGTAGCATTTGGTCGGAAAGTTGATGTTCCACCCACTCTCTTGCACATATCTAGGCAAAAGTCGCCCATTCAACGAGCCGTGAGAGACTACATGATTTCTCGTCAACCGTGAATTCTCTTTCCGCCCAAGATGAACATCAACTCTGCTCAAAATTGCACACATCGTTCTTGGTTTAAATAACCTTTTCCAAGTTAAAGTTCGTATACCTAAAACGTTACCACCCAGTAGACGCACGTCGACGTCAGCGAAGGGTCGAAAGCTTGAGCTCAACCGCTCAGGATCGAGGTTGCTTGAAGACTCGGAGGTAGCGATGAGCGCGAATCGGATCGGATTTAAATTCGGATTTGGACTCGGAAGCGAAGATTTGAAGATTTTAGGGTTGTGCCTACACAGAAGAAAAAGAGACAAAGATCTACAGGGTGGGGAATCGTCCCTGCGGCCTCTAACGCCATCACACCATGGACACTGTTGTTGTTGGCGCCACAACGCCCCAGGGCGGTCCCTTGCAGATCCCACCGGGAGCCGTGTCCCCTCTACGTCTGTCATTCTTTCCCCCTCACCCCGTTTTCTCCGCTCTAACTTCTCCATTTGAAGATACG
Organism: Mycena venus; assembly: GCA_014462655.1. Taxonomy (NCBI): domain Eukaryota; kingdom Fungi; phylum Basidiomycota; class Agaricomycetes; order Agaricales; family Mycenaceae; genus Glaucomycena; species Glaucomycena venus. Next base: position 6,640,618 of record JACAZI010000005.1, on the reverse strand, counting down.
CCGAGGTGACGACGTGGTTCACGAAGACTCGGGCGCCGAGGTCTCAGGGGTAAGCGCGAATCTCTCCAGACTCGCGATCCCCGCCTCGTCGAGGCGCATGCCGACCCAGTCGCTCATCTGCGTGGCGTGGAGGGTCTTTTCGTAGAAGCCGATCGAGGGCTCGTTCCACTGCGGTAGGGTGAGCATGGGTAGGTATGGGATGATTAGTGGAACGGAGGGGTGGAGGGGGGAGCGGAGGTAGGCAATGAGCGGGCGAGGGCAGAGGGAGGAGAGCGAGTAGAGGGGGGTGGGCTGAGGTGCAGGGGAGGGTATGGCAGGACGGGGAGGGAGGAGAGGGAGGGGATACCTTGAGGACAGCCCAGTCGAGGCGCGCGCAGTTCTGCAAGCAAGCGAAGCCCAATTAGTATCCCTTTCCATGTATAGAAACACAGAGCGGTAATGCGGTACAAACCTTTTCGCGCGCAACGCGCCCCAGCTCGCTGAAGAGCGCCTTGCCGAGACCACTGTTGCGGCACTCAGGGGGAGACATAGAGGTCTTCGAGCTGCGGGGGGGGCGTTCAGCATCTATATCTTCCAAAAAAGGAAATAAAACGAAGTGTCATGAAGGGAGCAGGGAACAGCATCCGGAGAATAGAGGGACGGTGCAAGTAAGCGCAAAGACACACATAAAGCCCAGGCCTCCCCGTCCACGTCGAGTAGTTGAAGAAGTACAGCGCCAGACCAACCGGTTTAGGGGCGTCGGCGGAGGTGAAGGCGAGGAGCGCGTGTGCGTAGGGCGTGGGGCCGAAGAGATTTTGGCGGAGCTACGGGGTATGTGTGTAGCAGATTAATTCAATTTTACTTCATTTTGGGATTTCGGAGCGGACGCACAAGCTCGGGCGTGGCCTTGACCGCGTCGGGCTCCTTCTCGTAGGTCGCCTGCCCCCCGAAAACGCATTAATTCTAAGCAGACAGCCACGACACGCAGACGCACCAAATCAATGATGAGCTGCAGGATGTCGTCCTACGGCGCATTTCAGTGCTTAGTGCAGAACACGGAGGGAATTTTGCGGACGTACGACATCTTCGGAAACCGCGGGACGAATGACAGGGGCGCTGGTGCTGGCGGTGACGGTGGACATTTAATTGTCTTGTCTAGATGTTATGTTTGCGACTCGTTCTGCGAAATTCTATGGGCGAATCTTTTGCGATTCCGTCGGACTGCAGCTTGCGGCTCGACTCGGAAGTCGTCAAAATTGCTGTTTATGGTGGACACTTGAAGGAAAAGAAGAGTGGTTGAGATGCTTGGAATGTTTGTGCAGGATGCGTGTGCAATTAATTACGCGTCAGATCGATAGCAGCGACGCGATGGAGGTGTGGGTATTAATATTCCAGAAGGCGTGTACTGCGGATGGCGGTCCTCTAGATGGTCGAGGATTAATTTGGATGTGGATGTAAACGGAGAACAGAGACCCCTAACCTCTCGATGGTGTTCTGAAAGAAGCTGACTGGACGCGTTTGTTTGTGCTTGTGTACCAAGACCCTCCACTAGTTTTTGCAGCTCTTCGACGCCTAGCCCTCTTCTACCACTTTTCGCTCCGATGCCTCCACAATTTGACCCTGCAAAGCTGGCTAAGCTCCAGGCCCAGTCGGCCGCTGCCCGGATCGGTGAGCTCGTCTCAAAGCGCCGCGTAAAAAGAGTGCTGACGAATGCACCGATTTACTTTGAAAAATCATAATGTGAAAATAGGCGGGAAGGGGACGGTCCGCAGAAAGGTCGTACGGAAACCCAAGGCATCGACCGTGCAGGACGACAAAAAGCTCCAGGGCGCCCTCAAAAAGCTGAATGTCCAGCCCATCCCTGGCGTGGAGGAGGTCAACATGTTCCGCGAGGACGGCAATGTCCTGCATTTCACCGCGCCGAAGGGTGAGTGCGGTCGATTACCGCGTCTTTCTGCGATCGCGATTCGTATCTGGCTTCCAAAAGAACCCGTCGTACTTATGCTTGTTTGTGACTTGGCAGTGCACGCCGCGCTCTCCGCCAACACATTCGCCATCTACGGCACCGGCCACGTCAAGGAGCTCACCGAGCTCGTCCCGGGCATCCTCAACCAGCTCGGCCCCGACTCCCTCGCCTCGCTGCGCAAGCTTGCCGAGTCCTACCAAGCCATCCAAGGCCAGGGCCAGGGCCAGCGGCCGGGTGGCGCCGCCGCGGACGACGACGATGACGACGACGTGCCTGATCTCGTCGAGAACTTTGACGTCGAGGCCGACGCCGCTAAGGCTAGCCTCGACTAGGCAAGACGGCGGAGGGGGGGCGCGGGGCGGGGCCGGGCGGCACAAAAAAATGAGACAGACGGGGTGTGCGGTGTGGGCGGGGCGTGGCGGGGTATCCTCGAACTCGTTGGCGGCGGCGACCGTGATATTAGTATCGTGGTCGTGCATGTAACTTCGCTTTCTTCGCTTCTCTCAATCTCCACGCCGTTCTGTTATGATCTATTGCCACATTACAGTACTCGCATAAATCCAAATCCATCCAATGCTTTCATGTCATGTTATTGTAACAGTTGCTTTTTGCTTGTTTGGATGTACCAAATTTTGAGCGACCTTGTCGACGCTACTCACTGGCAGCTTAGTGATTTGCGCTGTCTTCCGCGCCCCTACATCCACCCCCCTACCCTACATCCACTCGCACATCGCATACCAACGGCCCCCCGGGCACCTCGACACCCGCTCCGCGCTTGCTTCTTCGATACCACCCAGAAGGGTGCGGCGCTTTCTTAGTCTCGTACACCTAGTCGGCCATCTTCCCATCATGACCTCAACCCTTATCCAAGACGCCTCAAGGCCTCATGCTTGCTAGAGTTTTCTTCCGACCCCAACTGCCCACTCCCATCCGGTCGCATTCGATGTCACTCAAAAAAAAAGATGAATGAAATTGAAGCACGTCTCGCATTTCGAACGAAAATTGATTATTGGAACGGCTTCGATTTTTTTCATTGCCGTTTGACCTGCTTCGCCAGACCTTCTCACTGGGCTCCAGGGTCGTCCTCGCCGCGCGCCACCTTCTTGAGGGATTTCCACGGCTTCATTCCCCCTGCCGCAACGCTAATCCGGTTTCCGCACGCTCTAAACCTCCGTCTTTGGCCGCTTTCTCAATATCCGCACCTGGTAGTGCTATGGGCATCTCAGCGCCGCAGAAACTGCGATTTAACGGGTCGGCTGCAAAAACTGCATCTTGGCATCAATAACTATATGTTTCTGTCAACGGAACACTCGGCTTCTGTACTCCTGGCTCTGTTCTCTGAACCTCCATGGGTGAGGGTTTCTGTCTGAAATCTCGTGCTCGTCGTCAGACGGCCTTTTCACCGCCAAACTGCCGTTTCTCGATAACCATCGGCAGCGGGATTTGACTGACACAAATTCGAGAATTTTCATCTCGGACAGCGTCGAACTGAGTCACTTGGAGCCCACTTCACGCTACGCGCCGACTGTTCTGTGACCTTCCAAGGGTGTCCGGAGATTGCTTGAAGATGATTTGGTCCTCGATGAGATCCCAGTGATGTGACAACTCAGCCGTTGGGACCTGCCAAAGGTGTCCGGAGATTGCTGGAACATGTTTAGTCCTCGAATGCACGGTCAGGCAACTGACAACTCGGTCGTTGGGCGCTTTCGGTCCACGAAGTTCCTCATGAAAACTTGAGACGGTCAACGAAATCTGGAATATAATTCACTCGGTCAAAAACTATTTCTGGACGACCTCGGCGGACTCTTCAAGTTTGCGGGGTCCAATTCCCACTTCTGCGAATACCGGTCATCCCTACTCGGCATTTCACTTTGAAAATCCTTGGGGATCTGCGCTGCTCTGCCGGCATCTGAGCCTACCTGAGTCGATCATACTTACTACAGTATTCCCGCTCAGGTTGTCAATTTTGATGAACGACGTCGCACTCGCACTCGGGTTCGGTCCCGGTCTTTCGTTTACTCCGGAGTCTGGACCTAAGCCAACCTTATTGTTCGGGTGCCTGCAAGACTTGTACTCTGGCTCACTCTCCATATTGCTAGCCCTCGGCGATCTGCGCGCTGGTAACTGATATAAATTGTTCTTGCATGCGACGCGCCCCTAACTGTTCGTCGGTTGGTTCGGAGTCCATAGCTTCATGTCATGCCGAGCCCGAATCCACGGTTGGGCGTCTTGGGCGGGTAGAGCCATTTATCTGCTTGAGATTCGGGTGGGTTAACGTCCTTGGAATGGCGCTTCGAGCTATAATTCGTTCCAGAAAGTCACTCGGACCGCTTTACCCTCTCACTGAGATCTGTCTCCATCTCCCACCGTCCGCCGTCCAAGTTTTCCCACAAAGACCAAATTAAATTGCGTACTCGGGTTCAAGACTTCGAGACAGCAATATCACAATGTGCGCTCGAAGCCACGCAACGTTCCCGAATCTTCGGCATGGCATTGGAATCTATCCTGTTGAGTTGAAGCCGACAGCCATTCTGATTCGTAACACTAATCTGTCTCCGTCTTGTTGAATTCGAGCTGTACTTGGCTACCCCGAACGACTCTAGGCAACAACCGGAACCACCGGTCAATGAATGGCTCGAGAATATACACGAACTTATGAGACTCCATTTTTTGGCCGTAACACCTTATCTGACTCCTTGTTGAATCTGATCTGTATTTGGCTACCCCGAACGACTCGAGGCAATACCCGGAATCACCGGTCAATTAATGGCTCGAGAACATACACAGACTTGTGAAGCTCCATTTTACGGCTAGCCTCGAACTTCGGCGGTCTTACAATGATTTGACTGGGACTTCCTTTTTCTGGCCTGCAATTCTGCGAGTCCGTTGGAAATTTCGCTTCCTCGTATAAATCTGGATTATATCTGGCTTGCTCGCAAAACTTTCCTTTCTGCACACGAAGCTTCCCCTGAAAATAAATAAAAATTAATCACCCCAACTTTACACTCATCTGATTCCAATATGGTTGGCTAACGACACATACTCACCGTCGAACCTCCAATTCTGGATCGTGGAAATCGAACAAATTACATGTGCCGCGCTCCGTTACACCTAGCAATTTGGTAACGGCGCCCGCGGACCGCCGATGTTGGAATGCTAACGGGAAATTCGTGGCCGTTTTCATCTTGCCGCCCTACAAGGCAAGCCGTCTCCAAAACAAGAATTAAAACGCCTCCGATCTATTTCGAGCGCTGTGAAAAGAATTAATGAATCTAGGCGCGAATCATGCCGGATTGGCCCGGACTGCCCAGGATAAATTTGGCGTGGGATGACAATACGGTCCGACTGTTTCTTCGCGGGACCGCGCTGTAACTGCGGTCCTAATGACAATTATTAAGAACGGAACTTAAGACCCAAGCGAAGCTCGCCTCGATTAAGCCAAGACCGGACCCTGCACTCTCATTTCCCTTCGACGCGGCGCCATGGTTTTTGTGGCCAAGACGCCGACTGCAGCATAGCTATATCAATATTCTATTTTCAACAGAACGTCTGGAATGAATCTTCCTCAGAATAGACCCGGTGTTGACACGGCGACAGGCCGACGATTTCTCGAGGCCGCGAAATCAGCGCGGCATTATGTCTGCCCTTCCCGCCGAGGAGGTTGTCAAGGGAGTGATAAAGGCTTCCCTTCGTTGGGCCATCGATTAAACGTCATGTACTAGTTCGAGGTATTTCAGAACCTGGGCAGCCCTCATGTGGCTCGGAGCGTGGTGATGCCGACCCGACATCACCGACCGTTGCAGTTGCATTAGTAGGCGTTCAGCCACGCCGGTCCTGAATATTGAGTTTCGGGCCCAAGAGTGCGCGAGAATATTTGAAAAAAAGAAGGCTCTAGGGTTAAATAGGTCTAGTCTATCTATCTATTGCTTTCAATTTGAACGAGAATTCAACTAGAACCATCAAGGCGTCGTAATAATGTGACTTGAAATAAGTAAATAACCAGCCGTCCGCGAGGAGAGGGTTTATTAGACTAGGAATAATGAAAGCGAACCGATATAATTTACAACGCGAGAGGCGTGCGTGTGTACTTGACGAAGCACGAGCCGTGCGGTGGCCGACACTGGAGGATGTCGTTCCAGTTTGGTTTCGGAGGCGAAGCGGGGACGTCGCCGCTTTTGTCAACCAGAACGAAGTCGAACGCAAGCAGAAACAGAGCCATGGTGAGCTTGAGTTCGACCTTGGCTAGGCGCGTCCCCAGACACGTCGTACTCCCTGAAGTAAGTTTCCAAGTCAGTCTTTGAAAACATCATGACACGACCGGTGCACAGACCTACGCCCCAACCAACATACGGCAGATCGATATTGGAATTGGAGGGTTTCCTAGAAGGATCGAAGCACCACGGTTCGGGGTAGATTTCGGGATCGAGATGGACGTCGCTAAAAGGATAAACGACGTAGGCTCCAGACGGAATTAGCTTGTCGTTTATGTACACTTCGGGCCCAAGATTCCGTCGCATGGCTGTGTGCGGCTGCGCGACGCGGAGAGTCTCCCGTATAATTGCATCGAGGATGGGAGTTTGAGATTCCCAGATTTCGAGAGGGATTCCAGCAAGGCGTGAGGAGAGTTCGGATGTGGCTGCATCCGAATACGCCGTCAACAGGGATTCAACCTCCGTTTTGGCTTTGTACCGCCAGTCCGCGTGTCCCCCAAGAAATGTGATTATCCAAGACGCTTTAAGACGCGAGAATTAGTTCAGTACCGCTTAGAACGTAATGAAAGCAAGGCACCAGTTGTCCCCGTCGCCCTGGCTCCAGCAATTAACAATCCCATGATGAACTGAAGGTTGAATATGTAAGCCCCGCTGGTTCAACATTGGAGCAAAGATGGCTTACCCCGACAATGACGAGTTTCTCGTCCCCGGAGTCGACCAGCATCTGAAGGGTGTCGTTTCGGGAAATTCCGCTTTGCTCGCGGGCGTTGATAGCACGAACGACGATGTCGTATATTTCTTTCGTCGCCCACAATTTTTTGATCATTGCCGGAGTGGGGAACCAGGGAACGAGGACCGTCGCGGGCGTAGTACCAGTGTCCAAACGATCGTATAATGTTTTCAGGCGAGATACAAGCGCCGCGTCGTCCGAGATTTCGGAGGAGGAAAGACTTCGGACGGTTGTTTGGAAGATGAGCTGCGTCGAAAAGTATGTTGAGTTGCGAAACAAAGTCGGCTATGAAGGACAGACCTCGTAAATCTTTTCAAAGGGATCAAAAGTACCAGAGGTTCCATAGCTTTCTAAGATCCGCCGAGAATCCTTCAAGATGGCAGGAATCACTTGGAATACATTATTTTTGCTAAAAATGGTGGAAAAGCAAAGGTGCTCACGGTCACTGAGTGGTGCGTTCTTTTTGAACAGTCGCAAGGCGTTTATGAATTGTGGAAATCCGTTTAGTTTGGAGGCCTGATGTTACTCCGCGAACCATGGGGATCTATGATAAAACGGACGATCAGAAAAAATTAAACCAACGGAAGTTTCGGTCAACGTACAGCACCAGATAAAATTTTGAAACCCTCGGTAAGGTCGAAGCCTTTCGCGTAGAAGAATGCGCGTCGAGCGGATGCTCCAGACAGAACAATAACGGTGTTCTACCATGCATTTAAGTGAGTTGAGGACCTCCGAGAGAAATGTAACTTGAACATACGTTCATTAATTTGAACTGGAATGTCGGTTGCCCAGTAACATGGAACCCCCAGTTCAGAAAGTCATATCGTTGGCGGAAAAAGGGGATGATCGAGAGGAACGGTGGGCCAGGTAGAGATTTAGGTGCTTCATCGCCATCCTCTGGAGAGGCAGTAGCGAGGACGATGACGAGACAAATTACGACAGCAACAGAGAAGTGAGTCGCGAACCCCGCGGAAAGGAACGCGGACGCAGCAGAGTGGAGGCCGATAATGTAGGGCATAGCAAGGTTGCGCGCGGGCAAGAGCGATAATATGACAAGTTAATCGAGGATGACAGACGAAGAGCTCGGAGTTGGCTCATTTTATACTCTGGATGCATTTGCGATGCCTCAAGTGGGAAGGCCGGAAAATCTAGGGCTAAATCTGGGATAAAACACATTTCGTGCGGCAGAAGCGGCGTGCGTCGAATTTGTTTGCTTGTAATCGCGAGAAAGAATGATCTGCAGATCTGTTGGAAGCGTGCCAATCCCATTTGGAAGGCGGCTTCTTCTTTACCTCCGGAACCGAGATTAATTCTGGTCTTGACAACCCGTCCAACACGTGGATGGTCCGAAGGTGGCAGGAGTCTAACACCTTGGATCGTCGTGGAAGGAAGTGGTGTCATAACTTTAATAAAAAAAACGATTAAAATAAGCGAGGGAAAACGGGAAAAGAATTAGGGTCCTCAAGCACACACAGTTGAGAAACACTGCGAAACAATCTGGCCCTGAAGACGACGGAACCACGCAACGAGGATGTCATCGAGAAACGCGAAGAGATAATTAAGTGGCCCTCCGTGCAGGTAGTCGTTGCGGTGATTGTCGTTCTGTGTCTAATGCGAGCTGCCTATTCAATGAGGAAGAAGGCTCCGACGCGTCAGGTTTCATGTATCACGTCGGCACAAACAGGTACCTTTTGATATACGCACCCCGAATATCTAGGATTTCCGAGAAAAGAGTTATAATTGACCACCGAAAAAATTTAGTGCCTGACTTCCAACTGTTGGAGTCATTAGTGGCTGAAATAACTTGTGTTGGTGGCTTAAGAAAACATGATAGAGCAGTATTGTATTGCGAGGTCGAAACCAGTCATATTGGTAAGTAGCGTACATATAGATGACGTGACGCGCTACAGACTCAACAGACAGCAGCACTGCACGGGACGGCTGGCAACGACTATCAGAACGAGTAACGATACATGGATAAAGGACGAACAGGGGTGGCCAGAAATGCGAATATTAGTTGAATATTAGCCGCTTAAACCCGAACACACATTTGGCTGAGAGTAAGAATAGTCGAGTGCGGTCAAAACCCCAGTATAGTGCGCGACAGCGGCAGCAACAACGCAGCAATGAAATATTTGATGCGATGCAAAAAAATAATCGAATTTTCCGGGGGCTAAACATTCGGGGATTCGGTTTGCGCTGAAAAATGAACTTAGATCATAAAAATAACAGGATTCACATAAAACATACTAAAGCAAAGCTCCTGATATGTAGAAACCAGCAGATATCACGACCCACCCGAAGCCTAACTCCGAGAGTACTTTGTGGGAGCCCTCAGTCAGTAGGCAATGAGTGACAGGAATGATCCCAGCGAGACCGAGCCCGATAAAGACACCAGTTCGGGCGCCGCGATGCGTTGGTTTGGCGTAATCTGGATTCAAAACAATATACGCAGCGCCTGGATCTGAATTGATGGGCTGCTCGACCCTTTTTAAAAATTCCACTGACCGAGACCGATAATTGATATCGACAAGATATACAAAATCTGCAAGCGGGGATGGCAGAAGAAACCAAAATGAAGGGACGGGTAAAATGACCCTGTTAATGTCGAATAAATGACTTGACGTAGAAACAAGTGTTTCAACAACCGACTGTGAGGATAACAATGCCCGAGTAGTCGAGTGCGTGGCAACGAGCGGCAACCTAGATATGAGATCGATCGTGTGTTCGTTGTATTCAAGTTGATATGCACTGCGTTGAGGCCCCCCGTAGTCAGAGGTGCGACTACAGCCCGTAATAACGGACATAGGGCTACATGAGCCTACCTCTGACTACTGTGTGCAGGGGTAGGAGGATGTAGATCCATGTAGATACTTCGTCTACGGCAACCCGTATGCCAAGCTCCGTACGCGTAGTCAGACTATGACTACGGAGGGCCTCAACGCAGTGATGGAAAGTGTACCTTTTCAGAGTGACAGGTAGAAGTGTGAAAAAAGGCACTGGCAGAAAGACAAAAAATTGCCGACGACAGGAAGACGGCGATTGTAATGGAATCTGTCCAGGTTGTACCAGGGTATTGTTTCAGATACGTTTCTTCGAAAGTGGCCAAATGATATGCAAATAACGCAGCCGCCCATAAATGGGTGTGGATATTGACTGAGTGAATCGCGGCACAGTTTAGTTCAGCAATGCTCAATAGATAGACACGAACCTGTCTCGTTGTGAAGGTCTAGTGCCTCAAAATCGATGAGAGTACGGTCAAGAGCTCCATGCGCTGCTTACACGCATATAAGGAAGTGAAGCATCCCCTCCAATGATCTTGGATTCTGGTCGGCGGAGGAAAGTCAACTGAAAGGGCGTTGAAAGGTATACCGGACGTCTTACTGCCGATAACCAAAAAAGAATGTACTCGTTGTCCTTGCACCATTCGGGAAGTTCTTGGTAGCTAATGGTTTGTGCAATTGGATGGAAAGTGACCGGGGCCGGAGGCTCTACAGGCAACGCTGTTCTGTTTCGTATGGATGTTGACATGGTGGTCGTCAGTTTCTGTGTTATGGCAGGCTGGGGTCAATATTGACATGTGTTTTTCGGCGCTCACATCCCGCGCTTGCATATTTTCTGCCGCTACCCAATGGACTTACGGGTTAGACGCCTACGCATAATTTTTGATCCCTTGACAAAATCGTATCAATTTTGTCCATAGTTACCTTCAACCTTTCAACAATGCAATCGGCCCTAGCATCTCCCTCTTGCCAGTGGCTTAGTTGGTAAAGGGTCGCACTCGTATACATCGCATTGCGAAGATCAGTCATTCAAATCGGCTAGAGGGAACGTCGTGGTCGCATCTTTTTGCATCGCTGTTCCGGGGCGGAATCACGGGGATTTGGGGATTGTTTCGCAGGTGGTGGCTCGTATTTGATCGGGATACAACTTGGACACAACTATTTTGCTGCGATGGAGTAGACCGCAGAGATTCCACCAATAAAGACAACTTGAAGATGCTCAAACTATTGTTTTCATTATCAGAGAGATGATGGCTCGGCCGATTGAGTGTTGAGTGGTAGTATTGTATTGACTGTGATATATCATGATATAATATTCCGGTTCCCTGAATTAACGCTGCACGGATAGACGAAGGGCTTCAGAGACATATAATATCTGCTGAGCAGCAGGCAGACCTCGGGGACCGCCAGCACAAAATTTTATAAAGCGCATTTGGAAAAGGAGAGCATGGAGAGCTCGTCAATTAACTACCGGTAGGAGACGGAGGGTTGAATATGAAGTGGCCGAGGGAAAGCATCAGTGCAAGGCGACACCAGGGGCCATGAGGTGCATATATTTCCGCTGCCACATGAGTTTTGAATAGCAATTGGCGCAAAGTTTAGCTGTGCGTGGGACACGAGGTTCGAGAAATTGGGCGATTATCGAGTGATTAGGCACCTCGCCGTCAACGACTCTTTCCTGTCTTTGTGTCAAAGGCGCTTCGATTGATTCCAGGAATTAATCAAGAACTTGAAAGAAAGCGTCGACGCCTCTGGGAATATATAGCGATACAGGGAATCCAGCGTGCTGCACGGCGGAGGTCCGCAATCCGATTACACCACTGAAGGGTGATCCCCGCGGTCGTGTCACCGGCTCCGCGAGGGTAAAGTGCGCGCGCATACGAATGGCCAAGTAGATCAGACAAATTAATGAAATCCAAGAGCTGTTTTAGCTGGATGAACCCCAAGATCATGGCCAGCCGCGGAAAAAATCAGAAGGCAGGGAAAAAGAGACCGGACAAGGTTGCGGGACACGGAGCAGCTACGGCTCCGCTAGACACACGAAATCCGGAGAAATAGACAAGATTTATGCCTGTCAATAAGGGAAAGTTCTAAGAGTTAAAAACACGCTCGAATGGAAGCTGCACCTAGAGGCAAAGGTAGATGAGAGATAAACTATTGCAGTCATTTTTTCGGAGGAGCATCTTGGAACCATTGGGAAAATCCACGGCAGGGTTTACTCAATAAATGTGTCCTGGGAGTTGCCTGGGAGCGCAAAAGTCTAAGACGGTGTGAACGGGGTTCAAAGGTTGGCGGCGTTCTTGAGCGAGTCAGAGAAAACACAGTCATGTGTCATAGAAGAGGAGGTATGGTGAGAGGAGACTGGGAAACGAGCTTGAAGCTTGAAGATGCGCAATTGAGGTAGAGCAACCAAAAGAGCACGCAAGTCCCGCGGGGTCTCATGGAGCAACAGAATGGTCACAGTCGACCCCATCTTTTGGCACAAAAAAAAAAAAAAAAAACGAGACCGAGATCGGGAATGGGGGCTTGGATGGTGCTCCAAAACTCGAAGTGAGTCGTCGAAGACGAAACATCAATGGATCGGAAGGAGTCGGAGGTATAAGAATTTGACCCGGTGTCGCCCGTATATAAAAGGAAGAGTGACTCAGACTCCTCTTTTACCACACGGCGGACTGAAGGCCGCGACGCTCGTTCCGCACAGGACTGTCTGGTCCATATTCACGAGCGGGCCAAGGTCTGAGTATTCCAGTCCCCCTCGATTGGCCCCAGCGGGGTCCGACTTTAATAGTCGAGCGGCGTATCAGAAAACCATCTATTCTTTGATAGTCTCGAAGATCTTCTTTCGAAGGGAGAGCTTGGAGAATGGATTTGGAAGTCGTCGCGGGGATAGGGCGGTGTCTTCATCTTGCTCTTCCATGTTTTTCTATCGGCGCCCAAGGTGTTCTCTTCGGAGAATGCTAGGAGGGACCCTGGGCACACATCGTGTTCAGCCTCTCCTCATCGTTTCACGATCTTGGGTGACGCCGCACAGAAGTGCCTCGCTCCAACTGCGCCTAAAATGGCTGCAACCTGGCCACAGAACAACCTGGACAATTCAAATCGCCCGCCTCGACGCCTCGCACGGCATGTACACGACACTGGGAGCCCACAATGCGGTCACACGTCCCTTCGCAGTCTGTACCTTGGTCAGGGATCGCCAGGAGCCGGTCAAAGACACCCGCAACGGGACAGGTCTCAGAGGTGCTTTTGTGCGTCGTTCGGCGTACGAGGAGAATCATGGAGCTCGGGGCACGGCCAAATCACCGTCCTTTAGTGCACTTCGCGGCACACGTCTATCGATCCGTCTCGCGAACGGTGAAATATCGTGTAACTCGATTCAGACTACTCTTTGTCTGCCGTGTGCAAAACAATTTTTTCCTTCCTTCGCTCTCTTCGGAGAAGTTCTTTATCTCTGTTTTGCAACTGGACTCTGTAAGTCTTGTTTTCAAACTACTATCCATCTCGAGCTGAATTCCATCTGCTGCCCTGCGAATATTAAGTATCCTATAGATGTGGGAGCTCTACGGTAACAAGCTAGAGCACAACTCGGTGGAAATGCACCCTGTGCGATAAGATTAGTCTGACACGACCGAAGAAGTCGTAAATAGAAAGATACCGCGATCTGTTATATAGGAGCGTAGATGTCCCCAACGTACCGTACAGCAAGCGATCGAGGGAAATTGTTAATATTTTAGCTGGGAAATCGTCCGCTTCAAGAAACCGTATTGATCTATCGACAGGAGAGGCAATACAACAACCCTAGATTCAACAACCAAAGTCAGTACTTGGTCGGATTTAGTCTTTTATTGTCGTCCGCAAGTTCAGCGCGAAGTGAGGGGGCGATGTCGTCTGCCCATTCGCCAAAATTAGCAAACGGGTAGAAACGCTGAGCGAAACAAACCATACAGTGATCCCGACGCGGCCGTAGTAGAGACGTAAGTCTCTCGTGGAAAGACATTCCAAAATCAGAACTCGCACATTGCTTAATGAACAGCATGCCGCTGGTAAGAATTGGATAGATTATACTAATACTTGGACTTGGGATTATACTGTAATCCTTTCCCATCAGGTCTTGGGGGGAGTCGTACTTGGGTACAGCATCCGGGGAGCTGGAAGAAATATCGGGGCCTGTCGCATTGTCTTCGCACTTCTGGAGCTCAAGAAGGACCGAGAGGGAACGCCTCGAAAAATACCATATTTGGATGAAGGAGGATCTCTGTTTGTCGCAGTTTGCGCAGTTTGATGGAGTGCTGATCCTCTCTTTCCACCAACATGTCTTCCTCAATGGAGTTGCGTGCGCGAATTACAGGGCTTTCAGCTGCTATAGACCTTCAATGGCAAAATCCCGGATGCCTAGAGATCAGCAGAGCCAGCGCTCGGCGCGAACTCAACGCCATTTGCGACCCAATGGCGCGCTTGCCGTTCGAAATCTCATCGGATATATTTGTGCTTTGCCTTCCCGAATCTCCTCGACCCGATTGTCACAATGCCCCGCTGTTGTTTCTCAATATATGCCATTTGTGGAGCGACATCGCATCAGCCACACCATCTTTATGGGCTGCGGTCCGTTTCGATTTCCCTCGGGTCTCGAAATCCAAGGTAATTAATTCGAGACCTGGGCTCCGCTCCAGCGGGCAACCTCCCTCTCTCTCTTTCCCTTCATGGACACATCCCCGACGGCGCCAGCGTCGGGATTAAATACGCCATGCACACCAGGTGCAGATTTTGGAGCTATCCGTCCCATACGCCAGGCATTTGCAACGAGCAAGGGCGCCGTTTCCCAGCCTGAAGGAACTGGCACTTTCTGCTGTGGACTCTGTCTACTATTCGGAGGATGAATGCCTCGAAATATTGCGCTGCTCGCCGCTGCTCACGGAATGCGAATTCGTCGGTATGGGAGACCGAAGCAATGTCACCTCAATCCCTGACGCATCAATAAGTGCGAGACCTGCGACTTGGAGGACGAGATGGTCACAGCAACAGCGCGCGCATTCTGCGACATCTTACGTTGCCCGCCCTCGAGAGCCTCTTCCTCTCAGAGTTTGACGTCCTCTCCGAGGACTTCTTTTCCTTCTTGGCCTGGTCCTCACCACCACTACAGTCCCTTTACATGTCTGGAGACAGAGATATATGGGATGTAGCATATTTCCGCCTCGTCCTGGGTTTGCAGGACCTCACTTTAGACATCTGGGGCATCATCGACGAGGCTGGGGTCCTCGAAATAATGACCTCTAGCCATAACCTTCTTCCGGATCTTCGTAATCTCACCATTCACAATTATCTTCCTCAAGCACATTATCGTTCATTGTGCGACGATTTTGTTGGGCTGCTGAAGGCCCGATCCACCTCTCGCAAGTGGTCACAACTCCAATCTGTGAAACTTTTCTTCAAGGAGTATGAGGAGTATGTCGCACCCGACGCCGACGTCGTCATGGCTCTGCGACAATTTGTGGGAGAAGGGATCCACATTCACATTGGTCTAAAGAATCAGAACTATATTTGAGGTACGTTAGCCTCTTTCGATCCCTGGCGAATACAATGGTAAAGTTCTTTTTAGTAGTATCACCTTTATTTTCAAGATTAGGTTGGCATACAGCGATATCCGGCCCTTCTGTCGTGTTTGATTGCCTCTTCGAACTCTGAAATATATATCTTACGGATTCTCGAGTAAGCGACGAAAATACATGTATATACTAGTAGCAGGTACAATACAATACAAATGCTGCCTTGGTCCTTGAAGTCCTACGAGATATACACTCTTCGAAGAGCGGAGAATTTGCAGGTGACCTTGCTCCGAGGACACGTTACCATTCCGTCATTTTTCAAAGACATCTCTTCCATTGCCTGCATTTAAGTCGTGAGCAGTTAATGGCGTAGAAACACATGATTGGACACGCACCTCTCTTGAATAAACATACCCAGAGTCGGGGAACGCAAGAGGCATGTTATCGGCGTCCATGATTTTCCCGGTGATATAGCACACGATGGTCGAATTTGCGTGGTGGCTGAACGGCACCTCCTCGGCAAGCTTGCCAAGGCCCTGGGAACCTGACCCGGCCTCACCGTCGCACACGGGGCAGTCAACGTTCTTGGTAGCAGTGCGCGTAACATGCGGGGAGTTTGAGGGACGCAAGACCTGCGTAGAGGCTCAAGTGCAGGAGTGGCTCGGTAGGGAGGGTGTTCAGGGAGTATATCGCCTGGCGGAAGGCGTTAATAAGGGTCGGCCAGCGGGCGGGATCGTATAAGCGCTGAAGGGAGTTTTTCAGAAGAGCATGATAGGAAATAAGAGCGGGTGTACTTTGTATCGTCCGTATGAAGTGCTGGGGAGAACCGCGAGCAATGCCAGAGCTTGCTGGATCTGATCCAGGTGGGTTTCTTGCCACGGAACAAGATGCTTTTTCGAATAGTCGATGGCTTCTTGGCGTCTACCAGCGCGCGCGAGCTCTATATATTCTTGGAGCCGGAGGTCGAACTCCAGCGTGCTCTGAAAATGAATATTTGCTCAGAGCGCAGGCCAGCCAAAACGACTATGATGCGCTACCTTCATCTTTCGAAGTGCGGTCTTGTTTTCGCTGCACCATGCGAGGGCTTCCGCGCAGCTGTGCCGCGAAAGAGCGCCCTCTATCCGCTTGATGTCGCTAAAGAGGTCAATGTCGACCAAGGTCTGCCGTCGGGGATGAGTAAATTTTGCGTTGGCAGAGCAAGGACGGCGACGCACCTCGATGTGCTTCTCCTTCGCAATCATCCTCGCCGTCTTCTCCTTTCCATTCCTCAGCGCCCAGTCCACCAACCACCGATCCAACCGTGTATCCGCCCAACGGCCGAACTCGGGATCACTGGCTGTCGGAATGTTCTCTACTGTGGCCAGGTGCTGCAGCCTCTCGCGAATGACATCCTGTGTGGGTTTACCGGCGGTGTCATGGAGTTCTGTGAGCTAAATAGACCAAGTAAGCACAGGAGGCAAACGAGATGCCCGCCCCGACCTTGCGTTTGAGATTCTCCACGGTGCTGATCATAGCGTCAATGGATTGGATGGCTGTCTCTGAACTGACGCCAGTAGAAGAAGACTCCTTCACGAGGTCGGTCGTCGACGCCTGAACAGCTTTGAGGTCGCGTTCGACGTGTCTCTGCGTTGTACGGAACACTTTCCGATAATTCTCGAACGGGACCTAATCCGCAGATTGAAAGGCGGGAATTGAGAAGGGTGGAATAACGTACCCGAGCAAAGGGTTGCTCAAATAGCAGGATCCCATCGACATTGAGTTTGTTGGCCATGAAAGCGACTGTCAAGGAGCGGAACTCGGGCCGACGACCTGTGGTAAACCGGTTCAGTTTGTCAGTTTGGTTTGCCTGAAGAATTTGGTTCAGTTGCAAGGACCTTTGCGCAAAAATGAGATGTCTTTGCGGGTTGGCCTTCCTGTAAATCTACAGACGAGTAGAATTGGTAATAACTGCTACAGTACAGTAAATACTAATATTAGGCGACTCGGATGGAAAGAACGATTTGAGAGGCCAAGTTCCCCCAGAAGGAAAGTAGCATCAAGCACGCAGATTTGGGGTGAATGAAACTGTCCAGAACCGAAATCATCGTTTCGACTCAGCAACAAAGTAGCTTGTAATACAGACCTTTGCTATACTTGTGACTCTTCCTCCCAAAATTAACGCGCATGGGGTCTCTCGCAAGTCGGCGGAATGCCGCGAGAACGTGATCATCGAATGCCGAAGGTGCAAGAGCAAAGATAAGTCTGATAGATGCAAGTCGCGCACACCGGATCTCGAGCAGCCTCGCTAAAGTTTCGCAGAGGAGAGGTCCGGATAATGATCATAAATGGTGAGACTGGAGGTTTGGAAGAAGATGGGGTTCATTGGCCAACGTTTCAAGGACAAAAAACTCGTCAACGAAGGCTGGCTGGAGCTGGAGAGTGAGATTTTGCAGGCTTTGCAGAAGTTGGGAACATGCCACGCGCTGGATATCACTATCCCCACTAATGTGGAAGGACTGTAATGGTGGGGAGGATCGGGCCAGGAACGAGAGACAGTCAGAAGTCGGGATGTCGAAAAACGAAATGAGGAGGCTTTCGAGGGCGGCCAGCGTACAGCTGTGGTTGTAATCAACCTGATGGGGTCGTCCCAGTCTCAAGTGTCGGAGACTCAGATGCACCAGAAATTCGAGGCCAATACCTGGGCCCGGGTTGTAGATAGGGACGAGAAGTTCACACTCTTCAAGCAGTGGCGAGCCGCGCAGTATCTCCATAACTTCGGCAAAGTGTGGATTCTCCGATTCGGGGTCTTTGACCCAAACTTTGAGTTTTATCAAAGATGGAAACGCGTCCTGATTCGTTCTAGATTCCTGGCGGACGGACAGCTTCAAGGTCTACACCCGGTGTGCATAGCGCTTCATTCCGACGCTAAACCCCTCAGCAAAGTTTCTAGAGAGGGAAAAGGGAGAGGGGACTAGTCTCCCTGCTCGGCCGAGCCAGATCTCAAAATATCCGCTCGATTCCAACTTGGCTGGTGGAAATTCGAAACCAACCGCGGCCCATAGAGGTGGGGTGGAGAGTGCGATATTGCTCCACAAATGACATATATTGAGGAATTAACAGTGGGGCGCTGTGGCAATCGGTCAAGGAGAGTCGGGAAGGAAGTATATGAATGTATCCGACGAGATTTCGAGGGGCAAATGTGCCATCAGATCGCGAATGACATTGAGCTCGCGCCGAGCATGAGCTCTGCTGACCTCTACGGATCCGGGATTTGTTACAGCAGCCGAGAGCCCTGTGATCAGCGCAAAAAGCTCCATTGCGGAGGAATGATTGGACAGAGAGATTCTCTGGGTGGCAGTGTTACGCGATCAATCCGAAGATCAAGCCTTCGAAAATGAAAGTCTAGATTTTATGGGCAGTATTCAAGTACACAAGACCCCAGGTCGTCTCAAGTGAACGGGACTGCGGTACCAAAGTCCCCACAGGTCAATGCGTGACGGGGATACAGGTCCTTGTATTACAAAGAATGAGAGACTTTGAGCCGCGGTCGAAATTATGATCAGCGCGCATATTTTGGCTATCCCGTCGCGGAATCACCTGGCAAATGTGGGAAATCGAGGGCACACGCTTGTTGTGCTGTGCAATTTTCTTTTTCGCAATACGACCCACAATGAAAATTACAACGAGTATTCTATTGTACGGCTTGAGTAGCCGCAGCCTCTCTCCGTTGTTTCCGCCATGCCGAAATTTCCTTTACCGCCGTTGCCGCCAAGGGGATCATCGCACTGGCAAACAAAGGCGTGTATACGGCGTATTTGTGTTCAGCCGGGAAATATAGTAGTGCCAACATGCCCGGGTTGAAAAATGCCCGCGACGCAAGGGTGAGAGCATCGGCAGATTGGTGCAGGGTGTGGTTCAAAGAAGTTGAAGCTGATGCGTACATCTTTAGAAAAGGTATTATTGTGAGTCTAGTCACACAAGTTCAAAAACTGGAAGACTGACCTGATCAAGTGCGGTAAGCGAGTTTTGGATGTCACCTTTTACGTCCAGCCCGACGGGCATGTTTTCAATTTGATCTACGAGTTTGACGATGCTTTTGAGTGTGTCTTGGGCATTATCAGCGTTTTCTAATGTGCGTCGGCGAAGGAGGGCGTCTAGTTGCCAGCCTGTTAGGACTGGAGCGTCCGTGTGCACATCGGGGGGGTAAATTTGGAACACCAAGGAGAGCGAGGAGCTGGTTGGCAAAAGTGGAGAATACAGAATTGAGCGCGGATTGAGGGAGTGGGGTATTGTCTCGCTGCTCGGAGGGTGGGTTGTAAATGACGATACCGCCCCATTGTGGGAAGAAGGAATGCAGAGGGAGGAAGATGGGAGGCCTGAAAAAGACGTTAGGAAAGTACGCTTGAGATATTAGACGCACCATTCGAATCGAGAATTTGTAAGGGTCTGCGGGAAGCTGAGGGAATGAACACGATGAAGTGGAGTACAGGGTCATTGGAAACGCTAGATGCTGTTGCATTGCGCATTGTCATTAGAAAGCAACTCAAGAAAAAAGAGAAAAAATGGAATTACAAAGACTCCACTCCGCCGAGTTGACGAATACCGTCAAATCTTCCGGGGTTAGGCCGTAGCTATCTTGGATGGGCACGGGGGAAAACGCCAGCGGTGCGTGAAACTGAACTTGACTTTCAATGGTGAAATTGTGCAGAACAGAGAGACCGTTGAGGATTGGCGATAAATGGCCTGGGTACAAATCGAAATTAAGGCAAAGTTATGATGGCTAGACAGGACAACGAACGAGAAATAGCGCCAGAGATATCCCAGCCGGAGATTGCACTGCCTGCAGCAGCATCCTCGTTCAACAACGTGAATGCCAACCGATACCGTGGGGAATATTGAGCGACACGGTGCGCATCGGTGGGCGGAACAAGAAGAACAGATAGTACATCGGCCAGCATTGGCACTGGACGTAAAATTAAAGCTTTAAAATCTCAAGAACATCCTTTGGGTCTTACATGTTCCGCCTCGCACAGGATATGTTAGAAGTCTTTCGCTGGCAAGCGGAACGCCTTCAGCCACTTGAACGGTATATGAATCGACGGGTTTATCCGCATCTAAATGAGATATATAAGATAACTTTCGTGTGGTTGTGGTGTCAATACACACCGTTCTGGTTGCGTACTTTCACATCAAGCCCTCTCCATGCTTGTGGTGACCTCCGGATGCGATCATCCATAAGCTGTTGCAGTGCGGCAGGTAGAGATGCGTCCTGGATGCTCTCGAGCGTGATTTGCACTGGAAAACGCAGTTGGTTGCCAGCTTGAGCGTCAACTCGAGCAGTGGGCAAAGAGAGACGTTCAATGCTGGTTATATGCCACCATAGCGGTATTGCGGCAATAATAACGACCCAATATGATGCTATTATGAGTCTCCTGTTGAAGTCGAACTGATAGAACAGTCTGGAGGGGTCCCGGAGCGTTGTACCCTCGGGATGGACATGGGGTGGCATGAATGTGTTTGTTTGGTTCAGTGGGCTATGCGCAACAGTTCTGTTTGCGCAGCCTTCCTTCGTTCAACCACCACATCCAACTCATAACCTGGAAGTCCCCCCTTCTTTCAGTAGCATTCAATCTCTCGGAGCTTTGGCAACAGACTGCAGGCTTGGGAGTTGACCTCGTGCAGCAAAATCCCTCTGGAGAGCGTAATCTCGGCTCCTGACTTGCTGGCGTACGCGTATGATGTCTGGAGGCTACCCATTTCCTCATGCATCATCTGCCAACATGATACCACTACAGCCTCGTCGTGCATCTGGAAGCATGCCTCTGTCATACGATGTCAGCCAATGACTTCCGCATAACTTGTTATTTCTTTTGCTTACCCATTTCATCTGCTTTTATTTGATGTTTAGAGACCCATGGCTACTCTTCCTCCTCGAAGGTCTCCGTCTCCTGGGTCACTGCGACGATATACGCCGTACGAGGATTTTCCGGGGTCTAGACCCGCCCCGGCATATCGAGACTATTTTGCTCCCCGACAGAATTCGTACCGACCGGATTCGCATGCTTCCCGCGGCCCACCAAGTCCTCCGCGCTATGATGGTCCTCAGCCTGCGGAACTATACCCTTGGGATCCTCTTCCCCGGCAACCGCCGAATAAGACTTCTTGGCCGGACAGACGAGCTCCAACACTGTCCCCTACTTCGTCTGTCATCTCTCGCGACAGGGTTCGCAGCGATCCAACAAGGATGTTTGAACCCTCCGATGCTTGGAAACACTCTCACACTGACCGGCCCTCCTCCAATCAAAGGTACAGCCTTACATTTATTTCACTGATGCAAGCCTTATCGTGCAATGTTTCAGTCCGAAATCTGGTTCAGTTGAAAGACAAGGAGATCGAGTGCGGAGCTTTCGGGATATTTCTCCGGAAAGAGCCACGCGCGGTCGCTCTCCACCTTATTTTGCTCGAAATGATCGCTATCGCCCGGATCAAAACGTCCGCGGCAACGGACGTTCAGATTTTTACCGACCGACTTTTGATTCCGCTCGTCAAACCAGCAGCGGCTTTCGACCAAATGATCGTTACAATGGCAGCCCTCGTCGAAGGGCTTCCAGTCCAGTATCAAGTTCACGATCCAGCCGGTCTTCCCGCTCTCGGTCCCGATCACGTTCGCGCTCGGCATCGCGCTCGCGATCGTTTTCTGGGGCACCTAATTCCCTGCGTAGCCCTAGGCGCGACCGTCGATCGACATCGAGCTCCGACAGACTTGGTCCGCCGACGTACAAAATCGCGATCTAGTTCGCGGTCATCCATCGCTTCTACGCATGTGTCTGACCGTCCTCCATCGCGCGGGATGTCTCCGGCGACTGTCCCAATAGCGCCTGGTGCCGTGAATGGCCAGAAAACATTAGTATTCTCACCGACAAGCAAAGTGATCTCCTCAACTCCCAGATCCAGACCCGATTCGCCCTCGGATCCCGTGGGCGAATTGACCCACGGACCATCCCCTACCCCATCCCCCATCCCTGGGATACATAACGCTCGCACGTCGCAGACAGTGACTGTGAATGAACGCCTTGATATTGCTGCTGATTGCGACTCGCAGCAGCCTCTCCTCGAGTCTCCGATCCCAATGCCTGGTCTAGGTAATACGCTTCGAGACTTAGATGTAGACCACTCGCGTCAGGGTGATGTTCATGTAGGAGAGCAGTCAGACGAGCTTCCAGGTAAGTTAATGTCGTACACCCGCATGCCGGTTCACGCTGAGGCTGTTCGTTCAGCTTCGCCTCTGAGTGAGCAGAAAGCGGAAGCCGCGTTATTCGAGGTGGTCGACATTGTGGACGTGAGCAAAGTAGGTAATATCTGTTGGTGTGATTCCCATTTCTAATCGCTCCTTCCTAGCCAAAGACTACAATGCCCACCTGGGATGTAATGCCGACGGTACCAGAACCACCGACCTTTGGCCTCGCTACACCGCCGCCCGCACCCATGTCTATTAACGGCGAGCTTTCTCCGCAGCCCGGTGCTGCGCCTTCCCCAGAGCCCGCGGCGGCGCTTGCCCTTAAACCCGTCGCCGTACCGCCCCTTGAAGCCACCGCCTCGCCTCCCGTCGCCGCGCCTGTGTTGGAACCCGTTGCCGCGCCCGTCGTGGAGCCCGTTGTCGTGCCTGTCGTGGAGCCCGTTGTCGTGCCTGTCGTGGAGCCCGTTGCCGTGCCCGTCGTGGAGCCTGTTCCCGTACCCGACTCGGAGCTCGAGCTGGCTGCCGAATCTACCCCGCAGCCTGCCCCTTCTTCTCCGCCGCAGGTCATCGCCGTTCCTACGCAGCCTCAGGCAGAATACATTTTTGAAAACATACCCCGTCTGGCCGACGCCAAGTCTATCAACGATGCTTTGCGGACCGTCGTAATGACCCGACTTCTCCGAGATAACCAAACTCGAGACGAACGCATTAACCCGATCCTTATCGAAAACCTCTCGATCGCGCAGCCCTCCGCAGTTGAAATCTATAGCTCTAAGACGCAGGACCAACTTATTGAAGAAGTCTCCGTGCAGCGCTTCAATCACGGCATCGATGATCCTTTTATTGCGGCTAAATCTTGGCTCACTGCGCGTTTCGAGAGAAGACGATCGGAACTTAGCGCGAAAACGGAACGCCTGCAGCTTGAGTACCAGGCACTTCACCAACGCTGGCGGCGTCACTGTGATATCCTCAATCAGCAGGCTAAGCCGGTCGAGCCGGTGGAAAATGTCCCAGCATCTGGTCGGACGACTCGGCGATCCGCAGCTATGGGCGACACTGTCCGGTCTGATCTGGAGATGGAGCAGATTATTGCCAGCCTAGGCTACGATGAAGCCACAGACCCGAATCAGCTGTCGACCAGGAATCTTGCCGTCATCCCAGATATGATTTCCGTGACTGGCGAGACGCAATACACCTACGACGACACCAACCATCTGGTCGAAAATCCTAGCGAGTACTATGCTCCGTGTACAGGGATCCACGACTGGACGGACGCCGAGAAAGAGCTGTTCTTGGATAAATACGCCGCATTTCCAAAACAGTTTGGAGTCATTGCCGAATTCCTTCCGAACAAGACCGCCTCCCAATGTGTCGATTATTATTATCTACATAAGAAGAAATTGATCGACTTTCGCCGGGTGGTCTCGCAGTTCGCGCCTAACAAGCGGAGGCGGCGGAGAACTGGGAAGCAGAAGGGCAATGGGCTCCTTTCTGATATTCGCCAGCACGATGCCGAGGTCCATGGTGATTTCGACGATTCACCTTCCTACACTGGCCGGCCTACCCGCGGGAGACGGATCATTGCCCCTGAACCCAGGAAACCCTCTGCTCGTCGTAATGCGCTGCAGTTGGAGGACGCCACTACGGCGACTCCGACGCCGGAACCGGAAGCGCGCCCGAAACGCCGGCGTGCCGCCGCCTCAAGTCGTAGCGTGTTATTCCAAGACGATATGGATGACGATACCGTGAGTGGCTTCGTCACTCTTTGATGTACTGTGCTGAGTAGGAGATGCAGGATGGTGAACCCAAAAAGAAGGCGAAGCGTGGCCGCAAACCCAAGTCTGCAATCTTGGACGACTTCGCCACCCCGATTCCCACACCTCCGATTACGGATATCGATGCGTTTCCTATTCCGGACCCCATCCAATTGTGGTCAAATGACGACAAAGGTTCGTTAGGTGATCCGCTGTGTTACCTGACCGACCTACGATAATCCTAGCGTTGTTCCTTGACCTCCTTGCGCAACACGGCGAAAACTTCAAGCGTATTGCAGTGGCGATGCCGAATAAGGCAAGTGTGGTGCAGTGTGTAGTTGGTTGTGCTTCAGCTAACGCGATGGCACAGACTTCCATCCAAGTCGCGGAATACTTCAAGGCAAATTACGCCGAGCTTGATCTGGCGTCAGTTTTAGCAAAAGCGAAGGGGGGCCGCAGTCGCAGACGTCTCAATTTCTGGTCGGACGTCGCCTGTCGACACGACGCTGTCGTCTGCTCCTTCGCCTCCAGCCTCCGTGGCTGACCGCCCTGTCGATGAATCTGCGGAACCTAACTCGAACCCACCACCGCAGAGCGACGGCACCCCTGCTCTGGATCCAAACGCCATGTGGGATAGTATGGATCCTGGTTCTGGCGCTCGGACTCCGGCGGCCAACGAGCCCCCCCAGAGCCTCCCCTGGCGTCGAAGCCAGCTCTTCCGATCCTTCTGTTGCTGGTCGTGCATCAGGTCCCAGACCTGCCTCTGTCCCTCGAGCTGCTCCGCCTATGGCTTTTCTTACGCGTGAAGCCTCCGCTGTGGAGGTGAGTTTGCAGTTTATTAAGGGAAGGCACTGCTAATCTTCCCGTTCAGACCACTCCTGGGTCAAACGCCTCGGCTTCCGCATCTGCCGACACAAGCGCTGCTGATCAGCATGCTGCTAAGCCTGAAGCTTCGGACAAGGACGCCGTTCCTCCAACATCTTCGTTCGAAGCAACCAAATACCCTATGTCCTCTCTGACTTACGATCCTATATGGGGTGGCTATTATGACCCCAATAGTGGCACTCGTCCGACCTTTCCCCCCACCGAATCATTACCCCGAGGGCGGCGCCCCGACACGCCCATATTCTCCCAGCGGGCCAGTGCCGTATCCCGCTCCGATACAGCCCCCTGCCCGACCACCACCCATGACCTCCTATGCCGTGCCGTATCCTTATTATATACCTCCGCCGTATCCGTCTACCTCGTACCATCCTTATAGCTCTTACAAGTCATGACACAATTCGGTCTCCCGACCGCGACCACAATTTTGGCACGACACTAGAGGTCGAACTATTTAAGTTTAAATAAGTACTCAATTTGTTGTATTGTTACAAGTTCTTACCATTTCCTCGAGGCTATTGCGAGCGTAGGTTTATAGGGCGGGAACATTTTTGTGTGATGTATTCCATGTTTCGTGCTTCTTAGTTCCCGTTGTCCAAGACACAACGCACACTTCTATTTGCAACTGATTTCTGTGTATAGCATTTGGAGGTATCAAGAACGTTGTAGTAAGAAAATCTGACGCGTGTTATCCCCTCCAGCTCTTCGAGGTAGGCCTCTTGTGGCAGCAGCATCGGAGCGCACAATACCAACAACCCGGTTTGTGTTCTTGGTAGGTCTGAGATGATGTTAGACGAGTTGCTGGACGGTGGGCTGGTTAACTGTGCAGCCTGAACCTGGCCCCAATGGCCAGGAAATGGCTTGGCCGGATCCTTCTTCTCCATTTTTGGCGCAATTAGGCACTTGAACCAGGTCTTCCCGTGAGGACAACCTCTGCCGCTGCCCCGATGATCTGTTGAGCACAATGATCAAATCTGTAGGTTGTCGATGCGCTTCGACAGTGCCAAATCTTCAGCTAACTAACTCAAAAGAAATGTAGACTATAAGCGACCATAGTTTTTTTTTTACGGGTTTTCACAAAGGCCCAAGTCCTCAGTGCAGATACCAAGATACCTGCGTGTCCCCAAGGAGCTTGCTTAGGCTATGCTCTCCATAGCAGTGAATGGGGGGGAACGGAAGCCAACTCTTGTAATGGAAGTCAACGATCCCCCCAAAATGAGAATCATGGTGTTTCGGCCACCCGAACCGTCAGAATCATTCAATAAAGTACAGGACTCTCTTTTTCGTACCAATTCAGAAATCCCAACATGCTTGCACGAAACATCAAACGGGAAAAATGACGATAGCAGGAGTAAAAACATTACAATATATAGCATTATCCATCCATCCAGATCCTACGTCTCCTTGTATTAAATCCATCCTGCTCCTAGTCACCAGAACTTCCCAAAGACACTCCCCCTTCCGCTCGGCCCAAGGAGCATCCCAACGCCCTCCTGAATCGCGACACTGACAGGCCGCATCGGCGCGGCGTCGAAGACATGCGGCGCGGGCTGCGGGAGAACGGGGGGCAGTCAGCCTCGGGTGCTCCAGCTCGCGTTCGTATATGGACGCCTGCCGCGACTCTGCGCCGAGCTGCGTGAACTGTGGTTCATCGAACCCGCGACGCGCTCCTCGCAGTCGGTGTAACACCTTGCGAATAATAATTAGCACTTCATGTTTTAAAGGGAGAGTTTGGGTTTGGATTTTAGGTACGCACCTGCTCATAGAATGCAATCTCCCCATCGAGATGCTCCTTTGTGAGAGCGGAGAAGTCCTCGTTCTTCTGCGTGTGGTAGGTCTCCATCTCCGCCATCGTAGTGTTCAGGACCGTCTCGCACCGCCCGGCCATCTCGCTGTCAGTCTGTGGAGCAGACTGTCAGACAAAACCAGGTGCACAAAGGAGTTGAGTGCGAACCTGTTTATCGGTCGCCGTGGCTTGAGAATATCGCGAGAGCGTAGACCGATGGGTCGTTACCACCCCCTGATATAGAGATGATGGGTGCGCGACGCTCTTCAACGCCTCGTGCGTGACCAACTGTGTCCGCCTTGCCTGAAGTCGCAGGTTAGAACAATTTCAGTGAATCGGATAAAAAAACACACATGGTCGTCATACAGATCCGCTACGCTCTGCAGAGCGTCGGACGTCTTCTGCATCGCCTTCGTTAGTTTAAGACAGTCTACAATGAAGAGAATTAGCTTAAGTGTAATTAAAAAAGAAAGCACATACCTTGACATCCCTCCCGCCAACACCACGCTCCGTCTTCGTTCAGCAGGCCTTTGCCCTTGGCATTGTAGTCTTCCTCCTCTTCACTCGCCCCGGTGACCGGCGCCGAAGCAAGCGGTTTGGAGGTTATCAAAGACAGCAGAGAGTACGATAATAATCGTTCGGCCTTGGACATTTCTGCTCGCGAATATTGAGAATTTTTACTCGTCAGCAGCTGCAGGACAGGACGCACCGATGCGCGCCTCGCGCACGCGCCCGAAGATATTCCGCAGCCCCTGCACTCCCTTCCCAATGGCGCGGGTATGCGTGTCGAAGCGGTCGACCGCGTCCGTCGCGTCTTCCGCATCAACGTTAAATTCCGGATGGAAGACGCGCGCGTAGAACGATGGTCCAGCCGCGGGCATCGCTAGATGCTGGGGGACCAGCCGCTTCCACTCCTGGGCACATATATTTTATTAGCAAACAAGTAGAACACGCAGGGGGGAACACCACACGCACGGTGTCGCTCTCGCACCCGAGAAAAAAAGTGACGACCTCCGCATAACGCGCAACAGGATGACGAACGACGCGCGCAATATAGCGCTCAAGGTCACCGCGCCGCGCCTCGACAAAGTCTTCGCTGAAGCGCCCCGCGTATTGCTTCTCAGGTAACGGTGGAAGTGCAATGCCCGGTAGCCGCCTCGTCAGCGCCGTATGCAGGATGACGAAATGCGAGAAGCGGCGGTGGACGGTGATGCGCGTCGGGGATGACGGGGGCGAGTCGCCATCTGGCGCAGGAGGGTGGAAGAGGGAGGTCACGGCATAGATGGTGAACGCGCCCGACAAGGTCGAGGTGCGCTTCGAGGGCGAGTGAACGAGCACGCGAAAAGGCGGAAGCTTTGTCTTCCACGCAAGCCCCGCGTCGACAAAGTGGCGGTCTGCCTCGCCCAAGCCGAGCCGGTTCAGACGGTTGCGCTCCTCCTCCGTCTCCTTCTGAGTCCGAATCGCTGCTCCCCGCCTTCTCGTGTGCACGAGCCGCGTCCTCGGAGACGACCACATTTGCTGCGGTCCCCTTCAGTACCCACTCCTCCGCGCCGCTGGTAACGAAGGTCGAAAAGCGGTTCAAGCTCTTGCCGCCGAGGAGACTCTGGCGAAAGTTCGGGAACGCCGTGCGCCATTCGCCCGTGTTTTGCGGAACAATTTCCTGCGAGACGACCGACCCGCGCGGCGTAATGGTGCTGCTCGATGCCTCCCGCTGGTGCATGCGCGAACCACCTGGCACGAAGCCGGACGCGACTACCTCGGGGGCCGCCGTAAAGTCTGCGGTGAACTGAAATGGGTATGAGGAACAGCCAGTTTGAATTAGTGATATTCTGGCTTTGGCGTGGCCATGGACACCACTAATTCAGATGAACAAGGCGCACCGTGTAATATGTGCGCGGCAGGAGACCAACCTCGCCCGCTATATTCTTGACCAGGCTCCACCCGTCTGCCAGGTCTTCTTTCACGACCTCCAACTCGTCTCCCGCATCCACACTGAGCTCGCGGAACTCACTCTTGCCCTCAAAGTCATAGAGCGCACGAGCAGGTCGATTGGTTCCCTCCGAATCTTCCACCTCTGGTTCTTCATCTGAAAGAGACCCAGTGGCCTCGAGATGTTCAGTCCATGCAGTGGATGTGTTGATCCCGGCGTCGAAATCGGAAAGGGGACGTCTTTGTGCTGCCGTCGATGATAAAATCTTGGATGATTTCGGCGAGCGAGGTAGTGTATGCATCCAGATCTGGGACCAATGTCAGAACTATAGGACTAGTGCCGTAGCACCGTCTAGACTATATACGATCCAGAGGTCAATCAGAGGTAATGTGAGCTGTTAGCGGAGAGCAGGAGAGTCAGGACGAGGTCAGACAGATCGAGAAGCGAGCGGACTGATATCGCCAAACAGAGATAGGGGCGCCGATCATAATGCTGGCCTTGACTCTTCTACAGGATACAATACTATTAACATTACTCCCTTTATATGCTCCTCAAATCCTTCAAAACTTGTGCCCGAAAGCCCCTCCAAAGCTTGATGTCGATTTGGGACAGCGCAAGGGATCTTTCCCCGCCTCATCGATCTACTTGCAGTCAGGGAACCCTGGTTGGAGTTAAGTTCGGGTGGTCAACGGAATAGGGTTGTAAACGCACCAAGACCGCCCCAGCCTTGTGTGCACACACGAATTCAACACAAATTAAAATGGAATACAGAGGACGCACCTGTCCACGACGGATGGCAAGCACGGAAGTGGTGTGTCTCATCAATCTTGTGTAGCTCCTTGATCTCCTCGTCGGTGAGGTCGATGATCACAGCATTGGCTAACTTTTCGTCAGTGTGTAAACATTTAGCGGTCCACGGAATACTCACAGAGAATCCGGCTGTTGGTCACGGACTTGGGGAGGACGGTAACACCTGGCTTGTTGGCCTGAAGGGAGATGAGGATGTTCGCCGGCGTCACATTGTACTTCTCGGCGAGTTTGGTCACAATCTCGTTCGTGAGGAGCGGGGAATTATCAGAGCCAAGGGGAGAGTATGCCTATCTAGGTATTAATAAATTGTTTTGTGTAACTGCCGATGGCTCACCGTCACTACAATGCCCTTCTTCCTGCAGAACTCCAAGACATCTTCCGAGGGGCACGACCTATCGCAGATAACAATCAGGCCCGACTAAATTCCGAGCCTATCTGCGAAAGCAGCTAACGTACGGATGCATCTCAATCTGGTTGACAGCGGGAACGACCTCGGCAACGGCAAGGGAGGCGCTCCAGGAACTCAACGGAGAAGTTGGAGACACCAATCGCCTTGAGCTTATCCGGGTGACCCTTGTACAATGCCTCCATCGATTTCCAGGTGTCAAGCCAGTCGTGCGTTTTGTCTGCAAGTGCAGGCGTGTCCTTTTGTCATTGGTGCGGGCCAGTGCATGAGCCCTAGACATATATGTATCAGGTTTGCGCAACAAGTCGTTGACCTGGGGCGTACATAGGTCAAGGTAGTCCGTCCCAAGATTCTTTAAAGACGATTCAAGCGCCTCGGGGGCCTCTTTCTGGTCCGGGTTGTCGAGCTTGGTCGTTAAGAAGAGATGGAGCCGCGAGGAACACCGGACGCAGCAATGCCGGCGCCGACCTCTTTCTCGTTCTTGTACGCAGCGGCAGCTGAACCCAATCCAAGCCAGTGAGAACGCCTGCGGGGGAGTAGAAACGAAAGCAGCCTTACTGTCGATGTGGGTGTATCCATTCCTCAGGGCAAATTCGACGGCATGCTCCACCGCGCCTGGAGCGCTCTTCCACGTTCCTATCGCACAACGTTCACAACAGCATTCATTCTTTATAAAAGTCGAAGACCAACCAAGGCCAACGGTCGGCATGTCAGCGCCGGTGTTCAGTTTAACGGATTTGCTGGCAGGCATGGTTCTTGTTGTGCTTGGGGGATTGCGAAGAATGAGGGAAAGGATCCAGACAGATAAAAGACGTGCATCTCGCTTTTATACTTTCCGCCATCGATAAATATCAGACAAAGGTCACGAGGGAACCGCAGATCATACCGCGTAGATCCAATTATGCTGGAAAGGAAAAACATATCGTCCCCAACGGCTTGGATATGGGCCAAGGTAAAAGAGCGGGGAATTGTCGGACCGGCATTCGGTTCCTTCCGGGCCGTAAGTTGAACAAAGTTGAATCTCGAACGAATGCAGTTCGACATCTGAAAAAGATGTCGCTTATAGATAGGGCCGTATACACGCTTCGTGCACGCCTGGACTCGAAAGAACGACGGGAATTTCGGGAGAAAAAGTTAAGAAAAGTGAAACAAACTGGCACATGTGGGGTGGATTTGCGTGGGCCGTTGGTACGGGACTGCTTGCCATGATTAAAGCTGTGGAAGAGGCCTTTGGGCCCAATGTCGTCTAGAGAACGCGAGAACGGATGGCGAGATAACCAGGATCGCTGGAGATATCCCCAATTGGAAAGACGGAGTTAAAAGATTTTGGCCAATTTTGGCGGTGTTCCCACGGTTCAACAGCTCTTCTCATACCACCATCGACCACCGTCTAGCCCACTCAGCGAAGCACAATTCGTCCAAGAATCTATCAGCTTCACCTGCCATTCTTAATATGTCAACGCTTCAATGTCTCTAGTGCATGGCTCGAGTAAATTAGCCTGTGGGGTCTTCCATTTGGAACTCTGAGATCATGAAGACTTGGAAGGCTGAGGTATGTAGCTTCTATACGCTATGCAACCTCGAGCGCAAGAACTCAACTTAACTTGTTCGAATGTTATGAGGCTTATTCTTGACTGACTTCCTTTGCTAACGGCTGTCAATGTCCACACTGCCTTGAGGCTCTGCGGCCGGCTCAGATAAGAGCCATGTCAAACGGTACGACAAGCTTTTCATCTCCACTGTATTATCTGCTGAGTTTCCTCTATGAGCTCACGCACCAATGACGTGTTCATCACTCTCAGCCCGCCGTTCGATAAATTGGTAGAATCCACACCGGCGAGATCGAAGAATGACAAAAAGCTCATAATACTCGGAGATGGTGGTGTGGGAAAGGTATGTACTTACATCCCCGTGCCATTCGTCCACTTATAGATTTCTGGCTACTAGACCTCCATGCTCTTCACCTATTCGACTAAAACGTTTCAGAGTGAACTTCAATATTCTGTACGTGGCTCAACTATCCCAACTACAACCGAACACGCATTCCCCCTTCTCAGATGTTTGACCACGGATTTGTTCCCGGTAAAGTTGAGGAGGAGACGTACAAATTATGGCTTTTTGACACTGGCGGTACGGCTCCAGACCTGATTTCGCTTGTTCGAAACGGATTGACTTTACTGGTTAGGTGGGGAGGATTATGACCGTCTCCGCCCGCTCTCATATCCGGAGACGGACGTATTCCTCATCTGTTTCCGGGTAACACAGCGCAAGTCGTTTGAGAATATCTGGGACAAGTGGATTCCCGAAGTGCGTCACCACTGCCCCGACGTGCCATTTCTCATCATCGCCACACAAATCGATTTGAGAAATGACTCGTCGGTGGTGAAGATCTTGGCCAGACAAAAGCAGCAATTGGTTACAACCAGGGAGGGCGAGAGGCTCGCACGCGAGCTGGGGGCCGCTAAATACCTCGAGTGTTCGGCGCTGACGCAGAAGGGATTAGACAGTGTTTTCGACGAGGTGCGCTGATTTTTTCAGAGAATGACTTTGCCGGCGCTCACCGACCTCAACAGGCTCTCAAAGCATCCCTGAGCAAGTGGCCAGTAGACCTTCCCAGGCTTAAACGACGAGTGAAATGTATTGTTCTCTAGGCAGGAAGTTCAATGGTATGATGGCACAGCCTTTCAACCTCTGCAGTGTTCAGCCGATGTCAGACATGGAAGTTACCCGATGTACTGTATAGGTTGTTGTGACTTGTCCTGACTTGTCGCCACACCCGAGCTTATCTTACCTCATCCTTCTAGGTTCTATTTTTGCGCCTCCGCTTTCTGTTGCTGTGTTGCTCGGATCCGTCTGACATATTCTGCATGCACAATTGGCTGCGATTGGTTGAATCTGTCGTGACTTTTGATACCTCCTCCTGCCACCCGTCAACGTCTCCACTGCCATAAGGCTCTGCTATTAGTCTATCTCCCCAACACAATGTCAAATCACAGCGCTTTCTGGCCTCACCCACAACTTGATCACCTCCGGCCACATTCGCCACCTCTCGCTCCCCTTCTTTGGCTCCATGAATTCGATTAAACTTGTCGTCGTTGGAGATGATGCTGTGGGAAAGGTTCGTCTTTGTTTTATTGCTTCTACGTGCCGCCAAACCAATCCCGTTTGGCCCTAGACCTCCCTAATGATCTCGCACACAAGACCCAAGCACAAGTTTCCCACAGATTACGTTCCAACTGTATGTAGACCAGGTATTCTTGTACCCGCACACAGGCCCGATCTTTGCAGGTCTTTGATGCTTGGGCCGAAGAGGTTATGGTTGGACCAGACGCCTACGTACTAGGATTTTTTGACACTGTTGGTCTGTCTGTCTGCGGAGATGTCCTTTTTCACCTCGTGCTCGTGTCTGATGGCCTCCTCTAGGTCGGGGAGAACACGACCGCCTCCGCCCGCTTTCATACCCTCAGACAGATGTATTCCTCGTCTGTTTCAGTGTAGGAATGCCTGAATCGTTCCAGAATGTTAGACAAAAGTGGTTTCCAGAACTGCACCACTACTGTCCCCGCGTGCCGTGTATCTTGGTCGCGACCCAAATTGATCTAAGACACGATCAGGAAACCGTAGAGAAGATGGCCAGGCTTGGGATGCTTCCGGTCACGACCGAACAGGGCCTGAATATGGCATGCGAGGTGGGTGCGTTTAAATACGTCGAATGTTCGGCGAAGACACATCAAGGGGTAAAAAATGTTTTTGGCGAGGTTAGCTGAATCTCCTTCATTTTATATATGCTAACCGTGGTTTAATCACTGGCAGGCTATCGTTGCGGTCTCCCAGTCCCCTCTCTTCAGGCGCAGGAGAAATAAATGTATTGTTCTCTAGATGGAAATCCAATGTAATAGCGCTTCATCCCCAATGTGTTTTCGTGTTTCTTTCTGCGTTTCAAAGCACCCAGTCATCCCTGTTGTCTTTCTGCCTTTTTAAGTCGATATCGGTTGTTTCGGTTTTGATTGACGTCCCATCAATTGCAACAAAAAACATATCCCACTAATCTCCCTCTCACCGAAATCGATGACTTGCAAGATGGTGTTCCCCACCTTCTCGCGCTCATCTCGAGCTGGACTCCAACCCCCAATGTGGCCGATAACGTGACCTTACCAAATTCGACCGAACTTCGAAGTAGTGGTTGGAGTGGCGGTGTTCCTTTTTTCTCTTTGCGACTCCCGGCCTCCAGGCCAATAACCCGTACCAATCTCCGCCCTGTTCGCTCCGTTAGAGAATATGCATCGCTGTCTCAAAGTTACCGAACTTCTAGACCTCATATTCTCCTACCTCGAGCCTTTTCCTTTGACCTTAAAGTTCCTTGCGAGCCATCTCGATGACAACTTTGAGCGCCGACACACCAGTGACCTCATCGTTCTTGCGTGCACATGTACAATTTTCAACGGACCCGCTCTCGACATCATATGGAGGACACAGACGACTTTACAGAACCTCTTGCGATGCATGCCTCACGATCTCTTCACAATAGTCAGAAATAATAATAAACGCACCATGGTAAGTAATGAACCTCTTTTGACCGCAACCAGCAATATATTCTCCACAGACGCTTTGTCGGCCGATTGTCGCAGCCGATTGGGATCGGGCACTCGTGTACGCCCAGCGCGTGAGAAACTTCGGTTTCTGCGTGAATGAAGCCCAAGTCTCGCTGTCTGCCATCTTCCCCGCCCTCGCCTCGAGTCTTCCGGGTGACAAAATCTTCCCCAATCTCATTCATCTCCAGTGGTCACCCGAGGCCGATTCCGATTTCCCGTACCTCCGCCTCTTCCTTGCCCAAACAGTCACCGATTTATCTATCTCGTGCATGGGTTCGAGCTCCAATGCTTCACTCTTCACCGCGTTTGCCCTTCAATGCCCCAAGCTGACGAGGGTTAAAGTTAACCTGAAATATAAAATATCTCCGCCCTCCGATACAGACGCTTCACATACAGACGCTTCACCGATTTTATCCGAATTTACGCGGCATTTGGAGTTCGTCGAGGACCTGGGCATGTCCATTCTCGACTTTTCCGTCATTCCGCACATCGCACGCAGTCGAACTCTGCGATCTCTTCAGATCGCGGAACTTCACAATCCTCCTCCCTATTCCTCACCGCCTCTTGCTGTACCTCTATCATTTATTCGTCTAGATCAGCTGCGGCTTGAAAATGTCAGTGTCGATGCAGCAAGCGGTGTCCTCAGACTGTCTACCGACGCTCCGTTGCAAACTCTCTCGATAGGCTTGCACGAGCGTCTCAATATTAAAGCTACGGAGGTGGTTTACGATACGTTGGGCAAATGCACGCGATCCCAATCTTCCCTCACCATGCTCATGCTGTTCCATCGCGAGGTCGACTCCTCCGGCATGCACGACGGATACATGATCAGCAGCCGCGCTATGCAGCACCTTTTCTCGCTCGGCAATCTCGTTCGAGTGCTCATTCATTCCCCATGCGGATTCGACCTCGACGACGCTCTTGTGGCTCGGATGGCCCGCGCCTGGCCACAAGTCGAATTGTTGGAGCTGAGGGAGTCCGTTGCACCAGCGAAACAACCTATTACGGTCGACTGCCTCCGTTCCTTCGCCCAATATTGCCCTCGCCTGCGTAATCTGCACATGACATTCAATGCGTGCTTTATATCCAGTAACACCACCGTGGCCGTCGTTCCGCAATCGAGCCTGTCATGCTTGAAGGTCGCTCACTCCCGCTTATCGTCTCGCAATGCAATGCATGTGGCCCAGTTTCTTGTGTCTATTTTTCCCAGGCTGGCGTGCGTTGAGGCTGGCGTTCGTTATAATGAAGATGATTCCGATGAATCCGCTTGGGAGAGGAGGCAGGGAGGCTGGGATGAGGTTCAGTACTACGTCCAAGAGATCCAGCTACATGCTGCAGAGAATGCTGAAAGCAGTGGTTCAGACTCTGATTCAGATATCCTAGGGTCGACTTCGACGGTGCTACCGATCACACGCCGGATTGGCGATTCACAACGTTTGCACATCAACTAGAGTCCAGTGCTCAGCCCCTCGCGTCTCTGAAAGGCTCATCGGGAGCGATGCGGAGGTCAGTGATATCAGTATTTCTCATGGATATCTCTGATTTCCTGCGCAGTCGCCCTACGACGCACGATTGTTATTTTGGTTGGATATCCCAGCATATACCAATGCAATTTCGAGGTCGCGCTTTTTTGGTGTTCTTGTTATCTTGACTACTGCAATTGCTTATCTTCGGCACTTGACATGCATGTACCAGTATCGATAGCAGTCCCCGCACTGAGATACATAATGTTTTGCTAAATCTGGACCGACCAATACTGCGTGCTGTTCAGGCTCTCCACGCGTCCAAGCAGGTACTCGAGGTGGCGGAATGCAGCCGCCGGCTGCCACATTGGCAGCTGGTGGCCCGCAAGGAATACATCCACGAACGTCAGCCCGCGCTCCTCGTGGAACGTGCCCATAAGCCCCGCACCCGACAGCGCCTCGACATCGTTCTGTGCAGCGTCCGAATATGGCACGAAGAAATCACCTGCCGGCGCTTGCTGGAACCCGAGCGCACCGTTCCAAGTCATATTTTGGATCGCGAGCCTGTCAAAAAGGAGCAGATCCGTTATTTATTGCTTCCATTAGTAAAGTATGGCACATACAGCGTCCCGTTGGTGGGCAGCGCGAGGTCGAGCGCGCCGGTGACGATCATGGTCTTCTTCAGGCGCTCGATGACGCGCGGCAGCACATCCTCGATGACGGGCGGCGAGAGATCTGTGTCCCCGTTCGCGAACGTCGGGGCAGTACAGTAAATCCAGTCGACCGGTGGCGCGTTGATTGCGGCCTTCACGTCCGTGCGGTTGAAGTACTCAATCCCGTCCGGTGGGTTGCGCATGGTGTCCACGGGGTACGGACAGCCCAAGGTGATCTCATACGGGTAGAAACATGGGTTCATGTACGCAATGGCAATGACGGACGCGATATACATGTCACAGGCACCGTCGAAACGCGCGGACGAGGGCGAGACGGGTTGAACACCCTTTGGCGGAAAGACGAGGTATTCATTGAGGAAGGCAGTATAGCCGCACTTGTCGTCGAGCGCATCAAGTTCTGCATCGTACGTCTTGTTGACGGCAGCCACATGCGGGAACTCCTTGGTCATAGCCCGATGTGGGACTATGGACCCATCAAAGTCAGTTCAATACTTTCGCGGCTCAGATGCCCACCTTGTTGTTGAAGGTCTCGGTCGCCGATGAGCGGGTCGACTAGAAGTACCCCTTCGACGTCGAAGAATTTCGGATCCGCTGCAGCGAGCATTGCGTCGGCAATGTAGGGGATATAATAGCCTGAAACTGCGTCACTAACAATAAAAAAGCGGAAGTTAGCGGCATACCAGAATAGCTTTCTCCCGTGATATGGATCTTCCTGCCCTGCAGTGCGAATGCCTCGACGAAATTTAACCACCAGCCCAAGAACTCCTTCGCGACGTCTTTCTCATCCTGAAGCAGGCCGGGTGTACCCTGGCTGAAGCCCACGCCAACCGGCTGCTCGACATACACGATGTTCGTGAGGCGGCTCCACGACCACGGATTGTGCACTGGGCCAGCGGTCCCCGGTCCCCACACGAAAGGTCCATTTTCCTGCAAGCTTGCCGTCAGGGAAGAGCACCCTGGACCTCCCGTCAACCAAATCGTTATCTCGTTAGACGCGGCGGGGTTCGTGGACGGGAAGAACCAGAAGAAGAGTTCGCGTGTGTCGGTCCCATTTGGATCGACGCGGTATTTCTGTGAGATAGGCCGCAGGCCCGCGTAGGACTCGCCGATATCACCATCATAGAGCGGGATGTTGGTCCCGTCGACCGCAAACTCTGTTAGCACAATGCCTGGTTAGGACCACTAGTCTGGTCCGGAAGCCAATGACGCGCACGCTTAGTCGTATTGGTGAGATATTGGAACTTGGTCGATGGCGCGGAGCGCGAAAAGAAGTTCTTGGTGGACCTTGACTGTCTCTCATAGAACGCGGTGTGACTTTGGGACTGGGGATTGCGGAGGACGGCGTCCGTGCATGCCAGAAGACCCAGCAGTACGGCTACGATGAACGGAGAAGGCATGTTGGGGCTACATCAGGAATAAACCCACCTAGCTACAATATGCACGGTAGTTGCAGCCGTATGAGCTAGGCGGTTTTGGCTGATGATCATGGTAAGGAACATGAGGTCGACAGCCACAAATGGAGATGACCTGTGAATAGCGGTTTGAACTACTACTTACTCCAGAAAGGGACAAGACTTGAGGGAACGTGGGCGGTCCCGACGTAGTTGGGTTTCTCCTGCACAGAGAACATCTGAAGGGGTCGAGGCGAAGTGACAGTTTCCGAAAGCATTCCGATTCTTAACAGCGGACATGCAGCGGGATTAACGCGTGTGAGCGGCGATGATTGTGCTCAAGACGTCGACGAACGGGACCAGATCTGAGAACTGCAAAGATAATACTTTATTTATGTAACTACAGAGGTTTCGACTCGGACCGCGTTGCAATCCCGAATGTCCTGCCTTGAAATCCATTGTTTTCTAACAAATAAAATAAACAGTATCTTCTTATTGGGAATCGAAAAAGAAAGGCACCCGGTCTGATTGATATCGCAGTCACGAAACAGTCGCGGAGAGAAAGCTATGTAAATAAAATAGAATACCGACAGACGATGGTAGGTTATTCGATTGCGTGTTGTCTAGAGGACGATACAGCTGTTGGGTTTCTTTAAATTGCGTTTGCGCTTTATATCGGTGACGGCGGCCGCAATAGCCTGACGAGAACGGCAGTCAGCAGCCGGCGACGAGGAGAGCGGAGGATGTGCACACCTGGTCGAACACATTCTGTACCCCCTCATGCGTCTTCGCCGAACACTCGAAATACTTAGTAGCTCCCAACTCCCGTGCCATCTTCTCGCCCTGAGCGGTACTGACCGGTAGCTGGCCAAGCTTGGCCATCTTCTCCACGGCTCGCTCATCAGATCTCAGGTCGATTTGAGTTGCGACCAGAATGTTCGGTACGCCGGGACAGAAGTGGTTTACTTCCGGAAACCATTTCTGCTTGACGTTCTCGAACGAAGCTGGCAATCCTACGCTGAAACAAACGACGAATACGTCTGTTTGTGGATACGATAGCGGGCGCAGGCGGTCGTAATCTGCCTGGCCTACGGAACAGGCGCTCAGACCTGAATGTTCATTCAAAAATCAAGCGAGATCATCTCTGACCAGCGGTGTCCCAAAGCCCGAATGTCCAGGTCTCCGTCCCGATTGGAATGCTAACGGCATAGCTGTCGAAGACCTAGAAAGATTGAGTCTATGCGAGTAGAGCAAGGATAAGTGAACAGCGCACAGTCGGAACGTATTGTTCGGGGAACTTTCTGGTTGCGTATGAGGTGCATAGGCAGGTCTAGAGTAGTACCAAAGAGAAGGACAAGGGCTTTCAATGCGTTGCGGGGCGCAAGATGAAGCAGCGAACCTTT
Organism: Mycena venus; assembly: GCA_014462655.1. Lineage (NCBI taxonomy): Eukaryota > Fungi > Basidiomycota > Agaricomycetes > Agaricales > Mycenaceae > Glaucomycena > Glaucomycena venus. The sequence continues at coordinate 6,601,099 of JACAZI010000005.1, read as the reverse complement.
CCCCACATCATCATCTCCAACAACCACAAGTTTGATTGTGTCCATGCTGCTAAAACTTTGGAGAGAGACACTTTTTGTAGACGATGTTCGACGATCGTTTGTGAATGGTGTGCGAGGGAGAGCAGGAGTGTCGGCGCATTTGAATAGACTAATAGCAGAGCCCTGTGGCAGTGAGGACGTCGGCAAATGACAGGAGATCAAGAGGAGAGTAGGAGTCAATGGGCAGCAGGAAATCGTAGTTGCTCCGTGGCGACTCCTGCGAGGCTGGAAACTTCATGCAGAACCTGAGGAGAGCGAAAGCGTGTAGTACCGCCTGGTGCGAGAGTGACGAAGATGAGAACGGACCAGGCGAGTGCGAGAGACAATCATGATGTCGCGAGCAAAGAAACTTTGTAACTTGAATGGGGAAACTTCAAGCTGGAGATATGAAACGATATGACATCGGCTGACAGTGATAATCATCTCCCAAGCCTTAATCAAGCTTAAGCTTGCATCGCTTGCGTCGGGGCCAAATTTTATCTTGGTAGAATAGCGTAACTTAACGCGAGGTCAGAAAATTCCTGGTGAGCTTGGAAAGGAGGCATCGCAACGCCGTTGACGTTTCTGTTTATATGACAATACATTTCGCTCCTCGTTGCGGCTTCGGTTTGTCGACTGGCCACTTCAGGGTTGCGATGATAGCCTGGTGGGGGCAGTCAGCATTGGAGAGGACTGGGAGAGAATTTGCACACCTGGTCATAAACGTTCTTCAACCCCATCTGTGTCAGCGCTGAACACTCGACATATTTAGCTGCCCCCAGCTGCTGAGCCAAGGTCTCGCCTTCCTCGGTGGTCACCAATCGCTGCTTTTGCCGTGCTAACTTCTCAACGACCTTCACGTCGTCTCTCAGATCAATTTGCGTCGCGACAATGAGAAATGGCACGTCTGGGCAATAATGGCGCACTTCCGGCACCCATTTGTCCCTGATGTTCTCGAACGACGCAGGCCAAGTGACTTTGAAACAGATGAGAAATACATCTGTCTGCGGGTATGAGAGCGGACGGAGGCGGCCATAGTCCTCTCCACCTATTATAAAACAAAGTCTCATCAGGTGCGAAGCACAAAGGGAGGGAAGCTGTGGACGGACCACCAGTGTCAAAAAGCGCCAGTGTGTGCGTCTCACCATCAAACTTGACTGTAAAATCGCAGGTGTCAAACACCTAAGAAAGCGGTAAGCATTGTGAGCGAGCCCAATAATATGTGTGGTGCGTACACTGGGGACATATTCACTCGGGAAGACCTTGGTGATGTATGTGACGAGCATGCTGGTCTAAACCCAAGGGAATCATTAGAGTCGCGTTTGAACGACACTCGGGAGCGAACCTTGCCCACAGCGCCATCTCCGAGCATTACGAGCTTTTTGGTACTGCTGAACATTAAACGCTTGAGAGTGGAGCGACGACGGTACTCGTTTGCGAAGGAACACTGCAAGACTGTAGCGCAGACACTGAGTGATTTGGTGCAGCAATACACAGATACCGCGGCAGTGTGGACACTTGAAGGGTTTCGAGAGAGGCAGGGTCAAGAAAAGTGTTGGCAAGAATCAGAGATTCAGAATCAGTAAGTTAAAGACAACGAGATGTTGACTTCGACAGCTGACACGACATTCAAATGGAGGATTTTCCCTTTGCTTTCAGTTTCCAACCAGGAACAAGACGTTGAATAACTGGCAGCCGAGGTTGTTGTAGTGCTGAACAAATTTCGAGTCTTGAATATTTTGCGTGCGTTGTTTGTTGGTTGTGAATAGCCAAGGCAAGATAAGATAAGATCAAGTAAAAAATCATCCAACTCTCCAGCGGTACCGCTCTTGAATTAAAGGCACATACAACAGTGTTGGTACCTATACTATGTAGGGTGTACAGCGCACAGCGGCGAAACAAATCGAAATGTATGTATGCCGAATAAAATCCGATTGCGTGCAGTGGTGGGTATGAATGAATGGATATGTAATGCCGACTGAGATGGGGATGGACAGAACGATGCAGTGATACAATGCCGATTGCTGAGGGGGGTGTCGTGGTCGTGGTCGTAGTCGTGGTCGTGGTCGTGTGGTGCATGGATTGAATGCGAATGAGAATGCAGCCATGAATAAAATGGATTCCATGTGGTTCCAGTTCCCAAAAAGAAAGAAAACGAAAGAAAGGAGTGGCGAATTTGGTAGCAGCGAATCGAATCGAATCAGTGGACAACGACCTGATTCGACACGATCACCACGTCGTCGTTATCGTCCTCTGTAGCAGCGCGGTTCATCACCAACACCTCGTCCCACCGCTCCTCGCTCCATGACTCGTCGCCCCCGTTCCAATCGTCGCCCCCGTCCTCGTCGCCAATGAAGAAGCGCGAGTGCGGCGGACGGACGCTGACAGCAAGGCTGGAACGTGGTGGGCCCGAGTTGGACGAATCGCGCGTTAGGTGCGATTGCTGTTGTTGCGGTGCCAGCTCGCGCTCTTTATCGAGCCTCAGAAGCTCGAGCAGGATATCGTAGCGTTTGTACCAGCAAGTCTCCCATCTCGGGGGCGGTGGTAAAGACACAGTCATGGCGGACGCACACACCATCAGCGCGCGGTGCTTGGAGTTTCGATAGTCGTCCAAAGGGCGCGAGCAAAGGTGCGGTTCGACCTTCTCCGTATCACTGGAAAGGTCCACGTCTTCCATTATGTCCATCCCCTCATCCTCCGAGTACGACCGCTCGCTCTCCACGAGCGTCTCGTCCGAGTCGTCGCTGAAACCGGCCGTCGACATCGACGACGCCATCATGCTGTTATCCGCCTCACTCCCGCTCTCTTCATCCTCGGACGTCCCATCCGGAATCAACTTCTCTTCAAGCGGATGTACAAGCCCCAGTCTCACCCGGTCCCGATGTCCTGCGAGCACATGTACATCATACATCCATAGCGTCTTTCCCATCGTCCACAGTGGCATCCCCACGAAGCAACGGTCTATGTGTGCACAGTAAGGGTCCCGCAGCGCGCTCAGGTCGCCCCGCCGTGGGTGAATCGTCATTGGCGGCAACCGCACATATGATTGTGAATAATCGGGACTCTGTGCTCGAGGAGGTGAAGGTGAAGGAGAGGAGTGGCGAGGAGGCGGGGGCGCGTCGAGTGTCAGGCTTGCGGGCGACACACCCTCATAAGCATAGGCATCGCGCATGCGCATGATGTGCGCGTCCCACTGGTCCTCGCGAATCGCCCAGAGGTACTTGAGGTGCAGCAGCGCGTGCCGAGAGCGCCCGTGGTGCCCGTATGCGTGCCGGAGGGGGTTGGTGTAGGAGATATGCGAGTCGAAGGCGGAGGAGAGCGGGGAGGGGAGACAGGAGTATTTTGTGCGCAGTGGTGGTAGGGAGGCTGGGGGTGGCGCGGCGAGGGAAGGGTGGTAGGGGCGCGGGTGTTCGGGGGAGCGGGCGGGAGTGCCAATGATGCAGTGGGTGCCGGTGGCACGGCGGGTGAAGGTGAAGGTGGCATAGCGGGCGGAGAAAACGAAGGTAGAGTTTGCGCGGGCGGAAAGAGAAGAATGTCACGCCCGCCATGTCCATATTCAGTAGGCGAGTCGAGATCAATATCAGAGTCCCCAGAAGAGTAGCCGTCCGAGTCCGAGTCGTCAAACTCGTCGTCGCACGACGACCCAGTGTCGACGTCCATGTCGGTCAAGTTGAGCGACGACGTCGATGCAGCGGCAGAGGAGAGAGACGGTAAGATAGGTAGAGACATGGGGTCGAGGTCCTCGTCGTCCTCGGCGCTAGACGAGATGATGGGGGCGCTGTAGTGATGTCCATGTCAACATCGGCTGCTGAAGACGAAGAAGACGTGAGCGAGGGTATTCCAATCTTCTGGAACAGACTCCTCGTCCACTTGAGAGATGGTTTTACGCGACCGCGCCGGCGCAGGAGGTACTTTTGGTGCCACCACTTCCGGTGGAACACTATTAAAGCCCAGACGGCTGTTCGGGCGCGGGGGGAGGTCCTCTTCGTCACTATTTAGTTCGTGATGCGAGTCTGCAATGTCAGACTCGAGCTGGGCGTAGTTGGACTGAGGCAGAGGAAGCGAGGCCATGGTATGTTATTTTTTTCTCGTGCGCTCAAGGGGTGTCACAAAACCACCTAGAATATAAAGGTAAGCATGGTGAAAACGGGCGAGAACGCGTATGCCCACAGTAGAACGGGCGAGAGATGAACGATTGCGGCCAGCGTCGCGGTGGTGGTGGAGGCGGGAAGAGAAATGCGCGGAGGACCTGCAAAACAAAACGACGTGATCTCGCGTTACGCGACTGTTAGTAAGCGAAGATCAATTTCCTTTTATGTCTAGTCCAAGTCTCAGAACTGAGAAGACTCAAAACACAAAAGGAAACGCAGAAAATGAATATTATTCCTAGACTCTATTATTCCGTACGCGTCTCTCTAGCAGCCGCAGCGGAGGGTACACGACCATCGTTACAACAAAAGCCAGCTCAAACCCAATATCTCCCGTCGTCTCTGCAATCGGACCAGTATACCACACCTGCGCCATCGACGGGATGGCGATCCCAATGCCGCACATTCCCGCGAGAATAGCCGCGGCACCGCTCGGTAATTTACTTGGCGTGTTCCAATCCGCAAGATTGTACAGTGCAGCGTCGCCTTTTCGGAACAGAAAATGCTCTTCGAGGACGATGGCGATGAAGGCACTGCCCCAGTAGCCAATGAGCCCGAGGGAAGTTGCTTAGTGTCGTGTAGAAACTGTGCGCCCCAACAATTGAGAGAGGGATGATACTATTGTACTTGAGTATGAGTCCCAACATAGCAAACGCAGGGCTCACATGGCGGTAGCGAGGATGGGAAATACGTAGCGCGGCACGACGACGAGAACGGGCATGAGGAGTTGCAGGTTTAGCGAGATGGAATATAACCTATCCAAATGAAACTGAACACACAGCGCAGAGGAACGATGAAAGGGGCACCAACGTAGCAGCAACATTGCCCGTGACAGACAAGGCCAGAAGAACGGTGAGGAATTTGCCGAACCCCTTTGCGGGGCTGAGCATAGCATCCAATACGCCGCCCACGCCGCCGCTGTCGTTTCCCGCCTCCCATGCAGGCACACTCACGAGGCACGCGCCAATCAGTGCGCCAAAGCACTGCATAGCGACCGTCGGCAGCACGAGCCCGAAGTACGAATATAAAAAGATCCGCTTGCTGCAATATCAAACGACATGAGTTACTCGGCACTAGAAAGGTGTTGATTAGCTACCTCGGAGCGTCAGGCCGAATGTAACAACTAAAATCGGACGCGAGGGGGCGACCACGTCAACACGAAGCCTGCAATGACCGCCGCAAACGACAGGATGGTTGGTGCAGTCGCAGGCTCCCCGGGCGGGACATGTTGAAAGTCTTTCCCACCGAGCCCGACCGCGATAAGGAAGATAATCACAATGGGGATCCAGGCGACCCCGTTCATACCTAAAATTATCCTTGTTATCTGCACAAAGCCGAAAAGGAGATTCAGGGAAGACCGACCAATGAAGAATCCTCCAGCCACAGAAGGAGATGAGCAGGGACACGACGGCAATGATGACTATACCGATGCTAGTAGCGGCGCAAATTAACGCCTTTTCGACAGGAGATATGATAATAAGTAACCCTGACTGACCTCCAGCTAAGGTTCCCGTCGGCGACAGCCGCAAGGGTCTGACCCCCCAGAATGCAGTCGAGAATGCAGAAACCAGTCATGCCCATTAGATTCAGCAAAACAGGGGCGATGACGCCGAAGTAGCTGTAAATTGTTCGGGTAACTTTAGAGCAAGAAAATAGAGGCGTACCCAAAGCTATAGCGCGCCTGCACCATCTGCCGTAGACCCAACTTCGGTCCCCAGGTCGATCTGAGTAAACGAATTGGCATGAGCCCTGAGCAGTGAAGGGGTGCTGAAAGGACTGACAGGTATCCGGGGGGCAGACAGCATATTAGATTGAAAAACAGAATGATCAAGCAGCTGTCCCGTACGCTGAGGCCATACGCGATTGGTCCCAACGACCCGGTTGAAAAGCTGAAGAATATTCGCATTTATTGAGAACACACGACAAGTCATAGAAGCAAGATCCAGCGCACGGCAGGAGATTGATGCTCGCCGAGAACCAGATGAAAAAGATCTTGCTGTACTGCGGGTCCGTGCGTTCCTGCGTTGGTGCTTAGATTTCAGAATCCAGTCAAGATCCGGTGGTGAATAAGATGATTCACTTCGAAAGAGACCGGCCTTATACCTAGGACATTTTTCTATCAAGACAACGCCTATAAAGACGAAGGGAACGAACCTCGAGCTTCCACACTCCATTCCAACAAGCGGTGCCGCCAATCGCGATGGACCTCGGGCTCAGATTTCTCCACCGATTGACTATCCGCAGGGGGGACTTTCTCGTCCTTGCTGTCCATCGTCGAAAGAGGCAGAAGTAAGAGCGTGGCAAATCAACATGCGAGTCAAGTACGAAAAAGTCTCCATTGGAAATCGGAGGATCTCCGTCGGCTGATCGGGCCGTACCTTATCTAATCGATCGACGACTGACCCTTTGCCTTGCTTTTGCTTTCCAGGGACGCTGGACAGGGATGGGGAAGCCTGGGTGAATTTCGTCACAAAAACATCCCAGAATTTATGCTAGGATGGGCCGCCTGCTCTGGCCATCTTCTTGTCGTGCCCTCTCTTCCGATTGTGGTTCCCTCGGCTCGCCTTGTTCTTGTCTTTCCAGGCGCGCTCGCGAGCACCATCCCCGCTCGCGCCCCCGCCGCGACCTCTGCCTCCCCCTCTTGCACCACGGGCCCCTCTTCCGCGTTCGCCTCCGCGCTGAGGACCGCCCCTGGAAGACTCACCACCTGCCTCTGGCACGATCTCGTTTTGGTTTCCAGCGAATTCATGCTTCTGCAAGATTTTGTCCTTCTTGGGCTATAGATCGTCAGCGCATAAATCTAACTAATCGGGAAGATCACCTACGTTTCTTTCTAACATGATCTTCCATCCCTCCAGTTGCTCGTCGCTCCATCCTAAGGGAAGAAAAGAAATTAGATCGCATCGCGAGCGTCGTCCAAAAAATCGACAAACCAGTTTGGGCCTTCAAATCCGCTCTCGCCTTGCCTCTCCTCGTCTGAGCGTCACGGTCGAAGAGCTTGGGATCGCGAATATAAGCCAGCTCGCAGATAGTCTCGGGACTAAGAGCCTCTTCTTCTTCGCCGTCGCCGTCTTCGCCGCCGCTTTCCTCCCCATCACCCGCGACCTTGATGTGAGTGGCATCGAGATCCAAATCACCATCGTCTACATGTTCTTTCGCCTTGCCCTTGCCAGCACCGGTCTTGTCTTCTACATCTTCCTCCTCTTCATCGTCAGAAATTTCTTCCGCTCTCCGAAGAATATCGGCTTTCATTTGTTCGATGAACGTTCGGTCACGAAGGACCGACTCATTTCTATAACATATAGTCTCGTTATTCTCAACCTTTTGAAACAAGGCTCGAGTACGCACTCTGTCTTTTTACCGATCCTAACACGAGCAAGGTCCATATCGTCGTCATAGACATTGCGCCGGACGTAGCTCGAGATCTCGTCAACCTTCGCAGCCGACGCCGCGAGCTCCTTCGGAATAGGTGCAGTGCCTTCGAGCAAAGCTTCGACGACCTTCTCAGGGGTCGTGTACGACGGGTGCATGAGGAGTGCACGAATGTACTCTGGCTCGTGCTCAGGAAGGATATCCAAGACTTGCGTGACCTTGAGGTCGAGCTCTGGGTCTTCCGGGGCGGCAGTAGTCGGCAAGGATACATCCTTTGCCTTGCCCTTAGTATCATGGACCTTGGAGTATCCCTTTCCGAGGTTGTCGACACCCGGCGCTATGCCGGACGATCGCAGTAATATTTTGAGAGCCCCAGGTTCCTTCTCCGAGGAAGAATTAATCGACTGAAGGGACGACTCCAGCAGCTCAACTCTGGCGTCCTTCTCCTCTGCGTGGCGAAGGGAAGATGCGAGTGTACGAGATAGATCGTAGGTTTGCTGATAATCTGCCAACAGTGAACGATCGAGGAATGGAGTTTGGCCAGCGTTGGGCTGCTGCGATGAAGACGGCAGACTGAGAAGTGTGAATATAATATCGAACGTGCGGTCGGCCTCGACGGCTAGGACTGGCCCGCTAGACGACGCCATATCGTCGAGGAGAGCGCGAACGATAACGTGGAATGCGTCCACCAGCGACACTTTGGTCTCAACCCAAATCCGCTCCCACTAAAAATCAGGGCAATCAATGATATGGACGAGTACTTCAAGGAACACCATTCTGACCTCGTCCGCTTCTCTCGAGTCGGATACAGACAGGCCGCCATAAGAATGAGCAAGAGTAGATAATCCAGCATCATACGCCTTTGCCAGCGCTACGATGAAATCCTTTGACTGCGTGAAAACCCGCAGAGTCTTTGTCGGACAGACGTGTAGGAACGACGAGATGCAAAAGCTCGTCTTCCGCAACGCGTAGAGGCCCTGCGACGACGAAAGAAGCATCGTGAGCGCCGGGAGCAGCTCAGACTGAACTTCAGGAGGGTTGGCTGCGAGCCCAGCAGCCATAATCGCGCGTGCCTGGGTAGCGTTCGTACGCGCATATATTATCGAAAGATCAACGAGTGTTTGAAGATCCAGCCCATCCGCGAGCTTCTGCGCCAGAACAAGGGCCCGTTTGTGAATCAGCTTGTCGTCCTGCGCGACGGGTGTTTGCCATATCAAAGATTCAAGGGTGATCCGGGCCTGGTCTTTAACATAGGTCGAGATGAAATTGCGAGCAGCTGGAGTGTCGCGTTTCGCTGCTGGAAGCGCTGCGGTGGCGAGAAGACCTGCTGCGATGGAGTTTTTGGTCGCTGCAAGTTGAGATGGTGAAAGAGATTTTCTAGTTGCAGCGGAGGGGTAGCTGGGCAGTCGAGGCAGCATGACCGGCTTCAAGTAGAAGCTGTGCTTCTCTGTGTGGCATCGGAACATTCCGAAGGCCAAACAAATCTTGAACATTGAGTTGCAAAGAAAAATAATACCAGGCCAGTCTATGGCGAGATGTAATTACGAGGACATAAAATTTATCTATGTGGGGTTCTTCATAATTCAACCTGAATAAAAAAGGGCTCAATCCGATTCCGAAATCAGAGCCGCTGCTTCTGCCCCGCGAGGTTTGATAGTACATTTGAAAGGCTTGGGATACCTAGAATAAAAACCGTTGGATTTCAAACAACTAGAATTCCGCGTTGAAAGACTGACCTCAGCATACCGCTCCCGTATTCGGCTGAAGGCTCAATAGGGCTACCATTGCTGTCGATAGCGGCGGTAATCTCGAATGTCGCGAGAATCGAAGCGATGGCAATGAACATCGTCGAGGTAGCCATCTTTCGACCAGGGCAGACTCTTCTCCCAAATCCCCAAGGAGCCTCAGGATCCTTTGCTTGGGGGTTGAGTTTTCCGTCAGGGGTTAGAAAGCGCTCAGGTTTAAAAACATGGGGCTCCGGGTACACGGCCGGGTCGTGCAGTATCGCCCTGGACTGAATAAGCATTAAATGATGGCAATATTAGTTCGCTCACCATGCGTTGGGAAAGACCACAGAGCCAGCTTTAAGATGATAACCGTTGTATTCATCGTCAGTGGAGAGCATATGAGGGAATGCTGCAGAAGTTCAAGTCAGCCATTCGATTTAGACAATTGCCGCACGTACAAAGCGGGACCACCGGGTTCCACCTCCCTAGTTCTCGGATAATAGCGGTAATATATGGTAGAGTGGCTTCATCGGAAAAATTCGGAAGCCGCCCGGACACAACTTGATCAATTTCTTTTCGCGCCTTGGCCTGAACTTCCGGGTAAAGACGCTGTCGGTCTCGTTAGCCTAATAATCATAAATCTGAACAAGTGAAAGACTACCATCGCGAGGATGAATGTGATGAGGGCGGAAACCGTCTAGTGAAGATTAAATCCGTAAAAATATTAATAAATTCAACCAACTCACAGCTGCTGAACCATTCGCGAACATTGCTGCAGTTGCTTGACGTACAGTCGTTTCGTCGTTGAATTCGTCGGCAGTCAATATTTTGGAGTTAATGGACGGCAGGTAATCATTCGTAGCCTGGAAGGAAATGATAAACCATTGGTACGTCTTGTGGATTTGAACCTACGATTGCACTTTTCGAAAGATCGAAAGGTACATGAGCCGCGATATCAGACGACTTGTGCCATTTGTTTGCCTGCCGCTTGAACGTGGCGAACGGAAACCAGGAAGGGACATATTTCACTGGATGGGTTCAGTTCTTGTGTGTAGGCTCAGTCGTTACGAGCGACTGACAAATGGGTAAAAAGTCCACCAGGTACGTGCCAAATAATCCAGTCTCCGTTAACGCTTCGACAGCTTGCACCGCTGCTCCGATGAAGGGGTCCGGTTGGCCAGAAGGTTGCACCTGCAAGCCGAATGAAACTTCTAATGACAGTCCGCTGGCCATACTAATACATACGTTAGGTTTGTCGAATGTCTGAGATAGAAACTCAACTGTTGAATATGTTGCGCGAAGTTTTGCGGCGTCGCGATGAGGTTTTGCAACAATGTCTTCGTCCATTTCAATTCTTGATCTTGATAGCGCTCGACTGCGCTCGATGTAAATTCTTGTGCGAATATTTTACGGTGTAACCGCCAATCCTCGCCATGAGGCATAAAACCAAAGTGCCATCCGAGTCCGACCCTGGGGATGGGACATAAGAATGTGCAAGCACGATTGTAGTGGACAGTTTTACAGTTCCCCGAGCATTGGCATCCGAGGTCTGTTGGTATGTCATGAGTCCTCTGCAATAATAATAAGAGCCTGAAAGGTCACCTATCAGAATAGATTGCGGATTTATGGCCGAACAGAGCGGATGCCGCCTTAGCAGAATTGACAACAAGAATGTCTTTGCCCAACACATTCATATGAATGATATCCGAGCCTATAAGGACAATGTTTGATAAATGACTACCCGACTTGTGGGGGTCAAGGCACAGAACACACCGTAACGGCGGCTCCATTCTTGATACACCAGCCACTGTTCCCTGCGAGGTATATTCAACCAGTTCCCAATAACTGGGAGCCCGCGCGGGCCAGGGGGTGTAGAGCGAGAATCGCGCCAGAGATATTTAACGACCAGCGCCAGCGCGCCGACAGTTGCGACAGTGGAAACAATCTCGGGAGAGAAGTGATCAGAAAAATGGCTGGACATTGAGTTAGTATTCAAGGACGTGAAATCGGACGTATATATAGGTGTCAGAATGAGACCCCGTTCCTGGCGGCTTAATACAGCCTGCGTATCAACTCGTAGAACCTCAGATCACGAGATTTTGCTTCTGTCATCGCGCGCTTCGAAAACGCATAACGACATCTAATCCGGACGGACCCGCGAGGCTATTCATGTGAGCAGAGCCCGGGGATAGAGTTGATTGAGATGATTCCAGGCAAATTCTTCAGGGCTTCTTGGTCAGAGAATCGGGAAAACGAGGACATTGGTTGACAGCCCCAATCTCCAGGACGGGCGAGGGCGGAGACTTACCCCATAGGAAACCCTGGACGCAGGCGGAGATCTTCCTGAAATGACCGCAATGGACCGTGCAGGCCCAGGCCCTGGCGGGCACATAACCGTTCAAGTCAAGTTCAGGCTCCCGTTCTAGCCCGCCATCAGGCAGTTTGTCATCGTTATTACCCGTTATTACCCGGTTTTCCCGGTAGACCGCAATGCCCAAGAAAGCTGCTGCGACGGAGAAGAAGACCGCTGACAAAAAGCCGGCTGCCAAGGGCAAAGGGAAGAGTACGAGCGAAGATGCGGAGGAAAAGTCGTCGTCGTCTAAGGGGCTGAAGGCAGCCACCGCTGTCAATGCAAGCTGAACGCTCTGTTCGTGAATTGGACTGGAATAACGCTACTCGAACCTCAGGTTCGCCATATCTTGTGCGAGAAACATTCCAAAGCGACCGAGGCTCTCGCGAAGATCCAGGAAGGACAGGCGTTCAATAGTTGCGAGATTCATGCTCGGCAATTCGGTGTGCTCTAACAAGTCTCTTTCAGAGGTTGCGCAGGAATACTCGGAGGACAAGGCAAAGGGTAGGTCCAGTTACCGACCACCACAAGACCACTAAGTACTGAAGCGCTCATAGCTGGTGGTAGCCTTGGGTGGATGGTGAGAGGGAGTATGGTGAGTGGATCTTTCATTGATCAGACAATCGTGTCAACTTTTCAAAGGTTGGCGCCTTTCAGGACGTTGCTTTTGCGTTAACGCCTTCGACCGTCGACAAGGTCTAGTTCTTTAATTTTACAGCTACTTCTGGATCTAATTTACAACATTCCAGCCCATCACATCTTCGCTTGTGAAGACCAACTTTGGGTACCATATTATCATGGTGGAGGGTAGGCGGTGAAACGAGGAGGTCCGTCTTTCATGGTATTCCGCTTGATGTAATAGTGTACAGAATGTGTAACCAAAGATAGCAAGGTCTAACTTGAAAGAGTGAGATGGTCTAGAAATACATGTGATCCCAAAAGCAGAATGTACTATGCAGCAGACTAGTCATCCTCCCATTAAAACATGGGCACCCCCAACCCGGAGGAGAACTGGGATTCCGGGCTGAGTTTGGAGGAAGCTCTCGACAAGTGGTCGCATCCGTGTCGGGATCGCAATACAGCCTTGCCACCAAGCTTTCTTCGCTCTCTTGCAGCAACTCCGCATGCAGTTTTCGAAGCGCGTCGATCGACGGCTCGTCGTCACTCCGGTTGGTGGCGCGCCACATCCCGCGGACCGTCGGCGTCTTGAGTACCACCTGCCGTACCTCGCCGTCGCAGGGGCTCTTGACTTCCACGACGGGCATAATCCCAGGAGGAGAGAGTACAACGGGATCGATGCCCTCACCCGAGTCGTTCGTACTGTGAGAGCGGCGTATGACAAGCTCAAAGATTCCATGGACAATGGGCTCGAAGAAATGACGGCTACCGAAGGCGCGTTGCGTCTGGGTGCGTAGGATCGTCGAAAATAGTTTTAACAGGACGTCAGGATCCCCGCCCAATTCAAGCGGGGAGCGGGAAGCAAAAAAGTATTTGCTCCGGGTCGTGGCGGTCGAAGAATCCAGGGTCTAAGTGGGCGTGAATCTAACAATATGCTTGTTAACGAGGGAAATGCGTGCCGCAAAACCGTGACCCACTGAGCTCAAAACGGTATTTTTCGCCACCCGAAGTCCGCCTTGGCAATCGTTAGAGGCCCCAATGTTGCGGAGGGCCTTCCATGTGAGGGTAGCATCAGAATCGGGAAGCGCATCCCCGTCTCTGTCAATCTCCACTGTCCCGGAGACAAGCAGATCGACCAGACCGTAAATAATGACAGTTCCAAAGTCGTTGGAGTCGTTTGGAAGACGCTCGAACTGCCCAGGCAAGCGCGGGAACGACTATGGAGTGAACCGCATCGCGGGTTTTCAGGAAATCTCCGCATCACGTAGCCATAAACTCCTGGGGATGAAGGACAGGCTGGGCGGGTTAGCATATAGCAATTCGAGACTGCCCTGAAAATTCAGCGTTATTACTAATTTGGACAAGGTCAGTATACGGAAACGCACATCAGAGTTGAACGGCGTATCAAAAAAATCAAACGAGAGTGAGAGAGAACGGGGTTTAGCGCGTTTGGGGTCGGGTTCGCTACCGCTGTTAGGGTCCTCCCCGTTCTCGTTGTCGCTCCTTAGCCACGCGCTTCGAAGGTGGGTGAGGGTGATGCAGGAAAATGACTGCAACTCAGGGTTAAAATAAAGAAGCACGATGGTTTCTAAATGTGCACCATGATCCTCATCTTCATCAGTGAAGAAAGATTTCAGGGTCAAAGTCGTCCTCAATAGACGCCACCGCCGCGTTGCCCTGACCAAGACCCTCTTTGGCCGTAAGGCTAAGGCCCTCATCGGCGGGAAACTCGATGGAGGTAGAGCCAATGCTGGCAGGGAGAAGTTTTGCAGCCATGGCCACGGCGAGGAGCCTGAGAAGGTAACTGTCACACGCTCACGGGACCGCGTACAAGGCGCGTAGAGTAGTCACGGTCGGTCCGGAATGCCCCGGACGCGCTTTTCCAAGAATCAATTTGTGTTCTTTTTTTGTTTGCGTTGTTGCCACTCCTTGCCACCAATGACCATAGACGCTACAGAATCCGCAGAGCCTCTGGTTTCCTTCCTACGTGCCTTCTACTAGTAAGTAACGGTAAGAACCATTGGTCGACGATTCCCTCGTACACTGTGCGCAGTCCGCGCTCCCGCGTCTGTTGCTAAAACATCAACCCTGGCGCAACTTGATACTCCCAGGCGACCAGCATCGAGACCAGAATTATACTCTGTCCTGTTCTCATGCTCGTCAAGTCCGGCTGGCTAGTCCATATCACCAATCCCACCACCGAACATCTGGGCAACTCCCCCCTGGAGCATAACGCACGATCAGCCGCCACTGTGTCCCTCGACGTCATTGTCAAGGTGCTTGAGAAGCTTGTGAAGACTTCAATGGAGGTCACGACGAAGCACAGTTCGACCCGAAAGCCCAAGTTGCTCATTAACAGCAATCTTTTCCCCTTGCTCAACGACCCATAGGACAAATTACTCAATATTCCCTCTCTCGAAAGACTTCGCAGCGTTTATGGAATGATCCGCTCCATAAACGCAGTGAACAAGTCGCTGGTGTCTTCTCTACTTTATCCCAAAATCGGCCTTCCTCTAACAAAAGTAACTAACTAAATCTATCCTTGAGCCAAGTACTTCGACACTTGTCCGATTTTCACCATCGTCTCTCACTTCTGGGGACGCCTTCCATAATATCTATAGTATGGCTTCAGCCTTGTTTTCGATCACGGTACCTCCTGCCTTTGGCTTAACGGCACGTCAGCTTGCACCCTCTGCTCGAGTCGATCCTTGACGATTCACGACCTTTTACTAGACTTGAATAAATCTTCGTCAGAAACGTTGCGTGCATGTTGCTCCGGTCCGCGGCATATGACCTTCATCCCTCCATAAAGCATGGACCCAGGAGAAAATGCTGTGGACGTTACTCCTTTGTCTCGGGGTCCTCGTTGTGACCGATACAAGAAAAGTCCGCCAGTTCCCTTATGGGCCTTGGAATTGCGTAGCTACCCCTGGAACAAGCCATATAATCATCTTTCCCGGATTGAGGTTCGTAACTGGTCCAGTTTTTCTCTATCTACCCCGAGGTACAGCCGCAAACGCGAATATCAGCTTAGAGCTCACTTCGAAAGAAACCCTGCATATTTCGCCGGTGCTATTTCTGAGCGTCACTGGTGCAAACATCGCTGCTTCAAGCTCTTCTGGATGAATTTACGGAAGACGATTTGAAATATAGGGATCATTACTTGGGTCAACTTCCCTGTTTTCTAACGCCCAAAAGCCCCAGGTGTCTGGCCGCTTAACAGAATACGGACATTTGCTTGATGCCTCTGGGGAAGGACGATAAGGATATGCCAACTTCTTTATTTCCGAGCCGCCGAGGCTCCGCCATAACCGTGTTATTGTAGGGTAACCAAATATTCTTCCTCTGTTCGCCTTCCTCCGCGCTCCTACGGCAACACTAGTGCTGGCTTCGAGGCATTCAAAAAAGCAACCTTTGAAAACCCGAAATGCGATTACTGAAAACACTGCAAAGCCAAGGGAAAGCATTCCCGTCGGCCCTTCTAGAAAAGCTCCGGAAAGAGCCTCTTAATTGGTGGAATGCTCAACAGCAGAAAATAGAAAATCTTAATGTCGGTAAATTCCGGATGTGGCTGTTAAACAGGTCCAGTCCTACGTGGATGCGGTCACTTTCGGAGTTGGATGGCAGGGTCATCCCCGCGAGGGTGTTACCAAGGCTGAAACTAGAGTGAGGGTCACGAATTCGAACGGATCGGACGAGGGGGTGAAAAAAAATTATACATTGGGCGCAAACCACTGACACTCTGGGGGAACATATGAGACAAAGTTTACAACGGGACTGGCATATTTGCGAAAGCGCTCTGTCGATTCAACAACCTTTCTTCCTTGTAATTTGCGCAGTATTTTTTGAACCCCTCCTTCGTCATCATGCGACGCGGGGGTGGCGCCGTCGCCGAATAGATCAAGTAGATGGTCATGGTACATCCAGATGGTTTCAATGGACTCGCGAGTAAGAGGCTTGCCGTCCTTCCTCATGACCGTTACCTTTCTCAGACGTCAGATCTAATCTGTGAGAGTCGAAGAATAGATCTCACGGAGCCAACACACATTTGCCATCTATTTTTCGGTTTCTCAGATGATAAAAACTGAGCACGGAAGCTCTGGACTCACTCGGGAGGTGCAAAACCAGATTCTGGAGCGATCATCAGGTACGTCGCCCTCTGATTGTCGAGCCCAGGATCGCGACGCATCTCGAGCGGGTCCTCTTTCAAATGGCGGTATATAACGATTGGGAGCCCGACCTGAGCTGAGACTGGGCAGACAATTCCCTGCGTGTGGATTGGATGGGTCGCATCCAAATCGATTTCGTGGAATATTCCATTTCGACTCTCAGACTCGCAACTGAGAATCATTCCACGAACAGTCCCTTCCGGGAGAGGAGGTGAGCAAAGAGCCTTATGCGTCTTCCAATTGGCTTTTTGGCAATCCTGGGACTGCCAGCCCATAAGATTAGGGGCAGAGCGTCTTTCAAAGTTAGCTATTAACGTACGCAGTATATGGTGTTTTTGCATCTTGAGCAGCGTTGAAACGATTTATTTTCGTCTAATTTTGAGCAATGAGCGCAGTTCGCGGAAGACATAGTGAGAAAGACGAGGGAAAGAACTAAGCGCAGATCAAAGCGCGAATCGTGATGGCTTGGCAGCGCTTCTGGATCCGACAACCCTATACTGCTGCTCGTATTCAAGCAACGGACTTCTACTTTTCTCCTTCAGTTCAGAGGCCAAGATCGCCAAACTGTCTCGAAGTATTTTTGACATGCTTTCGGCATTTCATTTGTCTTGTTTTGACTCTATTCGGGTGCTCTATTCTGTCCACTACCTCAAAGCTCAGCTCAAGTATCTTTGCAAGCTGTAAAGGACATCACTTGCGTGCCACTGTTCTCGCGGACGCATCTGTGGGGGCCTTTCTAAACACAATGCCGTCGGGTTCAAAGAATGTCAAAAAACTTACAATCCTAGGAGATGGCGCTGTGGGGAAGGTTCTCTTCCATTTTTGCGCTCTTTAATGTGTTCTCATATCTTCCTTTCACGCGATAGACTTGTATCATAATCTCTTATACAACTGGGACGTTCCCGGGCCAATATGTACCCAGTGTGCGTCGTCAAAGTATCCTTCATGCATTTGCTCACAGCTGAACTCCTTAGCTATGGGATACTTATGCCACTGATGTCAAGATCCAGGGAGAGACGTACACACTAGCCCTTTGGGATACCGCTGGTCAGTCTTCGAGGCTTGCTCTTTACCTCAAACCTGATCAGCCTTTGTTTGCAGGCGGGAAAGATTACGACCGCCTCCGCCCTCTCGCATACCCGCAGACCGACGTATTTCTCATCTGCTTCAACGTCGCCTGGCCATTTTCCTTCGAGAACATCAGGGACAAGTGGGTTCCGGAAGTGCGCCACTACTGCCCCGACGTACCATTCCTCATTGTCGCCACGCAAATCGATCTGCGGGATGACTCGGAGGTGCTTGAGAGGTTGGCCAGAGAAAAGCAACGACTGGTGACCACCGAGGAGGGTGAAAGGCTTGCATACGAGCTAGGGGGCCGCCAAATATGTCGAGTGTTCGGCGCAGACGCAGGCGGGGTTAAATAACGTTTTCGACGAGGTGTGCCGATGCTTTCCGAGTCTCTCCTGTGCTGACTGCTAGGTACAAAAGGCTATCATTGCAACCCTCAAATGGCCAGTCGGCGCGCCACAGTCTAAGCCAGGAGTGAAATGTGTCGTCGTATAGACGCTACGACGGAACTGCTCCCAAACCCGTTATAAAACCTCTCGCTCTTGGGGTGTGCGATCAAGGTCCAACCAGTCGCATCCTAAATGTCTCCTTGTCTACTTGCGATGCTGGAGCTGCAGAATCCGGGGAACGCAAAATGACGGAGTGGGCTAAGCTCTCGAAACCACCGACACAGGTTTCAATTTAAGGGAGGAAAGGGTCACATTTGTGGACTTGGGGGCACAGTTGACGGGTTGAGAGGCTCCCGAAGACTACAGTAAGTAGGTTGCAACACTTCAATACTGTCATTTTCTGTCACTTGTTTTTCTTCCGCACAACATTCGATTTCCGGTTACGGTTGTCTCGCTTGACTCTTGGTGCACTCAGGATGCCATCCGCCGACGTCAGCCCTGCCACAAGGCTCTGCCACAGCATATAGGTAGTTGGTTAAATATGCCCAACCTGCGCTTCGTCGGCTGCAATCGCGCATGAATTATAACACGATTAAACTTGTGGTAGCCGGAGGTAGTGCTGTGGGAAAGGTTCACTATTCCGTTTGTGATTCCACCCCCCGTCAAACCAATCTCATCCAGCCCTAGACCTCCCTGCTAATCTCACATACAAGCCAAAAATTTCCTGCAGAATATGTTCCAAAGGTACTCATATATCTCAAGAATTCCTGTGTTCGCAAACCTGCTCTCATTAGATCTTTGATTCCTATGTCGTCGATATTACTCGAATTTAAAATGATGTTTACTCCCCCCGAGCCTTCACGGCTGTCTTTCTGGCTAAACCCTTTCTCGTGCGATCCAAACATCGACTCGAAGAAATTAGAGTTGGGACTGATACATATTGCCTAGGGTTCTTTGACGCTGTTGGTCGGTTCAGGGCGATGCTATCTTTTTGGCTGGCGTTTCTGACAAATTTTCATAGGTCAGCTAGAACACGACCATCTTCGTCCGCTTTCATATCCAAAGACCGATGTATTCGTCTGTTTGAGTGTAGGTTTGCCCGCGTCTTTCGAGAATCTCAAGCGGAAATGGTTTCCCGAACTTTACCAGTACTGCCCCGACGTGCCGCGCATCATGGTTGTGACACAGATAGATTTGAGAAACAACCAGCAAGCGGTAAAAGAGATGGCCATGCATGGACTTGCTCCAGTCACGACCAAGCAGGGTTGGCGCCTGGCCCGGGAAGTGGATGCTACTAAATACGTCGAATGCTCGGCAAAGACGCACCAAGGGGTGAAGAATGTATTCGATAAGGTAGATCCACTACCACCCTTGACGCCTTTCTTATCTTTTTGTCAGGCTGCTGCCGCAGCCGTCACAGCTCTGAAGCAGAAGTAAACAGAATGTGTATCGTCCTCTAAACACGACGCGCACGAATGGCAAAAGCAATTCAATTACAATAATTTATCATGTATCGAATTCAAAACCGCACCCGAACCCACATTCAAAGGATGAATGGCAAAGCAATTAAATTACAATAATTTATCATGTGTCGAATTCAAAATCGCACCCGAACCCACATTCAAAGGATGAATGGCAAGGCAATTAAATTACAATAATTTATCATGGGTCGAATTCAAAACCGCATCCGAACCCACATTCAAAGGAACATGTATCATATTGCCCGCGAGGGAGAGACCGACAGCGACCGCCTGGCTACGGCTATCCCGCGGCCGTCCTCGGTCCAGGCGTCGGTCGTCAGTCGCACCGGTATAACCTCGCGAATCCCCGCAAAAGGGGGCGCTTTCGTGCTCGTGCTTCCTTCTGCAGGCGCGACGGTCAACAGGATGCAGTCCTACATCGCCACATATTTCAATGAACATCCAATGACATCAGATGAGTTGGCGGGGTACATACCTGTACAGAAAGGCCGGGGACGCTGAAGCCCATAACCTTCAACGTAGGATCAACAAGGTTGATCCTCCCGGTGAAGGACATGTGTGTAGCGCTCTAGAAACAAATCAAGTCAATATCAGGTCTTGAAGATATTCAGGCCGCGCACGTACCGCGTGAGAGATAGATAGTGCGGTCTCACCTATGTAATCGACACGCCATATCCCGCCCTTGGCACCCTCAGTCGTGGCACGTCTG
This sequence comes from Mycena venus, assembly GCA_014462655.1. Taxonomy (NCBI): domain Eukaryota; kingdom Fungi; phylum Basidiomycota; class Agaricomycetes; order Agaricales; family Mycenaceae; genus Glaucomycena; species Glaucomycena venus. The sequence continues at coordinate 6,581,050 of JACAZI010000005.1, read as the reverse complement.
AAGACGATACGATGGTCAGCACCAACGACACGGTGGTAGCTCGAACGAACGAACCTAGCGTCCACTGCAGAGTGCCTCATCAGTCGAATGCGTGTGGCACCCAACTTGCCAGAGGGTCCATACGGCAAAAACGCGGCGAGGGAATTCGCATCTGACTCGAAGGTAATATGAAATGGGACGCCTTGCGAGGCGCAGAATATTCGGGACGCTGTTGGGGTCAATTGAGCGATAACGAGGGATAAAAAATCCGCGCTGTGTACCTGGAAGGTAGAATTTCACATCTATGTTTTGAAGACCAGCTTTTGCGTTGGCTTTGAGTATGGAGCGATACACTTTCCATTCTGCTCGTTCGATAAACCCTCCTTCAGCTTGGGCACAGAGTAATGGTGAAGGGATCGGCAGCGCGGGACGGCTACGGAGACAGTATATGAATGGTGTTGAGACAGTTCTTGATTCACGATATTTTAGCTTCAATCAATCGGGGTATGCGGAGCATACGCACGTATTGCCAATATGGGTGATCGCGCTGACGGAATACTGGGATGTTCCATTGAATTCTGGTCTTCTCGAGAATACAGAGGGCTTACATCTATGGTGGCACAGAATCCCGGCAGTCCCTTAAGCTGGACGGAATGTGAAGGAGGGAGCGGCTGAGATAAAAAGTGAGGATTAAGAAGTGAAAAGGATTGCATCCACGCACATAGCTCCGACCTTCATACTCAAAGGAAGTGGGAAGCGTCCGTGCGAAACGCAGGAACGACGGGCACACTCGATGATTGGTGTTTTTGATCCAGAGCGACACTTTGTCTAGACACAGTGTGTGGTGGGTTTGTCCGCCCTCTCCATTTTCCTTCAACTGAAGGTGCCCTTCCACCTACACACAACTAGTCAAACCAGGAACGTAAACAATCAAACATAGTGTTATTACCTTGACTTCTACCGAAGAAATGTTTTCCGTTCTCGTGAGTTCGACGAGACCTGCGACTACGGCGCCAGACCCATAGACAGGAAGATCAAGGTTGTCGTCTTCTTGGACTAGACGCAATTTGATGTCTCCATTTTTTGAAGATTTGAGAAAGTTCGCAGCCGGTTGGGAAGCTACGCGAGCGTTTAACGCAAGGCGTTGTTCGTGCGGTCGAGGTTCGGCCGAGTAAGAAGGGGTGCGGCTGAACGAGTCGTAGGGCGCGGTATAAGATGGGGGACGTGTTGTGTACATGGATCGATGCGTTTGTAGACTACGGCTCGTGGACAGAAGATGATGCTTTAAAGCTTGGACGCCTATGCCGCAGAATTTTCTCAAGCCTCCAGTCCGATGACCTCATTCAGCTGGACCATATGACCTCATCCAAAGCCATCGAATTTCGGGAGATTTTTGGTCCCAAGCAAGTCAACGTCGGCGGCGGTGGGACAGGAAAAAAAAACGCAGGAGCAGGGACGCAAAGAAGCAGATTGCAAGAGCAACTTGAACATCAACATGATTGATTGTTAACCTGGCAAGTGAGCGATTCCAACATTGGCAGGAGATTCCTTGAGATAGCTTCGGAATGCTGTCAATTGAAGTGAAAAAAGGTACTGCGACATCCGCCAGAATGAGAGAGCTCATTGCGCGTCCGGGTTAAGCAAAGGTGGCGAAAATTTGCTCCTGTTGTTCCGGAAATTTCCAGCATTGCCGAGATGAACCGACATCATTTCTTTCTCCGCACTCTCTCCGCTCACCATGAACTTTGGTCGATTTGATCCTTTGCTCTCTCCAAAGCTGGTAAACGACGTCCAGCGATGATGATTGCCTGGGAATTGAACAAACCTGTACTTGGTTTCGGCGTCGCCGGCAACCGAGCCTTGGCCAACTGAATTTCCGTCATGAGCCGTGGCCCGCAAAGTCAGATTCAATGAATCTCCGGTGAAATTCACAAGAAACGCAGTTACGTCTTAACTGATCTCCGTACCAGACAATGCTCTCACAAAGTCGGCTTGTTTGTTTGGAATGCGAAGAAGTTGCCCATTTTGGCCACAAAACACCGCTCACGAGTGCCAAGGTATATTCTCCGAACACGCCGCACAGCTTCATAAATTCGTCGATGCTGCAAGTTGGGCTCCCAAAAAATGTCCAGTTGGTGGGACACAATCGCCCTCCCGGTAATCGCCTTCATGCGCCGCCAAAACTATCCCGATGACTCTCTTGAGGCATACGCTGTGTTTTGGCGCGACGAAATCTTGCCGCTTTTAGGTCCTAGCAAAACACCGGCGTACCCTAGCTGGATTACTGATGACCACACACCGGTGGAGTTCAGTGTCATTCTTGGGAACAGAACAAAATCGTTAGTTCGATTCTCTTTCGAGCCGTCAGCATTACCGTTGGCCGGAGACCGTTCCAGGACGACTCTCAAAAAGACTTTAGAGCGGCTTGCCGGCGCTTTAACTATGGAATCGAAACTCGAATTTGAATGGTTCGATATCTGTGCCGATGAATTCCTTTTGACTGAAAAACAAGAGCGTGTTGTCACGGACCTTCCCGTGTCCGAAACTTGTATCGGTGAGATGACTACTTCGATACTTATTTCGGAACTCATACGTTGAATCAGGTGTCGATTTTGCGCAGTACTCCGCTAGTGCTAAAGTCTACTTTATGCCCCGCGTTCGATCCCTCGTTTCGAAAGAGACGCCGGAGGAGATGATAAAGCGCACGACCGATCGTATGGGCCTACACAAGCCTTGGGCCACCATCTCGCAGTTTCTATCCCGATTCCCGCCCGAGGACAGGCCCAAAATAGACATCGTCGCGATTGACTGCGTCCCAGCGGCCAGAAATCGCCTCAAAATCTATTTCAGGACCGATCTTGGGTCCTATACTCAGATGGAATATTTTTTAACTCTGGGTTGGATCATACCGAGAGCTGATGTCGACCTGGGCTTGCGCAATGCAAAGTTGGTCTGGGACGCAATGACATCAATACCTGATGTGACAGGCAACGAGTTTTCCGGCAAATCGTCGCATTTTCCGGGTGCTCTTATCTATTACGAATTGAAGCAGGGTGCCGACCTCCCGTCATCCAAGGTGTATCTTCCGGTTCAGAGATACTTCCGGGACGACTTGTCGATCTCACGGGCTGTCGAGTACCTCGCGTCGCAACTGACTGACGCTTCCCCCGTAGCCGACAGTTACTTCGATTTTGTTCAGAAAATCTTGTGAGTTGTTCAATATTATCATCACAATGCGTACGCAAGTTGAACCGTCTATTGTAGTTCGCACAGATTACTCTCAAGCCGAACGGGTATCCACACCTACGTAGCTTGCACGGTCAAAGCGGGTGGAAGCGATATTTCCGTGTATTACAATCCAGAAACATTTGCTCCGGAGAGAAGTGCCTGACTGTAGAACCGCTCCGGTAGCAGAGATTTCTTTTCATGAAATATCGGGGTCGCTCTGATGTAAACTTTCCAGAATTCTATACACTCGGGGTACATTCGTAAGTTCCAAATGGAGTGTTCAGATCCTAAGCCAGGTCCGACGTGCGCCGAAATGTGACAGCGCTACAGTTTCTATATTCTGTGTTTTTGGCTTCATATACATACAAAACGCCTGTTCTTCACCTTGATTTTAGTCTGGCTAGCCTTTCATCTCATCGTTCAAATCTACACTTGGGTCCGGCTGACAACGATCCATGAACTGACTCGGCTGTACCTCCAATACACGCATACTCGATTATTTTGCTATTTTTCCGTGAGGTGAGCCATGCTTTTCGGTTGAACAGATTAGCGGATCGATCGATCAGGCCTCAGGAACAATACCGCGCCAGTTGCCGACAACCACAACTTAACCAAAACGCACGTTTCTCATCTCTTCCTTTCCTAACGTTGAAACGACATTGTAGTATTTTTAGGTTCTTTTCTGGCCTGAGTGTTCGCGACCTTGGCTCGTACAAGTTTTCGCCGTGGGATGCGTACTGTCGTGCTCCATGAACAGGTTCAACTTACGGAGACTGGTATATGGTGTGCTGTGCTTGACAACTGTGCAGATTGAATGGCGACAGTGCTGGCATCTAGCATCTATTACGCAAGCTGGCCTGCAGTGCTACTCTGAGGACCGACCGTATCTCTCGTGATTTCACCCCTCAGAAGGAACCATCATTAAAAAAACTCACTCTGACTGAGACTGACTCATTATGAGTGCAATTTGGCGTTCGGCACGGCGCAGAACTTCAAGCTGTTTTTAGCTTCGTTGGTTTTCGCCTGAACGCGATCGTCTAGTAGTGTACGACCTGTGTGCGACGATTCAGCCTAAAGTGGCCCTTACTTCTTGCCACTCCCCGAATTTTGGATCCCCAAGGTTGCAATACAAATGGATGGGCCGTGACTGACCCGACGAGAGTGAGAACGCAGAAGGTGAAACCAGCTGACGCTCAGGACACCAGTTCCTCAAGGAGAGGTAGGTAGGGTGTCGAGCAATTACTGAGTGGGTGGGTGTTTGTGCGGGCTCCACACCTTTCCATCCTGTTAGCTATCTTAAATCGCCTTGCGTTTTGGTATTTCTAATTTTACATCCAGAAACACGACATCTATACCCAGTTCAACGCGGGTGGGTTTGCCCGAAGCAGCAGGACGGTCGCTTTGCCGAGCTTTTGCACGGGGCCATGTGGTTGAAGTATTCATCTCCGTTGCAGCCATTCACTCGCTGTCTGTCAGCCTCTAATTACGATGACCATCTCATTGTAGTTCCACGTAACCTGGAAGCCGCCGCTGGAATCTGCCCGATTCTCACCCCGATTCTCACCCCGATTCTGCCCAAGGAAGATCTCCATCGATTCTCTCTCAAGCTCCCGTTGCCTTGCGGTGATGTTTCACCAATGTTTTGCTACCCGCGGAGCAAGATTTATAAGAATGGGTTGCAGATGAGGTTGCCAACCATTCCCTAATTTTCTTAGTCGGTTCGCGAGAGTTTTCGAGGTCGAAATGAACTCTCAGCCTGAAGGTAGATACTCCGTGCATCAATCATTGCCAAATCCATTCTGAACCTGTTCGCAGAAATTCTGCGGGAAATATTCATAAAGTGTCTCGATACCCGCTATCCTCATGTCCAGCCCTTCTTGCCAACGGAGGCACCGCTGCTCCTCTGCGGTATGTGTCAGTCTCTTTCACAGACTTCCTACTCGTAACCTCGTTCTGAAGGTGTGTGTGTGCTATGGCGCGCGATCGCTATTACTACGTCTGAGCTGTGGGCTCACCTTTCTGTGTCCATTGGACGAGAAGCCTCCGAGAAGCCACAGCCATCGCCAGAGCTTATCAGAACGTGGATTGCGAGATCCGGTTGCCAGCCACTCACACTCGTCCTGAAAGATTCGGGACAGGGTTCCAGTGGTGCCGACATGGCGAACCATATTCTAGAGCTGCTTTTGCCCCACATCCATAGGTGGCAGAGCATCACCCTCACTCTTCCCAACCATGCCTTCCCAACAAAGTTGATTGGTCTCGACAGCGGAGCTTCTCAGCTCCAGATAGCAAACCTCGAATTTTCGAGCGACCCTGCGCTACATGCTGCCGATACGCCGCAGGTAGCAGGACTTGCGCGCATTCTCGCATCGTCTTCCCAACTTCACACTCTCTACTGGCATAACGACCCATGCACCCTCAGATTTGTCGAGATCCCTTGGGGACATCTGACCGTTATCGACTTAGTTCCGGTGTGGTCGCCAATGTCCCAAATCCTCCACCTGATGGAAAGGGCTCCAAAACTCCGCAGCCTCTCGACCTTCATTACTGAGGCCTGCCCCGTCGTGCGGTCCCTGTCACTTCCCGACCTCGTGATACTCTGGGTTGCAGTGGACATTGATATCGGCCCGTTTTTCAAGCGGCTCAATGTCCCGTCTCTCCAGAACATCAACGTGTTTTGCGCGAGTCAACTGCCTCGAATTCCGCAGACGGACGTTGTCCATTGCATCGCTAGGTCAGGCAGTCCACTTCACACTGCGATCTTCAAATCACTCCACATTTCCAACTCCGACCTCATCGAATTCCTGCGCCGGTCACCTTCTCTTCTACTCTTCGAAATTTCGAACGACGGCGAACCCACCGTCACCGATGAAATCTTGCGTCTGCTCACCGCCGGTGAGGACCCTTGCCTCTGCCCAAGTCTACGCATCATCAGATTTCTCGAGTCATCCATATCTTCGACAGACGGCTTGCTTGCGGACATGGTCGCGTCTCGGCGAACACGTCGTAAGGCTGTCCCCGTTGCCCTGCTTTCTCGTTTTGTTGTCGACTTTTCTGAGGCCGACTCGCTAAAGCACGCAGAAGATATTGGACGCCTCAGAATACTCGGAGAAGCCGCGGATTTTCGGACCTGGATTAACGAACCAGAAACCGCCTAGGACGTGCTCCTGCCGCTTCAGCACATGTGCGCGGTGCCAATTTTCTCTTTGTTTGTTTTTTTCAACTCTTATCGTACCATTGATAATGTGAATATCGGGTCTTTTCCTGACTTCTATTGACTTATATGCACCGCAACTCTCAAGAGCCCTGCGAATTGCGTCTATAGCCCTGAGCACGGGGCAACCAGCGGCGACAATAGCTCGGCGTAGTACGGAGAACTGCGCCAATTTGTAGCAAAAGTTATAGTATGCATCCCAATCCAGCGATCCGTGTCGTGTCTATTAGTAAATGAGATTCGCGGATACAATATAAACCTCAAAGAGCCGGTCATTCGTGCACTGGAAAATGTATTTTGAATCTGGGTGGACAGTATTCATTTCGGGGTCAGTTTTTCCCTCACACAATGCTAGATAGTTTTTTTTGGGTCAGACATGACATTATGGAACTAGAACTGTCTATTAATACTCCGCTTTATATAACTTCGCTGCGCCTGGAGTCCACTCCGTATAACTAATAAAATCTGGACAGCAGGGATTCCAATTTCGACCAGTATAAAAAAACAGAGCGACCCCGTGCGAAGGTCACATTGGAAGTCATCCTTGCTCCGAAAACTCTGAATAGTTTGGGAATGATCAGCTGAGTATGAGCGGAGTCGGGGATCATTGGGGAGACTGAAGAACTAATATAAGAACCCCGGCAGATACCGCTGAATCGAGGTAGATAGAAGGGAATGCGTAAGACAGCACGACCAGGTTGAAAGCGGTATGAATCTAGAAGTGAAAGAAGCAAGAACGAGTGGCATGTGGCGAAAGGACTATCTCAGGGTCCACTCGGCATCCTCACCCATGGCGATTCAAATGACACAGAGAATTCGAATGAATGTATGATGGTATCATTTGATGTTGCGCTACAGAATATCCCAGTCTCCGCAACAGAACATCCTCTTCATGTTGAATAACCTGGGTCATGCATTAGTAGAATGGTATCGTAGGGAGCCGCATACCATATACGGTACGGCTTCGGAAGCCATACCAAGCCGTATACGGGGGTCGAGAACGACGTCAACAGAAGGCCAAATGGTGGATTGTACCTTTTTTCACGTCCCTGTGTTTGCGTTCAACCTCTATTACACTCTTATGTACCGGCCTGGGTGGCGAGATAAGGAGCAAACCGGACCGTACCGTAAAGTTATGGAGCTTCTCAGGAGCCTATACACTACCGGACACCGTAAAGCCGTAACCGCAAACTGTATTATACGGTCACGGCACCGATCTCTATCCAGGTATCGTCGACTCTGACCACATGTGTCAGTAGATTTAATCTCGACGCGAGCCCAAGTCCACACGCACCGAGATCGTTCTCCATCGGAATACAGTGGTACATCTTGAGTGTAGTGGAGTTTGCGACACTCCCAATGACCTCGTAGTGTCGGGCGCCATGTGCGTGTCCTGCGACGGCTGGTCAGCAAGTTTAGTTGGGACCAGGAAACGTGAGCAGGAGTTAACCGGGAGAATTGTCACCGTGTATTCGCCGCCGTCCGAGATTGCTACCGTCGCAAAGGAGCCCGTGAACCATGCAGATGTCAGACACGCTCAGCATCCAAGGTTTCACCACATTCAGCCGCCTTTATCAACCGACAGGTAAACCTAACATTCTTTCCAAAAAAACCGAGGAAGAAGAGTGGAATTGACGCGATGGAGGTCAGTGAATCGCCCATGGTCGCGGTAGAAGGAAGAGGGTTAAATGATCACGTGAGCGTGGTCACGGTTCGGGAGCAATTCGGTCTCGACTCGCCATCGCTAGAAAACTTATGGGCCATTGACTGAGCCGACAATCTGACTGCGCCCAAAAATCATGTCGTCTCCCACTCGCTTGAGGGCTGCTGGTACGTTTCCCCCTTCTTGGGTCCTTGTGTTTCGGTCCTCAATTATTTCAGGACTAATTGAATCGTGGCACACAACCCGACACTTCCTCGGACTCGATTCATGCGTTTTGGTTTCCGCCAGATACATTTGCACAGATGGATCAATTCTCAGCAAGGAGCGTCTATTTCCTGCTCTGAGAAAAGTCATTGGGATGCATCCAATCCTATCTGTGATGCTCCAGAGCGAAGACTCCAAGCCGACGTTTGTCAAGCTCGAGAAAATCGAGCTACCTCTTGTGGCTCAATTCTGCAACGACAATGATTTAGAAGCTGCCATATTACGGCAGCTTTCGACGCGATTCGATACCACTGCAAAACTCCCGCTTTGGCGCGTCGAGGTGCTCAGTGACGGTACTGTCATCCTGGCTTACCATCATGGTATTGGGGACGGGCTCAGTGGTGTGGCCTTTCACCGGTCCCTCTTGGCCGCGCTTCAGGATGTTACAGCCGGAGATGACTCTTCTGTCGTTGCAGTACCTCAATCGCTCTCGTTACTACCTCCAATAGAGGCAGTCACTGATCTCTGGCCGTCCCTGCGCAAAATCTTATCTGAGGTATTCTCCCTCTTGCTCCCTGCCTCTTGGAAGCCCGGCTACAGAGCATGGAAGGCGAATGACGTTTCCAAGGGCCCAGAATTCACCCCGTACGTCAAACTCATGACATTTTCGAGCGAGGAAATGGCTGCATTCGCCAAGATATGCCGCTCGCACAAGGCCACTGTGACCTCCGCCCTCTACGTCCTCGCGGCTGCAACGCTCTCGCGTCTCGTTCCATCACACTCGCCGCCATACAAAACGCTCACCGCCGTCGTCGCCATCTCTTTGCGCGACGTCGCCGGCGCGTCTGCCGACGCCTTTTGCGATTACGTCTCGGGGCACATGACCTATCCGCCTATAAACCCTGCGTTCCAGTGGCCCGCCGCCGCGCCGCTACGCCGCGGAGCTGCAGCGTCAGAAGACCGCCGCGCGCCAGGAAATTGGCATGATCTACCTCATCTCCGGCAACATCGCTCGGTTCATGAGAGGGATGCTCGGGGGAAAGCGCCGCGCAACGTTCGAGATATCGAATGCCGGGCGCGTGCCCGCCGTTGAAGACGCTGGGCCGTGGCACGTCGAGCGCATGGTATTTGCGCAGTCGGACCTCGTTATCGGTGCCGCGCTCAAGATCAATGTGATTGGGGACCCGACGGGCGCGGTTAATGTTGCACTGACATGGGGCGAAGCTGCGATTGACGGGGAGGTGGTGGAATTGTTTGCTAAGCAATTCCATGAAGGGGTCCGTTCACTTATTGTTTAAGTATTTAGAAAATACTGTGAAAGCTACAAGGCCTGGCCCGGGCTTGGAATTTAAGGCCATTGTTGGGATTAACTGGCCTTGACTAATAAAATGAGTCAAGTTTAGAGTACGATACAGTTCCTATTTTTCTTCCCTGTTACAAAAGTGATGGCTGCGACGGCGGCCTGACAAGGAAGGCGGTCAACATGAGCAACAACAGGAGTAGATAATCTGTCTACCTTGTCGAAAACCTTCTGTATCCCTAGTTGTGTTTTCGCCGAACATTCGACATATTTCATGGCTCCAAGCTCCCGCGCCATCTTTCGGCCTTGTTCAGTCGTGACCGATACATGTACCTGCCCCAGTCCATTCATCGACGCTTGCTCATTATCGCATCTTAAATCGATTTGCGTCGCGACCAAGAGGCAGGGTACGCCGGGGCAGTGGTGGTGCACCTCTGGAAACCACTTGTCCTTGACGGTTCTCAAACGACTCAGACATCGCTACGCTGAAACAGACGATAAATGCGTCGGCACGGTAGTATGAAGGCGGGCGGTTGTGATCATGTTCTGTCCGACCTAGAGAATGAGAATGAGATGCGAAGCCCACAGAGTGTTCATCTCTTACAGACCAGAGGTGTCAAAGACCCCCATGCAGTAGGTCAGGCCCTTGAAGAATATTAACGGTGTAGCCGCCAAAGAGATAGGAAGAGCAAGTTTGTCGGAGAGCACAGCATGCGATACGCGAGGCGACGAACATTGGGAATATACTCGGATTGGGCGTAATCTTTTTTGGATGCATGCGACGTGATCAGGTAGGTCTAGAGCAAAAGATACAGCGGTAAAATTCTAGTGATATGCATGGCATAAAGTTGGGTGGGGACCTTTCCAACAGCACCATCTCCAACTATTACAAGTTTGATAGAATCCCACATGGTGCTTAGTTAGCGAGGATTCCAGCAGTAAGAGTTGTTCAGAGCAAAGACAATCGCACGCCGTGGTAGGTGAGACAGCAGAGCTTTGAGGTGGCGTAGATCGACGTCGCGTTGACAAATGTGGGAGGAGATGCCAACGGTCCAGACAGACAGCAAGTACCGCCACGCGTGCAAATTGTGAGAGAAGACACTTCATACAGATGCAGGAAGGGAAAATTAGCAGCGCGCGCGATTCAAGAATTGTCAAGATTTCAGAGGTGAATCTGCACCTGGTTTAATGACTGAACGAGTGTATCGTCCGAAATTCCTTGCTCTGGTTTAACATGAATTGTGAGGGTGAGTAGTGACCACCGAGGCGAACGTGCCATTGCATACACAATATCGAGCTTTTTTGCAGGCGCCGCATCTCTGGAACTTGAGTGTTTTACTCTCTTGATTTTGCACAGCTCATGCATGCACAAAGGGTACAAAGGGATCCGGGTTGGGCACTAGCACTGCACTGAGGCCCGTTTACACGCCGAGCTCCTGAACGTTGTCTGAAAGCGGATTTGGGATCAAAGCTTTAAGCGAGGCGTGACGATGTGACTCGAGCCTCCTTGTTTCAAACCACCATTGAGCCACTCCCAGGCGTCGTCCTAGTTCACAACTTGCCTCGCAGTCAGCGAGAAGGATCGACCACGGTCAGCAGCCCGACCCGCTGCTGCAGCACGACCCATGCTGCGTCGCATTGACCCACCGCGACACCCTCGCAGTCAGCGAGAAGGACCAGAAACGGTCAGCAGCATGACCTGCTGCGTCGCCATATAGCGCGACAACCTCGTTGCCACCGGCTTCGAGAAGGATCACATAGATCGGCAGTATACCACTGCGTCGCGATACAAAGCGACAGAGCATACACACGCTCAGCATACAATGCTTCGCGATAACAAGCGACTACCTCCGCACTGCGAGGAACAACATTCAAGTGCACGCCTGACCGGCGGATGTCCCTTCGCCAGGGGCATCGATGGATTCTTATGACGGGGCCAGGTGTACGAGGAGAGGCGCGGGTCTGCCTGCGCCTCTTTATCGGCTCCTTACCCGGCAGACAACTGGCGATGTCTTGCCGCTCCGTCGTAGAGGACATCAGGAGTTCCCGGACGACACGGGCGGATACAGGGGTCACCAACACCGCCGAACCCGGCCCTTCTGCGCTCCGGCGCACGGAGGGTGCGAGCGGCGACCTCGTTCCGCGCTGTTGTTGTCCGGGACAGCCATTGAATGCATATCGTATAGAAACGAAATGATGTTGCGCGAAAACGCGCAAATATTGCACCGATGACGCGAATTTTTACCAGAGACAGCTGTACCTAGTACGCTGTTCTTTGGCGAGGCCTCACCTTCCTCGCGATGATGGGTTTGCGGGTGGTTCCCGGTTTGAGTCTCACCAACTCGACGCTTCGTGCGTGCTGCTTCGCGGGTGGTTCCCGGTTCTGTTGCACGGGCTCTTGGGCTCGGGGGAGCATGCGTACTTTGTACCTATGCACCCATTCCTTCAGCCGTTGCTTCTTTTTTTTGGTGTGGGCTCTTTGAGTTCATTGCCTTATGATGCTTCGGCTTGAGAATTTTTGGGCCCCTTCGTCCTCTTCGTGAGGATTGCGGTATATGTGTTTCTTACTAGTCGGGTTCGTTTCTCTCTCTCTCTCTCTCTTTCCTTGATTGAAACCTTTCTCCACAGGTCAGTGTTTCGTTTTTTGTTCTATATGCCTAGGATTATGCGGAATACATTTGAATTTTGCCTAACCGATAAGTAATCAAGCCTCCTGCGATGACGACCGGTGGCACCCACCAGAAAAACGTTGGGTGCGCGACGGATACGATGTGAGCGGAACGTTTGAGTCTACCGCGTGAATTTCCATTTTGGGACTCGGTTTTGCTCTTGTCGCCCAACCGTCGCGTTTTCAGGCTGTTCGCGTTCTTGCTGTCTGTTGCGTACGTTGTCCTCACTTATAATACGACTCTGACATAAGATTGTTTGAGAGGTGTGCAGACCTTTTCTCAGAGACCTCCCACGACTCGGAAGGGATTCTTGGCTCTCGGTTTCGCTGCAGGAATTCTACCAATGCCTGACCCCAACCTAAACCTTGTCGATTGTCCATTCGCCGGCACCGGATGCTTCGAATCGCTCCATCTCATTACAGCGTATTCAACGTAATCTGCTGCGCTCCTGCCCTCCCACATTCATCTCACCAGGTCTCATCCCAACCCCAACGTCTACTCATGGAAGCCACTTTCGACAACAAGACCAACGTCCTCAATGCCCGCATCCGCGCCGTGCACGACAACTCTGTGATCTACACCCTGCGGACGAGCTTTGGGTATCGGGGGCGGAAAGACACGTTACTCCTAGATGAGAATCCTGTGCCGGGCACGGCGACGGCGACGGTCGGCGCGATCCACTGGCAGGAGAAGACGCTCGAGATCTCGGGACATAGGAAGAGCTGCGCGGAGCTCAAGAGGAGGGCAGGGAGGTTCTTCAATAGGTTGGTGTCAACCACTCTCTGCGATCGCATTCGGATTCGGAAAAGCAATATGTACTAAAAGGGGCAGCACTTTTGCTGTTTTGAAGGACGCGGCACTGGCGGTGGGGGGCGGATCGGAAGGAGTACGAGGTTGTGTATGAACGGGAGGAGTGGAAGGTTTGTGTTGTTTCAGAACAAGTGTTCTGGTTATTGGCTCTGCCTTGAGCATGGTACGGTGCAGGCTACGCTCGATCACAACATGTGCATCGCGGGCCGGTTCTCGGTCCCGTTCCGCCCGCACCTGTTCAGCAAGTCGCAGCCCCCGTTGGTGCACCTCACGAAGCGCGCGCTCGAGGAGGACGAGGTGTTTTTGATCCTCGTGTTTATCTATTGCGAGGCGAGGAGGCAGGATAAGACCGTGCGTGTACTTCTCCCTCTATATACCCCTGCCGGTTCGGGGCTGATGTTACTTCGGGCGTGGTAGAATAGCTCGAGGCTCGACTCTATCGGAGAGGGAGGACAGTAATTGCTGGACATTTACTTAGAAGCACACCCTCATGCTCGAAGCAGTTACATGGTCTCAATTCTCGATTGATATGATAGCAAGCAATACTTAATACATTATTATGCTTATGAAATGGTGCGGGACGACCGCTGGGTGGGCGAGTAGCTAAAATAAAATAAAACAATGCAAAAGAATCCATGTGAAATAAAGTGTCCTGTCATCATGAAATCCCACCGCCCACCTCCTTCTCCTTGCCCTTGCCCTTCAGCGACGATGCGGGTGGGGACCCCATGCCCAGGAGATTCGGCGCCACTCCTGTCTGCTGTTGGCCAAACGATGCCAGCCGCCTTGTCCCCGGCGACTTCAGATTCATGGTCGGACTCGTCGGCGTCCCCGGGAGCGAGTTGGACTTGGGCTGCGCAGGCTCAGATCCAGACTCGCCCGCGGAGGCCTCGGTGAGTAGGAACTCGACCCAGAGGCGGGAGAACGACTCTGTCTCGTCCGTCTTCTCCAGCTCGGGGTTCTTTGGTGGCGTCGACGTCGAGCTGCGGCCCCAAAAGGACGTCGGGGGCACCAGATTGGATGATTGCGCGCGCTGCAAGCCCGCCTTTTCTCGTTCGGGGTCCGTCCACGAGAGAACCGAAGCGAGGAGTGAGAGCATCTCAAAGCGTTTGGGGTCCGCGCGGGGGGTGGTGAGGAAGGACAGAAGGACGTTGGTGACGAGCCGGCGGTCGACGTTGGTGTCGGTGGAATTCCGCCGTAGTCGCCGCAGAGCCTCCATCAGGTGCTCGTTTATTATGATAGCTAGAAAACTTGTCAACACCGTAGATAAGGAGGTGATGCAAATGAAGAACCTTCGTGCCGTAGTTTTTCGATGAGTAAAGTCTTGTCCTTGACTTCTTTTTCGAGCTCTTGCGTTCTAGAGGTATTTGTCTGAGTTTCTTCCAGTTGAAGCTGCGGACGGATTAAAATCGTTGTCTATGGCCGTGATAAGAGAAGAAATACCTCAGCAGTCAGAGCACGATGTTTGTACTCAGCCAGCGACTGCGTGACCTGAGTTAGCTGCGAATTGTAGTCTTTAACAGCCTGCCGCAGCTCGTGGTCCTTTGCTGTGGAGGCATTAGCGACAGGGAATGAGAGGAAGAGAATGGCGGACGCTCACCAGCCTGGAAGTCCTGCAACACAGACTGCAGGTTTTCTGACTTTTCCCGCTCCGACTCCAGCTCTGCCGCATCCCGCTCTCTTGCCTCTCTTTCGAGCTCCAAGTCTCGTCTATACATCTCGGCATTGGACCGGGCCTCGTCCGCGAGCACCTTATCTTGCATCGCCATGCGCTCCCACTCATCCTTCTCCATCCGACATCGTTCTAGCTCCGTCTGCGTCTCCCGTAGCTCGCGTTCGCGGGCGAGATTCTCCTGCGCGCTCTCCTCGAACGCACGGCTGCGCATATTGTCGAGCTCGCTCGATGCGCGCTCCGCCTCTGCGGAGGTGGATATGAGCTCTTCCTTGAGCATCTCCACCGTCGAAGTAAGGTCGTCGTTTTGGGCCTGAAGTTGCTGCACCAGCACTTCCCGTCGGTCCAGCTCTTCCTGGTGCACACATCAGCGCAAGAGGTCCCAGACACATCATTGAAGGCCACACACCGCGTCCTGCTTGAGCTTATTCCCCAGCGTCGTGCGCATTGTCGTCAGTTTGGCCAATAAGTTGCGATACTGTGAGGCGAGCGTCTCCTTCTCCTCCCGCGTCCGTTCTAGCTCCCGCTGGAGCTTTTCAATCGGGTCAGAGGGCTCGTCGTCGTCATTTTGCTTGCCGTTCACGAGACCGTGGCCGTTGGCTCCGTTAGAGTGAGCGAATGGGTTGGGTGTACCACTTCGATCGCTGTCCAAAGACAGCCTCGTTTCGCCCATAATTTGGGAGTGCGCTGGGGATATGGAGCCGGACGGAGACGTGGGGGGACTAGATATGCCGTTGGTCGCCATTTTTTCTGCAGGCGCATAAAGGACGTGGCGGTGAGCGGGAAGCTTTGCTCTAGACTCCACGTGATCTCTGATCCCCGACGATTCACCTTGCTTCCATCCACGACGTCAAAAAGTCATGGTGGCCGTCGAAATGGAAAATCAGAAGAGATACAATGCATGGCGAAATGGTGACCCCTGGCAACCCGGAAGACCACGACTCCCAGGTACCAATAGCACTGACAGTCTACGATCTGCATTCCGTAGCCCTCCCGTCAATACAGTGCTCAGCTTTAGGGATTCCTTAATGTATTCGACCAAAGACGTAGTGCGACAAAATCTGATCGATTCTAATTGAAGAGATTCTGCCAAGATCCGCTTCTGGTTTTACCCGAATGGCCCGTGTCCAAGTGCTTGGCTTGTTGCAAAAGGCGGACTTGTCCCCATAGCGGCGTACTATCTGCTTCCTGAAATAGAGCCCTCGCTCAAGAGTTTCCAGCATTTCGGGCCATCTCTACGCTGTCACGCCATGCTGGACGATTTCCTTAAGACTGTTCCTGCACCTCCCCGTCACGACCCCTCCCATCGGTCGCTCCTTTTCCGCCGATTAATTTTACTTCTTCTACGGTGCTCTGTACAAGAGGTTCCGCTGCTTATGTCTCGAAGGAAGGTCTGTAGGAAACGCGCGATAGTAAAAAGTGCGGTGCCGCAGAGCCGTGGCAGCCTCTGGGCTGTTGATAAACCGTTACCCGCTTGTTATCTTGACATAGCTGGCTCCGACCAATTACCGTTTGGGATTTGGAAATCTATCCTCGATAGATCTCCAAGAAAATAGAACTCTTTCCTGGTACCCCTCGTACAAGAGTGCGAAGTTTGATATCTTACACAAATATGACATCCGGGACCACCCTGCCTACAGCCTACCTATTCAGGACTTTTGAAAAGGTAGTGGTGGCCGAAAATCTCCTTTTCGGGACGATGGAGTTAGTGTGTTTGGTTGGGCTTACACCGGCTTTTTTGATAGCCGGATGCCAGACTGTTCCCAATCCGCCACCCACAAAACAACCTTCTTCAACTTGTCCTCAACCGTCGCATCCGCGAAGGTGAACATTGTGTCTCTAGTAAGCTTGAAATGGCCCTGCTTCAATGTAGACTGACCCACACGCACCAATAAGTATCTTCAGTCAGCAACCATCTCACCTCGGCCATGTCTCCGACCCTCAATCCCCCCGCTGTTTCCAGCGAAATCCTGGTCAATTTCCCCAAGGATCACGTTCTTCAGCTCACACTGAACCGGCCCAAATCCCTCAATGCATTAACGCCTCAAATGGTGGAGGATCTGCGAAGGGTGTTGAATTGGTTTGAAGACGAGCCGAGCCTATGGTGCGTTAGACGCCGCTCATCAAGCTTTCGAGTTGATTAAATCATTTCAAGGGTTGTCATTTTCACTGGTTCCGGCCGTGCATTCTGCGCCGGTGCCGACCTCAAGGCGTGCGTCGACTCCTTGCATACTTATTTGTGCTTTTCACACGTTATTCAGCTGGAATCGCGACGAAGAACGCGGCCAACCGGCGACGGCGGAGACAATACTTAATAATATCCACGGCTTCGCGTCCATTTCGCGCCGGGAGTCCAAGAAACCATTCATCGCGGCGGTCAATGGGCACGCATTTGGTGGCGGGACGGAGCTGGCTTTGAATTGCGACTTGGTCGTCGCAAGTAAGGACGCCAACTTTGGTCTTCCAGAGGTAAAGCGCGGTGTCGTTGCAATGCAAGGAGGTGAATTAGTCCCCCATTTCTTTCTTCCCTTCTTCACTGCAATTCACAGGCATACCGCGATTGGCGCGTATTGCCGGCCATCAGGTTGGGATATTCAGTTATTGAAACTCGAGCCTATCCTAACTTCCTTACCATTCCAGCTCGCATCGGAAATGCTGCTCCTCGGCAAGCCGGTCACTGCAGACGATGCACGGAATAGATTCGGATTGTGAATATTGAAGATTTACCACGTCCTATGGGACACTGACAACCATTCATTTCTCCAGCGTGAACGTCGTAGTCCCTCCAACAGATGTCCTTCCCACCGCCCTGGATCTCGCTAGTCAAATCATCGCAAACTCGCCCGATTCCGTGCAAAGCACAAAGAAAGGCATTCTTTTAGCGTACAAACATAACAACGAAGAGACGGTCCGGGTGCATGTTAACATCCCAGAAACTGTGGGGTATATGTACGGCGACAATATCAAGGTTTGCTTTTCTCTTTTGGCAAATGTACCGCGGTTTGTTTATATTTTATTTCGTTCCAGGAAGGATTGAGGGCGTTCAGCGAGGTTCGTGAGGTGTCTCACCGTACATTTGTGAAAAGCAATTGATCGATGATACAGAAACGGAACCCGGTATGGCAAAATCCGGGTACGAAAACAAAACTTTAAACGAAAATGTGGCGCATTGTTGAATGCCATGTCTTACATTGGCAATTACACGATCAAGGCTTCGACGCATGGACTTGGATACTTTCACCAGCAATTGAATTGATGTGCATTACATGCATTTAGCGGGAATTTTGTCTTAGTTGCGCTGGCCTGGCTTGATCCACCGTGGTGTTTCCAATAAGAGTCAGTTTCTAGGCTCGACGTCTAGCGACAATTAAGCTCAGTTGAACCGCACCTTATCGCCGCTCCGTCAACACAGGGCTGAATCGAGTAAAGGTTGACAAATCCCATCGATATCGCCCACTGCCATCGATGTCGCCAAGCTCACTCAGCGCCGAAATCCTCGCTTACCCTACATGTGCGGTGTGCTACAAGTCCGAGAGTAGAACAGTCAAGTTCAAAAAGTGCGGAGCGTGCAAGAAACCTGCGTACTGTGTAAGTGAGACTTTCGGTCCGTCGGTACCGCTTCTCAGGATTTGGATCAGAGCAAGGAGTGCCAGAGAAAGGACTGGGCCTCGCATAAAAAGACCTGTCAGCTTCAATGTGAAAACCGCGAGTCCCTTCCCGCACGAGGGACAGAAGTGAGGGACACGTTGTCCGATATCAAGAAATGGTTTTCTGTAAGTAATACTCGAGCTACTGACTCGGATGTTGATTTCAAATTCTTTGCGTGGAAGAAACATACCCAGCTCTTGGTACACACGGCTGTTCATGCCATGAAACTTCACGATCCTTCCAATGTCTCTATGACCAAGACACACATGCTTGTAGTCGAGCTGGAACCTGCGCCGTCCGGAAAACACGCGGATTTCGTGTATAGATACGCTGCCCTTCGCGAAACAAGGGATCCGGAATACGATCTCAACGAAGCTGTTTGCGCCGCGCTGGCAGTAAATGCAGAAGAGAAAGATCGGCATCGTTTGACGATGTACGTCCGTTGTGGTATAGCAGTCTACCTCGCACCTATTTCTTTCGAACAATGCACTCCGTTGCAACACGCTGTGCGCTTCGGACCACCGGACGATGATTGGAGGGGGTTCTTGGAACGGGCGACCAACAAGACTTTGGGGGAAGAGGACAGGACAAAGATCAAGAGGTTGCAACTGCTCATGTGAGACCTCACAGACAGTGTCTCGATAGACGACAGCGTTTTCCGGATTTGTCTGAGCGAGCAGTATATCGGTTGGTTAGCTTTAGTACCGTGTACAATAACACACTTTTTGACAATTGCGACCGAAAGCTCAAACCGAGATATTCTCCGCACGTAAAACCGAACAGCGAATTTCATTGCACAGAGAACGGAGTGAAATGAAACATATGGTGGACGGTAGCTACTCTCATTTCGCTTTGATAAGATCTGACGTCCGCTCAGCAGGAATATAAGCTGAAGCCAGGCTATTATCTGTAAAACGGACGAGCGACCGGTCAATCTTTTTTATGGCGTATATCTTAGTGAGAGTACAATTACCTGCAGGCAGGGAAGGCCAGACGCTGGCACCGACGATACGCAGATGGCGAACCCCTTTAACGAGGAGATCCGGATCAACGACACCGTAATTAGCACCGCGGGACGACATGCTAGACGTTCCAATGATATGACCGTTCAGATTGGCGTTTTGGCCAACAAAGGAGTCGAGGTCTGCATCGTGATAGCGCTAGTAACGTTGGTTAACGGCCCTAAAACCTATCTTTTCCATGCGTCGGCCCCAATAAATTTCATGATCTTCAGTCCTTCTCGAAGTGTAGCAACATTAGAGTCAGATCAGAAGCAACCACTGGAGGTTGGAATGAGTATGGAAATAATTGCAAAACAAATGGTGATACAAGTCGATAAGTGGCTGATCAAATGCGTCTGTGGTGTTGAGCTGAATTGAACCTCCTGCAAAAGAAAAGAGAAAAGAAAACGGTGAAAAACATTTCATGCTGGTAAATGAAACCCCGTACCCGATATTGGGGTCAGATTGAAGCCGACACAGTGATAAATGGCTTTCTGCAGGGACACTGGTATCGGCCAGATTGGCGGATATTTCCAATCTTTTCAACCGTGGGAATTCGTAACACAGCATACAAAAATCTGTGCTGACATAGAGTCCACCCCGAATGTGCGGCGAATCAGATCCAGCAGATGGATCCGAGTGCGCTTGAAAAATGGTTGAGGTAAGTCGAGTAAAAATGAAGTGACTCCCGCCGTAACTGATCCCAAGTCGACCTCCGCCATTCGTCGAAGTCCACTGATCTAAAAGGATTTGCCGGAGGGTCGTATTGTGCAGTATGTCGTCAAACGTATCGGTGCTATTCATGAATAGCCGAGGGCTGCTCCGACATGCGCACTCTTGTTTTTTCCAACATCAGGCAGATGTACCCTGGGGTGGATACCTAGATTCGCAAGCGCGGTTGATTCCCTAATTCCAGAGTTCATTAAAAGTATTGGGCTTTCCAGGGTGCCTGCGGAAAGTATAACCACTTTTCTTGTACCTGGATCGCCGAAGGTCAGAT
Organism: Mycena venus; assembly: GCA_014462655.1. Lineage (NCBI taxonomy): Eukaryota > Fungi > Basidiomycota > Agaricomycetes > Agaricales > Mycenaceae > Glaucomycena > Glaucomycena venus. The sequence goes on along the minus strand of JACAZI010000005.1, from coordinate 6,560,662 downwards.
ATTTTAAACTGGCTCATAGGTACATCTTAACTTGCCGTCTCGGGCTTGAGTGAATTCCACCGTCAGAAATGTCCTTGGATTTTGGTTCGTCTGTATTATACGGGTAACTTGTGTGTTAAGAAGGACGTGTAGGTTCGGTCTTCCGATGAACTCTAAATATGAGGTGTACGAAGTACCGCGCTTTCCATGATTGATTGTACGTTGCACGTAGGCTGAGTAACCGCGAATATTTGTTCAATGGTGTGGCGTGTCACGCAGACACGCAGCGGGAAGCCAGAGTTGTAATCCAGGTTGAATGGGAAGTATTTGGATAGTTCTTGAGTCACTTGCTCCACTCGACTCTCTATCGCGGCGGTTTAGAGCTCAGCCAGACCGACAGCGTCGATTCCATGAAAACCGTGAACTGCGGAATTGAATTGGCCTGTTTCGTTGTGGTTGTCCGTTGGGGTAGTCCAGTGCCCGTTCTTCAAATTTGTTACAACGAAAGTCTAATCATTCCAACCAACAAAATGTCTCACTTTGCGAATGTAGGCTTGGGTAGCATTCCATCTGAAAATTCATATCAGCGAAATAATAATTTGGGTAGCGCAGGACTAACTACCAGCCGCTAAACGCGTGTCTGTCGTAGTCCGCCTTGCTTCCACGCACATAATGCATTCCGCCTTGGGATATTGAATACTAGTCGCAATTTTTGAGCTAATATTTGAACTCAAGCCTGACGCCCATAGATCTACAACCGCCCAAGACTCGACCTCGCAGGTACGATAGAACTCGACCATCGAGTCCACTCTTACTGGAGTCGTGTAATTCCAGTCTTTTGGACTGTTACATCGCAAGAAGAGGGCGAAAATGGGGCCGTGTAGTCAACTCCTCCAGGATTAGATGATTCACGAGGGATGGTTTATGCAGATAAGAGTTTAACGCACAGTGGGCCCGCTTCAAATAAAAGGACCTTGAAGCTGGGGTTCTCAGTAAGGCGGTTCACGACTTTATTTCCAGCGGCTCTGAGTCCCCTGAAATCTCTAGTAGGTGGTGGAGGAAACAGGTAGTGACCAAACAGCCACAATGTAGTTGAATGGACCATGCTTTCTCAAGTCCGCCACGGATTCATAAGTGGCACCGAAGCAGAGGCCAATAAAACACAAGATGGTCCACAGAGGAGGATCTTGGATTTTATCGAGCGCATTCGGTCTCTCGCCATTTCCCATATGCATGCTACGCTCCGCCTTTATATCAAGGTTGCCTAGAAGATACGAGTTCTTCTAATCAACACGTCCATGTAAGAGTACAGCCGGTGTGCCGTGTTGCATACCGTTATGTTCAAGAACGCATTGGACGGGCCGTAATTACGGAGAAATTCGACTCCGAAGCCCGCAGAAGACCGCCTCCGAGTCAAAAACAGAATGAGTCGTATCACAGTCAAGGGAACCCGACTAGGCTAAAGCATCAGACAATTGAATTAGCCAACAGCGAGCGGTTCGGCGTGAACGTCGCAGAGTGAGTATACGATGGCGCCGCCGACTCGGAAAGGTCATGCCGAGGTCATGCAAATCGATTGAACCTTTCAAGAAAGCTAGCGCTTCTCCGTCGAAGTCTTTCAATGGGATTTGAAGAATAGAGGCATGAGTAGAGAACCCTCTCGGAGCAGACACCGGTTAACCTGGGTCTCGCGCCTTACCGATTTCAGGTAGAGTTACTGGAGTGCAGAGAGAAACGTCTCACGTCATGTGATTTGATTGGTCAGGATGTTCATGGTGTTCCCACGGTTCAACTTGAGTAAGAAGGGTGTGTTCGGAACCGGAATCGTCGAATTTCATTGGCAGAAAAATGTAATCGACTCTGTAATAAAAACAGATGCAAAAAAGCTCGCGCAGCGCTCTGCACGGAAGCTGCAAATGCGGGTTTCGCAAACAGTTCCAGGTTGGGCCCGGGGTACTTGCGCCTCTGTGTATACCACCTTGCCAACCAACAAAAAAATGCACGTCTTCATCGAATTGATCAATTTAATTGACAAGTGAAGAGGTGAGCAAATATATGCGTGAACGACCTGACCTCGATTGTGAACGTATAATCCGTCTGAGGCCTTCCGCATTGCTGCATTCTATCTACAGGACAACACATTTTCTGGTTTTCTTGTGGTGCGTTACCCTGACAGGTTCCCGCGTTCTTTCAGTGACGGCCGCAGTGATCGTCTAGTGTTGCGAGGGTCAGTAACCAGTAGCACCAGCGAGAATGCAAAAAAGCGGAGAATCTGCATACCCGCTCGAAAACGTTCTTGACCCCTTCGTTCATCTTGGTCGAACATTCAAGATACGCAGTAGCGCCCAACTCCCGCGCCATCTTCTCTCCTTGCGCTGTACTGACTAGTGGCTCCCGTAAGCTTCGTCCATCCGTCACCTCCGCAACCACCTGCGGGTCGGTTCTTAGATCAGTTTGCGTCGCCACGAGAGTCCACAGCGTGCCGGGACAATGGTGGCTCGCTTCGGGAACCCATTTGTCTCGGATATTTTTTAATGTGGGCAGCCCTACGCTGAAACAGATCATGAATACGTCCGTTTGTGGGTACGTTAGTGGGCGGAAGCGGTCGTACTCTGCCTGAGCTATAGAGTAGAACAACAAGTGCTCAGATGTCAGGCCAAAAAAAAAGGGAAAAAAAAATGGAGGGAAGGTTTTCATTCCCACAGACGAACCCTGCGTGTCCCAAAGCGCAACTGTGTAGGTCTCCTTCCCAACCCTGGTGTCAGTGACATAGTTGTCCCAAACCTAAAAAGAAAAAGATCAGGTCTTCTTTTGGGGCACAATGGGGATATTTATTTATTATCGTGGGCGAGGCGACGTACACTTGGCAGCGGATAATCCGGGAAAGCGTTGCATGTGTACGTCACATAAAGAGTGGTCTAGCGTCAAGCAGAATTCAATTTGCGGGCCATAAATAATAAAAACAACGACGGGACCACACTTTCCCCACACCAACGTCTCCGATTATTACGAGTTTGACGTAGGCTAATCCGATTCCCACCATATGCATGTGTTGCCCCAGGAAGGAAGTCGTCAATTTCCCAAGAATGAGCGGAGTGGAGACCACGCGCGTTCAGTTGGCGTATTTAACCGGATAGGGTAGCGGCGCCTCGAGGCTGTGGGGACGTTGACGAGTGGCAGAAGATCAAGAAGAGTCAATCGAAACAATATTACACACAATATAACGAAGAAACTTGGGCTTGATTTGGGGCCGCACGAATCTTGGGAGTCCGGGAATTGGATATAGAACACAGTAGCACACTAGGAGAGGCGAGAGACACGGTACGGTGAGGATGAGAAACAAGAATTGTGCGATGTTTATCGGATGAAAGTGAAGTGATAAGCATCGCTAGAGTGGTTGGTGCGGCTCAGCTCCATGGCCTCAGGAAGACATTCGAGAACGGAGGACCGATACATCCAGCCGATCTCATATTGCAGCCAGTCTAAAATGATTCGTTGGAACCGGATGGTTCATGCTTCCGGCTATACGACGACACATTTTATTCGTCGCCTAGTAGTCCACCGTGACTGAAGCTGGTCGACTGGCCATTTGAGGGATGAGATAATAGCCTAAGGACGGTCTTTAGCGCTGGCGAGAAGTTGGAGAGAATCTACATCGCACCTCTTGGAAAACATTGTTCACTCCCACCCGCGTCAGCGCCGAACACTCGAGATATTTAGCGGCCCCCAGCTCGTACGCAAGGCTCTCGCCCTCTTCGAAGGTGACCAGTTTCTGCTTCTCACTGGCCAGCTTCATGACCACCTCCGAGTCATCTCTCAGATCGATTTGTGTCGCGACAATGAGGAATGGCGCGTCAGGGCAGTAGTGCCGCACTTCCGGGACCCATTTGTCTCTGATATTCTCAAATGACTGGCGCAAAGTGCACCTGAAACAGATGAGGAAAACGTCTGTCTGTGGGTAGGATAGCGGGCGGAGGCGGTCATATTCTGCCTGACCTAGGACCTCATTCAAATATGAGACCAAATGGAAATCTCCGTGGACCGACCCATAGTGTCAAAAATGGCCAACTCCCAGATGTCTGCCCCAACCGAAACAATAATGGAAGGGAAGTCGAATACCTGGACAGGCACGGTCTGTGTCCGAGCCTCGTATTGGAATTTCTGAACACGCACAAGCACAAATGTGGGGAACCTATCGGTTGCATACGTGTGAAGCAGTGATGTCTGGTTCTAGAATATGGTCTCCGAGGTTTTCAGGGTAACAACACAGAGCGAACCTTGCCCACAGAGGTATCTCCCACTGTTACAAGTTTGACACGCTTCATTGAATGTGTTTGGGAAGGAGGAGACTGTAGCTCCTTCGTGTCTCGTGGTTGGTGGGTTGTTGAATGCAGTGTTGCGAATTCCGACTCGGAGAAGTAGCCGAAAACAAGCTCTGAGGAGAACGGAAACAAGATGATCGGCGCCTGCAACTTCGGCTTTTCGGCGATTTGTTCCGACCCAGTCTTGTCTTCTTCAAGATCCTGCTTCGGCTTTGCTTTGTTCCAGCCTTCCTCTGATAGTAGCCGTCTCACTTAAGCCCGAATCATCGCCCGTTCTGGCCGAAAAGACGATAATCTAATGCTTCGTAAACCTTTGTCAAACTTTTACCAAGCATAGCCGAGCTCTGACCAAAGGCTTTCTCGCCTTACTTGTAGACTATGGAGAGCACTATAAAGGCTCTCTACTTGACTGGGGAAACCCAACAAAGCCTTTTTCTGTCGAGCTAATAAACCCTATCTTCGCATTCACCATCCAATGTCAACGCCCAAGCTTTTCCAGCCGGCCCTTGTGGGTGACATTCAACTCAGCCACCGCGTCGTTCTGGCCCCAACGACGAGATTCCGAGCCGACGCAAACTATACGCCCCTCCCACACGTAGCAGAGTATTATGCGCAGCGCGCAAGCGCTCCCGGCAGCCTTCTCATCTCAGAAGCAACTTATATCGCCGCGCGTGCTGGGGGATACAAACACATTCCTGGGATTTGGTCTGACGAGCAGATCGCGGCATGGAAAAAGGTACTTTTTATTCTGCGTTTTTCGTATCTTCCTTCCGACAACTGATGCGTATGGCGCAGATCACTGACGCGGTACACGCGAAAGGTTCCTACATGTACCTCCAGCTATGGGCTCTAGGACGCGCCGCCACTGCGGACACCCTCGCAGAGGAGGGTCTGCCATTCGTGTCAGCTTCAGACGTTCCCATCGCCAGCCAGCCCACTCCCCGCCCTCTCGCCGTGGAGGAGATACAGGAGTACATCCAGCTTTACGCCACCGCGGCGTCGAATGCCGTGCACAAAGCCGGCTTTGACGGGGTAGAAATTCACGCTGCGAATGGCTACCTGCTTGACCAGTTCCTGCACGACCGCAGCAACACCCGCACCGACGCGTACGGCGGGTCGGTCGAGAACCGGACGCGGTTCCCGCTCGAGGTGGCCGAGGCGGTGGTTAGGGGCCGTCGGGCAGAAGAAGACGGGGCTGCGAATCAGCCCGTGGGGCACTTTCAATGGTGCGTGCACGCCCTCCGTATCCGTATCCGTATCCGCATCCTCTTCCTTCCAACATCTTCCTGATATGTATTTTTTTCCTCTCTCAGACATGTACTTCGCGCACCCCAAGCCGACATACACCCACCTCGTCACCCAGCTCCGCGAGCGCTACCCCGACTTCGCATACCTGCACGTCGTCGAGCCACGCGTGGACGGCACCGAGACCGTCACGATCAAAGACGGCTACTCCAACGACTTCATCCGCGACATCTGGGGCGCCCGCCCCCTCATCAGCGCCGGTGGGTATACGCGCGAGACAGCGCTGGCCGCCGCTGAGGAGAAGGGGGACCTCGTTGCATTCTCTCGGCCGTACATCGCTAATGTGAGTTTTCCCCCGTTTTCTTGTCTCGAACTGCGATTCTGATTGATTGGTTTGACATCCAGCCCGACCTGCCCTACCGACTGCTCCATGGTATCGCGCTTGCCGTCGGGGACCGTGCGCTCTACTATGCCCCGGGGAGTGTCGACCCGAAGGGTTACACCGACTATCCTTTCGCGGCTCCTGTGGTAAAAAACCCAGGCATAGAATGTCGGAGGGCTTGCCTTTGCCTTGACTGAGATTTCGAACGAATACTTGCTCTTGTCCTATGTGTAAATTACATCTTGCTTTGGGTAGTGTAGCGAGAATAAAGAATGCGGTTAAAATTTTCCGGAAAAGAGAAAAAGAGAACCCATCAACGGCGGAATCAAACCCTCGACCTTCTCATTTCGCAGAAGAATTGGTTAGAGAAATCCAATCCTGCACCAAAGCAGACGGCCACAAGGCTCGCGTGTTCAATTTTTCACGTTGTATATCCTCCGTGAAGATGGTTGCTGGCTCGAAAACGCGGTAAATTCCTCTACATGTAATCCACTGCATCTCTAATACTATTCATTAACATCTCGCGGCCCACAACATGCGAGGTACGAGCATCTCGTTGTTGCGTCTGTCTATGAGAGACTACTCGCGGCCAGCGGCGCAACTTTGATTTTGATTGTCAGAGAAGTACAGATCTGTCCAATATCATCTATGGTGTCGCTTAGAACGAGCACGAGCTAGATCATCCAGGACCAAGCTGGCCGCACGTTGAATCCAGTCGACAGAGGACTGGCATAGTTCCTCGAGTCCTCCAAACTTGACTGGCATATCTATCAGGGCCGCTGCGCCGACTGGCCATTCACTGATTTCACGAAGCGCACAGAGGGCAAGGTATGGATTGGTGCTGCTCGCAGCTTCCCTAGGTCGAATGAGGAATAAAATCAAACATTCAACTGTCTCGACCAACCATAATAAGAAAGCCACCAGCCGCACAAAAGTCTTTGACTCTAAAACGGCCGGCAGGATAGACTCATGGTGAACGAGCGCGTTGATTAGGACACAAACCCAAAAGCGAACATCCGAACATGACGACTCGATTAATTCCGAGACATTATCCAGCACCTTGGCTTCGACCATTGCTTCAGCTGCCTCCAACTTTTCCGCAATCTGAGATAACGCCCAGGTGGCCGACTGGACAACTTCAGGGCGCTTGTTGCTGTTCATGATTAGAACCGCATTGAACACAACGACCAGACTCACCGCAAGTGGGAAAGCAGTTGCACAAAAAGCCTTTGACTCCAAAACGGCCGGCAGGATAGACCTATGACGAACGAGCGCCTCGACCAGAGTGCAAGCTCGATATCGAACCTCCGAACACGATGGCTCGATCAATTCCGAGACATTATCCAGCACTTTGGCTTCACTAATCGCCTGCGCACCATCCAACCTTTGCGCAATGGGCCATAGTGCTCCTTGGGCCGCCCGGCTAAGTTCGGGATCTTCTTCGCTGAGTCACTCAAAGAGTCGAGGATTTAGAAAAGGATACAAACTCACCCTATGAGAGACACCAGCTGCTCGCAGAGGTTTAACTCCAAAATGGTCGGTGCAGTACACTCGTGCAAAGCCAAGTTTCTTAATAGCATGCATGATGCACTCCGCGTCTCGATATCCGGCCACCAGAGCATTTGCGCAACATAATAGAAGACAGGGGATTCTACCACCGCACGTGCTTCGACGTCGGATTCAGTTCTATTCGTTAACTCGGACAAAATTGCGATCTTGGTCCCGCGTGAAACATAGTCCCACCTACATAATTAGCCAAGGATCTCTCATGTTGAACTCTCACACGTACGGAAAATACGATGAGTAAGTCTCCAACACATCCCTCGAAAGTGGGTTGTCACGATTCTTTTTGATGAACTCCAATGTCTGGCGGTGATACATAAACTTCATAAGGGGCTTCGCCGCCGCATGGAGGTTAATCGTCGGACCCCGAAGCCCAACTGTGTATGCTCGGGCGGGTATCTTGGCGGGTCAATGGCCGCAGTGCATTCATGGAGGAAGATGGTAGAGAGGCAGGTGCGCCTAATGGGGTGGTGTTGTACGAAGGTGACGTTTCCACAGCACTAGACAGCACTTGGCTGAGTTTTGGGAGCGTTGTTAACGTTGCTGCCAGCCTGAGGCTGTGGCATGTGCCACGCTGAATAACGATTATGGTGCGTACAGACCTCATACAGCCATGGAAGGAGAGGTGAAAGGAGACTCTCATAAGACTCACACGGATGATTCTATTTGGCACCCCAAGGTGCCACGGGGACCCGGGTGTTACTATTTGGCACCCTGGGAATTGTCATGATGTTTTTGTGATAGCGGGAAGGGCGGGATGAGCGGCAGTGTCGACCCGACACTGTAGAGAGAACGCGCAGTCGGATCCACTGTGTCAATATCCTGGATCCGACTGCGGTCTCACCGTCGGATCGACTGCGAGCATAACCTTGATCCGACTGCGAGCTCGCAGTCGATCCGACTGCATTTTGGCCATTTTGACCCTTGGATCGACTGCCAGCTCGCAGTCGGATCAAGGGCCTCTCTGCAGTCGGATCCAGCGTCCCCTAGCAGTCCATCTGGTTGCGTCACACATCCTCGCTTTGACTGCCCAAAAGACCTATGTATTACCTATGTACATAAATTACATGTAGGCTGTAATAGTCAATCCCATCCATATTACCGTCCCACAGTGGTCCCTGTTCTGAAAATAAGTCAATACGACCTTGCTGAGTTCCATAAGACATAAATACATACTGCAAAGCTTCTCGTGCGGCATATGTTGACCTGCAAAGAAATCGAAGTCAACGCGGCGCCAGAAATCAAAGACAGATATGGAGTTGACGTGAAAACGGAGTCGATCAAGTTTCTGGATGCTCGCAAGTTAGTAAAGGCTAGCAGAGGTGGAAGCAAGAAAAGAAAAGAATACCAGATAATATGCTAGCCCTTCAATCAAAGTCGCCGCAGTGCACCAAAATCAAGGACAAGTACGACTTCAATATTTTTTGTGTTGTCATTCCCGCGGCTGGAGTTGCGGGTGAGCAAAAGGACTGAGAAAGAAGAGGATGGTAATTCACGCGCAGTGAGCGGAGAGCGGTACGGGAGGAGCGCGTGCCGCTCAGATCAAGCGTGAGCGGGTAGTCGGCGTAGAAAATTGATCAGCCATGAGATGGGATAAAAGAAGCTAGACATACCTTTATTACTATGCTACGGAACGGAACGACAACTGAAGGAGCATGAGGGATTGGGTAAGAAGAGAAAAAGATAGAGTACGTACGAACGGATGCGGACTTGTGTGAGGCCGCAGTCGGCCTCGGCACGGCGGACGAGAGGCGCGCAGGGCGGCGAGGACGTCAGCATGGTCCCGAATCATCGGCGTGAGTGCAACTGCACCTTATGACAACGAAAAAGATAAAATTGAGAAAGGACAACCCGTGAAAATTGGATGACGTACCAAATAGACGTTCGCGAGATGTTGCGATGATCAAGTTAGAATCTGCTTGAATTTCATTGGAATGGGCACATCAATGGCAAAAAAAATCAGGCTGAAAGTTGGAAACACACCGTAGAGTTTGATAACGATATGCTCAATGCAAGCCAAACCCGATCGAAATCAATAGGATACCTTATCATGATGTACGGGAATCTTACCGCCAGTGAACCGCGAGCAACGAAAATTTGGTCATGAAATCTGTCAGAAAAAGGTTGAAGGCACAAACTGAGTCTTACCAATTTCGGTATCGCCCACGAACTTGCGGGTCAATCTGAAAAAAAGAATCTGTTCAGCATTTGCCAAGCCTGCGACTGCAAGGCGCGGTACTCACCGATTTACGCGGAACCTGTGCGAACTAATCATCAAGAGTGAGCATTGCCGCCAAAAAACACGCAACACATCCGCGAAGGTAAACCGTTAATAAATAAAATTGAGTGAGTCAAGTGACAAGAGATGCAAGGGAAAGAAGACGACATACACTTGAGTATCATAATCGCGACAAAACCAAAACTGTAGAAACGACCGAGAGGTCAGAAGGCAGATACTCTCGCCGAAGGGAAATTTATGAAAAATGACGAGGGAAAATATTTTTCAAACCAGCAAAGAAACGACTTGTGAATGAATGAAAGCAAGGATTTATCGTTGGATGGAATCAAATTGAAATCGTGTCTCGAAGTGAAAAGAACGAAAAAGAAAGAAATCCGCAAGTGATGGGGAGAGCCGAAATAAAAACAAAACACCACAGAATGGAACGGAAGGAGTGGATGAATAGATGAAAGACGTACCCCCAACTCCCTCTACTCGCTCGTATCAGCAAAGTGGACCGGAATCCTGCTCCCGGGGTCATCCCACCTGTGAAACATTCGTCTGTGAAGTCGTTCGATGATCTCTTCTGCCGCGGCGCGTGCTTCGGAGCTAAAGCATAGCTAAATCAATAAAAGGAACGAAAGGTATGTGAACGGAACATACCGAAAGCTAGAAAGCAGTCGCAGCGCAACATCTTGAGCAGGCCGTTTAGTTGGAGAACGTCGCAGTTGCGCATGTCATGTGGGCCGGAGGTCGAGGTGGATGTACTCTTCGATAAGCTGCGATGTCAGCTTCGTGGCGTCGGAGCTGCCGTGCGGGGAGGAGTTGGCGTGCACGACGGAGATGGTCGGCCGGGCGATGGGTGTAGACTGGGGCTAGATCAGGATGAGTGGCTGCAGGTGGATGAAGGTCACGCACGGTCTTCTCGTCTGCGGAGAAGAGCGTGTTGCTTGATGCCCGCATTGTTGATATTCTTGCCGAGCCAGTCGTGCCCGCAAGTCTGTTGTTGCAATTCGGCGTGCGAAGGTGAGGGTCCGTCAAAAGTCCATTAAGATGGAGCGTTCGCCGCGTCTGGCCATCATGGTTAGCAGAGACATAAAGAGAGCTATCAAGGGGAGGATTTGGGGAAGGATGGATGAGAGGGCGGGATGATGGAGGACAAAGAAAGTAGGAAGATCGACACGGTCAATGAAGCAGAGGAAGGAGCATCGAAAAAATGACGACAAAGATGACTGCACACGCACCTGCCAGTGCCCAGCCATTATTCATGTAAATCCATCTCCCATAATCTGCGCGACAACTGGAAACCATCGAGCTGGTCAAAAAGCTGCTGCCAGAGAAAAATCTGAGTGAGGGCACTATTGGCGTACGATAAGCGCTTACAGGGATTAAAACGCATCTCTAACACGCGTCAAGGTTATCTGAGATGCGTGTAGAAATAATTACAAGTGTCTGAAAGGTCCCCGTAAGCTGCGGGATAGCTGGTTGAGAGACCCTAGAATACGCACCTTTCGAGCCGTTTTGTTTTGGATTTGAGCAATCTCCCAAACCTTCTGAGTTGCGAAGGGTTGCGCATTGAGACACTAAGATGCATGTAAGGACGTCAAATAGTTGCGGCGGGCGACAAAAAAGAACTGGTGCGTCGTTCTTTGGCCCACAACTGATTATGGAGGATATCGGCGTGCAGAGCTCAAAAGCGTGTCAAAATGCGGGTGGGGGCAAGGAACATGAGGTGAATCCCAATGATGATGTCCAGAGGCCACGAGGAAGGGCAGGAAAGAAGCGGCGCGCGACATGGTGGCGGTCGAGAGCAAAGGAACGCGTCGCGTAAACAACAACAAACACGGACCTTGCGCACGAATTTCGACTCGCATATATTACACACACCAAAGTTTGACATTTCAGCGGGTCTAGAATGGTCCCAGATGGTGAGGATTAATATCAGATTATTTATTGACTCCCCCACGTATGATAAAAAGCTTTTCAGACTCAAATTCGGCCGGCTTGATGTCAAAGAAGTACATCCGATGCGACAAGAATACAGTTCTAGCAGTTGCGGTACTTGATACACTTGATATAATCATACAATACCCGCAAAAGTTCATACATCCTCTGCAATCTTATATCAGACTACAGAATGAGACAAAAAAAGCCCAACACAACTGACCATTCTGAGGGTTACTCCTGGTAGCGCGTCGGCCAGGTGCGGCTTGGGTTACTTCTTTCTTCACCGCCTTCTCTTTCTTCTCTTTCTTCAGCACCGGTGCCGGCGTCTTCTTGGTCTTCAGATTAGGCTACAACAAGTCAGGTAAGTAGACGTCAAGGCGATGTTACTTACAAGCGCAAAGTCATCAATTGTAATCTCCTCTTCCTCGACCGGTCGGTATGGAGGTACACGGATCTGCATTTATTCCTTTAGTGAAGACAGACCAAATGAAAAAAAAAAAAAAAAACAGCTACCGTCAGGCCTAGGGGCTCACCCTTTTTGCGATGGCGAGGAGGAGCCGTGGCATCTTGAAGGGATGAAACAGGGTCGTGCTTCAGAGGTGGAGGAGGATAGGAGGGAATAGCACCGTCCTTGGAAGAGGGGGGAGGCAGAGGTTGTTTCTTTTTGGGCGGAAGATGATCGTATCTGTCGCTGTCTGTGCTGAGGGCCTTGATCGCCTTCATATTTTCATGATGGAGTTGGTGAACTTGTTCATCGGCATCGTCCTCGGGATGGACCAGATCTCCATACTCGTTGCTGTTGTTACGTTCGAAAATCGCTCCTTGGATACCACCCATAAGACCGGGGAAATCTTGCGCGATGAGGCAAATGGCGACAAAGGGAACCAGAATAAAAGAAACAAAGTCCTTCATCGCCATATGGTTCGAGTCGTCATAGTCGTTGTACATGCTGCCGCTGAAGTGCGGGTCTTGACCGACGGTCGTCATCAAGGTTTCAAAGAAGCGTTGTTCTAGGTTGTGTTTCGCCTCATTTACAGCAATGAAGCGCATCAGGCTAGAGCTGATTATGAATGCGCCTAGAGGGCCGTAACTGGAAGGTAGAGAATTAGAAATAGTGTAATGTACACATAAAGGGACTCACTATCCGCATGTTTTATGCTTGATAGCCTGAGGGTACTCGTATTTGGTCTTCGAACTATTGAAATCAAACAGATCATGGTTGATCGCCAAGAGAAAGTCCGTCCATATCGGGCAAGCTGTGAGTGTAGCGGGTTTGAGGATTAATGAGAGGATTTCGGAATGAATGGGTTCGCTGAAAATTCGGGTTCGAATGTTAAAAGGATCAATTGTGGCGGGCCAGCCACGGGCCTCGCCTGTTTGCATCACGAAGTGGCGCCGCCGTGCTATTGAGATTGCTTGGCAGATTTCAAGGTCTATGAACGAAACGCCAGTTGCTTTGGGACCATTGGCCTCAACCAGATTTTTCTGCCGCTGAAAAAGAGACAAGATGGCAGGAACGGGTGTCGCAGGCAAGGGATGAGTACAAAGCACAGCAGGACAGTTTCGGGGGGAGATCTGCCCAAGTCAGAAGGGGATTAGCAGTTTGAGTTTTGCGGTGACTGGGTGGCGGTGTGAGAGCTGGAGGAACGATAGTATCGTCGGCAGTAGCAGTAGCGGTATTCGATTTTTTGGAGCTTAATTTGGCCTAGTAGGAATATAACATCAGGCCTGTCAAATTGGAGGGAAAATAACTGCTCGCCTTTTTTGCAGGAGAGGCGTCATGAATCTCGGCTTGCGCTTTTCTTTTTTGGCTCTGTAAGATGTTCAGTGAGTCCTTGAAGGCACTGCTGGTCCTCAACACAAACCGATTTGGCAGGTGAATGATTTTCCTGACGGACTAATTAGCACGGCTAAAACCAGTCAAGATACTGTACACGAACCTTATCTTCAAGCCCAGCATTGTCATTGCTGCCTTCTGCGTCAGAAGTGTGTGTCGTATTAACAGATTTCGACGGTTTCTTCGCCCAAAGCGTCAATAACCGATGAGCAAATACAGATATCATATACTCACCGCATTCACCGTCTTTTTTGGGGACTGGGCAGGCTTGGCTTTCGTTTTTGGTGTAATGGGCACTTTCGTGGGTTTCAGTAGCAGATCAAGGTCGTCATCGTCGTCATCGTCTGAGAGGATTGTGTGCGTAACTTTCTTCAGCGGCATCTGTGAAGGCTCAGGACAACCAATAAACTCCTAAACAAATACTGACCTTCCGCTTCCTCCCGCCATCCGTGTCAGCGTCTGTCTCCTCCATGTCCGTCTCTGGAACCGCGAATGAAACTTGGGCCTTCTTCTTGCCCTTCCTTTGCGGTTGCTCTTCTGCGTCGGACTCTTCCCCACAAGCAAGTTTCTCCGCCTTTATGTCGGTGCGGCGTCTCGTTTGCTCATTTGAGAGATACATCCGAGTGATATCATGGATGGGCCAGCCCTCCTCAAATTGCTGGAAATACGGAATATCCCGTTGGATCTATACCCAATATATCGATGAAGAGAAGAAGATACCGTTGGAAAAAAAGCCGCAACTGACCTTGATGATCATCAACGCGACGCGCCCTTTATCTTGTTGTGATATAGGTTTGAAGACTGACAAATATTCATGGATGTATCTCTTTACCATCCGCTATAATAATGACGCGCATATATCCAGGTTAATACGAGAATGAACCAGCATTTAGCAATACTTACACAACGACGGTTGTAATCCTCGTCCAGCCCCTTCAGACCCATAGCCTCTTGCGTATTATATCCCCCCCGATCAGCGCTTCGCCCGCCTTGACCTTCAGGACGCCGGATAAGGGCGGTGGTGGTCTTCTGCTTCTCGACCTTTCGTTCCAATTTTGCTGGCAAAATAAATCAGCTGGGAAAGGTAAAGAAAGGCAGAACACACTAATTGTGTTGGTCTGCTTGGCTATTGTGGCCTTGAGCTGTCGGATCTCTTCTTCCTTTGGATCTACTTTCAGTTTGGGCATGGTGGTTGTGGAAAGCAAGAAAGAATCGCGATCACGTGTCGCAATCACTGTTCCGGTAAACATGGGCGGTTCTGTATTCCTTCTGGTTTTCTTGCTATTCAGAACAGTCTGTAGTTGAAGCAGATTTCTAGAGCAGTATTAGAGCCTCGTCGATTGAAGGGATTTTTTGAATTTGTTTCTACAAAAGTACATTGCGGTGTATATTTCATGGTCCAGACGTTTAAGCCATTAGACAAGTAAAAAGAAAGTCCATATCTATGAAAGCGAAAGGGATGAACAGTAGTACACGAGGGTGAGCTGGAGTGAGGCACAGAGCTAGAGCTGCCGGTATGCGAGCTGGTGTGCGAGGACGACGCAGGCGCTGAGCTGTTGTGGATGGTGGATGACACAGAGTGCGACGCTGAGGATGAGCTAACCTGTGCACTGGAGGAAGAGTGCAAAGCAAATGCGGATGCAGAGCTGCTGACACGGGAGCTGGATGGGCGCGAGGAGGAAGGCGAAGGCGAGCTGCTGCGAGCGCTGCTTGAGCTTGACGACACGGGGTGAGAACTGCTCGAACGCGACATAGAGCTGCTCAGGTGGGCAGACAAGCTGCTGTGCGCGCTGCTGGACGATGCCGAGCTACTGTGAACATCGGTTGAAGAAGCGCTGTGACCGGACGAAGCCGCCGAACTGCTTCCACGCGAGGGTGATGAAGCACTGCTCGAGAGAGCCAATGAGCTGCTGTGAGCGCTGGTTGACGATGCCGAAGCGGAAGACGACCGGAAGGCCAATGGGGCACTGCTCGCGGATGCTGGGTGCGAGTTAGATGCAGAAGCTACTTGAATAATTTAGTGACAATTTAAAGCGAGAATTAATAAAAAGCATACCTGAGCTACTCGGGCGGGCAGAAGAGCTGCTGGCATGAGAGGCGGACAGAACTGGAGGCATAGGGGGCCGACACTGATGCCGATGCCAAGCTCATGTGCGAGGAAGAGCTTGCGCGAGAAGCCGGCGCAAAGCTGGAACGCGAGGCAGAAGCCGACCCGCTCAAATGGGAGGAAGAGGTTGTACGCAACGAGGACACTGAGCTGCTAGGATGCGCTGCGGAAGAGGAAGCCGAGCTGGCATGCGAAACCGATGCTAAGTGCGAAGCGGAGGACGCCAAGCTACTAGCACGGGAGACAGAGCTAGACGAGGAGCTATGTCCGCTGGAAGCCGAGCTGGCGCGAAGCCGATACTGCGGAGGAGTGGGCCGAGCTATAATCACTGCCAGAGTGCGATGCAGATGCTGAGGCAGAGCTGCTGGCACGAGATGCAGAGCTGCTGGAATGCGCGCCCGACGAGGAGCTGGCGTGAGAGACTGATGCCGAGGACGAGTGGACGATGGCGCTGCTCGCATGTGAAGCAGATGCTGAGCTAGAGTGCGGCATCGATGATGAGCTGGCACACAAAGAAGATGCGGCAGAGCTGCTTGGGTGCGAAGCAGACGCTAAGGCAGAGCTGCTTGCATGGGAGGCGGAACTGCTTGAACGCGAGGCCGACGAAGAGGACCACGGTATTGACGCTGAGCTGCTGACATGCGAAGCGGAGGACGCAGAGGCATGCGATGCTGACGACGAGGCTAGAAGAAAGAAATTAAAACTATGAACCCATGATATCTGTAAGATAACCCACCTGCTGAGCTGATGGCTTGTGATGAGCTGTGAACACTCGAAGCAGACACTGAAGATGATGAGCGAGGGGCAGACGCGGAGCTGCTAGAGTGCACAGTCGACAAAGAGCTGTGCGCACTAGACGACGAGATGGCGTGGGAAGCAGATGCCGAGGATGAAGCGTGCAAAGATGGCGCGGAGCTGCGCGCGTGCAAAGCAGATGCTGACGTGGAGCTGCTGGGATGTGAGGAGGTGCTCAAGTGCAGCACCGACGAAGAGCTGGAGCGGGGAGGTGCCGAGTGCGAAGCAGACGCTGAAACGGAGCTGCTTCCACGCGAAGCCGAGGACGGCTAATGAGCCAGAGGAGCTACAGCGCAGGAAATAATAAGCACCAGGCCTCAAGAGATAGCAAAACACGTACCAAGAATCACCAGACACAGCAACGCAGCCCGTGGCGATTTGTTCGCCACAGCTGCTCTGAGAGATGCCCAAACCGCGGAGGATGTTCTCCGTGGCCGGGCTGCTGGCAGACTGAAATGTATGTTTAGCAAGTAATGGATCTGGCAAAAATACGAAAAATCTTTGAGAAAAAAAACACAATAATAGTATTATGGCGCACCTTGAATAGTAGGCTTGAAAGCGTGTGCACGACCGGTCAAGATCGCGGAGAATCAAGCTGGAGAACATGTGGAGGATTTTGGATTGGCAGCTTTGCGTCCGAATCCATAGATAATGGAAAATTTAAGCATTGGGTGCGGTGGATCCAAGTGCTGATTCCAGCTCGCACTAGTCAAAACTGCAGGAGTGACCACGGATGGTATCGCAGGATTAACAACATAGCCATTGCTGAGGAGTCTCACGACGCGTTTGCGACGCACAACAAGTACTGCAACAAGCAAGGGGCACGCAGCATGCCACCCGAATGAAGTTTCAGTTCAGGGAGCCGGCGGGCAGTCACCAGAACGATTCAAAGGATGTACTAGCTCAACATCCGGCCAACAACTGCATGGCCAGACGCGAGCCCGTGGTGGTTGAGACCAAAGAGTGATGGCGTCACAATAAACAGACGTGTCCGACGCGAGATTCACGGTCACATGTTAAAATGCGTCTGCCGTCTCGAATTTTGTGTGCATGAGGCTTGCCAGAGAATATTTCTTTAAAACCAGGTTATCAACCTGTGACTCTTGCGAGTATGTCTCATTTATTTCTTTCAATAGGAATGTTGGACGGGTGTGTAAATTAAAAAAAGGTTGGACCGCCAGCTTTGAGTGCAGTGACGCATTTAAGTCTGAGATACGTTAAAGCCAAAATTTACCAAAAAAGAATAATGATTGGATAGACACCTAATCAATAGTTCTACTGTGTTACAAAAAGCAGGGTGGAGCAGCCCGCCACTTCGGTCAGTGATCATCCACTGGCCTCTCGTTTCTACCCGACCAACAACCGCAACAATCGTCCGGATGTCGGTGACAATAGATCTTGTCATCTCGGTATAGGAAGTAAGCTCCTTGCTCGCATCCTTACCCAGGGTTGAGCAGGGTGTAATAACCGCTAGGATACGGCTCTTCCCTGACATGTACCTCCAAAACTTATCTTTGGGTAGCTGGCATACCAAGATCTCTTCGAGCCGACCATAAAAAAACTTGAGGGGCCCAGGTGTCGTCGTGTTGCCGTACGTTCAATTCATACTTTGAAACATCAGCATTCCATCACCAGTTGTTGAGACAAAAAGGCGGAAATCTCACCCGAACAAAAGACATGTCCCTTTGTGCTTCAGGTTCTTCTCCACAGGCAGACACACTACAAATGTGATCGCCATCTACAATCCGCATTTTACCCCACCTAGGCATAACTTGGGGCAACTGCTTTTTGATATTCTTGCGGGGTACCCCTATTGCAGCTGAAATGTAGCCGGCTACGCGTGTTCGCGTTATGTCGTTGGGAGTATTGTCTGCCCTATATGGTACACGCAAGATAACCTGCTCATCTAAGGAATGGTCAAAAATGATATTAGCACTGGACGATGTTACTCACATCCATCATAAATCTTTTCCGATATGGAGAGCTTTGATTTATCGTGTTGGTTGTAAGCGGAAAGCTCATGGTCTAGATCATACCGAGCACCAAGCTGCTCAAGATATGCGAGTTTCAAAACACGGTTGTTGAGGTTTGCCCATGGATGGCGACGTGAACGAAGGCCCATCTGCATCGATCCACAAAAGCGCTCCATCCAAAATGTCCATGTCGACCAGGAAGGGCCACAAAATCGGATGTCGTCAGGGATGTGCAAAAACCCGTGGATTGTGAGGGGGCATGCTGAAAGTCTGTCGGCATCGTACTGATAGTAGTACCTGTGTTCCATTAGTGCACAAAAAAACCCAAGATCTGAGATAAATTACTGACTCCTCATATCGACGCACCCAGTCAATAATTTTATCTTGAAGTTCGTCAATTTGTGTATATGTAATCTCGAATGCAATACAAGATTTGATAATCTCCGAGAATTGGCAAGCGTGAGTGTAGTATTTCTGGTGACGAAACCTGCCATTCAGGAGAATAGGGGCAAGGTATACAAACCAAAAACACCATGACTCTGCAGTGAAGTGGGCCGGGTTATTTTGGAGGACGCGAACAAAGTCGGCTGGAATGTGGCGAACAGCGTCGGCAGTTTCCTGCCAAATGAGCTCCCACGTCTCCTCAGATATTTCATAGTCCTCGTAACCGGTGTCCAAGCCCTTGTACTTTCCGCTCCAAAGTTTCACGAGGTTGGGTCCTATGTTCTCAAAGGCGAGATGCATAAAATCCCAAGGTGCAGATCGGCCAAAATGGAGGGAACCAACACGGCGCAGTGCGGGAAGGCCTTTGATGCCATGGAACTGAGCAAGCTTTTTTCGAGTAGCAATAGTAAGGTCCTTATTATCCAGTTGTGCCGACACCTCGGCGAAACTGTCGTGGGAGCGAAGAGGAAGGTTACGAGGGTTCCATGAACGTGTTGGCTGCCCGTCGACCACTGGTTTGGTTAGCGGCACATAATATATATTATTGCAGAGAACACCCTTGATCTCGCAAGTGCGACAAGGTGAAAGCCCATTATGGCCTTTTATGTTCAGCAGTTTCTCGATGGCGATGATATCACCCATCTCAAAGATATTGTACGCTCGGAGCATAAATTGAGTTTGGGTGAGGGAATCAAAGGTCGAGACGCCTATTGCAAGCTGAGCAAGTTCGTCATCATAGGGGATAAGGAAACTGCGGGCATCCTTGGGACCATGAGGACCAGGAATAACGCCATTGCATATGGAATGGGCGAGGTGTGTTTGAATCTCGGGAGGGAGATTGTAGTTCTTGAGCAAAATGGGAGTCGCCGATGGACCTCCACGATTTCGCTTGAACAGGAGATAAGAGTCAAGGCAGACACCAAGGGCAATGTCGTACTTGCCCTCAAAATATTTGTGAGGGAGAGTTTTACCGTCCACGACAACATTCTTCTTTCGTAATGTGCGATAGTGCGCGGAGTCAAATACATCGGCAATGGTTTTGGATTCATGCTTGTACTGATGGCGGTACAAAAGCAACTTGACCATTTCAGGGTTCTGGAAGTAGCCTTGCAGTCGTGGAATGACGGGGATGTAGCAGAAAAGCCGGCGGGGCTTGCCCGTGAGAGGAGTGAATCGCGGTTCGTTACAGAACCTGCAGGTGTCCCGATGCGTGTCGTCGCCGGTGTACGCCATGCACGATTTGACGCAGCAATGAATCCAGACGGGCTCAACGCGGGAGAGGATGGCAACACGGTGAAGCATGGCCCACTCGGAACTGATGTCGAGTTTGTGGTTGAAGGCGTACCGCATTTGCTCGAATGCATCGCGGGACATGTTGGACATCATCTTCAGCTTGAACGCACGAATATTGTCTCGGTCCTTGTCGGATAGAGTATCATTGCCTAAGACAAAATCAGTTTCGGCTGTCAAAGAGCTTGACAGAGACGCACGCATCCTCCATAGTTCTGCTTCTTGCTCAGGACCAATCATTTCTTCGAGCTGACGGATCATGTTCTCGCGAGAGGGACCAGGTTTGTCCGTGTCGAGAACCTCATCATACCCTCCCCAACCGTCAAACTCGAACTCCTCCTCCTCCGCTGGAGCCAAGGAGTTGAAATACCCTGGGTATCCAGCAGGGTGGTACTCAAGATCGGAGTCAGAGGCGTTATCCGAGCTGGTGGCGTCTCCGTCGACATCCATGGGATCATTCTCATGCTCAGATGGTGACTCGCTGGATTTACGAGATGGGAAATGCAAAGGCTCTGGGGAACTCTGCGGGGTTGCGGGACGGCTACGCTGTATTGGATGCTCATCTGGAGTTTCTGACTCGGACGAGGATGACGCAGACACAGACGGTCGTATGAGCTCGGGATCTGCTTGCCTGTAATGGCGACGTCGCGTGCGGGCAGAACGCCATTTGTTGCAATCGGGTGTGCAACGGCATTTTTTCACCTTCTCAGTTCTTTCCGGTGCCATGTTGTGTGATGTCGAGGAAGGTCAAGATGGAAGAGACGGAAGAAACAGAGGGACGAAAAGTGCTTTAACAGATCAAAAACGAGTTGACTGAAATAGAGAGATTGTTGAATGCAGGCGCAAGTCGAAGGAAAGGTCGTTCGCGATGATTCAGACGCGTGTAGTGAAAAGTCAAGAGCAAGCGTGGTGCGGATCAAATTGGAGTGCAAGCAAGCACAAACTGAGGTCGGATTTCACCTTCAGGTACCTCAATTTGACCTTGGGAGAGCTGGGGAGGAAAGAAAAAAAAAGGGGCGGTGAGCAGTCAAATCGACTGTATTGAGGCCAAATGCCTTGCGCGCAGTCGGTCCAAGGGTGTCGAATAGCAGTCGATCCTGACGCAGTCGGATCAAATGCCGAAAAAAACGATCAAATGCCTGGACACTTGATCCGACTGCGAACTCTCTCTACAGTGCCGAAGGGCTACTAGGCTGATATTAGTCCTTTCAGTCCCCACTGAAATACAATATGATTGTGTTATTTTCAGGTGCACTTTTTAACCCTAATGATATTTTTCCTTTTCTGATGTGTATGCTACTGCTCGGTTCCTGTACTCGTCGACCCTCCGTCAGCTTCCCTTCCGCACAACACTAGTGTCGAGGAACATATGCGTCGTCGTATGCTCAAATGAGACACGGCCGCGTAGTAACGGCGGCGCCTCCTGCGAGAAGGAAAGTAAGGCGAGAGTTTTTTTGATCACGGTGGACATTAATACTACAAGTCCCATAGGACTGGGAAGGCGAATTGAATCCAAGTAAAGATGATATGTGTGCACCCGACTATATTTTTTGTGTCGCATACATATTCATTCTAACCGGCATCGTGGTGGAAAGTGCGGAAATATTTTGACAAAAAAAAAATCTTTGCGGGAAGTCGACCGTTATTCATTAACATCTCACGGCCCGCGGCGTAACTTAATTTCGATTTCAGAGAAATACAGATAATTAAAAAGCAGTTTCTAATATCATCTACAGGATCTGCTGTTTGGAACGAGCACGAGCAAGATCATCCAGGACTGATCTGGCCGCACGTTGAATCACATAGTCAGAGGACTGACATAGTTCCTCGAATCCTCCAAACTTGACTGGCATGTCTATCAGGGCTGCTGCACCAACTGGCCATTCACTGATTTCACGAAGCACACAGAGGGCAAGGTATGGATTGGTGCTGGTTGTAGCTTCCCTGTGTCAGATGAGACAAAAAGTCAAACATTAAACTGTCTCGACCAACCATAATAAGAAAGCCACCAGCTGCGCACAAGTCTTTGACTCCAAAACAGCCGGCAGGATAGACTCATGGTGAACAAGCGCATCGATTAGGATACAAGCCCAAAAGCGAACGCTTGAACACGATGACTCGATCAATTCCGAGACATTATCCAGTACTTGGGCTTTGACAATGGCTTGGGCTCCCTCCAACTTTTCCGCAATCTGAGATAATGCCCGGGTGGCCGACTGGACGACTTCAGAGCACTTGTCACTGTTTCATGATCAGAACCGCATTGAACACACGTACAATGACCAGGCTCACTGCAAGAGGGGAAACAGTCGCACAGAAACCTTTGACTCCAAAACAGCCGGCAGGATAGACTCATGGTAAACGAGTTCTTCAATTAGGGTGCAAGCCCAATATTGAACGCCCCAACACGATGACTCCAGTAATCCGGAGATATCATCCAGGACTTTCGATTCGACAAGGGCTTGGGCTCCCTCCAACTTTTCTGCAATCTGAAATAATGCCTTGGTGGCCCGCTGGACAATTTCAAGGTCCTCGTTGCTGTTTCATGATTAGAACAGCATTGAACACAATGACCAGACTCACTGCAAGAGGGAAAGCAGTTGTGCAAAAGCCTTTGACTCCAGAACAGGCAGCAGGATAGACCCATGGTGAACAACTGCCTCAATTAGAGTGCAAGCCCGATGTGGGGCGCTCAAACACAATGACTCGATCAATTCTGAGACATTATCCAGCACCTTGGCTTTTTCAATGGCTTGGGCTCCCTCTAACTTTTCCGCAATCTGAGATAATGCCCTAGTGGCCGACCAGACAACTTCAGGGTGTTCATCACTGTTTCATGATTAGAACCACATTGAACATGATGATCAGACTCACTGCAAGAGGGAAAGCAGTCGCACAAAGGCCTTCGACTCCAAAACAGTCAGTAGGATAGACTTGTGGTGAACAAGCATCCCGATTAAAATGCAAGTCTGTTCTCGAACCTCTAGACATGATGACTCTGTTGATTCAGGGACATTATCCAGCACTTTTGCTTTGACAATAGCCTCTGCACCCTCCAACTTTTGCGCGATGTCAGTCAAGACATAAAGGGCCGACTGAACAACGTCAGAATGTGTGTCGCTTTTCGAGAATGAGAACTACATGTTTCAAAAACGACCCAAACTCACCACAAGAGGGACACAAGACCCACACAAGCCTTTGACTCCAACATGGTGGGTAAAGTGGACTCGTGGCGAGCCAACTCTCCGACTTGGCTGCAAGCCCATCTTCGGATCTCCGGACTCGAGGACTTGAGCAAAGCCAAAACATGGTCCAGCACTTTTGAAGCGATAGCCGGTGTATCGTCTAACATTTGAGCAATGTAGGGCAGTGTATTCCGTGCCGACCGATTAACTCTAGGATGTTCATTGCTGTTTGAAGATTGGAAAAATGCGTTTGAAACGCAAGATTCAAACTCACGCCAAGAGGTTCACCAGCTGCACACAGACTTTTGACTCCAAGATAACCAGTAAAGTGGGCGTGTGACAAACCAGCCTTTCCAGCAGGTCGTAAGTCCATCCTGGGACTTTCGGTCTTGGTGTCTGGAATATTTCCGAAACGCGGTCCAGAATTTTCGCAGCCATAGCCGGTTCACCTTCTAACTTTTGAGCGATGGAAGATAATGCGTCCTTGGCCGCCAAAAAAAGCTCCAGATCTGTCGCTACTTGAATATGAGAGCCGCGTTCAAAACAGAGGATCCAAAGACTACCTCAAGAGACTCATCAGGCCCACACAGCCTTTTGACTCCAAGATAGCGACTACGGTAGAATCGTAGCGAGAAACAATTTCGAGTAGTTCGCAGGTCCAACTCTGGACCACCCGTTGCGGCGATTCAAGCAATCCCGATACATGGTCCAACAATTGTGCTTCGACAATAGCCTGCGCGCCCTCTGACCTTTGCGCAATACGAATTAATGCCTCCCTTGCCGCCCAATTATTTTCGAAGTCTTCTTCACTGAAATCTCCAAGATGAGGATCGGGGTCTACAAGAAGGATCCAGACTCACACCACTAAGGACACCAGTCGTTTGCAGAGGTTTCGACCCGAGATGGCCAAGGCAGCGCACTCATGCGACACCAGGTTTCCTATCAATATACATGAGGTATTCCGTGCGTCGATATCCGGCGACCACAGCATTTGGGCAATATGGTTTAAAACGGGAGAATCGACCACCGCACGCGCCTCAACATCAAATTCAGTTCTGCTAGTTAACTCGGACAAAATCGCGATCTTGGTCCCGCGTGAAACGTAGTCCCACCTACAGAATCAGGACCTAAAGATCTCCAACGATGAACTCTCGCACGTACGGAAAATACGACGAGTAAGTCTCCAACACATCCTTCGAGAGTGGGCTGCCGCGATTCTTTCTGATGGTTTCCAATGCCTGGCGGTGATACATCCACCTCATGAGCGGCTTTGCCGCCGCCTGAAGGTTAATCGTCGGCCCACGATTGCTGTCCGACCAGTAACTTAGAAGGCTGGGGCGGGAATCCTGGCGAGCTAGTGGATTCATGGAGGAAGATGGCAGAGATGCAGGCCAATCTCATGGGATGATGCTGTGCGAAGTCGACGTGACGGTTCTACAGCGCTTGGCTGTTTATAGAACAAGTATTCCGAATCATTAGTTTTGGGAGCGTTGTTGCCGCCAGGCTGTGGCATGCGCCACGCTAGATAAACGAATATGGTACGTACAGACCTCATATAACCATGGGACGAGAGATAAAAGAAGAAGAACTTCACATGCCAGACATATTAATTGTATGAGGCACAGAGAAACACAGGTTATAATCGTAGGCGCAGTCATTCGGGATTCGACTCGTCAGCGTCCGGTGGGGCAAAAGAATATCGCAGGCGCTCCTGGCTGGAGGATAGCGAGTTCGGCTTGAGTAAACATAAGGATGAAGTATTTGTGCGCGCGGCATAGTGGGTGATGAGGACGAGGTCAAGCTGGAAGAGGCCAATTCGTTTTCGGGCCGAATCATGATGCCGCAACATCTCGTAACATCATCCAGCGTATGTAATTCAAGTTCGACTAATACTGTCTTTTCTCTAGATCTTTCATTCTATGCAGCCGCCGGGCGGCCCTAGTTACTCGGAGGAATTACCTCGAAAATAGCAGCCCAGCCTCGCTGTAGCTCAGCACTTTAGCCGTATTTTTCGTGTGTACTCTCGTCGGTCCCTCGCACATTTTTGGTAGCTGCCTCTTTCTCCGTCCTGCCTCTCTACGTTTTAATATCCATGGCAAATCCATGGAGGTGGCTCTTCCGCCTACCTACTCTATTCGATTCAATGAAGACACTTCGCCTCGCAACTCTCTGTCGCCATCCGAAGATCTGGTCTCCGTCCAAAGCCTTTCTTCATGCATTCCCGCGGACGTTAATGTGCATGCTACCGAGTAGCAGCCCGGTACTGTGTACTCGGCATCTCAGCGTCCAGATACTTCCGGATTCTTCTTCAGGCAGCCCACTCAATATTTCCCTGGGCCCTGGCACTTCAGTCTCGTCTGAAGCCCACTCTCCGCATTTCCCGACTACAAATTCTCACCCGCGCCGCCCCTCCTGTGGTGGCTGTCCAACATTACGACGATCAGCTCGTCCACCGGTGCCGCGCAGCCGAAATCGAACCCCACCAACTGCGTCTCGGTATTTTGTAAGACGCACCGGCGTGCATTCTCGCTCACCTCGTGCTTCCATCCAGGGCACGTTCGTGGTGAACCCTTCCTCGACATCCCCGCGACGCTGTTGTCGTTGCTTTCGCTTTCGCATGGGCAGACGTGTAAGAACCTGCTCCGCAAGGTCGAGAACGGCAGGATTGACGTTGACGTGCATCTCATCGGCGAGCCCACGTCGAACGCGCCGCGGCGGTCGCCCGCACGGAACTACATCTCGAGCTCTGCAGCTGCGCAGACAATACGTTCCCGCTAATCGCGAAAATTGTGGGTCTCATATCCTATACTACTGCTCGGTTCCTGTACTCATCTCAGGCAGCGCACACCGACCCTCCGTCGGCTTCCCTTCCGCATAGCACTACTTTCGAGGGAACATATGCGTCGTCGTATGCTTGATGAGACACGGCCGCATAGTAACGGCGCCTCCCGCGAGAAGGAAAGTAAGGCAAGAGTTTTTTTTTATTACGATAGACTACAAAAATACTACAAGTCGCATAGGACTGGGTAGGCGAATTGAATCCAGGTAAAGATGATATGTGTGCACCTGACTATATTTTTTGTGTCGCATAGGTATTCATTCTAGCCATATAAGATCGGACGACCCTGGAATAAAACGGCTGCCTCAAGTGATAAGACAACCGAAATATTAATCATTTACAGAGAAGCTTGGCCGGTTGGCCATTCGCTTTGTTTAGACGACAACACACTTCCCTCCAGTGCTCGGTCTGGGGTTGTCGACCGGTCGCATGAGGGTTACAACGATAGCCTAACGGGGGCATCAACACTCGCGAAAACCAAAGATAACTTGAAGCAATCTGCGTACACACCTCTTCGAACACTTTATCTACTCCCTTCTGCGTCAGCGCCGAACACTCGACGTATTTAGCGCCCCCCCAGCTCGTACGTTAGCCTTTTGCCCTCCTCGGTGGTGAGCAGTCGCTGATTCTCGCTGGTCAACCTCTCGGAGTCATCTCTTAGATCAATTTGTGTCGCGACGATGAGGAATGGCACGTCCGGACGGTAGTGGCGCACTTCCGGGACCCATTTGTCCCTGATGTTGTCGAATGAAGCACGCGAAGTGACTTTGAAGCAGATGAGGAATGCGTCGGTTTGTGGGTATGAGAGCGGACGGAGGCGGTCGTAATCCTCGCCGCCTGTAAAAGTAGGTTCGGTGAAAGGACGGCATTAATTCTAGCGAAAAACATACCGCCGGTGTCGAAAAGCCCTAACGTATACGTCTCGTCCTCAAACTCAACAGTAGGAGCATAGCTATCAAATATCTAAGAGAGCGAGCGATTGTGAGCGATGGCGAGAGTTGCGACACCGCAACGTACATACTGAATATAGCTCGGGAAGGTCTTCGTTGTATACGTGATGAGCAAGGAGGTCTATTGGACAGGTGTTAGCGGCTTCGAAGGGCGCCGTGAACACGGGAACAAAACCTACCTTTCCTACGTTGTAATCACCGAGTACGACGAGTTTCTTGACATGCTGCAGATTCTTCGGCAACTTCATGACGCTAACTGGGAGTGAAAAACGACGTGAGAGTCGCTGGACGCGGCTCAGCGTGTTATTTGACCACAGGAGAGCCTCAAGTCATGGCAGTACATTGACGTTGACAGAATCAGACAGACTGCTAAAACATTCACAGGTGAAGAGCCAAACAACTGAAGGCGGTGGCCGACGACTGAGTGCGCGACGAGTCCACACTGACTGGGCCGGAGAACCGTGAGTCGTCTTTATCTTCAGGTAACTCGAGTTCAACAAAGGTCCGGGCCGGCGCTGCACTACAAAAGGAGAATTCAAGCTCCGCTGTTTATCAGCCTCTTTCACTTGAACGCTTACTTCGGATTGCTACTTCCCTTAGGCAATCCTACCTCGCAGTCAGCGAGAAGGACCGACCACGGTCAGCAGCACGACCCCGCTGCGTCGTATGGCCCACCGCGACAACCCTCGCAATTCGCGAGAAGGACCAGAACCGGTCAGCAGCATAACCCGCTGCGTCGCCAGATAGAGCGACACCTCGATGACAACGAGAGCCACGTACACCAAACGTGAAGGACCTACAGGGTCAGCAGCAACACAGGCTGCGTCGCCGGATAGAGCGACACCTCGACAACAACGAGGACCACGCACACCAAACGTGAAGGACCTACAGGGTCAGCAGCAATACAAGCTGCGTCGCCGGATAGAGCGACACCTCGACAACAACGAGGACCACGTACACCAAACGTGAAGGGCCTACAGGGTCAGCAGCAACACAAGCTGCGTCGCCAGATAGCGCGACCCTCGACATCGATATCGAGGACCACGAAGTATAATCGTGAGGATCTGACATGATCGGCAGCAGACATGCTAGCCACCCTCGCACCTCTGCTGTGTGAGACCGAGACGACGCGGACGATACCCCAGCTGAACCCGGCTCTCTTGCTCTTGCGTTCATCGCAGGCGTCGGGGAGTACGATCGGCGCCTTGGTATCGTGCCAACTCTCTATGGGACCCATGATAAATGGAAGGCCAAACTGGCGATTGGCGAGCCTCACCACCTCGCGACGATTCCGGCGGGTGGTCCCCGTTTCAGAGTCTCACCAGCTCTGAGGCACTGTTTTCTGTTAGGCGGGTGGTTCCCGTATCCCCCCTCTTCCGAGGCCTCTCTGTTTGGGCGCTCGCTTTCGAGCTTCGTCGTCCACAGATGCCTCATAATTTTTGGGACTTTTTTGTCTTCTTTGCGAAGACTTGCGTGTGTCGTCGCTCGTCGTCGGTTTCGAAGGTGTGTATTTTTCTTTGTTTCTTTGTCCATTCAACTAACATGTCTTTCCTCAGCCTCATGAATCAACTCTGGCTGTTTGTAAGAGGTGGATGCGTTCTTTGTATTGTACCCATACTGTCTTGCAAATAAATGACTGGTCTCGAGCGAGTTTGTTAACTTTGAGGCGCGCGTCGATCCCAATTATGAGAGGCTGTGTAACGGGCGCTTACTGCCTTTACGCAACTTTCACGCTTGACCGCCTACTTTGTCCTTGACCTTGGGGTATGTTATGACCTCGGCGCCCACGAAACCAATCGATGTCCCACCGTTTCAGCTGCAAACGCTCATTGCCCAGTGCAATCCCCGGTGTGCACAGGCCCTAGGCTCAGAGATCTATGTCGGCTGCTCCAACGGCGAACTCATCCGTTTCGCGCTGCAGGCTGATGACCCCGATACGTTGGAGGCATACAGCATAATATCGCGTCAATCTGTGCCAAATGACAAGCCTGTGGACGAAATAGTGCTTCTGCCCAGCATCTCTCGCGCCCTTGTGCTCTCTGACCACCAAATCCACTTCTATACTCTCCCGGCACTCGATGCCGTACCTCCAAATGTCATGAAACCCATCCGCCATGTTGTTGCCTTTGCCGTGGACCAGAACCATCTTAAACGACAGGCTCCTTCACCCTCATCACCCCACGCTGTAGACCCCGTCGATTTTTGTGTTATAAAGCGCAACGCCATTGCGATGTACGGTTTGCGCGAGCGTCTGTTCTACCAGAAGGTATGTACCTCTCCCCAAGCCTTTTTAGCGTCACGAAAGTTAACCAGCGGCCTGTAGGAAGTGCCCCTCACGAACGGCGCCACGCTTGCGCGCCGCAGCGGCCAATTCCTCTGCATCGCCGACAGGGAGCAATACAACGTCATCGACCTCGCCAACGCACAGCTTACGCCCCTCATGCCGCTCTCGCAGGCGCCCCCGGAGGAGCGCTTCCCGGGCCCGCCAGGAATCTGCATCACGGGCGACAGCCCCGCCGAGTTCCTCATCCTCTCGTGGACCGGCGCGAGCACGCTAGGCGTCTTCGTCAGCGGCGCGGGCGACCCCGTGCGCGGGACGCTCGAGTGGCCGGCGCACCCGCGCGCGGTCGTGTTTGACTACCCATATGTCGCGGCGCTACTCCCGAATCGCACCATCGAGATACACAGCATCGAGACGCAGGGGATCGTGCAGGTCCTCCCGGCCCCGAGTGATAATGCGGAACCGCGCTTGGCGCTCGCGGCGGCGCTTAGTGGGTATCTCGTGCCGAGCACGCAGAAGTCGGAGAAGATGCGCAAGGTCCGTGTGGGCCTCGTACGGTAGCGCGCCCCGGTGCGCTATACTCCTTGTTTCCACGGACCTCGTAATTCTTGGCTTTAGATAGCGGGTGTTTTAAAAGTTGCGTTCAATAAATAAACTACAGGAAGGCTATATCTTGGGAGGACTGTTTTTCACTGAAATATACGACCATCTGACGATACGGTAGGTCGAAAAACGCGGGAGAACGGCTTCTGCTTTCATATACATAGTCGGGAAGCATCGGAGACCGGTATTTACGTTCAATCGTTCATTCGACCAACTTTGCACGGCCTGGCCGTAGTTCAGGCGTCAGCCACTCAGAAATGGATTGTGTGTCCTCGGTCCATAGTGACATTTTGCTTTCGCCGCCTGCGACGGCGGCGCTGGTTTTTCTACGGCTCGCTTGGCAAGCGAACCAACAAGGTTGGCCCCCCAGGTAACAACCCTCTGACTGCCATATGAATCGACTGCCTGGAAGAAGGTCTATCATCTTGAATAATGATCCCTGGCGACGTCTTTCAGGGACATCTGTGGAGCTAATCTACCGCGAGTTACTACAACGCAAAAAATGCACTTGCGAATCCGCTGCATTGCCCCTTGGGTAGGCTGTATGCATATGGAATCGAGTTCAGTGGGAGATGGATCGCGAGGATGACCGACGCGCGTGCGAAATTATCCCATGCACGCATAACAGTAGTGGAGAATAGACTTGGTCAACGGCAAGGTGCAAACTAAGGCAAGTACTCGTCTCAACTTCCCCGCCGCTGTTCTTCTCATACTAAGTTTAGGCTGCTGCGGAGATTCACCTCAAGACGCGGAACCCATTTTAGCAATCGGCGGTCCGTTAATTGAGTTCTCGTACGTGAATTTGTTCTGTTCCCTGCCCCTCTTCTGTCTATTAGCGGCCTGACTATCTCAACAGTCCCATTTAAACTATGGCTTGTTTGCCAGATATCCGGACTCGGTCATACAATTTAGCATCCGCATTGCCGAAATTCATGGCTCTCTTTCGCTTGGTCTGTGTTTTGTCTTCGACGCCGTATTGCGATCTGATGTGGTGTAACATAAATAAATAAGCGGTCGGCGGTCGTGGTGAGCATATAGATTCTTGCGAGTTCCGTTGGAACACAGCCGGAATACCAACTCGACAAGTGTGCCCAAGATGCGCTCAAATTAATGCAACCATGACTCACTTTCATCTTTTATTGTCACAGCTCCACCGCCAGGATATCAGGAAACCCTTTCCATGTTCGAGTGCAAAACCCGCAAGGTCTAAGTAGTTTCCTGACTCCGGTATTCCTCCGGGATCTGAAAGCTTAGATGGAAAACATCCCTGTTCATTCTGCGAGCGGTATCTGTGGAAGAAAATTCGGCAAGCGAATATGTTGAGGTCTCTGACGAGCGAGCATTGGCCTCTCTCACGCCACTTGGTTCTGACTCTTATCTGCAAAAGGGTAAAGTTCTGCCACCTGGTTCTCTGGACTTCAATCTTGTCCACCGTGCGGCGAGATGTTTACGCATTCTCAATTCAACGGATCAAAATATCGCACGACCTAGGTTCACGCCTATTCCGAGTATTGAATATCTGCAAACAAGGACACCGCCTATCCATTACAGCCCATTTGCGCCGATACAGTGCATCTCTTGGATACAGCCTCCATCGAGTAGGTTGTTAACTTTGTGAAATTGTAACCAAAGATTAACTACTTACAAGTTGCCCACGCACTGCATTCCACAGGTATCTCAAGCGGCGTGCCACTGAAGTATAGAAAGCAGAGCTTGAATATTGTTTGAATAGAGACGCTAACTATTCTTCAAACCTCTCGCTACTGTCCGTCAATGACCTGCGACGCCAGATCCCAGGGCCATGTACTAGTATATCGGCGTGAATCAATGTGGATCCTGTGGTGGATCCCTGAATTGAGCGGGTTCAATCAAAGCCCAACATGGTAGCACCAAAAAATTATCTTCAACGCCAAGCGGGCCGCGATTGATACTATGCACAGTGCTTTCCTTAATGTTAGCAATGAAACTTACTTTCGGTACTACCATTTCGCCGCTGTCCCACCAAGAGACACTACATTCCAGCTCATTCCAGGAGGCAGTAGGTAGGTCTTATAACAACCGAGGTACGAGGTTCCAGTTATAACATCTGTTTATAAGAGACTAGGTAGGTCTGTCGATTGCACCGGAAGCGGTTCGTGCGTTTTATGAAAAACTTTGGCTTCGCTCATAACTTATCAAGTCAAATGAAAGTCGAACCGGACAGCGTCTTCCATTTCGAAACGAAGCGTCGAACGGACCGCCACGGTCGATCATGATCGGGCACCG
This sequence comes from Mycena venus, assembly GCA_014462655.1. Classification (NCBI taxonomy): domain Eukaryota; kingdom Fungi; phylum Basidiomycota; class Agaricomycetes; order Agaricales; family Mycenaceae; genus Glaucomycena; species Glaucomycena venus. The sequence continues at coordinate 6,528,437 of JACAZI010000005.1, read as the reverse complement.
GAACGGCCCGGGGAAACCCCACTCCGTTCCCCTTGATACCACACCACATACGCCAGCCAAACGCTCACCATCACCAGAACTCGACCATACAGGTCCGTTGCGATCTTTATGATTGTATAGAGAGGCATCGCAAAACTCTAAACACGGGGAGCCTATCGCTGCATGATCACATCTGTATGCCTTGCCAATCTGGATCGAGTCTTCGGTACAGAGGTACGGGTACAGGAATGTGGAAAGTAGACTCGAATTGCCATTTCCCCTGACACATGGGCTTCAGACATGGACATAAGCTTATTTTTAGACCTCAATATGTTCGATGGTTCACGGTCGGATTTCGAACGGTGGCAGCTACACGCGCGTCCAATCATCGGTCTGACCGACCAAATACGAATTTACACTGACCCCAGCGGTGTAGGGATTACCATTTTGGTTATTCTGCAGCACGATTCCTCCTTGGGCAAACTGCCAACATATTGGTTGAATTGAACTTGCAAGTCCAGGATCGCGAGGGAGCCCGAAAGTATGTGAATTTACGGCGAAACTATCGCCCCTTACGCTAATTCCCCGGGAAGCCAGTAGCTCAGATGGACGTACATACAAGCGATGAGTGTTTTGCTGCTTGCACAACTGCCTCGCAAGTTTTACAAATTTCCACCTTCGGGTTGCATCAAGGAAAGCGCAACCTACAAAACACCTTTCTACCGTTCATCTCGACTCCCTTGCCTCGGCCCACTCTGATTGAGGCTATTGTCGCCGTATTGCGAATGGCAGAGCAAAGTTCCAATCAATAAACGCAACCCATTTCTGGTAATCGGCGTTCCGCTCATATTGGCTTCTTGACGCCCTGGACGTTTATTTTGTCATAGTTCCGCCTGTTTTTGGGCCGTAAAACACCAATTCAAGCCTAAAAAACTCAGTTAGTCGAATTTCAAGTAAAGCTTCTCGTCCTTTCTCTAATCCTGACTGATTATCCAGTATGCATTTTGTTTCGATCTTTGAATCTGCCAGTGATGAAACGGCAATGATTTGACAGTAACAGTCTGCCGACAAAGGCTGTATCATTTACGGCGTTTTCGCAACTTTGACAGCACGATATTCGCGGCTCGCCGCTTGATCAGGACTCGATATCGTTTTTTTTCCGTAAAACAATGGATGCACTCTCGGAGATTCATGGCACGGTGCCATCTCTCTACGCTTAGTTTATGTTCCTCTGATGGCTGTATAACGGTTTGGCTTATGATGCCATCGCAACCGACACCTCATATGGGCTCGAAGGTCACCGGGTATTCCATCGAGGTAAGCGGTCGGGTTGATGCAGTCGGGGCATCCCTCTCGCAAGGTCGGTAGGAGCACTGTGTTAATTCAGATTCCGCCGTATAAGACCAAGCCACTGAAGCAGCGGAATTCAACTCAACAGCTGCAGCATGCTTCCCAACCACAACCGAAGTCATCAATCGTCTTCACCCTTTCCGGTCACTTCCCCACCCCCAGGACATCAAAGAAACCGCATTGCCTGCGTTAATTGCCGCAGGAGGAAGGTCAAAGCAAGTATTCAAATTTTTGGCAATCGTAAATCTGATAAATATCCAGTGTATTACCTCGGAGAAGCAGCCCCGTTCGCCCTGTGAACGGTGTGTTAAAGAGAACGTGATATGCGAATATATTGCGGTTTCTAACGACGAGGAATCCAATTCTCGTTCCTCGCCTGGACCACCCGCCCCAAGATGGGTCGAGCCTCTTGATCCTGAGTCATATGCGCGGAGCAAGGGCATATTTCCACGACCACCACAGGCGCCCCAGACGCATACTGGGTATAAATATGGTGCCCAAACCGCCGGCTTGCCTGGCGGCCAGATGGCACCGTTCCCACCCTCAGGAAATTCTTGCTCAGGATATTCCTACCCTGGTTCAAGCGATCAAAGCAACCCTGGGAATCAATTTCTGCCTGTCGCAGCTCCTCAGTACCCTGCAAACAGCGCACCGCAGGTTCATTATGGTCCATTTCCAGGACCTGCGAATACTGTTTATCCATGGACGCAGCGTCAACCTGAGTAAGATATTGAATTAATAGAACCCGAGCTGCTCTAATGATGTCCAGTCACAGCAATTGCGATTGCACCACTCCCCAGTGTGTATGCGGTCGGCGAAAGGCTCAATTGTTCTAGTCGTAACTTCATAATTGCATATGATCTTAGACATTCATCTGTGATTTACTTATCTCAAACGGATATTTATTTTTCTGTCCCTTACTGTCGATAGTGCAAGAAGATCTCTCAGTCCAAAATCCACCGCTGCATTCGATTTTCTACGGCCGCGATTACACCTGCCGATCTCTCGTGTAACGAGGCTGGGACGAAAGCTTCGGGCCCACTGGACGACAAATGTATCAGATACCTTTGTATAGTACCGCCTTGATACGAAATCTGCATTGGGTAACTTGGCACCCTCTCACCAAGTTTGATCCGTTAGAAAACAGCATGGTTCATCTTATGGTCGCCTCGCTGTCACAACAAGACAAAAATGTTGGGGCCGATCTTGACAACGCAGTCGACGCCGAAACAAAATTGATTATTGCAGACATCCGCGAGCATCGTGCGCAAAGTCCGAAGCTGTCGGGCAATCTATCTTTCCTTGTCGAGGACATGAAGGTACCCACGCTAATGTCGGGAGCTTGAGCCGAACCGCCAGAACCAAAGCAGATGGCTACGATGTCAATGCAAATCAAGCTCGCCAATTGCCTGAGTTCTGGCATTTAGTGCAACGATCGGAAATAATGTTCCCGGTCGTAGAGGAAATTCGAGTGACCTCGAGGGGTGGACGTTTCGGAATGTTTCGTTCGTTCCCAAGGTGTTATAACCAGCGAGGAACAAGCTTCATTCGAATAGAGCGTCTGGATTCAATTTCGAGAGACCAGCGAGTTGTAGAAGTTGTTATCCAGTGGAAAACAGCGTACACATATTTTGGGTCTTGGCAGATATCCAGGACTATGGCGAGTGTCGGGAAGTTCTCCTTGGCGTGTCCCCCCAGGCAGAAAAAGAGGAACTTTCACACTCATGGAGATTTAAGCCCCTGCCGCGGAGTGAAGCAGGTTGATGGATTCTGAATCAGTTCAACGTCTTTAGGGCGTGACCCGATCGTCGAAACCACCTACATAAACTTTTGCTGCACTACCTGCGGGTGGAGGAGAGGCGGATACACGGCTTCTTTCATGAGCAGACAGTTTTTGGATGATGTTTGGAAGATGAAACGACCTCCAAGCTAAATATCATTTTGGGAGCCGATTGGATGGGCGAAACCTAAACAGGGTCAAGAGTTATTCTAAGCGAAACGCTCAAAAAATCGCCGATAAGAATGCCCGTCAAAGAGAACAGATTTGTTTCGACGACTGTTGCGCTACGTATGATGAAGCGGCTTGAAGAAACGAAAAACCACATCGGCAGTCGAAAGAGTAACAATAAGCAGATCTCCCCGAACATCCATTTGGGAAGTACAGACTGAGCGTCAAAGGAACGAACACATGTACACCCGCAAAGAGAAGTTTGGAAAGAGTCCCCGGACAGCACAAGCCGATAGTGCAGCGGCAAGGTCATCTCCAGATTCGGAACTGGCTCTGCAAGCAGCGCACAGTACAGAACCCGAAAAGGAAGCCAAAAAATAGTAAAACCTAGGGGAGATTGACTCCCATAATAGCGGTTAGACTAAAAAGAACAGATACTACACTTGATCTAAGCCATTTGGCCGAAGTGGTGAAAATCGCAAATTAGGATTGGCGGTATTTATACAAAAGAGACAGTGCACGCACTAGGCAATAGCAACGCACGGACCACAGTTCTGTTTGCGAATGGTTTGCAACTCGGAGACGGTGACTCACCATCCGGCCTCGACCCAACCATCGCCACCACTGTCCACTGTTGGGTCTCCTTCAAGTTCTCGTATTTTTGAAGATGCGCACAGTTGAGTTGGCAGCGGTAAACCAAGCGTGGTTGCTGTATTTGGGCAACACATGTGATCGACAGCCGCCCGAACCATTGGCGTCGGTTAGCCGGGATCCCCGATGTACCTGAACTTGAACTTGACCTTTCTGCAACCTTTCTGCAACTTTGGGGATTCATGGCACTACACTTGCTTCAAGCGCCTCAACTAGTCCTTTACAGCAAGAATTTAACCACAGCCAGTACGGGAGTCGGGAGTTCAAGGTCACCAAGCCGCCTGTTGCGGCGTTACCTCTTGCGGCATCCAAATACAAGCCCACCCGGCGTTGATGGTTCTCATGTCTGAGCTAGCATATTTAAACAGGTCACTGAGTTCGGTGGGCTATTCGCATTCAAGACCCACTCGGTCAAGAGCTTCAAATTCATGTTCGTCTTCACCTCCATTCTTTTTTGGGCTTCTGTTACTCTGGGGCATCCCTATGGACCGGCCGATGTCTCTCCAGAACAATGGAAGGCCCTTAACGCCTCTGTCGGAGGCAGACTTAATGTTGGGATTCCAGTTGCCAGACCGTGCGCCAAAAAGTCGCCGAGATCCCCGTCATCACTGACAACCGGCTAGATGCTTCACCGAAGCCGGCACTGGAGTTGCAGGCAGCACTAACGCGATTGAATGCGCCGCTGTCCGCCAAGGATGGGGCAATAGCCGTGCGCAAATTTTTCGAGGGGGTACATAGCTTTATCACTAACAGAAATCCCAGTCTTTTTCGTCGAACAATTTGGCGCGTACCAGAATGTGCAATGGGGATCTTGCCAGGCCACGACTCAGACTTGTGTCATCTCTGGTGCAAATACCTCTGATCCCGCACCGTCCAATCCACCGAATGTCTGTCAGCAAGGATCCGTCCCGCCTCACTACGTCAGTCTTCCACGGATGCGGATTATCAACTTCTTTTCCAAACATTCTTTAAAAGATTGATGTCCGGGATGCATCCGATGTTCAAAAGGCGCTCAAGTTTTCCAAGCAAACAGGTGTGCCGCTCGTCGTAAAGAACACCGGGGTATACAACTCTATTCTTGAATGTAACCCTATACTAACCAAGCTTTAGCACGACTATAAAGGCCGGAGCAGTGCCCCGGGTTCGCTGGCGCTGTGGACCCATAATCTGCAATCGGTATTTTCTTTTTTTCACTGGCCGTTTTTCGTGATGGCTGACTGTCACCTAGCTTTCATACAATGCATCGTTTGTGCCCGCTGGATGCCCTGCCTCGCATGCCAAGCCGGGTGTCACCATGGGTGTCAGATTATTTTTTTCTTGCCGAATTCATAGTTAAAAGAGGTTGGTCCAGGCTGGATCGATCATCACCAATATCGTCGCGTTCGCCGAAGCAAACGACATCACCGTTGTGACTGGTACATACGGTTTCATTGCTTCACTGACTGTACCCAACGCTGATACTACTGCAAGGCGCTGAGACTTCCGTCGGGGCTTCAGGTGGTTGGGTGATGGTGAGGCGACATGCGATGTTTGACAGACAAGTTAGCTGAGATTCGCGTATAGGGTGGCGGCCACGGAGCCCTCTCCAACACCCTCGGGCTCGGTGTAGACCGTGTGGTAGGTTCCTTTCTGCAGCCATATCCCACTATCTCGCTCAATCAGATTTATCTTCTTCAGCTTGAATTCAAGATCGTCACCCCCACTGGCGCCTTCCTGACCGCGAACGAATGTCAGAACACTGACCTCTTTTGGGCCCTCCGAGGAGGTGGTGGCGGAACTTTTGGGGTCGTTCTCGAGAGCACCACCCTAGCGTCGCCGAAGATGACTCTTCAGGTGGCTTTCGCAGCATTCTCTCGCACCAACACCAACGCGACGCGTGGATTCTACGAGGTTCTCGTTGAGAACTCCGTCAGATGGGCTGAACAAGGTACGAGCCACCCTAGGACCCAACAACGCAAATCTAATTTACCGTATTTAGGTTTCGGCGGTTACATCGAGCCGTTTCAGGCCCTCTATGTGACTCCCAAGCTCAACAGCACCGAGTCTGCTGCTACCATGAAGCCTCTGTTCGACTACGTCACCTCCCTGGCTCCAACCGACCCAGGGGTCCAGATCCTCAGCACTGAACTGCCGAGCTATGGCGCATTCTTCCAAAACTTCCTTGCCAACTCGGGTGCCGTACGTCCATTCCCCTCATCATTCCTGCTTTTCCCGCCTGACTTTGACGTGCATACAGCCTGTAGGCGAAAACGCCGCCCTCGGTACACGGCTTATTCCCGCTGCGAACTTCAATAGTACGGCATCTCGCAGTGCCTTAGTCGACGCGCTTATGCAGACGCTCGCGCACGTCACCTTCGACCTAACGCTTATTGCTACGACGCCATACAACGTCCCTGATACTGGGGCGACGAGCGTCACCGAGGCATGGCGCACCGCGATCTGGCACGCGGTTGCAGAGGGCGGGTGGGATGCCTCGGTGCCCATCGCGGATGAAAAGGCGGCGTACACCGGAATCAGCCAAGCGGTGGATTTCTTGCGCGCCATCACGCCCGACGCTGCATATCAGGTAAGCGGCGCGGTTTGCGTTAGCCTACGTTATATCAATACTTTCATTGCAGAACGAAGCGGACATTCACGAGCCGAATCACGAGGTGTCGTTCTGGGGCACGCACTACGCGCGGCTGCTGCAAATCAAGAAGAAATAGTACGTACATTCTTCGCGGCGATTGACTTCCAGCTCAAGAGCTTTTGTCTAGCGATCCGGACAATGTTCTCAGCTGCTGGCACTGTGTGGGGTATGATCCTTCGTCCCCTCGTTTCTCTTGCTACGTTTGAAGCAATGCTGAGGACACGCAGAGAAGAAGAATTAGTACATACAGTCATTAACCTATCGTAGCGTACATGTCATTTTAAATTCAATTGCCGATGGGTTGTGCAGAACCATAAATGCTCGCTAGTCACAGCCATTCGAGTGTATCGAACGGCCCTCCTGATTTTAGGTTGTGGGCGGTTTCGAGGGCCTCTGTTGTTTTCTCTTGAGTATTAGAAACATGTGCCGGTTGTAGATTGACGCGTTGACCAAGAATGCCCCTCCGCTTTGACCCTGTATGCCTACATACTTTGATCTCGATATTTTCTTTACTACTGTGAAGTCCGCCGAAGCAGAGGATGTCTTGGAGCTTCGCAAGTTGAGACGAAAACTATCATTACAGCTCATACAATGAACGAGACGACGCAGAATTATACAATAATCATGTTTCCCGCTCGGTCGCATTCAGATTGCATTTGAAGATTCCATTGTTTGGACTTTGAAGTACAAAGCAAACGAAGGTCCAAGCACAACGGAATCACGGGACAGCGCTTTGAACTGTCCTTTCTTCTTCCCAAGTGCCATCCAACGCTTTAAATGGACTCCCGTCTGCCATTTGTTGCAGAAACCTCACCCACGGCTACTGCTCCCTCCGAAGCTGTAACGGCAGGCAAACAACTCGAAATGCCCTCAACAGGAACTACCGGCTCACAGCCTTTGTGGAATTGGAAAGAGCTTCCGGACACTGGGCGGAAGCGTAAACGCAACGACCCTGTTCAAAGTGAGAAAAGGTCTTTTACGCGAGGAATGGCGCGTCTGACTCGCCAACAGTTATCTTGATTGAAAGGAAGGATGGGGAGTGGGTACCGAGAGACATATCGCCCGAGGAGGAAGAGATCAGGCCACCAAAAAGCAGGAGAATCATCAGGACTATGAGAGAGATCGTTCAGTTGACGGTGAAGAATGGCCACGACGAAGACGAAATCTCACAAGAGAAAGAGAACAAGAAGCAGAAGGGGACCGGGAAGTCAACGGAAAACGAGAAGGTTCCGCGCCGTTCGAAGCGGCTGCAGAAGGAAGGACTCAAGTCAGTTGAGAAAAAGTCGACCGAAAAGGCGCTGACTTGCGAGAAAAGATTTATTGTTCTTGTATTACTTTAAACATCTGTAAATTAGCGCACTGACCATTATGCTGCCGTCCAAGATACCAGCGAACGCAACGAAAGACAACTGGCCCCAAGGGTTCACTCGGACTGGATACTTAGAAGAGACTTGGTACTTTGGAGCAAATTGCTTTGACGCCAGTGCGAAACGCATCAAGAGGTATGAAGAGGATTCCCAAAGTCTGGGACTGCCAGCTATAGCCAATGTATCGAGGTCTTTCCTTCATAGTGAGGTTCTGAAGCGAGAGACATCGAGGTAGGATCGCCGCCAAATCCATGGATTGTTCGAAGAGAAAACGTGTCTGTATGAGTGAGGCCTTGACGTTTTTTTGCATCATAGTTGCTTGGGTTCAAGGCCAAACGCGTTGTATGAGTACCGAAATTCGGGCCGGATAAAAGCCGGAGATCGATTTTTTCCCTGAGGCTCTTGCCTTTACCTCCACCTACACTCATTAGAGAATTTCGAAGCCAACGCAGATTTTGTGAAGAAACTAAATTAACTTTTTACAAGCACGGCGCGATCCCCATCCCGGACCAGCAATAGCTTAAGTACGCTCTAGTCCATATCAACAGCGCAAACCTCACCACGGCGCAGGTAAACCCGATGCCACAGCCCCGATCTCCGCGAGCTGTACAAGCGGGTCAAGCTTGCCCTTGAACTCGGGTAGGTACGCCTGGTTCGTATACGGGTCGTAGACCGCCGAGGAGCCCTTGTATATCGGGGTGAAGCTCGCGGCGCAGATCTCGAATGCCGTGAACTCGTCGTACGAAATCTCGACAGCGTTTCTAGGGTTGCGGTCGCCCGCCGCGATGCGTTGCCGCATCTGCAACAAAGAATATCCCATCAGCACAATCATGAGCATGCGGAAGAGGTAAGCGTACTTGGGCCACGATTTTGGGGTCGGGCTTCAGCTCTAACAGGCGCTTAGCGAACCTGGCGGCATCGGCCTGGTTGTTGGCCTTAGTGAACACGCTGACGGCACTCCGGAGGGCTATTTGCACATGAGGAGGCTGCAGCTTGCATTGCGTGAAGTACGCTGCGAGCTCGAGGTTTCGGCGGACGTTGTCGGGCTCTTGCTCTGCAACTCGTCTGCGCTCAAGTTCGAGCGACACGCCCAGTAAGTATTCCCTGCCCGCCGTTACGAGCTCTCGCCACTGGAAGTACCGATCTGTCAGCAGGAGCTGGGAAAAATTTTGCGGGGAACTATTTGGGCTTACCTGCTTAGCTTCGTCATCCGAAGACAGAGGCACCAATAGAAGAGCCCGGAGAACGGAGCAGAAGACAGTTTGAGCCTCGGCAAGTTTGTTACCAGACACGAAACGGAAACCTTCCGACAATTCGACGCGGATGGAGGCTAATGACCGGACGACGACAGGGAGGCAACGTCCAAGTGAGGTTTCAGCAGGATTGCGCCGGATGTGCAGCTGCAGAGGCGGGAGGGAGGCCACAGGCGTGAGATATGTGTGCGATGAGCGATAAATGGACAAGAACAGCGGCTTTAGGTCCACGAAGTTGACAATACCAAGCTGGCGATTGAGGAGCTGCGGAGAGTTGGTGAGACGAAGGACTACATCGAAAGAGTTTGGGAGAGCGTTACCTGCATGGCCGTTTCGAAAGAACCAGCAGCGACGTGATCTGCGGCCAGTGGAGAGTTGCGAGCCCAATGCTCGATTTCGCTAACTCCGGGCACCGAGCCAGGCAGCTCGTCCTCTTCAGCTACGCCTTCCTCCACCTCATCAACAGGTTCTGCGCCCTGGTACTCGCCCGCGTCGGCGTCAAGCTCCCATCCACCTTCTTCAGGATCCAGATCGTCATGGATCTCCTCGTCCTTGGCCCACGCATCCAGGGCGGACGACGCACCCGCGGCAGCGGCATCACCATTGACGTACGCGGGCTCGACGAGAGTCTCGAGACTGCCGTTTGCAAGCGCCCGGTCGAAGAAGTTTTGTCCGGTCGAAACGGCAGGCCAGTTGAGCTCGGTCGTGGCCGTGACGATTGGCGGGGGCTTCAAAGTCGAGAGCCCGAACGATGGGACGTCGTCTACGTCCGCCTCTGTCAGCCCAGCGGACTCGAGGATCTCCTGTGCGAGTTCATCCAGACCGTTCGTCTTGGCGGTCAGGTATGCCAATGGATCTGTACGGGAAAGTCAGCAGAAAGACAAAAGAGAAGTATTGAACGGACAAAGAGCCACATCCCGCATCACGGATATCCGGCCCAAAATATCGCCCGCGTAGAGGGCATTATGGAAACGCGACATCGGGTCGCCCCGCGCGTCCGCGATCTTCTGCATCTTGGACAGCTTGTCGGTGCTCCCCGTAGCAAGGTACAAGAACGACAGCTTGTCGAAATTCTTCGTCTGCTGGTAGGCCTTCTCCACGACCTGCAGCATCAAAAATAATTATTAAATTGTGTCAGACGAAAAAGGAGTTGACATGCCTTGTGGTTCCCCTGCTTGAGCGCCTGCTGTGCCAAACGGTCCCAGCACTCGGGCCGGTCGATGGCCTTCGCAGTCTCCATCGCGACATCAAGGTTCCCGCACTCGAGCGCAAGCTCGAATCGCGTGTTCGTATCTTGGACGAAGTGCAGCGCGATCTGAGAACGAAAACGAGAAACGTGCATCAGTGTAAATGAACTTGAAATTAAAATTTGAGAATCAACAGATACCTCGGGGAATCCCTTCTGCTGCAGGTACGCGATGATGCTTTGCCCAAGGAGCGTCGATGTGCGGATGATGTACAGCATTTCCTCGTAGTTGTTCTTGAGCAGCGCAAGCTTAAAGCGGTACTCCGTTGGGTCGAACGTGATGGTTCTCGGGCGCGCAGAACGGTCGAGACAGTGCACAGTCTTGCCCTTGACACGCGTCAGGTAAACGGGATTGTCCAGCGTGCAGATAACGCCGTGGTCGCTGCGTTCAGGTAAAGTTGAATCAAATAAAGTAGACGAAGCGGGAATGTAGCGAGCGTACCCTTGGGAGAGGCAGTATTTGACGTGATTGAGAGTCGAGTAGATGAAGACGCCCGAATCGTCCCAGGCGCCAGACTTAATACGGATGGTCTCATGAATGAGACTATGTTGCGAGAAGTTCTTGTTAGCGATGGTGATGGCTGCGAAGACGCGTTAAACAACAGTATTCTAAGTGAAACAAGGGAAACATACTATGCTTGCTCATGAGAGCGACCAGAGACCCATCGTTGCTCCACACAACGTATTTGACGGGAGGAGAGTTGATTTCCGCGAGAGTCTTCTGCTGCTGGATGTCATACAGCACAACGGACGACGTTGAGCTGAGGATAAGGCTGGCAGTCCCTCCATAGAAAATCTCGTTCGTCTGAACAGGGGGTTTGATAGTTTTGACGACCGAGTTTGCGAGATCCCGGACTTCGATGATCTGTGATGCACTTGGTTCCGTTCGTTCATATCTGCCAGGAAGAAAACTCACCTGCGTAGCCTTCTGCAGAACCGCGAACCTGTTCCGTGCCACAAAAATGGCGCTCTGGCCGGCGCCCTTCTTGCCATCAACGCTTGAGTCCTTGACCTCGCCCTGGGCCTGCTGCGGCAGCGCCGTCAACTCATACAGCCCATTGTCAGAGGAAATCGTCACGAGGACGGCCCTTTCCGCTGGGTTGAAGCTCAACGTCCGGGGAGGGACGTACGCGCTACCGAACTTGCGCACGGAAAGCAGCCCGAGGTCCGCGCCGGTGTTGAAGTCGTACGACCGCACGTACTTGTCCCGGATGTAGTACAGCGAATCCTGGTGTACAGCAAATGCGGGGCGCTCGCGCTCAAGCTTAAACACGATCAAGCCGCTATCGTGGCCCGCGGCGAAGAGGTTGAGGTTGGGGTGCGATGCGAGGACCCAGAAGCGGTCGTTCTCGCGACGGAACGTCTGGATCGCGGTGCGCTTGGCGAGGTCCCAGACGCGGACGGTCTTGTCTTCACCGCAGGACACAATCAGCTCGTGTTTCGGGTGGAACAGCGCGGTAGAGACGTTGTTGAAGTGGCCGCGGCACGAGTCGACCTCCCACGCCTTGGTCTCGCTCATTCGCCATATTTTGATTGTGCGGTCGTCGGCAGCGGAAATGATGAGCGGGAGGGTCGGGTGGAACATGGCGTAGTTGACGCCGCGGTCGTGGCCCTCGAGAACGTATTTGACGGTAGAAAATGTATCGAAGGTTTCAAAGTTTCCAGGGCCACCGCTGTTCGGGGAGCCTTTACGCAGACCAGAGATGTCCCAAACGCGCACGGTTTGATCCATGGACGCAGATACGACGAGGTCGTCCTTGGGGTGGAAGAGGGCGGACATGACATAGTGAGAGTGGCCAGTGAGAATCGCGATGCAATTTCGCGACGTGCTGTTCCATATACGAATAGTTTGGTCATCGGAGGTTGAGATCTAGAAAGTCCTCTCAGACGCCGTTTGGTGACAATTCCACTGCGGCCACTCACAATCCAGGGCATCTCATGGTGGAATTGGACGGTGCGGACATAGTCCAAATGTCCATGAAGGGTGAAGAGACAGCGTCTGTTTTGCGGCCGTATATCTGCGGAAGATAGTCATCATCACAAGTCGCGCACAGCACAGAAACCGCCGAGACTGACCCCAAACTTTAATTTTGTAGTCGTCGCCACCTGTCACCAGCAGGGCACGGCTCAGATGAAAACTAACGCCTCGGACAGGGCCTATGAACCATCAGGGATACTCCTTCAAGATGTACCGCTTCGCTCACCCTCGTGTTCTTCAAACCGGTCAACCAGGACGCCCATGCGGTAGTTCCACAGCTGAATACTGCCATTATGAAGAGCAGCGGCAAGCAACGGCTGAGAAGGGTGGAATGCGAGCCCTGAACGTGGAGATTAAGATGAAAACAAGATAAAAGTGAAAGTGAACGGCATATACCCTTGACTCGGTTGCTCTTGCTTTCGAATTTGGTGAGCATTACAGACATGGTGGGCTAGTAGCCAGATGGGTCGAGTGGAATTATAGGAGTCCGGGGGAGGAGGAGATGGCTGTCCCCGAACGAATAAGTTTTTTGGAGGACGACGCCAGACGCGAAGACGTGGCTGCGTGACCGATTGCCTTTTGGGGATGCTCGGCGTCTAACCCGACTACGACAGAGGTCTTTTCGACTTGAACAGCAGTATTATACGTGTATACAACGTGTAGAAAATCTAGCGACTGCACTGTTGAACTGGTACACGTACACCGAATGGTTGATGAATCTGTCCAGGATAATCGTGTGAGCCAACGCTGACCCCCGCGCAACGCAGCGTCAACTTTCAGGAAAGAGAAGAGGCCTTGTGAATCGCGGGTGTGTTCTTAATTTTCTGGTCGTTTTCTTGTTATTTCATTTATGTGTAAACCGAAGGTTGCAAGGATCACTATCATGCAGACGGGTCGTCAGAAAAATAATTCCCTTGCAACGCCTCCTCGAACTCAAAATCCTCATCCCCCATCAGCAGCCTCCCAAGCCCAAACCGCTGCAAAACGACCGACAAGCCCTCATCATCCTTCTGCTGCTCCAACAGCTTCGCATCCGGAACCGGGGGCAGCGTCTGGAAAACAAGCCTCGCCAGCTCCACCTCAGCGAGATACGCTGGTGGGGGCACTCGCGGTGTGTACTTCTTCTCCACCTCGACAACGCGCTCGATCGACTTGTGCTGTCGTATGAATTTGAGCGCACGGACAGGCCCGACGTTCTTGATGCGTTGGGAGAAGTCGGTGCCCAGGAGGAGCGCAAAGTCGATGAACGAGGAGCGGTCGAGCTCGAGGGCGCTGCGGATCTCCTGGCCAGAGAGCATCATGAGTGGGCCGTTGCGGTTGGTGAGGTTGCGGATGAGCGGGGCCTCATAAACTACCACATCCTAGAAGAATTCGTTAAGGATGAGCGATACCGAGATCACATCTGACCTTACAGTGTCTTCGCTGGCAACGTAGTCGGCGAGCCCATTGATCACAAGAGACGAGGCCAGTGCCTCAGCCTCATACGTCCCAGTCGTATCGATGCATGGTACACCCATCGTCCTCAACAGCTCCTTCGACTCATCATACGTCTGCATCGTCGGCGGATTATTCCGGCGCTCATACGACTGCGACATTACATTCGCGCGAAGCGACAACTTCGCCAACTTCTCCTCGACGACCTCAGGCGGCAGGTCATCCGGCGAACCGGACACCGCGAGCTCCTCCCACAGCTTTGCCTCATCCGCCGTCAGCTGGATCTGCCCCTTGGTCATGGAGTACTCGACGCGCGCCTCGTGCTGCTCGGCCTCTGTGCTTTGTGACGCGTCAGGAAGGACAGGGGTAAGCGAGGTGAGTTTGTGAACGCTTTCACGGAAGTCAAAATACAGCGTTGCTAAAGCGCCTGGAATATCAACGTCCACGATAGCAGGAGTTTCAGGAGGGGTAGGAGTAGTTGGAAACGGTCTCTCCAAAGGTGATAATGTAGGGCTCGAGGGAGCTGGAGTCCGAGGAGAGAGACGCGATGTTGGCGGTGTAGCGGGAGTGGAGGGCGGGGACGACGACACGGGTGGTAATGGTGGTGTGGAATCCAATTCCTTGGAAAGTGCGACCACTGCTGAACGGGGTGGAGGGGTGGAAGGCGGGGACGACGACACGAGTAGTACTGGTGGTATGGGATCTAATTCCATAGGTGAGACCACTGCTGAAGGTTCGACTGTCGGGGTAGAGGAACGGGGTGGAGGGGTGGAAGGCGGGGACGACGACACGGGTGGTACTGGTGGTATGGGATCCGATTCACTAGGTGAGACCACTGCTGAAGGTTCGATTGTCGGGGCAGAGGAATGGGGTGCCGCCCGCGTGGGCGAGGTAGACGGCGGGGAGGGAGACGAAGACGGTATTGGTGGTACCGGTGGAGGAGTGGGATCCAATTCATTAGATGACGAGACGACGGCTGAAACTTCGTCCTGTGGTAGAGATTCGGAGGGTAGCGATACAGATGTTTGTTTCTTCGAAAGCGGTGGCAGCGGTTCTGGATGTTGCTGTGGACGTGATTCTATAGTGGATCCAGTATTATTATACGTAGATGTAATTTTGAAAGTGTCTTTCCGAGATTGTGGAAGCGAAGCCGGAGAAGCATTTTCCAAGCCCTCCAACAGTGGTGCAGACTGCTCTTGCGGACGAAGGACGAGCTCTGGTAGCACTGGATCATCGATGTCCAACACTTTCGGCATTTCCATCCGGGACCCCTTTTGTGCAAATTTGGCCAAGGCGGGGGGAAGCTTCGGGTCCGAAGATATTTGTCTCAGAAGCTCAGAAACGCGTCCTCTCTGGCCAGCATCGAGCTTTTGGGAAGCGACCCAGCACGCCTACCAGCCGCTGCAGCCGCTTGACGCGATCGATCTCAATGGATCCACGCGCCACTGCAAGCACCTTGGCCTCGCGCCGACGCTCAGCCTGCCTTCATCAGCTCACGCGTTTCCTAGCAATCGACACGCATATACACACCTCGCGCGCCTTCGCCGCGCTCCGCTCCTTTCCATCGAACACACAAATGGCCGACACACCCGAATCCTGCAGCTCTTTCACGAGATTGTACCACCCGAGCACATGTCGGTAATGATGCGGTACCTGTGCAAAATGCAGGCGCTGTGTTATAAGGGTTCCATCGCTATGCGACCATCGAAATGAGAAACTGCCACAAAAACAGTTGGTGGGGCATCCTCACATCACAATTTTCTTACCAGCAAGTCCTCTTAGGCGGTCAGGGAGTTGTTTCACAACTTCTGGACTGTAGGGCGAGTGAGATAAGTTGGAATGCATACAATATACTGGAGAGGAAGACTTGCAATGCTTTCTGGAGAAAAGGCGTCAATCCCAAAACGCCCATAAAGACGAAAAGAAAGTTTAGACGCTCGGCACGAGCCGGATGATTCGCCTGCCGATCTTGGACAATTGTCACCGAAATTCTCCGACACCGTCAACTACTTACATATTTCCACAACCGCCATTAGAGGCTGGCGGGTCAAACTTTTAACGAATCTAAGAGCAGACGAAACAAATGTATTATCGTGAAAATCGTGAGGTCGTAACAAGGTCATGATCATCAAATACTTCGATACATTGTGGTTTTTACAGCTACAACTAATAATAACGATGTACTGCAGCGAATGCGAACAGATTCCCAATAGGAAACCACGGCGAGAATATACATCCAGGTAAGAGGTAATTGCGTCGCGACGTCGAACGTTGGGATGAGTTCGGAAGACATCCGAGGTGTAGGAACGGGTAGAAGTGGGCCGCCCCAAGCATAACCGGGCCTACACACCCTGATATTTTCCTCCCTCTGCCAAGGGCAGCAGTCTCACGACACGAAGCCTCCCAAAAAGGAATTTGTTCGCATACGACAACAGCAAGTCGATCTACACTTCGGAAGTATAGTTATCATCCTGGGTCCGAAAAAAACTTGGCTTGGAACTTGTCGTGAAACGTGGTGAGAGACATGTTAAACCTCTCTGAGGTAGTCCACTGAAATAGCAAGAACGCGAGGACGGCCACGACGGATATCCCAGCAGCAAAACCTGTTCCGAAGCGCGTGGCCAGCATGAAAATGCAGTTCACGAACAAGACAAAGGTGCCCCAGAGATTCAACGCGTGCGGGAGGGCAAATGTGAGCGCCACAAATTGGAACTTGAAGGTGGGCGACTGGATAGCCTCAAGGTAGTCCATCTAAATCATGTTAACATCTGGAGCTGCGGTTGCAGAGATATTCTTACAGCTTCAGCAGCGGAGATCCCTTGCAACGGTGCATATCTGTGAATCAAGAGTGTTGATCCAAGCAAGCTGGTGACAAAGAGCGATGCCGAAGCAACTGCCAAAGATGGGGATGGCGTCAAGGCTAAAAAGAAAAGGTGTAGCATCAAGCCCAAAAATGCCTACCAGATTTGGATCAGAACGATGAGAATCAAGGGCCACGAAACTATCTCACTCCATGCAATGCCCCGCGCCAATCTTGTAGGCAACCAGTGACCATAGACTTCCACTGCTCCGAGTAGACCAAGTGATCAACGAATACATCATTCAGTTGCGCCAGGTATCGGTCAGCGGTCTTGAACGAGATGCGGGACGCTACAGTTGAAACCCATTGGTTTTTCGTTTCCGGATCGTAAAGGACGGCCTGATCTCGGGATAGGCGGGAGCATTCCTGCCCATAATAGGTTAAATATCTGTTTCGACCTATTACTGTTAGATAGTGATCCGAGCCGCTGGATATGCAGTGCTCACAGATTAAGCTCCATAGTCGGGCTGAGCGGGTGGTGTGTAAGCCTGGCGATCATGAAACCGCAGGATAATTCTTACCGACGGTGCAAACTATGTTTCCATCGGAGAGGTGATCTGAGATCACGAGAATTTAAGCCGTCTGTACAGACTTTCGAGGATGCGTAAACGGACCTCGAGAATTCTTGAGAAGACTTACAAACGCCTCGCATTCCTTTTGAGAATAGGGAAACGTCGAGACGCGGGAAGTCATCTGATCTGTTCGGGCGGGTTAGCAACGGGTAAATCAGACAGGTGGTGATTATGTACCGCAAATTGCATGCGTGAAGACACAAACAAGGGAATCCAGGGTGTTGCGGTCGAGACCTGTGTGCATTGGAAAGTGCTCGACGTGGCTCCAGTATAATTCCTCGCAGAGAATGTCTAGGGGAGTCAAATTGAGCAAGGAAACAAGAAATCAGATTGAAAGTTACTGACTGAGCTGCGAGATCGAAACGACGGGAGGAAGGCCGAGATCGTCTGTGTCTATGTTCTCTAGCCAGGACTCCGCGCGAGTAGTGTGGTCGACGAAGTAATAGGCGCAATCCTGATCCTCTATTTTGATAAAAAGCTCAAGCTGGCTGGAAACTGGGAAGTTTTTCTCGGCCATGAGGTCTTCAATTTTTTTGATCCAGTGGGTAACTTGGTCGAGCGTTTCTGGGCGGTACAAATATGCCTCGGTGACGACTCGGAACGAGCCTTCACGACAGAAATAAAGTTGACCTTCTGGGTGGATGTGAGCAGACCAGTGGAAAGGCAGGTAAGCAGGTCTGCCAGCAAATAAGCTTGACACAGAGGCTGAAAATCTCAGGGCGTACTCGGGCAAAGAACGAATAAATAATCCTGTAGATATTTGCATGTTGACCGGTTCAGCTCTGAAAAAAAATGAGAAACTTGAGACATTTGATGAGGGGGTGCTCACAATCCAGTCCGTTCGTAACGACCGGTATCATTCGACGTGGTGGGACGTAAAACGCCCTCAGATTTGGCTTCGGAGACCATCGAAACGAGACCGGTTAACGGGAGTTTGGATATTTGAGCCGCCATTTGCAACGCGAATACACAAATTCAGGAAGCTGAGTGAGGGGGTCGGTAACCGATGTCCCGCGTATTTTGCACCCTTTGAATACTTATAGGAATGAATCCTGACAGCTAGCGAATGGGATTCCGGTAATCGGTGATGCTGCATAGCCTTCATCTCCTTTTGCAGTGTCGGGCGACGTGGGTATCCTTCCATCTACATCCACAGCTTTAAAGCTGTTGGTTCCCCCGTTTAAGTTCCGACCCCACAGAAACGACCAGAGAAAAGGAAAGAAATGATGAGGAACGATATGTAAATAGCGCCGATGGTCGCCTAACGAGTGGCAAGTTGAATGCCAACCACGTTCAAGACTTCTGTTAATGTGTTATGACCTGAATTGCGTACCGCAATAGCGGACACGGTCTCCGTGCGTGGTAGCGGATGCGCAGTCCGAGTCCCGGAGAGCTGCTGCGCCGGGAGTTTGACGAGGGCTCTATGACGGAACAAATTCATGTCCGTGCGCCTTGTTGGCAAATTGACATCTGGCGCGGGCGATTGTTTGGTGGCGTTGTAACCCTGTGTTACTCACATGAAAGTCGAATTCGAGAATGTTGGGAGCGTCCCCGAGGCCACACGTTGGCCACACGCCACACGCGCGCTTCATGGCGGTGCAAAAATTTCCAGACCGACCTGAACTGCCCAGCTTCGCAGAATATGCTTTCGAAGAGCACTGGACTGAGTTCTGGTCGCTCTTGGCTATGGCCACTCGACTCCGATGATAAACACTATTGAGGTAGTTGGTTGAACCGGAAGTCCTACTCGGCAATCCGGAAGCCATCATTACCCGAAGCCGGTATCTTCCGCGATCAATATCGTCCCAATCTGGTGATTATCATTGCTCTTTGCTCCAGACGTCAAGGTGCCAAAGGTAGCGCCTAACAAAGTCGTTGCTGTTGCTCCCCTTGTTCATCTTCCAGATCGATTTTCTTCTTATCTGTTTCCGGGTACCTCGTTAATGCTCTCCTTGCCTCCAGGCTGATCGGATATGAACAGCTTTCTGACGGCGAAAGGCGTATATAAACGCCGTACTTTCGTCCCTAGTCAGCATCCTGAACATCGAAAAGAGTCATTACACCTCATTCATTGACTATGTCTACAAACTTGTGCGAAATTTCTTTCTCTTCTTCACCTATGTGGCACTGATATCATGATCGACTTGATCAGAAATCCGTCCCAGAAAATCGAGGAGACAGAAGCCCTCAAAGCTGTTGAGGCCACCGTCGAGGGGCAGAAAGAACCTGCTGCCATCGACTCTTCTCCTTCGGAAGCCAGAAGCAAAGACACATCCGCAGAGCACGAGCTCGAGTGGATGGAACCGCCAAGACCTCCTGGGTTTGTCTCTTTTCAAGCCTTGAGATCTCTAATTGACACTTTCTTGGTCTCAGTGATAAATCTCGGGGGAAGACCACGAACACCACCTCTGGGAAGCCGCGTCCCAATCCCTCCGGGCGCTAGTTGATTGCGAGCGAGATCAAGAACGTTTTTTTTTCATGACTAATATCTTACCAAATTAGACACTACCATCCTGTAACCCATTCCTGATATTATTTGAATGCCCACCAACGAATTACTTCCGCAAATCATGAAACGCCGCCCAAAAAACACCTCACGATTTTCTTTTTTGCTTCCGATCTGATCGAAGACGCCGATCTTAGAACCAACAGATTTTTCGAACATTTTGGCGCCCAGTGCTGGCGCCTCTTTCTGACACCCGCATTTGCTGTGCTACACACCTGATTGGAACCGCTCTGCTCCATCGCACAGAGCAATACTCCTTCCGGTGGCGTCATGAACAGCTTCGAGAGTCGCTGGGCGTATATAACCAACATCGCCCTACGTTCGACTCACACCCGCACTCCGTTCGACTCACACCAACCATCCACACCTTCCCATGTCCACTAACAACATGTGCGAGACTCCTTTCATCATTAGAAGACCTAGACTGACCCACTCTTTCCACGTTCAGTAACATACCTACCCCCCAACCCGACCTTAGACGTAGAGAAAGCAGCCCCGAAGACCGATGAGGCTACTCCTGGGGTCACAGCAGCTACGGATGCGGTCGTAGACGAGAACAAACCTCTTGACACGGCAGCAGAAGCCAAAGAAGACATCCCCCCTGCCCCGGAGCCAACTAAGACCGAGGGCACGTCTCTCGTTCCCGACGCCTCAGGATTGGACTCGCTCGAACCTCCGAAGCCTCCTGGGTAAACCCACCCTCGGTCTATCTCCCGTGTAGCGATCACTTACCAAGTTTTCCAGCGATACGCCTCGTGGCTCCACCAACAACCCCACATCGGGGAGGCCTAGACCTAACCCGAAACCAAGGCCCCCGCCATCCGGCGGCAGATAGTCTGCCAACCCTCGACACGCCTAGGTTTCCTTTAGCATAGTAATACAATTAAATCGCGTGTTGTGCTGTATGCAAAGGCTGTTGAATTTTTTTTCTGGAATATGCATCGACCCCATAATCCTTATGCTGCCGCGACAGTTCCTTGATGAGATGAAAGGAAGCTTCAATCAAAGTTCCGATCGGTGTCTACATTGTCATATTCTGTTGATTCTGAGCCTCGTCCCCCGACGAAACCAAAGCCCGCACCCAAGCCTAAGCCATTGGGGCAGATAGACTTTCAAACTACGCCCGTGCCACGCCTGGGACTTTATTATTAGCATATTAATAATATGAGGGATTAATACAAGACATCGATTTATATTTTACTTGTAGTCTCGCCCAATGTGATGCTGTGGACAAAGCTGTTGAATTTTTTCCTGGAAAGAATGCGACGACCCATATTTTACAGTGCCGCGATGGTTCCTTGCCGAGATGAAAACAAGCTTTCATCAGACCCTGCGATCAGACGAGACACCTACAAGGTAATATTCCGTTTCCCGTTCTCGAAGGCACGAGGGTGGAATGTCAGAAGGGCTTTGCACTGCACCTCACAGCAGAAGTACGTACACCGCTCCCCAGATATTGTGAATTTACATGCGATCTGTCTTCCAAGTAACATATAAAAAGCAAACCCCACCTCAGTCGCCCCACGTACCCCGAGTTGCAAGACATTAAGCACCACTGCCAAGTTATCCAGACACGAATGCCAGCCTTTACCGCCTTGACTCGTTTCTGGAGGTTAGTATGGGCGCCTGCAAGCCAGCACATCAGCGCCTAATCTCGTTCCCGTGGACACAGACGCCTGCGTTGCATCTCCTCCAAGGACGACGGCAGTGAAGATCCGTACTCGTAGGCCCGCGTTCCCACACTATTTTATTGATGTGCTGACCATCCACTGCTAGAGCCGAGCCGACCAAGTGCGACGATTGTTATCCCCCCATGCGTTTTTGCTGACGATCGATATAGCAAGTTCACGGCGCGTGGCCCCAGGGACGTCAAGTCGGCCGGGGGATCACGCCCCAATCAAGGGCAAAGCGGTAGCGGGAAGCCTAAGAAGGGAATGGCAGACGAGGGTTCTGCGGTGGCGTCCGAGACCCAGAGCGCGACATGAATCCAGGATTGGAGGGAGTTCCGCGGCAGTCAATACACGATAGACTGGCTGTTTTATGGCATATGCATATGGACATTTGGTTCAAGTCGTTCGCTAAGACCAGCGCTGGTTGATGGGTTTGAAGATAGCCGCCACTGCCAGAGCTGATCGATAGCTTTGGCGCTAGGGCTTCTCCCGCGCGACTGAGCGTCAACGTTTGCGCCTATGTTTCGTGTCGAGCCAAAGTTAAAACCGTCCCCACTCGTGAGGATGCAACGCAAGACGACGGCTGTCAAAACCGTTGTAGCCGGTAACAAAGCTAGGTTGTTGAAAGGACATGAAACAGAAGACTGCAAGGAACAAAAAACAAGAAGAACGCATAGACGTCAATCTATTTTCCATGCAGATCTCACGACCATATCAACATCGCGTAGGGAATGGCAAAGAATTGGAGCCGGTTGGCTTTGTTGCAACATAAACTCCACCTACATTGGCAACGATTAATAAAATATAGCGCACGAAAAGGTATGGAAAAAGTAATTGCCTGCGCGGTTGTGTAAGGCCGCAAGAAACAAAAACAAGAACGCACGGACGTTCAATCTATTTTCCGTGCACATCTCGCGACCATATCAATATCGCGTAGGAAGTAGCAAGGTTTTGGAGCCGGTTGGCTTTGTTGGGGCATAAACTCCGCCTACGTCGGTGACGGTCAATAAAATATAGCGCACAAGAAGGTACGGAAAAAATAATTGCCTGCGCGGTCGTGTCGCGATCGCGAATGGCGGATTGCATAAAAATATACCTCTCTAGGCCCAAATCCTATGAAAGCAAACTTGTCGATAGTCAGGCTCGCCTCCATAGACAGACAGTCACGCGTGTGATACCTACTTCTCGATTGGGATTCTTACCTTGTTTACCCTACGTAGCCTAGTGGATAAGTAGTCAGCACGCCCACAAACTGGAGAAAGTAGAAGAGCTCGAAATGGGTCACGTACTGAATACCTGGTGTAAAAACCCAGGACTTCATGCACTTAACGAGCAAATAGAACCGTAGTATTTCGAGTAACATTTTCAAGAATTGTTGAGAGGACTCGAAAATATCAAGATACGCCGAGACACGCAATATCATTCGATATGAAACAAAGGCCAAAGCGTAGAACATGGCAGAGAAATCAAGTGTTCGAACCAGCGGGAGCTCAGAGTTCCCAAGGGCTAGATGCTCCTGCACTTGGCATATTTTAGCGCTTGAATGACTTGAGCCAGGTGCGACGACACGTTTCAGCGGAGATACGGCGGGTGAGAGCAACCATCGGAAGACTACAGTCGAAGCCATACAGAGCTGTTGCTTCTTGGGGCCTGAGTGTTGATCGGTGGAGTCTAGTGTGCGAGGAAGCACAGGATGGGACCCAACCTTGAGAGTCCGCGAGCCATTTTTACGTGGCGGGCGACTGGCGAGCGTGGGCCATATTTAATGAAGGGTCGGACGGGCCAAACTCCGGTCTTCCACGTACCGCCACATGCTGACAAATGCACTCCATCAGAAACTCCAATATGAAGTCCAGATTTAGACGAAAAGCTGTAGCTTGCCTTGCACTATCCGGGTGTTCCGTCCTCCAGCTCCCCCAAAGCGCCCGTACACCATGCCCAGCATTCAATGGCTGTTGGCTGTCCTGCGGAGGTTCATTCTTGGCAACAGTCTTGTCCGAGCCTCCATTCGACGAGTACTTTGTCTGTTCTCGATTCTGCGTCGAGCAACAAAAAAGAGACCCGCTACAGGGTCTAATTCGACCGACGACTCACAAACTGTCCGCGTCGTATACCCTCAGGCCGCCCACTATGAGGATGGCCACGATTTATACCCAGCGTTACCCACTGTCACCGAAAACCGGGTCGCCGCGAGTCTATTGCCCACGTCTCTAATGCCCGCATCTCTGCACCCATACATGAACTCTGGCCCGAGTGGCGCCCGCGCTTCCCGGTCTTCTCAGGACATCACCGCCCATCCAAATCCAATAACCCAAGAGTCGTATTCGCTGCACAGTTTGTCTGTTCAGCATCTTCCCGGGACCTTGTCGGTCCACCCACCTACCGCCACACTTTCGGTGCAGAACCTCCCTGCATTACCGCCCTCCCCGAACCTCGTTCCAGGTGGTTATTTGCCGTCCACAAACTCCAGCGTTGTGGATTTTCATCTCCCTGGGCCTGCCACCGAGTCGCCGAGTCAATCACGGCGCTCCTCCGGAGTATATGGAGATATCGCAGTGCCGGCGCCTCGTTGTTTGAACGACGTACATGAGCGCATTTTCCCCGGGACCCCCGAGACTATCGCAAGATATAGTCGCAAGACGATCATGTGCGATTGCCCTTTTATCGTCGAGCCCATCGCTAACTTCGTTCAGTCCTGACGAGCCGACCGTCTTTAGTCTCAATCCGCTCACCATCTCTGCGCTCCCGTGAGTGTAACCTCCGGTATCGAATATTCCTCATATATCTTCCTAGAAATCCTCCGCCGCCTGGTTGGACAACCTGTCAGCACCCCGAAGGCGCTCAATATTTTTTTCCAAGAGGAGAAGGTGTGTAAGCCACGTAGCAGTACCAAATGTACACCACTCACCTTTATACCTTAGCGCGTGTTTACCGACGCAAACCTTTTTGACAGTGAAACACTCAAGTTCATTAACGATAGTATACGTCATGTCAAAGACTTTCTCCGCGCCCATAATGTCCATCTGGACCCTGGCGTCGATCTTGTTTTGGACGAATACATTTATGAAGATAAGACCAAAGGGTGCCAATACTACTTTGTGAACCATCAAGGGCGCTGCGTGTTCTGGATGGACAAGGGAGACTCGAGTTTGTTCCCAGTCACGGACGAGCTGAGAGGGATGACATCCGCGTCGCATATCCGTACGTCTGATTCTTCTGATCTGGGAGCATTCCTAAATTTTCACGAAGGTCATGAACTTGAGGCACAATATTGGTACGGCGCCCCCCACAGCATTCCGTATCACTGAAGGCTGACCATTTGCTCCAGGTTACATTGTGAATATTATCCGAGAGCTTTCGAGGTTACGCATGAGATAGTGGATGAGCTTCGTGACATTGTTCTCCATGCCTTTGGAGGTGTGTGATTTCCGACCATCGTGGTCCATTTTTCTCAACGCCGCTCTTGGAGATGTCATCACCTCCCAGACGTCGACAGTCAGCTGGAAAATGGACGATCTCAAAAATATGATCACACTAATCGATGGTTTCAGCAGTGAGTCTTTTTGTGCTTCGCTCCGCTCGTGGTATTGACATGGCCACAGAAAATGTCGGTAAGCATGCCGACAAAAAATTCAGCGGGTCTAGCTGCCTTGTCGGTGCGTGCCATGTCTAGGGTTTCCGAATTTTGGGGTAACGGTACCCCGTTAGGTCGACTTATGCATGTTTTCGGTATGTGAACCTACTTGCTCCTTCGTTTTCGACTCATCTGTCTCTCCATTAGCCCGCAACCGTGTGTACAACTTCCACGGCGAGCCCGGAGCACGTTTGAACGTCGACCAATCCGTGCACGCTGTCGTCCAGAAGCGAACGATGCTCATCAGGATGCTAAGCCCGCTGCTCTTCTATGCACCGGACTTCCACCTGGTGGGTTTGCACGCGATAAACACCGACGGACTCATAAGGCACCGCGGATGGTCTGAGTTCGTCACGCGCCTCAACAGCGAGTGGCAAGAGTTCACTCTTTATGTACGTAGAATTCGCTCTTCGCAATGTTTTTCTTACCCATTGCGCAGGCTACCGTCGTTTTGAACGCAAACGTAGCGTTCCTTGC
The DNA here is from genome assembly GCA_014462655.1 of Mycena venus. Taxonomy (NCBI): domain Eukaryota; kingdom Fungi; phylum Basidiomycota; class Agaricomycetes; order Agaricales; family Mycenaceae; genus Glaucomycena; species Glaucomycena venus. Next base: position 6,502,883 of record JACAZI010000005.1, on the reverse strand, counting down.
GATCCAGAGTGTCGACAATAACGGCGCGATCCAGCCCAACCGCTCGCCGACGCAGATATCGAGCTACCTCTCGATGCTGACGAGTATTGGGAGCATCATCATCGGGCTGCTCCTCGTGAAACACCACCGCAATCGGGATCGCGCCTCTGCCTCGGATGCAGCGACGTTCATCTGCAATCGCACGCACCCGACGCTAGGTTTCGAGACGCTTGCTGTCTTGTACTCCCTGCCCTATGCGATGCTCATCTGGTCGTAAGTATCTCATCCATCCCACGCGCCTTACCTAGCTAACTTGGTGTTCCCAGAATGGTGTCCTTCCTCGCCGCGTTCTCCTTCATGTGCTTCGAGCACTCGAGCCTCGTTACGCGGACGCTCGTCGCCGTCGTCTGGACCGCCGTCGCCGCGCTCATCCTGTGGTGTATCTTCAACTCGTGGGAGAGCAGCGACTGGGACTGGCTCCGCGGCTTAGTGTCGTTATCGTGCTTCCGCGGTGCTGCAGACGACGGCGAGGCGCCGGCCCAGCAGGACGAGGCCAAGTCCGCTGTGACGGTGGAATCCAAGCAGCCCAAGAAGAGGCGGTGGTCGGTGCTGTGGCCATCCATCACCCTCAGGAAGGGGTCGTGGGATTCGGAACGGACTGTCACGAATAATGTATAGCTGTAGAATACTGACGCGCGCAACTGGAACGGCTGAGTACTGTATCTCTAGTTCTTTCTACGTAACTGCAGTGTAGCATCTAAAAGACATTCACGTCTGATATGTATTTTTTGTCTTGTAATCTGGGGAACCGGAAATTTAGAATGTGTGCCTACCGAACTTGGTGAAATTGTGCGGAAGCTGAACCAAGCCATACATTCATAGGTCCGTCCTAGTATGGTTCCGCGATGGGTATGATTTCAATTATACTCTAAACAGGGTCTATTACTAGTAGATTGAATCCGCTCCCGGCCGCCAGTTCATCTGAATGTACTTTTGAAATCTCCATATTCTATGACAATATCTAATACTGTACAGGCCGCCGGCGTGTATGGTAGCAATCGTCCGAGGCACGTTACGCCCGTTGCTAGGCGGCACAGTAATTTAATATAGGCCCGACGGAGGTAGTCTCTTATAAACAGACGCTATAACAATTGAACCTCGTACCTCGGTAGGACGGAAGGCCCTACAGACTTTATTACACTTGAATATTTTGATTTTAGCAGATGGTGGGAATTTCCTTTTTGGCGCATCAACAACGATAATGTAGCTCGCGCTCTCGTCTTTCTGTCCGCGACATGGGCGACCGGAGCCGAATCTTCGATTTCGCTCTAGATCTGCAGAAGCATCATATTACGAAAGATGAAGAAGCAGAAGATTCAAGAAAGGCATGTAAGGGAGCGGAGAATCTCCGTTGGGTCTAGCGGGCCCGAACTTGCCCGATTCCTCCATTCGGGAACTCTTATTTTATCCCAAAATTCCCTTTGTGAAAAAATTGGATGGGGCTCCATATGATGCCTCATTGATCGTTCTCGCGTTTTGGTGACGTTTGACCCACTCTAAAAGCCGCAGCCTTACAGCAACAGCGTGACTTTCCGTCGTCCGTGTACACCGCTATGCGAATTTTGGAGAGTTGCGCGATTCCACAAGAATTTCCTTTTCAGGCAAAAGGTGTTGAGTGATTGACTCTGTTTGGCATATGATGCTGCTTGAGCCCTTTCATTTTCAGTGATCTTCCACTCGAGATCTGCCTTTCTTTCTCGTTATTTCCTCCTTATTTTGACAGTTATCAAGAATGAACTGTCGCCCCGAAAGGGATTCCTCCCCCGCGGATATATTCCCTCCTTGATTCGAATCTTTTGCTTGTATTTTCTTTTATGTAATACTTACTCTGTTTTTCTGAAGCTTCCTTGACGGTCAAAATCGGCGCACTCATCAAATTGAGAGGAAACTACGCATTCACACGAACTCCAGGCCCAAGGCTTCTGTCAGTGCCAGACGTCAATCTTCTTGGTCTCTGACACCGCTCGAAAATAGTCTCTCATGCCTTTCATTGTGCCTGGCTCCAACTTCGATTTCGCGATGGTCGCTAGGGTCTTTTTTCCCTAAATCTCCGTGATTTCCGTTGGATTTAGCGCCCGCTAAATATGTCTTTTGATAAGTTATACCCGTTACTTCTCCGATAGTGGTGGGATGTTTTGTGTGAGTCATTGAATCATTTCGACTCTTCCGGCGGTTCTGTCTTTTATGCAGGTCAGTGGTATGTATCGGGATTCAGTCCGAACGAGGTGCGATACACATGTTTTTTTGCACAAAATCGATGCTTATCCCTGCGTCTGCACCCCATTCAGGACATTGATTACTGTGCCCAAGCAAAAAATCGCTATGACGGAGAGCAGATCTTTGTTCGTTTGTTTCTTCAGGCACTTTTTTTTGATTCAGGCGAACTCTTTGGACTTGTTCGGTTGCTCCCGACCCATCGCGCCGAATGAGGAACAAAACTGTGATCGTCACCCTCTCGCATGAAGTGCGTATCATTCGCTGCTTCTAGCGTATACTAGTGCTGGCTGGCATGTGGTTGTCGAGGAAGGTCCTGGAAGCGCTGCCCTTGGCATGCAGTTGCGCCGCCATAAATCTTGTGGTAGTATCAATATCGATGCAGTCAGCTCATTGCAATGCGCGGGAGCAAAGCTTGTTTTTATTTTATTTTCCAGGCCATCTGTCAAGGCTCTCTCGGAGTCACGCCCCACGCGGAACAACGTACAAAACTCTGGTCATCACCCTCCGATATAAAATTTTGCCCTGCTTCTGCGCAGGACCGGCATGTAGTTCACTCGTCACCGGCCCCCCTGTCCCTAGGAACGCATTTCTCGAGGCTGCCTCCAGTCGGACTCTTTATTGAAATATATTCAACGCGGCTAGTCTGGTGCGCAGAAACATGTCTTTTCTTTCTCACTTGCCTTTTCCAGAATCAATATCCCTTTTAGGTCAATCACTACGACTTTGGCGAACACCGTGCGCATAAAATCCACATTCCGCCCTGTCCCTGGCATGTAGTTGCCAGCCGCAGTCCATGGGAGGGTCGATGCGGTCAGTGCGGTATGCGGTACGCAGGGTCAGGGCTCTGCTTATCTTTATGGACAGCGCCTCCGAGTCAAAAATGAGTTTCGTGTTTGACGCTGACAACGTAAGTCGAGTCCTCGGCAGAACAAAGTACAAAACAAAACGCTTTTCCTGGCGAAGCATACAATTTGCCTTGCTTCTGCCTGCCATGTTTGGCATGTAAGTCGTGCCGCTGCCCCAGGGGACTCCATCCAGTGCACAGGAGGAGGGTCTTTTTATTTCACTTGCATAATTTCGGATTTCGGTCTGTATCATACTAACCTATTCGGCTCGCGGTTGGTCCTCTGAGTTCAACGTGCCGAACCTCGCCTTCTTCAATGCTGGTTGTCGCGCCGCACAACATTAGTCTTGATCCAGAAGTTTTGCTGTCGTCTTGCCGCACAAGGTACAAAATTTTGGTACTCTTCCTCCCACGTGAGGTCCACATTTCGCCCTGTCCCTTGCGTCATATGGCGTGGCTGTAGCTTAGCCGATGCTTTGTTGACGGTATGTAGTCGCCTTGGCAAAACCTTGAGGGGGCCACGACGATTATGCCGGAGGAGCAGGACCTTCATTTTGCTTCCCGGGTTTCTATGCCTAGCGCCGACGGTGTTCAGCCTGCCTTTCCCACTCACCAAAATATTGCCATGCTTTTGTATTGAATTAACATCAGTGTAGCATCCGTGTGGTAGCATCACTGATTCAGTGAATTTCGAATCGTGCCGGCTAATTAACTCCGTTGGACGATCATTGACCTCCGGGGGTACAGGTACGTACGGATTTTCTGGGGGGATCTGCGTTTTTCAGTCTGAAACTTCCGCGCTTGGACGGCTTCTGCCCGGCGGCACGGCTTGGCGATGATGTCGAGGACGTCGCACTGAATCCAACTAGACCTCAATTGAAAAACATTCATTGAACTATGAGTCGGCTTTATAATAAAGTTATCTCCGTGGTTTTCGTTGCTAACTTAACGCCACTTGTTTAGCACCGCAGAATTCCCGACGAAATAGATATCCTGAAAACGTGCGCGTTTAAGGAGCTCCACTGTGTACGTTATTCACATTTAACCACATTACATTGATTGCAGTTCGAATGGTGCCGGGCAGGCGATCAGCTCTGACTGGGCCGTTTGATAGATATTTCATTCACGACGTTCTGGAGAGTCTCGGTCGCTTTTCGGTCAGTCATCTTCGTAAGAGCGCTCATCCGGATGTTACCAGTGCGGCATCAGCTCTCTCGGTTCTTTCCTGCGCCGACGCTCAAAAGAGCAGTTCGACTTCCATCAGATCTCACTGCTTTTGTTCCTGTGCGACCACAAAGTCGTGGCTTGACACGGGTCCGACCTGTCGGAGTAACCTTGTGTGGAGGTAGAAATAGAAGAATCTAAGAAGACGGGTAGGCATCATGATCCTGAAGAGCAGAACCGCCATGGCAGCTTGACAGACCTGAGAAGATGTCAATCGAATCTGTCATTAAACGAGCACATGTCCAGGCCCCCTGTCACTCGGTGTGGCGGTGGTCTGTCCTACTATTGTCAAGGCCAAAAAATGTCCGACTTGTACCGGAGGAGCATAGACCTCAACTATGGATTGGTTTGAGTAGAAATTTTTGGATCGTTGTGCATATAGCTAGTGCCTTGAGAGTTTCAAAGAGAAGAGGTCAACCAAGCCGAAGGTACAATTCCGAACAGGGGCTCAACCTCAGCAGTTCGTGTCACTGCTCCAGGTTGCCTGCCAAGGCCCAAAATAGGCACCAAGGGTCAACCGCCGAAATTTGGTCGAAAATCTGCTCCTAATAGCGGAATATCGAGCAAATCAGCGATGCTTGTCAACAGGATTCGATCGTCTGAATGGGTGGTGTTCGGGGGGGCCTTTTCCTTGCCGTCAAACGGGAAGCTTTAAATTTGGACATTGGCATTTGACAGCGCCTCCCTCTTTCTCCCAACTTCAACTGTTGACGGCAGACATAGAGTCTCCAATAATCATGAGCACTGATACTCTGGCACGTCTCCTTCCCACAAGCTTTGGCTTTCGTTACTAATCCCTGTCCAATCTTCAGCCTCCTATGGAGTCGGCCACGCGTAGTCCTGCAGGCTCAGAGCGCAGCGCGGGGGAGAAAGGTTATTATAGCGCTGACCTGGGATCCAAGAAGGGGGAGGAGGTAAAAGAAGAGTCTGCGCCTTCTCCTTCGCGCGATGAAGCTGGCGAGCAAGAGGGCGCCCGCAAAGACGCGACTCCCGATGACTGCGGTGGACTCAAGATAAAAACCAAAGACACGGAGAATGGCCCAAAGTCCCCGCGACACTGCGCGCAAGACGAGAGCGCCGACTCGCCCGCGTCGTCTTCCCGAACTCCTTTGTCCCCTCAGTACAGGCACATCGAGCCCCATCCGCAATCCTGGCCCCACCACCATCCCCAGAGGGCCGCAGAACACCACCCAGGCCCAGCCCACCACCACGAGCACAATGGTGCCCCGCATTGGTACCAGCTCCCCGACGGCGCGTACGTCGCGAATCACGAGCCCCACGGCGCGAACGTCCGGTTGCCCGGCATCGCGGCCCTGCTCACAGAGCCCTATTCCCCGCATTCCCCGCACTCTCCGCACTCACCAGCGATGCCCCGAATGGCCGCGTACGACGACCGCCAGGCAGACTGGGCCCACGCGCACGGGCACCCGCACCCCCACCAGCACGCGCCGCAGCCTTCGCAGATGGCGCCGCCGCCCGAGCACTACCCCCCGATGGTCGCCGCGCTCCCGCTCGACGACTCGCGCGCGCGCACGCCGCAGCCGATGCCCCAGCGGAAACGGGGGCGCCTTCCGAAGGAGACGACCGACTTCCTCAAGGCGTGGTTGCACAGCCACGCCGCGCATCCGTACCCAAGCGAGATCGAGAAGAAACAAATGTGCCATGCGACGGGACTCAGCATGAGCCAGGTCTCGAACTGGATGATCAACGTAAGTCGTGGTCGCGCGCCGTGTTCCTGTTTCGCGTCTGATGTGTGATTTTTTTTTTTTCAGGGCCGCCGCCGTATTTTGGGCCCCTCGTATCTGAGCACCTCGCGCTCAAACTCGAATCCACAACACAGCTCGCCAGCTGTGCAGCTCTCCTCGCCGCCCGTCGTGCTCCAGTCCCCCTCCGTCATGCTCAGCAACCCCGGGCCCGCGCTCATGCTTCGGACACCGAACGGACACCAGTCCTAAGACTCCGAATCCGCGTCGTCTTCTCTCTTTCTTTTCGTTCCGCTTCGCTTCGCTGGGCCTTTCGCTTTAATTTTTTTTGTCAAGCAATTGCGATTTTTGGCATGTTTTCGCCGAACCGACTTCTCCGACGCCGACCGACCAACAAAATAACAAACGAACGGGCTCGGAACCCTACTGTATCATATTGATGATCCTCCGATTCGAATACGTTTCCCCGACCCTCCCTCCTCGCCTACGATATACACGCTGCACCACACCGCGAGGGAGCGGGGCCAGACCAACTGCGATGACTTGTTGCAATAGCCTTCACTTAGCTTACAGTATTTTAAACTTATTGTTAATAGTTACCAGACTTAGTTACTTGCATCGCAGCTGCAACTTTGAACGAATAAAAAACATTGCATATTCAATATCTCCAGCTACCAATTGTATACAAGTATAATAAAATCTTGATGTTATTGGCTGCCGCGTGCAGCAGTGCGAGGCGTCCATGCTTCTGGCTCGGCGCTAGCCTTGGTGTTGGGCTCGGGAAACGCGACGGCGGGGTCCGGCGGAGGTGTTTCGAGGTCTGCGTGCGAAGGTGGTGTAGGCGGCGCCCCCCGCGTCGCCGCACGAGGCATCCATGTTTCCGGCTCGGCGGCCTCAGTGTTGACCCTCGAGGGCATCGTGGGGAGCGGCTTCGATTTTGGTTTCGGCGGAGCGTGCTTCGAATTTTCGCCCAGGGACGGGGAAGCGACGGCAGGATCCGGCGGAGGGGTTTCGAGATCCGCGTGCGACTCTAGCATCGGGGCTGGCGACTGCGACTGGGCAGCGAGCTTCAACAAGCCCTCTTCTCGATCACGCGCGGTCAGCAGCGCGACGTTCCGCCGGACGCGTTCCTGCCGTATTAAATCCACCTGGAGCTCCTACGTGACGCACCGGACTATGAGCAGCGGGGTGGTATACGGTAGGAGAAGCACGCAGACGCACCTCGAGGCTCGGAGGATCGGGACGCGTATGCGTCAGCCAAGAGGACCATTGGACTGCAAACAGCGAGAATGCAATTCATGAAAGCGTCAGACACTTGCAATGCAGGCTAAGAAAGTAACATTTTTTTCATCCTACCTGCCAGCCGCTTGTTTCCGCCAACATACTTCCACATGTCGTCCGCGCCGCTATACTTGACGCTCCGTCTTGGTCGTGGATCTAGGTAAGAGGTATTGAATTAATTACCGGGATTGGATGTGGGTGCGGATAAAAGGACATGCCATCGAGGAGACTTGGGTGTTCGTAGTAGCGATTTCCTGAAATTGAAGACCAAAATTTTCACGGTAAAGTCAGGTTAGGTTCCAAACCACGGCCAAGGCGTCCTCCACGGAGCAGAAAAAACGCGTACCCTCAAGATCTCGGCCGACATAATAGGTCTTACTAGAAAGTTAGCGGGATATTTTGCCCCAAAATCGCAGCTCACCGGACTCCGGAGGCGTTGAATGAATCGACGGAGAAAAGACATCGTGAGCGCGTCTGAAAGGTTTGATGAAGATAACGTGACCTCGACGCGTCACCTTCCTCTTGCAGCTTCCACCACCAAAATGCCCGATATCGAGATGAAGTCCGACAAGAAAACTGACAAGAAGGACGACAAGAAGGACCAGAAGCAAAAGGAGGAACAGAAGGAAAAGGAGGAGCCCCCGAAGCCGCCCCCGACGCCGGTGCAGGAAATAAAGTACAATGTCGTGCTTATAGAACGTGCAGTGGCCACCCTCGAGCCGCGGTTTGCCCACCGTGCACTGCGCACGATGACTGCTTTGCGGAAACGGCTGGACGATGTGGTTCTGAGGAACGCTGTCGACGAGGTTTTCGTCAAAGGTACGCGTAACGAAACGAATATTTCCATTGTGGTTTCTAATCAGTGCAAAACAGACACCCCGACAAAGCAGTCCTTACTGTCTTGGCTGCCAGATGCTCCACCGCCGCCGCCGCCCGCAGCAGAAGCCATGGAGGTAGACTCTGCCGCGGCGTCCAAACCTGCACCAGCGCCCAAGGCGCCCGCTGGCCCCGAACCCGTCCCAGAGGTCGACATGTACCTCCGCCTGCTTATAATGCACCACTTCGAGGCCTCCCCGAGCACGTACGGCAAGGCGATCGACCTCGCGCACCAGACCGTCGAAAAAATGCAGGCCCTCAACCGCCGGAGCATGGACCCCATCGCCGCCAAAATCTGGTACGCCCTCGAGCGCGCGTATGAGCTCGGGTCAGAGCTCGCGGATGCACGGCCGTACGTTTCTCTGTGCCTCAAATGAATCATGACTTATCGAATAAAACATGCACAGACTATTCCTCGCCGCCCAACGCACCGCGTCCCTGCGGCACGACGACGAGACGCAAGCCTCCCTCATCAACCGCCTCCTCCGGAGCTACCTCCAATACAGCCTCTACGACCAGGCCGACAAACTCGTCTCCAAGACCACCTTCCCCGCCTCTGCGGGCAACCCGCAGTTCGCGCGCTACCACTACTACCTCGGCCGCATCAAGGCCGTGCAGCTCAACTACAGCGCTGCGCACGCGAACCTGCAGCAGGCCATCCGGCGCGCGCCCGCGGCGAAGCTCGCACCAGGGTTCTACCAGGCGGTGCACAAGCTTTTTGTCGTGGTTGAGCTGTTGATGGGGGACATCCCCGATCGTGGGTTGTTCAGGCACCCCGTACTCGAGAAGGCGCTCACGGCGTACTTTGACATCGTCAAGGGTGGGTATCCGCTTTTTCTCATAATAATGAATATTTTAACCTTTGGCATCGGCAGCCGTGCGCACCGGCTCGCTCTCCCAATTTCAAGCCACCCTCGCCAAACACGCCGCCCAATTCGAAGCCGACCGCACCTTCACTCTCATCGTCCGCCTCCGCCAAAACGTCATCAAGACCGGCATCCGGCGCCTCTCCCTCTCCTACTCGCGCATCTCCCTCCGCGACATCTGCGTCAAGCTACATCTCGACTCGGAGGAGGACGCAGAGTACATCGTGGGCAAGGCGATCCGGGACGGCGTCATCGACGGACGCATCGTACACGAGAAGGGGTGGATGGAGTGTGGCGGGCAGAAGGGCGGGTATGGGCCCGAGGTCGGGGAGGTGTTTTCGAGGCGGATTGGGTATTGTTTGGAGTTGCATAATCAGAGTGTGAAGGTGGGCTTTCTTTCTCTTTCTCTCTCGGCTTTGTTTTATTTTCGTTGGTGCTAAAACTTCGGGACAGGCGATGCGATACCCGCTCAACGCACATAGAAAGGAGCTGGCTGCTGCAGAGGGTGCACGGGAGCGGGAGAAGGAGCTTGCGAAGGAGATACAGGAAGGGGACCTCGATGACGAGGATATGGGAGGAGAATTCTAATTTGGATTGCACTGTCAAATGTAATCAATGTTTTTTCAAACTCATTCATTCAAACTCTGTTGCTGGCTGGGTAATTCCAGCTCTAGACTTTCGTCTAAGTACTAATTTACAAACCCATGTCTAGAATCTACAGTCCACAGTCGTGCAAATCAATACCGATACAGTCTAAACAAACCAGACCCTGTATAAAAATAATGCACTCGAATCACACTACAGCAGCCTCCTGTATAGGTGCCCCCGACACATCCGACACGCGGGTCGTGATGGACTCGACGTCAATAAAGACGGATGACCGGAACTGTGGCGGCGGCTACAAGTAAATGTACTTCGTTTCAGCACCAATCTCTTTTTGTACAGTAAGTTTAATGAATATGACGTACCGGCACGGACGATCTCTTCGACATCACCAACACCGTCGTCCCGCTATCCGCCGATCCCGCCGTAGCATGCAAATGGCGCGCGTTGAGGCTGCTCAGGAGCGAGTTCGAGTACAACTTGCACAAGGGGATGTTGAATAACAGATGCCTTTTAACGCGGTGCTCAGTCGAAAGAATTCGAAATATACATAGGGCAGAGGGGGAGATGACGCACAAGCCGACGGGGTCGCTGAGGAACAGAATCAAGTCGACGATCGCGCAGATAGCCGTAACGAGCCCAGTTTGCATCGTCACTGCGTTTTAAATTATTTTAACGGAAAAATGATCAGTGAAACAATACGCACAGCGTATAATGCGGTCTATGAGGATGTCGGTATCTTCTAGGCCTGTCCTTTGAGAGGACTACGAAACCACGGGTTAATTTAATCATAAATCCTTTTGAAACTACTCGCAAGGCTTACCAGGTGCTTTACTTGGAGAAAGGTGAGAATAAGATCTCGAAGGTTAGTCGACTGAATCGATTCACGTACCAAGAATAATGGTAATAACCAGATCGCCGACGCATTCTGCCACAAGCCAGACGATAACTGCGCTCTGTGATTCCAGATGCATCAGACGAGCCGAATTACCACCATGATCGTACTTTGAAGCGGATGAAATCCATAAATCGCGGCATTACCATAACCTCGACGGTGGTAGCTTTGAACGTTGAGCGTGGTGCAAAAATCTGTCTTGTTCTTCACATACCGATGCCCCCAGCTGGTAGATGGAATATCAACTTTATTATTCCGTGACTGGAAAAGCGGGTAAGACAAACCTAGTCCAGCTACCGAGCACGCTACGACAAACAGCGTAAGCCATATGTTTCCCGTCAACACCTTGACCCGCCAGGCGTAGAACAACTGCACGAGGGACGCGATGATGGCCTGAAAATCAAACCTATATATGAGATCGCGGGCCAACACAACTTGGAAGACCAAGACGTACCGTCGTTACCGGATCTTTGAGTATGTCGGTTCCTATTAAAATGGCGTGACGAACAAAAGGTACGCACCTGTTGCGAATACTTGAAGAAAATCAGAGCTTAACGGAAGTAAGTCGTATAGAAATGGTTACACTCACGCCAGGTTGCCCGGGACAAAAAAGGGACATCGTCTGCCGTGGAGGTTTGAGAATAAAGAGACGTGAAACCACATAAGACGCGTAATACACCCACCAAAGTGGATAATTAGCGATTCATAGAGATACAGGAAATCGAAAACTGTATTGAGCGTGTCGAGGACGAGAATGGAGGCGACCTGGAATGCGTCAGACAAACAGAAAACTGCGGAGGCATGTATAAGCGCGCACAAAGATTTTCGTCCACGTCTTATCACTGAAACAACGCGGTCAGATCGTTGTGTGCTTGCCAAAATGCACTTACTTTCTGAACGTCGTGAAGTAAAAATACGACTGGATAATCATGACGCCTATGGTAAATCACGCGTCAGAGTGGGTGCATGAAGAAATAGCACGCGCTCGCCATAGAGAATCGTGTTGAATAAAAGGCCGATAAAAATGGGGCCGTGCGAGAGCTCTGCAGGTCCATACGAGGTAAGAGGCTTCATGGGGTGCATGGGAGAGTAATTGAACTAGGCGAGGAAATGGTGAGAGGAGAGAGTGAAAGAGTGTTTAGTCCGAAGAAGTTCCTTGCCCGATTTGGGTTGAAATGTTTGATCGGCGGCATCGGCCCGTTTAGCCGCATACGATCGTCTCTTAGAAAACAAAATATCCACTCGTACCTCATGTGCTGTAAGTGCTACTAGGATATGCGAGTAAGGAAACTTACAAAAGTACAGCAAGCTAAATATATAAAAAACGAAGGCCAGGTAGCCTTTGAAGTTCTGCCTGGTCTTTGAAGTTAAGATCCTCGGCCGTCAACCTAGCACTGCGAATTGTTCTATGAATTACATTATATTGCAACCAATGCGTGTATGTGTGGTAATACAATGCGGTGATACATGTGTTTGTAGACAATTATTTAGATATTGCAATAAGTTTAAAGATTAGACATAAAACCCAGAGGGAGAAACTGGAAAATCACAATTGGAAAGCAATAAAATAGCGAAACAGGTCCAGGATTAGCAGGAGGGAGCCGGTTCAGGACTTAAGCCGCGCAGTTTTCGCCGTACGCCGACCAAGTTCTCCTTGAGCGCCTTAAGGTTCTGCCCTTTGATCTAAGGGCCAAAACAGTCAAGTCAGGGACAATCGACAGATCAGAAGGACGACCGTACCAGCCAGCCGTCCAACGCGGCAGGCCCCAACAGCGCTTCCCTCCGTATGTGCTCCTGCAAACCACACTTAGATTAATACCAATCGCGTCAGAGGTGGACGGCTTTTCTGTACTGACATCTGACAGTCCCAATCCAGTGATGGCAATAACTACGGCAGCTCTTTTGGGCGTGATGGAAGAGCGACAGAAGGGAAACTTACTGTGACTAGGAGACCATCCCAGGTCCCGCTCTATTTTGCGCATTTCCCCGGCCGCAGTCTATCAGAAGTGTCAAGGCAGCATGTAGGCGAGGCATGCGGTACTCACGACTCCGTCCATTCTGAAAATAGTGGGCACTGATTAGTGGGAGCTGTCAACAGCTGTTAAAGAACTTACCGAGGCATGGAAACATCACTGTGAGAGGAATTCGATAAGATTAATAAAGATCAAGACAAACGTGGGTTTGGATAAACGACGTACGTCCACACGACATGCGGTTGTACCTCCCGAAAGACTTCCACTGCATTAATGCCATCGTCTGCCTGATGGGTCGTGGCATTCAGCCGCTTCAGCATCGCCACGAGGATCTTCCGGCTGATAGCATCTGCGTACACCTCAATCAGTATGTGCACCACGACGGCAGGAAAAACACGAACTGTCGTCAACGACGAGAATCTTCAGGTGTGGTTCGTCCTCATCGCTAGCGGCGCGAGTCTGTAATGGAGGATGTGAAGTAGAAGCTGCAGGTTTATTGCCGGTTGCGGGGGAGGTTGGTGTTGTAGGATCACCTGTAGGGTGAGTGGCGGAAGTGGAAGAGGTAGGAGTAGCTGTAGGTTTATTGCTGGTTCCAGCGGAGGTTGGTGTTGTAGGATCACCTGTAGGGTGAGTGGCGGAGGTGGAAGAGGTAAGAGTAGCTGTAGGTTCATTGCCGGTTCCAGGGGAGGTCGGTGTTGCAGGATCACCTGTAGGGTGTGTGGCGGAAGTGGAAGAGGTAGTAGACGGTGTATGTCCAAGTCTCTTATCTGTTTCGGGTGGTGTCTGCGAAGGCGATAGCGGCAGCTCTGGCGACCTCGAAGTACGCTCCGACGAAATGAACTTCCGTCGAATCGGCCGCGGCTTGCCTGCAGGCGCGAGCTCAACACCGTCAACGGGTATTACGACTGTAAAGATCGATCCCCCGCCCCGACGTGACTCCACCGCGATAGTCCCATCCATCCGATCAAGAATGGATTTGGTTATGTGCAGACCTGCAAAATGAAAAGGATGGATGAGCGAACAGAACGGCGGGTACGGGAATGAGGTATACCCAACCCGGCACCAGGAGAGAAGGAGTCTGCCTGCGTGAACGGATCGAACAGCTTATTCAGAAACTCTGGAGCGATGCCTCGCCCAGTGTCTTCAACTCGCAGGGTGATTTGAGGAGTGTCGTTCCCCTCCGTATCCGTTCCTAATCCAGACACGAGCGAAATAGTGATGAGCCCTTCAGAAGTATACCTGAAGTATGGTCAGTACAGCCTAGTCATGCATCGTACCACATCATCATACTTCAAACTGTTCGTGATCAAATTATTTAATATCCTATCCGCACGTCAGACACAGGCCACTAGTAGCCAAGATGCGAGCGTACCGTATGAACCCCGACGCATCCAGAGTGATTAGCCAATTGTTCATCAACGTCGACCGATCCTCAAACTCCACTACCAACTCCACCGGAGATTGCTCTTCGGGCCTGAATTGCGAACCCGACGGCGCAGAAATGGTCTGCCACTGTAACCGCCTCAACCAACACGACCGTGCAGTCTCTAGAGTGACTTGTGCGAGGTCGATGAGAGTGGGGAGCGGGCGAATGGGGGTAATGCCGTCGTGCGAGGACTGCATCTTCCCAAAGTCGAGTCTGCATTGAGCAAATCAAAGTCAGAGACGATCCAGAGGCAACGAAATTCGTATGGACTCACACGTCGTCGACAATGCCTCGTAGAGCCGTACCGCAATATTCTGCGGAACTGCAGAAGTGTTAACTTCCTAGCAGAGTAGGGGTTGTATCAAAACTCACTCGAGCAAGGCTGGTACCATCGATAGTTCTCCGGATGCGAAACTGTCGCGCACAAGATCGAGTTGCTGGGCTTCGTCAGCATCGTCGTCGCAAAACGACGGAAAGTCCTTACACCTAGCAGCCCGTGTAATGGAGTCCTGAGCTCATGGGTAAGCACGGAAAGCGATCAATCCAATAAGCCTCTGGACGCCGTCTTTGAAGAAGAGAGACGACATATCTTATTTGTGAAACAAACGCTGAAAGAATCATGACATCAGCCAAAGGTGTCGAGCAACGGAGAAGTGGGAATTACCCGTTTTGGCCGCATCCGCCTCGACGATCGTCCGCTGCGCCAGGTGCGCGACGAGCATAACGCCCAGGTTGCTCACAAATGTAACATCTGCGGGGTTGAATGTGAAAAATGGGACTGCCGATGCGACGACGATGAGTATATTCGGTCGGTTGGCGCTGTAGAACGGTAGCGCGAGGTGCGCAGCGGCCCCAGTCCTCGAGCCTTCGAAAGCTTTTGCGCCGCGTTCAGCTGGCGGGTTAGAAGATGAGGCCGGTATCAAGGAGGATAAGATCTCTTCGAGGCCCGACCCGCCTCCCGAACCGGAGAACACCGAACGACCGGTCTAGTCAAAGAAAATTGAGTTAAGTGCGGGAGAGGGGAATTCGGGCTACGTACGACGAAATACATGTCAAGGAATCGAGCAACCGCGGTCATCGCTTCCAGTGAATCGAAGGTGGGCTCAAGGTCGCTATACGCCGGTGAACTTGAGCTACCTAGAATGCGACGTTTCTGCAGGGGCCCCGGGCTGTCTACCCAACTATGTGATCGTTTCCGACGTCCATTTACCTGGAGTGGGTGAGTCGAAGGCTAAGGAACGATATCAACAGGTGAACCTTACATTTGTCGTCGCATGAAAGGACGAGAGATCGACAATGACAGCGAAATCAGCCTCCAACAGCTCTTGCAGTTGTTCGGCCGCGTTCGCAAAAATGCCGGAGGTCAGCATCTCCACATCACCTCTCAGACTCGGTGTGCTTCTGCCAGACTCGGAGCCTTGCACAGGAGGCTCCGCCCTCACGGCGGCTGTGTTATCCAGGATTGCCTGTTGGCTCGGCTCCACCAACGACTTTTGGAGAAAATCGGTCACCGCATTCAGCAGCCGCATCTCCTTTCCCCTCCGCCAGCCCTCCCACGTGCTGCGTAACTGAACGGAGAGCATCGAAGAGAGGTCCTCGAGTACTTTGCGCTGAGTGTCCGACAGTTGGTCAAACTTTTGGTTTGACATGAGGGCGATGACCCCGACGGTCACGCGCTCCGAGTACCTTGGGTCGGAGGGATGTAGGGAGGGATCGACTTGCAAGGTGATGGGGACACCGACGTAGCCTCGGACACCGTTGTTCTTGACTGAGCACCACGGATTGCCCATGAATCGCCTATAACATGATTGTTTTTCAAGTTCGCTCGCAGGAAAATAGGACTGCACATACCAATCGGTTCCGGTTTCCACGAGCTCAGTGAGTTCGCCATTCTTTTTGAGGACGACATGGCCGCATATGCTTGTTTCTGTAACGAGTTCTTCGCCTAGCGTTACTGGAAAGTCTCCTACATTTTCCTTGAGATGGAAGAATAGCAGATTGTAACGCAAGAGCTACGTACCTGCTTTGCTCACTACGACCTGGACGGCGTTGTGGAACAAACTGATGGTGCTGTGGTGCGCTTCATGTCAATGGATGTTTTCGTGATATCCCCTAAACGCGTACCAGATAGGCGCGACCGGGAACACGGAATTCACGAGGGAAGAGCACCGATGGAAGTTTTCCGCCTGGTCTTCGCGAAATAAACTTTAGACGAGTCAGGAATCACAGACAAAGAGAGGTCTCGCTCATACTTGTACTCCTGAATGGTCTGCAACAAAGTGCAATTAGCTGGGATGCGCGGAATAAGCGAGGATCTCGCACCTGCAACCGAATAGTTTCTTCGTCGGCGCGCGGAGGCGGGAGGAACCCGTAATCCTCGTAAAATTCGGCAATAATTTGTGCAGTTTCCTTTGAAATCTATATGACGCATTCAGCCTTCTCCCTCTGTGCGCAGAGAAGACCACTACCTCTCCAGGAGGATACAACGGGACGTCGAACGCAGGGAGGGGTGCTGCGGCCGGGTTTGGCGCATATTTGGACCGACTACCGAGCGGAGGGGGGAGGAGATCGCCACTCGTTTCCCTTGGAATAGTCGCGGAGAAAGCGGGTCCATTGGGACAAGGGGTCCAGATCCTCTGAATCCTCCGCACTTGGCTCCTTGTTCATAGTCTTTGGCTGCGGTATCCGGTCCTCATGGGGGTCTAGAGCGAAGTCCACCGCACTCAAGATTTACCTCAGATCATGAGACGGATGAAATAGCCCCAACGGTGTCGTAAGGTCTAGCTCCATACAAAATTCGTGCAGCCAGTGCAACACCGCGCACGACTTTCCAGCCGCCACTGCTCGGGCTCCATGTTATTTTACGTCTATAAACTCTATATTCCGGAGTGGATGGACGATCCTCTTATTTCGGCATCACCACCCCTTGCCAGGTACTACAGTAGGTAGGTAGGTAGGTAGCCCGTGCCAAAAATTTCCGACGATCCCGAGGCGAACCACGATCTGTGCCCCAGATGCGGGGACTTCAGCAGGAACGCTGAGATTAAGCGACATTGGGGTTGACAGAAACGAGATATGAAGGTTTGAGGAACTTGAGAGTCGATGACATCGGGCCGAGCTGTTCCCGTCTCCGAAACCCCTTAACCATCAAAGTTCGGCAACAGATTCAGGGTGCATTTTTTTCTACTTAGGACATTCTCTTTCGTTACCAATTCACTCGTAGTTATGCTCAGTCGGCGGTAGCAAGTTGTTCGCTCCCTAATTGATCAGCGTGCAAAAAAAAAAAAAAAAAAATTCAGTGAACAGGAACGAATTTATACTTTACGGGACACCATTCCCAATCTCTCTCGTACCTACTTGACCGAGCATCTGAGGGTCGCTCTCAGGAACCGTATCTGAATCTTATGAGACGACAGGATTGCGTACCTCTCAAAACCGCGTCCGATGCGGAGGACAAGAACGACGACGATGAACACCGAATAAAAGTACGATATGGGCCTGATGATGGCGCCCCAGCATAAACCCATCACCAATCGGCAACTTATGCACTCGAAAGTATCAAAAATATAAGAAACACAAAAAGAAGATAGATGGTACTGACCAGCTAGCGCGAGAATGCCCACTAGCCGCTCGTGAGAATGCGATTGCCGAAAGACATGAGCCCAGGAGATTGATATCTAGTCGCGCAAAAACTTATCCGCGACCGGTTTGGATGTATATTGGGTTTCTGATGATAGACCGCGGCAGTTGGGGAAATGTATTACGGAAAGTCGTAATACCTTGCTGCATTTTTTGCGACATGGAAGCATCCCAGCTGGCAGGGGGTTGGTCGGTGGGGCCGTGAGGAGTCGACTTTCGAAATACTGACATATGGTATGCTGTGAGAAGTATAGGGAACAGGAAGGCGTATGTTGGCGTCGAGGACCGTTGGGTCTTGTCGATGAAATGGATGTAGGACTGAGGACTGGGTGATGAATAGACTATGAGCGCCGACGACTTTGGGACGGAAAAACCAGCTCACGAAAGGCACTCCGGCAGAGTTCCAGAAAATAACCATGAAGTCCCATCCTGAGAAAGACGTTAGCATGAAAGATGGATGAATGGATGGGTGTCCTACTTTTCATGATACATGTCCCATGTCTAAAGGATACAGTCCTCTGCTTTAGCGCTGCGCCAGGATCGATAAATTCCAGTTTGAACAATACACCAAAAAAGCGAACCAAGCATTCAGATACAGCCAAGTTGTCAAAATCATGAGAGCCAAATTCCGGCAAATTATAAATGTTCAGAGAGAATTAAGAGCAAAAATAGCGACACTCACGGGGTGATATACCCGAGCGTCTCGTATTGCGTGCAACTACTGGACACGGAAGGAAAAATACAATGACCCAAGGAATCCGAACTCCAAGCCACATCTTCCTCAAGTCGACCGGTTCAGTGAATGGGCTCAAGACACCATGGAAACATCATATCAAGCTTTTTGAAAGGCGAAGCTGGCTCCTGATAGCCACCGCCCAAAAGTAGGCATCAAACGAGGTTGCAAGGCCACACATCATGGCTACGGTCAAAGTTGCGGAGAATATCTGCGAGACGGAAAATGCCGGTGTGGTGTAGGACGGCGACGGTGGCCATGGTTGCATATAACGAATAGAGAGCGTTACAGTTATGCGTCTTTGATGGCACGGAGAGACCTTGTCGGCATCCTGCATGACCCAGGCGAGGAAAAGCTGGAAGACGATTTCCTGCCGTACACCTGCCATGCTTGCAGGGAAGGATCTGCGTCCTGAGATAGGATGCATGAGACTGAGGCACAATCGGTACGCCACGATCGCGCACCTCGCGTATGTATGAGCCCACATTTTGAGATTCTGGATCGATTGGCTGTCATAGAACCAGAGGTAAGGAGAGAACTTTGACGCGTCAGCGCCAGTCAACCACTTTATGACGGTCCTGCTCTGTAACGAGCTGATACAGAAACGCACAGAAATGGGACGGTCTAAGTAGCGAAAAAGAACAAAAACTCCATAAACGAGCAAATGTGATCATGCGCAAGTTTTGGATCCAGGCACGCGGGCCGCAGTCACCTCCGCTTGTGTTATTGCCTTCAACAAACGCGGATGTTGTCGCGTTTGGTGTGGGATCACCGATGAGATACACGTCGGCATCGATCCCACCGTTTTCGACCTTGAGGAGCAGGCTCTTGCGCGGAAGCGGCGACAACAGCGTCTCGGAGATGTCGAAGAAGGGGTTCACTGCGAACAGGTTTGAATTGGTTGTCGGGGAATGCGGAGATACGGGCTTCAGATGAGTGGCTGGCGCCGGACG
The DNA here is from genome assembly GCA_014462655.1 of Mycena venus. Classification (NCBI taxonomy): domain Eukaryota; kingdom Fungi; phylum Basidiomycota; class Agaricomycetes; order Agaricales; family Mycenaceae; genus Glaucomycena; species Glaucomycena venus. The sequence goes on along the minus strand of JACAZI010000005.1, from coordinate 6,483,611 downwards.
CCGGATATGGGTATCCAGGGCAGGGGGGAGGAGCTGTCCGAAGGAGTATTATCAGGACGCTGAGGTGCCGCGTCTATACTGCTGCTCGGTAGTATGCACATTAACGTCTGCGGGAATGCATGAAGATTGACCTGGATTTTGAATGGGTTGCAGATCTTCCTTGCTTCGGCCGAAGACGTGGTGGCTATCCGAGTCCACATCAAATGCAAATCTCCGTCGTGTATGTAGTTACGGGACCCGCTATGTTCCTTATTGGGACCGCTGCGGTGCAAATCCACTTCCTTCCTTCCTTCCTTCCAGCGTCTTCAAGTTGCTCTCACGTTTCCGCAAGCTTTCGTCCTGGTCCTCTGCAGCCAGATCTCGACGCATACGTTTCCCCTCCTCTCAATACATCCCTATTGTTGAAGCAAGCCCCGGACGATTGCAACTGGGGAAATTGCAATCCGGTAGAGTACATGGTGACAACTGGTGACAAGTACCCTACTTTATACTACTCTACTCTATCTAGGCTGTGTGTAACCAGTGCATAAAGCTGTTAAGTACTACATGAATTGTTACTCCAAATGAGGTACCTTGATTGCTGTTAGCTGTAAGCTCGCAACAGCTTGCACAGCTTTCGAATTTCCCAAATTCCAACACTCATTTTTATGGAAATTTTGCGAGAAAGAAACCAAAGAATGAACTGGGCCGGCGTGGTCTCCGAGTCCCCTTCCTGCACTATTCCTGCCTCTGGTGCCGCACGCCGGGTGGTGCACGAAATATCAAGTAACCCTGACAAACGCGTCAACCGCAGAAGCGCCAGAGCATTACACAGCAGACATGGCTCTATATAGGCCAAAATGTTCACAGCCCCCGTTCCCTCGTTCCCTCCTCCTCCCTCTATGAACCCGTTGGCTCGTCAAGATTCCCGCCCCAGCTTTCTGAGTTACTGGTCGGACAGCAATCGTGGCCCGACGATTAACCTCCATGCGGCGGCGAAGCCGCTTATGAAGTTGATGTATCACCGCCAGACATTGGAATTCATCAGAAAGAATCGCGGCAGCCTACTTTCGAGGGATGTGTTGGACACTTACTCGTCGTATTTTCCGTACGTGTGAGAGTTCATTGTTGGAGATCCTTGGCTAATTATGTAGGTGGGACTACGTTTCGCACGGCACCAAGATCGCGATTTTGTCCGAGTTAACAAACAGGACTGAATCCGACGTCGAAGCACGTGCGGTGGTGGATTCACCTGTTTTTTATCATATTGCGCAAATGCTCAGGTCACCCGATACTCGATTACGGAGTGCTTCATGCGTGCTCTTAGTAAACTTGGCTTCGCATGAGTGCATTGCACCGGCCATTTTGGAGCTAGACTTCTGTGAGCAGCTGGTGTCTCTCTTGGCGTGAGTTTGTGTCCTTGTTAAATCCTCGAGTCTCACCTTGAATAAACCAGCGAAGACGATTCCGAACTTACTTGGGCGGCACAAGGGGCACTATATAACATTGCGCAAAGGTTCGAAGGTGCGCAGGCGATTGTCGAGTCACCGGTGCTAGACCATGTCTTGGAGTTACTCGAGTCGCCGCGGTGGGTGGTTCGAAGCATGGGCTGCGGCCTGGTGGAGAAACTCGCTCAACATAATTCGACTTTACTTGCCATCTTGAAGTCGAAAGCTTGTGTGCTGCTCGTGCCCCTCTTGGTGTCAGTGTATTTAAGTCCCCCCTGTTTTTCGACTGTTCTCACTTGAAACAGAGATGAGCATTTCAAAGTCGCTCAGTCTGCCCGGACTGCATTATCCTGCATCACCCAAAGGCTAGAAGATGCGCCTGCTGTCGATGTGAACACGTTGGACTATGTTTTGGCTTTACTCGGGTCTCCGAATCCTGAGGTCAAGAGATGGGCTTGCGACCGAGTGGGAGGGCTCGCTCGTCATGAGTCCTCTCTTCCCACCATCTTGGAGTCCATGGCCTGTGCGCGAGTGGTGTCTCTCTTAAGGTGGGTCTGGATCCCCTTTGGTTTACGTGCACTCATTTAAAATAGCGACGAAAATCCCAAAGTCGTTCATTCTGCCCGGAATGCAACATCTTGTATTGCTCAAAGGTTAGAAGATGCGCCTGCTGTCGATGTGAAGACGCTGGACCATATTTTGGCTTTACTGGAGTCCTCGAATCCAGAGACCCGGAGATGGGCTTGCGATCGAATGGAGGGGTTCGCTCGCCGTGAGTCCATTCTACCCGCCATCTTGGGCTCAAGGGCCTGTGAGCGGCTGATATCTCTTCTGTTGTGAGTTTGGATTCTTGTGATTTTGGAAAGCTGTAATTCTCATTTTTCAACAGTAAGGAACATTCCGGGTCGGACTTTTCTGCGTTATCTCGCATTGCGCAGGTGTGGGGCGTGCAGGCTATTGTTGAAGCACAAGTGCTGGATCATATTTTGGAATTACTTGGCTCACCGCGCTTGGAGGTGCGCAAATGGACTTGCGAACTGCTTGAAATCGTTGCTCGCCACGATTGTACTGTGGCTGCTATCTTGGATTCACAAGCCTGGGTACGGCTAATAAATCTCTTGAAGTAAGTTGTGAAATCCCCTGTTTTGAAAGCGGTTTTCATACTCAAGCAGCGACAATTCTGAAAAATTGGGGGCGGCCAGGCGTACATTAACTGCCATTGCTCAGAATTCAGAAGGTGCACCGGCTATCGCTGCGAAGTTACTGGACCGCATTTCAGAACTACAATGGTCATCAAGTCCAGAACTCCGGGGATGGACTTGCGATCTGCTAGCAGGGCTCGCTCGCCACGGGCCCACTTTACCGCTCATTTTGGAGTCAAAAGCCTGTGTTCAGCTGGCGACCCTCTTGTCGTGAGTTGGATTCTCGTTTGAAATGCGATTCTCATCTTCAAACAGCGATGAACATCCTGAGGTCGTCCGGTCCACGAGTTGCGCATTATCTTTCATCGCGGAAAGTACGGAGGGGGCACAAGCCATGGTCGAAGTACCGGTGCTGGGCCGTGTACTAGAATTACTGGAGTCACCAACCGCAGAGGTGCAGATATGGACTTGCGACCTGATAGAAAGGCTCGCCCACCACGAGTCCGCTGTGCCAGCCATTTTGAAGTCAAAAGCCTGTGGACTGCTGCTGTCCATGTTACGGTGATTTATGGATCCCTCTTTTTTTGCCCAGTACTCATCTTCAAGTAGTCATGATCGCTCCAAAGTTGTGCGAGCAGCGGCGAAGACATTATCCTTCCTTGCGGAGAGGTTGGAAGGCGCGCAGGCCATTGTGGATGCAAAGGCCTTAGATGGCGTCTTAGATCTACTCGAGGCGTCGAGCCCGACGGTTCAAAGATGGACTTGCGTTCTAGTGGAGAACCTCGCTCGTCACGACTTCGCTGTGGCAATTCTGGAGCCAGAAGGCTGTGGGTTACTGGTTCTCTCCTCGGTGAGTTATCAAATCAGACGTATACCACACTGCCTTATTGGAGTCTGCGACTTGCCCCAGCCCAGTCTTTCTGTTCTCCACACTCCTCTCAATTAGGCAATGACCAGATCGTGGAGGCGCCCTTGCAAAAATGGCGAGAAACACATTCAAGGAAAGGAACTCTAATCAATCTCACGCGTTCAGAGGCGCAGATCCCGTAGGGACAATATGGTTGTGTTGACTGTATATTCCAACCAACACAAGTCGTAATTGCCTGAATATTTCACTTGGGAATGCTAATATCTTTGCTTGGTAATGTATCACATCCACCAACAATCTCCAAGCATAATCCAATCCACTCCCACCAGACCCTCCTTAGCCCATCCAAATCCCACTCACTACCACTACTAAATTGCACCCTCACCCACCCCCGCTCAATGCGTACCTCCGCGCGATCGTCCTCCCACCGCCCACTCCCCAGCGCCCCAATAAAATATGCGTGCAAGCTGCTGTCCTCGCTGAGGATCGTCGTGCGCGCACCGAGTGCTGGGGAGAGCATGATGTAGTTGTTGAGGTCGCCCGCGGCGACACGCGCGGTGAGGAGGCCGTCGAACGATGGGGGAAGGTGTAGGGTGTGAAGCCGTTCTTGGATACTAGTGTTGGGCAGAAGGGAGGCCGACGGAGGATCGGTGTGTGCTACCCTAGATGAGTACACGAACCGAGAAGTAGTATAAAATATGAGACCCATAATTTTCGCGATCAGCGGGAATGTATTCTCGGCGCCGCTGCCGAGCTTGAGATGCTCGGCGCGTTTGGCGTGGGCTCACCGATGAGATACACGTCAACATCGATCCCACCATTTTCGACCTTGAGGAGCAGGTTCTTGCGAGTCTACGCAGGTGGAAGCAACGACAATGGGGACGTCGAGCAAGAGGTTCACCGCAAACGGGTTCGAATTTGTGGTCGGGGAATGCGGAGGTGCGGGCTTCGGACGAGACTGGAGTGGATGGTGCCGGGCGGCGTCGGTGGAGGATAATGGATATAGGAATCCAGGGTAATATCGAGTGGGCTGCCTGGAGGAGTATCTGGTGATTGAGGTGCCGCGTCTACAGTATCGGGCTGCTGCTGCTCGGTAGTATGCCCATTAACGTCTGCGTGAATGCATCAAGAATGGCTTCGGGCGAGACCAAATCTTTGGATCGTGACGGAGAGTTGCGAGGCGACGTATCTGGAATAGGTAGGTGGAAGAGCCACTTCCATGGGTATTACAGGCAGAGAGACAGGACGGAGAAAGAGGCAGCCACCAAAATGCGTGACGGACCGCCGAGGGTACGCACAAAAAATACGCGCTAAAGTGCTGGACCGCAACGAGATTAACTGCTATTTTCGAGGACATTTCCTCCGAGTAGTCACACTAGGGCCGCCTGGCTGCATAGAACGGCAGATCTAGAGAAAAGGGTACTGGCCGAAAACGATTGGCCCAACTGATGTTGCGGCATTCGGCCCGAAAACGAATTGGCCTTGCTTCAGGTTTGACCTCGTCCCCATCAACCACCATGCCGCCTGCACAAATACTTCATCCTTATGTTTACTCAAGCCGAACTCGCTATCCTTGAGCCAGGAGCGCCTGCATTATTCTTTGCCCCACCAGACGCCATCCTGAATACGATTCTAACCTGTTGCTTTGTGCCTCATACAATTAAGTAGTATGTCTGCCGTGTGAAGTTCTTCTCCTTTTATCTCTCGTTCCATGGTTGTATGAGGTTGTACGCACCATAATCGTGATTCGCTGTGGAAGATGCCACAGCCTCAGGCTGGCAGCAATGTTAACAACGCTCCCAAAACCAATGATTCCGAGTCGGGATACTTGTTCTATATACAGCAAAGTGCTGTGGAAACGTCACCTTCGTACAGCATTAGGCGCACCTGCCTCTCTGCGATCTTCCTCCATGAATCCATTGACCCGCCAAGATACCCGCCCGAGCATACACAGCTGGTGGTCGGACAACAATCCTGGGCTCCAGGGACCAACTATCGACCTCCATGCAGCGGCAAAGCCACTTCTAAGGCGGATGTATCACCGCCAAGTATTAGAATTCATCAGAAAGAATCGTGACTGCCCACTTTCGAGGGATGCGTTGGAAACATACTCGTCATATTTTCCGTGAGTTCAGGATTTTGTCAATGGTCCGTATTCACTGATTTTGTAGGTGGAACTACGTCTCACGTGCGACCAAGATCGCCATTTTGTCCGGAGTTAATTAGGCTCGTGACCATCCGCTTCTTCACGTGGCTGCGCTGATCACGTTGCGAGATCTTTCGTTGCCATTTTGGTAGGCTCGTGACCATCCGCTTCTTCACGTGGCTGCGCTGATCACGTTGCGAAGCGGCTGGGATCTTTCGTTGCCATTTTGGGTGATCCCGCCAAACGAGGTTTCGTACTTAGAATTTTGCAGCACTAAACCTTCAAAAAAAGTGCAAAAAGTTATATAGAGAAAGATAAATATTTTTTAATTCTGCGTCGAACGAAGCCAACATGTTTTTTGGGGTGATTTGAGCATTTGGGGGTCAACAAGGGTTTGCGACGCCAGTGAGAGGTCATAAAAAAGATATAGTACATGCTAATCATCTATGTAGTTGTCGTCTGAATTATCTATGGCACCATCATCTATATAAAAGTCCTCCTCATCCTCCAGGAAGAAGAACCCGTCATCACCGCCGTCCATATCGAGTGCTACATCAGCCGCAGTATCTCGCGTCAATGTAGGTTCGTCCTCTTCATTCATGATCTGCTCAAGAGCTGATGGTTGTTCGTTGTCTTCTGTGTCTTCCTCGTTGTCGGAGTTTTCAGGGGTATCGGCAACAGCGTGCGGCACGGTTGGATGGGGAATAGGACGGAGAATAGGGGCAGTAGAGAGTTGAGATGTGTCCCTCAAAAGTAGTGGTTCTGATTCTGAGTCCCCACCAACAAGAGGTTTGAGTCAAAGCCGGGATTGGAGACGGGAAAACATGGTGTTGTATTCGGTCAGCGGATTTGAAGAACTGTCTGTCAGCTGTTGCGCTCCGACCAAAATAATATCTGGCGTCGGAGAGCCGTCTCCCTCTGCAAAAACTCGACCCTTTACCTGGTATACATCATGTTCTGCGAGGCTCTCCATAAGCAGGGTGATGTCCTCCTTGAGATCTGCAGGTTTGTGCTTGGTTCCTTGGTCAGAACCAAGCACTTGCCGAATTGTAGTGGAAAGCCGTCGAAGCACACTGATACACGGTGCCATCATCTCCAGCCACTCCCATGAAGCACCGCTCCCGTGGGCCTGATATATTGTCTGCAAAGACACACATAAGAACGATAATTCACGGAGAATTTAACTCGTACTTTGATCCAATAATTCATATGTTCTTGCATGAGATCCGCCTCAACCCATGAGAATGGATTTCCGGTTGGATTCACAAGCCAATTATTCAAGACAATTTTCCTGCAAAAGAGAGTGTCAGTTAAGATAACGCAAATAATTGATATGGCTCACCGGATGGAGGGTGGCCAAACATGCGTCAAATTGTGAATTAGATGCATCATCTTGTAGGCATATTTTGTGCGACCGTTTCCACGGTAGCTGAGGGCAAGAACCTTCAATACAAGTACGATGCGACCCGAGTCCCCCGCTTTAATTGAATCGGTGAATTCACGGCTGATGAGAGCATCGCGTAAGAGAAGACAAGCATTCTCAAAAATTTGGTCGCCGGGCACGATGTCTTCAGATCCATCCGCCGTGTTGCGCTCCCATCGCAGATCAGAGACCACAGATGCGTTGGCATATTTCTTCTGGATGGTCTGCGCATGCGCTTCAAGCTCCTCAAAGCTCTGAATAGAATCTGCACATGCATCGAGGGTAGATGCACCGGTAACGAGCAAAAGACAATGCAGAATTCGGGCATAAAGGGAGACGAAAACCAGGTCACGGCAAGTGCGGAATGGAGGTAACGAAGAAAGAGTTATGGGTGCACGATGGAGATGAGTGTTGTGGAATGAAAGAGAGCCCGGGTTTCGGGTGCCATGGTGAGGAACTCCCCAATGGTGACGAAGAAGCCATGCATGTCTGCGATTTTGCTGTGGAAAAGGCCGGGCATCCAGACTCCCCAGCCGAAACCTGAATAACCTCCTTCATGCCCTGCCCTAATGCTGAGAATTGAACAAAGACGAGCAATGGTGAGCTGGTCGCCAGCGAAGAACTTCACGACCCAGTTCCAATGGGACAACCCCTTGACTTTGAGCTCATCATGGATTGCATCCACGACCTCTTCGTTTGCAATAATTGTGGCCTGATCTATATTCCATGCAGTAAGAGGGTGAAGAGGGGTTGTGTGGAGGTCGATTTTATCTGCTGTGACCGGTAAAATGTGGTCCAGAGCTGCACGGAATTTGTGAAACTTTTCACCGCCGTGTTCGACAATGATTTGAAGAATGCAATGGCGAAGACATTCATCCAAAAGCTCCAACTCGGGCGCAGACAATAAAATGTCTTTAATTGATAGGGGAGGGGCCTTGTCAAACGCCGAAGACAAGTCCTTGATCTTCATGTCCTCAAGTGCAGCTTTCCAAAGCGGCCAAATTGTTGCGCAGGTTCCATTTTCCTGAGAATCTGGCTGACAGTAAGTTTTATGGACAGCTCATGGGTTTTGTTCAAAGAAGCGCACCTGTTTTTCCAAGCACCTGCTCTGCAGCACGAAAGACCATATTAATGTTGTCATATGAAGCCGCATATAGACCGGTCGCCGCAACAGCGCGAGCCAGATCGCGCATTGACCCAGACAGCTGTCTAAGCGTGCCCATTCTAGCAGAGCGGATCGCAGAAATCGCTGTGCTGAGTGCCAGCAGGTCAGGAGGAATATAAAGAGGATCGGACGTCGCAGGCGTGGAGGGTGGTGTGGACGGAAGTGGATCCTCGGGATTGAAATCGTGTGTCCGGCGATTGATAATAAAATGGGGTTTCTTGACCAGGTTCTGGTAGCTCTCGGAAATACCGAGATGAGACAGGACTGATATTGTTTGGTGCTGTGCACCACTCGCATAAAGATAGAGAGACATGATGCGACGGGAGAAATTGTTCCTGTAGCTGTACTCTCCAAGGAGGGTAAGCGCCGTTGATGTTAATATCTTGCACAACAAAGTTAGCACAGTTCGTCGACAAAAAAAATAAAAAAAATTGTGATTCACCAGGGCTCGTTTGGCAATTCGCGCTGGAAAATTGCTCCAGACGTTGCGAGCAGATGTGGCAAAAGCATCGAAAACCTTCATCGCTGTTTTTGCACGTGTGTGAAGGAAATCCGACATCTTCTGCATGCTGAACCCATCAACATAGTTGCCATTCACTGTCCCTCCGGTTTGCAATGCCTTCAGCTCTGTAATTTCCTTTGCTTCTGTCCTCGCTCGCTCCACCACATATTCCACTGCCCACACATCAACTTCTGTGCGAGCGGTCTCGCTATTCTCTCGTGAGACCCACAAGTCGAGAATTTGAGTGGCGAGACTGGAACGTCGAAAAAAACCCTTGCCATCTCGTCTGACCCTGTTTGTAAATTGGGTTGAAAACGTATAGCATGAGATCCCCAAAAGACAGCCTGTTATCAGTTAGTTGGCCCAGGATTTCATCCATGATTTCCTCCTTTGTTGGTGCCTGAGCTGCAATAGCTGCCTGCGTTGCCTGTTGTTTTCTGATGCCCTTTGCGTAGGCTGTTGCCTTTCGTTCCTCTTTAGTGCCCTTAATTGGGCTGGTGTACAGGAGGCCGTCGCTAGATAGTGGAGGAAGAGGTGGCGGCCATGAGGAAGGTCCCTCCACTGACTCTTCCAGGGAAGAAAGGATGGGAGACGAGCTGGGAAGGGATTCGTTACGAAATATGCGTGGTAGCGGTGTAGGTGTAGCTGGCAATGATGACCCAGGGGCAGCTGGAGAGCCCCATATCCCAATTTGCCCGGGCGAAGAACGCGACCTGTTGATGAGTTGGCCTGGAACAAGAGCGGGCGTCGTGGATTCCAGAACATTGGTCGGTGAGTTTGGCGGGCTCAAATCGTTGTCTGATGAGACGATAGCCCTTCCACGCAGGGAGGGCATCTGCGAAGCGTGCAAATAGTATATTTCCAAATTAGGACATGAAACAAAAGTGATCGAAATTTTGCTTGGAGCGATATGCCACACCAGCGAAAGAAAAGTAGGGTCCCAAGGCCCCAGGCCGTCCCGAATACACGCAAAACCCGTCATCAAAGAGGAGCTTCGTGGCCTGGAAGACGAGACCAAGATCAAATTTGACTGGGTGCATGAGCTGCAAGCGCACCAAATGCAAGGGAATTATCGCACAGCTACAGATGCGGGATGCGCTTGTTCATGCGGGAACCGGGTCAGGGAAAACTATGATTGCAGCGGGGCCGCATGCCCATTGCAGCAGTGAGGGCAAAGTGACATTAATGATTTCACCTTTAATAGCACTGCACGACGAGCAGGTCAGTCAGTCAGTTCTGACCTTCCAGATGGATGATCTTACGCATATGTCCAGGTTGAGACATTCCGGGACGAATTCAAATTGAGGGCCATAGCCGTGAATAGCAGTAATGGCGGATGTAAACCCGAGATCTTACAGGTGTGTCGCATTTGAGGCCATTTGAGCTGGAGCTAACGGCTTATTGGTCAGGAGATCGTGAAGGGAGAGCACCAGATTGTTTTGATCTTGCCAGAGATGGCATTGTCGCAGCGGTTCATCCGTGAAGTGCTGAGAAGTGCTGAATTTGGCTGGTGAGTCCTCTCCATTGTGATCGATGAAGCCCACGTTGTATCACACTGGGGAGCGTCATTCCGCAAGAAATATGGCACATTGGGAATCATATGGGCCTTTCTTCCCTGCAGGACTCCCATTCTTGCATTGTCAGCGACGCTGCCAGCACGTATCCGCAACGATTGTCAGGGGAACCCCTGTTTCCGGTCCCTCCTGGCGCCTCTCCGGCTTCCCCCGGCACCCGCCCGGTAACCGGTCGACCAGACGACCGGATGACCGGCCCAGCAACTCCCGCTGGCATGTGGTCTGCGACCAAGCCCAGGATCTCTGCCAATCACTACGGACACGTGCTTGACTAGTTAGTAGATACCGGCACCTGGCGTGGGAATCCTTAAGCTTTCTTCTCTTCGGATTCTCCCTCACCAGGTGCGCCAGAGTGTATATTTAGCTAGTCCTGTCAATTAACCTTCGGATTCTCCCTCGCCAGGACTTGAGCTATTTTCGGGCCGCGGGGTTGCCCTTACAGTAGAAGAAAGCTTCTAAGGGATTAACTGGTCAAGATTGGGAAGTTCGGAGTAGACGGCTCGGACCACTCATCCAGTGCCCCGGCCTCCCCAACCTCCAATCTTGCCCCCTCCTCCCCTCTCCTAGACCGCGCCATGGACGCTGCCGCTGCTGCGCGTATGGACCAGATCGAAGAGAGATTAGCCACTCTCACGGAATTATTAACACATCGCTCCCACGCTGCTTCCCCTGCCCCGGCCCTTGCCGATCCGGCTCCGGCCGCGGGTCCAGGGCTTTTTGCCGACATCCACCCCGGCTCAAAATTGGTCCTCCGACCGAACCCCCTGTTCGTCTTCGATGGTGACCGGTCACAAGGCCGGGCGTTCCTGCACGCCGTTCGGACGTACATCCGGCTTCTTCCGGAAGCGTTCCTTGAGGACGGTAACCCGTCCGAGGAGAAAGCTGTCCGGTTCGCTATGTCCTTTATGGCGAAGGATGCGGCCCAACGCTGGGCCAAACGTCAGGCCGCAAAGGTCCCTTTTCCCCTTGCGACCTGGGACGCCTTCATCTGGGAGTTCTGGCTCCGGTTCGTCGAGGAGAACGAGCAGGACCACGCCCTGCACAAGCTCGAATCCCGGTCCTACCACATGGGCTCTCGGGATGTCTTCAAGTATACAGATGACTTTGAAGACCTCGTGGAGCTTGCCGGCTTTGAGGACCCTCTCATGAAGGTCGCAAAGTACCGGACCGGCCTCGACCCAGCGATCAATCACGCCATTACCGCGTCGAGCGATCCCCTGGACCTCCGCGACTACCCGACATGGCGTTCCCGGGCCTACCGGCAGTACGAATCACAGCTCCGCGCACGTGCCGCCGGAAACGCCCTACGCGCACCGGTTCCGGTTGCCCGGACCCGGCCAGTCTCTGTGGTCCCGACTCCCATCGTGGCGGCCCAACCGAGGCCTGCTGCCCTATCACTGCCCCCTCTGGTCCCAATGGACGTTGACCGGGCCCACACCTGCGGCTTGCCCCGCCGTGGCTGCTACCGCTGTGGAGAACCCGGGCACCTCGCCCGAGACTGCCCGGCACCGGCCGATGTCCGGTCAGTCGACGTGTTGGACGAGGTGATCCGGCAGCTTGGTGGTGACCTGTTGGAGGAACTGGTCGCACGCTTGGCGACAACCGGGGCCGTGACGGGACGTCCGGAAACTCCGGTTCCAGAGGATTTTCCGGCACGCGACGAGTGAGCGGTGCGCCCTCGTTCGCGTCCCCTAATCGTTTCACCTGTTTGTATAATGAGTCTGACAATACATCTTATGCAACGGTCGAAACAGAAGACGCACCTCTCGACCCAGGCGGTTACATAACCCACCAAGACCGCCTTGATGGCTTGCATGATCGCCCGGTAGAGACCCCAGCCGCCCCAGTCCCCTCGGAACTGGTGGCCCCGGCCTTCCTAGCAGCCCCCCGTGTCTGGAAGCCAGGTTGGGAGCGCAAGCTCCCCAAACGGTACATGGTCGCGGCCTCGCTGGGCGGAAACTCGCTCCATCTACCTCTTGAGATCGAGTCCACTGACGACGCTGTGAAGCTCTCGCTGAACGGGCTGGTTGACTGTGGCGCAACCTCCGACTTTGTCGATTCAGAGTATGCTGCGGCGAACCGGTTACCGGTCCACTGGCTTTTGCAGCCCATCCTGGTCTTCAATGTGGACGGCTCTCCCAACGAGGCCGGCTACATCCGGGATGTTGCGGAAGTGGTCCTGTGCTATAAGGGCCACAGTGAGCGGGTCGTGCTCGCCGTCACCAGCCTGGGAAAAGAGCAGCTCATCCTCAGGTACTCCTGGCTCCGCAAACACAACCCGGAGATAGACTGGGAGACCCGGGAGGTCAAGATGAGCCGCTGCCCCTCCGGCTGCGCCACCTGCCATGACGAAGGACGATCTGAGCGCCGGCAAGCCAAGGCCGTTGCCCGGATCGTCCGGCAACTTTGGTCCGGTCCCTTCCCAGCCGTTTGTGTCATTGACACAGACGACCAGATGGACGAAGACGGCGATGATGACATTCCGGAACTCACCCCGGACTCCGAAGACGATGATGATGATGACGACGCCCCGCTTGAGGAGGGTGACTGGATCTTCTATACCCGGTTCATCCCCTCTGAAGATATCCGAGCCGCCAGCACCGTCTCCCAACGGCTGGCGGAAGCCTTCGCCAAGAACTCCGCACCCAACCGGGAGGGTCTTCCTGACTGGGTCCATGAGTTCGAGGACGTCTTCAACCAGAAGTCGTTTGACTCTCTCCCGGAGCGCCGGTCGTGGGACCATGCCATCGAACTTGTCCTGGACGCCAAACCAGCCAACTGTAAGGTCTACCCAATCTCACCCCTCGAACAGAAGGAGCTTGATGCCTTCATCGAGGAAGGGCTGACCACCGGCCGGATTCGGCCGTCCAAATCGCCGATGGCCTCCCCGGTCTTCTTTGTTAAGAAGAAGGACGGAGTGCTCCGGTTCGTCCAGGACTATCGGGCGCTCAATGCGATGACCGTAAAGAACCGGTACCCACTCCCTCTGATCAATGACCTTGTCAACCGGTTGAAGGGAGCCCGGTTCTTCACGAAGCTCGACGTCTGGTGGGGTTTTAACAATGTCCGGATCCGCAAGGGCGATGAGTGGAAGGCGGCCTTCCGGACTAACCGGGGGCTCTTCGAGCCCCTTGTAATGTATTTCGGCCTGACCAACTCCCCGGCGACCTTCCAGACCATGATGAATGACATCTTCCAAGACCTCATCTTGTCGGGAGACGTCATGGTATACCTCGATGACATCCTCATCGCCCACTCAGACCTCGCCCAGCACCGAGAGATCGTCCGGGAAGTCCTTCGTCGCCTCCGGGAGCATAAGCTCTACTTGCGCCCGGAGAAGTGCGAGTTCGAGAAATCGTCGATTGAATACCTCGGGATGATCATCTCCCACGATCATGTGGAGATGGACCCGGTCAAGGTTGCCGGAGTTGCTGCCTGGCCGGAACCGCGCAATAAGAAGGATGTGCAGCAGTTCCTCGGCTTCACAAACTTCTACCGGCGGTTCATCCGGGTGTTCTCGCACTCGGCCCGCGCCCTCTTCGACCTCACAAAGAAGGGTGTGCCATGGGTTTGGGGTGACGCGGAGGCAGCCGTGTTCCGGGCGCTCAAGGACGCCGTAACCTCAGAGCCGGTCCTGGTCCTTCCGGATGAGTCCCAGCCGTACTGGCTAGAGGCGGATAGCTCCGACTTCGCAACCGGAGCCGTCCTGTCACAGCCGGACGCGGACGGAAAGTGGCACCCGGTCGCATTCTACTCCAAGAGCTTAAGTGAAGTCCAGCGCAACTACGAGATCCACGACAAGGAGATGCTCGCGATCGTTCGGGCCCTAGAGGAATGGCGTCACTTCCTCGAAGGCACGCAGCACCTGGTCAAGATCTGGACCGACCACAAGAACTTGGAGTACTTCCGGAAGTCGCAGAACCTCAACTGGAGACAGGCGCAATGGTCTTTGTACCTGTCCCGGTTCGACTTCTCGCTGCACCACAAGCCTGGAAGCCTTATGGGTCGTCCGGACGCCCTTTCCCGGCGTCCGGACCACGGAGCTGCATCGGACAATGAGGATGTCACCCTCCTGCGCCCCGAGCTCTTCCACATCCGTGCGCTGGAGGGCCTTGTCATTGCCGGCCTGGAGGCCCCTCTCCTCCGGGACATCCGGGAGGCTCTGGCTGGCGAACCGGACCTCGAGGAGCCCGTTGCCATAGCGGCTCAGGACCTCCTTAAGGTCCGGGGCGCCCGGTCGTCCCGGTCTGCCGAGTGGCATGTCGAAGGAGGCCTGCTCCACTTCCGCGGTAAGGTAGTTGTCTCCCAGGACAAGGACCTCCGCCGCCGGATCCTTGAGCAGCACCACAACACCCGGGTCGCCGGACACGCTGGTCACTTCAAGACGTTGGAGCTCGTCTCCCGGAACTACTGGTGGCCCCAAATGTCCCGTCACGTCGGCCGGTACGTCGCCACCTGTGACCTATGCTGTCGGACCAAGGCGCTCCGGAAGCTTCCAGTTGGTGAGTTACACCCCACGGAAGTTCCAGAGGAACGCTGGGACACGGTCTCCGTGGACTTCATCGTTGAGCTTCCAGAGGCACACGGCTACAACGCGATCATGGTGGTCGCAGATGTTCTCGGTAAGTGGGCGCACTTCAATGAGTGCAGCACCTGGCTTGACGCGGTGGGTGCCGCCCGGCTCTACTACTGGAACGTCTGGAAGCACCATGGGACCCCCCAGAAGTACATTTCTGACCGGGGTCCGCAGTTTGTTGCGGAGTTCACTACTAAGCTCTGGCGTCTCATCGGTGTGGAACCGGCAACCTCCACAGCGTACCATCCACAGACCGATGGCCAGACCGAACGCGTTAACCAGGAACTCGAGCAGTTCATCCGGCTTTTCACTAACTACAAGCAGGATGACTGGGACGAGCTCCTACCCGCTGCGGAGTTCACATACAACAACCATGTTCACTCCTCCACGCAGCAGGTCCCGTTCATGACCGATACCAGCCGGCTCCCCCGGATGGGGTTCGAACTGAACGGAACACGTTCAAGGGTGGAGTCCGCGAACGAGTTCTGTGACCGGATCGCCTCTGGTGTCTCAGAGGCCAAGGCCGCTCTCATGAAAGCCAAGGAAGAGTACAAGTGGTACTACGACCGCCGGAGATCAAGGTTGGTGACCGGGTCTGGCTTGATGCCTCAGACATCCAGACCACCCGGCCATCTGTTGGCCTCTCGCATCGGCGCCTTGGCCCCTTCAAGGTTATCAAGGTCGTCGGGCGAGGTGCCTACAAACTGGAACTGCCACCCCGCCTCTCCCGGCTTCACCCGGTCTTTCCGGTAGTGAAGCTGCAGCTCTCTGAGGAAGACCCTTTCGAGAACCAGCCCAGCTACGACGAACCGCCACTGGTCCTTGGCGGCCCCCCCGGCGACGAGCGCTGGGAGGTTGAGGAGATCCTGGACGCCAAAATCCGCTACCGGTCGCTCTGGTACTTCGTCTGGTGGAAGGGGTATGATGCCTCACATGACCAGTGGGTTAAACACTCCGACGTCTTCTCCCCGGACGCCATTGCGGAATTCTACCAGAAGTACCCTGCAAAAACCCCGCTCCATTGCCGCTGCCGCCTTTGACTCCTTGCCCTTCCGTGACCCTGCCCTCCATGTCCGGTCTATGCGTCGGGGCGCCGCATTCCAGGGGGGGTGATGTCAGGGGAACCCCTGTTTCCGGTCCCTCCTGGCGCCTCTCCGGCTTCCCCGGCACCCGCCCGGTAACCGGTCGACCGGACGACCGGATGACCGGCCCGGCAACTCCCGCTGGCACGTGGTCTGCGACCAAGCCCGGGATCTCTGCCAATCACTACGGACACATGCTTGACTAGTTAGTAGATACTGGCACCTGGCGTGGGAATCCTTAAGCTTTCTTCTCTTCGGATTCTCCCTCGCCAGGTGCGCCAGAGTGTATATTTAGCTAGTCCTGTCAATTAACCTTCGGATTCTCCCTCGCCAGGACTTGAGCTATTTTCGAGCCGCAGGGTTGCCCTTACAAGTACGTCTAAAATATTGTAATTCTAGAGGCTACAAGGGATCCAGGAAGGTCAGTGAAGGTGGCAAAGGCATTGACGAAGGTCAGCAAAGGCATCAAAAAATGCCCAGGGTTGGTAAAGGTAGCAGAGGAAGCAGAGAAGTCAGGAAAAATTGGTAAGTCCAAAATATTATCACTCTAGAGGCCATGAAGGGCCAATGAAACTCGGCGAAGGTGGCACAGGTAGCAAAGGTTTAGCAAAGGTTGGCAAATGGGCTGACCAAGGTGAGGCATGGTTGGCAGAGATGATATAGGTCAGTAGATACAAATTATTGTCACTGTGAAGGCCGCAAAGGGTTGATCAAGCTTGGTGAAGGTGACAAAGGTGGCGAAGGGGTTGACAAAGGTTGGTGAAGGGATCAACCAAACGAGTTGGGCATGGTTGGCAGCAGTAGCAGAAGTCTGTAAGTACAAAATATTGTCATTGCAGAGGCTGCAAATGGCTAATCAAGCTTGGCAAAGGTGATGAAGGTGGCAAAGGGGTTGACAAAGGTCGGTGAAGGGGTTGACCAAAGCCAGGCATGATCAGCAGCAGTAGCAGAGGTCGGTGAGTACAAAATATTGTCATTGCGGCAGCTGCAAAGGGTCGATGAAGCTCGGCGAAGGTGGCGAAGGTGGCGAAGGGGTCAACAAAGGTTGGTGGAAGGGTTGACCAGGGTCAGGCACGGTTAGCAGAGGTAGCAGAGGTTGGTAAGTCTTAATTATTGCTACTCTAGAGGCCACAAAAGGTAGATGAAGCTCGGTGAAGGAATCAACGAAGGTCAGCAGCAGTCAGGAACTCAGTACTCAATTAGGAAAGGTCACTTTTTGACTAATAGAAGCAGGAAACCTTCACAAAGGGGACCCCTCTTAGGTAGGTTTTATTACTACATAATAACCTACCTAACAGGCCTTTACATAAGCAAAACGTAGGTGCCTGAGGTGTTTATTATACTGCACAAATGCTTTGGTGGCCGGATATCAAGACGCGGAGTGCATCATGCGTGATATTAGGGAAGTTGGCTTCGCACCAGTCTATAGTGATCTCAAAGTTCGGTTCGGTTCAGGTTCGGGGCCTATTTCTTCGAACGCCGAACCTGAACTCAGGTTCGGTTCAGCTCCTTTGCTAAACCTCGAACCTGAACCTCAGGTTCAGGTTCATCGCGTTCGGTTCGGCGTTCGAACGGCGTTCGAACCCCCGAACCTGTTTTTTTTCTCTTTTTTTCTTCGGCCCTGCACTGAAGTTGGCTACCAGAGAGAAAAATCCATTCAGAATACCAAACATGCATTAAAAGTATAAAGAGTCGTCATCCTCATCGTCAAAGTCCTCTTCCTCGAAACCCTGCTCCACAAGCTCTGAAATAAGCGCATCCATACGTTTCCCGGCACTGTCCGAAGCGCTGATGTGGCCATTTCGGTAGGCACTCTTGAGCAATTGCAGTGCCTCGAACAACTCTATGCTCAGCCTGTTGCGAAGACGGGTACCGGTAAGACTTCCACTGGAGAAGGCGCGCTTGGCAGGAGTGGCAGAGCCCTGGATTGCCAGATAATCCCATGCCATCCGACGCAACGTAGGATATGCAGTGTCATGCTTGTTTCGCCCGAAATCAGAATTTATTAATCATTGAATTGAAAGGAAGACTTACGCCCCACCAATGGATGTTCTGTGCCGGCTCAAGGTGTGTCGACAGATACCTCTCCAACTCGTCGCGGGGATTCGCAACTACCTGCTGAGTTTTTTGGGCCAATTTCACCGCATCCAGCAAGAAAGAACTCCCGTAGTGCTGAAATGCGGTCGATTCTGGAACCGGAGTCGCCAATGGCGGGGAAACTTCTGGCGCCTCTGCAGAGTATTTGTCGAACTAGAAATGTAAATATATTTGTCGGATTTATAAACGGCACCGACTTACAACTTGTTCCAATTGCTTCATGGCTTTCTTGGCGCGTTCAGGTTCCCAGCGGGCCTTGAAATATGCGTCCTTGATTGTAGGATCCAGCACTGGAACAATCATAAGAGCTGTGAATGTGACGAAATGAGAATACATACCCATGCAGATGAAGTATGCAGATGAAGTGGTGTCAGCTCGATTGAACCACTTCTCAAGGCTTGTAACTCCTTCGAGGAGTGCTTCACGGATTTCGGTGTAACGTGGCTGGTCTGCCATCGTTTCCCACCGTTTGATGAGAAATTCAAGTGCTGGAAGAATTCGATAGACTGTCGGGTTTCGCTCGCTCGAAAAACTTTGAGTTACATTCGCAGGTTCCTATGCAGAAAAATGTCATTAATAACTATTATAAACAACCATCAAGCAGAATATTGAACTCGTAGTGCCTCGTGAATTATCTGGAGCCTATCCCATTCAGGTCGGGAAAGCCGGTAGTCGCGATACTCCTTGTTCCGGAGGGCAGGCATGTTGTCGCTGTCATCAGCCGTGAGAACAAACTGTTCGATGGCCTTGCATGAGCAAGTGTCAGTTCGTGAACGACACAATTAAATTAAGCTGTACCTTGCGTTGTTTCAAGACCCGGTCCAAACACTTGTAGAGGGATGCCCAGCGAGTGCGCACCCACAGCAAAAGTTCGAGCTCAGGAACACTGACCAGCCGGCAACATTCTTTGAAGAATGTGCGCGCCTGCGGGGACATGCGAATCTAACAAAATGGTCAAGATCAGCGTAGAAATGCGGCCAGAAACTGCAAGACTTTGACCTGCTTAATAAGTGTTGGCAGGCGCTTTTTGCGCTTTGTGGAGTCAGTTGGCGCTTCTGCATTATTGGGGTCGATTGCGCGAGCAGAAGGTTTGCTGGGACGAGAAGAACAACGAGGAGAAGGGCGACGAGACCCCGCAACTATGCCCACAGGCTTACCACGGGTGAAGATGGGAGCAAGTTGACGGGTGGATGCCGCAGTAGCGGGGGCAGATGGGCCGGAAATAGGGTGCTCGTCATCGACGTCGTTGTAGAATTGGATTTCGGAGGCGTCCCAAAGGGAGCCATCCTGCTTCTGAGCGCAGCCAAGGGCAGAGTGTGACATGGGGCGAGAGATGGGTGGGGATCAAAACAACTCGACTGCAGAGAATATATACCAGAATATCTATGAGATCCACCTCTTAATGTCCGTCTTCCCTGCAGGCTTGGGTCTTAATATCCGTCTTCCCTGCAGGGCTTGGGACATCGCTGTGTGGCGACACAAGGTCCCGAGCAATGGGTGAATTGAAATGGAAGAGGATCCGGGAAATACCGGTCAAAACTTGGTCAATGCTGGCAGTCACAGGTGTAATGAAAACAGTTTTGGTAATGGTGCCGACACCCAACAAACTGACCGCAGTTTACGTTGAAATTTCAGCTCAAAATTGACCGCAGGTTCGGAGTTCGAACGCGTTCGAACGCGTTCAATGGATTTCCCTTGATGCCGAACCGTGAACCGAACTTGAGGTTCAGGTTCGGGCATTTGTTGAACCTGAACCTAAACTTTGCGTTCAGTTCAGTTCGGTTCGGGTTCGAACCGATTTTTCCGAACCGAACTTTGAGAACACTACCAGTCTACTGCGCCGGCCATTTTGGAGCTAAACCTCTGCGAGCAGCTAGTGTCTCTTGTAGGGTAAGTTTATGTCCTTTTATAAACCCTCGAGTTTTGCCTTGAATAAATCAGCGAAGAAGATTCCGAACTTATTCGGGCGGCCCAAGGGGTACTATGTCACATTGCGCAAAGGTTAGATGGTGTACAGGCAATTGTCGAAGCACCGGTGCTGAACCATGTCTTGGAGTTACTCGAGTTACCACGGTGGATGGTTTGGGACAAAGCCTGCGGCCTGGTGGAGAAACTCGTTCAACATGACTCGACTTTGCCCGCCATTTTGAAGTCGAAAGCTTGTGTGCTGCTTGTGTCCCTCTTGCCGTGAGTCTCCTGCATTTTTTTTCGCCGTGGTTCTCACTTGAAATAGAGACGAGGATTTCGAAGTCGCTCAGTCTGCCCAGAATGCATTATCCTGGATTGCTCAGAGATTAGAAGATGCATCTGCTGTTGATGCGAAGACGCTGCGCCACATGTTGGCTTTGCTGGGGTCCTCGAATCCAGAGGTCCGGAGATGGGCTTGCGACCGAGTGGAAGGGTTCGCTCGCCATCGGTCCTCTCTTCCCGCCGTCTTGGAGTCCATGGTCTGTGCGCAAGTTGTGTCCCTCTTGAGGTGTGTTTGGATTTTTTTTTGTCAGCGTGTCCTCATTTAAAACAGCGACGAATATCCCGATGTTGTTCGTTCTGCCCAGAATGTATTATCCTGCATTGCTCAAATGTTAGAAAATGCACCGGCTATTGTTGTAAAGATGCTCGACCATGTTTTAGATTTGATGGAATCGTCGAACTTAAAGGTCTGTGGATGGGCTTGCGACTGAGTGAAAAAGTTGGCTCGCCACGAGTCCGCTTTACCTGCTATTTTGGGCTCAAGGGCCTGTGCGTGGCTTGTGTCCCTTTTATCGTGAGTTTAGATTGTTTTCACCTTGGAAGGAAAAACGCAGCTCTCATGTTCAAACAGCGAGGAACATTCTGAATCGGTCCTTTCTGCATTGTCTCGCATTGCGCAAGTGTTGGAGGGCACGCAAGCTATTGTTGAAACGCCGGTGATGAGCCATGTCTTGGAATTACTCGCGTTACCGAGTCCAGAGGTTCAAAGGCGGACTTGCGTCCTAATGCAAAGGCTTGCTTGCCACGAATCAATTGTGCCGGCCATCTTAGAGTCCAAAGTCTGTGCACGGCTGGTGTCCCTCTCATCGTGGGTTTAGTTATATTTCCCCCCTAGCTACAGAAACAACGGTTCTCATTTTTCAACAGTGACAAACGTCACAGTGGAGTTGATATGTCAGTACGGAATGCATTAACCTGTATTTCTCAAACGTTAGATAATGCACCGGCAATCGTTTCCAAGGTACGGTTGTTTCTTAACGGGACCGCGCCGGAATATACCTACCTACCTACCTGAACCGCATTTGGGATTTGATCGAGTCCCCAAATCCAGAGGTCCGGAGATGGGCTTGCGACCGAGTGGGAGGGTTGGCTCGCCATGAGTCGACTTTGCCCACCATCTTGGAGTCAAAGGCTTGTGTGGGTCTCGTCTCCCTCTTGTGGTGAGTTTGGGTTGTTTTTGAAAAATGGATTTCTCATTCTCGAAAAGCGACACACATTCTGACATCATTTGGTCGGCCCTTTCTGTCTTAACTGACATCGCGCGAAAGTTGGAGGGAGCCCAAGCCATTGTCAAATCGAAAGTGCTGGATGTTATCTTCGCATTACTGGAGTCATCGTATTTGAAGGTTCGACAACAGACTTGGATTCTAATCGGGACACTGCTTGTTTGCTACGAGTCTATCCTACTGACTGTTTTGGAGTTTCTATCCCCATGTTTACGCAAGCCGAACTCGAGTACTCTCGCTATTCTCCAAAGCCAGGAGCGTTTGCGTAATTCTTTGCGCCCACTGGCCGCTGCCAAGTCGCATCCTGAATGACTGCGCCTATGATTATAACCTGTTTCTCATACAATTAGTGTGTCTGCCGTGTGGGACTCTCCTTTTATCTCTCGTTTCATGGCTGTATGAGGTCTATACGCACCGTAATCGTTATTCGGCGTGGCACATGCCACAGCCTCAGGCTGGCAGCAACGTTAACGACGCTCCCAAAACTCAGTCAAGTGCTGCGGAAATGTCACCTTCGTACAGCACCCCATTATAGTGTTGTCGGTGTCGGGTTCAGAACCGATCCTGAACCTGAACCGAACCCGAACCGGACCTAAATTCAGGTTCAGCGAGGGCGCCTGGACCGAACCGGACCCCAGGTCAGGTTCAAGGTTCGGGAATTTTCAGAACTTCCCGAACCTGTCCGAACATGTGCGAACCTGTTCGAACCCATAGTTCTTTTTCCCCGTATTCTGGCCAGATTCTTCACTTTTACCGCAGTTTTAGGGCTGATTACAGTGATTTTATAAAAGATACTATGACGGTGACCTGGCCGCGCCCGTTCAATATGGGCAACCTTGAATCCGGGCCAATTTCACATTCATAATAACGAGGATTTCGCTGTGGTTACATGACCCATGCGATGAGGTGAAAGCTCACCTTGATGCTTGTTTAGAAAATATCGACGTCGTGATGGCCTGGACGGAGGTACGTACAATTTTTAGCCACAAGATGCGAAATTCCTGACACCATGTTCAGCATCATCCCTCTGAGGTTCGAGGCTCTTCTGCTACTGAACAGCGGGCACGAAATCTTCATGCCAGCGCCAGAAGACAAGCGAAGAAGCATAGTTGTAGCATTGGATGATCTTGAAGAGCACACTGGTACGCTATTTTCCTGTAATTCCGCAAAAAAATGAGTTTTGAAAAAGTTTGAGGTTTGTTGAGGTTCGAACCTCTTCCGAACCCGAACCGGACCCTTGCTGAACTGGACCGATGTTCGGTCCGGGGTTCGGGCATTCTGAGCGAACCGAACCCCAGGTCAGGTTCGGGGTTCGGATTTTTTCGTAAAAAACCGGACCTTACCGGACCTCGGCAACACTACCCCATTAGGCGCACCAGCCTCTCTGTCATCTTCCTCCATGAACCCATTGACCCGCCAAGATACCCGCCCGAGCATACACAGTTGGTGGTCGGACAGCAATCCTGGGCTCCGGGGACCAACTATTAACCTCCATGCAGTGGCGAAGCCACTCATGAGACGGATGTATCATCGCCAGGTATTAGAATTCATCAGAGAGAATTGCGACAGCCCACTTTCGAGGGATGTATTGGAGACTTACTCGTCGTATTTTCCGTACTTATGGAAGTTCATCGTTGGAGATCCTTGGTTAATTACTTATGTAGATGGGACTACGTTTCACACGGGACCAAGATCGCCATTTTGTCCGAGTTAACGAACAGAACTGAATCCGATGTCGAAGCGTGCGCGGTGGTAGATTCACCTGTTTTTTATCATATTGCGCAAATGCTTCGGTGGCCAGATATCGAAACACGACGGGCATCATGCGTGCTATTAAGAAACTTAGCTTCACATGAATGTACTGTGCCAGCCATTCTGGAACTAAACCTCCTCGAACAGCTGGTGTCTCTCGTGGGGTGAGTTTGTATCCTTTTTTAAATCCTCGACTCTCACCTTGAATAAATTAGCGAAGAAGAAGATTCTGAACTTACTCAGGTGGCGCAAGAGGCACTATGTCACATTGCGCAAAGAGATGGTGCGCAGGCGATTGTCGAATCACCGGTGCTGGACCATGTCCTCGGGTTACTCGAATCACCGCGGGGGGCGGTTCGGGGCAGAGCCTGTGACTTGGTGGAGAAATTCGCTCAACATGACTCGACTTTGCCCGCCATCTTGAAGTCGAAAGCCTGTGTGCTGCTTATGTCCCTCTGGCTGTGAGTCTCCTCCATTTTTTTTTGCCGTGGTTCTCACTTGAAACAGAGACGAGGATTTCGGAGTTGCCCAGTCTGCCGAGGATGCATTGTCCTGTATCGCCCAAAGGTTAGAAGATGCCCCCGCTGTCGATGTGAAGACATTGGACCATGTTTTGGTTTTGCTGGAGTCCTCGAATCCTGACGTCAAGAGATGGGCTTGCAGTCGAATGGAGGTATTTTCTCGCCGTGAGTCCACTCTATCCGCCATGTTGGAGTCAGAGGCCTGCGTACGGATGATGTCGCTCTTAAGGTGTGGTTGGATCCCCTTTTTGTTGGCACATACTCATTTAAAACAGGCATGAGCATCCTGGAGTCATTTGGTCTGCCCAGATTGCATTATCCTGCATTTCTCGAATGTTAGACGATGCACCGGCCATCGTTGAAAAAATGCTCGAACGTGTTTTAGATTTGATCAAATCGTCGGACCCAAAAGTCCGCAAATGGGCTTGCGACCGAGTGGGAGGGTTGGCTCGCCACGAATCCAGTTTACCCGCCATCTTGGGCTCAAGGGCCTGTGAGTGGCTGGTGTCGCTCTTAAGGTGTGGTTGGATCCCCTTTTTGTTGGCACGTACTCATTTAAAACAGCGATGAGCATCCTGGAGTCATTCGGTCTGCTCGGAATGCATTATCCCGCGTTTCTCAAATGTTAGACAATGCACCGGCAATCGTTTCCAAGGTACTGAACCGCATTTGGGATTTGATCGAGTCCCCAAATCCAGAGGTCCGGAGATGGGCTTGCGACCGAGTGGGAGGGTTGGCTCGCCATGAGTCGACTTTGCCCACCATCTTGGAGTCAAAGGCTTGTGTGGGTCTCGTCTCCCTCTTGTGGTGAGTTTGGGTTGTTTTTGAAAAATGGATTTCTCATTCTCGAAAAGCGACACACATTCTGACATCATTTGGTCGGCCCTTTCTGTCTTAACTGACATCGCGCGAAAGTTGGAGGGAGCCCAAGCCATTGTCAAATCGAAAGTGCTGGATGTTATCTTCGCATTACTGGAGTCATCGTATTTGGAGGTTCGACAACAGGCTTGGATTCTAATCGGGACACTTGTTTGCTACGAGTCTATCCTACTGACTGTTTTGGAGTCAAAGGCTTTTGTGCGACTGCTCTCTCTCTTGCAGTGAGTCTAGTCATCGTTTTCAATGCAGTTCTCATCTTCAAACAGGGATGCACACCCGCAAGTTGTCCAGTCGGTCATCAAGGCATTATCCCAGATTGCGGAAAAGTTGGACGGAGCCCAAGCCATTGTTGAATTGAGCGTCTTGGATGATGTCTTTGCATTACTGGAGTCATTGTATTCAGAGGTTCGACAACAGACTTGCACTCTAATTGGGAAGCTTGTTCACCACGAGTCTATCCTACTGACTGTTTTGGAGTCAAAATCATTTGCGCGACTGCTTTCCCTCTTGCAGTGAGTGTGGTTGTTGTGTTCAATGCAGTTCTCATCTTCAAACAGGGATGCACGCCCGCAAGTTGTCCAGTCGGTCATCGAGGCATTATCCCAGATTGCGGAAAAGTTGGACGGAGCCCAAGCCATTGTTGAATTGAGCGTCTTGGATGATATCTTTGCATTACTGGAGTCATTGTATTCAGAGGTTCGACAACAGACTTGCACTCTAATTGGGAAGCTTGTTCACCACAAGTCTATCCTACTGACTGTTTTGGAGTCAAAGTCATTTGTGCGACTGCTTTCCCTCTTGCAGTGAGTGTGGTTGTTGTGTTCAATGCAGTTCTCATCTTTAAACAGGGATGCACGCCCACAAGTTGTCCAGTCAGTCATCGAGGCATTATCCCAGATTGCGGAAAAGTTGGACGGAGCCCAAGCCATTGTTGAATTGAGCGTCCTGGATGATATCTTTGCATTACTGGAGTCATCGTATTTGGAGATTCGACAACAGACTTGCACTCTAATTGGGAAGCTTGTTCACCACAAGTCTATCCTACTGACTGTTTTGGAGTCAAAGTCATTTGCGCGACTGCTTTCCCTCTTGCAGTGAGTGTGGTTGTCGTGTTCAATGCAGTTCTCATCTTCAAACAGGGATGCACGCCCGCAAGTTGTCCAGTCAGCCACCAAGGTATTATCTCGGATTGCAAAAAAGTTGGAGGGAGCCCAAGCCATTGTCAAAGCCAAGGCACTGGATAATGTCTCGGAATTGATCGAGTCATCATGTTGGAGCATTCGCTTTTTGGCTTGCATTCTGATCGACGCTCTCGTTCACCATGAGTCTATCCTGCCGGCTATTTTGGAGTCAAAGACTTGTGAGGGGCTAATGGCTTTCTTGTTACGGTTGGTTGAGACAGTTAAATGTTTGATTTTATTTCTCATTCGACCCAGAGAAGCTACGACCAGCACCTATTCGATCTTTGCCCTCTGCGCGCTTCGTGAAATCAGCAAATGGCCAATCGGCGCAGTGATCCTGATAGACATGCCAGTCATGTTTGAGGGACTCCAGGAATTATGTCAATCCTCTAATTATGTTGTGGCCAGCTTGATCTTGGATGATCTTGCTCGTGTTCGTTCCGCGCAGTAGATCCCGTAGATGATACCAGAAACCGCTTTGCAAAGATCTGTATTTCTGATAATCGAAATCAAGTTGCGCCGCAGGTCGCGAGATGTTATTTAATGAATAGAGATGGCGTGAAGAAAACCAGCTGGAGGTGCCATTGCGGTGGGGTTTCACGCCTCCGTATAGAACATCCTCAAGGCTCCTTGTTTGTCCAAGTCGCGTTATATGGCAAGCAGATCTTCCGCCACTTGAGGTCCATTCACAATCCAATCCACTCCCACCCAACTCCCCTAAGCCCATCTTAACCTCGCTCCCCACCACCACTTAACTGCACCCTCACCCGCGCCCGCTCAACGCGTACCTCCGCCGGATCACCCTCCCACCGCTCCACTCCCGGCGACCCAATAAAATACGAGCGCGAGCTGCTGTCCTCGCTAAGAATCGTTGCGTAAGCGCCGAGCGCCGTGGAGAGCGTGATATGGTTTGTTGCGGCCGCCCGCGGCGACGTGCACAGTCAGGAGGCCGTGAAATGACGGCGGGAGGTGGAGGGAGGTGAAGCCGTTCTTAGACACTAGTGTGGCGCGGAAGGGAGGCCGACAGAGGGTCGGTGTGTGCTGCCCGAGATGAGTGCAGGAACCGAGAAAGGGTAGAGCATGATCAAGACCCACAATTTTCGCGATCAACGGGAATGTATTGTCGGCGCCGCCGCAGAGTTCGAGATGCAGTTCCGTGCGGGCGACCGCCGTCGGTGTGTTCGGCGTGGGCTCGCCGATGAGATGCACATCGACATCGATCCTGCCGTTTTCGACCTTGAGGAATAGGTTCTTGGGTGTCTGTCCAGGCGGAAGCGGTGACAATAGCGTCGCGGGGATGTCGAGGAAGGGGTTCACCGCGAACGGATCCGAATTTGTGGTCGGGAAATGCGGAGATGCGGGCTTCAGACGAGACTGGAGTGGATGGCGCCGGACGCACGAATATGAGTATCCAGGGTAGTATTAAGGGGGAATGAGCTGCCCGGAGGAGTATCTGGACGCTGAGGTGCCGTGTCTACAGCATCGGGCTGCTGCTTGGTAGTATGCACATTAACGTCTGCGGGAATGCATGAAGAATGGCTTTGCGCCGAGACCAAATCTTCGAATGGTGACGGAGAATTGCAAGACGAGGTGTCTCCATTGAATGAACAGGTAGGCTGAGGAGCCATTTCCAGGCATTTAAAAACGCAGAGAGGCAGGACGTAGAAAGAGGCAGCTGCCGAGGATGCGGAGGGACCGACGAGGGTACGTACGCACCGTGCTGCAGCGAGGTTGGGCTGTTATTTTTGAGGTGATTTCCTCCCAGTAAGGTCAACTCGGCCGCCTGGCGGCTGCATAGAATGAAAGATCTAGAGAAAAGAGAGGCCACTGTATGTATTAGCCGACTCGGAAAACGATTGGCGCCGGAGCTGATGTCAATTGATTTCGCGGTATCCGGCCCGATTGGCCTCATTCAAATCGTCTTCAAGCAGTCGTCCTCGTCAGCCAGTATGCTTACACCTGCGTGCAAAAATATTTTCATCCTTATATTTACTCAAGCCGAATTCTCTATCCTTGAGAGCCAGGAGCCCTGCGCTATTCTTTGTCCCGCTGAAGTCGAATCTTCAATGGCTGCGCCTACGGTTAGAAATTCTTTTTCTTTGAGCTTCATGCAACGAAATGTAACTCGAAATCTTACATCCTAAATCTCGAGCCGACCGAAATGCCTCGGCCTTCCCATGTATGGAAACCCTGAAGCATTTCAGTGCAACCGAGACTTGAAGTTTCAGCTCAAAACGAAATGTAAAATTTCAGGCTCCATAACTAAGATCCTCGGAATTTCACTAATCTCGGCGTGTCTGGGCACGCGGGTCGCAGCCACCTCCGCTTGAGTGCTTACTGCCTTCGACAGACGCGGATGTTGGCCGTTTCCAAAGTAAATCACAGGTCGTATCGAAATGAAAGAAACTCGACTAGGACTACAAACGTTCCGTTGGTGAAGTAAAAGCGTCCCATCTACCATCCTCGACCTCCTCGTCCTCTTGTAGCATTGTTGTTATAACTGCCGCGGTTTCCGTTATACACATGATGTCCATTTGCCGGTGGATGGCCGCCTTGCGCGCCCGGGTACCCTTGAGCGGGTTGACCGCCACCGTACCCACCGTACCCACCGTACCCGCCATATCCAGGCGCTGGTGCACCATAGGCGGGCGCAGCCGGCGGGGCGCCATACACGCCATAATTATTCGCGCCCCCGTATCCGCCCTGCCCTTGCCCTTGGTGCTGTTCGTACGAGTTACTATAACTCGCAGGAAGTCCATCCCGTGATGACGGCCCCCCGTGATTCGCACCATAAACACCGTAGCTGTTGTTCTGCGGGGGCCCGTTGTTGTATCCGCCACCGCCATACTGCTGCTGATGGTGCGGCCGCGGGGGCATAATGTCCCTGCTGTTGATAATTGTTGCCGCCGCCGCCTCTGTAGTTGTTGCTGCCCCCGTCGTACCCTCTTTCGTTCCCACGTCCTCCTCTGTCGTTATTCCCATACTGGGTTTGCCCGTCGCCATATCCGCCGTAGTTATTGGAACGCGAGTGGAAGGGGTCGTTCCTTCCACCACGGTCATTATTCCAAGACCCCCTCGGGCCTCCTCCACCGCCACCACCACGGCCCCGCCCGCCACGCCGAACCGTTTCAAGGTCGGACGAATTAAGGACGCGACGCGGCTTCGTGGCGCCGTGGAGGAGCACAGAGCGATGCGGCGTCAACTGTTTCGGGAAGTAGTAAATCACCGACAGCGACTTGTCGTTCCGAATGTCTGGCTTCATGTCCGATAATGGGGAGTCATACGTCGAGCCGGGTATGCAGCCAGGGTCGGGCGAGACGCTACCGCTGATCCCTGAACTGAGCTTGATGTCGAGGGGCACGGGCTAGCATAGAACATCAGCAACACAGTTCACCAAACTTGAAAGAAAAACCGACATCTTGATTCTTGCGCTTGGCGTACAACTGCTCATAAAACGGATAAAGCGGGTGCTCGTTGCACGCGAACATGCTGCTATGGCCCCACACATTCCGGCGCCGCTCTCCTTCATCGAGATAGATCGTGTATGGCGGGTCGTTGGGCCCAGGAAGAGGCAGATCAGAATGAAGGTCGACCTTCGGCCGCTCATCCGCGGGCAGCCAGTCCAACGGCTTCGCCATCGCGTTGAGTAGTATGTCCTGGTCGATGAACGGCAGCAGCGCAACACCCTGCCACGCCATCTTTTTACCGTTCATGTCGATGGGGAAGTCCGTTGGATAAAAGTCCGGGGTGAGGGTCCCATCCTCCTTCGTGGAAGCTCCTCGAAGAGGCGACCGTTTGTCCAACATCAGCGGATGGAACACAGATGGAATGTGCGATCGACTAGGAAGGGATCAGTATTGTTTCGAAGAGAGATGGCAGAAAAACGCTTACCTCTCTGGCGGGAAGACACCCATCAACTGTTCGAAGGGCTTGAAGGGCTTCCCAATACTGAACATGATATCCATGTCCTTGATGTCAATGAAATCGGCAGCGAAGGGTGCAAAATGATACGGGTAAAACCACTGCCACGAAGGGGTCTAGCATCAAGCGACATTAGCGGCATGGACCCTGTTCACAACCAAATTCGACTCACCCCTTGATAGTAGTAGTGCAAGATCCAGCATAATCCTTCGACGTACGCCTTCGTAACTCTGCACAGCGGAGTCAGTCTTCGCAGGGACGTTGAGACAAAAGAACGAGTCACTTTTTCTTCAGATCCGGATCGTTGACATGATCTGGGAATTTCTGGTCATAATAACGGTCCCTGTATCCGGGCTCCCAAAGTCTGAAACTCGTAAATAAAATGGGCGGAATGGATAAAAGACCACAACGCACTTGACTGTGTCTTCTTGGTCCACAGTACCGTCAGCATTGACCTTGAGTCTCACAGAAACATCCGGAGGCGCATCGTCCTCATCGTCGATGGGAATGGTTTCATCACTCACATCCTCCATGTCGGACAACTTACGCTTCAAACCGGTCGAATCATCATCAACGTTCATGGAGATGTCGATTGAGTCCGTAGTAACGTCGCCGTTCATGGGCTCGTCTGTTTCTATTTGGTCCCCTGCACCGTTCACGGAAGCAGTGGGCTCAACAGCTACGGCTGGATCATTGTTTTCGTCAGGCGGATTCGAAGGTGTTGTAGTACTGGCGTGATGATTCCCAAAGCCAGGGACACCCTCATCATCATCGGGGGTTCCATTACTCAAACTCGACGAAGAATCAGGGGGAGGAGGTGGAGGGAAGAAAGTTTCTGTGCCAGGAGCAGTAGTAGCTGGTTTGGTGGGCAATGAAAGGTTGTGTTTGACGGGCACAGCACCGGAAAGTTCAGCCTCAAGCATCTCAGCGGCGCTCAAATTCGCCATGCGGAATGCTCGACGATTGGCAACAACATCATGATTAGAGCCCGCAAGTGCTTGCGCGGCTATGGGGACATGGGATGATTGCACAGGGGAAGGGGGGCAGGGGCACCAAAAGCCATCGAATCCGTATTGACAGCAAAACTGGGACGAGGGGGAAGCAGATGATGTACAGAAGGGCCAGAAGGGGCAGTGGGCGTAGTAATCAGCGCTAGGGAAGACGACGGCTTGATATTTTTCTTTTCCTCCAACTTACGACGCTTGGCATTTTGATCCTGGCGAGTCTCAGCTATACGATGGATTAATAACACAGTATTCAAGATGCGGAAAAACCCCAAGGGTGTGCGGATATAATACGGACCTTCACGCCTCCGCCTAAATATCTCATCCTCTCTTTGCGCCAGTCCTTCGAGGATGATTTGCGCGCGGTCCAGTACAATGTGGCCATGATTCGTGAGATATCCGCCCATTCTAGGTAGTTCTTGCTTCCAGATCCTCAGAAGTGTATCAATGGCGCCTTCGCGAACCTCAAGGGAAGGGAGATGGGGGAGGAAGTCATTGCCAACGAAGAATATGAGCAGGACCCAGTCATCAACAGCTTGTTCGAAGTCGAAAGGGAAGTAGGCTTGGGGCACATCGAGCTCGACTTCCAGATATTCTCGTAGAATGGCGATATCCAGAAAAATAAACGGTTTTTGCTCCGCGGGCTCCTTTTTACTTCTATGACGGCTGTATCAGTACACTCTGCTGCGTAGTGACCGTCCTGTCCGCATTTGCGGCACGCTGTCGAATTAGCATTAGGAAAGATATCCTCACGAAGAACCCAAAAGTTGGGTTCATGCGTCGCTATTCCGAGCATAATAAGATCGGCATCCTGAAGGAATTGATTAGCGGCCGAAGGTGCAAGATATGACGAATACTAACTAAACCATAAATTACGTGGCGCGTGTTTGGATCGTGTCCTGGATTGGTACGCTGGCGCCTGATGAAGTCCATGATTTTGTGTTCTCCTTCTCCAGGGACTCCGGCGTCGGAGATCAAGACTTGAATCTAAAATATTGATTGAGCAAAGGAAGTGAAAAAGACGTGACATTCTACTTACATTTTTCCAACCGGGATCCGAGTTCATTTTTTCGACTACCCAGTATCGCAACGAGGTTGCCAAAAGCTCCATGAAGGGAGTGCCGGGGGTGATAGCGTTTGTGTCCCAACCCTGCTTACGGTCATCCTCGGTGATCTCTTTTCCCATGGCTGAGGTCATGGTTATTTACAGCTCGGCAGATAAAAGCCGAAAACTCGCCTTCCCATAAAAGGAGTGACTCGGCGCGCGCGGCCTCTTTATCCTTCGCGTCCTGCGCAGTGCGGAAACGCCTCGAACGCTGTTGGTTCATCTTCGCACGAGGTGCAACACCATCTGTAACAGATCAGAAAGGGCTTGATAGGTTTTGGTGTAAACGGAGCAACACACCAATTGCAATGAACAATAATTTACGGGGACGTATCATGTTAACGACGCGTTCGGTGTACTTGAAAATTTCAATCATCATTTCCTTCTCTGTCTCCGGAGCAGGCTAGAGACGCATTTGAGGCCTTGGCCCAGAAGATTGAAACGAGAGGACTCACTCGGCCCTCTGGATGCGTGCAAAGATGAACCTGTGAAAAATCAACCGTCCTTGGAGGACGGAGGGGACTGTTGTGTACAATTCCGTTCATATCCAGGTATAAGTTATCAAATTCCTTTCCGTTTGGGTTGGACATGGACATGTTCACGGGTATACTGATCGTGGAGCCATCCTGGGCAGGAACTTTGATTTCCTCTTCCTCTACAACGGGATAAACTGAGGGAAAGAGACATTCAGCACGAAGAATACAAAAGTTCAGGTGAACTCACTGATTTTAGGGTACTTTTTGCTGAGCCAGCGGAATAGCGCGGGAACACCCTAACAATATGTCAGTCGAAGTTCATGTGTTTGAGCAGGGCGTACCATGACTAGAAATAAAAATTCTGTGCGTCAATGTCGTTAAAAAAACCCCGAGACTGGAGTGAGGTCGACTAGCGATTGTCGTTGTCGTGGCAAGAAGCAAAGGAGTAAGGAATACACTAAGCTTCGTCAGCCTTCTTACGTGTTTGAAATATGCGATCCGAGTCACTAACTTGTGCTGCGGATGTCCGTGCGCTAGTGCGTGAAACACGATCACCTGACTCAAACGCGATCGGCGTACTCGGATCAGAAGCCTCTTCCGTCTTTAAATCTTTTACGTCGGAGAATAGAATGCCTCGGTGCGTTCATTTGCTTCATATGATGGGGGTGAGGACCCATTTCCCCCTCTTCTTTCTTTAATTCTCTCTCTTTTTTCCTTTTCAGCCCCTGATTCAACTACACGAGGTACGTACGTACGAATATTATCGTTGCGGCGTCTGTTTGTAGGAGAATAGATTTCAACGGCTATCAGGAACAGTCCCACAATAGTTGGACCAGTACTCCGTCGACCAACAGCGCTTCGCGCTCAGAGTACCTATCGGCCCATGTTTGTGAGGTTGAGTGGAACAAGGACCAAAAACCAGAACCGCCGTAAAATTCCCCTGGAAGAGGTTCTACAAGGCGATTTTGACCTGGTTACGGTTCTGTGACGGGAAAATGCGCAAAAAAAAACCGTGTCAAGAATCGGGTATGAAAAAAGGGTCGGTCAAACCTTAGCTCACGGTCGGTTCTCTCACGGTTCTGCCGAAAATATTTTCCAGAAAAAATTAAAACCGACCCTAGAACCGACCTAGAACCGACCTAGAACCGCTCGGAACCATCTACTCTGACTGCCCCTATTGGTTTATGCCTGTTTTTCAGTATCTCACGATGCTTCTGATTTTTGGTGACCCTGGGCCTAATAACCTCTGGCGAGTATTAGATGCCTCAATTCCCGATTCTAGATTTCAAACTCAACGCAGTTCCGACCAGCTGGTGTCGGCCATTCACTCTCAACCCACAATTGTCTTTCATTTCCAAAAATTACACAGGTAAAGTAGTCCGGACGCCTAGCCTAGAGCCTCACTGCGCCTTCACTTGTAGCTCCTACTGTGTCTTCGACGCCAGAAAGATGCCACATTGGAACTGGGGGAGGTGGCGGAGGCTCGACCATGGCGGTTCCGTGGAGGCTGACGGCCTGACGATAGGTAGCATACGCGGTCGAGAACACTGAAAATATGCTTCAGGCCGGAGAAAGATTGCACACTGCTGAGCTCACAAAAAATAATAAGAACCCAGGAGAACGCATGAGCGACAGTAAATAGATTGCGGCAATGACCACGCGTATTGGAATACCAACGCCATCCGCACATGGACTCGCGGTTGACGTTCTGCGTTATTATCCCGGACATTAAAACTGTTGGCAAGGTTGGTTAGTGAGTGAGCGCGGAGGAGGATACAGATATATATGCGGGCGTACAGAGCCACGATACACCCAGGGCACACAGAACGCGGACTTGAGTAGCGGCGCGACTCAGTGTATGATGGGAATAGTGGCGGCGTCCTACAATTAATCTGGACAGAGCCTAATAAACCGCCGTGAAGTAGGTCAAGGAGCATCCTACAAGGTGACGAGGGCCGCCATGGTTGCTTCCGTCCAAACGGTGACAAAGACCGAAAGGAAAGCTAGTACAAATCTACCTCAGTCGAGGCCGGAAAGCGAAGGCTTGGATGTAAGAACATACTGGCGTTTCCAAGACTCATTTGTGCAACGAGAAGACTAAATATTATAGTGCACCACAAGATTCCCGCTGTGAGAGTTGATTTGAGCCTCCTTGTGTCGGGACGAGATATGAAGTACCATAAAGCAGAAGGTGCCGAGGTGTTATCTTGTAGTAAGAATCTACTTCACCCGAGCACCGGCTACATAGGTGTTGGTGTTGTGCTTGAGGTTGGGATAAGCGGCCTGCGTGTGATTGGTCGGGACAGGCGTGAACTTCATCATCGAGGAGGGGAGCGTCTTCGGGATCCATTGTAAAGGAGGGACGCGCTGAGAGAGGCCGGCTTTCTTGTGGCCTACGTATAAGTGAAGATCAAAGTCGTTGACCGCGGTCCGCAGCCGCTGCGCACACCAAGCACATCGCACACAATCAAATGGCGAACAGGTGAAATCTGGAGAACTTTGACGATTCGTATTACGCGGATGGAAAAATCGGCGTCATTGTACTTACGTAGGTTTGAGACTCGTGCCGAACCGCGTTGAAGGAACGAAAAGAGTTGCAAAGCTGAGTTAAGTTGCATCCAAAGCAGATCGGCAATCATCGGCCGAAGCGATTTCAACATTTTGAACACCTCACTCTTTTCATCTCTCTTGGCTCTGCGGAACTAGACACAATGATTGTTGTCTTAACTCCCTCTCTGACGACACATTTCAGCTCGATACAGTACAAAAAAAGGCAAGCATAATTCTGGTGCGTGCGCGGGCGCCTAGATCTTCAAATTTCCTTCACTCATAGGACCTTCATTATCCGCAACGCCA
This sequence comes from Mycena venus, assembly GCA_014462655.1. NCBI lineage: Eukaryota > Fungi > Basidiomycota > Agaricomycetes > Agaricales > Mycenaceae > Glaucomycena > Glaucomycena venus. Next base: position 6,448,438 of record JACAZI010000005.1, on the reverse strand, counting down.
GAAAGACGCCAGGCCGGAACCATGGGAGGCGGCGGCGGGAGGACCATGGCGGTTCCGTGGAGGCTGACAGCCCTGCGATACGTCGCATACGCGGCCGAGAACACTGAAAGCACGCATCAGACTGAAGCCGGAGAAGAAACTCCTGATAGGCTCACAAGTGACGATGAGAATCCACGAAAAAGCATGTGCCGCCGTAAGAAGCTTGCGGCAGTCGCCGCGGTTCCACCATCCGCATGTCGAGCTGGGGTTGGCGTTGAGGGTTATCAAACCGGTCACTAAAACTGTAAGCAACATTGGCTGATATATAAATGGGGAGTCTCGCGGAGATTAGATATGCGTACGGAGCCAGGATACAGCCAGCGCACATAGCACGCGGATTTGTGTGACGGTGCGGCCCAGTTTGTGGCGTGAATGGCGGCGATGTCCCATAATCAACCTAAGAGTCGCAAAGTCAACAACGACCCACGCACGTCCAAAGGAAGATATTTACAAAACGAGGAGAATTGGGAGCGTCACAAAGGTCCAAATGGTAACGAAGACCGTCGTAAATTCTAATTCAGATATCAGTACGCCGAAGAAAGCGATCACCTGAATGCGACAACATACTGGGTCTCTCCCCAACAGCCATATGTCCCACGAGAAGACTAAAGATCGTGAGGCACCACACGATTGCCGCTGCGATATTCCGTTGAGTGTTCGAGCGGCAAATGACAGTCTCGAGTCGTTACCAAAGATGAGGATGTGGCGAGGGGTTATCTTGTAAGAATCCGAATCCACTTCGCACGCGCATCGACTGCATAGATGTTGTTGAGCTTGAGTTTGAGGTTGGGAGCGGCCAGCGTTCGGGTTGGCGTGAGTAACGTTCACTTCAAGTTCATCGTGATTAAGAAGGAGAGGAGCGTTTTCAGAATCCATTGGAGAAAAATCTATGTGTAAGGGTTGAAAGTGTCTTGCAGCAGGGGGGGAGGAGGCCGTCCTGTTATTATATAGCCTTGACGGGTTCAAATCAGAAGCTGCTGACCGCAGTTGCTGCGGACATAGCCCCAACGAGATATTTATTCAATTAAACGAGCGAACGCGAACAGAACAACAATTACGCCAGTTGGCGGGCAGCACTGGTGCGTTGCATTGTTGCAGTGCATTGAAAGCACACTGGAAAAGCTCGAGATCGAGTTGCAGACTTTGGAACGGACAGTGCGAGTTTCTCACACTTACGGTAACTTTGACAAGTATCGATTGCTTGGAAATAGTTAACGTTAACGAAGTGGAGGAATTTAATGCACCGGCCTGGTCGTGTTCCCAACCGATGAGGTTTCGCGGAGCTCGAGCACACTGATCGGCACTGCTGTGATGTGCGCTGGAAGCTACACGCTGTGAAATCGATGGGAGTCGCTGTGGTGTAACAGACTACCGGCCTGTCTTGCCTCGATACTGCACGTTTGAGCAGAGGAGGAGAGAGTCGCAGTTTGGTCCAAGGTCTGATCGGGGTTCAAGTTCAAGTGAGTTCTCTGATTGACAGGCACCGCCACTGCGCTGATGTCTGAACTAAACAAGACGATATGCATTATCGGCGCTGGTGCAGCTGGTCTAGCTGCTCTTCGTGCTATCTTGGATACTCCTCAATACAAGGCTGACCTCTGGAAGCCTACGGTTTTTTGAGGAGCGGCATCAAGTTGGGGGGATATGGTTCTCGTTCAATATCATGCGCTGGACCTCTCCCTCATGCAGCTTGCAGGCTCCCGGAGGCTACTACGGATGATTCTAGACTCCCGATGACTCCACTGTACGACTCGCTGACGACCAATCTGCCCCATCCAACTATGTGTTTCCCGAGCTTTCCCTTTCCTCCGTCTACGCCGGTATTCCCCGTTGCTGCTCGTGTCCAGACCTATCTGTTGTCCTATACCTCTCATTTCAAGCTCAGTTCTTTCATCCGACTCAATACACTTGTCACAGATATTCGTAGGAACGGATCGAAGTGGACGGTACAGCTGCACAATGGCGAGATCTCCGACTTTGATTTGGTCATCGTCACAAATGGCCACCACAGAGTACCTCGCTATCCCAATGTCCCCGGTCTCGAAAGTTGGCTGGCTTCGAAAAAGGCGATTCATTCTGTTTGGTACAGGCATAGAAAATATCTGGGAGATAAAGTCCTCGTCGTCGGGGGTGGCCCGAGCGGAACCGATATCTCTACCGAGATGCGCAACGCCTGCAAAATCCTCGTACGATCCATCAGCGGCGCACCCCGCGAAGATTCTGGCAACCTGAAAGTCCGCCCGAGACTAACTAAGCTGGGCCCTGATGGTCAAGTGTTCTTCGAGGACGGATCGGTCGAGCCCGGCGTGGACTTTTGTATTTTGGCGACCGGTTACCAGGTGTCCCTCCCCTTCCTCTCCCCTCCCATCGTTTTCCCTGGTCTTACGCCCCCGTGTCCACCGCTGCCAGAGATCCTTCGCAACTCGACGTACCACCTCTTCCCCCTTGCGCGTCATCTCTTTCCTCTCCAGCCGCATTTCCCGCCGACGAGCCTCGTATTCATGGGGCTTCCCGTGCGCGTGGCTCCGCTTCCTGTCTTGGAAGCCCAGGCCGCCGCGGTCGTGCACGGGTTCGCGCACCCCGAGGCGTTCGACGTTGAGCGCGAGACCCACGATTTACTCGCGCGGTACGCTGAACGCGCTGCCCAAGCTGACGGAGACCCCGCTGCCATCGCGCGTAGCTGGAGCGTCTTCCAGGAGGACGAACAATTCGTGTACCAAGACCAGCTGTATGAGTTCGCGGGCCGGGATATCCGCGTCCCGCAGTGGCGCAAGGATATGTACGCTGCGAAAGCTTTGCTGAGAAGATTTTGGGTCGAGTTGGAGCGGCGAGGGGAGGCGGATGACTGGGTGAGGGGCGTCGGGGGAGGGCGGTGCGGATGAGTGGCCGGCTCTAATGAGAAAATTACTAGCGGCTGCCCAGGAATGGGATTCTACGAAGTGATTATACAACACATTCCCGTCTAGACTAGATACAAATACACCAAGAATGGATACAGTGCGGGTGCTACAGCGTAAAATGTAAAATACAGAGCTCCGTTCCCGACTGACGTGTCTCTCACAACGAGAGCCACCGTCGATAAAGAGCTTTAGCCAGGGAAGTGGCCCCGGTCATGACATATATCAACGACAAATTGTATGCCGCCTCCTGAGCAACGGTGGCGTCCTTTCAGAGGCTGAGATGGAATGACCTTCTTACGAGAGAGCACTCACCTTCATATCCCGGCTCTCCGCCATCTGCAAAACTCTTTCGTAGTGGGTGACTGCGTGCGAGTACAATCCTGGTGTGATACGTAAGGTGGTGCCTGGTGAAACCGAATCGCAAACCTCACCCAATTGCTGGAAGGCCCGTCCAAAGTTGAAGTCGATCTCGCCCACGCCGTCCGGCTGTTCTGCGCGCAGTTGGCGATAACGCGCGAGGAGAGCCATTGCCTGCAAACCAGTCGATTAACGTCATGTTTGCAACTGCAAGGATTGACACCTACCTGCGTTATGAGGTGGTGCCGGTTATCCGACTGCCGTTGCATCGCACGCCCAAGAGACGCCATGGCGAGACTGAGGCAGATCATCGGGTCGTCTGGACACAGCTCGTACGCGTGCAGAAGGTAGACTGTCACCGAATGCATTTATAAATCATCGGCGGAAAGCAAAAAACAAAAAGGACGCACAGATCGCGCTTTGGTAACTTTTTGCAGAGACACACATCTGCCCGTAAAGCGCGGTGATCACCGGGTTGCTCTTTCGCGCCGCGTCCGGCAGTGGATGCGCGTCACCGACGGCGGGTTCCTCCGGCCCACCGGCGTCATCATCGTCCGCCGCCTCTTCCATCTGTGCAGCCGGGAGCGAAAAGCGCTTCATCTGGTTGACCCAGCGGACCAAATCCGGCGTCTTGACTGTCATATGCGACATCTTCATCTCCCGATACATGGCTTTCTGCAGCGGCGAGACGATGAAGGCGTCGGTGGCGTGCAGCCCGCTGGCTAGGGAGGCGATGAGAATCCGCAAGGGTTCGTTGTTGAATTGATGCGAATTCATGATTCGGCGGCAGTGCTCGACGATGGATGAGTGGCGCTGGTCGGCTACCGCACACGCTGACCGCCACTGTTAAACAAACAGGCAAGCAGAGCGCGTCGATGAACTCACTTATTAAGGCCATGCGAATCGTGGTCTGGGACTCGCGGGACCGGTAGGCGATAGATAATAGAACATGTTTGAGAATCTCTTCCGCCACCTCAAATTGGCCGCGTTTGGTTAGAAGAAAACAATACTACCAAGACGGTTATGAGTCGGACGCATACATGAAGATGCCGACAAACCTGGAAGAATAACTGAAGCCAATCGCGGAAGTGCAATCCACGGAAAACCTCCGTTGAAGTCGCTGTTTTGGATGCCACGGAACCTTCTATGGTTCAATCAACAAGCAGTATTAACCGAAGAGGACTTAATGCAAACCAAGTTCAATTTGAAGACGAGACGCCATGCGGTCCTCGTCCGCCTCCGACGTTTTGACTCGCTGCTTGCCCTTGGCAGTAGCGGGGAACATTCCCCGGAAGCCGAGCTAGGCGACGATGAGCGCAAAAAATGTTTGAGAACAAACTAGAATCAAACCTGCGACGTCGTGAACAACTGCCGGGTCTCGCGGAACGACTCGATCATTTTCTCCGCCTGCAGAAGCCAGTCCCGCTCGGAATCATTAACCTCCTCCTTCGAAATATTGGGGTATAGTTCTCCGAGTCTCCGATAGCTTTTCAAAGTGTCCTGCTCCAATTTTGCCTCGAGCTCTTTGAGAGCTTCCAAAGACATCCGTGGACGTCCGCTTTTCGTCGTCTTGGTTGTGGATTTATCCGCGGATTTTGCTTCGGCAAATAGCGAGGAAGAAGGTTGTTGCGGGCCCTGAACAGACTGGCCCGCCGCAACATCCGAAGGCTTGCTAGTCTTCTTGCGGGAGTCGATAACTGGACAAGCCATTAGACGCTCTTGAGTTTGGATAACGAGATGCGAACCCCACCTTCGTAGACGAGATCGAGAGCCTTCCGCGGCTCGTTTAATATTTCGTAAATCTCAGCAAGCTTCATCTTTGCTTCATTATGAGTGGGCTCGACAAGTCGGACTGGCGGCAAGGTTAAAGCACAGATACACGAAGACGGAGAATACGCACTATATTCGTAAACGTCCGCAGACTCGCGGAGTTCATTCAGCATACGGAGACACGTAGCCGTCTGTAATAAGATATATAGACTGCTTGTCTGGATAGATTGACGACTGAGTGGGAAGGATGGGATGGACGAGAAAACACCACATACGCTCGCCTCGCCGCCGAGTAATTCATAAATAGGTCGCGCTTCGGCATACATCTCCCGCTCGAAGTACGCATCCGCAGTTTCTACAAACAAAGGGGCATAATCCAGGACGTCCTCAGAAAGTACCGCGCTGACATGAAGCTGCATGAAGAGCATCAGAAATATCTCCAACGGAACGAATGAAACAACGCCTACCTTTGCTTCCTCATTCTCCCCCATTTTAATTCTAGCAACGGCCAGGCGATGTCGGGCGTTGACGTCTAATGGGAACATCCCCGGCTGCGGTCCGCTCTCGACCGTCCGTTTGAAGTCGAGTATGTCATACTCGCGATCGTCGTCACACATATCCCAATACCGGTGTTCTGCGCGACCCTGCAGCCACCTGCAGCCTTGCCGTATCACGTCAATCGCGCGGCCGTGGTCTCCCGTGGTGTTGTACAAATCTGCAAGAACGAGGATCTCGAGGTTCCCGAATCCGCCTCCCAACACGTCTGCATTCGTGGTCGGGTCGTGGCCGTGGCCGGAAGGGTAGGTTTTTTGGTAGTGCTCGAAAGCCGCTTGAAAGAGGGTCGTGCAGGCTTCGAGGTCGCCGATTTCAACTAGGATGGTGCGGAGCTCTGACAGAACGGCCAGATCGTGGGGGAAGCGCTTCAGGATGGTCATTAAAGCGGTGCGTGTCGTTTTGAGATCTCCCATGTCGCGAGCAAGCAAGGCGCGGTCCCATTGAGCGTTGACGTTGGCGGGATCGAGGCTGGATAGTTTACCCCAGCAATATAGCGCTTGCTGGTAATACCCAAGGTCCCTAAATAGAAATAAGTGGATTATACAAGAACAAAGCCGGTCGACAAACTTTGACTGCCGCGCAAGACGGTCCCACTCGTCCGCATCGTGTCTCAGATGTGCCGCCATTATGCGCAGCTGGAGCGCTTGCTGGTATTGCTTCATGTCTTCATGGCACTGCGCGAGAACAGACCACGCCGACGCTGCACGAGGCTCGATCCGAATGACCTCGAGCATGATTCGGATTGCCTCGGGCAGGTTTCCATCGACATACGCCTGGTTTCCGTCCCCAAGCAGCGATCGCACTTCGAAAGACAAAGAAGGGCCGGTGGCGCGTGGTCCCTGCTTCTGTCAGAGTTTGTGCGCGAAATTTATGGAAGAGTATCACACCTTCTTCCTCCGCCGTTTTCCAATTCCGGAAGCCAAACGAAGATCGTCCTTGAATTGGGCATCTTGGTCGTGGACGTTAAAGTCCCAGTCCTTGGTGAGCAGGCCGGAGGATGTGCCCTCGTTCATTCTGATGTTGTTGATGAGGCGACTGCAATTGAAGTGAGATTCCGGTTACGCGTGAAAAATAAACGATACGTGCTCGAATTCGCCCTCAATCTGCATTTCTACATTTTGTTCCTGGGGATCTTCATCTCCTTTTTCCGAATCTTCCTCAGAGTCGCTGGCTTGCGAGCCAGGACCTAACCGCGATTAGAATGAATTCGGCGCTTTCCAGCGAGCCTCACCAGGGGTTCCATCCTCCTCCTCCGATAGTGCCTCGTCCTCCATAGAAATAAGTTTATCCTGATCGAATATGCCGCTGAAAGACATGAAGTCGTATTTGTATGGGTATAACAGAAAATGGGTAGGTCCGAAGACGTAAAAGCGCGTAGATTGTGGCTGAGAAAACGAAACAAAGCCCTTTAGCGCGCAATCGCGACGTTGGACGCGTCCACCTGAGAACCGGATGAGAGTCGAGAAAGGAAATAATGGGAAATTTGCCGGTGTTGGCGGTCTATTTGGTCGTCCGGAATCGGCTTGGACCGGACCGGTGACTCAAATTCAACCAAGTCACGGTCTCAACACAGAATTTTTCCGAGCTTCATTCGTATACGCCCCCGCAATTCAACATCTCAACAGGGACTCTTTCTTGATGCGCCACCAGTACAGCAGTGTGGCATTGGCCCTGGTCTCAGACTCTCAGTCGAAGCCTTTGATTTTACATTGGATTTTACGAGTCGTACGACCACGCACACGGCAGACTGGGACTATGCCACGCTCTACTTGCACGGGTCATTAGACTCCCTTCGAACTACTTCACACCTTTCGCCGCCTTTTAATCAAGGGTAGGATGGGGAAGTCATTGGGCAGAGCAAACGGGGAACACGAACACACCGAAAATTGGTCCTCCAGAATCTAAACGTGGATACCGCCGAATTCAACTCCTTCTATGGCTGAAACAGAGCTATTTGGACGCCTCGAACTGCGTACTGCTTTGGAGCCGGGAAATGTGAATTGAACACGTAACGCCACGGCAATAAACGATCTTATTCCTCTCAACATAGGATAACACGCGGGATTCCCTTGTTTCATTCTGATGAACAAGCGGCCACCAAATACATACCTGTGAAGCAAAATATGGAACACGTAGCGCTAATACAAGGTCTTTCGCACACATCCGCAACTTCTCATGCCAGCACAACTCACGGACCCAGCTTGATCTTACTCCCCACTTCTGCAATTCACGTCCGCACCCTTGGTTGGCTTCTGTTCCGTGTTAGCTGGGTACTTGTCTACTCCAATAAGTACTTACGGTGTCTGCAAAACTCCAGAGTTTCAACATTTCCCCATTGAGGATGGCTAGGATCGATGCGCAGCGGAAGCTCAACTGCGGGGGTCTTGAGGTCAACTGCGGTCAATAGGCTTTGATCTGCGTTAACCACCGAGGACATTACATGAACCACGAGAATGAGGATATAAAGGCGAGACCCCCCACGGCTTCCCTCTAGTACAACACACCTCCAACATCTCTGCACGCTGAATTTCTTTCCAATGGATTCCGACTCGCATGCACCCCTCCTCGCCGATGTCGAATCTAGCGTCGCTGGCCTCTCCCAAGCACACCTCTGCAGCCGGTGCACGGGGGAATTGGACTCACCAGAGCACAGGTCAACCTTCGAGACGACCCCCCGGCATGTCTTTATGTCTGGTATTTGATGGCTCGCAGCTTGCCCTTTGCGACCACGACGCTGAAATAATCAATTATGACAGTGGCGATCTTGTTTTGTATCATCATCTTTGGTCTTCTCGTGGGTCATTTCGTCGTTGGGCATAGACCCAGTACGCAACACCATCCAAGTGCACACTCCACCCGCCATACTGATATTTGAACTAGATGTTCTTACGGTCTTCATTGTCATCTGGACCGATGTAACCTTAGTCATTCTCGCTGTTCTGTAAATGAACCCCCCCCCCACGCGCCTTGTCATTTATTTTACCTCGTCCAGGTTGAACAAGGGACGCCGCTGTCATGTTCAGACCAAGCTGGGCCGCACCGTCACTCAAATCCGCGCCTTGTGCGCGCTGGCTGTGTCTTGGTCATGTATGCATGTCCCAATCCTTGATCGCTTTCAATACTTACTACTCGCAGTCTTGGTGATCGGCATGCTTTCAGAGGAGAATTCCTCGGACATCTGCAGATGGAGGTACAACGCTGATTGCCGCGCTCTGTTCACCGCCGCGCACGTCTTTGTATGGCTGCTCATCGCCACATGTAAGCCTCATACTCTTCCTTCTCCGGATGTACCGTCTGATTCACATTTTTTCTTCAGTGTTCGCGGCGGCGTATGCGACCTATCGCAGGGCTGTCGCCATTCACGGGTCTACAATGGTCCCCCCTTCCTGGACCGCCCATGGTTCCTGCTTGGCGTCTTTCTGGTGTAGCAGAGAAAGAGGGAACTATCAAGATTTAGAAGGGTTCTCAGCTTCTTTTCCGGACGATTATGCTCTCTGTTACTTTTTAAATGTTTTCGAATATATTGAAATGTGTGTGTTTTACGGCAGTGAGCCGAGTGGGTTCAAATAATGCAAGATATTCTCCAGGCCATTTCCCAACGATTCAACGAGTTCGGGTGTTTCGGATATACGAAGTTCGCACGGTTGGGTATGGTGTTGGTCGTTACAAAGCATGTTCCTAGCTGGGGATTTCTCGTCTTGAACAGAGTTTATTGGCCGTCGAGGATGTTGTGGCCATCGTGTCGTTTATTTGAATTTTCATAGAGACTCTACCCTCTCAACCTGGTGTGTTCTCGACAAGTCGAATCCATGGATCTTTCGGCCGCGTTTTTTCCACCGCTGCTGCGGCGGAAAAAAATACGAGCTGTGTCATGAACAGTGCCCTTGTTAAAAATCTAGAATTCGTCGGCGCAAGAAAGGTCAAAGTACAGTATTTGTCGGTGTGCAGCGTGCTCGGCCATGCTCGGGAATCGGCGGAAGGAGGAGCGGATCAACCCGGCGTGCAACACAGCCACCAGGGTTTGGTTCGAAGCTGCAAGCCAATACTAAACCTTTCGAAGGCAAACATAGCTAGACGCTGCTCAGACAATGATTCGACGAGACACTTGGTAGTATGTTCCCGAAACTAAAACTGAAAACCCATTAAATAATTTAAAATAAATCATTGACCCTGACCTGCAGGTTGACTTCGCTTCCACGAAATGCACGTTCTCCCCAAAATTCCAACAATCTAGCGAAGCTGACGTGGAGGCCACGCAATTTTGGGGACTCGTTTAACGCGTCGTGGTAGGCCTCGATGTGAGTCGGACTGACTGCCGGTCACATTTGTGTGACTCTGCGGGTTACGCGTCAAGTTTCCTAATCCGGGAGTCTCCATCGACGACCATGTCCTTCGCGGCGTACGCCTCGCAGTACCTCAAAGGGCCTCAGGCATCGTCCTCAGCACACCCCTCCTCGTCCTCCAGGTCGGGCACACAGCCCTTGTTCTTCTCCTTCACCACCGACGACGCCTCGGTGCACCAGGATGACCCACACTTCGACGACGATGACCCCCACTTTGCCAAGTATAATGCGTCCCAGCAGCTGGACGGAGAGGACGAGGATGATCCATATTTACGGCTAGACGACGACGACGGTCAAGCGGGCCAATACCCTGATATGGATGCGCACGAGGACAGGGACGAGGAAGGGGACGGAGTCGGATGGCTTGCACACCAGCGTTCACCGTCTCCGCCATATATTCCATCACCCCCACAGGTTCCCAGAACCATTTCGCCGAATCCGAGAGGGTATTCTAATCCTACACGATCACCGCCCCCCGCACAGTCGTTATCCCTCGCCCTCTCCGAATCCCTGCTCCCGCGCACCGGTGCCGACGTCCACGCATTTCATCTTCCGTCCCCGCACTCTCTGTCCTCGCGGGGTCGGACTGGTCGACGGAAACCGCAACCAAACGCACATGCTGCGGCTGCGTTCCTTTTTACATACACCCTGCTCTGCGTGCTGTCGCTCCTCTCCCTCGTACTACCAGGTGCTAACGCGGAGCGCCCTCCACCGGCCCTGCTACACACCGTCCCGCTTGTAACCTTCCTAACATTCCTCTCCGCCCTGTTGGCCTACACACACCTTGCATTCCTCCGTGCATTCCTCCGGCCTGTGTTACTGGTCTCTGCCCTTGCCCCGCCGCTTGCACTTTTCCTCTCCTCAATCCTCGCCTTTGCGGGGTCCTTCAGTGCTGGCGCCGGCTGGGGCCTACGTCTCTTCGCCCTCCTCCCTCTCGCCCTCGCGCTCCTCAGCGTTCGCCGTCTCCCCACCGAGCTGCGCCGCGCTGCCCGCAGCCCCCGCCCTCCTCGCCCTCTCCACGCGTGTCCTGTTCTTCCGTGCGCCCCTCCTCCTCCTTCTCTCGCCCTTAATCCTCCTCGCGGGCCTCATTCTCAGTCTGCCCCTTCTGACGCTCCTGGTGCGTCTCCCGCTCTCCCACTCGTGGTACATGCAAGCCGCGTCTGCGCTCGTAGCCTTCTGTGCGCTCCACGTATATTTTGTTGCGCGTGCGGTGCAGAGGAGCGCTGTCGCTGGCGGCGTCGGCGCATGGTACTTTGACTACACCGTACCCGCGCCGCCTCCGTCCAGTCAATTCGACTTGCACACCGGCTATCCCTTCCTCGACGCGCAGCTCCGCGTCCTGCACGCCGCGCTCCTCCGACCCCTCGGTCCGCTTGTCCTCGGCGCGCTCTTCTCCCTCTTCCTCTCCTTCCTCTCCGCCCTCCGCGTCATACTCCTCTACCTCCCCCTCCTCGCTCTCCCCTACCGCTTCATCGCACTCTTTGCCGACCTCGCGCTCGGGAAGATCCACGCCCTCGGCGAACGGCTCGGTGGGGGCGCGTACACGGGGGTGTACTGCGGGCTGACGGGGAGTGGATTCTGGGAGGGGGTGGGCAGCGTGAAGGAGATTCGGGAGAAGGGGGCAGAACGGCAGCCGCCGGCGTTGCCGCTTCCGCGCGCGTACACGCTCGCGCTGCCGTTTGCGCTGGTGGCGTATTTGCGTGCGGCGGGGGGATAGGGAGGGCGAAGAGGGTGTGAGCTATGCGGAGCAGCAGCGTGCGGCGATTGCTGCGGCAGTTCTTGCGGGTGCGGTGTGCGCTGCCGTGAGCGTGTTTTGTGCGGGGGTGGTTAGGGATTGGTGAGTAGAGTTTTTTCCTTCGTTTATCTTTCTCTTTTCCTTCATTCTTGATTGATTGAACGCATATTCACATAACATATTCTCTTGACAGCGCGGACACGTTGTACGTATGCCACCTCATCGACCGCGCAGCGGGGAGGCGGCCTAGCGGCAACGAGGGAGCCGGAAACGACGCGGAGCGGGAGCGGGCGGATGTGTTCAGTGCGTTCGATCCCTCCCCCACGGACCTCACCTCGCCGCCGCTCGACGCCGAAGCTACCGCCGGGTTCGGACTGAACTTCGGGGGCTTCGACTTCACCCGATTCCTAGGCGGTGCGGGTGCGGGCGGAGGTGGGGAACACGGCGGGAGGGGTGAGGAGCCGGTATACGCGCGCCTCCGGCGGACGAGTGAGGAAGCGAACCGCAAGGTTCCCCCGCCGATGATGCCGCAGTCACAACAGCAACAGCAACAGCGGGGCCGCGAGCCTGCGCCGCCGCGGGGGTTTAGGGCGCCGTCGGGTGAGTTTGGGAGCATGCATGCCGCGACGCAGAGGGTGTACGAGCCGCCGCCGCATGCGAGTGCGAGCACGCACACGCAAACGCGGGGGCATGTGGTGCACCCCCAGCCCCCGCCTCCACCCCCGCCAGTCGACATCGACTCGGACGTGGACTCGCTTGATTCGAGGTCGGATGGGGGCGGGGGGGAGAGCTCGGGCGCTTTCCCTGGGAGTGGGTTCTTCTAGACGTACATATCCCGCTGACGGTAACCGCTCGAGAGAGCGATGAGATGGGGTGTACTTATCTACAAGTGTATATGATATACTACTAATTGGCTGGATGTTGGTGAGCATTTCAGGCTGCTGATCCGTAGTGATCCGTGTTTCTCCACGAGAATTTCCTTTTTCGGTGAGCAGGCGTTGAGTGACACTGTTTGGCAGAGCGTCATTCTCGATTCCAGTCTGAGTAGTAGCCTTCCTACGTTAGTTCTAATAACAGGTAGCGGACACAAGGTACCTCATTCTCTTTCTGAGCTGAAGTAGGACTCAAACCCTCAGACAACAACTTGAAACGTGGGGATGCTGTCCAGTCTTGCCTCGGATCGTGCTCGTATTGCACTCCTAGATTCTCGCATCTCAGCGCTGGAAGAAACCATTCTCTCCCTGAAAACTGAGCGGCAGGCGTTGCAGACGCGACTCGATGCATATGCTTACCCAGTCCTCACCCTACCCAACAAGATCGTCTCCCACATCTTTGTCAACGTCCTCCCGCTTTACCCTGCCCCCCCTCCTTTAATCGGTCCACTCTCCCCGACCTCGTTGGGTCATATATGTCATACGTGGCGGGAAATTGCACTCTCTACTCCGTTGCTGTGGAGAGCCAGCTCATTTGTTATTCGCAAAGAATATGAGACCGAGGCACAACTCAACCGCGCTTTCGAGCGAGGCGTTGAGTTCTTCCAGTTATGGGTAAAGTGCGCTGGTTCTTTACCCCTCTCCATTCAGTTCAAAGATGAACAACTCCTCTCACCCCGGATTCGAAATCCATTTATTCTGACTATCCTGCCCCATCTCGCTCATGTGGAACACCTGGAGCTATTCTGTCGACCGAATTGGAACGATTTTCCTGTAGATAACCATTGCCTCTACTTTGTACTCTCAAACTCTATATGGGCCGCTTGGACGCAGATTCCGCCTCCATCACAATCTTCAACAACGCCTTGCGGTTGCGCTCCATTCATCTAAAGAGATTACAGCACCTCTCCCATATCCAGCTGCCTTGGCGTCAGTTAAAAAAGCGTAGCCCTGGAATCATGCAGCCGTGACTGTGTGCACATCCTAAGCCAGGCTATTGACCTGGTTCATTGTAGACTCGACCTTGATTCTCTACCATCATGCAGCCTATCAATCCGCTTACACGGCTTGAATCACTGGAGATCCATGGCTCATCGTCGTACTTGCTCCGTTACCTGACCCTTCCCGCACTCCGCAGTGCCAAAGTTTTCGACGGCTACAGAGTCGCTGATACGCGATGTGTTGACAATCTTTTGGAATGCACGGCTAGATCAGGCTGTAGTCTTCAGAAACTGCACGTCGTGAAGGGACCAAACTCGGGTGACTATCTAACCCAGGCCATATGCAACGCAAAGTTCTCATCGGTTCCGACAATATTGTTTGTTGCAGTGGAGGATCCGGAGTTGGATGGTTGGGAATGACCTCCAGGTCGGTAACTGAAATGGTAAATTCAAGGGACCCTCGGACCGTGCCTTGGTTGTGCTGATTGATATTCTTGGTTGCAGAGTCTCGTCCTATGCAGCATCGACTTGTCTCTTGAAATGCTACGCTCGTAAAAGTAGTAACCTGTAAACTTTTGAACAAGGCCAAAAAATTCCCTCGAACAAGGAGGGGACTCGATAGACGGATCCGGAAGTGTGTGAAATATTCAATTACGATCCGATACTTGTGAGTTTTTGTTGCTGGCTAGCTATCGATGTGATCCTCTTCCGCGATGCTTGCCAATATCCGCACTCCTCACGCAAGTGTTTCAGAGAGATCTTCGCTTTTAATCACCGCCAACAACGGAAGTAACTAGTATATTCGGTCTGAACGTGCGTATCATCGCCTCCCCATGAAATTGTCCTCGCATAAAATCAAACCAACTCGTTCAATGGCGCTGTTCGCCTTCTCGCTCACGCCGATACTTTCTTCGCCTTCCCAAACTCCACACTTCGTCGGGCGATGTTCACTTTCAAATTTGTTTCCTTGGGCCTGATCCTACTTCCCTTTTCTCTCGCCAAGCCATATGATATTCAAGTCCGTGGTGTAATGAACAGTGGTATCCGTTGAAACTGACGAAAATTCAATTTCTGTAGTCTACCCAATCCGTGGCTCGAGATCTAGCAAACCCATTCCATTTCAACCACATGCCAGTGGTGAGGCCATTCAATATTTTATCCTCGTGAGCCTGTATAAAATGACCGCGGACAGAACCACGCCGTTTCCCGGTCTTCCTTTACCAGTTGCGGCGGTTTGAAGGCCGACGAGGGTTGTGAGTTTGGGTTGTGAGTTTTCTTGAGAATGGAATTCACTGGCAAGGCCCATTCTAACTCTGATATAACATCCCTATGGTCAATGACTCAAACAATTCACGCCCAGTCTATGGATTCGCCCTCTGACCAATCCATATTGCTTGATGCTGAAAACGAACATTCGTATTGTCTTCTGTCAAAAAATACGGAGAATATTGATGATCTAGAGTCTGTGGTTGACTACAGAAAACTTTTCCGCATCCATACTTCATAGTATTAACTACAGTTATCTACAGTTGAATATTGAGAACTCCGAGCATAGAGGTGTCATATGTACGAGCAGCGAATAGTAAGATAGCATAACGTGCAGAGCAGAGCAAAGCAGCGGACGAGCAAGATAGAATAATTATTCACACCTACGTTACCAGACTCCGATTCTGTCCTCAAGCATCCGGATTCTTCACCCCACCTTTCTCTGCTTCAGGCAACATTATGAAGGTTTCATCATCGAGGTCGAAACCCTCCTCCGCCGCACGCCTCTCAAACTCCTCCTTCGCCTCATCTGATGGAGGGTTCGGCTCCCAGGTAGCGTCTTTCCACCCATATCTACCACAAGGACATAGAAACAGTCAATGCCTGGGAAAAAAATGAAAACGATTGTTTGGGACGCACCCTTTCCAAAGGACCAGCCATAGCAAAACCCGGCCGCGCGTGCTATGAAGCTTTGTGTACCGCCCGAAAATACCGGCGGGCTCGAAGAACTCGTCTTGGATCAGGCATCCAGGGCGGCTGCACTGTTCTTTCGCGCCGTCATCGGTGGTCGACCGTTTAGGTAGAGGGTCTGCAGGTACGATAACATGTTAACCCGAGAAGGAAGAAGTGAAAGAGACTAACGGCCGCTAGAAAATGGATCATTAAATGAACAATGCACGATGAAGGATTCAAAGAACTCACGCGACGCAAAAGGGGCAGTGGAAGGTGTTCTCAAGTCTCGAATCGCCCGGGACGATCCCGAGACAGCCATAATGATACCATCGTTCGCATCTGTACCTGGAGAAAACGAGAGAGATAAACGACTGAACGCCAAGCGACTATTAAAGCCTACCTATCGCATCCCACAAATTTACCAACAAACTGGGAACGAGATCAATTACGGCCACGAAATGAAGATTCATGAAGGATCAAGTCCACCAACCTCAGGATGCACCTCCTCCTGCGGCGTCATCGCAGGCCATACAATCGGATCTCCTTCCACTTTCACTTTCTTTTTCTTCTTCTTCGGCTTCCCGCTCCCGCTTTCGCTCGCGCCGACTGCAGAGTCTTGAACCATGTCTACACGTTTCCGCGCGCGCTTCGACGGCGGCCCCACTCGCGTAATCAGGATCGAGTCGGGCGCGGGCTCGTGATTATCCTCCACAGCCTGGGCTTTGCGTTTCTTGGGCTGCGGAATCACAGGGCTGGGGCCCCCCGGCTTAAGCCGAAGGACAGACGTCGTGGGTCGATTGGGGGAAGACTGGGGAGCGGGAATACCCGTCATCGGTTCGCTCTTTACCACAGACAACGGCGACGGCGACCGGCTTGCCGGTGCCTGCGAGGGAGTAGAGGGCGACAGCGGTGACATAAAAGGATCAAAGAGGTCAGCGGCGCCGGGGTCTTGGCGGGGAGGAGTGCTAGGGGAACGAGACCGCGCGGGCGAGCGGTGTGTGACAACCGGCGTTGGCCCTCGATCCGGGATAGACAGCATAAGGCGAGGCGGCGAGCTTTTCTGCGTCTGAGGTGGCAGCGTAAGAGAGGGGGTGACCGAGGACGGCACGGGAGGCTGCGATTCCACTGCCCCTCCTCGCAGGAGCTCGGGAGACGCAAGATTTGAATGCACATCAGATCGGTGAGACTGTACCATGTTGAGCACGGAAAGTTCTTCTCGCAATGTATCGGCAGTCGGGGGACGCCAGTTCGATGTTATCCTCAGGGTCCACGGTCGGAGACCTCGAAAGAGTCTTCCTCCCCGACCCTTCCGGTGGCAGGGGATGAACACCGACCGAAGAGTCTCGTGTGGGCAGGCCGTCGGCCGGCGGGGGCCCATCAGGGGTCGGACTACCATCAGGCGCAGGTGACGGGGCATCCTCATCGGACTGCAAGTGAGTGAGCTGGCGAGGGGACTGCGAAGGGGACACGGGGGATGCTAGAAACACAGGATGCACCGACGTAGAACCGCAGGGCGTCGACATCAACGGGCCGAAACGGTCCCCCAGGGTCGCCTGTCGAAGTGAGGCAATCGACCCGTCCTCGGAGGGGGGCTGGTTCGGTAGGGCCGAGTACGACTCCATTCCTTCTGGGGACCTGTCTGGATTAAAGGCGAGTGGCTGTTGCGGGGATGGGCCTGGATTCAAAAGTATTCAAAAAAGAATCAAAGTAACTGGAATATTTTTGCCGTACTGTGATCATGCCAGTCTGCCGGAGCAAGTGAGCGCGTTACGGGTGGGGCGGACGCAAATGTCGTCTTTGGGGTTGGACGAGATACGATATCGCCAAAAAAGTCACCGCTTGCATCCTGTTCATCGGCTTGCGATGATTCTTTGTTTATACCCTCATCAGCAACTGGCCTTTGGTGAGCGCAAGATAGACATGAGAATCAACCAAGAGACATACCGATGGTGGAGGAAGAATTATTTCCTGAAGATAGGTCGTCACATGGAGACGACAGCGATGAGCTCGCTGGGAAACGCTAGGTTAGACTTTGGCAGAGAAAAAGGAGACTACGGACTGACTGGCCACAGAGGCCAGGCGAGGTTTTGGACTAGGGGTTTTCGGCAATATGCCTGCATCGGCATAGGCGCGCTTGAAGGGACTCGTTGCCATGTCGTGATGCAGAGGACCCTCAGGTACTGGAGACGAACATGTTACACATG
This sequence comes from Mycena venus, assembly GCA_014462655.1. Taxonomy (NCBI): domain Eukaryota; kingdom Fungi; phylum Basidiomycota; class Agaricomycetes; order Agaricales; family Mycenaceae; genus Glaucomycena; species Glaucomycena venus. The sequence goes on along the minus strand of JACAZI010000005.1, from coordinate 6,430,724 downwards.
AGATATTTACTTTTGAGATCCACGCACAGTTTGCTTCTGGATCTCTGACGCGCTCGAGAAATTCCTCGACCGCTTTCGAAGAAACCTGGTTTGTTCAAGCTCCTTAAAATTAATAATGAAAGCGTACCAAAAGACAACAAATCGAATCTTTCCAGTAGGGTTTTTTGGTCCTTCATATCTGGTCCCATGCCCAGAATATTTTCTAGTCTCTTGAGCCGCATAACGTGTAGTTCGTGGGATTTCTGGAGAACCTCGGCAATTTGCGTTACACATCCACGAGATTCAGAGCGCGCGGAGGCCATTTCGGAAGATAGCCGCTGGATATTGGTCTCGATCCGGTTGAGCCTCGTATCGGTATGAGCCTGATGCGACGCTAGGATCTGGGAGATCCTTTGAGCTAGAATTTCGGTGGGGTCTGGTGGTGCGTGATGTACTGGACCAGATCCATAACCTGGCGGCGGTGGATGGTAGTGCTTTTGTGTTTGAGGTCGGTAGTGCACGAATGCCGGGCCACCACCCTGTGGCGCATGAGCAGGATGAGGAGGGACATGGGTATGATTCGGTGGATTCGCAGGTCTGCGAGACATTTTTCAGGTCGCGTCGCGCTTACGAGGTCGTGGTCAGAGGAGAACGTGAGACCAATTGAAAGCCAAATAACGCGTAAACAAACGTCGGATTTGAAACTCCGTTGTTGGCCGTCGGCATCCAAAAGTTCAACTAGAATTGAAGTAGAAAGCACTCACCAAATACAAGAGCGGTGGGGCGAACAAGACTTACCCGTCGGTGTCTAGCTAATGTTTAAACAAGGGTCCGGAAGACCCCAAAGCAACCCAAAATCAAAACCTTGATTCAGCGCCAACCTTGGCGCCAACGCCCTGGCTCAACTTGAAAAAATTGTGGCAGCGCTACGTAGCCCGCGTCGTCTTGGCGCGTTGACCCTCACCTGTGATATTTTCAAATATGTCCAGGCTTCAGTCAGATGTAATAAAGATCAGAAAATCTAATCTTGGCCGCCACTGGTTTTCAAAATTTCAATCTTCAAGTTTCAACCAATTTCGATTCAGTAGCAAGTTCAGTGTTCAGGAAATAGCACCCTGTAGCACGAAAAAATATTCAAGTCAAAAGTATATACCGCATGACAAGTTGACAACAGGCCTTTCATCAACCTCGGTAGTAAAGCCAGGTCGATGTATATCCTTCCATTTCCATCCGCTCCTTGATCCGCTCTGCAATTTTCGTGAAGTTTGGGAATTTAGAAATCTAAGCAGTTGAGTGCACAAGGGAAGGCTCTCTCATCATCGCCCACCTGATGAGAGGAAAGCAGACTGGCAGTACTGGTGGGAGTCCCACGGCAATTGATTCAACCATGACATGACCATAATGTGAACGTGTAGCCGACGGGACACGAACGGCACAAGCCGGCAACTACGCACGCACACTGTACCAGGGTTTGAATCAGAAAAAAAAAGAAATTTGGGAAAATCACCATTCAAATTCACATTCCTCATTCAGATTAACAACCCCAGTCCTTTTTCAAACCGCCAGACTTGTTGAAAAGGGACTGGGTGACGGTATGGCTCTAATAGCGCCGATTATACATATCTGAGCCCAGGATATTTATTTAATCGATGAACTCACCATGTGGTTGAAATGGAATTTCTTGACCACTTCATCTCTAGAAGCTGGCTAAATAGAGTATCGGAGAGTTACCGGTCAGTTTTTATGAGGTCATGCCCCGACCTGAACATCATGGAGGTTGGCGAAAGCAAGGGGGATCGAATCCAGGGCTAAAGAAAGAGCTGAAAGAAACATGGAGAAGCAGCGTATTAAATTTTCTATGCCACTGATGTGGTAGAAGCGCGCAGAGAATAAACCTGGGTGAAGGCAGATGTGGAAAGATAACGTATTTTTTAGGCGTGGACCCTAGCCTGTGAAACTCGATGAATTAGGATAAGTTATAAAAAGACGACACTGGTCAAATGCCCGTGCGCAACTGACGATTACCACTGGCGCTGAGCAATCCGAAGTATATACTGGTCGTCGATCCCCGTCGTGTGATCCACTCCGCGTCGGTCGACTGCATCGTCTTGAATCGCACTCGGAAAGCTGGCAGTTCCTCACTCATGCATCCTTCCCGAACCAAGATTTGCCGCAGCCGCCGCGGAGGATAGTTGGGTGAAGCCATGACGATTTAAGGTTAGATACTGCAAAAGTTATACCCATTGCCCAAGAATCAGGATTGATAAACGAACGGAGCGTTGATCGTGCCATACGAGATGAAAATTTATGTAGATGCTGCTGAAAGGATAAAATGGTGGGGTGCCGAAATTTGGAAAGAAATATGTTTACAGATGTTCCGCAGACAATGATTGACTTCAAGCGAGACTGTCTGACTGGGCAGCCTCATGTCGACTCTGACGTTGCTGTTCAGTGTTTTTTCCTAGCTATTTGCCCGATCTCAATCGCTAGCGAGGACTCTGGGAGCGGGCCGCCCACATATCAGTCGAATTTCGGCCTAGAAAAACCATGAGGCACCTTTGTATTCGATAACCTGACGGTGGGACAGTTAGACCTTCTTGTAGTCGAGATTCAAGATGCACGGATCTCTTCGGCCCGAATACATGATAGTCAAAGTCCGGGAGTTGCCGACATCTTCTGAACTAAACGTCTCAACTCGACCACTGAACCTGGTTGAAATTTCTATTCTGTCACTATGCGATCTTCTTTTGCTTCAAGGGCCCGTAAAAAATGTGTTCTTCTCCTTTTCTTGCGGTCCCGACCACTGCTTCTGCGGCCGGCCCGCTCCCGCGCTTCCCTTGTTGATCTTCTTTTGCGGTCTTGGGGCATCTCCAGAATACCGTTAGCAAGAGCCCCATGATCGAAGAACTACGACATTTTTCCGTCCTGCGGCGGTCCGCGTTGGCGTGTGAGAGGGCTCCAACAGAAATAAAGGGAGCTGGATACATAGCAAGCGACTACCTTTTGATTAAAGTCCCAATCACCCATGGTATTCAAACTTCCATTCCATGGCTTGCTTTGGAGACTCGGACTCAATGTTTTCTAGCGATTCAAACTCTTCAATTCCGCGGCTTTGGCTGTATCTGTCTCAGCGGCGTCCTGTACTTTATTTTCATTTTCTCGCAACCTTCTATACTCACGTCCGTGCCCTAGTGCTCCCTCCGTTGTATCAGAAAATCCCAACCGGTGCGATTAAGCCTCTCGGATGGGCCCTCAATCAGGCCCAGATCCAGGCCGATGGGCTGGCTGGGCATCTCAGGGATTTCGACAGCTAGTAAGTTCACCCTGCTCCGGTGCTTGTATTTCGCTCAATATCTCTCCAGCGTAAACGGCTCCATCTGGGTCGAAGGCGGCTCCATTGAGTACTCTGAGATGCATGAATCTGCCCCGTATTGGTTGTAGGTATCATCTTAATCACAAGGATGCAGGAGAGGCTCACTGTGGGGATAGTAACGGCATGGTCTCGCTCGCGTTCCAGCTGGAGGACCAGCGACTTATTGGACAAGTACGCGAGTTTTTGGACTGGACCCTCGATCATCAACAAGACGACGGATGGCTTGGTCCTGAGCCCTTTGTGGCGAATGCCACGATTCCGCGTCTGCCTTGGCCGAGGTACGCGACTACCTATCCATTTTGGAATTAAATTTAAATTTCTAAAGATACCTGCTTCTTATGGGCCTAATCGTATGTCGTTCAAAATTTGGTGCAGTTACGTTTTCTCAGGAAGAGTAGCAATATGCAGAGGCGGACCCGACACAGGCACCAAGAATCCTAGACGCTATGCATAAATTCATGTCGCTGGCCAACACGATTTGGAAGACAAACCAGCAGGGCGACCCCTCCCTTGGATTCCAGTTCGATTATCAGTACGTCCGGTGGGAAGAGGTACACACATCTTCAGTTACTAAAGGAGGTTTGTTATGACATGTCTCTCAGTTGGTGTATTCCTTGCAATGGCTCGTCGACACGGATCCTCGCGGTTAGTCAATTTGATTCGCATCATTCAGTGATTCAACGCATTTTTTAGACAAGGAAGACGAGTTGATCGAAACCATGCAATTGGCTCGCAACGCTGGGTTCTCGTGGGTATGACCATTTCCCTAATTCGTCGTCTAGATCGACGTACAATCTTCCTAGAAAAACGATTGGTTCACTCCAGAGATTTTCCCGAGAGAGGCGACAACCGTGTTTACCATGCAAACGTAAGCCCCCATTCAATTTCAACGCCCGTTCTCGGTGCTCATTTTGAACAGACACGGTGTTAATACCGCAGAAGGTTTACCACTCATGGACAAAGGGACCGGCGTCTGACCTCCTCATCAGCTTTGAAATCTGAAGCTCTAGCCTTCCGTTTCACTGGCGATCCGACCGATAAGCAAAACACAGTTGATCGTCTCGACATGTTATACCAATACCACGGCCGTGCTTCTGGTGAGTAGCGAATATTTTTCGAGGATTAACTGTGAATTTTGTTCTCCTAGGAACTTTCTCTGCCGACGAGCATATTGCTGGCTTGAACCCATCCCGTGGGACTGAACTTTGTGCCGTAGTGTGAGTGCTTCATACCCTGTATAGCTCGACAAGGCAACGGACACTTTATCTACAGCGAACAAATTTTCTCCCTGGCGCTGATCTACCAGATGTTCGGCAATAATACTGTTGGTTCGTCAATATATCTTGTATTGCTTTTACCACACTCACCTACCTTCACATAGCTGACCGCGCCGAGAAAATAGGTAACGGAAATGATAACAGACCAATTGATTTGCTGACGCAGCGAACAGCATACAATGCCCTGCCCGCAGGAATTTTGCACGATTGGAGCGGTGAGTTCAAATTCATTTCCATCCGAATTCATAGAAACTGAGTTTCTTCGAAGCGCATCAATACGACCAGCAAGGTGCGTTCTCATATTCTGTCGAGACATTCCCAATGGAATTTATGTTGCAGTCAATCAAATTTGGGCTCAGGTTATGGATCCTCCCCCTTGGTGAACAAGTATATCCATTTAATGCCGGGGGGAAATCTAACCACCTTGTTTCTATCAGGGGAGATAACGGACCGAACTCGAACGTGTTTGGTTTTGAACCGTGAGAATAATCCTGACACTTGCGGACTTGTAATAAATAAACTGTCATAGGAACTATCCCTGCTGCACCGTCAACCATCCTCAAGCCTACCCCAAATTCTGGTCTCACGCATTTTTCGCTGATCCCTCGTCCAACGCGGTTATCCACACATTCCTCGGACCCTTCTCTTTCACCGGCACCTTGGCAAATGCAAACGACGTTCAAGGTGAGGATTGCTGTTGGACTTCATCATCGACACTCGTTTCATTCCTTTTACTAGTTAACGTGGACACATTGTATCCCTTTGGCAATACGTTGACATACACGATATCCGCTACGAAGCCATTTTCTTTCAAGATCAGAATCCCGACGTGGGCTCAGAACAGCAACGCCAGTACTATTGCCGTGAATGGCGCTCATGCCAGTACTCTGACGACCGACGCGATGTCCCTTCACACCGTCAAAGCAAGTACCATCGCACCATAAACCTTCTAATAATGACCTAGTTTCGCAGGTTAATGCGGGCAAAACAACTGTGAATGTAAACCTTCATGCGCCACTAGAAATCGAGACTCGCACAAACGGTGCGGTCGCCGTCACACGCGGCGCCCTGAACTTCGCTGTGGAGATCGCCTACAACACGACAGTTGCGCCTGGGCTCAGGAGCGCGCAAGCATTGAGCGACGTTGTGGTGCTTTACCCCGATGCGCCCGCAAGTTATATCACTCCCGTGAGTCCTGTTGTTTGTTGCGAAACACCACACAGCTCATGCTGTATTCTGCAGTTCGACAACCACACACACGATAATACGCTGCTGCCCACGAGTGACTGGAGTCTCGCGATCGACCCTTCGACCATCGTGGTATCAGACAAATCCGCGACCGTGAAGAGTATCCCGTACTATGCCTGGGCGCCAGGGTTGGTCGCCTCTCTCGACCGCTTTGTCAGGCCTAAATCGTTCCTCTTTTGATAGGTCCTCTCCTGTCACAATGACCGCGACTGCTTGTCTCATTGAATGGGGGCTTACGCTCGGGACTGCGTCCGCTCCGCCGGTGAGCCCCAACACGTGTATCGGAGACCACTTCAAGGTGAACCTTGTGCCATTTGCGGCGGCGAAATTGCGTCTGGGGGAGATTCCTGTCATGTCCGTTGAGTAAAAGTGCGTCCTTTTATCAGAATAAGTATGTATGCCATAAATTGTGTCAATCACTGCGTTTTCAAAAAAAAGGCTGGTCGGGATTTTTGAAATAGCGCAATCGCCGAAAAAGTCCGACTTCGGCAATTCCAAAATCTTACCTGAACTATAAGTCGTTATCCATCTGACAACAATTTCGATTTGGATTTTCAGTTGTTCCAAGGTTAGCTAGACCTTGAACTTCCGCAAGGCTAGGTTTGCTTTCAACATTAATGTTACATAAAAAGCTTTTCAACCAGTGTCCAACATATACACCCACACACACGTACTTTATTGCGCGATCGTTACGACGTCACCTTCCCTCCCCCCGTTGCCTTGGTCACACACATCTTGACGGTGATATCTGTCTTCATCTTTGCTCCGACTTCGCCGACCCACGAGGGCTTACTGTCCGAGATACCTGCTCGATACTTACGCAGATAGAAGTGTTTCAAGTCTGGTTCGAACAACGTTGCCTCGAACAAAACCTTACCTGAAGCAAGCATCATTACAATTTTTCTGAACCCTCTTTATAAATCTTTTCCCAAAACGTCGAAGGACTTTCGCGGCCGCGGCCGTCGCCTGCTACATCGGGTGGCTATCACGCTCGGCAATCACTAACCGTCTTCATTGATCTTGAAGTCGTATTTTTCGGTTCCTAGATTTGTTAGTTCCGACTATACCACTTCCAAAACTGGTCATCGTTCGGTCTTTTAAGCGGGCGATCCCGGAAATTTCAGACCGTTGTTCAACGGACCTTATCCGGAGATTTTCTCCACACCCTTAAAAATGGTACCGCCATGTATCGAGTCCCCAATACTTCAAGCGCAGTCTACTCCTCAGATTTAATACTATCTTCTCCCTACAATGCTCTCCTGGATGTTTTCAACCTGGAATCGGTCGTTGGCCGTAGAGGCCTCCGCTGAACCCTCCACACGAATTCTACAGGACCCCCTAAAGCACCGCTCATTAGAATGTCTGCAGGACCTCATCGAACTTGGAGGGGGCGGAACATGGCCACCGACGGCCACATACGAGGATTCGTGGCCGCGACCGCTGAGGCCATACCATTCTGTGCTGCGGATCATGGAGACATCGCTCCCGGTCGAGGAGCCATCCCTTGACAATGCTCGCAACCGAGAAATAATCGACACTTTCCGAGCGCGGATGCACTCCGAACTTGTACGGTGTGTCGACATTCGAGAGGTCGAGCGAACGTTAGAAGAGTGGCAGTCCCACAGTGACCGTTCCGTCCAGTCCGCATGGCTGGGGTTCTTCGCCTGCATATCGTTTCTTCGACATGCTTACCGGTGCGCTCACTCCCATCTTGACCGCTTTTCATCCCTGATGATGCCATAAAATAGGTGGGGGGTCACGCCCATCGTTAGCGAGGCCCAAAGCGAAACCTCCGTGCTATTTCCCGGGGAACTAGATTTACCTTGGCTAGCTCTACAGCGTCATTTTGGAATTTCATCCCCTAGTGGTTGCATGACGTCAATATGTTATAGCAATATGACCACTGCGGCAGATCATCTGCAGTACAGCGTAACCGCTGGCATGCCCGAACTCCACAGCTCAACTGAATTTTGGAATACCAAACTTGTTATCGACATGGAGGTCAAGGTAGGTTGGCCTAACATCTAAAATTGGATGCTGTCTCATCGTTTCGATATGGTGGTCTCATCAGATTCTCCCCTGTTTATTATCTTTTCGCCCAAGCGATCACATATATGGATTTGGAGAATCAAGATGCTGCCCGGGATGCCTTGAAGTCGGCCAACGACATCTTAAGGGCGGCTCTGAAACACTTCTTCAGCACCATGGTTGAAAAGACTCTGTCCCCTAAAGTTTGGATGGTAAGTTGTTAACCCAGAGAATCAACAACGTGTTGATTTATATCTGCAGGCATATGTCCAAGGCTTCCAAGGCTGGGCTCTAGACGACGTAGACGGGATTTCTGGAGGTCAAAGTTTGATCTTTCGAACTCTGGACTCTTTCCTCGGCATCAGACCGTGGCCCACGACAGAGAAGGAGCGGCTGCATATACCTGAGGCTCAACGAAACTGGCTGAACTGTTTACGGGATTATGATATTAGAACTGTTGCCAAACAACGGAATTACGATCAGGTAACTGCTGAATTAGAGTCTCTCGTAAAACAACTTCGAGTACGTCAAAACATATCCAGAATCATTCATTTATCCTGACATATTATTTTCAGTTATGGAGAATGGGACACATGCGCCGCATGCAACCTTACGAGTCAGTCCATCGTCCCGAGCGCAAGACCATGACAGCCGGAATATCAGTCGTTGATGCGGCTGACGAGGAGCAGATGATCCTACATTTGAAGAAGGAGCTCGGACGTCGCTTAGCACAGACCATATAGACGTAGTTTGCTCTTATTTTGAGTGCTGCGAATTATTTCCAAATTTGGACGTTGGCGTTGAATAGAGTCATCAGGTGATTTCGGCCGTTTCCGAGTGACGCGATCATTTTTGTCAGAAAGTTTCTTGCTCGAAGCGTCCACACCTATGGCGACCTTACTCCCACCGCCCAAGCGTGTCAAGGTATACCATGGTGTTCCGGAACCCGAACCAGAGCCTCCGAAGCCATCGTCAAATATTGTGGTCCAATTTGTTTCAGAGGACGACGGCCAGCCTCTAGCACCTGCGGTCAATCTGCCTGCAAACTTGTCTAGAGAGGCTTTGGAAGGACTCTTGAACAAGCTTAGCCCTCAGGTCTCTTTCTTCCGTTCAGTTTAGCCTTCGAAACTCATCCCTGGATGACAGGAAGACCCTGTACCATTTTCGTTCCATGTCCAACTCCCCGAAGATGAGGTTAAGATACCGGGTGCCCCAACCCGAATAGTCATCTCGAAATCGATTGAGGATGATATATTGAATCACCCGATAAATTCGCGTTCGTTCACCGAGGAAGATGTGTTCGTCGTACATTGCTCGCCGCAGAGCGTGTTTCGAGTTCGCCCGCCTACGCGATGTTCTTCTACACTGTCCGGTGCGCGATCACACCACCAATAAAACCGTGTCATTTTTTAACGCACCCATGTCAAGGGCACTCATCTCCGATACTATGCGCGTCATTTTCACCCACGGGAAATTTCCTCGCGACAGGGTCCGGAGACACCACTGCGCGTCTGTGGAATTTGGATACCGAGACGCCGTCGCACACACTATCGGGGCACAAGGGCTGGGTGCTATGCGTAGAATGGGAGGCGATGGAGCGGAGATTGGCCACAGGCGGGCACGATGGCCATGTTCGTCCGCTAATGAACTTTCGCTTTCGTTTTCTAATTTTGAGATAGGTCAGAATATGGGATCCCAAGACCGGAAAGCCTTTCGGTGAAGCGCTCAAGGGCCACTCCAAGTGGATAACGTCCCTGTGCTGGGAACCAATTCACCTGTTCGTATTTTCCACTCTTCGACTTAGTTTGTACATTAAAAACAGCTCCAGAAACCCTTCTGCCCCCCCGCCTAGCGTCCTCGTCGAAGGACCATACCGTCCGCGTATGGTCCCTCCTTACTCGCAGAGTCGAGTTCACATTGGGTGGACACACTGCGAGTGTTAATGTCGTCAAGTGGGGCGGCGTAGGAAAGGGAGTCTTGTATACGGCCAGCAGCGACCGTACTGTACGCGTTTGGGATGCGGAGGCGGGCAGGCAACTACACATCCTCAAAGATCATGCGCATTGGGTGACCACCCTTGCACTCAACACTGACTTTGTCCTCCGCACGGGACCCTTCGATCACACCGGAAAGAAGCCTACTTCGGAGGGAGAGGGTGATTTTTGGCATGATGTTGTTCTCCAACAGTACACTGACGCGTTTCCAGCACAAAAACTCGCACTGGCGCGCTACACCGCCGTCCTCAACACGACACCCGAGCTCCTCATCTCCGGCTCCGACGACCACACACTCTTCCTGTGGTCGCCGTTCCCGACGGGGGAGCACCGCCGTCAACGGAGCGACGCCGACAACGAAGACAAAGCCGCTTGGGCGCCTCGTCGGCCATTCGTTGCAGGTATCGCACGTGTCGTTCTCGCCCGACGGACGGTGGGCCGCGTCGGCGTCGTGGGACTCGTCCGTGCGGATATGGGAGGGGCGTACAGGGAAGTACGTCGCGACGCTGCGTGGGCACGTCGGGGGCGTCTACCGCGTTGCATGGAGCGCGGACGGGAGGGGTGTCGTCAGCTGTGGGAAGGATAGCACGGTGAAGGTCGGTTATCCAACTCCGAAGAGAATGAGTGCGTGCTGACGATCTGTAGACGTGGGACCTCAAGACGTACAAGCTCAAAAATGACCTGACCGGGCACACGGACGAGGTATATTGCGTCGACTTTGTGGCGGATAAGATCGTCAGTGGGGGGCGGGACCGGACTGTTAAAATGTGCGCTTCCTCGCTTTCTCTCTCCATTCGTGTTTGCTGAATCCGACTCGGTTTTAGATGGAAAAATTAACATCGGCATTATCTACATTGTACACTGGTTCCATTTGCACTGTAGCTGATTATGACGCATCTGGACATTGTTCCAAGGGAGCTCCTTCGTCCCGCGCTGCTTGAGGAGTAACTTCCTTTTGCGCACCCTTATCTTTCTCCTTGGGTTTCCCTAGCTTCACACCGACCAAAATGCCCGTTTTGCGTGCTGGGGCGCCCGATCCTTTCGAGCCCGCGCTCAATGCTCTCAAGCCCTTCGGTTCAGTGGAACCTTGAGGGAGGAGTGGTAGCGAAGGCAGCGGGGGAGGGGGGCTTGCGTTGTGGTTGGCGTTGCGGCTCGTTCGATGATCTTCCGGGATGAGAAGGGCCCTGTATTAATGGGGGATCCGCGGGAAGGGGTTTTGGGGGTAGGGAGGCGTTATAGGGCAAAGGACTGGAAGAACGCGCTTCGGGGTTCTGTGTGGGCTTGGACTTTTCCATCTGCCGTAGCTTCGCCTCCATCATTGCTATCTTGTCTCTCGTTCTGCGCAGATTGGTTGGTGAGTGCTTTGTAAAAAAATGGCGATACGGACCCTTCGTGTCTATTCCCCAGCCCGCTTTTTATCATGCTCAGTGTCGTCGGTCGACCGGACTCGGCCATAACCTTTCGCTGACGCGAACCCGTAGCATTGTATGCCGAGGGCCCGGCGCCAGGATCTATTGGGGCCTGCTGAGCGAACGTCACGACGAGTTTGCGGCCGCGGAGAAGCTTGTTGTGGGCCGTGCTCAAGGCCTTCAGCGCGTCCTATACGGGTGCAAGCCATGCAGTCAGCATCAAAGCCACTCGTCAACTTGTCAGCAGCCGTAGTCCCTCCCCGGGTCACTTTAAATTTTAATATTTTGGAGAGATCATTGAAGGAAAATAGAAAGAGGCCCGGGTAATGAGAACGGGTTCGAACACGGGAAAAGGAGGAAAGAACATACGTCTTTATTTCCGTATTCCACGAATGCATACCCGCGGGGCTTGCCCTTGAGGAGCCCCGTCTTGTGGAAGAGGAAGTCGAGCTTGGTGACTTTGCCGAATTTCGAGAAGATTTGAAGGAGGGAGTATCTATTAGATATCCTGGCATTGATTTTGGAGGACTTGGGAGTGGTAAGGAGCGTACTCGTCGACGGTTGGGTGGAGGTTGCCAATGTAGAGACGATCTTGTAGAGTTTGCCGCGACTGCGATGGGTCCTTGCTGGTGGATGCTTCGGGCGAAAGTTCTTCAGAATATGTCGGATGGGACAAGTAATGGTCCAAGGAATCAGCTGGCGGAGCTTCGGGAGCTTCCATGCTGGCGTTTAACTGTAGAAGTGGTGGTTCAAGATCAAGCGAAGTCCGTTACTGCAACGTGACCTCCAGCCTTGAACACAACCACCAACTGCTCTTGGCTTGCTATACGCATCCGAATTTCGTCCTACACGAAAGTAAAAGGCATTTCAACCCGTTCGAACTATTGTTCTATACAAAATGGCGCCTTTACCAAACACATTCGATGAGGAAACGTTGCAACTCATTGCTGCAGCTCAGCGGCACGAAAAGGATCTAGCAGAGTTCCAGATACCTCGGCTACGCTCGTGTCAAGGCCCCCTGTCCTTGCAACAAAATATGGCGGCAGAACTACGGGAAGACATCGACACGTTTGCTCGTCAGATCGAGGTCTGTTCTCCGTTGGCCATGAAGGAGTCCCCTCCTCAAAATCTCACAAGGCATTAGATGTCCTCGTTGAAGACCAGAAGGGCCCGAAGAATCGGAGAGAGTTAAAGGCCATCGTCGACGATTTCAATGAGAATCTCGTCAAGTATGTTGTGCACCTTTCCAAAGTATGTAAATATTAACCTCTGTCCAGTTTACGCAGGGAATCCCGGACAGCCCTGTTAGAATCGAAGCGAACCATCGACTCTCTTAGCAAATCTCATCGTGACGAGCTCTTCAGTTCCTCTGCCGTCTCCGAGAAGCGTGACTTCAATGAGAAGGTTACGGACGACGCCCTCATGGCCGCCAGCGACAACGTCACCGAAGCCATGCAGCGCACAATGGCGCTGATGCAAGGCGAGCTCGAGCGCTCCGTGCTCTCCGCCCAGATGCTGGGTTCGCCTTTACCTCTATTTTAAGAATCCATTTCATATTGAATTTGTTCTCTAGCTGACTCTACAGCTACCCTGCGGTCTGCATCAAGCACCCACGACACGCTCACCAGTGTCATGGACACGTCGAAACACCTCATCACCGCGCTGGAAAAGTCCGACTGGCTCGACCGCTTGCTCATCTTTACGGCGCTTTTCTTCTTCCTGCTCGTCGTGCTCTTCATCCTGAAGCAGCGCATCTTTGACCGCGGGATGCGCATCGCTTTCTGGTGGACGCGCTTCGTTCCGGACTTTAGCGGGGATGCCCAGTTACTGGGCATGGAGAAGGGGTCCGCGACAATCCTGTCCACGACACTCGCGTCTAGCGTGGCATCTGCTGCGTCTGTCCTAGCGAGCTCGTCCGCCGTAGAGCCGACGCCACTTCCGGAATACACTCCTGAGGCGTCACTCGATCTACCGGTGGTCTCCGACATTGAAGACGTTGTTTCCGAGACAACTTTTACCCCTACGCCGGAGCAGACTGTACATGTCGAATTATAGTAATTGATTCTAATTTTTTGTGTCCGCTGTTCCCTTCTCGCATTCGAGTCGTCACACGGTGTCTTAGTTTCTGACTCGCTTGCTTAAGATCTCGGGTCCGGCGACAAACCAAACGCAACATCTTTGTCCATGTTCCCCACTTATGAGCATTACAAGCAAGAAAGGGCTGCCTTGATCGATCGCGATCGGTCCCTTCGCGCTGACTACGCTCAAGTTTTCTCTGAGACTGAACTCAAAGCAGACAGGATAGTTCGTAGTATACGCACCGCAGAGGCCGCGTCGATATGGGGCGCCAAGCACCCTGAAATTGCCCATCCATTCCCAGGCTGGTTTTCTTGTGCCCCTTGTATGCTCGCTAGCTGAGTTTCTGATCTATAGGCATGGAATTCCTGACCGGTTGGTCGATTTTTCCCTCCGTTTCATATAAGGGCTCTATTAAATCATGCAGGCCGCAGCATTATCGTAAAGACCAAACTCTTCGAGATTTTATCCAAGGCTTGAGTCGTCAATTCTTCCATACTCCCGACCTGGTGATCTTACACGCTTCACGCAGATGCCCAAAGGCGCGCTCTTGCATGTCCATCTAGACGCGACTGTCAACGCGAAAACCCTTCTTGGACTCGCGTTGGAAGAGCCTGCGATGCACGTCCGCGTCCCGCAACGGCTCACGCGAGACAATATCGCCTCGGTGTTAATGGAATTCAAGGCCCTCCCGAGAGGCATGGTCACTGACTCGGAATCATACATGTACGGATTGACTGGGGCCGGGTACGCGCCGAATACATGGGTGCCGTTGCGCGCGGCAAGGGAGACTTTCGACGTAAATCTGGGCGGACCGGAGGGCTTCGACCTGTGGGTGGTTGGCGTGTTGAGCATTGACCCAAGCGAGGCGTATGGCACACATAATACCGTCGACAAGGTATGTATATTATTGCCAGTTTGTTTCTTTTGTTGTGAAAAATCCTTCTTGTTGCAGATATGGGAGAAGTTCGCGAGTATTTTCCAAGTTTCCGGGGTGAGTGCATTACAGAGAACAATCTAGCTCATTATCGAACCTAGAAATGTGTTTAAGGGACTCATTTACTTCGCGCCCGTATGGCGAAAGTACCTATACGAATTTCTGCGCTCGTCAGTCGAGGATGGGATTTCGTACATCGAGGCGCGAGCCATGTTCTTCATGGAGTACGTGAATCCCTGCCCCGTCAATTCCTTCTTCGCGCCCACAAGGTTTACTTCCGTCTCCATCGTAGATACATGGTCGGCGAAGACGGCATGCAAAATGTTCCTCACCGAGAATGGCTCCTGATGTTCGACGAGGTTCAAAATGCATTAAAGGAAGAACTGAAGCAGCAAGCAAGAGAGAGCGAATTCATTGGGGCACGAGTGAGTCATGATTATGTTCGTCGTTCGCACAAGCGTTTGAATTTGTCTATGAGATCATTTATACCACCCTGCGCTTCATCACAACGGAGGAGTTGGACTGGTACTGTGAAGATTGTATTTCGCTCAAGAAGGAATTCCCCCATTTGATTGCAGGTCATGAACACAGTTGATTGTAAAGTGGATTCGCTCAAGAGTTTATTTTTCAGGTTTCGACCTGGCTGGTCCCGAAAATATTCTGCTTCCCTTGATTGACTATGCCGAGGGTCTACTCCGGTTTCGCGAACGCCAGCGAGAGGAGGGAGTTGACATTCCTCTCATTCTCCATGCGGGAGAGACATGCGGAGACGGCACGCACGCGGATATGAATTTATACGATGCTGTTCTTCTTGGAAGTCAACGGATCGGGCATGGGTGCGTTGGGTTTGTGTTGCTGCGAAATGCAAAATGGTGGAACGATCTTGTCTCATTGCCAGATTTTCGCTCGTGAAACATCCCAAGCTCATGGAAGCATGCAGAGAGAAAGGAATATTGATTGAAGTGTGTCCCATATCGTATGTTCGCTTTCCATAGGACAGAAGATGTGCATTTTCATCCGTTGATGCGACTCAGGAATGAAGTTCTGCGTCTCACATCCGCGATGCCTATGCACCCGCTCCCAATTCTCATGAATAATGGAATTCCCATCGCCATTTCTTCCGACGATCCTGGTGTATTCGGAAACGTGGGGCTGACTTTCGATATGTATCAGGTTCGAGTGAAAGGTCCTTAGTGGTATTGAGAGTTGAAGCAATCCTTCAGGTGCTTGTGTCGAGTGAAGTTACGGGGCTTGCCACTTTACGAGAACTTGCTCGAGATAGCCTTAAGGTCAGTTCAACAGTTGAAGCTTCTGGTCGTAGTGTCTGATTGTCGCCAGTATTCTACGCTGGGGCCCAAAGATAAGGAAGAAGCATTGGATTCCTGGCAACGACATTGGGAGATCTTTGTAGAATGGGTGGCAGATTTGAGCAGCTGAATTGTGGCCAAATTGAACGACGCCAGGTGTTCAACCATCGGAGATGGGAGTGATAATTCATCGGTCTACTGGGAAATGATAATTGTAGAGGTGCTGAAATCTGGGGCCATTAAACAGTTTCTCCACTTGGATACTCAACGTCTGCATTACAAAAAAAATTGAGAGCCGTCGATTACAATTGGACAGAAAGCGCACCTTCTGGGAAATCCACTTCCAAGGTAAAGAACTCAAAGCTCCTTTTCCAGGTAGGAGATAAGATAGGTACGGAGAATGTGTGACTTCTTGGAATGATAACGATGAAGTTAGTATGACCAGGACCCGAGGGCAATGGCTCGTCGAGTATCAATGTTGCCCTGTTGTTTTTAAAATCGAGCGTCGGGCCCATTGTCATCTGGTACACAACATTGCGCTGGGAAGAATGATGAAAGAATTAAAACCCGGCCGGGTTATTGGATTATAATATGTATTTTCGGTTCGGGTGGATACGATACGATTGGAAGACACATCAGAGCTCGTGTCCCCCACGCTGTACGCCAGCGGCTTGGAAGTCCCATCTTCTCTCTTGAGGGTGACATTGACTTCGCCGTTAGCCAGTTTCACATGTGAATAAACCTCCCTGCGTCTGGGTGTTACCGAACACCGTATCTCGCTCGGACATGAGAGTCAAGACATGGGACTCCATGTCGCGAAACTGAGACCAAATTTGAAGGCGATTGTCCATCCCACCGAGGGAAGCAAGATCAAATTTCGACCTTCCACTCAGAAGAAGACGGGTCGAGATTAACGTTTCAGTACTTCTGATGAAGACGAAATCCTTGTAAAGGCTTTAATGGACCTTTCCTGTCAAAAGATTGAATGAGAATCGAGCCAATCTACGAGTCGTTGTCGGAGTCTCATGATCATCGACGCGAGCACGTTTCTGACGATAAATGTTGATCAATCAGCTGCATGAAATGGAAATCGCGGTTTACGGATGGCAGAGAACTGAGTCTGAAGTCAGTAAGACTGAATGGAAGGCTTCAAAAGGAAAGTACGACGTAGCAAGCGGATAGGGGCTCGAGGACATAGCCACATGGGCTTCCCGGAAATTTCCGCATCTTGCGTAATTCTGCTCATGAAGCCAGCGCCCCTAATACCCGACTCTCTTCTGCCATACTGTTCGCCGTAGCTTCACGTTTCTCTCGGTCTCCCAGCGCACTCCACCGAGTATTCTCGACCAGAATGCCTCGCGTTTCCGCCCAAAGTGCCAATGAGCCAATCTACTTCGACTCCCCCAGCGGCCCTCGGATCGTGGTTCAAGAAGAACCACGCACAAAAAACCGAACTCTGGGTCGGCTACTTCAAAAAACACACAGGGAAACAGGCACTCTCCTGGCCTCTCGCCGTCGACGAGGCACTCTGCTGGGGCTGGATCGACGGCGTCAAGAAGAGCGTCGATGCCGACCGCACGATGCAGCGCTTCACGCCGCGCAAGGCCAAGAGCCACTGGAGCAAGGTCAATGTCGCGAAAGTCGCGGTCCTCGAGGCGGCGGGGCGGATGCAGGAGCCTGGGCGCGCGGCGTTTGCGCGCCGCACGGAGGAGAACACTGGGCAGATGAGTTTTGAGCGGGACGCCGTTCCGCTTTCGGGGGAATTTGCTGCCAGGCTTGCTGAGGTCTCTGCCGCAGCGGAGTGGCATGCAAAGCAGCCTCTTGGATATCGGCGTACAGCTGAGGATTGGGTGATGAGTGCCAAGCAGGAGGCGACGCGTGAAAGACGACTTGGTGTACTCATCGAGTCTGCCGAGCAGGGGCTACGCGTACCGCCTCTGCGCCGCTAGTCGCTGCCGAAAAGCTCGTCTTACTATGGCATGCACACTCACCATGATTGTTTCGGCGTTATCTAACATTTATGCAGAGATAAGCCGACTGGATGACAATTTGGACGTGCTCTTGGGCCAAGTAACGACGATATACGTCTGCCCACCAAGCAATAGGCGCGCGGCCGGAGGTGCTCGCCGTCAGCATTGTCACCTCCGTTATACCCAGCAATGTCTATACATGATATATTTCGATCAATACACAAAGGTTTGTATTGCAGCTACAAAACGACCGTAATAGGTCCTATATTACACATATGATGGAGGCATTTTTGGCGGCCGCGGTGGAGGTTCTCGGAACGCATTGACCAAGCTGACGAGGGGAAGGACAATAAGAAACAGAGGGAGAACCTGTAAGGATGGGTAGTTAGCTGCGTATCTTTCGCTCCCTATTCGAAGCATCGCACCTGCCCAAACTGCCACGGCTGACCACCCGAAGGCGAAAAGTTATTCCACCGGATGAGGAGCTCAATATTCATTACCGTCAAGCTCCATACCACGACGACAAGAATTATTTTTATAATGAGCTCCCATGGGATTTGAAGATCGTATGTGCTCTAGGGAATAGGCAAAATGTGAGGCGTGGAACGATGGAGAATCGGTTACTACTTACGGGCTGTGGGCCGCGAGCGCGAGGATCGACGGGATCTTTGCTTGCTAGTGTGGTTCTGCGTCTGGTTATTCCAGGCGCATCCTCCTGCGGTGGTCGTTCAGGCTGAATATCTGGTGATTCGGGATCGGGCGCCCGCTTGGTGACCCGCTTTTTAATCCAGTCTCGCACAGGCTGCGGAACCGGCGGGAAGTAGTCCCAGATGAGGATAGCTGTGTACAGAAGGACGACCAGGACGATGAAAACCCAGCACACAATCCGTCCGGACTTGAGTGCAGAGAAAGGACGGAATAGAACGACGACAGCATTGGGATTACAATCGGGATTGTTGCCGAAGGTTTTCGCTGTGATGAGCACGGCCAAGGCGAACGCGAAAATGGTGTAACTCTGGATGATGGAGAATATGTGTAAACAGATGATTTTAATCTTGACTTGATGTTTTTCGCGGGTAGACTCCGCTGAAGAGGGGAATTTCGCGCAAGCCGTCAGGGAGAAACAGACGGTCACCCAGGAGAGGAAGAGTAAGTAAAAGACCACCAACGCGCTGGAAGGACGAGTATACATCGAGTTTTAGACCGATAAAAGAACATACTCACTCGTGTAAACTGATTTGGGGCGCTGGTAAGAATCCCAAAATGAGGGCGGTAACGGCCATTGCGGTATTTGTGGCCAGTAATGTGTACAAAGCCCCCGTTATCTCATCGAGTGAGCCCGACCGCAGAGTCAAACAACCTGGTCGATACGATCGATCGCTTCAATGGAGGCGAGCAGATTTTGAGTCTTACTGAGAAATAAAGTCTGCAAGTAGAACGATACGCGGACACCAATGCCACTGACGTCTGTGTTCATGGGAGGTCCTCCGCCGCCGCTAACGCACTCCATGACTTGGTGAGGTGGGAAGCTTGCGGAACCACTAGTAGGCGTAAACTCTACATCCAAACGTGGCGATATTAATACATCAATCAGCCTGTCCCTGAACGTTGAACGTGTGGAAAGTTCGATCGAGGAATACCGTAGGGCCGAATACGACGATTGGGACCACCGCGGTTAACATCCTCCTCCTCCCCCCTCCTCCGTAGCAGCTGGGGGTTGCAAATTGTTAAATAAACCAGTCTCAGATGCAGTGACTGGACGCAGACTAGAAGAAAATCGGTTTGCGATCGGACAGGGATTGGGATCTACCTTCTCTTCCGAGGCTGTCATGTCCGCGTCCAAAATTGTAACCTGTGCTGGGTTTAAACGCAAGCTGCGGCGTGTCCAACCCACTATTAATATATATATATTGCTCCTTTCTGCGAATACCCTCCTTCAAGCTCTCTGCCCAGTGCACTTAATGTTACCCTACTACAACACTGTCTCGCGACCAGACAGGAAGCTGGGCCTTACTCAAACCGGCGGTGGCTCTTTATCCATCAGCGGTCCCGGCCGAGTATTGAACCAAGGGATCTCGATTGTGGCAAGCTTTTTCGACGCAAAGGTCAATCGTTTTGCACACCGTGTGGGCTTAGGCCCCGATGCAGCCGCAGATAAGATTTGGGAAATCCTTGCAGCTTGTGCGCAGAAGCAGCGGATTTCTGGTTCGAGTGAGCGACAGCCGATACCCCAGAAGCTGGGTGAGAATTGCTCCAAGCTCGTTAAATATACACTCCCGTGCGGTCTTACCTATCGCCCAACTTTCGGAGACTGAATAGGACTCCGAACTACAGATGCGAAACTTCGGCTACACAGCTTCGAGCCTTCGAGCACCTCGTCAAGCTCGCCACATCCTTCCCTGGACGTCGGTTACTTTTCCTCCAGTCGAAGCACATCCCAGATGACCATGATGGAAAACTGTCAAAAGACACGCTTTTTGGCGCTTTGGGCCCGCTGCGATAATTCAGCGGATGATAAGTGGGAGTTCTGGCGTTCTTTTGCGGCGACATGCCTCTCTGAGACAACCATCTCCATCGTCTTCGCACGATGTGAGAGCATCTCGGAGCTCACCCAAAGCGGGCCTGACAAGGGCGGTTTCAGCGTGATTAAAAATCTTCTTGCGCACGATTGCGAGTGAGTCTAAGCTCGTCTGTCAAGCACCCCAGATCTCAATCTTTCCTGATAGTCTGAGGAATACCGCCAGTATCTTTTCCGGCGCTCTTTGCTTCAGATATTTAGCTGGAATCCTCGCGTTACCCCAATTCTGGTTCGACATCGAACTGCATGCCCACGTCGCAAAGAAGCTATGCGCCAAAATAGTGCAAGTCCTGGAAGATATTGGAGTAGACGACGACTCCGCTGAAATTGCCTTTTATTTGGGATTTCGAGAGTCTTGATGATCTCGCCGACACGATTCTGCCAGGGATATTGGGCTGGTCGAGAAGAATCCAAGTTACAAAGTGGACTCGTCAACTCTGGTACTCGAGCTTCCGCGACGCTGTTCAACTTCTCCGTCAGCAAGTATTTCTTCCTTTCTCGCAGCCACACATCTAATGACCTTTCATTCAGACCTCGATCCAAAGACCTTTTTCCGAAAGCTTATACTCGCGTCCGTGGCAAAGCTTTCGACGGTCTTGTACCGACTGCTTATAATAACGTCGAAGTTGAAATTGAAGCTGTGGTAGATGCGTGCGTGAAATGAAACTAATCTCGCAGCGCCTCGATCACTGACAAAACCAAAGTGCCCCTCCCGCTCGGAGACGCCATTCTCATCTTCCTTCCGACGAACATGGTATCCAGGAAGATTCAACTCCAGGCACCAATCCCCACCAAGGGTCGGTACCGACTGAGTCTACTGACGACGACCCGACAAACGACAATAATATTGGCAATGTACCGACATCAGAATCACCGCAACCGGCCCAGCCCGATGTAGCGGAACCTGTCAAAAACTAAACAGGAGTCGCAGGTCGAGGGTGTAAAAGCTGATACTACAGCGTCAGGCACCAATCCCGACCAAGGGTCAGCGCCAACTGAGTCTACTGAAGACGACCCGACAAACGACAATAATATTGGCAATGTATCGACATCAGAATCACCGCAACCGGCCCAGCCCGATGTAGCGGAACCTGTCAAAACTAAACAGGAGTCGCAGGTCGAGGGTGTAAAAGCCGATACTACAGCGCCAGGCACCAATCCCGACCAAGGGTCAGTGCCGACTGAGTCTACTGAAGACGACCCGACAAACGACGATAATATTGGCAATCTATCGACAGCAGAGTCACCGCAACCGGCCCAGCCCGATGTAGATGTAGTGGAACCTGTCGAAACCGAACAAGGGTCGCAGGTTGAGAGTGTCAAAGCTGATACTACAGCGGATATGTACGTGGACCGCAAATACATCCTAGTATCCGGTTATATTAACGACAAACCCAAGCGCCGAGGAGCATCCCACTTTCAATTCCTCCGGTCTCGACCAGGGGTCTAATGACGCTGAGCCTGACGCGAGCAACGAGCATGCTTCGTCCGCGAAGCCGCCGTCTTTGTCTCAGACGACCAGCGGTGATGTTGCCCCAGATACCGACCTCCCAGAACCTATCTTGGAAACTGAACAGGAGAGAGAGGACGGCCCTACCCCAGGTCCCCGAGAGGATGACGCTGTTGACTCGGCGGATGGATCAACTGTAAATCTTGATGACCTAGACAATCCAAGTTCAGAAGAGAGTCCCATAGGTGACTCTGCGAGGATGCCCGCTGCCGCGGCTGATGTCAATGCGGAGAAAGATCTCTTGCCAGATAATTCCACTAATACCTCAATGGACGAGTACAAGTCCTCTCCTTTGAAGCACACCTCCCAAGTACTCTTCAGGTCCCAGAGCGGTAGTCCATCCAAAGCACCCACACGCGCGCCAGAGTCGCCTTCCAAACGCAAGCCGCTCAGCATCGTGGACGTCGCAAACATCTTCATCAAAATGCGGCGAACAAGGGACAGGGTGAAGCCATGGCTCATCGAATCTTCCTCAGGCGAGGAGCCACAGTCACATCCAGGACTGCTGGAGGCCGTGACAAGTCTGGTGCGCGAGCCACTGCGGCACACGGATATCTTCATATGCGGTGAGGCGGTCAATGTCGCGCAACTGCTGAGGACCACGCGCAATGCGCTGATGGAGGCGGCTGGAGACATGGGCGCGAATGCATTATTAGACGAGAAGTGCGACCGCCGTCAGCTTTTTTCGCGTCAACTTACAAATACTGCGCAGGTGGAACTGCACGATATATCGGTCCAAGCACAGGCGCAATGAGACCTTCAAAGTCCAGGTACGCTGACCTCCTATTGCATTCTTAGCACGGTGTTTGAAAAGACTATTCACAGATATCATACACTGCCTCCGCGACGCGTTCGGACCGTGCAGACCCGCGTCGACCCGTCGCGCTCGACAAGGTCAAAGGCGTTCCTGGGCTCATGACCGTCTTAAAGCGCATCGCGGAATAGCCAACGCTCTTTTTCATTGCAAGCGAAGCGAGCAAATCTACCCTAACACGTGACGAGGGGCAGAGGGATAGAGTTTGCAGCAAACAAGAACAAAGGCGTTTCTACGAGGCTGTGCACATCCTAAGCAAAGAATGCCTTCAAAAGCGTTCAATTCTGGGTGGAATGCGATGAAAAGTGGATCAAATGATGTGTCTCAATCACGCGAATCTGCTCTTACCAATTTCTCATTGAGCGGGGAAGATAAATTTACATCCCAAAAAAGGAAATGCGTAATCATGATTACGATCTGCTTCGCGAGCACCCCGCGCTTTCGGCGGATTCCTAGTACACTGCATTCCCCTGTAGGGTTCAACACGGGTACCGGGTCCGCGCGCGGGTTTGGACCCGAGGGTTAGCCGGTTCCGGGTACGGGTCGCAAATCTCGACCCGACGTAATACCGTATACCCGTGCGGGTGAACCCGCGGGTGCTCGGCAACGCCGGCCGACACTCGGCCGTAGCCTTTCCCGACGCTTGCGGCCGGCTAGATGTTTTGCCGCGCAACGTCGAGCTCTCTAATCGATCCGGCCTCGTTGAAAGCTCGGCTTTCACAGGCGGCTTGAGGCACGCGAGCTCAAGGTAAGGAGTGTTTAGCCGGAAGACGCGACTCCCCATTGGGAGCCCGAGTGTATTAGAAACGCAAATAGTACATGCGTAGTAGGTACTCGAGGGGGAAAATGAAAGGCAACAGGACAGGAAACGAAACGGCAGTGGAGGGGAAGGATGATAAGCGGGTAATAGCCTATATTGTGATAATCAAGTAATGGAGCTTTTTTTTTTTTTTTTTTTTTTAAATATATAAACGGGAGGGGGGAGGGAAGAGAGGTGAAAGAGAAAGAGAAAGTAAAGAGAAGGGAAGGCGCACATGTATAACGCGATGCAAGGAGGCAGTACAAGATTACGAGGCCGTGGGGAAGGGAAGTTGATCCGGGCGAGGAAGGCCATCGTGAACCGAACGGCCCCCGAACAGCATCGACTGCAGGAGCGTTGGGTTCTTCCGGATGTAGATCTGGAAGGCCGACGATGCCCAGCGGCCGATCGCCTAGATTTGGTGAGGGGGTACGCCCGCCTGCGCCAGAGAAGTAGCGCCCCCGGCTCGCATGGATTGGCCCGCGAAGTCCTTACCGAAGTGCTTGCGGAGGCGCCCGATGAACCACGAACGGGTGGGAATCGAGCCGTCAGCACGGATCCACAGAGCGGGGTGGTGGGGGAAGAGAGGATCGCGAGAGGTGATGTACCGGCGGAAGAGGGCGACAGTGTTGAGCTCGGGGTCTGCGCACGCCGTAAAGAGCAGCTGGTTCCCTTCGAAGAATTTGTCGGCTTTGTGCCCAGGGAGGAAAAAGCCGAAAGAGGTATCTCCGTCAGCGAATTTGACGGACAAACGGCGAATGACCTTTTTCCAGTTGCGGAGGTCAGAGTTGTCGGGCCAAGTTAGTTCCCCGAGGCACATAAGCCCGTCGAAGCCGCAGAAGAGTAGGGCGATGAAAAGTTTGTCGTCATGGGAGAGAGAGGGGAGAGCAGCGTAGGCTCGCACAACGGTGAGGAGGTCAGAGGTGGCGAGCGGGCGCTTACGCTTGGTCGCCGTCCCGTAAAGCCGTCTACAACCCTTGAGAGTGTTGCGGACCAGAGGCGACTTCCGCACCGCGCGTACATTGGGGTAAGAAGATTCCAGCTGGTTGCAGATCCCCGAGAGATAGGAGTCGACTGAATTAGGATTGAGGAAATGGCACATGTAGGCGACGAAGAACGACATCATGTCCTCCGTGGGTTCAATGCTGAAGCCGTGCATGGTGCAAAAATTTATAAATGAATTGAGTGCCGAGTTATAGGTGATGGTGGAAGATTTGTCGACAGAGAACCCAAGCGCAATGGCTCGTTCGTGAACGAGCTTCTCCTTGGTCCATACCGGCCTATCCGGCTGGCGTGAACCAGGCGACAGTTGGAAAATCATTGCGCGGCCGCCCCCAGCGCATCTCGAGGGGGTTCGAAGGGTTGGGTAAGGAGCCCGGGGAAGAGAGACGTCGCCGCGGTGTTATCCCAGCGGGAGAGAGCATCGGCCAACGAGTTATGCTCGCCCGGGACATGGAGGACGCGAAGGTCGAGGTCCCGAGCGATGAGGACATCAACGGAGGATTTGAGAATGTCGTTATACGCTGGCAGGGCCTTAAGCGACCCAAAGATCGCGACAGTGTTCGTGCTGTCCGTGTAGATTGTAATCCGGGAGCCGTTCGGGAGGAGCGACGCGGCCTGGTGCAGGGCCGAACAGACACACAGAGCCTCATAGAAGAAAATCTTGAGCTCTGCGCGGATGCTGGCGGGGAGAGGTGACTGGAAACCGAGCCCCAGGGACGGGATGACGAAGCCCATGCCTCCGCGCCCGCCGCCATGGGTGGAGGCGTCACAGTAAAGGACCAGATTCGCGTCATCGGGGTGATAGTCGACTGATTTGATGAGAAGGATCCCGTCGGAATTCGCCACATGAGATTCCAACCAACGGAGATCACGACAAACCGCGTCATTAACCCAAATCAGCGCGTCAGGCCGCTCCTTCCCCCCTATCTTGGCATACACGTTGCAGAGCGCCGGCTTCAGGAGGGGGAACACATTGAAGGCCCAGTTAGCGTACCCAGCGAGCGCTTGCCAGTCACGAAGGGAACGCCGCACACCGTGCTTGGAGTTCCTCATCCACTCCCTGAGCTCGGTGAGGAAGGCTGCGCAAGCGTCATCCGGGATCGACACACACATGCGACGGGAGTCGACGATGAAGCCGATGACGACCAGCTCCTGACCGAACAGCTGCTTGACTTCCTCGTGGGGAATACCGAGGGTGTCCCAAAGGAGGAGGAGGCGGAACTGGTTGCGGGGGTAGTAGCGGTTGTAAGGTTTGTAAAACGCCATGTCGGACGCGGCCTGCACGGAGAAAAAGTCGTCCATGTAGGCGTAGAGATGGAGGATGTGGAAGACGACCATCGCAATCCAAAGGACAAACCCAGCGAAGGTTGTCCAAATGGGGGGGCGATGCCAAGCAGCCGAAAGTGGCGAAGCGATCGACGTGGAAGAGCTGGCCGATTTTGTACACTTGCCAAGGTTGCCAGAGGAGGTGCATTGGCAAGACTTTGAATGCGCCCTTGACGTCCGACTTGAAAATGTGGATCTCCGCGTCTGGCCCGAGCTCGCAGCGGAGTACACGAAGGTGATCCCGAGCTCCCGGATGCTGTCCATCCTGGTGGGGTTGACGTCGAGCCGAGAGATAGTCGAGTTGCGAGAAAACTCGCCGAAGCTGAAGTCGGTGACGAGCCGAAGCTTCTCAGAACGGGGCTTGGGCACGCCATGAACAGGGATGGCGTGCATCCCCGGAAGCAGCGCAGGGAAACCTGCCGAGAAGCGACCAGCAGCCATCTCGACGTCCCTGGTTTCCTCCAGGAAAGACAGCTCAGCAGGGGAACGCGCCGCCTTGGAATTATCCAGCGTGACGGGGTGAGACGGCACCGGGCGAGACCAAGGCCAGAAGCCGTCCCTGAGGCCCCTGCAGAAGGACTCCACGAGGGGTTGGTTCGGGTGCAAGCCGAGAAGCTGCTCGAGGAGTGGGATGTTGAGCGGGGTGGAGACGCGAAAGAGGCTAGGGGGAGTGTGGACGAGAGCTTCGTTCTGGAATGCTCCGAGCGGAGCGCAAGGGAGTGGGGGATCAGTCTCGGTGCCTAGGGCCGTTGTGCGGTGGAAATTTTGTTTCCCTTGGATCCTTTGGAAATGACGTTATTCAAAAGAAACCCAAGTGTTCAGAGTTAGTTCCACAGAATTGCCTTTTCAGGAATTTGGTGTTGAATGACGAATTAGGAAATTCGCTTAGTCAGCAAGGTTCAGTACAGATGTGACGGCTTGTGCAGCAGGCGTGACAACGGCGTCAGTTAGATACTCAAAGGCTTCGTATGCAGTCCTCAGTAGGCTTAAGAACTGCAACAAACGGAGTAAGAGGCGTAAGAAATTTATAGTGACTACCTGAAAGTACAAGGGGAATCCGGGGTTTATACAAAAATCTGGGCTCTTTATATACAGTTGGTCCTGAGTCACTTTTGAACTGAGTCAAGGGGCACAAGTCAGGGTGACTCGGGCCGGGTGACTCAGTTGTGACTCGTCCTGACTGGGTATGACTCACACTTTCTGACTCATCCTGACTCAGCACCCTTTTTCCTAAGAAAAATCATTGACCATCGGGTTCATTGTTGCACGCACTTCATGGTAAACATTTTTCATGTGTGACATCCGCGGCGAACAGAATAAACTGACTGTCCCCAGTCACACAGTGCGGGCAACAAGGAACTGGATTCTGGTATCAAGGAAAGTGGGGCGTATGTGTCCAAGTCACCAGAGCTTCAGGAAGGGAGTAAGGTATCGTAAGCAGTTGTCAATAGCATGGGTAGCAAGGGAAGATAGTACGAAGGGAAGGACTGTAGGAGAACAAGGTAAATGTACGCATTATTTCGAAGCAGGGAACATCTCGGGGCCACGAGTGAACAGGGACGTCAGTTTATGCACCGACCTTCGGAACTTAATACCCATGGTTGAGGGGTAGAACCATTCCGCGGATATCTTCAGCCAGGTCTCCTGCTGGGTGTGGTCGTTCTGGCACATGACATAGACCCATTCCGCTGGATCGTCCCGGCGCGTGAACTTCATCTGATAGCGGCGTTCCACCCGCCCAGTCAGCTGCCACATCCCCCTGCATCATGCCATAGCACTCGATCTGCTCGCCCACCTGCAGGCAGCGGCGGAGAGGGGGCTGGATCTCGAAGACGTTCTCTGTCTTGCTCTGCCAAATGAACTCGGGCAGTGCAACAGGGACCGCTGATGGGTTTGCCGCAATATGGGCAGAGACGGTCTGGTCGCGCCACCTCCATTGTTGAAAACTCTCCAACTTCAGTGCTATCAGATCGCGAGCACTTATGCCCTTTGGTGGGAACATATAGGTGTAGGTGACAGTCTCGGGATGATAGGCGATCGAAAGGGTGCGTGGGGGCCTTGGTGGAACCTTAGCCTTAGGCTTGGACCGCCGCGGTGCATGGGAGGCATCTGTTTTGGAGCCAGGTGCGAAGCGTATCTGGCGATCCTGAGCCTCTTGCTGAGCAGCGAAGTCGCCTCCCTAGATACACTTGGCGCTGTCGAGCCTCATTCTGGTCTTCGCTAGAGTCCTGCGACCAGTGAGAGGAAGCGTCTGTTTCTGGAGAGGAGAGCGGAAGGCCAGGTGAACCCGGAGTATGCGTGGAGGCAGGCGCCAGCTGGGGTGGAATAGAGAGAGGGTTGAGACGAAGAGCCGGCGTCGAAGCCGAGGGCGGTAGAAAAGCCAACGGGCCTGGGGAATGAATTAACGTGATTCCACGGCGGGCGTGTAGTTCAGCGACTTCATACAGCGCCTGCCGACGGAAAATGAGGTCATGACGGTCATGAATAAAAGGGATTTCTGTATAACATAAGCGACCCACATCACTGCTGCATGACCTGCGAGGAACGTAGCCCATTCTTTGGGATGCTTGTATCAGCTGCGGGTCAGGTTGGTAGGTGTCCATGAAATAAAAGATGAAGTCCAAGGGATAAGCAGGCGAAAGAGAAAACTAGAAGTGAAGGGGAGGGAAAAAATCGTCATTCTTGTTCACTTTATATATGTTGTCTCTCGGCGGAGTGTAGAATAAGCTTTTTGCTTTAGTGAGTCGCTTCTGTTGATCCCTGAGCCTTCCCTTTTTGGGCTTGCCCTCGAACGTCTGGCGAACTGTTTTTAGTCATCGTCTGACTCAAGGAGTTCTTCGTCCTCTTCAGGCTCAGAATCATCATTGTCGTCTTCCATTTCATTTTCAAGCATGAATCTGTGGTTCCTGGTGATATACGGCAGTAAACGGAAGGCTGCAGTCGGGTTGCGTCGAAACGGGGTGCCATCAAGTTCTTTTAATATGTATGCACCTCCCCGGTTCTTTCTGTCGACTTCATAGGGTCCGAAATATCGATTGTCTGTCTTTTTGGTGGATCCGACTTCCATTTCAATACCAACATTTCGTACGAGCACAAGTTCTCCTCGTTTGTACTCATCTCGCTGAAGTTTCTTCAAGAATCGCCTCTCAAATTGTTGCTTGGACCGAAAGCGTGCCTTTCGCAGGGTCTCCGAAGCACGTTTTATATCGCGATCATGCTTCGATAGTTGCCGAATTCGAAGCGTTAACAGTTCCGTAGTGGACATTCCAGCGCGGAAGCCGGCTACCATGAATGTTGCCTCAGCGAGGTCAAAAGGGAGGATTGGATCTGTGCCATGCAGCAACTGATAAGGTGAGAATCCCGTTACTCGGCTAACAGTTACTCGGTCAGCTAAGAGTGCCGCCGCAAGTTTTTCGGGCCACAACTGAATTTTTCCTCCACAGGATTTAACAAGGGCTTCTCTTAGCGTGTAATGTCCTTGCTCAACAACTCCGTTGGCATGCTTGTTATAGGCTGTGATTCGGACATGAGGCACACCCATTTTCCTCATCAGTAGCCTAAAGCCGGCTTTTACTTCAGAGCCATTATCTGTGACAACCTTGCGTGGACATCCATAACGACAGTAAATGTATGTCCAGAAGAAATCTGCAAGGTCTTCAGCTGTCTTGTTTTTCAAGGCTTGGGCTTCGCAAGTTCCTGACAAGTCATCTCGTGCAGCAACAATCATCTTTAATCCCGTGGTGGATTCGGGCATCATCATTATGTCAATGTAGATGGTCTGAAACAGTGCCGTTGGTGTTGATACTGTGACTGGGATTTCCAATTTCTTGGTGCTTCGTACTTGGCAACGATGACAAGATGCGATGTGGTGCTGGATGTCGTTGTACAGCTTTGGCCAATAGAAACGTACTTTCAACATTTCCCAAGCTGCTTGGGTCCCCCTATGGCCTAGATCATCATGTGCCTGCGTCAAAATCTTCAGCCGTTTAGTCGGTTCTAATATTACTTTCAATGGTGGGCCTGTTTTATTCCGGCGAAGCATCTGTCCATCATGAATCAGGTATCGTGTAGCCTGCTGAATGAAACGTGCATGCTTCTGGGTTTTGTCAAACACTGGGGCCTCCAACGTGGTCAGGAATCGAAACACGTCTTGTAGGAATTTTTCCTGGCCCTTCCTGGTCATCAGGACCAAAGGGGGCAGCTCTGTCCTCAGGCTCGGAAGCCTTCTGTCCTGTGTATAAGGCTATTTCATCCAGCCAAGTATCGTCATCGCTTTCGATGTCTTCTCCTTCTGCTGGTTCCCTTCGAGATAGGGCATCAGGTCCTTGGAATTTAGTTGCCGGTACGTGGATTAATGCAAAATGAAACATCAGGATGCCTTGAATCCACCGGTTCACAGCAGCATCTGGCTGTAGATCAGGATTATTTAATAATCCCTGGATGTATTTTGCGTCCACCTCCACTCGCAAAACTTTTACCCCAATGATGTATAGTCGCCAATGCCGAAGTGCGCGATACAGTCCGAATAATTCCAGTTTGGGTTGGGAATAACGAGATTCGCGCTCACTCATTGGTACTGAACCATAGCGAGCAGGTCGGCGTCTTCCTTGACTGTCATTCTGTGACAGAATCATTCCAGCAGCTGTTTTGCTAGAGTCCACTGACAGGATTACAGGTTCAAGACTATTGTAATCAATTGGTCGTAATGCCGGAGCTGAAGCCACAAGGTGTTTGATCCTGGCAAATGCATTCCGCCGCCGTTCGTCCCACACAAAATCTTGATCTTTCCGGTATAATTCTGTGAGTGGACGAATAATATTTGAATAATTTTGAATCCAGATTCGAACTGTACCGCAGAGTCCTAAGAATCTGCGTACTTCTTGCGGTGTTTTTTAGGGGAGGCCAATCAAGAATGGTGGTCACCTTCTTTTATGTCTGGTGTGCGTCCTTCAGGTGAGCAGACTTGCCCAACAATTAATGCCTGTTGTTGGCAGCACTGTACTTTCAGACCCGACACAGTGGCTCCTGCGCATTTGAGCTTGTGGAGTATGCGATGCACATCCTTTGCATGTTCCCAGACAAATCGCCGGATCCCTGGATTTTCTACAAGTCGCTCCGGCTCTCCCTGATCATTTGGGTATATAGAGGCCGGTCCTTTGATGGGCAAGTCGTCAATGAATATGTTGGCGATGTGGGGAATTTCCTCCCGCAAAATGAATACCATGCATTTCTGGAATTCTGCAGGTGAGTTTGTATACCCTGTGGGCATGGACGTGATTCGCAGCAGTCCTAGTGGAGTCATGAAAGCTGTCATGTCACGGCTTTCAGGTTCCATTTTTCGTGCGTCGAATCCCCAATATAAGTCAAACACAGTATAGCATTGTCGACCTGCAAATCCTTCTACAAAATCATCCACAATGGGTAGCATTCCTGCATCTCGGATTGAGACTTTGTTCAAAGGCTGCAAGTCATGAACAATGCGCAGCTTCCCATTCTTTTTCAAGACACAGAACCATCGTGAGCGATATGATGACTGGCACATCTCATAAACTCCAGCTTCCATTTTAAGCTTCAGGACATCAATCACCTTTTGCAATATTCCAGGTGGTATCGGAATGTTCTTGTATTCCCATGGCACATGTGGGACGGTTGCAATCTTGTATGGCGAAAAATATTCATCTTTAAAGGTACCGCGTTCCGAATCCTCAAAAGCCAGTGCTTGTTGATTCAATTCCAGGACGTGTACAAACAGCTTTTCTTCTTCCTCACTCAGGAATTTGTTCTTGTTCACTTCTAGGATCCTTAGACGTTCCGAGTTTAGCCGTGTGGTCGGCCGGAAGGGAGGCGGTTGAACTGGTAACTCTGGCAACGTCTTTAATGGGTCCTCCGGGATGTGTCGCTTCACTTCGTATTCAGGCGAAAAGGTGGTGGAAACCGGGCGTATCTTTTTATCAACCCGTTTATACATGGTGAAGGCCTGGCGTGCACTTTCGTTGTTGTGTGGGGTCTCCACTGGCCAAAGTGTAGACTCATCCTCATCTTCCAATTCTATCTGGTCAATTTCTCCTTCCCACCTTTCATCACCAACTCGTTGGTACATGGTGAAGGATTGGTACTCGGTGCCGGCTGCATCGTGTAATTCCACTGGATAGAATACGAATTCATCGTCCTCCTCCAATTCCGCCCAGTCTCGCTGAAGCTGTGCTGGGTCTTGAGCAAAATTAGTTCGGTATGTTAGCATTTCTTCCGGCTCGGGGCTAGTGTACGAATAGCAGGCCAAATGATTCTCAAATTCATCCGTCTCGAGCTGCTCTTCTTTTGATCCCCAGGCAAGACGTGGAGCATTTCCTTTTTCGGGATGCTTCTCAGTCTGGGGGCAATTGCATTCTGACCTGCCAGGGGCCAAGGCTGCAGATTCTGTCTGTGAGTGTGATTTCTCAATTCTTCGTGCAATAGAGGCCAGTATAATTGTTATTGCATAGTAGAATACAACAACAATGTACTGATTAGACAGGGTGTTGTTACAGGTGAGGCGCCGCGCTAGGAACTGAATGAGCATTTCGTAAGGGTCATAATTCCCCGGAAGGGGACTAGCTAGTAGTACAACCGCCTTCGTCAGGGAGACGGCGGTCAGGCGCTGCGCGTTAGTCAGACGAGTCGAGACAGAGACTGAAGGGAAGAAAAATGGGGCCCAGGCCGATGCCCAGCCCCAGTGTGCTAATCGGGCGGGTCCTTTGACAGAGCTTTAATATGTGCGCGGCGAACAGAAATTTTTCTAGCGTACCGTGCCTAGAAGGTGGAGGGGAGGCTGCTTGCAACTGCGTGTGTGCAAGTAGCGCGCGCGCAGCCGGCTCGGCGTCGCTGATCGATATGGTGAAAGTATCGGGTCCCGCTCCGTCAAGGTCCTGACAGTGGACATGATGCCCAGCACCGGTCTCGGGTGCACGCTGATCGCAGCTGGGCGGGCGTGGCAATGCACCCACACCGTCAGTCTCGGGGTCCATGCTGCCATCTCGAGTGCCGGGAGGGTACTGAAGTCCTCCCGTGGAGTCAGAGCTACTGTCCAAGTCGGTATCGATGTTAAAATTGCGCAGGTAAATATCGCGCAGGGTTGCTTGTCCAAGCAAGTCCCAGTAGTTCCACTCGTTTGCCGGGTAATTGTTGTCGAGGTAAGCAGCGTAAAGGAACGAAGTGACCGCATAGTCCGTGCGGATTCGGACCGACAGGATCTCGTAGAGAAGGTCGGCGAGCTGAACACGATCGTGGCGGTGAAGGATATGCCAGAGGACCTGGAGTTTGGCGGTTTCCAAAGGGAAGAGAAATGGGTGGCGAATGAGCTTGGAGGGGAATGATGCCTGACGTTTACGAAAAAAATCAGCACAGGCCTGAATTAAATGTCCCGACTTGTGTCGCACCTTCGTAATGCCATACCGATGCCACACCATGTCCTCGATGCGCCGCGCCGCTTCAAGCACTGCCAGCCGGACTCCTGCTGCTATGCTAATGAGCCGCTCGTCGGCGTAGCCTGCTGCTTTAGAAGCCTCGCGTTTGAGTACCGTGCGTCGCAGGAGGTCGCCATAAAACTTACGGTGCTTCTTCCTCATTCCTCTTTGATTCAGTCCACCTTCCTCCCCATCCGGATGCTTGCGCTTGCCTGTGATGGGTGTCTCATTGAACCGAGGCCCGCTCTCCCCATCGTCTATGTCCCCGTCTGCATCCCTGTCGGCCTCGCTGGCGCCGTGGGACGACGGTAATATGTCTGCGGGCACGGGCGAAGCGGTCGAGCGTACCGCCGACACGGGCAGAGGGTCGTCGAGGTTCAAAGGGGGCACGAGGTATGCTAGAGCATCCTCCAAGGAAGGTGACGCGGACGACGACACAGGGGGCGAGTCAGACGCGATCGAATCGATGAGGAAGGGGGTGTACGAGTGCTGAAAATCTGCGAAGCCCTGCCCCGCCATTGCTGTGTAGTCCAAGAGCAAGTTCAGGGGCCCATGAAGCGCGCGAAGCGCCATGTGCGCGGGCTCGGACCCCATCTCGTCCTCAAATCGTATGTGGTCCCGCTGGTGGGCAGCTCCCGCGAAGGTCCAGTAGTCGAGCAGGTCGTGGAGGTCAGCGTTCCGGTTGTCATAAAACTCGTAGCGCGACGTGCGACTGAAATTGCTTGAGGCCGACGACGCGGAGTCATCGCGCGTCGATGTGGTGGCACCCGGGGAGGAAGCTGGGGGAGATAGACCCGACGCCCATTCGGAGCCAGCCGGGCTCCAATCCGCGGACGAAACATCCCCGAGATGTTCTGCATATATCCCGGCCCCGTCATCAGAAGACGAAAGGTCGGAATGGTTGGGAGAAGGCGGAGAGCTGGACCACAAGTCACGGGTGATGACAGGCCCACGCGGGCTGAAGGTGGGCGCGGCAACGCGGGCAGCGTGGGAACGAGGAAAGGGTGAGTCGATGCCGGGGGCGAACCGTGGCGACGCTATCGTGCTTGCCTTCGGGCTCAGGCGTTGTCTGGCGGGAGAATGGTATCGGGGGCAGCCATAGTCGAGGGAAGGGAGACGCGGGCCGTACACGTGGCGCCCGGCGAATCGGGGCGGATCGGAACGGAGATGGCAGCCGGCGCTTGTTCGAAGGCTATGATGGACGCTTGTCCTGGCACCGCATGGTGTTCTGCCAGCTCATCCTCTCTCCTCTCGACAATCCCGTCTCCAACCATCGTCGCCTCGAACGCTCGACGCGACATTTGCGCCGAGTTAGCAAGAGACCCGTTCACCCTCTCGTACGCCTCCTCTAGCTTCCTACCGGCCTCTTCCAGCTCGTCCCTCTTCAACGCCTCGTCCTTTCTATGGTCCCTTCCTTCGTCGTACTCAATTGTGAATTCTTCAAAGGCTTGACGGGCTTCTCGTGCCGCATTTACCAGGGATCGAAACGACACTTCCTCGGGCGGCAGCCGCATCCACTCACTCATAGTGGGCGATAGTGCGACGTCAAGGACACGTTGTGTCGGGGTACGATTGTCGTTTCCTTTTAAAAGGCAGGCCGTTAATCTCATCGTCATGAAAATACCTAGGTATCGCGTACCTAGATCAGTCGCGTATCCCACCTGGGTCAGACTGTTATGCAGCTCCGAGTTTCGGCTGGCAGTAGGGTGCGTGACTTCGCCATTCGCCGGGTCCATCAGCGGGCAGTCCAGCGTTGACTTATGCTGGGCTTCAAAACAGATTCCGCACAGGCCCATGTCCACCTGGTCGTCATCGCTCAAGCCAGCTGATTCCAGCCCGGGCATACTGTCCTGGTCGGAGTCCGAGTCGTACAGGCTCCCGAAGGAGGCGTGCATGGGGCGGGGTGTGGCGAACTCATCGCCCCTGTCCTGCTGCATGTTTCGGGCGAGCGGGCTGTCTTCGGTCGGCAGGCTGGCTTCAACGCGCGCACGAATCGCGCTGGCAAGCGCTGCCATGTCCTGGCGAAGTTTCCTCCTCCGTCGGCATGCGTCCGCGCGTGCGAGGAACGGGTTCCACACGTTCTGCGATGCCAGTGGGGAGTTGGAAGACGAAGGCGTTGTTGAGGCGGCTGGGGTCGATGGTGGTTTCGGCGAGCCCCACCACCATGGCTGCCGGTGCGGAATCGCGGTCAAGGGTCTGTTGAGGGTAAGTTTTCCGCCGCCCGGACGAAAAATAGATGCTTACTGATTCCAGGCGCGCGCGCTCAGTGAGCGGTAGCATGGGGGGGGCGGTAGCCGTGGCGTGGACGGGAAACCCAAGAGGCTCAGCGCCAGGCGGAAGCAAAGGTGTGAAACCTCGCATGGCCTCCTGAAGGCGCTCATTAGTCGGATAACAGAGTTCCAAGTTCCAGGTAGCTTGGGGGTCTTCAGGCGTCGTCAAATGGAACGTGAATTCATGGCAGGAAAGTGTGAAAGGTAGCCCCGTTTCTCGATCGATGAAGACACGGAGGGCGTTTCCCGACGAGCTGCGATGAAGAACCTGGCCGTTAGGTAGCACAACGCTGCCATAGTATTCCGCCTGCGGGGCGGCGGAGAATGTCGGGTCAACGTCGATCGGCTGGTGTTCGGCGTATCTCTTCCACGAGCGCACCACGGCGTCCTCGACTGTCGCGACGGGACCGCTCTGGTTGAGCGAGACAATGGGCAGCGGCGGCCGGCTGAAATGGTTGCGTGAAAGGTACTGAATCTCTTCAAGTGGTCCGATGATGGGCTGACCATCGGGCGTGAGCATAGCGTCAAGGAGTAGGCTGTCGCCGGCTA
This sequence comes from Mycena venus, assembly GCA_014462655.1. Taxonomy (NCBI): domain Eukaryota; kingdom Fungi; phylum Basidiomycota; class Agaricomycetes; order Agaricales; family Mycenaceae; genus Glaucomycena; species Glaucomycena venus. The sequence continues at coordinate 6,394,836 of JACAZI010000005.1, read as the reverse complement.
AAGGCAGGGTCGGGGGGCATTGAGGGCGCGAAACTAGAGGGCGCTGGTACGCTCTCCTTTTTTATTTCTGGTATTTATAGCGCCCTGACATTGACTCCCCTCGGATTCGCGGTCGCGCCAGCTCGCAACGAAGGCCCCAACCAGAGCCACGAGCCCTGCTGCCACCTGAATGGGCGGCACTCGTTTTTCCTTTTGCTGGCTGATCGCCGCGTCGTGGGTCGACCTTCCTTTGACTTGTTTCTCGCTAATTCGCTGTTCCGGCTCCAGGCTTTCTTCTCCTGACTCGAGGCGCGACGGTCTCTCGCCTTCTTGGCTGTTTATGGTTCCCGTCAAGCCTTGTATCTGTCGGCGGAGGGTCTTTTTTTTTGCTTCGATCGGTGCGTCAGCATTTCGAAGAAAAGTAAAAGATTGATATTGATTAATTGGGTCCAGCTGAGAACCAATCGGCGGCCCGTCGTAGGGTACGGCGAGGAGTTGAAAGCGGGGTTGCCAAGTCACTCTGTCTTTAAAAATTAGGTATGTACCTTCTGCTCGTTCGTCAATACTTACTAAATTCCCTCGCTGCCATGGTCGCCCCAGCAGCAAGGCAAATGGAGCTTTCTGGGAGACCCAAAGGTCCGTGGTGGTAACGGCTTCTCCGCAGGTAAATTCCACATTGCGGATCCATCCCTGCAGCTGACCCCTTCCTCCATTAGCATCGTTCATGTTCGTGACCCGCGACATATCTACGGCACGCTGGATTTTCAGGGCCGCTACATCGGCACGAACGACATCCAGCTGGGATCCCGTATCAATAATGGCACATACCTCATTACCGCTTGTTTTCATTTCTATTTTAATCAAAACTCCGTCGCTCCGTGGCCAGCCCATGTTAGCAACTACTGGATGGCTCTGCGTGCTTCCCAGCAGAACCGCACGCACATTTTTGACTTTGATGAGGTCTTGAAACTCCGTCCGCAAATCTTTCGAAGCCACCATTGCTTCTCGCAATGTCATGCGGACTTCGGTATCAAGAATGCGATCCATTACGCTTTTCATGTCCACCGTTCCAGACAATTCTGATTGTCGACCTGTGGTTCTCGTAGGCGTATTTTCGTCCTCTTTTCTTTCTCCCGGCCGTATGACTCCTTTATGACTCTTATCATGGTCTCTGATGTTGGCCATGTCGACGTCTTCTGTCCCATTTCGGGGACGCCGTGCCTCGATCGGCCGTATTTCTGGGCCCAAGGGCCGTGTTTTGGGCGTCGGCGGGCGAGAGTAGGGTCTGGTCATTCTGCCTCCTTCACTATTGAGCGGGCCGACTCCCGGCGGCATGGTAGGGGGCTCGGGGGACACAGTTGTAGGCTGAAGGGACGACTTGGGTAAGGGTGCTGCCGCCGCCGGTGGAGGTGGACTTATTGTTTCCAGTTTCACGCGCTCCGAACGTGTCATTGTTTTATGCGGTGAATCCTGTAGTAGGTCTCGTACCTCCCCAGGCTTACTCCCTTTCTTTTGGCGGTGGGTATACACCGTCAAATACGACCCTGCGGGCTTTACGGGTACTAGGTTCTGTTCGTTCGGCTGGCAGTACCTGTGGGGCCCTGTCAGCAGGCTGGGGGGGCGTCAAGTATATGTTGTGAATGCCTTGATCCTCATTTCCTTCCGAGTCTCCTTCTGTTTCATAATCGGTAAACTCTTCTTCGCTACTGGAAACCTCTTCTATATGAGCCCGGCAGGACTCCCTCTGATAGAAACTCTGGACTGCCGGCCATCGGTTGGCGGCAGCATCCAGGAAACCCAGCATTACCCGTGGCGCATTTTCACGGGCCATTCGCTCAGCTGCATCAGCCAAGGACTCCCGCGCCTGTTTCCAAATGCGGTCACCATTTTTCATTACTATCTTGCGGGTCTCATCGTGGTAGCGGACAATTCCTTGAGCAACGAGGTCTGCTATTGGCTGGCAGTCGGACATGCGGTGGCCTTCCTTGTTGCATCCAAAACACCTCAATGCTCCAGAATCGGCTCCTCCAGCCGGGGGCCTGCTTCCTAGCGGAGTATTGTTTGGGTAGGTTGCAGGACTAAAACTTGTACTGGTGTTTTCATTCCTCGTGGTCATACGACTGGTAGGCCGGACACGCGAAGGTTCCCCAATTGGTGGCCTAACACATTTTTCCACCACTCCACGCTGATCCATAACCATGACTTTGTAAAAGATTGGAGCATAGTCGGGGTCATCCAACTTCATTTTACTCAACTTACTGATTAGTTTGGCGATTTCTTCCTCGTTTCCTTGGTATTTCTGAGTCTCGCTTCCTGTTGCGCTCTTCTTCAAACTGGCTTTCTTCCTCTTTTCCTGCCTCTTCCTCTTGGCTTGGCTCTTTTTCCTTCGCCGATATTCCTCATAATCAGACTCACTGTCGCTACTTTCTGATTCACTGTTCGAATCCTCTCCCGAATAATCCTCATCTCGATCTTCCCCAAGTTCTGCAGCATGAACCATCAGCGATTCATACTTGTTACGTCGGAAATACCATTCAGCTGCTTCATTTATTTCTCTGACCGAATACTGCTCATGGTCCGAGCGGTACCGATTATCCTGTAGTATTCGATTCTCCAGGATTTGTCGCAGAGGTTTATGGACTCCGATTAGGAAGTACGCATTGTAATCTTCGCGGCTGAGGTGGCCTTTGGTGAGGGGTCCTCCTGCGATTTTGTTGTACTTCACAAAATATTCCCGCCACTGGGTTAGGTTGTGGCAGGGCTGCAAACGTTTCTTGGCAGCATAGCGCTCCACATCTGCAGGTTTGTACTTCTGGAAAACACGATCTGCATCGAATGCTTTAAGCATCTCTTTCCGGAGGTGCTTCCATCGCTGGGTTTCATACCCTTCCAGAGTTCGGATGACACTCTGGGCATCAATAGAGCAGTATTTCAGGATCTGCTCACATTTTTCCCGTTCGTCAGTAACCCTGCACTTGCGCAAGAGGCGTTCATAGTGGTCTATGAAAACCTGTATCTCGGTATACTTGCCTGAAAAGGTCTTTGGGGCATCCTTAGATCCTTGAACAGGCATCTCGGCTGGTGGTCGCGGAATATTATGGATGGAATATGGTGGGATAGCCCCTGTCATGCGGGGAATAGGGGATGGTGAGGAGGAGCTGATGGATGATTCCGAGGAAGGACCTGAACCTCCTTCAGGGTACCCTGCCACATGCCGAGCGTGCACCTTATGGTGCCCTCTGGCCCTTGGTATAGTCTTTTCCTTAGGGGCTGGTCGGATTGGCTCCGCCTGATGCTCTTCTGGGTCGAAAGGGCCAACAGGCGCCCCATACTTGGCTTCAAATTCAAGGCGGTCCTGGATGGTATCAAAAGAGTTTTCATAGTTAAGTCGTTCATCGTGATCCTGGAATACGTGGATTGGCGGCATTGTAGAATTGGTGCGTCTCGGAATACAGTATGCAGCTGTTTAATAGCTGAATAGGTTTCAGTATGGGCTTAGTATGGTTTGTTCAGTAGGCAAGGCAGCTGAGAGCAGTCGCGGTTCGGTTCGGAAAAATTCGAGATTAAGCAATATAGGATGGTGGAACCTTATTTCCCCCTCGCGGTGGGCTCCAATGATGTGCGGTGGAAATTTTGTTTCCCTTGGATCCTTTGGAAATGACGTTATTCAAAAGAAACCCAAGTGTTCAGAGTTAGTTCCACAGAATTGCCTTTTCAGGAATTTGGTGTTGAATGACGAATTAGGAAATTCGCTTAGTCAGCAAGGTTCAGTACAGATGTGACGGCTTGTGCAGCAGGCGTGACAACGGCGTCAGTTAGATACTCAAAGGCTTCGTATGCAGTCCTCAGTAGGCTTAAGAACTGCAACAAACGGAGTAAGAGGCGTAAGAAATTTATAGTGACTACCTGAAAGTACAAGGGGAATCCGGGGTTTATACAAAAATCTGGGCTCTTTATATACAGTTGGTCCTGAGTCACTTTTGAACTGAGTCAAGGGGCACAAGTCAGGGTGACTCGGGCCGGGTGACTCAGTTGTGACTCGTCCTGACTGGGTATGACTCACACTTTCTGACTCATCCTGACTCAGCACCCTTTTTCCTAAGAAAAATCATTGACCATCGGGTTCATTGTTGCACGCACTTCATGGTAAACATTTTTCATGTGTGACACCGTGGGGCTGATCCTCCTCACTCCATCTGACCAGACGAACGAACGCAGGTAACGCGGCTGTGGAGGAGTGACCAAGACGAGCGCGTTACTTGGAGCAGTCAGTGTCGCGGTGACTGCCTTTGCAGCTGGCGCAAATGTGGAGGTTCTTGCACGTGGACGCGTCACGTTTGCACCGGTTGGCGTTCCACAGGCGACAGGGCTCTCTGGATTTGTCGTCAGACCCACGAGTGGTATGCTTTGAAGAGCCTCTTCCACCTCCTGCTCCGTTGGCTTTATTAACCTTCGACCTCCCGTTGCTGTCGCCGCTGGAACCCATCGCGAAACTACCGAGGGAGTTGAGGTGCATGGTCTCGAGCTCGGTGAACTGGAAGGGTTGGTCGAGGGCGACATCAGCTCGTCTACTGGCGAGGAGACGCGCTGCCTTCTTGAAGCCGATGACCTGTCGGTGTTGTGATTCGTGGATGGAGGCGAACTTGGCGAGGATGTATACGCCCCCAGGCGTGGTACTGTTCACTGAGATGGGGGAACACAGTGAGGCTGGCTTGGACGGTACGCATCCAAGCGAGAGTCCACTCGGCCTGAGTGCCAACAGTTCGGGTGACTTTGGCGGTAGAATTGAAGGTGAGCTCGACGTCGCCGATGGTTTCGGTATGAGCAGTTCCGGGGGTGACACTGTACATGGCGGAGAGAACGGCATCCAGGTCGACGGCTTTGTTAGTGAGGAGGCGGAGCCATTGTGACTCAGGGAACTCCACTCTGGTCCTGGCCAAGAGAGACCGGAGGGAGCGCTTGGGGTCGACTCCATAGACACCCAGGAGCCTGACGGTCTCGGTGAGGTCTGCTCTGAGGGGAGTGGCTCCGACTGCGGCCTCGGTTTTGACCCAGGGAAGCTCATCTTCCTCAAAGATATGCCGGCGCTTGGTGGGGTGCTCGTCGGCACTGTCGGCGTCGTCCTCGTCGTCCTCGTCCTCGACGTCGTCGACTGGCCTGGTGCCTGGGGCACAAACACTCCCTGAAGCCCCGGCTCCGGCACCGGGTTGGTTGCCTCGATCAAGCATTCGACCTCTCTTGCCAGCTTTCTTCTGGTCCCGAGCCCATTGATCGCACATGTCCAGGTACAGGTCCATGAAGGACTCGATCTGAGACTCTGTGTAGGGTACGGCGCTGACGCCGTCCTCGCCTGGCGGAGGAGGGGCCGAGAAGATCTCGTGGAGTGAGAGGAAGGCGGCAACTCGAGAGGAAGAACCATCCTTATAAAAGCTTTTTTCATTGGAAAATATAAGGTTTAGGTTTTAGGTTGAGGTTATGAACAGGTGGCAGGTTTAGCATGAAGGACGAGCATTTTTGACAGGTTTTATGAGCAGGTCTGAGGTTGTGAATGACAAGTCACATGACTGAAAATTGAGGTTGAGGACGAAGGTTGAGGTTGAGGACGAGACTTCAGCTACAGGTGCTGAGGTTGAGTGCTGAAGTAAGCCATGAGAAAGTTACCCTTTTCTGGACTATTTACAGCTATTTGTAGAGCACTGGCTTTTTTCCTTTTTTGGCAAGTCTTGATAATTTCACTATTTTCTCTCTACAAACTGCATTTCTAATCAGATCTATATGAAACTAAGACCAATCAATTCATATTGCAGTGTTTCATGCATTTTAGCTGTAACATCATAGAGAAGCTGGCTGATAAATACCAAGCTCAGTAGCATAGGAGCAGGACAGAAGGCCAGTTGAGAGACTGGTGATGGCTCAGAGGCAAGGAGAATACCAAAGCAATGTTTATAATCAAGGTGAAGTATAAGACACTATTAAGGGGCTTCAATACCAAGTAACTCATTGTACTACTAAATATAGGAAGAAGTCTGTAGGTAACCAGACATGTGATGGGATCATATAGAACAAAATGAAAGCATGGAGACAGTCACCATGAGGGTAGATAATTCCTTCATTGCATGATAAACCACAGAGAGTGGATAGGCTGGCAAGTGCTGATAGATACCATGTAAGGAATCACTCACATATCTTGTGGACAAATACTATATGGTAGCTACTGAATTTTTGTTTCTTTTGAATAGTTTCTGTATGTGTTAAATCCCGAGTCAAGGACAAGACCTAGGTGACCGACCGGACTGGACCGGATGAATGATGACTGGACGAGTCGGCTGTAGACGCAATCACCACCGGATGAAATAGGGTGAATGTACTACCTTGACCAGATATGGCCAGATGATCGTCCAGACAAAAAGACTCAAGAAGCCAAGTAGAGCACTAAGCACATTAATAATCAAACTGAAGTACAAGAAGTAATTACAAGGCTTATATAGTAAAGTCTGTTATTGTAGTCCTAAATATGGTAATAGAAGTACGGCTTATGTATGAACAATAAGTCGTACCCAGATGCGGTTGAGGAATAGAAGAGAAGTTCCTTTAACAAAAGGAACAAAGTTAGGAAGCCGGATAAACAGGAAATGCTCAGTAATCCTTCATAGCATAAAAACCCATTCAGAGCGGAGTTCCAGTCAATTACTGGTAGGTCCAGTAACTGGATGACCGGATCTGACCAGACAAGACCGGTTGCAGAGATGGATGATCTGGAGGATGTGCAGAGTGTGTGCACATGGATATAACAGTATGCTCTTGCCTGTAGAAGTGTCGATCAAGATGTTGCTACATAGGTGACATTACACATCAATATCAACTTCTACACTTGTTTTTTACCTTGTGCCTCAGCCTGGCCCAAATATTCATTGAGGAGCTCTGAATAGTATTTGGGCATTGGGCACTAGACCATTGGTAGTAAGTATCAATTTGTTATAACACTGACTCTCATACTGTACCAACATGTATGGGAGCAACAGTCATGGTCACAATACCTTCTATTGCATTGCCAACCTGTACCATGTCCTGGTCACGGTTGAGGCTGTTGCCTAAAAAAAATACCATGACATAACATATTTTTAAAAGTCAATAAGAAATCCCAAAAAATTGAAAGAAAATCATCTGAATACCACAGATGGTGAAGTTCCATTAGTTCAATGCTTTGAAGATCTGAGTAACTGAGTCCATCGTTTGAGAGAGGTTGCCAAAATAGGCAACCATCACAGTCCCGCTGAGCCCATTGCCAAATTTCTCATGGTAATCAAATGTCATGGTGCCTGGGACTGTTGCTCCTATACATGTTCATACAGTATAGGACTTTCTCTTGCCTTTGCAAAGTCTTGATGTGACTCAGCTCTTTTGATATTCAGAGAGTTGGGATGCCTACACCTGGATTGGCAATTGTCCCAGTCTGTAGACATCCATAGAGTAGACCATTCTGAGAGGGTCTCACCAAAAAGTTTCAACTACCAGAGCTTGTCATGCAGGTTGTTCAACTGGTCTCACTAAGATTCCTGGAGTCTCGCACACTAGCACATGTCAGTGGCCAGTAAGACTGACTAGTAGTCAGAGAGCCAAGGATGGTTACCAGGATATAACACTGTGCCTCATTGGAAGCGTCAAGACAGAAGTAATTTGTACTCCATTGGAACTTAAAATATGGATTACAGTACAGAAGCTGGAACAGTCAAGCTTACAATCACTACAGAAAGATGAGTAGGTAACTACCTGACTTGCTTGACTGCATGAGATTGGAAGCATAAGAACCCAGAACTGAGTTCCAGAATAGAAGTATGAGAGCACAGAGTGTAGAAGTGGAGTTCAAAGGTGAAACCCAAGTCAGAACAACTTGAAAGCACATTAGCACATGAAGCAGCTTGATTACAAACTGAAGTATAAGAGAACAATATTGCTAAAGTGCTTGAAACACTGCAATATGAATTGATTGGTCTTAATTTCATATAGATCTGATTAGAAATGCAGTTTGTAGAGAGAAAATAGTGAAATTATCAAGACTTGCCAAAAAAGGAAAAAAGCCAGTGCTCTACAAATAGCTGTAAATAGTCCAGAAAAGGGTAACTTTCTCATGGCTTACTTCAGCACTCAACCTCAGCACCTGTAGCTGAAGTCTCGTCCTCAACCTCAACCTTCGTCCTCAACCTCAATTTTCAGTCATGTGACTTGTCATTCACAACCTCAGACCTGCTCATAAAACCTGTCAAAAATGCTTGTCCTTCATGCTAAACCTGCCACTCAGCTCAACCTCAGACCTCCACCTCCACACTGTACAGCACAAAACCTTGTATCTCATCCTGTAAAATACACAAAACCTCATACCTCATCCTGTAAAATGCACAAAACCTCATACCTCGTCCTGTAAAATTCACAAAACCTCATACCTTGTCCTGTAAAATACTGTTCTAAACCTCATTTCTAAACCTTATATTTTTCAGCGATAAAAAAGGTCATACATCCTTGAACCTGGCAACGACTTGCTCAGCCCGAGCTGATTGAGATTCATCTTGCATAAGGGGATCGATGGGAGACGAGCGGCAGCGAGGTGAGGAATAGCAGAAAAAAGACACGGCCTAGCGACGCAAATGAAAAGCTTAGGCCTGTGTGAGAAGCACTGATGGGAAAGAACTTCGTACCTAGTGACGCAAACGAAAACGAGTGAATCGGCAAGCGACGGCTGGACGAAGCGACACTAGGACAACGAAGTAAACTGCGCTAGAAGTGTCTCAGCACAGCGATGACGGATGCTTACAGCGACTGATCACCACGGGCGGCGACGCGCGAACGGGAGCGAACTGGTGATCATGAAAGCGGTACTAACTCCACCTCAAGGCGTTGGTCTAGGAACGCCCTCAGAAACGCCAGGGGAGGAAGTAGCGCGCGGGGAACTCACCTGGACGACGAAGTACGAGAGAAAAAGGCGCGAGCCTCCATTGTACTCGTCCAGGGAGATAAAAGGTGACCGGGTGAGACATGAACAAGGCGTAAGACGCTCTTGTTGAACTGAGACCCGAGGCGCAGAGACGGACTCAGCAAAGGGCTGGCAAAGGCACCGCCACTCAGGCAATGGGCCGATGCCCGAGTCCCACGGGTCCTCAGGCGATCGTGCTGCACGGAGCACACACTCGGGGCGCACGGTCGATTAGACTCGCGTAAAATCCTTTTAAACACAAGAAACAGTCATGTTCCATGTGTTCTCAATATGCCGACTATTGATCGGAGCTTTGACAGATTATTGCGAGCGAAGCGAGCTATCTACCCAAATGCACGTGATGGAGCTGAGGGCTGGGATATGCAGCAAACAGGAACAAAGAGGTTGAAGCGTGGCTGACAGACTCTCAGAAAAGAAAGCCTTCAAAAACGCTCAAATCTTGACGAATGAGCCTGGAACTTGATCCAAAACATTCCTCTCTCCTTGGTGCTTCGAACGGTACCAGAATTCTGAATCATGGGGACTGAGTGAAGGAAAATCGCGTTTGAATCTGAGCCTTGGGATTTGGCTGTGGCTGACATCGGGCGAGACCGGGTTGAGCTTCGCGAGCACCCCTCGCCTCAGCGGATACCTAGTATTTCCCCTTTTCACATCTGGTTTGGGTACAGACCCGCGGTTTCTTTGAGGAACCGCAGGTACATTATCGCCCCGCGGGTAACCCGTACGGGTTTGAACCCGCGGGTCGTTCGGGTACGGTATTGGCGGGTCCGGGTCCGGGTTGACCTTCGGGTACCCGCAGGTGGACCTGTGTTGAACCCTATTCCCCTGATTCGAAGGAGCCCATTGTTTACCTGGCAGTCGATATCCGAAATTTCTCTAGTACTTGATGGGAGTTCTCGCCTTTACACTCTTCTCGCTTAGACTCGATATTGCTCTATACTACTGGAACCCGGGATCAAGATAGTCCACTCTTTGTTTTCATATGTCGACAGATCTGTCCAAGGTGGCTGTGGACCCTATGTTTTCAAAATTCAAGGCTATCATGAATTCCATTTTTGGCTGAACCGGTAGGTTTAGCTACCCTGGAGAAGATGGATTTCGGCCTGATTTTTGCTACAAGTACAAACAAAAATTTGTCATTTGAAATTAGTCATTGTTGAAAATCAGAGCAACAGAGAAGCGTCAAGCAGATTTCTTGAGTCTAAGTGGTAAAGGACCTTCTGATACCATTCCCTTTTATTTTCCTGGATTTCTTGGTGAGGCGTGGAATTTATTATTTCTCAAAATGTTGCTCAATTGATGTGTCATTTTTGTTTAGTGTCCAAGCAGCGTATCAATTGCCATGTCTACGAGATCACGAGGGAGATCACTTCATCTCTATTGAACTGCCGTCTCCTTGCCGCAAGATCAGTGCGCAGTTAAGCCTACAAGAGTTTTTCTCGAGACCATTGTGTTGGGAGTAGGAACATGTCATACATTCCGAGTCATGAATTATTGTTGTACTTTCAAAGCAAAAATAGGCCCCCCATCTTTTATGAGTATTTTTTGAGTATTTTCACAGTCCTTCGCCAAATACATACAAACCAGCAACGGCAGATTTCGGAGGATCAGGGTCTTGCCGGGCGCCGCGACACCATTCAATTGATCCAGGCCAGCAACATGGACCAGAGGTCCGAGGATGAGTTATGCCCAGCCCCACTCATAGGCTATGAGACTCTTTTTGGTTGTAAAACTGATAAGAAATGGGGCTCCCCCACTTTTCACTCCACTAACCTAGAGTCAAAGTCCGACTTGATGCCGAACCACGGTAATATTGACTGCAGCCCAGACCCCGGTTCAGCCTCCTGCCTCGAAGAGGCCTAATCCCAGTCATAATAATGAACCTAAATTATTCTTCCTGAATGGACCTGCAGGCACTGGAAAAACCCATATATATAACACTCTGTGCTATGCATTGTGAGCAGAAGGCCTCATCGTACTTTGTGTAAACTTTTGCAGCTCTATATGAGCTTCTTGGAAATTTCTGCATCTTGCGTAATTCTGCTCACAAAGCCAGTGCCCCTGATACCTGACTCCCTTCTGCTCATACTGTTCGCCATACCTTCATGTTTCTCTCGGTCTCCCAGCGCACCCCACAGAGTATTCTCGACCAGAATGCCTCGCGTTTCCACCCAAAGTGCCAATGAGCCAATCTACTTCGACTCCCCCAGCGGCCCTCGGATCATGGTTCAAGAAGAACCACGCACAAAAAACCGAACTCTGGGTCGGCTACTTCAAAAAACACACAGGGAAACAGGCACTCTCCTGGCCTCTCGCCGTCGATGAGGCGCTCTGCTGGGGCTGGATCGACGGCGTCAAGAAGAGCGTCGATGCCGACCGCACGATGCAGCGCTTCACGCCGCGCAAGGCCAAGAGCCACTGGAGCAAGGTCAATGTCGCGAAAGTCGCGGTCCTCGAGGCGGCGGGACGGATGCAGGAGCCTGGGCGCGTGGCGTTTGCGCGCCGCACCGAGGAGAACACCGGACAGATGAGTTTTGAGCGGGACGCTGTTCCGCTTTCGAAGGAATTTGCTGCCAGGCTGGCTGAGGTCTCTGCCGCAGCGGAGTGGCATGCAAAGCAGCCCCCTTGGATACCGGCGTACAGCTGAGGACTGGGTGATGAGTGCTAAGCAGGAGGCGACGCGTGAAAGACGGCTTGGTGTGCTTATCGAGTCCGCCGAGCAGGGGCTACGCGTACCGCCTCTGCGCCGCTAGTCGCTGCCGAAAAGCTCGTCTTACTATGGCATGTACACTCACCATGATTGTTTCGGCGTTGTCTGACGTTTATGCAGAGATAAGCCGACTGGATGACAATGTGGGCGTGCTCTTGGGCCAAGTAACGACGATATCCGTCTGCCTATCAAGCGCGAAATAGGCGCGCGGCCAAAGGCACTTGCGGCCAGCATCGTTACCTCCGTTATACCTAGCAGTGTCTACGGTGTCAGTGAACACATAGATACATTTATGGCTAATATAATACAATTCTATGTAAAAACACACTCCGAATCCTCTAAATCTCAGAGCTTGCAAACGTTGTAGTCTTCAGGGTTCAGTATCGCAAAGATACGCTCGGCTAGCTTGAACGGCTGTTCTTGAACCACCTGTAATGATTTCTGAGCGACAAAATATGAAATTTGACGTTGTCGACAAACCAGATGCCCAGCGCCAGGGATACGTGTTATGGAAGCCATTCTTCGGCCGCACCTTAGATCAATGAGGGCTTGCTGGGATTCAGCGCTAAACATCCGTTGTTATTGATAAACTGAGGATATAAATGGTTTTAGACCCACGCAAAATCATTCTTCGCTCCGAAAATGCAATGGACCGGGAGAACACCACAGAGTTCGGTGATACGGTCGGTGCTATCGAGGGCATACGATATGACTTCTTTTTGCTGTGTCCAACACGGCGTAACACCGTTGGAAGTATCGGGATAGGTTGCTGTTGGAAGGTCGCGAAGCGCAAATTCCTTGGGAGGCAGTTCTTTGAGAACAGCGGAAGTGAACAGAGTGGGAAGGACAGACAACGAAATGAGCGAGGACTTGTGGTTCCCAGTCCTTCCACGGAGATTGACGTGACATCCAGTGGCGGGCATCTTCGCGTGAGGGCCAAATATAGCATTGGCGCTTAATTGTCGTTTGAAGAGGAGAGTTAGGTCCGCCTTGCCTAAACCTCGCTTGAGCATCGGGGGTTATCAAGAGCGGTTCGACCAAAATAAGCATGGGAAGGTTCTTTAAATCCATCCCCTTTGTTGCCGAAATTCTAGACACCAGGCAGTCAGTCAAAAATAACAGAATAAATTCGCGGGCTTGATACATCACGCTAGTCGAGTCTGAATACCCAACGGAAATGATTGCATCGACGTTCACAAGGCCGCTATTCATGAACCTGGATATTGCTCTTGCAAACCAATGCGCGTCGGGCTTCGCATTCGGCGCCACGAGTGCATGCTCATTGAGGATCACAGCACGTCCGTGGTCGGGGTACTCCAGCGCCCAGGCTTCAGAAACCACGACCTTTGTCCTGCGTTTGCATACGTGCTGGATTTGAAAGAGTCTCTCGATTGAGGTTTGCCAGGTTTCGCAATCTGCGGACCAGAGCATTAGTTCGAGTCAGAAAAAGCCATGGATTTGGAGCATACGGGCTCCGATGTTAGGCAGGAAGATGAGGGCGACTCGTTGCTTTCGTTCGGGAACGTGAGCCGGGGAGTATCGTTTAGCACAGAGTTTGAGGGGGCCGTCTTCTAGCACACTGGGTAGAATAATGTCTTCCGAGAGCAGCATGTCCAAGTGGTGGTTTGCGGGCGAGATTCAAGTTGACGTTGAAGCATGGACACTGACTCGAAGAAGACGTGAGAACCAGCTCTCGGACCTCGGTTGGGCTGTTACTCGGCAGAAGCCATTTGCATTCTGAGCGCTGCGGCATTTATTGATGAAGAAAGCGAAATAAGCCCAACGGCCGAGCTGGTGATGATGTTGGAATTTGGGAAAGCTGTACAAGCTGTTGCGAGCTCACAGCTAACAGCAGTTACATTGATTTAATACTTAACAGCTTTATTCTGGGTATGTACTGGTTATACACAGCCTAGATACAGTAGGAGAGTATAAAGGTAGAGTAGCTACAGCCATGTACTCTACCGGATTGCAACGAGGTTCCCCAGTTGCAATCGTCCGGGGCTTACTTCAACAGATGGTACAATTTTGAATTTAGGGGCTTTGTGGCGGACATCACAGCCACACGATTTGCTCTTTGTTCGGACTCAGCTCTTGTTCAACTCGCGAACAGCGTATACTTTGTTCGATGGTTGCTGGTCCCGTTAGCCCAGAGGATGTGTCCACCAAAACTTCCCACCGTCCTCGCAAAAGGAGCAGGAAATCCAAGTCCAATTCGGACGCCGTTCTGCCTACCTCCGCACATATCTTCAGCCTTCCTTTCGAGCTCATCGCAGAGATCTTGATGTATACGGCGTCCCCGAAGGATGTTCTTGCAGTTGCGCGATGCAGCAAATATCTGTGCACCACCTTGCTTCGAGAGGAGTCAGGTTTCATTTGGCGCTCCGTGCGGAACTGCTTGCCGGCGCCCTTACCGGATCCACAGGCGATTCATCTCTCCGAATCTGCATTTGCGGCCTTGGTATTCGATGGTGGTAATTGTGACGTGAGTCTCGGCCGGTCCCAGGTCCATACCTCGAAATTGACGCATCTCAGTCGTGCGGACGAATGACCCAAAATATGTATGCCTCTTGGTCGTTGAGGGTGCGGTTCTGCAGTCGTCCCGAATGCAGAGAGACATGGGCGAAGAACAACACGTACAAGATAACGAATTGGGATATTCTTGCCCGGCCAATCCGCAAAGCATTGACCTGGATTCCTCTCGCCGAGTCCCCTGCCTGCTTCTCGACAAGAGAAGATCCGTTGAATACGTGGCCAGAAGCGCCCAAAATCTATCGGAAGTCAGCCATGGATGCAGCAGTCGCCGAATACCGTGCAGAAAACTCCACAGTTGTTGACGCCCGCCACGCCACCGACATCGCGCGCGCCCCGCTCATAATGTCCTTCTATGTTGCCCTGTACAACTGGAAGCATAAACGGCAGCAGCTCGAGCGGCTGGTGAAGGCGGACAACGAAGTTTTGTGAGCCTTTCTTTGTTCCTTTGCAACGAAATGCTCATCGAAAATAGCGGCAAGGAGCTGGCGGAGAAGGAAGGCATGTCATAGTCGATATCTCTCTTTGTTTTCTGTCTAACCCTTCACGCCTTAGGCTACGTTTATGCAGAGCTTTTAAACGGATCCGCGACATATCAACACCTACACGCACACCGTACCAAGAATCTAGAGTTTATTACTCGAATAGGCATGTTTCCTGTCGTACCCTCTTTTCGATCTCACAGGTGTACAGATTACGACGTGGTAGCCGCCAAAATCGAGGCAGAGATGATTTCCATGCAAGAAAGGCAAGGAAGGAGAGCCACCGAAGCTACCATCAGAGCGAACCGCGCGCAAGTGGAACAACACTACGAGCGTCTCGTTTCGACGGCGCGTTCGAAGGTGCCGGCGGACCCTTTACCGTCTCTACCGGAATTCCGCACCATGCCTATACTCAACCTCCTTCAATCTCCTTCTGCCTCCGCGGCCGCACCTGCACCCAAGGGGAAACCGAAGAAGGATTCCGGTGTCACTCACGAGCTCAAGAACGAGACTCTCGTCAACCAGTTACTCACCTCGGAATTGACGCGGTGGCGCAAAAGCGCAGAAGCGGTGCTTGGGGCGACGCTGGGGATTCTAGAGTGGAAGACGGCGAAGAACAATAAGCTGCATCCCGTCGCACGCTTGACAGCCAGGTGGAATTGCGGCAAGTGCGGGAAGGTCGCGCGCGCGTATAAATGGGACGAATGTCTCGACTATCAGGGGGTATGCAAGCACGAATGCACTAAGAGCAAGAAGGCGAAGGAACCTTGGGAGGCAGATCATTTCGTCAAGGACGAGAAGGTACGTTCTTTATCTCGTTTAGCCTGGATAGTACTAAATGGCCGATGTTGGCAGGCTATTAACGCCATGACTAAGCTCGTTAAGCTTTGCGGGATCGATACCGAGGACCCGGGCTCATTCAAGGCTTTAGATGATATCGGAGCGCGGGTTCTGTGCCTTTCATGCTCCGCCGCTATCGTGATGCGCCCTTCGAGCATCGTAAGCCTGCGCGCCCTACTCGTTCTTCCTAGCTGACGCTCCGTTCACAGCCCGGACACTCTCATCGACACGAGGACATGAATATGTCCTTGCTAACCCAAGCGGAGGCCGACGCGCTTGTCGTGGCTCCTATCGAGAACGATCTCGCGAAGAGACTGATGGGTTACGACGACTTTAAAGTCAAGCGGGAGCAGAAGGCGTGGCTGTATGGATGTCGGTATTGCGAGCAGCATGTTCCACCGGTCGAGGAGAAGAAGGCCCCCGAGCTTGTGGTCACGGACGATAAGATTGTCACGGAGCAGCCTGCCGAAGCGCAGACGGAAGGCAATTCGGACGATAAGACCGGGGAGGAACAGCCGGAGGGCAAGACTAAGCCTGTCAAGAAGGAGAAGAACCAGAAAAGGCTACCGAAGAGGTTCGAGTTCAATGGGCTTCGTTCGCATCTCAAGGAAAAGTAGGTCCCTTCAAGGGTTGTGCGTCCTGTATCCCATTTAACGCGCGACTTTTTGCAGGCATTCCATTTCTCTCCCTCGCGACGAAGACTTTTACCACGTTCTTACGGGTGATTCGGTCCCTAAGACGAACTAGCTAGCTACAATCTTGACTATTGCGTAATATATACATCTTGTTTGTCTAACGAAACCTGACGGGTAGCCTATTACTCTTTTCAAACGGTTATCGCCTACCTATACGCCTGGGCACTTTGATACCCAAGTGGCCCAGAACGGTTCCCTGCGGATTCGGTTTAGTTAGCTTCGGCTTCCCACTTGCGAACATCTTATTAGATCGGGAAGTTCTTTCCGAGTTGGTATTTTTAGATTCTCTTCTTCGCGATCTCCGCGAACCTACTTTCGTCTTCTTTCGCAAGGCACCCGTATTAGTATCTCTCCAGTTGGATGTTCAAGCAGTACGGCAGTTTACAACGGAGACAGTCTCCTGCCCTCTCCTGCCACTGCCAGCCATATGCCCATCAATCACACGATGGCCTGCCTCTCCACGATGATCTACGGCTCTGACGCTCTGACGCCGCCTTTTCCAGCCTTTTCCCTCCTTTCCAGTTTCGTTTCTCCATTCATCCTTGATGCGCCGGGTCATAAGATCGAATACGACCCCACACTACACAACAAATACATGCGGGGACGCGTTTCAAGCGTGATAATTGCGCAGATCGATCAGAAATGCGGCGTTGAACATTTCGCTTTTCGTGTTCATGTCCGAAGAGAAGCTCCAGTGCCGACGCCTATAAAACCCCGCGCGGGGGCGAGCTATGACACCATCCGGACCCTCTCGCAATAATGCGTGTCTCCTGTGTCGTGCTGTTGCTGGGCCTTACCTCGTCCTCTTGGGCCGGAATCACTGTCCAAAAGCAGGGTTTGGTCGTTCCGCAGAAGTACGCATCTCGCCGTGATGCTGCCAAATTGCTTTTCACGACGAGTTACGATGCGTACAAGTGAGTTGGACGAGGCGCGTCTTTCCAATGCCAAGATACTAATATCCTGACAGAAAGTATGCCTTTGGCCACGACGATCTGTCCCCGGTCAGTAAGGGCTTCAATGACCAGCGGAGTACGCCCGTCTGCATGAGATGTGTTGTTCAGATCGTTGATTCTGTGTATAGATGGGTGGGGAGCTTCTATCGTGGATGCGATGGTATGTGTCTGTTGCTGTTCTTGAAAAGTTTCTGACGATTGTCTATCGCCAGCCCAGCATGGTCATCATGGGACTGGAGGCTGACTTCATAGAGGCGGTCAACTTCTCTGCCCATATCGATTTCAGCGCATCCAAGACGCCCGACAACGTCAGGTACTTTATTCTCAACATCCACCTGCACATAGTTTCTTAGGATTCGCAGCATCTTCGAGACGACTATCCGTTACCTCGGCGGTTTCCTGTCATCATACGAGCTCAGCAACTACAAATATCCTGTCCTCCTTCAAAAGGCGAAGGAAGTTGCCGACAAGATGGCTTATGGCTGGGTCGGAGTACGTCGTGCATTTTAGTACATATGGCACGAGCTGATTATTGCAAACTTAGAACAACACAATACCGTACGGTTTCCTCCAGTTCAGCACCAACACCCCCCAGATCGCCACAGAAAGTCCTTTCCCTAACCTTTGTTCTCTCGAGATCCTGACCAGTCCTTGCAGTCCAACATCGCGGAAGCTGGCACGCTCTCCTTGGAATGGCAGACGTTGACCAAGTATACCAAGAATGCGACCTACGCCAGGTTGGCCACTGGATCTGTCAAACACATCGCCAACCTCGTACGGGACTTGTTCGTAATTTTGAAGTCTGACTGCTGACGACTTGCCACTTCAGCCGGCTCCCTTGCCCGGTCTGGCTGCGCAGGGTATTGACCCCACCACTGGCCAATTTGTTGGCGGATACGTGAGCTGGGGAGGCGCCAGCGACTCCTACCTCGAGTACCTCATCAAATACGCTCGTCTCACCAACACCAACGAGAACATCTACATTGATACCTGGAAGGTATGTTTCCGAACGGCATCTTACTCCCTCGTGTTTAATTTTCTATGTAGACTGCCGTCGACTCTTCGATCCACACCTTGCTAAAGGTTTGTGCACTCCTTTTTTGCCCTAGGTTTCGCTCAATTGAATCTTTCACATAGAGATCCACCGTTGGGAACCACGCATACCTCGCCGATTTCGACGACGATCGCCAAATCCGCCACGTTGGGTCGCACTTGGCATGTTTCTATGCCGGAAACTGGCTCCTTGGTAAGTCCATCAGGCTCCCAGGCTCGCCAGAATTTATCCCGTCTTTCCAGGTGGAAAGCTCCTGCAGAACCAGACCATTATCAACACTGCTTTGGACCTCAACGAGGGCTGCTGGGTGTGTCCTCTTGCATTCCAAAGTCCCCTAACAGTACTTACGGATATTTCCTCTATCGTCGCTAGAACACCTACGCCAGCACTTTGTACGTGTTTCTCCGGCATATCTTCCTAACCCCGTGCTGACCGGCCACAGAACCGGTATCGGCCCTGAGGCATTTGCTTTCGAGAGCTCGGATGGGAATTTCACCGGTGGTGACCCCCCGTCGGCCGCGCAGCAGGCGAGTGAAAACTTGGTCCTTGTAGTCTAGCGGAAGCTTAACTCTTCAAAAGGCGTTCTACAACCAGCACGGATTTTACATCACCTCGTCCGTCTACATCCTGCGTCCCGAAGGTAACGTATCCCATGTCGTTTGCTATCGAGTTCACTTACCCTTTTGCTAGTGCTCGAGTCGAACTTGCAAGTTTTCTTACTTACATCTGATTAATTTCTCGTTATTTACTATTGTCCCTAATGTGTTCAGCCACGCATGGCGGTACGTCGGCTGGTTATATGTGTTTTTCTGTGCTGACGTTCTTCCAGAGTGACTGGTGATACCAAGTACCTGGACCGTGCTTCTGCCGCTATCGATGCCTTCAACAAATTCCTGCCGACCACTGTCGCTTTCGCTGCATTGAACGACGTCAACAGCGCCAACGGCGGGTTCATCGATGACATGCAGTCCTTCTGGTTCGCCGAGGTGCTCAAGTACCTGTACGTTTTTCGTGCTCTCCTCGGCGCGCACCCCGACTGACGTGACTCTCAGGTACCTCACCTTCGACGACCCCAAGCACATCAGCTTGGATGACTGTGAGTGGTCCACGGCTACTCACATCGCCGACGATTCTCATCTTTCATAGACGTCTTCAACACGGAATGCCAGCCCTTCAAGGCTCCCCCTGCGCTGAACTCGTACAAGGGGTCCGGTGGATGGTTGCCGCACAAGCCCGGGTTCACTGTCCAGAGCGGAGAGCTGCCCGCCGTCAGCCCCAACCCATTCATTATTTCTGGTGTCCCTCAGGGAACTCAGTGATTTATTAACCGGGTAACAGGACACACTCATTTAATACGGACTTTCGTTATAAAGTAGCAGTACCTGTGCGCTCCATACCTCAGTAAAAGAAATTTGCTTTGTAAACATCTAATACGACTCTTGCCTGACTCTTTTGTCGCTCAATGCTTCGGGACGCGTGCCAAAAATGTAGGTCAAGATCACGTGAGCGCGTATCGCATCAAGCGAACACAAGTCACAACAATTTCAAGGCGCAGCTCGAGACGACGATGTCGGTGGACCCATATCATGCCGTTCAGCGCGAAATATCAAGCTCTCTACAAGCTGCGGCTCAGCTTCGGGCGTCCTATGTCCGTATACGAAATATGGCTGTACGGGACGACAACGAGGAGCTTGTGTGGGCAAGAAATGAGGTAAATATGTTTCTACGCTACATTAGTGAAGTCTTGACCCACGACCTCCTCAGCTCAAAGCTACACTGGCCGCATTAGAGGCAGACCTTGAAGACCTTGATGAAAGCGTCAAGTATATGTTTCGACCGCGCCGCGTCATCTCATTATTTTGACGCGACTTTCATCCAGAATCGTTGAATCTACGGATGCACGAATGTTCGGGCTGGACGACATAGAGGTCCAAGAACGACGGCGATATGTCGTGTACGTTCGGAAAGAGATTGATGTGCGCCTCGTCTCTTTGTCTGGTGTGCGGGTCGTTAACCAGTGCATTATTATGCAAGTCCAGAACATGAGAGCCGAAGTGACGTCCTCCGCACCACGAGCGGCCTCAAGACCACATTCACCCTATCCAGAACGTGCGCCGCCCGTTGAAGACGACCAAAGCGCGTGGGCACGCGAGGAGCAGCAGGTGAGTTGGGACACCTGTGAATGAACCCCGAATTGACTGAAGTCTTCTGCGCCAAGTTAATGATTCAAGAACAAGACCGAACGATGGAGTCCATAGCTGGGACGCTGAACACCCTCGCACAACAAGCAGGGTTAATGGGGCAGGAGATTGTCGAGCATAATGAGTAGGTCCGCAGCGATTCAAAGGGAAACCGCTGACTTTTGCTCTCAAAGAATGCTGGACGATTTGGAAAGCGGTGTCGATCGGACGGACACAAAACTGAGCGACGCCATGCAGCGGATGCGCAAGTTTATCAGGCAATCCGAGGAAAAGGGAAGCGGGTGGTGTATCATTTTCCTAATTATTGTCCTCACCGTGCTTTTACTTCTCATAATCATTATGTAGCCGCTCATCGTTCATCTTCGGTTTTTCTTTGGGTTATCCTCTTAATTATGGCTATTCACTCATATTCGAGCTTGAATGTCGAAAGATCGTTGGTCTTCCTTTCATGAAATAATTGAACCAGTTATCCTCTCAGGGCTCAATGTTACATGTTGTCAGGAATACCGAGTCTTGGCTTCCTCTGAATAGGATGATTATCCTTATTTGTGCTGAGCATTCGACTTGGACTTGACTGCTGCTCCAAGCCTCAATCTTCCAGAATCTCAAAGCCCTCTGATGTCCTGGAATCGTTCCTTCACCTCCTTCCGCAGCCCGCTCGGTTTCAGATTCGTAGTTCATCATCTATCTTCTGGCGCCTCTACAGCTTCCTGAATTGGTCTAATTTCATCCATATGTGACTCTGTCTGCGGATCCTGGTACTTCGAGCGTCAGTCCAATCTCATTCCTCGCCGTGTTCGGCCCGGGTCCAGCGCGTCGCGGCGACAAGGTGGGGCACCGCCACCGTCCTCATGGCTGGCTTGAAGTATTCGTGAGGCTTATAAGTTCCCTCGCGGCGTTCGCACCTCTATGTCCGGCATCCGATTGCTGCCCACTGCTCTACCAAGGCTTTAGTTGGATAACGATCTCGTCCCAGGGTCGATTCGCGGTCTACTCCTTTCCTATTCCCCCAAATCTCCTGCTCCCGCAGAGCACCAAGCAGGACGGTGGCCACCCACCCCCAGCTTTACCTACCGATCCTGAAGGCCGGGCCGTCGATACCTCTATGTCCGAACACCCGAGTCTAACCTCTGGCTCGAGTGCTTCTCAGTCTCCGCCGGACATTATTGCCACTGTCAAGATTGAAAATGCAGAGCCGTATTCTCTGCATAGTTTGTCTGTGACAATCACTTCTCCTTCTCTCCTCCACCCCACGCTCCATCTCGAGCTCATCTTGGGCCATACCGTTATTGGGCACGCGGCCGAGGGTCTTGGGCTTGAGCTCCCAGCGCCGGCCGCCGGAGGTCTTGCAGAGGAAGTTCGCGTGCCGCAGGGCCTACGTGTCGAGCTCGCCGTAGCGCCCGCCCTCGAGGGGGATCGAGGTGGAGCGGAGCGTGGACGTGCCTCCGCGGCACAGACTGTGGATGGGGGAGAGGGGCCAGCGCAAGGTGCATCGCCAGTCCAACCACTGGCTGCCACGCTCTCAGCGCAACATCTCTCGACAGTATTGCCTTTGCCGGAACTGAATCGAAACGGCGACTCGTCGTTCACAACGATGCAGTTTGCAGACGCGCAACTTCCTGAGCCTGCAGCGGAGTCACCCAGTCAATCAGCCGAAACCCTCGTCCACAGTATCAGCCGCTCCCCGTATTCTCTTTCCTCGCTGGACCTCCGTCAAAACGACGACTTGCTATTCACAGACACAGACGCTCGTCCTTCTGAGCCTGCAGCGTCGCCTAGTCAATTAGTCGCATCCCTCGTCCAAAGTATCAGCTCGGGTCCTCTCCCGACGCCAGGGATCGGTCGACACGGATACTTGCCATCCACAGCGAAGCAGTTTGCGGACGTTCATCTTCCTGGGCCCGCTACGGAGTCACATAGTCAATCGGTCGAAACATTGGTCCAAAATGTTAGGGAATCTCCTCTTTTGAGGGAGGTACACCCGCATCTTTTCCCTGGGACGCCCCAGAGCATTGGAAGATACGAGTGCAGGGCCGTCGTGTGAGATTTTATTGCATCATTTCGATGTCGCCCTGACCCAACAACTCTAGGCCTGACGAACCCACCTCATTCACTCTTCCGCCACTCGATTTCCCTCTGGCTCCGTAAGTGTACCTCCTCTCTTGAATCATGCTCATATATTTCAGTAGGAACCTTCCGCCACCCGGTTGGACAGTCTGTAAACACCCCGAAGGCGCCCGATATTTTTTCCATGAAAAGAAGGTGCGCGCGCCTCCGTTTTGCAATACCGCCATCACTTAGCTTCTCGGTTTCAGCGCGTGTTTACCGACGCAGACCTCACGGACAGTGAAAAGCTTCAGCTTATCAACAACAGTATACGCGACATCTACGACTTTCTCCGTGCCCGTAGCATCCAATTTGGGCATAACGTCGATCTTGTTCTGAGCGATTATGCTGAAGACGAAGGATGTCAATATTACTTCGCGAACCACGGGGACCGATCTGTGTTTTGGTTGGACAAGGCCGACTCAGATTTATTTCCGGTCACGGACGAGGTGAAAGGGATGACGTCCACGTCGCATATTCGTCCGTCCTGTTCGCTTGACTGGCGAAAAGTTCTTACAGCGTTACAGGTCATGAACTCGAAGCCCAATACTGGTAAGGAGCCCAATATACGGCTATGTCATAGGGAATGCTGATCATATGCAAAGGTTACATTGTGAATATTATCCGGCGGCTATAGAGGTTACACATGAAATGGTGGACGAACTTCGCGACATTGTTCTTCATGCCTTGGGCGGTATGTTATCAACTACTATGGTTCAATTTTCTTATCGATCCGCTTCCAGACCTCGTCACTTCCCAGACATCGACCGTCAGCTATAAAATAGACGACCTCAACAATATGATCACGCTCATCGATGGTTTTAGCAGTGAGCCTTCAGTGTCCTTCTCTGCGAACTGTCGTGAATATGGCCGCAGAAAATGTTGGCAAACATGGTCAAAAAAAATTCAACGGATCCAGCAGCCTCATCGGTACGTGCCCTGTATTCTGTATTTTTTGACCTTAAGTGTACCCCACCAGGCCGATTCATGAATGTTTTTGGTGCGTAAACCTGCTGTTTTACTGCGACCGCAACTGATTGAGTACAGTTCGCAACCGTGTGTACAACTTCTACGGCGAGCCCGCTGCGCGTTTGAACATCGGTCAATCGGTATACGCGACCCGTCAGAAAAGGACGATGCTCATCAAGACGCTGAGCCCGCTGCTCTTCTATGCACCGGACCGTCACCTATCAAACTTGGGCAAAATATACCACGATGGGTTGACACGCAGTCGGGAGTGGTCGGATTTCATCGCGCGCCTCACGAAGGAATGGTCAGATATCACACTCTATGTGCGTCTTGACGGTGACTTGCTTTAAGTTAATCGCTCAGTTTTGCCAGACTACCATGCTTCTGAATGCCAACGTGGGGTTTCTTGCCATCCAGAGCGTCGACAACAACGGTGAAGCCCACTACATGCGTTCTCCAATGCAGATATCAAGCTATCTTTCAATGTTGACCAGTATCGGGAGCATCATCATCGGACTACTGCTCACAAAACAAACGCGAGATCGGGATCGCGCTCCTGCCTCGGAGGCGGCGACCTTCATCTCCAATCGCACTCACCCGACTCTTGGCCATGAAACGCTCGCAGTCCTATATTCCCTGCCATATGCGATGCTTATCTGGTCGTAAGTCCCTTGAAGCCCCATTGATCTTACATACCTGACCTGACTTAATAAGAATGGTGTCCTTCCTCGCGGCATTCTCGTTCATGTGCTTCGTAAGATCGAGCGCTCTAACGCGCGCGCTCATCACCGTGGTCTGGATCGCCGTTGCCGCGCTCATCATGTGGTGTGTCTCAAACTCGTTTGAGAACAGCGACTGGGACTGGCTGCGCGGGTTGCTGTGCTGGCGGCGTTCTGCAGCCATGGATGCTGCTGGGGACGCGGATGCTACGAACGGCGAAAATTCTGCAAACGAGGAAGGTCAGGCTAGCGGGGCGCGGGAAAGCCGCAACTGGGACTGGGTGCGTAGGTTCCGATGGTGGCGGCGTGCTACTGAGGCGGATGACCAGCCACGGGTCACGATGTTGGAATTCCAACCATGGAAAAGATGGTTGGTGTGGCTATCTAGCACTCTGCGAAAGAGGTCGCACGAGTTGGAACATGAATTGGCAGTGGTAAACCCTGTGTAGCTTCGAATGCCAGTATTTCTCTCTGTGTGTGTAAATGTAACTTGAAGAATCTATTTCACCTTTCCCCATTACGACCAAGGCCTTTCAATTTTCTCGTTCAGTGCTTCGGCGTCATCTCGACATTGAAATAGTGCTTGGGCTTGTTTGTATTGCTTCTCTGCTCATTGCGATTTTCTGCCGATTACTACATCTCTGGGATTTTATAGGATTTTATACACCGGATTAACTCAGCTCTGCACCATTTACCTATGCCGTACTTCTCAGGAATGAAGCCGACCAATCTCCGTCGTGCATGCCTGTTGCCGCATGCTGGCATTGGCTTCGACTACCTCTTCCAAAGTCTACGACGGCTGCATTCCCGCTCGCAGTCACGGTGCTCGCACACCAATGTCTAACTTTCGATGGCTGCTGGCTGTTCTGCGAAGACTCATTCTTGATAACACTTTTGTTCGCGTCTCAATCCGAGGAATTCTCGTTCTGTTTTCTGCTTTATGTCGAGCAACGAAAAAGAGACCCGACACATTGGCAGCGTCTAATTTGAAGGAAGAATCTCACAGTGCTCATGTATATTCACAGGATTCAGACAATCCAGGTGGCCGTCCATTCTCAACTAATCGCGAAAGCCAGACCGTCTATACTTCCGCGAGCTTTGTGCCAGAACACCCGTCTTCTCAGGACATTACCGAATACCCCATAACTCAAGACTCGGAGTCGTACTTGCAGCAAAGCTTATCTGTTCAGCATCTGCCCGCCCAACATCGACATCCATCCTCCGCCATACACTCTTTAGAGCATCTCCCCGCACTACCGCCCTCGCCGAACCCCGGTTCCGCAAGCTATTTACCGTCCACGAACACCAGCGTCGTGGATTCTGTCCCTGACCTTATGGAATCACCTCCTTGTTTGAACGACACACATGAGCGTATTTTTCCCGGGACCCCCGAGACTATCGCGAGATACAGTTGCAAGACGATCATGTGCGATTGCCCTTTCATCGTCGATCCCAGCACTGTCTGACTGGCCCAGTCCGAACGAACCGACCCGATTCACTATCGCTCCGCTCACTATCTCAGTGCTCCCGTGAGTGTAGCCTCCGTCATCGAAACTTGCTCACATATCCTCGTAGAACCCCCCCGCCGTCTGGTTGGACAACCTGTCAGCACCCCGAAGGCGCCAAATATTTTTTTCACGAGGAGGAGGTGTGTGTACGTAACGTACAAACCGAATAGGATTTACCGGTGCATCCTTCACCCTTAGCGCGTGTTTACCGACGCAAACCTTTGGGATGCTGAAACGCTCAAGTTCATTAACGATAACATACGTTACGTCAAAGACTTTCTCCGTGCCCACAACGTCCATCTAGACCCCGGCATCGATCTTGTCTTGGACGAATATGTGTATGATGATAAGACAAAAGGGTGCCAATACTACTTTGTGAGCCATCACGGGCGCTGCGTGTTCTGGATGGACAAGGGGGACTCGAGTTTGTTCCCGGTCACGGAAGAGCTGAAGGGGATGACATCCGCGTCGCATATCGGTACGTCTGATTCTTTTGATTTAGGAGCATTCTTATATTGTCACGAAGGTCATGAACTTGAAGCACAATACTGGTACGCTGGCTTACAACATTCCATGCTGAAGCGCTGAAGGGTGATCATTTGCTTCAGGTTACATTGTGAATATTATCCGAGAGCTTTCGAGGTTACGCATGAGATAGTGGATGAGCTTCGTGACATTGTTCTCCATGCCTTTGGAGGTGTGCGATTTCCGGCTATCGTGGTCCATTCTTCTCAACGCCCTTCTTGGAGATGTTATCACCTCCCAGACGTCGACAGTCAGCTGGAAAACCGACGACCTCAAAAGTATCATCACACTTATTGAAGGTTTCGACAGTGAGCCTTGTGTGCACCTCCGTCTCCAGTCACTCACGTCGCCGTAGAAATCATGGGGAGAGACTCTGGCCACAAAATAACAGGGACCAAGTGCATGGTCGGTGCGTGCCACGTCGTGGCTTTCTTTTGAGCATGAAGGTCACTGTACTCCGCTAGGTCGACTTATGCATGTTTTCGGTATGTAATTTTTATTTTGTTGCGTTATCAGCTCATCCCAGTCTCCATTAGCCCGTAGCCGTGTGTACAACTTCCACGGGGAGCCTGGAGCGCGTTTGAACGTCGACCAATCCGTGCACGCTATCGTCCAGAAGCGAACGATGCTCATTAAAACGCTAACCCCGTTGCTCTTCTATGCACCCGAATACTACCTATCGAGCTTCCACGGAATCCAAACTGACAGGCTGATACGGCCCCGCGAATGGTCAGATTTCATCACCGGGCTCAACAGAGATTGGCAACAATTCACGCTCCTTGTACATTTTGATGGCGAGCTTGTGTCCTTTCTTCGTTCCTTATCTTTGTGCAGGCCACCGTGGTTCTGAATGCCAACGTCGCGTTCCTCGCGATCCAGAGCGTTGATGACGACGACAACAACACAGTCCACACCCGCTCTCCGATGCAGATATCAAGCTATCTCTCGATGATGACCAGTATCGGGAGCATCATTATCGGACTCCTACTCGCCAACAAGATCCGCAACCGGGATCGTTCCCCTCCCAGCATTGCAGCGCAATTCCTCTTCACAAACCCGACCCTGGGCCTCGAGACGCGTGCTATCTTGTACTCCCTGCCCTATGCGCTGTTCATCTGGTCGTGAGTCTTTTCTTTCCATCTTCAATTCGATGGTCTTATCCACCAGAGTGATGTCCTTCCTCGCTGCGTTCTTGTTCCTGTGCTTTGAAAAATCAAGCCTCGTCACGCGCACGCTGGTTGCTGTGCTCGGGATCGTCATCGCGGCGTTCGTCTCGTGGTGCATTTACGCAAACTGGGAAGGCCCTGACTGGAAAATGAACTGGGCCGCCTGGTGGCTACAAGACGACGAACCTCAGGATGGTAAGCCCAAGAAGAGGCGGTGGGCGGTGTCGTGGCCATCCATCACCGGGAAGGCGCCATACAACTGGTCGCCAACATTACCTCGGCGTCATCTTGACTCAAATACTGCGAATGAGCACGTCCAGCCACGGGGTGCGATGTTGGAATCCCAACCACAGAAAAGGTGGTGGAGGTGGCTGCCGAGCACTTTTTCAAAGAGGTCGCACGAATCGGGGCATGAATTGGTAGTGGTGAACGTTTAGAATGACTCGACGTTTTCCGTATGTTAGCAGCTAGTGTTCTTCAGTATTTCGCATTTTCCATTGACAGGGGCGTTTTCGCTCAGTGCTCCGGCGTCATCTCGACATTGAATTAGGATGCTCCAAAAAGCTGCACTGCCACAGACTCCTGTCTTGCTCTCTCCCACCACATCCACGCTCATTTCTTCAAGTCAAAGCCAGCACGCCCCACACTCCTTAACCAACATGGTTCACGCCTATTTCCTCTACATCCTACTCGCAGCAGCCTCGGTCCTCGCGGCCCCAACCACCCGGCGAGACGGTTTCATCGGACGTCAAAATTTGAGCTCGTATACCGGGAACGGGATCACCGACGAAGCGCAACCCGCCACGCTCACAGATATTGCTCTACCTCCAATTGCTAAAGTATTCGCGATAATGGTGGCAGCGTCCTCCCACCAGTCTCCTAGTTCGTCAACTTCTCCGTCAGCCACCGCCGATGTCATACACCTAGGCCCTGGCCTCGCTTCCTCGCCGACGATTGAACACATCGAGCCTTTGCCCACCTTCTCCTCCACCGAACACACCGATCCTCCTCGCAACGACTCCCCGCTCGCGCGCAAATTCATATTCGTGTCGGTTGTCATCCTTTCCATGATAGCGCTCGTCCTTGCCCTTTACGCCTTGGCTTACTACCGCCACCGCCGCCACGAAAAGCGCATGCAGATGGCAGCAGAAGGCTCCGCGGCGCCTGAGGAGAAGGAGAAACCCCGCTGCTCCGTCGTGCACATCACCCGCAACTTCCCGCGCAGCAAGTTCTCTGTCACCTCGTCTGACTATCCGATTTCCGCTCGCTCGTCGTTCTCATGCGAAACCGAGTCCAGCTGCAGCTCCGAGACGGACTCTGAAAGCTACCGTGACAGCAGCTACGGACGCGGATTGATGAACCCAGCACATTTCTTTGCCCTCCGCGCCTCCTCGATGGCATCCTCCCACCGTCATTCAAGAAACGTTAGTACGCCCGTGTTTGGGGTTGATGCGCGGAGAGAACAGAGCAGGAGATCACGTTCGTTGTCGAGTCCAAGGGTGGAGTGGATGTGAATTCTCAGTTCGTCTCGAAATCGAAATGTATCTGTATTGTGTGTATTTTCTATCCAACTCTCTTTTCTCGATAACGACCTGGATGGAAACCAAGTACGTGGTTTTTCCAAGTCAATTCCGGAGAGTTCCAGTACCGTACAACCCGAAGACGTTTTTTTTCTTAGGACCCGACAGATAATTCCGGATCCTGAGGATCCTTGTCGTCCTGGCGCGTTGACAGCCCTGCTCACGGGGTCGCGTTCTCAGATTCCCACGCTCCTTCTGCGAGTCTCGCTCAACTCGACTCTGCCGCGAATGCGCCTGGTTCGGGCATTTCACTCGGATCTGCTTCTACTCCAATCGCATTCCTTCCGCAGGGCACACTTAATAGGCTAATAAACGTTGGTCCGCTTACTAGACTCTGTTCCTCGTTGGTTCCTCGAGAGTCGAAGCAAGCTCGAAGCACGTCCGCACAAGCCCGACTTTTGACTATCCATTGTCTTCGCACCGTGACTTTTGACAACCTATGCCTCGTGTGTGCTGGCAGCGACGGGTCCCTGGAACATTCCAAAATTCCACCTTATTGGCCCTGTGTTTTCTCTGCCACTCTATGCAGCCGCCTGGCGGCCCTACTTTGTCTTACTCGGAGGAAATGGCCTCAGGAATATTCCGTCCAGCCTAAACTCGCTGCGACCAAGCACTTTAGCGCGTATTTTAGTGGTTTTGAGCGTACCATTTCGGAACGTAATCGACCTTCTCGATCAGCCTCGCGCGTTTTGAGCTGAGGTACGGCTGCTTCTTTCTCCCTCCCGCCTCCGGGCTCGACCGCACCTCTCTGAGTTTCCATACCCATGGAAGTGGCACCTCCGCCCACCTATTCATTCAATGGAGACGTCTCGCCGCGCAACTCTCCGTCGCCATCCGAAGATTTGGTCTCCGCGCAAAGCCATTCCTCGTGCATTCCCGCAGATGTTAATACGCATGCTGCCGAGCAACAGCAGCCCGATGTTGTAGATGCGGCACCTCAGCGTCCAGATACTCCTCCAGGCAGCTCCTCCGCCACTCAATACTACCCTGGATACCCATATCCGCTTCCGTTCCCCCAGCGGCGTCCGGCGCCGTCCACTCCAGTCCCGTCCGAAGCCCGCATCTCCGCATTCCCCGACCACAAATTCGAACCCGCGACGCCCCTCTTGCGGCGTCTGTCGAACAGCACTACGACCACCTCATCCACCGGCGCCGCGCAGCCGAAATTGAACCCCACCAACTACGTCTCGGTGTTCCGCAAGACGCACAAGCGTGCGTTTTCGCTCAGCTCGCGCTTCCACGCGGCGTCCATCAAGGGCACGTTTGCGGTGAACCCCTTCCTCGACATCCCTGCGACGCTGTTGTCGCCGCTCCCGCCTGGGCAGACGCGCAAGAACCTGCTGCTCAAGGTCGAGAACGGCGGGATCGATGTCGATGTGCATCTCATTGGCGAGCCCACGCCGAACGCCCCGACGGGGGTCGCACGTACGGAGCTGCATTTCGAGCTCTGCGGCGGCGCCGACAATACGTTCCCGCTGATCGCGAAAATTGTGGGTCTCATCCTATATCAGTTCTCGGTTCCTGTACTCATCTCGAGCAGCACACTTCAACCCTCCGTCGACCTCCCTTCCGCGCCACACTAGTATCCAAGAACGGCTTCACCTCCCTCCACCTCCCGCCGTCGTTCCACGGCCTCCTGACCGTGCGCGTCGCCGCGGGCGACCTCAACAACCACATCACGCTCTCCGCGGCGCTCGGCGCGCACGCGACGATCCTCAGCGAGGACAGCGGCTCGCGCGCGTATTTTATTGGGGCGCTGGGGAGCGGGCGGTGGGAGGGCGATCGGGCGGAGGTGCGCGTTGAGCGGGGGAGGGTGAGGGGTGCAGTTTAGTGGGGGTGGGGAGCGGGATTTGGATGGGCTGAGGCGGGTTGGGTGGGAGTGGATTGGATTATGATTGAACATCAGTGGAGGATCTGCTTTCAATGACATGAGTTGAATCAAACACCAAGCAGGGATGTTCTTTGCCTCTCGTTGCCCCTAAGATGTTCTATACGAAGGCGGGAAACCTCACCGCAATGGCACCTCCAGCTAGATTTCTTCTTCGCACCATCTTCATTCATTTACATCTCGCGGCCTGCGGCACAACTTGATTTTGATTGTCAGAGAAATACAGATCATTACAAAGCGGTTTCTAATATCATCTATGGGATCTGCTGCTTGGAACGAGCATGAGCAAGATTATCTAGGACCGACCTGGCCACACGCTGATTCGCATAGTCAGAGGACTGACATAGTTCCAAGAGTCCCTCAAATATATCTGGCATGTCCATCAGGGCCGCTGCGCCG
This sequence comes from Mycena venus, assembly GCA_014462655.1. NCBI lineage: Eukaryota > Fungi > Basidiomycota > Agaricomycetes > Agaricales > Mycenaceae > Glaucomycena > Glaucomycena venus. Next base: position 6,363,541 of record JACAZI010000005.1, on the reverse strand, counting down.
ACTGGCCATTCACTGATTTCACGAAGCGCGGACCGGGCAAAGATTGGATAGGTGCTGGTCTTAGCTTCCCTGGGTCAAATGAGACAAAATTAAACATTCAACTGTCTCGACCAACCGTAACAAGAAAGCCACCAGCCGCGCACAAGCCTTTGTCTCCAAAACAGCCGGCAGGATAGACTCATGGTGAACGAGCGCCTCGATTAGAGTATAAGTCCAAAAGCGAACGCTTGAACACGATGACTCGAACAATTCCGAGACATTATCCAGTGCCTTGGCTTTGACAATGGCTTGGGCTCCCTCCAACTTTTTTGCAATCTGAGATAATGCCTTGGTGGCCGACTCGACAACTTCAGGGTGCTCATTGCTGATTCATGATTAGAACCGTATTGAAAATGATGACTAGACTCACTGCAAGAGAGAAAGCAGTTGCGCAAAAGCCTTTGACTCCAAAACAGCTGGCAGGATAGACTCATGGTGAATGACCACCTCGATTAGAGTGCAAGCCCGATGTGGGGCGCTCAAACACGATGACTTGATCAATTCCGAGACATTATCCAGCACCTTGGCTTTGGCTTGGGCTCCCTCCAACTTTTCTGCAATCTGAGATACCACCTTGGTGGCCAACTGGACAACTTCAGGGTGTTCATCACTGTTTCATGATTAGAATTGCATTGAACACGACAACCAGACTCACTGTAAGAGAGAAAGCAGTTGTGCAAAAGCCTTTAACTCCAAAACAGCCGGCAGGAGAGACTCATGGTAAATGAGCACCTCAATCAGAGTGCAAGCCCGATGTGGGGCACTCAAACACGATGACTTGATCAATTCCGAGACATTATCCAGCACCTTGGCTTTGGCTTGGGCTCCCTCCAACTTTTCTGCAATCTGAGATACTGCTTTGGTGGCTGCCTGGACAACTTCAGGGTGCTCATTACTGTTTTATGATTAGAACCGCATTGAACATGATGTCCAGACTCACTGCAGGAGGGAAAGCAGTCGCACAAAAGCCTTTGACTCCAAAACAGTCAGTAGGATAGATTTGTGGTGAACAAGCATCCTGATCAGAATGCAAGTCTGTTGTTGAACCTTCGAACACAGTGACTCCAGTAATGCGGAGATATCATCCAGGGCTTTCAATTCAATAATGGCTTGGGCTCCCTCCAACTTTTCCGCAATCCTAGATAATGCCTGGGTGGCTGGCTGGACAACTTCAGGGCACCTGTCACTGTTTCATGATCAGAACCGCATTGAACATAGTGACCAGACTCACTGCAAGAGAGAAAGCAGTCGCACAAAAACCTTCAACTCCAAAACGGCCGGCAGGATAGACTCATGGTGAACGACCACCTTAATTATAGTACAAGTCCAAAAGCGAACACTCGAACACGATGACTCAAACAATTCCGAGACATTATCCAGTGCCTTGGCTTTGACAATGGCTTGGGCTCCCTCCAACTTTTTTGCAATCTGAGATAATGCCTTGGTGGCCGACTCGACAACTTCAGGGTGCTCATTGCTGTTTCATGATTAGAACCACATTGAACATGATGATCAGACTCACTGCAAGAGGGAAAGCAGTTGTGTAAAAGTCTTTGATTCCAAAACAGCCGGCAGGATAGACTCATGGTGAACGAGTGTCTCAATTAGAGTGCAAGCCCAATATCGGTATTGAACGCTCAAACATGATGACTCAATCAATTCCGAGACATTATCCAGTAACTTGGCTTCAACAATGGCTTGGGCTCCATCCAACTTTTCTGCAATCTGAGATAATGCCTTGATGGTCGATTGGACAACTTCAGGGCATTTGTTGCTGTTTCATGATTAGAACCACATTGAACACGATGACCAGACTCACTGCAAGAGGGAAAGCAGCTGTGCAATTTTTTTCGACTTCAAAACAGCCGGCAGGATAGACTCATGGTGAAGGAGTGCTTCAATTAGTGCGCAAGCCTGATCTCGAACGCCCCACGACCATGACTCAATCAATGTCAAGACATTATCCAGCACCTTTGCTTTGACAATAGTCTCTGCACCCTTCAACTTTCGCGCAATGTCAGTCAAGACAGGAAGGGCGGACCGAACAATATCAGTATGTGTGTCGCTTTTTAAGAATGAGAAATACATTTTTCAAAATGGTCCAAACTCACAACAAGAGAGACACAAGACACACACAAGCCTCTGACTTCAGGATGGTGGACAAAGTGGACTTGTGCCACCAAGCTAATCCTCCCAGTCGGTTGCAAGCCCATCTTCTGACCTCTGGATTTGAGGATTTGATTAAAGCCAAAATGTGGTCCAACATCATATCGACAGCGGGTGCATCTTCTAACCTTTGTGCAATACGAGATGACGCATTCCGGGCAGACAGGAGGACTCCAGGATGTGTGTCACTGTGTTAAATGAGTACATGCCAACAAAAGCGGATCCAAACACACCCTAAGAGGGACACTACCCGTACACAGGTTTCCGACTCTAAGATGGCAGGCAGGGAGGACTTATGGTGAGCGAGATCTCCCACTCGGTCGCAAGCCCATCTCCTGACCTCTGGATTCGAGGACTCCAGCAAAGCCAAAACATGGTCCAACGTCTTCACATTGATAGCAGGTGCATCTTCTAACCTTTGCGCAATACAGGATGATGCATTCCGGGCAGACTGAACGACTTCGGGATGCTCGTCTCTGTTTCAAGTGAGAACATGGCCAAAAACGGGGGGAGATCAAATACACTGACACCAGGAGGGACACGACCAGCGCACAAGCTTTTGATTCCAAGATGGTGGGCAAAGTTGTGTCATGTTGAGCAAGTTTTTCCACCAGGTCGCAGGCTCTGTCCCGAACCGCCCACCGTGGTGACTCAAGTAACTCGAGGACATGGTCTAGCACCGGTGCTCCAACAATCGCCTGCGCACCATCCAACCATTGCGCAATGTGACATAGTACCCCTTGGGCCACCCTAGTAAGTTTGGAATCTCCTTCACTGATTTATTCAAAGTGAGAGTCGAGGGTTTAACAAAGGATACAAACTCACCCTACGAGAGACACTAGCTGCTCGCAGAGGTTTAGCTCCAAAACGGCCGGTGCAGTAGACTCGTGTGAAGCCAAGTTCCCCAATAGCATGCACGATGCACTCCGCGTCTCAATATCTGGCCACCGAAGCATTTGCGCAATATAATAGAGAACAGGTGAATCTACTACCACGCGTGCTTCGACATCAGATTCAGTTCTGTTTATTAACTCGGACAAAATCGCGATCTTGGTCCCACGTGCAACGTAGTCCCACCTACATAATTAGCCAAGGATCTCCAACGATGAACTCTCCCACATACGGAAAATATGATGAGTAAGTCTCCAAGACATCCCTCGCAAGTGGGCTGCCACGATTCTTTCTGATGAATTCTGATACTTGGCGATGATACATGCGCCTCATGAGTGGCTTTGCCATTGTATGGAGATTAACAGTTGGACCCGGGAGCCCAGGATTGCTGTCCGACCACCAACTGTGTATGCTCGGGCGGGTATCTTGGCGGGTCAATGGATTCATGGAGGAAGATGGCAGAGAGGCAGGTCAGCCTCATGGGATGGTGCTGTACGAAGGTGACATTTCCACAGCACTTGGCTGAGTTTTGGGAGCATTATTGATGTTGCTGCCAGCCTGAGGCTGTGGCATGTGCCACGCCGAATAATGATTATGGTGTGCACAGACCTTATACAGCCATGGAACGAGAGATAAAAGGAGGAGAATTTCACATGGCAGACACACTAATTGTATGAAAAACGGGTTATAATCGTAGGCGCAGTCATTCAAGATTCGACTCGAGTCGGCGTCCGGTGAGGCAAAGAATAATGCAGGCACTCCTGGCTTTGGGGGATAGCGAGTAGTCGAGTTCGACTTGCGTCAACATGAGGATAGAAGTATTGTGCACACAGAGTACCGGTTGGTGACGACGTCAAGGTAATAGTGGGCATCAACCAATTGCTTTTGTTGTCGGGCCGAATGCCGGGACATCATCACAAGATGCTCAGGAGTCCAATCGGCGCTCTCTCTGTTACTCGCCTAGTTAATCTTACTCGGAGGAATGACGAATGCCCTTAAGAATATTTCCAGTCTAGCCCCGCTGCAACCAAGCACTTTAGCGCGTATTCTATAGTGCTTTCGTGTACCCTCGATCAGCCTCGCGCATTTTGAGCTGAGGTACGACTGCTTCTTTCTTCCTCCCGCCTCCGGACTCGGTCGTGCCCTTCTGCGTTTCGATATCCGTGGAAGTGGCTCCTCCGCCTACCTATTCAATGGAGATGCCTCGCAGGCTCGCAACTCTTTGTCGCCATCCGAACTTTGAAGATTTGGTTTTCGCGCAAAGTGATTCTTCATGCACTCCTGCAGACGTTAATATGCATACTACCGAGCGGCAGCTACTCCATGCTGTAAACGCGGCACCTCAGTCTCTAGATACTCCTTCAGGCAGCCCACTCAATATCACCCTGGATTCCCAGATCCACTATCCCTCACCTACGCCGCCCAGCGCCATCCACTTCAGTCTCGTCTGAAGCCCGCATCTCCGTATTCCCCGACCACAAATTCGAACCCGCGACGCCCTTCTTACGGCGGCTGTCGAACAGCACTACGACCGCCTCATCCACTGGTGCCACACAGCCGAAATTGAACCCCACCAACTACGTCTCGGTATTCTGCAAGACCACGAGCATGCGTTTTCGCTCAGCTCGCACCTCCACGTTGCATCCATCAAGGGCACATTTGCGGTGAACCCCTTCCTCGACATCCCCGCGACGCTGTTGTCACCGCTCCCGCATGGACAGACGCGCAGGAACCTGCTCCTCAAGGTCGGGAACGGCGGGATTGATGTCGACGTGTATCTCATCGGCAAGCCAACGCCAAACGCGCCACGATGGTCACCCACATGGAGCTACATCTCGAGCTCTGCAGCGGCGCCGACAATACGTATCCACTGATCGCAAAAATTGTGGGTCTCTGTCATTCTCCCTCCCTTCTCGGTTCCTGTACTCATCTCAGGCAGCACACACCGACCCTCCGTCGGCCACCTTCTGCACAACACTAGTATCCAAGAATGGTTTCACCTCCCGCTGTCGTTCTGCGGGCTCCTGACCGTGCGCGTCGCCGCGGGCGACCTCAACAACCACATCACGCTCTCCGCGGCGCTCGGTACGCACGTGATGATCCTTGACGGGGACAGCAGCTCGCATGCGTATTTTATAGGGGCGCTGGGGAGTGGTCGGTCGGAGGGCGATCGGGCGGAGGTGCCCGTTGAGCGGGAGGGCGAGGGTGCAGTTTAGTGGGGGTGGGGAGCGAGATTTGGATGGGCTAAGGAAGGTTGGGTGGGAGTGGATTGGATTGTGAATGGACGTCAGGTATAGTAGAGGATCTGCTTACCATATCATAGCACGAGTTGAATCAAACAGTTCGAAACATCCTCTTTGTCTTTCTCGTTGCCTCTAAGATGTTCTGGGAAATCCCATCGCAACGGCACCTCCAGCTGGATTTCTTCTTCGCACCATCTCTTAACATCTCGCGGCCTTACGGCGCAACTTAATTTCAATTTTCAGAGAACTTATTATACAAAGCGGTTTCTAATACATCTAAGGGATCTGTTGCTTGGAACATTGGAGAACATTAAAAGGTCTTGGTCGCTAGGGATCACAAACAAATTTCAAGACCTGGCTATTTTTGCATAGTGACTACGGAGAAATGCTGGCACTCGAAGCTACCACTGTTTACCACTGACTATTCATGTCCCGATCCATGCGACCTTTTTCGCAGAGTGCTAGACAGCCACCGTGGGGCCCGCCACCTTTTTCGACATTGGGATCCTGACGACGCGTCCCGAAGCTGGACGTGATCATCCACAGCATGCCGCCTAAGACGGATCCAGTTGCAGCTTATCCATGCTGGTTGGGTTGTTTTTGCCCTGTGCTCTTGAAGAGCATCTGCCGGTGTTTTGCTGGATGAGGATGAGGCCAGTTGGAAAGTCGCGTTCTTTTCAGCGAGCAGAATATCCCAATCTCGATTAAGAGAAATCCATGCATGCCCGTCACTGCCGCCCATTTGAATTATTTTCACTTGCTCTGCAAGAGCAGTGAGCTGACTGAAATTGGCTACCCCCGCCAGTTCATACGTGGTTTTGCCTAACCCGATCAACTCGTTCTCCACCGTGGATCGCCGAGGTCGTGCTATTCCATTTGCTTTGTGCTTTAGAAGGACAGCTACTAGCGGTTGAAAAGCAGAGGGGATATGGTCCAAAGAATGTTCTCCTGCCGCCGGAACAGCGCTTAGCTGGATTACTGGGGCCGGGGTCTCGTCCTTGCCAAGAACATCTTCCTCGTTCGTAGCATCCGCGTCCGCGACCTGCCAGAAGAACAATTGGCGCAGCCGGCCCCAGTCGCTACTTTTAAACGAGTACCACAAGGTGAGCGCCGCAATGACGCCCACCAGCACAGCAACTGGCGCGCGCGTGCCGCGATTTGAGTCTTCGAAGCACAAAAACAAGAAAGCAGCGAGGAAGGACAGCATTCTTGCAAATATAAAGTTAAGGCAAGTAGGATCAATGTGGCTCAAGGGACTCACGACCAAATGAGCATCGCATATGGCAGGGAGTATAGGACTGCGAGCTTCTCAAGACCAAGGGTCGGATGCGTGCGATTGAAGATGAAGATCGCCGCCTCCGAGGCAGAAGCGCGATCCCGATCCCGTGTCTGTTTTGTGAGCAGCACTCCGATGACGATGTTCCCGATACTTGTCAACATCGAGAGGTAGCTCGACATCTGCATCGGTGAGCGCACGTGGTGGACCACGCCGTTGTTGTCGACGCTCTGAATGGCTTGAAGAAACCCCAGGTTGGCATTCAGAAGCATGGTAGTCTGCGGAAAGCTGAGGGACCAGACGAAGGCAAAGCACCGTCTAGACGCACATAAAGTGTGATATCTGACCATTCACTGGTGAGGCGTGTGATAAACTCCGACCATTCCCGATTGCGTATCAGTCCATCGGTGCATGTTTTCTGCAAGTTTGATAGGTGACGGTTTGGCGCGCAGAAGAGCAGCGGGTTTAATATCTCGATGAGGAAAGTCCGTTTCTGGCAGGTCATGTACACCGATTGATCAACGTTCAAACGCGCAGCAGGCTCGCCGTGGAAGTTATACACTCGGTTACGAGCGAAAACATGCATAAGTCGACCTGGAGGGGGGTACTGGTACGTCTAAGTCCCAAAGATGAGAGAGACAGGTACCCACCGACAAGACAGCTCAATCCGCTGTATTTATTCTTGACGTTTTTGCCCGTGATTTCTGGAGAGGCATGAATAGCAGGTCGCGAAGATGTGTGAAGGACTCACGGCCGAAACCATCGATGAGTGTGATCATATTCTTGAGGTCGTCGACTTTCCAGCTGACGGTCGAATTCTGGGAGGTGATAAGATCTGGAAGCAAGGCAATGAGAAAAATGGACCATAATAGCTGGAATGATATACCGCGGAAGACATGGAAAACTATGTCGCGAAGTTCATCTTGTATTTCATGCGTAACTTCCAAAGCCTCGGGATAATATTCGCAATGTAACCTTGGAATATGATCAGCATTCACCGAGTCAAATGCTTTGTAAGGTTGGCTACTACTTACCAATACTGAGCTTCAAGCTCAAGACCTGCAAAGTTATGTGACTTTCTCCCCAAGTCGAACGAGCCGGACGTACGAATATGCGACGCGGATGTCATCCCTTTCACCTCCGGGAACAGGTCCGAATCAATTTTGTCCGAGTCTATCCAGAACACCGATCGGTCGTCGTGGCTTACAATGTAGTAATTGCATCCTTCGTCTTCAGAGTAATCGCTCAGAACAAGGTCGATGTTATGCCCAAACTGGATTCCACGGGCACGGAGAAAGTCATAGATGTGGCGTATACTGTTGTTGATAAGCTGAAGCTTTCCGTCATCCGAGAGGTCTGCGTTGGTAAACACGCGCTGAAGCGAGAAGCTGAGTGATGTCGATATTGCAAAACGGAGGCGCACGCACCTTCTTTTCATGGAAAAAATATCGGGCGCCTTCGGGGTGTTTACAGACTGTCCAACCGGGTGGCGGAAGGTCCCTATTGAAATATATGGGCATGATCCAAGAGAGGAGGTACACTTACGTAGCCAGAGGGAAATCGAGCGGGGGAGGAGTGAATAGGCTGAATTCGCCAGGCCTAGAGTTGTCCGGTAAATGTGGCATCGAAATGACGCATTAAAATCTCACACGACGGCCCTGCACTCGCATCTTCCTCTTCCAATGCTCTCGGGCGTCCCAGGGAAAAGATGCCGCAAGCAGGCCCTTGGCTCCAGTAGGGCGGGCAGTGAGGACTCAGCGAGCCCTCCCACTAGGTCGAAAGCCCATCTTCTGACGTCCGGATTTGAGGACTCGAGTAAAGCCAAGATGTGATCCAGCGTCTTCCCATCGACAGCAGGAGCATCTTCTAACCTTTGCGCAATGCAGGATGATGCATTCTGAGCAGACCGAACGACTTCGGGATGCTCATCTCTGTTTCAAGTGAGAACACGGCCAAAACCAAAAAAAAGGGGGGGAGGGGAGATTAAATATACTGACCCCAAGAGGGACACCAGCATCACGCGAGCTTTCGACTTCAAGATGGCGGGCAAAGTTAAATCATGTTGAGCGAGTTTCTCCACCAAGTCACAGGCTCTGCCCCGAACCGCCCACCGTGGTGACTCGAGTAACACCAAGACATGGTCTAGCACCGGTGCTTCGACAATCGCCTGCGCCCCGTCTAACCTTTGCGCAATGTGACATAGTGCCCCTTGGGCCGCCTGACTAAGTTCGGAATCTTCTTCGCTGATTTACTCAAGATGAGAGTCGAGAGTTTGACGAAGGATACACACTCACCCCATGAGAGACACCAGCTGCTCGCAGAGGTTTAGCTCCAAAATGGCCGGTGCAGTACACTCATGCGAAGCCAGATTTCCTAATAGCACACATGAAGCACTCCGTAATCGAGTATCGGGTGACCTGAGCATTTGGGCAATGTGCTTTAAAACGGGTGAAGCTATTACCGCGCGCGCTTCGACACCAGATTCAGTTCTGTTTGTTAACTCGGACAAAATTGCGATCTTGGTCCCGCATGAAACGTAGTCCCACCTACATAATTAGCGAAAAGATCTCCTGCAACGAACTCTCACACGTACGGAAAATATGACGAGTAAGTCTCCAACGCATCCCTCGAGAGTGGGCTGCCGCGATTCTTTCTGATGAATTCTAATACTTGGCGATGATACATCGGCTTCATAAGTGGCTTTGCCACTGCATGGAGGTTAATCGTCGGACCCCGAAGCCTAGGATTGCTGTCCGACCACCAACTGTGTATGCTTGGGGGGGTATCTTGGCGGGTCAACAGATTCATGGAGGAAGATAGATTCATGGAGGACAATGGATCCATAGAGGACGATGGATTCATAGAGGAAGATTGATTCATGGAGGAAGATGGCAGAGGCAGGCCAGCCTCATGGAATGCTGCTGTGTGAATTCGAGGTGACAGTTCCACAGCACTTGGCTGTATATAGAACATAGGCCCCAGTCATTAGTTTTTGGGAACATTGCTGCGGCGTGTGTCGCTGAATAAACCAAGACTGCACACAGACATGGCACAAGAGGTGAAAAAGAGGAAAAATTCCAGACAGGAGACATATTAACTGCATGAAGCTCAAAGAAAAACAGTTCATAATCGCAGGCGCAGTCATTGAAAATTCGACTTGAGCGGGACAAAGAATAGCGCACGGCCTCCTGGCTCTTGAGGATAGAGAGTTCGGCTTGCGTAAACATAAGGATGAAAATATTTTGCACGCACGTGTAGGCATAAGTACTGGCCGACGAGGACGAGTACTGGAAGAAGAGTTGAATGAGGCCAATTCGTTTTCGCGCCGATCGCGAATGTCGTAGTCTCCCAGAGGCAGAGTAGATCAATTCCCTTCAACCTTCGTGCCTCAGGATATTCCTTGACACTGTAGAGAGAACGCGCAGTCGGATCCATTGTGTCAATATCCTGGATCCGACTGCGGTGTCACCGTCGGATCGACTGCGAGCATATCCTTGATCCAACTGCGAGCTCGCAGTCAATCCGACTGCATTTTGGCCATTTTGGCCCTTGGATCGACTGTCAGCTCGCAGCCGGATCAAGGGCCTCTCAGCAGTCGGATCCAGCATCTCCTAGCAGTCCATGTGGTTGCATCACACATCCTCGCTTTGATGGCCAAAAAACCTATGTATTATCCAGTACCTAAATTACATGTAGGCTATAATAGTCAATCCTATCCATATTACCGTCCCACAGTGGTCCCTGTTCTGAAAATAGGTCAATACGACCTTGCTGAGTTCCATAAGACATAAATACATACTGCAAAGCTTCTCGTGCGGCATATGTTGACCTGCAAAGAAATCGATTCTGGATGCTCGCAAGTTAGCAAAGGCTAGCAGAGGTGGAAGCAAGAAAAGAAAAGAATACCAGATAATATGCTAGCCCTTCAATCAAAGTTGCCGCAGTGCACCAAAATCAAGGACAAGTACGACTTCAATATTTTTTGTGTTGTCATTCCCGCGGCTGGAGTTGCGGGTGAGCAAAAGGACTGAGAAAGAAGAGGATGATAATTCACGCGCAGTGAGCGGAGAGCGGTACGGGAGGAGCGCGTGCCTCTCAGATCAAGCGTGAGCGGGTAGTCGGCGTAGAAAATTGATCAGCCATGAGATGGGATAAAAGAAGCTAGACATACCTTTATTACTATGCTACGGAACGGAACGACAACTGAAGGAGCATGAGGGATTGGGTAAGAAGAGAAAAAGATAGAGTACGTACGAACGGATGCGGACTTGTGTGAGGCCGCAGTCGGCCTCGGCACGGCGGACGAGAGGCGCGCGCAGGGCGGCGAGGACGTCAGCATGGTCCCGAATCATCGGCGTGAGTGCAACTGCACCTTATGACAACGAAAAAGATAAGATTGAGAAAGGACAACCCGTGAAAATTGGATGACGTACCAAATAGACGTTCGCGAGATGTTGCGATGATCAAGTTAGAATCTGCTTGAATTTCATTGGAATGGGCACATCAATGGCAAAAAAAAATCAGGCTGAAAGTTGGAAACACACCGTAGAGTTTGATAACGATATGCTCAATGCAAGCCAAACCCGATCGAAATCAATAAGATTCCTTATCATGATGTACGGGAATCTTACCGCCAGTGAACCGCGAGCAACGAAAATTTGGTCATGAAATCTGTCAGAAAAAGGCTGAAGGCACAAACTGAGCCTTACCAATTTCGGTATCGCCCACGAGCTTGCGGGTCAATCTGAAAATAAGAATCTGTTCAGCATTTGCCAAGCCTGCGACTGCAAGGCGTGGTACTCACCGATTTACGCGGAACCTGTGCGAACTAATCATCAAGAGTGAGCATTGCCGCCAAAAAACACGCAACACATCCGCGAAGGTAAACCGTTAATAAATAAAATTGAGTGAGTCAAGTGACAAGAGATGCAAAGGAAAGAAGACGACATACACTTGAGTATCATAATCGCGACAAAACCAAAACTGTAGAAACGACCGAGAGGTCAGAAGGCAGATACTCTCGCCGAAGGGAAATTTATGAAAAATGACGAGGGAAAATATTTTTCAAACCAGCAAAGAAACGACTTGTGAATGAATGAAAGCAAGGATTTATCGTTGGATGGAATCAAATTGAAATCGTGTCTCGAAGTGAAAAGAACGAAAAAGAAAGAAATCCGCAAGTGATGGGGAGAGCCGAAATAAAAACAAAACACCACAGAATGGAACGGAAGGAGTGGATGAATAGATGAAAGACGTACCCCCAACTCCCTCTACTCGCTCGTATCAGCAAAGCGGACCGGAATCCTGCTCCCGGGGCCATCCCACCTGTGAAACATCCGTCTGTGAAGTCGTTCGATGATCTCTTCCGCCGCGGCGCGTGCTTCGGAGCTAAAGCATAGCTAAATCAATAAAAGGAACGAAAGGTATGTGAACGGAACATACCGAAAGCTAGAAGCAGTCGCAGCGCAACATCTTGAGCAGGCCGTTTAGTTGGAGAACGTCGCAGTTGCGCATGTCATGTGGGCCGGAGGTCGAGGTGGATGTACTCTTCGATCAGCTGCGATGTCAGCTTCGTGGCGTCGGAGCTGCCGTGCGGGGAGGAGTTGGCGTGCACGACGGAGATGGTCGGCCGGGCGATGGGTGTAGACTGGGGCTAGATCAGGGCACACAAGCCTTCGACTTTCTGAGCAGACCGAACGACTTCGGGATGCTCATCTCTGTTTCAAGTGAGAACACGGCCAAAACCAAAAAAAAGGGGGGGAGGGGAGATTAAATATACTGACCCCAAGAGGGACACCAGCATCACGCGAGCTTTCGACTTCAAGATGGCGGGCAAAGTTAAATCATGTTGAGCGAGTTTCTCCACCAAGTCACAGGCTCTGCCCCGAACCGCCCACCGTGGTGACTCGAGTAACACCAAGACATGGTCTAGCACCGGTGCTTCGACAATCGCCTGCGCCCCGTCTAACCTTTGCGCAATGTGACATAGTGCCCCTTGGGCCGCCTGACTAAGTTCGGAATCTTCTTCGCTGATTTACTCAAGATGAGAGTCGAGAGTTTGACGAAGGATACACACTCACCCCATGAGAGACACCAGCTGCTCGCAGAGGTTTAGCTCCAAAATGGCCGGTGCAGTACACTCGTGCGAAGCCAAGTTTCCTATTAGCATGCATGATGCGCTCCGCGTCTCGATATCCGGCCACCAGAGCATTTGGAAAATATGATAAAAAACAGGTGAGTCTACCACCGCGCGCGCTTCGACATCGGATTCTGTTCTGTTTGTTAACTCGGACAAAATCGCGATTTTGGTTCCGCGTGAAACGTAGTCCAACCTACATAATTAGCGAAGGATTTCCAACGATGAACTCTCACACGCACGGAAAATATGTCGAGTAGGTGTCCAACACATCCCTCGAAAGTGGGCTGCCGCGATTCTTTTTGATGAATTCCAATGTCTGGCGGTGATACATCAACTTCATAAGGGGCTTCGCCGCTGCATGGAGGTTAATCGTCGGACCCCGAAGCCCAGGATTGCTGTCCGACCACCAACTGTGTATGCTCGAGCGGGTATCTTGGCGGGTCAACAGGTTCATGGAGGGAGGAGGAGGGAACGAGGGAACTGTAAACATTCTGGCCTATATAGAGCCATGTCTGCTGTATGCAGTGATGTTCTGCCGCCTGGCGCTTCTACAATTAACGCGTCTATCAGGGCTACTTACTGTCGGAGTCGTTTTTGCCGTTTCAATGCACTTTACGTGCAATTTGAATTGAGATATTTCGTGCACCACCCGGCGTGCGGCCCCAGAGGCGGGAATAGTGCAGGCATGGGACTCGGACTCGGACCACAGTTCATTCTTTGGTTTCTTTCTCGCAAAATTCCCACAAAAATGGGGATGTATTGAGGGGAGGGGAAGCGTATGCGTCGAGATATGGCTGCAGAGGACCAGGACGAAAGCTTGTGGCGTGAGAGCAAGTTGAAGACGCTTTCAGCCACTGCGTCTTCGGCCCGCGCCGCGCCTGACTTCGGAAGCAGAAGGGATCTGCTTCTGGATCTGCGATCCATTCGGACTGCGGTCCGGACCGTCCGGCACCAATTCAAAACTTCGGTGCTTCTCTAGAATTACGCTTCTGCCACTCTCGTTCTACAGTGTTACCTGGATGGTCGGCTTGAGCTTGGTCGTACTGCCGGTTCCGTCGCACGGTGCGGCGCGATTCCGACTTCAAATCTTCTGCCGTCTCACTTGACGCGGACGGTTCAAATTTGCTCCTTGTAGCTAAGTATGAGAGGCTTTCTGGTCAACCTTATGGCAGCCGCTCCACCATTTTGAACAGAAAAGCCTTTAGACCGTGACGGTCTCGCACCTTCCGAAAAGAAGGCTCCTCTAAATCTACGGACTCTCACACACAACAATGGTCATCCACCACTAGAAGACAAAGCCGTTCTCCCGGCTACTTACAGCATGTTTCGTATCGGTCGAACTCCGGAACTGGTGGCTACAAGACACTGTGAATATCTTCCACTAACTGGGAGGAGCTACCTCCATCTTTGTCGAAAGAAATTCTCTCAACGCCCTCTTCAATTCCGCTATTTCCCCCTGCTTGAACCCCATTTTCTCTAGATTGCTCTCAGCCACTTCAAGGACCGCCCCGGTCGTCTTGAACTTCTCCTCCTGAAGACGCTCGCCGATCTCTTTATCCAGGCCATACTGTTGGCAAAAGTCGGCCACCGATAAAGTCGGCACAGTAACTATCTTCCCGTCGACGACTATTCTTTGCCCGCCGCCTGCTGCATGGAGGACTCGTTAGAAGTTCGTATGCAGCAAAACGGTAAGCGGAACTTATTTTCGTGCTTGCCCTTCTTTGTGTCGGCTGCCATGTAATGTGTTTCAAGATTCTGTGCGGCTTAGTTGGGAACTGTCATGGCTGCCCATTTTATAGTCAGGAATATGGCCAAAAATAATGACAATCTAAGCGCGAGTTGTCATCGGCTGTCACCACCGAGCACATAGCATTCTAAGCTGTTTGTAGTGCTTTCAACGACAATTTCATGAAGCAAAGAGATCTTTAGGTCAACATCGGATGGTTGAGCTCACAAGAACCTAACTCCACAAATTTTGATGGTTCACCTTACGGAATCGGAATATCGAGGAAGAATTGACCTTGGAAGGTGTGGACCACCTGGCGCTACGACAAAAACATATCTGAAACATTCTCAGGCGAAGCGCTGGAGCGCTAGCGCTTCGCCTTCTCGTATCGCAGATTGCTAACACGACGAGATTGAAAACTGATTCTCGTGCAACGCAAGGTCTAAGATGCTTTTGCTTGATTTCTCAACCAACTCGGGCCATGATTGAACTCAGAACGAGCCCCACTTATCTACAGTGAACAAGTGTTCGTATACCGGAAATATACATTCACCATATTTCGCCAGCTATTTTAATGCAGACGTGTGCCTCAACACCGAAAATTGGCAGATTGAAGTGCCCACAATGTCCCTAATATAGACTCAGGTGTAGCAGATAGTCGCTATTTTGTTGATTTCCCCCATTTGTACAGATTGGAGGCACGGATAAATAAGGGGGCGACATTTGCCATCTCCTCTGTTCTTCCGACCATCTGTCGATTCAGTATAATGCTCACATCACCTCCATTCAATGCAAAGATACACGACAAGGAAAAATCGTCCAGAGACAGTACCCTGCTTAAAGTGAATGGTGAGAGATAGTTCATTGGAATGCGCCATTTATAAACATTTCCCAGTTACATTGCATGGCGGTAATGGAGGATCCGGAGGGTCAGCAACAGGCGGTGCTACGACGGGGAATGGCGGTCTCGACGAGGGCGCCAAGTTGTCACTGTTCGGCAACACGTTCAACCTGTTCTCTTACTCTGATCAGTCTTTGTAGCACGACGTATTGGGATCTTTCAAGTTGATTCCCTTGAATTCGGCCATTCCGAATGCGACTGGAAGTAAAGGTAGGCATGTCTATGCAAACTATCGCTCGGTGCTTACCGTCCGTAAAGTGGCACCCTCATCTTGGCCGCCATTTTTTGTTACACCGCCTAAGTGCCCGCACATTTCGCCCACCTGGAGGGCCCAGTTGGTATGCACCGTGTGCGAAGGTGAATCATAGCAGTACTTCCCGTGGTAAGCAGCGAGTTGTGTTGACGAAACCAAGAGTATAATGATGAGATTCCTCCACCCATTTGATATTTTGAGATGAATTACTTCGCCTTCAAATAATATGCAAGCGTATGATTATTGTTTCCATTTCGGAGGCGGCCGGCGCTGCAGAAAAATAGAGGCAACGTGGTCGATTCGTCAAAACTGTCACGTCGAATCACGAAGGGAGAAAAGACTAGAAAGGGATTCAATGTTAAATGACCGGGTGAAAGTAGGGTCCAGTGAGTCTCGTAAAGCCTGAAACGCACAATAGACACGCACGACAGCAGTCCGGACCGCCTAAGCCAGAGCAATCGCAATGGACACAACTGTAGATCCGCTGAGAGGGTCGTCGGCCAGACTTGAGTGCGGGTTTTTCTTGGCATTGAGATGAAAGGACGCCCGACCGCGCAAACCGGCAACGTCCGATACGGTGTTCTCTCGACTTGTAGACGCCCATAACACCCGGGTCCGAACTCACGTACAACCAACATACCACCTTTCAAAGGGAAGCGCTGGACTGCGCTCAATATCCTTGGTTGTCGCAAAAGGGATGGCTTTGACGGAGGCCCGACGATCGGTCACCGTCGTTGCACCCGATGTCACAGGTAACACGGTGACACCCGAACGGGTCGGATATGAACTCGTTGGTGTTGGATACAGACCAGCATGCAGCCGGCGCTGAACGACTCCGATGTCTTTCTGAATCTTCTTGTTGTCGCAAAAGGAAAGGGCAACCATACTATCGATATCGATTTGCTACGTCATTGACTGCGTGCGACGGTGGAATACCGTCTTTCCTCATACGCTCCTTAACCCAGACGATGCCGGCAGACGACGCCGCCGCCACCAATAGAAGTACCTGCTGCGATCTCTTGGTATTTGGTGATTCTGACCTTGTCCTACGCGTCTCGTTCCAACGTGAATACCAATTCTGGATCTGTTGTTACGAACCAATGATTCCATGCCACGGAATATCCCGTGCAGGCGCTAATCTCTCAGTTCTTGTTCTTTGAGAAGATCTCAATACTTGTTTTGTGCAGAGGTCGACCTCTGCTAGGTGGCCTTGACGCAGCTTGGGCAGGTTCGGCTTCAGAGTGCAAGTCGTGATAGGCTTCTGTCGGCACCAGAGATGACATTCGTGGGGATCGTCCCGTTTTCTTACTCTGGTGCAATACGCAACGTATTTCGACAATAAAAACTATCTATCCATCTAGGGCGAAAACGCACTTAACGGCCCAAACTACAGACACCTGAATGGCCGAGGACCGCGGGCGAATAGCTGGCGAAAGGGTGTAAATAAAAACCCGCGCGTCTAACGAACACTGGTCTGTCTTATTTTTATCTTTCCATCTTACAGGTATATATTCTGGCAAGGCACCCACACGGGTTGCCCACAACCCATCTCATATGCCAGACGCATTCAGAGAGAAACCTCCCTCTGGTATGTTTCAATTGATTTCTTGGACAATCCTTACCTCGAGTTTGCATGGTCACACTAGGCGGAGAAGGTGGAATCGGCGACGGCCCTGATATTGCAGGGTTAGCGCCGCCCGCATCAATCGACGACGACTCAAAAGATGACCTCCCTGATTTATCTCCCGCTGAATTTTGTCAACAATACGGACTTGAAGATGTCATCTGCAATCTTCTCGTAAAGCACCGATTCGATCCAATAGGTTCTCTCTTGGATGTAAAAGAATCCACACTAAAATCTTTGGGCTTCAAAATTGGGCATATTGCGGAACTGAGATGGGCCATGAAGAAGGTGATACTGGCAAAGTATGGTACAATGCCCGTTAGGAATGGGGAAGCGAAATATGTACCCGAAATCATTGGTTCGCCACTAACCGTTTGGAATGTTGGAAATGTTTAATCAATTTTTTGCAGGAGGGATAGGAGGTGCTGGTGGATTCGGTGGTCACACGGGCGGCCGTGGTGGGACTGGTAGGGCAGCTCAGATCGAGATGGAAGACTTGTTTCGATTTCGTGACATTCGAGGTGAGCCTTTCTATACTGGTGATCCATGTAGATTGCCTAATGATCGGCGAAGGCGGCATCGGCGGTGTAGGTGGTGCGGGTCCTGTGCCCGGTGTTGCTGGATTAAGCGAAGCGGCAGCACTGGCGGCAACTGGAGCGGCGATAGCACAAGAAGGACCCAATATTTCTGGTACGCCTGCCTTCTTCATCTAGGATTGTTCCATCATTTCACGGTTCGTAGGAGGCGAAGGAGGAGCTGGTGGATCAGGCGTACTTGGTGGCTCCGGTGGTCTCGGCAAGGCAGCGCGAATACTTGCATGGCAGGTAGCTTTTTTCAATAAAATTGGCGGTAAGCCGGCCGTGTTGTTCAAGTAGCCTACACTAACTTTTTCAAGGCGGTATCGGTGGTGCAGGCGGCTCGGGATTGATCGATGGCGGAAGCGGTGGAGATGGTGAAGGCAACAAATTTCCGAAACTTCTATGGTCCATCGACAACGAGACCCGAAATTGGCTGCTACCGACGAAATTACAAGATTTCAAGATCAGACCTGACCTTCGTCAACTCCTCGAAGAGCAAGGGTTCCATTCAGTGGGGAGCCTTTTCGAGGCATACGATACCGACCTTCTCGAGGCGCAGCATGACCCTAATCAGCAGTCGCTTTTCAAGGAAGGAGATGTTTCCGTGCTAACGGGGGCTTTGAGGAAATTTGTGAAGGAGCAGAAGAGGAAGCGAAAAGAGAATCGGCATTTTTCGCTGTAGCCTAATGTTCGAGTCAAACCATGTCTGGAAATTTACCTGGCTTTGTGCAGTGCATTACGGTTGTCGTAAATCGATCTTGGGCAGCTACTCAGCTTCGTATAGGAAGGTCCTGCCCAATCAAGGGAGGCTCGACTTCCACAAAGGCTGAACCGAGATCAATTGTGTGGAAAATACCACCTCAGGTTCGGCGACTCCTCGACGCACGGATTCAACAGTGCAAGCTCGGTTCTTGATGTAGGCGATCTGACTTTGAAAGGAATGGGCTTCGAAATCGGACATATTGCCGAAGTCAAGTGGGCTTTGCGAAAAATGCTGCTGGAAAGGTTCCTAGTAATCTTAAAAATAAATAGAAAAGGAAACCATGCACCCAATATCTTCAATATGCATTCCCTCGGGAGTAACGAGCAATTTGATTATTTTATAGGTGGGACGGGGGGTGTTGGAGGAGACGGTCTCCGCAGAAGCGGTCATGGTGGGATTGGTCAGATCTCGATAGAAGATTTACATCGATATCGTGAAATTCAAGGTAAGCCTTTCGTCCTGGCGATTCAGGCAGTCTGCCTCTTGTTTCGTTGAAGGTGGGACCGGCGGTCCTGGCGGAGCGAGTGGCATATTCGCCAGAAGCGAAGGGTTGAAATTTGCAGCCACAGATCCCGGCAAGGGGCCTTCTTTAGCACCATCGCCGGTAACTTGAAGTTAATCGATCACAGCATTGTTGACGCAACTTGCATTATTATTATTTCTCAATGGGGCTTCGGCCGCGCTGGCGGCCGACCGGAAAACGAAGGCGGACGCGGTGGAGATGGTGAAGGCCCCGAATTTTTGCGCCTGATTTTCCCATCGACGACGAGACATGAAGGCGACGAAATTATAGTACTTCAAGATCAAACCCGAACTTCGTCAACTCCTCGACCAGCAAGGATTCCATTCCATGGGGGCAATTTTCGGGGTATATGATCTGGATCTGCAAACGCCGTTCTTCAAGGCGGGACGCCCTACGAAAATTTACGTCTCACAGTACTACTGGGGTTGAAATTGGTCATGATCGACGACTTATGTCTCAGATTTACTCATTAACATTCAAGAAATGCTTCATGATACAGCACGATTTGAAGAGAATTGAGGTCTTTTCACGGTTTCATCTTTTAATTGAGGCGGCCAGTGCTGCTAAGTAGAGGCAATGTGGTCGATTCGTCAAACTGTCATGTCGATCGAATGACAGCATGGAAGGGCTATTGAATGACCGGCTGAAATTATGGTCCTTAGGCTTATCTGAGGCCCACAACAGACATGCGAGATAGTTTTGAAAGATACCAGCCTGACTTACGCTAGAATAATCGGAATGAGTCGGAATGGCACAGTTAATTCGGAACGGGCAACCTTAAATATTAATCCGCTGAGAACGCATGGCCATTGCAATATTGGCCGGCACAATTGAGTTTCACTGGTTTCTTGCGGCGTTGAGGGTGAAAAGGAAGCCCGGCCATGCAAGTTGAAACGTTTTGCCATGGTCTGGATCCATGTTGACGCGCCTAGTGTCACGCGTTCCGTTGTCACGGTGATTTGTGACATCTGGACATTCCGGGCCGAACTAGTTGGGACTTCCGTTCAAAGGGAGGCGCTGGAAGACGACTCAGATGTCGTCCAGAATGTCTTAGGTTGTCGCAAAGGTAAGCAAGGAAATGGACAAGAATTCTATCTTTCCTGGGCCCATTTGCCACCATTGACTCCATGCAACCGCCTTGCAACTGTCGTTGCGCTCACCTTGGTGCTCACCGTGACCAGATAGGACCAGACGAACATTTTATGGAGTGCCGTCTTTCCTCATAGCAAGGAATGCTTACATCGCGGATGCGTCGAATCCCATGCAGCCACCAATAAAACATCCACGCCACGATCAAGTGACTTACGATCTCTTGGTGTTTGGCGATTGACCTTGTGCTTCGCTTCTCTTTCCAACGTGGATATGTACATGGTCCGTTCTATCTTTGGAACTTTTCAGCCAATCTTTTGGATCTGCTATGAAATAAACCCTTGCCCATGGAGTATCAACGAGGCCTACAAGTTACAGGCGCTAATCTCACCAGTTGTATTTTGGGAAGATCTCAACACCTATGATGTGCGCAGGTTGAACTCTGCAGGCTGTTCCTGACGGCTAGGGCAAATTCAGCTTCGGACTGTAGGTCGCAATAAGCTGTTGGTGACAATACATATGTCATTCGCGGGACCGTCGTATTCTCCTGCCTCTGTCAGCAGAATATTTCGCTGGCTCGTCGAAATCCGCGACTAAATTGGACCACAATGTACTTGATGCGCCAAAATTTAAACTAGGGGCACCTGAATGACCGAACAAAGGACGAGTCGTAAGTAAATAGCCGCGCGTCTAACGAACAACTTATCGTTATCACTCCTTCTCACAGCTATATATTCTGGCATGGCACCCACACGAGTTCCCCATAACCCATCTCATATGCCGGAAGGAGTCGGAGAACAACTTCCCCCTGGTATGCTTCAATAAATTTCTTGTCCAACACTGATCGAGAGTCTTAAGGTCTAACGGAGCGGCCAGAACATCGTACGTTGTTTCGTAGACCCCTATCTTTTAACTCATCTTAAAGTTGTCGCAGCTGACGTAGATGGTGACGCCGGCCGTGTTCCCCCCGTAGTACCAATCAACAACACTTCCTTCCTCCCGCAGTTGGACGCCGATGAATTCTGCAAAGAATACCATCTCGGCGATGACATCCGTGGATTGCTCAAGAAAAATGGATTCTATACAGTCAATTCTCTCTTCGAAGTATGACGAAACTCGGCTGAAGGAGCTGGGCTTCAAAATTGGACATATCGCCGAACTCAGGTGGGCTTCGAAGAGGATGTTGTCGGAAAAGCCTGCAATCCGCACAAGTACAAAACGGGAGTTCACAGGGCCCCAGATAATGGGTACGGAAGCTACCATTTTTGAAAATGCCATCTTAAACTTTCACAGGTGGGCGAGGAGGTCAAGGCGGAGACGGGGGTCTTGTGGCTGGACGTGGTGGGACTGGCATGGCGCCTCAGATGGAGCTCTACGATGGATTCTGGTTCAGTATTCCCGAAGGTGAGCGGTTCTTGATGGTGCATGCAGACTGCTTGATATTCCATCAAGGCGGCATTGATAGTGCAGGTGATGCCGGTGGCGTGCTGGGAGTCATTGGAACCGGAGAGCAGGCCCAAGCGACTGCAACAGGAGGAGCGACACTGAATGCCGGCCCCGCTCTTGAATCTGGCTTGCTTCATTGGGGAAGTATCCATCCCATCGAAGTGCCGGGGGAACAAGGGGAAGTTGCCAGTGGACAGGGTCTTGCCAGAGGAGGCGCTGGTGGCTTCGGCGGGCAATTTGGCTTAGTATATGTTGCCCTCTTCAAGAAAATCGTCGGTAAGGTTCTCAATAACGCCTGTCGTTGATGCAGCCTTCATTATTTTTTCAAGGCGGAGGCGCTATATCTCCGACCCTCATTTTCCCCATAAACAAGGACACTCGACGTCTGGTGCCGCACACGCCATTGGAGGATTTCAACATCAGGTCTGCTCTCTGTCAACGGCTCACGGATCACGGATTTCAGACGGTCGGGGGGTCTTTTCAAGACATATGATACCGATCTGCAGCCGCCGCATTTCGAGCCAGGAGATGTCAGTGAGCTGACCGAAGCCTTGAGGCAATTTACGGCCGAGAGTGCTCAAATTTCTGGGGCATGAAGCTGAAGACAAAATGTATAAAATTCCGTACATTAGTATCATTTCCGATGAATTCAATATTCTGTTCTGTGTTTTGAGGCCGAGAATACAAGTGCCATTTTTGCGATGCACATTATAGATGTGCATGCCTGCTTTCTTTTTCTTTTTTGTTTCACGGTTGATTTTGTGTCGGAAGCCGATTTTATATGCCAGCACACAAAATCTACTCAAAGACCAAGGGTTCAACAATCTGGAACGGTGGGATCGAAAATTGAGACGCTACGTCGAAGCTGACGGTCTGTTTCTTTTCCGGCAAAGCAAAGTTGAACGTTCACGTGACCGATATTCCTCGCTTTGACCGAGGCGAGATTATTGGAATTAGCCGGATATGAGGTATAGTTCGTAATCATAGGTGCGGCAAATTTGAACTCACGAGTGTAAAGAATATACCACTTGTTGGCAGAGAATAAATGGTAAGGCTCTCGAATTTGCCGAATCCAAATCTTTGCCACTCGTGCTTCGTCTACAAGGGTCAAGTCTGGGGGTGACACAAAAATTATAGCGTTTGTCTGAGATTTCTTGACAAGGTACTGAATGCCATCTACCCGCAAGCCCCGGACACCCGGTCGGGAATTGGATGGGACACCGCAGGCTAAGTGTTCTGGAAATTTCGGCCTCAGCGAGAGAGCGTCGTTCAAGACTTTTGTAAAGTGACGCTGGTAAGTTTGCCTCCAGGTTGGATTTCGACTTGCTGGACGAACTTGCGTGCTTGATAGGTATCGGCGCCATAATCCAGGCTTCCAACTTATCCGACGCCAAAGGAACTGGAATTCTCGCTGTACTCATCCTCCGAGGACCGACGAGACGTGCTTGCACCCCGACCCTGCAGCGGTGGAGTCGAGTGTGTGCGCCTTGTCAAAAGTCCGTTATTTAATTTTGCATAAAATGATGGACTGACTGACGCCTTGGACGGTTTATCTTGCAGTTGGACACGATGGGGAAGATCAGACGTGGGGCAGGCAAGGAATGCTTGCACGTATGTAGAACTTGACCGTCAGTACAGTAAACAACGCGGCTGGTGTTGATGACTCCCGGATAAGCACCTTTAAATAAAATGACGAGAAAACCTGAAATGGCCCGCCTCGTGGGGGGAGCTATACTGGTTGGTCCGTAGCTTCCTATCGCGAAAACGAGGTAGATACAGCACGAGTTGAAGAGAGAAGGCTGATCCGCCCCCGGGGAATTACATTGAGCGGCGCACAGATCCTGCGAGCGAAGCGCCGACTACCGAGTACGAGACATGTCGATGAAGCCTAGAACCACCGGTACCCAGAATACTTTTGACGCTCCGCGCAGAAAATAGTCCGCAGCATCCTCCTTTACCCACGAACGCCGGGCACGAGAAATGGCGGCTTTTTTGCGGTCGCAAGCAACGGCCTAGAAGTATCTGCGGTAACGGCGCAAGCTATTGACAGTCATCCCGAGTCATTTTATTAACAGCGAGAATGGAATGGTCAGGGCGGGATCTCCCGTCGGGCTTCTGTCTGCAGCCGCACTGTATAGCGTCTGACTGGGTGTTTTCTTGGACGAATCATACGCGAGAAAAGGGGAGATGGCCAACGCCGCCCCGGGCGCCGTCTGGCGCCGTTCTCTGACGGCGATTGCCATGTGGGCAGCCGTAAGCGTGACAAGATGGGGATGAGATAACGGAGGCGGTGTGATTGACATGATCTTTGTGCCTTCTGTCGTGTTGAGCATCAAATCGACGGTAAATGTTGGGTAAATGACTCAATAAGACAAGATTTTCCCATCCAATTTGGGAGGAGAGTTCAGTTGAACACTGCAAATACACTGCCGGTCTTGAAGTTCTCTCTGTGTGTGTATCGGTAGCTAGGAACATCCGTATCGAGGCCCTGTCTTGTGATTTTTGCGGTGAAATTTCTGGTCACATCGAGTCACGGAAGCAAAATGGGCAAATTAAATGCGAAGATGGTTGTTCCTTGTGAACCACGCCTTGAGAGACTCTTTCAAAGAATATAAAGACCCCTTATGCCCTCCTATAAAAAGGTGTCAGGAATAGCAGACCCCACAGCGAGACAGCGCTTGACGTCAGTGGCCAAAAATAGAAGTTTGGATAAATACGCGGTTCATTTGCCTTTTCTCCTTTACCTTCGCTGTCAATGTAAGTCCCCCCGCCCTTTTGCTGCGTGTATGCTCATCTGTCGCGCTATAGGTCTTCAAATGTTTCTCAGGCGACGACAGCGTCGACACCGACCTTCGTGACTGCCCTCGTCTTCAATGCTATTGTTTTCGGCGCAGAAATCGCCATTTTCACTATCATCCGCCCATATTTCAAAGCCATCTATGAACCAAGAACCTATGTCCCTGTACCTTCGTGAGTTTCTTTGCATTCATTTTTTTCTCTTCTCGTTTTCCCTGGGCAACGTGCGAGTCGTACACGATGCGCCCACACACCGCGGGTCTCGTTTCAAGATCGGTCGGGCGGCTCCATGGTTCATTTGCTATTGGAGCATACTAGACTCCGCCTTCATTCGTTTCCGAGGGGTCTATGACCTCAAATGGAGCTTGTGAGGGGTCAAGTGGCGTGTAACTCGGGTTCCAGGGGCCTATGGCGCGCGAGGGGTTCTACATTTCGGATTCCCGCATCCTACGGCACTGTACCGTCTCTGTGGTAGCGAGTTCGCATGCTTGGCGCTGATCATGATTTTTTGTGATATTGCCTCCGCCGACCGTTTCATCATCATTTACTCGCTTATCTTGTGAAAACACGCTAAACACGCTCTCAGAAAACGCATCGGGCCCCTCACAGGGACAGCCTCCCCATTCTCCTGGCCATGGGCCGTCTACAAGGCCGACTACAAGGGCGTCCTGCATGCCAATGGCGCCGACGCTTACTTCTTTGTCCGCTTCCTGCGCATGATGGCGCGCATCTTCTTCCCAATCTGGATCATCTCCTGGGCCGTCCTCCTCCCCATCACCTCCGTCAACACGCACGTCGGAACGAACACCAAGCTCGACCTCTTCACCTTCGGCAATGTCCAGGGCGACAAGCAAGTGCGCTACTGGGCGCACCTCGTTCTCGCATGGGCCTTCACTATCTGGGTGTTTTGGAACATCCGGAAAGAGATGAAGCACTTTGTCGTGACGCGACAGCAGTACCTGATCAACCCCGTACACGCCAAATCAGTGCAGGCGAATACGGTGCTGGTGACGGGCATACCAACACGTTACCTCACTCCAATGGCGCTCCACGCGCTGTTCAAGGACCTGCCTGGTGGGGTGAAGCGTATTTGGATCAACCGTAACCTGCGGACCTTGCCTGATATATATGACCGCCGCATGGCAGCGTGCGCGAAGCTCGAGGCCGCGGAGACGAAACTCCTTTCGATCGCCGCCAAGGCGCACCTGAAAGCCGGCGCGAATGGCTCGAGCAAGGACGCCGAGGGACGCGGGGGTGTACCGATTGTTCCGCAGGAGGACCGCCCGACGCATAAGCTCGGCTTCCTCGGGCTCTTTGGGGAAAAGGTCGACTCGATCGACTGGGCAAGGAAGGAGATTGTTGCCTGTAACGAGTTGCTGAAGGAGGGGAGGAGGGCGGTGGTGCGCGAGATGAGTGATCCGAACCAGACGCCAGAGGAGGATGAGCATGGTTTCGCCGCAGACAATGAGGGAGAGGAACAGAACGCGGAGGAGGTGGTGGAGGCGCGGATGGACGAGGGGGGCAAGGTCGCGAAGGGCGGGAAGGACAGCAGCATTGGGAAGAAGGGCTACCCCCCAATCAGCAGCGCCTTCATCACGTTCAATCGCCAGATCGCGGCCCACATGGTGGAGAACATCCTGCTGCACCACGAGCCGTACCGGATGGCGGAGAAGTACACCGAGGTGTCGCCCGCGGACGTCATCTGGTCGAACCTCGGGCTCAACCCGTACGAGATGAAGCTCCGCATGCTCCTCTCGTATGCCGCCACCATCGCGCTCATCGTCTTCTGGGCCATCCCCGTCTCGTTCGTCGGCATCATCTCGAATTTGCACTCGCTCGCCACTACCGCTAAATGGCTTAACTGGATCGACAAACTCCCCTCTCCCGTGATTGGGATTCTCTCCGGTATCCTCCCGCCCGTACTACTTGCGGTGCTTATGATGCTGCTCCCGATTATTTTGCGGCAGTTTGCGGTGTTCGAGGGCGTGCCGAAGAGGACTGGGGTCGAGTTGAGTCTTATGACGAGATTTTTTATGTTCCAGGTCGTTGTGAGTGCCCATTTCTATTGATTCACTTCATGGGATTCAAACTGATGAATTTTTTTCAGCACTCGTTTTTAATTGTCACTATTTCGTCGGGCATCGTCGCCGCCCTCCCGCAGCTCCTCAAGAACCCGGGATCCGTCTCGTCGCTGCTCGCGATGAAACTCCCGGCGGCGTCGACGTTCTTCCTCACGTACACGATCCTGCAGGGCCTCACTGGTACGGCGGGCGGATTCCTCCAGATCGTGCCGTTGGTGGTGTACTACGTGAAGTTGGTCCTGCTGGGCAGCACGCCGCGCTCGGTGTATGGGATCAAGTACGGCGCGAGGAGCGTCGCGTGGGGGACAACGTTCCCGGGCGTTACGCTGCTTGTTGTTATTGGTGCGTCTGCCTTACTTCTGTCTCGCTTTTTTTTCGAGCACTGGCTGACGTCTATTTTTCTTTTCATGCAGCCCTGGTCTACTCGGTCATCTCGCCGATCATCAACGGCCTCGCGTGCTTTACGTTCTTTGCATTCTACCAGCTATACAAGTACCTCTTCCTGTGGCAGTTTGAGCAGCCGCCAAGCTCGGATACTGGAGGACTGTTCTTCCCCAAGGCCATCACGCATATTTTCGTAGGACTGTATGTCCAACAGATCTGCATGGCGGGCCTGTTCTTCCTCGCCCGGGACCAGAACCAAAGCGCGTCGTCGATTCCGCAGGGGATTCTTATGATAGCGTTGCTCATCCTCACGGTAAGTATTCTGGCTGTTTGATGAAGGACGCGACACTGACAACTTGGACACCCAAAGATCCTCTTCCAGATGCTCATGAGCAACTCGTTCGGCCCGCTGAAACACGCGCTGCCGTTGAGTCTTGCGGACAAGACGTTCACCGCGACGCCCGTCGAGCGCGCCGACACTGCGCGCACGAACAATGGCGCGCCCGAGGCACACGAGATGACCGAGACCACGGTGAAGAGGAAGGACGCGCAAGCCCAACGCGCTTCGAGTCTGCACGAGAACGAGGAGAACGAGGAGTACGAGGGGCTGACGGACCGGCAGAAGGCGGGGGAACCGGGAGGCGCGCATCAAGAGCGAGGAGGAGTACGGGTTTGCGCACCCTGCGGCGTCGCGGCCGCAGCGCATCGTGTGGTTCCCACACGACCGGCTCGGGCTCGCGGAGGAGGAGTTGAGGGGGTGCCAGGAGGCGGGCGTGCAGTGCAGCGTCAAGGATGCGGAGATGAACGAGAAGGGGAAAGTGGATATTGCGGGACCGCCGCCGGATCTGGTGCTCGTGGACGAGTGAAGAAGGAAGCGGGAGTAAAATGTACATATGCGATGATCTTGGTTCGGAGAGACGGCGCCGGGCTTGTTCTATCTACTTCGTACCTCTCATTGTCCTCTTGCAGATCTATATACCATCCAATATACCACCCACCTACTGCTACGTATTTCTAGGTTAATAAATTGAATTTGGTTAACGGGCTATCGTGTGCTCGCCGTAAACTCGGGTAATGAAGTGATAATATTGATATACAAGTACTGATCACCTCACGGAGACGTGCCTGACACCGACAATGCAGAAGAACGGCGAGTGGCATGTCGTCGGATGCAGACGTCATCCTCTGCTCATCGCCTGTGTCGCCGGGGATGTGGCCCACAGGAATTATGGGGAGAATTATGCTCTCGCAGATCTTTCCGCCAAATCTTGATCCCAAAGTTCTAGGGAACGGAAGTATTCAAAGTTCGGCAGGAGGAACCCGGAAGTATCCAGTTCAGGAAAGGTGAGCCCTGGGACGGCGGCCGCTCCCATTGACGCTGGGGAAGCCTGAACTCCAAGGCCGAATGCGGTTGGCGGGTTTTCCATTTGCTCAAAGAAACTGTCTATGGGCGGCTCGGGCCAGCCTGGCGCGGGATCTAGCCGTGAATTCCACTGGGGGACATACGATGATGCAGCCTCTGCCGGCAGACCGGTCTCGTGGCCCTCGTTCATGCCAGGTGTCGCAGATATTTCTCTGTCCAAGGAGGTCGTCGCGGAAATCTGCACGTCCTTGTGCGCCAGTCGGCGTGCGATGACAGGCCGCAGTCTGTCATTCATTATAGTCTGGAGCATGTTGCCTGTGCGCATCGCAGATGGCCACGTACCACCCATTTCATGGAGGTACCCTATGCATGTCTGTGCCTGCGCGAGCATGGCATGGAGTTTGCCGCGCTCGATCTGCGGGCCCGCTGTCGCCCGGAAGTGCGCACAGCAAGAAGACGGTCCCCGCGCTGAAGACGGACGCCTGCATCGTGAGCACTGTGAGGCGCAAGGTATACAAAGAAGACCATGTATTGACGAGTTCGAGGATGTTCTCCGCTCCGTGGATGCATAACTGTGGTAGATTATGTTAGGGCGAGTGCAGGAGTGCATTTTATTTTTAATGCACCTTGGATGTGGTCCACTTCCGGATCCGAATGATGAATGCGCTGCGCCGGGTAGTTGAAGAAGGGCCGGTGCAGAGTGAGGAAACACCACCAATACGTGAGGTGCAGCATGAGCCGCTGTGGGGTGGAGCTAGCCTTGTTCTCCAGCGTGATGTCAAGCTGCGGCGGAAGTTGCCTTTTCCAGTTGATGAGTTCCAGACTGTGTATTGGAATCAGTCAAAAATGACAGGAGGTCAAGGAACACCCGCACTCAATTTTTGCGATCTGCTCCTCCACTTGCGCAGCATTCGGTCGAGCTGAGGGGCGCCAATTGTTGCTATACGGAATGTCAAAGGTGCGGCTGTAACGAGCACAATTACGCACACTAGTTCAGAAATCTGGCGTGCTATCATAAAGAGGGCCGAAGTTTCGAAAAATGTAAGGGTGAGGTAGTTGGGTTGCGGAGCAATGTTTGCCGGGGCATGGTACCACGGATTCTGGTCCATATCAGAGTCCACGAATGGCATCTGGGTACTCCGCCGAGGCGGTCCACTCAGATCCCACCCAAAGTAAAGAGCCCAAGTAGTATCCTGAGAGAGGGCGCATTAGTGTTGTTACAGAGGGATAAGATACAAAACAGATACCATGCAGAATAACGTCCAGTAACTCCAGTTTCTCCATCTGATTTCATCGAATTCAATCAGACCAGCTTCAGCCCATGGCGTAGCATCAAGACCAAGGCCAACTAGAAGACAGCTAAACAAAATTGAAAATTTCATAAATAAGACGAACTGACGAGTCATACTAAGTCTACTGCTCATTCCTAAGAAGCATCTGCCTGAGCGAAAACACACTGCTTGGGAATGGTTACACACCGATATACAATTCGGCTGGTATTCTTTCCCCGATATCCGAGTAGAATGAGCCTAGAGAATTTTACACGTGAATGGCTGTTTTTAAGAAGGAAAAAGACCTCTACCCAAAAAGTTCATCGCTTGTACTGTGCTGAGATCCGCTTTTGTGTATGCATGCAACGTTTTCGCGGCCGTCGCGAAACACAAACGCGTCTTTGGGTCTCTCAAGTACGGCTCGTCGGAGAAAGCTAATGATAGACATAATATGGCGTTGTGTAGCATGGGGGAGTAGTGTAGCGTTCGCGGTGGTTCCTCCGAGTGCGGAACGCTCAAAGCACGATACATATCTCGAAGAAAGAGCGAAGGGACTATGCGGAAAAACCACATCGTGAAGAATTTAAAAGACAAGTCGAGGATTCTGCAAAAGCGGCTCAGCTTTGTTCATAGCTAATCGCAACACATACTTGTCGTGTTCTCTTCTTTCTAAAATTACCTCGGGCGGCAGGTGTCTCGACCAATCAATTTCCGGGTGAGACCGAGATACATCGATGCCTTCCAGGTGCAATACGTAGGACGCGTTTGTGTTTTCGACCACCTCCGGGACTCGTGGGGCTGTGTTCATACCACCAGTGATTGACGCCGCTGCAATGCCGTGAAGAAGGAGACCTCCGCTGCGATCATCCAACTGCACAAATCTCAGTATGCTTTACAAATTGCTCCGAAAATAGATTAAATATCAGATATCTTGCCTTGAGATGCTGCGTAGGTACTGCAAGGTCTCTGGTGATTTCTTCGTCCGAATCGAGCGCATCCGTTTCAGATTCTTCTTCCTTTTCACTTTGTTCTCCAGGTTGCTGTGGTCGAAACTGGACCTGGGAGGATACATCCTGACACATACACCGTGCGAGCATTGCTTCTAGTCGATTAACGTAGGCTCGCAGAGAATCGGTGCGCTTCTGTAGCGCTTCAAAATGTGCCTCTGTGTATTTTCGGCCTATATCCCGTCCCCAGGAACACTTTGCATCGTTTTAGACTCATGTCGGTGCCTTTTACAGGACGTACTTTGTCATCCTTTCCGGAGGCTGCACAAGAACCGCACACCTGATTTTATGTCAGCGTTGCAGTCAAGGCAGTATTGATGAGTGAATATATATACCGGCTTCACGCCGTCACATTTCGACTTTCTTGGTCACCATTCAGAGGCAATAGTTCATATGGAATGGGTTTGCTCACTTGGCACGACAGATTGTGCATGCCTGCGTCGCGTAGGGTCCGCGGCCCTTTGGTAAAGAAAGTCCTTTGGGCATCCGTGGTGTTGTCGTGAACGTGGACGAGACCTAGACTCCCGGTAGTCGTCAAAACATCATGTCATGTCAATTTGTCAAAAGCGCCGATCACGTTTCTAAACTGGGATACTTACAGCTTGCCCAAAGTCAGTTCCTTTTTTTTTTTTTTCTGGGATGGTTGTTGGAAGGGTACTCAGTCTGCAGAACCATTCCAAGATCCTCCATCTGGGTCGTGGAATTTCACCACGTTAGCCGTCGAGGGTGTCCGTTGCCGAAATTAGCCAGCCTGTTATACTTTAAACTTTTCAGTTCCAAGTCGGTCCGACATCCGACGCTACAGTGCATAGTGGCTTGGGACCACTCAAGTCTGAGATGGGATATCTAGCCAGAGTGTTTGCTCTCGCACGAGCCCGGTGCTGTGTCTGCTAAAGCCCGCTGGGCTTTCGAGCTTTGACAACATTTGCATTTTTGACTTCTGTTTGTAGATCTTCACGGAAAGACGACCCATCGACTTGGACGACGCATAGGCGGGAATGCAACACCTGTATCAAGCGGAACACCAATTGTGTCCACGACCGGGGAAAAGCGTGCAGGAGTGAAGGTGAGGAGACAAGGGTCGAAAAAATCAATGATTCAAAGGTACACCAATGGAATTGGTGATCTCCGGCCCCGGGGGCCACTTCACAACCGTGATGGCGGCGCGCGTCGATACGCCTGATGAGCAGCGGGCAAGTGCTGGGTCGCGCCGCGTGACGGCGCTTCAATAGGAATAGGGTTTCAGGCGCCACTTTCTTCTTCTGGGGAGCGCTCCCTCCTCACTGGTATCCTTGGGGCAGCGAGCTCGGTCTGGATAGCTCGTAAGAATCAAATACTGTTTGTGGTACCGAAATTCGAGTTGGAATATTGGGGGGCGGAGTGGCCTGGGCATGGTAAGCTCGAGAGCGGCTTGTCATGCGAGGAGAGTTCGGTAAACCGCTTGGAGACAGACAATTCGAGCGATAAGCACGGCCGAAAAATCTGCGCCTGCGATCATAAGCTGTTTTTATCCTATGCACCCGTCAATTGACGGCATCCTTTCTCTTCACGAACCCATAATAAGAGCGACATTTTTGCACAGCATGAATGCCATCTTCCTCCATGAATCCACTGGCTCGCCAGGATTCCCGCCCCAGCCTTCTAAGTTACTGGTCGGACAGCAATCGTGGCCCGACGATTAACCTTCATGCGGCGGCAAAGCCGCTCATGAGATGGATGTATCACCGCCAGACGTTGGAATTCATTAGGCAGAATCGCGGTAGTCCACTTTCGTGGCCTGCGTTGGAAAGATACTCGTCGTATTTTCCGTAGGTGCCGAATCTCATCGGTCGCGCCCATGGGCTGATGTTGTAGGTGGGACTTTGTCTCGACCGCGACCAAGGTCGCGATTTTCTTAGAATTGGCTAACAGAGCTGAATCCAATGTCGACGACGCGCGTGCGGTGGTCGATTCACCCGTCTTCGATTTTGTCATGCAAATGCTCTGGTCGTCAGATACTGGAGAACGCAGTGCTTCTTGCATGCTATTAGAAAAGCTGGCATCTCACGAGTGCACTGCACGGGCGATCTTGGATCAAAAACCCTGTGAGCGTCTAGTGTCTCTTGTGTCGTGAGTTTACTATTTAGATCCTTTTTGAAAACCTGACTCTCATGTTGTGTGAATGAAACAGCGATAGAGACTCTGAACTTAGTCGTTCGGCAACGACTGCATTATCCCACATTGTGCAGAGCGTAGAGGGTGTACAGGCCATTATCAAAGCACCAGTGCTGGACCGTGTCTTCGAATTACTCGAATCACCGCGCTGGGTGATTCGGAGCACGACTTGCCAACTGATAGAAAGGTTTGCACGCTACGAGTCCACTATGCCGGCCATCTTGGAGTCAAAAGCCCATGTGCGGCTGGCCTCCCTCTTGCGGTAAATTTCGATGCTGGTTTTCAACGCGGTTCTCATTTAAAATCATTTTTAACAGGGACGAACACGACGAGGTTTTTTTCTCGGCCACGAAGGCATTATCTTCAATTGCTCAAGGATTAGAAGCTGCACCATGTGTAGTTGTGGAGATGTTGGACCATGTTTTGGAATTACTCGTATCTTCCAACGCAAAAGGCCGAAGATGGATTTGCGACCTACTGGGGAGGCTCTCTCGCTACGAAACTATTCTGCCTGCCCTTTTGGAATCATCAGCCTGCGTTCAGCTGGTGTTTCTGTTGCCGTGAGTTGTGATCCACTTTGATTCTATAAATGGAATCCGGTTCTCACTTTACGAATCCTGATTTTAATTAGGATTACGAATCCTAATTTTAATTAGGATCGTTTCTTTCGGATCCAAGAAATTCAGAAAAGATTGATCTTATACATTAGCATCACGTTTTTGCAGATCAAACGTGACTGTAAGCCTCGCTGTTAGCCTTATTTGGATTACTATTGCCCTTTTTCGGGTTGTTGAGTTCTTTTCAGTTAGCGGTATCCCCTTTAAAAAAGTTGCCTTATAAGTATTGTTTGAGTTTTTTTCTTATCCAGTTAATCGTTGGTTACTTCCGTTTTCGGTGAAATCCTACTGGGTGTGGGAACTACTCATAAATTATTGTTTCCCTTGGCCCTAACCTTATGCTGTTCTTACTTTTGCCTTCAAGTAGCCGCTGCCCATTGCCAGTGTCTTGTACATTATCAACGCACATCAACTGCAAATGAAATACACTCAATGGGTGTGAGGTTTGCACATCCCTCCCTTTGCATTCCCTCCATTCCTCAATTTTGTTGCTGCCTCAGCCCCTGTATCCTCCCCGGGCCGGCGAACTCGAGCCGAACGAAGTTCGGGCGAGGGTGAGTCGCCTAGGGTTCATCCCTTTTTTTACTACTGTACTATGTATTTTGGATATTTTTAGTCTCACATTCCCCCCAGACCCCTCTCCTTTGGCCTGACAGCACATCCAAGTTGATTTATTCAGTGCTTTCAGGTTTCGGAAGGAACCGGATTCGTACTGCCATGCGGAAGCACTGGCCTCAAGACCAAGTAAGACAGCGACGAAGACTTCTTAGTTTATCGTTCGGCCAGAGACGCAATATCTTGCATCGCCCAAATGCTAAAAGGTGCACCGCATTTTGCACAGATATTAGACCATATTCTTGAAATAATCAAATCTCCGAGCTGCTCAAAGGTCCGGATGCGGGCTTGCGACCTGGTGGCAGATTTCGCTCTTCACGAGGCCAATGTGACAGCCATTTTGAAATCAGCCGCATGTGTGCGGCTAGTGTCTGTCGCGGCGTGAGTTACGATTTGATTATAATAAACCGAGTTCTCATCGTGCATAACTTATCAGTGAGAAAGATTCCGAACTGAGTCGATCAGCCACAACTGCATTATCTGCCGTTGCTCGAGGCTCGGCTGGCGCGCGGGCTATCGTTGAAACATCTGTACTGGCTCGCGTTTTAGACTTGCTCGAGTCATCGAGCATAGAAGTTCAGATATGGATTTGCGACCTCGTAGAAACGCTCGCTCGCCACCGGTTCACTCTACCGGCCATTTTGGATTCGCAAACCTGTGTGCGGTTGGTCTCCCTGTTGCAGTTAGTTTGGATTTTTTTGTTTCCAATACGGGTTTCATCTTTCAGCAGGGATGAACATTCTGAAGTTTTTTGGCCCGCCACAGAGGCGTTATCTTCCATTGCTCAAAGCTTGGAAGCTACCCCGGGTATCGTTACGGAGATGCTGGACCGCGTTCTAGGATTACTTGAGTCACCTAGTGCAGGGGTTCGGAGATGGACTTGCGACCTAGTGGAAAAGCTCGCTTGCAACTCAACTATTCTACTTGAGCTGTCAGAATCGACAGTCTGCGTGCAGCTCGTCTCCCTGTTGCGGTGTGTTAGATTTATTCTCCTGAACAGGGAAAAAGGACGTAATTCTCACTTCAAATAGTGACGAACATTCTGAAGTTTTCTGGTCGGCCAGGAACGCGTTGATCTCTATCGCTCATAGGCTAGAAGATGCACCGGTCGTCGTCGCAGAGATTGTGGGCCAGGTTCTAGATTTACTCGAGTCACCGACCCCATACGTCCGAACACGGACTTGCGACCTGGTGGATAAACTTGCTCGCCACCAATTCACTGTGCCAATCATCTTGAAGTCGGCGGCCTTGGGGCGGCTATTGTCTTTGCTACAGCGAGTTTGGGTCGGATTTTTTATGGAACAGCACTGATCCTCGCACAGGGACAAACATTCTGAAGTCGTCTTGTCGGCCACAAAGACTCTATCTCACCTTGCGCAAAATGTAGACGGAGCGCTTGGAATTGCAAATGAGCTGTGCAACGTCTTGGATTC
Source organism: Mycena venus (assembly GCA_014462655.1). Taxonomy (NCBI): domain Eukaryota; kingdom Fungi; phylum Basidiomycota; class Agaricomycetes; order Agaricales; family Mycenaceae; genus Glaucomycena; species Glaucomycena venus. Next base: position 6,328,163 of record JACAZI010000005.1, on the reverse strand, counting down.
GCTTGAATCCCTACGCCCAGAGACCCAGGGATGGATCTGCGACCTGGTCAGAACTGTCGCTCGCCACAAGTCGACTGCAACTGCCGTATTGGAATCAAAAGCTTTTGTACGGCTTGCGCCCCTCTTGCGGTGAGTTGGATCGTCGAGAAAAAAAAGAAAGAGAAGGTTTCATTCAAGTCGTCTTGAGCAGCGACGAACATCCTCAACTTAATCGGTCGGCTATATGCGCGTTATTGGTCATTGCTGAAACATCAGAGGACGCCCCAGCCATCGTAAAGATGCTGGACCACGCAATGGAAGTGCTTGAGTCACCGAGCCCAGGGGTCCAAAGACGGAGTTGCGACTTGGTGGAAAAAGTCGCTCGCCGCAAATCCATCGCAGCCGCCGTTTTGGGGTCGAATGTCTGTGTGCGACTGGTGTCCCTCTTACGGTCAATTTGAACTTCTATTCTCTTAGAAAAAGATCCTCAATTTCAAACAGCGATGAACATTCTGAAGTTGTGCATTCAGCCGTGTGCACAATGTCTTTCATTGCAAAAAGGTCGGACGGCGCACAGGCAATTGTTGAAGCAATGTTACTAGACGAGGTTCCGGAATTACTCAAGTCTCCGAGCCCGGAGGTCCGCAAACGGACCTGCATTCTAGTGGGGAACCTTGTGCGCCACGAGTTCACTGCATCGGTGATCCTGGGGACAAAATACTGTGGAATGCTAGTATTCTCATTGTTACAGTGAGTCACTTGATCAACCGTTTGAACTATCTCTCATTGGAGGCAGGGAGGCTGAGGTCGGCGCCAGCCCACTTTCCGCCCTCTTCGCGCTGCGTGCATTTAGTGAATGGCCAGATGGTGTAGTAGCCCTCGTAAATATCGCACTGGGCAGACTTCGGGTACTACGCCAGTCCCCTAGTGTCATGACTCAACTCAGAACACAGGCAATCCTGGACAATCTTGCACGTTCTGGGGTGCAGATTTGAAGGACTGGTGGGACGTCGTAATCTTCTGAATAGACTGCTTAATTCGCCAATTTTGGGGCGGCGAAGGATGATTACAAGAGGGGCCTTCATTCACGAGATAAGGTTCACTGTTTGACTCGACCTCTCCGGATTCCTTTTCCCTCAACCGAGATTCTTGACCCAATTGCGACGGTAGAAAGTTCCTGAACGCATGTAACCAATGATTGGATTCATTTCAGCGGGAGATTGGAAGTGCCTAAACAAGGGATTCATGCGTCTGACAACGGCGTCCGAGTCGCTGGCGCCCCACTTATTTTTTTAAAATTACTGTATAAATGCAGAGTGAGCTGGGACCGCGCCGCAATATACCTACCTACCTAAGTACCTAATTCTTTGAAGGTTGTCCTGCCCGGTCAAAGCGAGTTCTACGCCATCACGTACAATTCGGGTATTCTTACGTTGTCGTGGTCCATCAATTTGACCTGCACCGTGCAGAGTCCAGCGGAGCACCTCTCAGCAGGTTGGTATAGTTGACGGCATCGCTGCACAGTTTATCCCCACGCTGGTGTTGAGCTAAAATGGGTAAGATTTGTAAATCCTCGAAAAGCACATCGGTATCCCACCTGTAATGCACGATAAGCTCTCGCCTTCCCCCGACTTGGGTTCCAAACGACTACAGCGTGCAATGATCAGCGAAACCTCGATGCAAAGATGAACTCAAAACTGAACGTGGGCAAACGTACTTTGTACAGATTTCCAAGCACCTCGTCTGGTGCGGGCGCGAACGTGGAATTAATGTACGTGAACTGCGCGTCAAACGAATTTCAAATTTTAGTACCCTCTGAGCAGTGTCAGACATACCAAAGGGTCTCCATCCTTCATGCCCAGCTTCTTTTTCAGACTGCGGATTACGGCCTGGAAGAGCGACGCCGCCGCAATGCGGAACACGTTTTGCTTCAACACTGGCGTGTTCCCGACGGGCATGAAGCGCATTACTACAGCCGCGGAAGAACTGGAGGCGTCCGCGACGTGAAGTTTCAAGCGCATCAAGGGCTGCTTTGTCGGGTCCAGTCTGAGTGAGCGCCAATGGATCTGAAGACCTCGAGTGCACTGCATCCATGGAGAGGCAACTTGAACTTCTTGGCTGCGATGCGGTTCCTGTGTTCAATATATGCAAGCTTCGGATGCTGAACCTTGAGATAGTGCGTTCGCACAGACCAAGAAGGCAACGACATGATTGCGTCAAAGAAAGAATGGAACAGCTTGACTTCACAGCCACCATATCGAACAAATCGAATTCAATATTCTTTAGTCTGTAGTGGGATCTAGTAGTATACCGTAGATAGTGTGGTGCTACATCGTGTGGAGTGATAGTAATACAAATCTAATCTCTAAAGTCCGTCCAGGATGAGGAGAAAAACAGAAATAATACAAAAAGGTATACAAATCAAAGGGCGAACCTCTGCGGCTGCTCCATGAACGGCGTCGCCCGCATCGCGGGACTCAAAGTTGGATACCCAGCGCTCGCACCGTTGGCGTATGTCTCCTTCAGCCTCTTCCAGACATTCTTGAATGTCGACGCGCTCCCCTTCTCATGCATCAGCACAATCGCCACCTGGCATCCCGGTGGGAACGCCGCGCTCGACGAGGCGGTCCTGTTCATCAACACGCTCGCCCGGTTCTTAAGTGGTGGATCGAGAGGTGCTGCAAGCTGCGCGCCGAGGCTCGCGGACGGCAGGTTGTTCGTGTTGGGATTCGGCGAGAGTGGTGCGGAGTGGTGCTTGTGGCTCGGCGGCGCCGGAGCATACGTCAACACACGCGAAGACGGAGCGGCGGAGAACTCGATTCTGAACCTGACGGGCTTCAGCACCATCTGTGCTCCGTCGGTGCTTGCCTCTTCCACCTTGCAGCGCAGCGCCATCGCTACGGTGATATCTTCGTCCACTTCATGGAAGCTGCTGAATCCACTTCCCTCGACAACGATACCGAGCCTCTCGAGTAGCAGACCGACCTCTCTGCGTGTCTTTTCCAGCCCATCAGGAGAGTAGATAACGCCAGTGCCCGGGGATGGATGGTGGTTGCCCTTCCAACTAAAGAGGTTTGAGAACCAGCCTTTGAATTCACCAACCACAGGCGACGTTAAGCGGGAAGCGGTGGCAGGGGGCCTCGGTGGTGGTAGCGCCATGATGATTCGTAGTCGTGGTCAGGGTGATAGGCGATGCGAGAAGGGAAATTGTAGATCGTTTGGGCTTCAACGCGGGTAAAGTAGTGTCTGAAAGACATTTAGCCGGAGAAAGAGGATTAGTGGAAGATGTACAACTCACGTTTCCCTTTACGCTCTCTGTCTTTCTTGGCTTTGAGATCCCCCGCGTGCCCTGGGAGGAAGACGACATTTCCCATCTCCTTTCCAATCTTAGCATTCACGCCATCGACGCCAAGACCAACCCCACCCGAGTATTCGTCGACCGCAACGTAACTCCATCCTTCTTCCGCAACACTCTGATTCTCCTTGTCCTCCCGTGCTGGCCGCGACACGGTCCGCTTGGTGGAGCGCCTGCGATCCAATGGCAAAGAAGGAGGAGCCGGCGATGAAGCAGCCCGAGCCCTCACCAGCCCGTTGAGCCGTTCCGCAACTGCATCCATGGTCTTTTGCAGCTCAGCGTTAGACGTCCGGGGCGCCGTCAAGAGTGGCAGCTCCTCGTGATCAATCCCCACGCCATCCCCCAGATCATGTTCCGCCGCTCCCAAGCCCAAATCTTCCTCAGAACCGAGTTTGAGGTTCAGGTTCAGATCCAAGCTAACATCCAAGTTGAGGTCCAATATCGACGATCGGCGCGGGGAGGGAGGGTGCGATCGCAATTGGGGCATGGATGATGGGTTCCTCCGGGGGTGCAGAGCTAAGCGCGGGCTGGGGTACCTCAGTGGGAGGACGAGGAAGAGCGGGGATCGACGGAGTAACGGTACGGGATCTCGACCGAGAGCGCGGCGCAGGAGGCTGTCGCAGAAACTGAGGCGGTGCGACGGCTGCAGAAGCAGCTGTATTGTCTGGTCTGGGACCCTGGAGTAACGATCGCGTGTGCCGCGGCGGCACTCGGATGTTTGAACCATCCTCTCCACCAGAGTAGGTATACCCTCTGCGAGGCAATGGTCGTGGTCCACCGCTCGTACCGACGGAAGAGACGGGGCGTCCGGAAGAAACCTCTCTCATGGGTGGCGCAAGACCAGGCGGGGCAGCGATATTGGGTTGCTGCTGCTGGGGCTTCCTGGAGTGCGCACGTGGTCCCGCAGGAGACGCAGGTCGTTCCCTGGAGGATGCTGCCGTTGGTGTACGGGACATGAGTGGGGGAGCCAAGCCCGAAATTGGAGGAGGGACAGAAGCTGCTGCGGCACGGGAATTAGGAACCGTCAACAGTCGCTGGTCGTTCTGCTTCGCCATAGTGTTGCCGCTCAGATCAAGTTCCCACCCCAGATTGAATCCTATACTTTCCATCCCGTCGATTGCGTTGACTGCGGTACCATCCGCGTGTTTGCTTGCAGGAACAGTCCCGCCGTCTCGAACTCGAAGATAATCGTCACGGTAACACCCAAGGAGGAAGTAAAAGGCCTTGGCGTGGAGACCTCTTCCTGCAGGCGCGCATAGGTCGCGCTTGATGGACTCGCCCTGTGGATCTGCGTGACGACCCCAAATGATGCGCAAAGAAGAGAAAAGGTCCGGGTCGATTAAGGAAGGATGATCGAGTGGACGAGCCAAGGTGCTAGGAGACGGAGGAAGCGGAGGATTGGGGATGCGACGTGACTTGTCTGCAATGGATTTGGAAGAGGTAGATAGCAGCCACGGGTGGGACATGATTTCTGGAATCTATCGATGTAGAGAGGTTAGCAGATAAAGTGAGATTTCTAATAAAGGGCTTACGGTGATTCGACGAGAGACGTCAACGACGAGCATACGCGACAAAAGATCCATCGCAAGAGGGTCGATCCACGGTGGCATCTCGAACTTGCCACTCTTGACCTTGGCCAGAAGAACCTTGACATTCTTGTCATCGAAGGGTAGTCTACCTGTGAGAAGCGCGTAGAGAATAACACCGCAGCTCCAGATATCTGTAGCATTTCCTTGGTATCTTTCGCCATTGACGATTTCTGGACTCGCGTAGTGCGGGGAACCACAGCTGGTCTCGAGTTGGAGGGAAGGTGGGGCGAACGCAGCCATGCCCCAGTCAGCGATTTTAATGAGAGGTGGCGATAGAGAAGCAATGAGGATGTTCTCGGGTTTGAGATCGCGATGGATGATCGAGAAGGTGTGGGCGTAGTTGAGGCCATAGACGATTTGTTTGAAATATTCGCGGGCTTCTTCCGGGGTAAGGCGCCCTCGGTTGACGAGAAAGTCGAATAGCTCGCCGCCCTCGACATATTCTAGAACGAGGAACAACTCTTTTGCGCCTTCGTAGACGTCGTAAATGCGCAGGATGTTTGGATGGTTCATGAGCTTCATCATAGTGATCTCTCGGTCGATTCCGAGGCGCTGCTTGTCGGTCTTTATCTGCCGAGTTTCGAGGGATGCGCGGGAGCTGACGAGAGGGGCCAAGGGAAGGATCTTGACAGCGGCGAGCTTGCCTGTGACTCTGTGTTTCGCGATCTTGACCCGCCCAGATGCGCCTTTGCCGACGCATTCACCGAGGATCCAGGGACCAATAAACTTGGGGTCTGTCGGAAGATCGAAGGCACCCACGCCCCCAGCGGCGGCGGTTTCCTTTGCCCAGCGAGTTCCCACAGGAGCATCGTACTGAATGGGAGGGGCACGAGGCGGACTAGACGAGACGTAGGCCATTATATGCGTGGTATAGATGTACGATTAAGAGAAAATGAAGCAGCCCGGGCGGGTCCCTCCACCGGCGGGAAGGGAGATGTACAACGTTGGGAGCAAGGGACAAGACGCGAAAGTGGAGTTTCCAAATTGGGAACACAAGTTGTCATGTGACGTTTTCTGCCTTCAGACTTGGCAAAAAATTTGAAGTTTTGTGCGTATATTGTCCGGTGGTACACATGGTTTCTGACCTTTCCTCTTAGATGCTGAGGGCCTCATGGGCCTTGATCTCTCACCCATTTATCCCGGGAGCAAGATCGAGGCTCGACCGGCCTCTACCAGTCTTTTTTCCATCTGGCTTTCGTCTTTGGCGCCAGGATAGATATTTCGCGTCAAGTGCCAGGATTCTTGCTCTTAAAGGCCCCTCTTCCGTGGAACAAACGCCGGAGCTCGCATCAGGCAAGAACCAGGCGTTTAGACATCTGCAATCTCGTTAATATTCTGTAGATGACAACGCTTCAAGTTCGAGAATTTTCCCCATCAAAGGTCTCGGGGAAGATGGGGACAACGAGCCAGGTGCGACATTCAACCTTCACTCTTGAATGACATCGAACAATGTGGACAGGTGTTTCTACTGCGTCGGCCGAGATACCCCGCAGTTTTCGCGTCCCGCCATTTCCTTTGGCTACCGTGGAAGAGCTTGAGCCCAACCCAGAAATCTCTGCAGACCCGGAGCCTGACGGCGATGCGGATATATTCGAGCCGCCGACTGTTGAATATCGCGGTCATCAACAGCCCATCGTTGATATGCAAGAGAAAGTAACACCAGAGGTCACCTCAGGCAAGAAGAAGGTCATCTAAATGTCTTCAGACACTGACATTTTTTCTAGATGACAATGCTAAAATATCTGAGGATGAACTAGGCACGTTCTCGAGTCTTCCCTACACTAAGAAGAAACACTGACTTTCCTATCTGCAGAGATCCCTCCCAGTTTTCGCTTTCCACCCTTTCCTTTGGCTACCGCGGAGGAACAGGAGCTGGGGCCCAAAATTTCTGCAGCGCCGGAAACCACCAGCGATACTAGTGTACTTGAGCCACGAGCCCTTGATTACCGCGCATATGAGCGCCTCCCACAACCCTCTGTCGACATTCTGACCCAAGTCGCGCGTTCTCTACCCGAACTGCTGCCCGACCCAGAGACCGAGTCTGGATCCATCTTCGAGGATAAATCGCACGATGATTACGCCGACATATCCACTTCCTCTACCCCTCCCATCACTTCCACGCGGTCGCTGGAGATGCTTGTCGCCGACAGAAACTACGACGAAGCCCTGCGCGTGCTCGACGCGTTATTGGAAGTCGGCACCAGCATTCCCCCTTCGTTTGCATACGAGGAGGCTGCCATTTGGGCGGTCAGGGCCCCAGCAAATACCGCGAGCGAGATGGACGACCAAATCGAGAAATTCAGGAAATGGTTCTCCCTCATACCTCGGGCGGATCGATCCAGTCCTCGCAGATTCAGCCGTCTACGCGATCGCATCATGCTGTCCCCACTCAACTCCCTCCGACTCATCATGGAGTTTGGACTGATCGCGGCGGAGAAGGGATATGCCCGCAGCACGCACCACCGTGTCACCACTCTTGTCTGCATGTATGGCGATCCCGATGTCACCCTCCAGTACATAGACGAGCTCCGCGGACGTAATCGTATGTTCCTGGAGCAGTCTTCGCAGAGGGCGTATGTCGACAAGTTGGACAACAAACTGCGTGTCGACATCGTAGGCGTCGCGGTCAGGACACTCGCCAACGCTGGCCGGTTCGACCACGCCGTCCAACTCATTCCTGATCCCACCGAGACCCATTTCCACCTGACGCCGTACACCTACCACTACCTTGTGCATAAAATGGAGGCGACTCGGGACCCTCGGTATGTGCCGCACATCAATTTCGTGAAGCAACATAAATCAGAGGCACGGCACCGGTCGTTCGGCTTGACAAAGATGGAGAAGCCTCATCTTGCCCTGGCCATTCGATGCCTTGCGAATACCGGCCAATTTAACCTTGCTGTCGGTCTTCTTCCCAAGCTTCAAGAAGCCGAAGCCGGGCTGCTAACCGAAGCACTCGACTTTCTTCTCGCGAGGCTCCGGGAAAGCGAAGATGACCACCATTCGATCTTCTTTGACCGTATTTCACAACTGCGAGAGGCCACGCAGTCGACGCCCGTAATTCCAGATTCAACTATACCCTCGTCGGATACACCTGAAACCAACCACAGCCAACCTATCTTTGGCCCTACCGAATATCGGCGTGCCATAGAAGCTCTCACGAAAGCTTGGTGCCTTGAAGAGGCTGTAGCTCTGATGCCCGCCTATCATCAAACCAATACTGGGCATCGCAAGACACTGTACAACGTCCTGCTCTGGAAGCTCAAAATCTCTTACAATCCGAAGTACGAGCCTTACATGTCGCAGATTAAACAGATGAGAGAGCACACCGTGCAGTTGGCCGCACGAGCGAAGGTCATGCGCAGGGTGGCTAGCGAAGCCGAGGTATCAGCCAAAGACGATCCACGAGAGGCGCGCCTTGCAGAGAGAAGCGAGGCTGACGCAGCGCGACATCTGGAGGATTTTTCTGGAGAAGATATCCTAATGGCTTCCTCCGTGTCATCTTCAAGACCTCCGCAGCGCGTTGGATTTAGTCTGGCGGCGAGTTTACGAGCCTTGCGGAAAGCATTCAGAGACCGCCTTCCATCCGGCACTCCTCACCCCTTGACTATCGTCCGCTTCTTAGAGGTCTACCTCGCCTCTGAGCGCACTCGCGCTATCCCATTGCTCAGGAATCTAGCCCTCAGCCGCGGTGCCGGCTACAGCCTTTCGTACATATTCGCGGAGATGCTTTTCCACGCGCGGCGCGGGAACCCCGACCTCGTCATCCAAACCTTCGTCACCCACTTCTTCATCGTCGGCCTCCCGCGCGACGAGCTCCTAGTCAGACTTCGGACGATGGAGCGCGACCCCGCCGCCGAGGCTCTTTGGGCAGCTACACCGGCGATGAAGCTGTTCCCGTACCCCATGCACGCGGCGGTCGTCTGGCGCGCGCTGCTCGAGCTCACGCACGACGAGCGCGCGCTCGAAGCGCTCTACGTCAAGCTCCTCAAGTTCGCCGATCTGCGGTCTCCACAGTCGTCCGTGTTGCAGGCGGGCATCCCGCTCCTTCACCCGCCGCCCGCATGGCAGACCGGTGTCGCCGCGTCCGCATTCACGCCCTTCGTGCGGCGCATGTGCCGCGCGTTTGGGACGGAGCGCGGCGGACTTATCCTGAAGGACATGGTCCGTCTCGGGATCCAGCCGAACATCTACCAGCTCACAGAGCTCGCGATGGAGTACTCCCGCGTCGGAGACGTACGCAGGACGCTTCTCGTGCTGGACCAGGTGGAAAATGCCGCCAAAGCGTGGGAGAGTGTCGATGCACCAGATTCGGAACAGAGCGATGATGCGGACGACGAGGTTGCCCGGCGGAGGCGGGCACAGCGGAATCATCTCCTCCCGCGGGTGGATCAGGTCTTTTACGTCGCCGTTGTGCGCGGGCTTCTCCTTAGCAAACGCTACGCAGAGGCGAGGTTGGTTGAGCAACGCATGTCCAAACGCTACGGCTACGTTGCCGGCAAGAGTCAGCATCTGGACGAGCTTTACGAAGACTTGCGCGTCGCCGAGGAGGGCAAGAAAATTCCTCCCCGCGAGGTTCGTCATCCTTTGAACGCTCTCGGTTCTATTTTTGCTGACATTCCATTTTTTTTCCTTCAGGGCCATATCTCCGCCGCCGACAGCCCGAAATACAAGGCGCTGTCTGACAATGTACTTTCATCATTTTTTAATCTGTGATTCTTACCTTTAACCAGTCTCGGCAGTCTCAAAGCCACCGTGTCGTCGCGTTGACGGCGCTGGACTTGGGTCCTGAACCCCCAAGCTCCGCTGGTGTCTAGACTTCCCATCGGTGGCAGTTGTTCTCTGCGCCCAAGCACGCAATCGATCCAAGCTCCTCCCGGTTGGGCTTTCCCGAGCCAAGGAGCGATCTTGAAGCAGCGCCGTCCGACAGGCTCTTGGGTAGGGCGGAATTGCGCCTCAAAGATGGCGACAGTACACATCAACCCTCATCCAGAGGCGCCACAAAAGGTGACAGTCTAAATGCTCTTGTCGGCAAATTCAATAGCAAGTCAGAGCTGGGTAATACAAGGCTCGCAGGCCAACAAGTATTATGTATGTATGTATCTGCCTGCATGCATGTAGACAAGCGTTCTGGTGGCGGGCAGCGACATGCAGGGTGTATGAATACAAACAACATGCGGAGAGTATGTACGATGGGGTTGTATTTGTGTGCGGTCGATAGCAGATTGAACGTGCATAATAGAGAACAGAGATAGATCGCGGAGACGCGCAACTATGTTATCGATTAGCAAAATGGTTGCTGGATGGGGGAAAGGGGTAATGGGGAGGTGTGGGAAGGAAGGAAGGATTAATTGCGGAGAGGGGGGAAGTAAGGTGAAATGCAATGCAAAGGAGTGGTCCGCGAAAGAAAGCGTGCAGCGTACGTTTAGCGAGTGTAGTAACGTACGAGTATACTGTAGGGGGGCTTGCGCCAACAAACCGATAAATACCGTGGATGGGTGGTCGAGAATAACATAACAACGTGAAAGCGTCAACCGCTGTGCGTCCGTCCATAATGAAGCTCAATACATACCACAAGCCAGATTATGACGCCGGCGCGGGCTGCGCTGCGGTGTTGGTGCCGGGGTGCGCCGGCGCGAGCTCGACTTGCGAGGGGTGCGTGAGGTCCTTGCGGATATTGGGTATACGCCGGCGGGAGCTCCACCGTCTCCGCCTCCTCCTCGCCGCCCGGAGCGGCGCTCGGCCCCGCGTCCGCGTGCTGGGATGATGTTCACCGGCCGCATCTGCCGCATCGGCGCGCTCTTGCCTGTCCGCCCCGACATGCTCGTGCTTGGATCGGGCGTCGCGCTCCGCTTCGCTCGTCATCATGCTCAACGGCCGCCCGCTGTCCGTGCGCCCGTCCGCCGTGAGGCCGCCGACAGAGGACCGGTCGCCCACGGTGGGGTCGGTGACCATGAAGGGCTCGGGCTGGTAGAACTGGGGCAGCTCGTTGCGGTTTGCGCCGCCTGTGTGGTCGTCGCCCTCGTCCGCGGTCAGCAAGGGTCCGGTCGGACCTTTTCCGTGTTGTGCAAACGGCGGCGTCTCAAGAAGAAGAGCGCGACAAGAACAAGTGCGAGTAAAAATGCGACTCCCGCCAACCGTCCCCCCAACAATAGCGCCGACGTTGGTGCTTTTTCCGCCACTAGACGAATAATTGATTAGATACATGTTTTTAACGAGAGATTGTAAACGGAGCTCACCCGTTACCGCCGCCAGAGCCACTGCCCCCACTGCCGCCGCCGCCGCTCCCTCCTCCACCGGTGCCCGCGCCGGAGCTGCTGGTAGAGTAGGAGCCACCGGCGGGGCTGCCAGCGGTCGAGCTGGGACTTGTGCTGTTCAAACACGAGTTGTCGTTGTTTGGGCCGCTGCCTACGGTGTAGAGGGTGCTGCCCCCACTGCCGTTCCCCCGGTTATCTCCGGCCACGAGGAGGAAGGTCGTCATTCCGCGCAATGGAGGTGTCCATGAGAAGCCGGTGCCTTCGCTTGCGACTTGTGTGATTTGGCCTTCAGGAATTGCAAAAGAATTGCCTCCAGGAATGACGCCCTGGAATTTTGGTGTGCTGAAAAAATGCGCAAAGACGGTCAGGCGCACTCCAAATCCGGCAATAAATGACGTACCCTTCTACGCCTCCATTTGGGTCCCACCTTGAGTTCCAGTCACAGATTAGACGAAGAGCCTGCTAAGATTGAATATACCGCACCATATTCGCGTTGGTACGCATTGTTGAATGACACCATCGGGCGTGATGGCGTAGGTGAAGGGACCCTTGACATTTTGGGTCGGGTCGAAGCAGGTGGCGTCGCTCGATGAGCCGACCTGCACGCCGACACTGGTCCCGCCTGAACCAAAGCCGGAGCTATCGCTCACCTATTTAATGGATGGGTTGAAACATGAATGCGATTAGAAGGCGTGTGCGGCGTACCACGGCGACAAACTGCGAATTCGCGGGGTAATTAAGCTTGAAGCTGACATCTTGTCCCGAGAAAGGACCCTCGTCCTGTATTTTGCGGGCCTCGATATTGTTTGGGAGCGGAGAGCTTCCGAAGGGAATAACCAGGACCTGGAACGGCGGAGAGCCTCCAGAGACGGTTATTGAGACGTTTCCACACTGTGTAGGCTGGCTGTTGAAACTCCATGAATATGCGTCGACGAGAGCGGGGACGACGAGGGGCCAGGACGGCGGCGAATCTGTTCGCCATGGTGGTGGAGAGCCAACCACAAGATTACGGGTAGAATGACCGTGTGTGACTGTTACCTCTCGCTAATACGGCGATTCGAATTCCACGGACAGGCTATCCGCAGCAGAACTTAGCAGTTAGCGGGCGTGAAAAATACACGGGCCATGTCCCGCACCTACCTCCGACACCTTGTACGTATTTGAGCTGGAGACAAAGGCGCGTGCAGGGTGTCCGTCAGAAATTAAGTGCGAGGTGTCACATCGCAGTGGCGGTGCATTCGGGCGATCGGGTCCGTTCACTCCCGTCAACGTCAGCACTGCTCTCATTTTTTTTACAGTCTAGGCGCCCTAGAATTGCCCTAGAAAGGGCTGTACGTTACGGGTGGTTATTAATAAATTTCGCATGTGGTGGAATTCCATAGTTCGTGCTGGCACCACTTCAATCCACAGATCCCACGAAACGCCGGCAGTCACCCTCTACACGCAGTCTCCATTGGGTTTATCTTGAGAAAACGTTGATGCGATCCAACCTCGGAACACCCGACTCGGAAATTTAATTAAAGAACACTCAACTGCAAGGAAGGTTGGAGCTTTCAAGGTTCGTTCTGCTCAAAATGCACCGCGCCTTGCAAAATCTGCGCCGCAGGGAATCATATCAAAACCCAGTCCAGGCTGTAGTCCGAATCGCGCCGGATACTTTTTTTCTTGGTCGCGAGAACCTCACTGAAGCCCGCGGACAACTGCTGGCAGACGTCGTGGAGCGGCCATTCTGTCACCAGGACTTCTCTCCCAGGGTCATCCTGGATCGATTTCCTCGACCTCAGGCTGCTGGAGCGTAACGTGGGTGAGTTTCGTTACCTTTGGAGAACAGCGACACCACAAACCCGAGCACATCCATCTGAGAGGTTCACCCGATTGGCCCCAGTGCCGCCCTTCATGGCTTCCGGTACATGAGAAATTGGCCTTTTCACGTCGGGCATCGGTCGTCAACTGTCCTCACGAGCGCACAAAATGTGATACACGATAAGACAGGACGGTCCTAAGCTGACGTCGAAGTTGCGCCGAGCTTTCGGACAAGAGTGCGGAGCGCAAAAAATGCAGAATATTCGAGTCGAAAACCTCGCTGGGTGCCTGAACATCTCTGAACATTGAACAAATCATCGATGAGTTTGCAGACGGAGTCACGGATTGGTTACAGATGTCTGGTGTCCCAGTTCTTCCGGATGGAATTCCTCGATTTATGCTCATAGTATTGGCAGACAGCTCACTTGGTGACTCCAGTGGGGACCTGAGCATTCCCGATATGGTGATTCATGTTGACTCTGCATTGCTCCCGGCTGTACTCCTGTACTCGTATCAACCTTTCAGTGACATGCGGGCACTCGTACTCAGTATAGCTGCAGATAGGTACTATCCCTCGATTCGTCTCTTCTTAGACTTCGTTCCATTTGCGTGCAGGTGAGCCATCTCTGTTTGATTTACTTCTTTACTTGTTATTGACTCGTATCTAGTCCTTCTTGTCTAGGTGAATACTATCAGATTTCGTTCCACCTGTATGCGCAAAGACGATCCTTATTGTCTAGAACTTTCGTGCCTTTCTTTGGAGTCTCACTCCTTCACACTTGTAGCAGCCTGCTTGGTGAATCTCAGGGCCCGGCCTGGCTTGGAAGCCCGGGCTTGGGCCTGGCTTGAGGCGGCCTGGGCTTGAGATTCCCTAGGCCTATGCCCAAGCCCTTCAGCAGGGCTTCAAGCCCAAGACCCGGGCTTGGGTATCGGCAAAGAAACAAGTTCTTTAGGGCCCAGATAGCAACTAGAGAGTGAGTAAATGCTATGGATATACCTCAATACAGCTGTGACAAGGCTTACTGACTTCATTTCTCAACTTTTCAGTTATCCCGTCGTGAATTTTCCCCTTGCGGATGTTTACAGTCGGTTTTCAGCTCGCATTTAGGTCGAATCCAAACCCGATATGAACTATTTCATTCGTGAGTTTATTCGAGATGTTTGAAAGACAATACTGACCTCATGGAGCAGTTTTCCCGGCAAGAATACGAAACCTTATAGGTGGGAGTGAAGCCCGGGCCTGCGGACCTGACCTGAGCTTCAACTTGCTCAAGCCCAAGCCTCAAGCCTGCTCAAGCCCTGCATTGGGCCCGGCTCGGCTTGGTGAGGCCCGGGCTTGACCTGGCGGGCTTGGGGCTTGGGGCTTGAAGCCGGGCCTTGAGATTCACTAGTACTAGCAGCCCTTGACAAACATCACAGATCTGAGGCGAATCATTGGCAACCAGAAGAGCAAATTTAAACCGCACAGTCCAAATTGCACATCAGCGTGAATGGTTCGGTCCGAACACCCGGATTGTGGACTTTCCGCAACCGGTAATGATTATGCCGCTTACCATGTACGACCGGCTTTGTTGCCTGGCATCCGCTCTTAAACCCCGTATGTACAAGCCTCCAGTCAAATTGCACGTTCCTAAAGACTAGTTGCGAGAGTCGTGCGACGGACTGGGTTTAGTCTGAACTTCTCGGAGTCCCGCCGGCGTTGACCCGCTGCTCTGCCACTCCCTCAGGCTCTCCTATTCAGTTCCCTCCCTCTTCTATTCGGTTCTCTCATTCCGCGCTCTCGGCCACCCTCCGGCCCATTGTACGGCAAGCTCCTTCCGATGTGACATTGACAATGGATCGATGTCAAGCGTACAAGTGTGCAAACCAGGTCTTATCTCTCTGCGACCGTGTATTCAATTGTCGGTGCTTATTGGGGTCGCGACGCAACAAGCTTTGCCTCGTATCCTCAACTTACTATCCCGAGTCAATGGCCTTCCATATATCCTCACTGCTGGAGACTTTCCCCAGGCTCCAGGATGGTCTCAAACCCGCGGTCATTGCGCTGGCCACTCTTTTGGGACTCACTGCTCTCCGCCGGGTCTTCAGTCTCGTGAAAGTAGTTCGGGTGGGTCTCAGTGCTATGTTGGTTCAATCCACTCTTTATTAATCTCAACGACTCGGAATAGTCTCCCAGCTACTTTCCTAAACTATGGACACCGCTCCAGCCATTTACTGTACCCGGAGTGCTTTTCAAGACGGCCTCGACTTCGTCTTGGAACCACGGACGCGATTGGCACTGGGTGCGGCGTTACCAGAGTACGGATCGGCTGCCTGCCCACGAAAGTAAAAATATTGACGGCCCAATCAGCGTATAGTAAAAGCGAAACGGTCCACCTCATCCCGTTATTGACTGGGATTCCCGGACTTTGGACCTCCAACATAGATATTGGACGTCAAATTGCGGATGGGGAGTCAGCGGTCCAGCTTCTTCAAGCCTGAAGAGACCATGGAACCTTTCACGTACGGTCGTCCATCATCGTTCACATTCTCTGATGTTCAAATTGTATTAGCTACTGGGGCATGAACCTTATCTCCTCAAATGGCGCAATGTGGCGCAAGCACAGACGTGTCGTCGGTCCAGCGTTTGGTCCGGAACTGTAAGATTCCTTTCTCGTTGACCTGGAAATCTTGATGTGGATTTGCGTTGTCCAGATATAAATTGGTCTGGAGGAAGACCCTTGAAATCTACCGAGACATGATAGAAGTCGAGGGATGGAAAGATAAGGACGTCGTTGATATTCCCGTCATCCAGAAAGTCACTTTCAAGGTCAGTATTGATTGCTTTGCGTAATTGTGGCCCCACCATCTTTCACAGATCGCTTTCCTCATTGTCAGTACTTGCGGATTCGGATTTCCGTCCACCTGGTTCATAAATCGGCCATTATAATTCTACACTCTGACCATGCAAGTAGGGCTACTCCCCCCGCAAGCGGCGGACGGCGGCATGCCAGTGCAAGAAGCGCTCAGAGTGGTCGCTGACACTATTGTTCTCTTCACGGCTGTTCCGAAATGGCTCTATTATCTTCCAATTCCCAAGTGCGCCCTCATTTTGTCTATCGTGTAACTTCACTTACGATGTACTCCAGACTCCGCGAGATTCAGCTCGCGCGAGAACGACTGCGTGTATTCATGCAAGAACAAGTCGTTCAAAGGAGGGCCTTGGTTGCTGCGGGCGATACCCGTGCTGACGTGTTCACAATAATGGTGAAATCAAACCAGGACGAATCGAGCAAATATCAGCTTGATGACGACGAGCTGGTGCGTCCTATTCCAGTGATAGTTCACCCCACTGACAAGTCTTCTCCAGATCGGCAATATCTTCGCTTTCTTGTTTGCCGGCCATGGTATGTTTTTGTTTTCTTTCCACTCGTCCAAATATTCAATCACGATTTCGTAGAAACCACGGCTAACACTTTTGCTGTAACTCTTGGGTACATGGCAATCAATGAGGAGATTCAGAACGAAGTTGTGGAGCAGATCATGTCTGTGGTCGGCCCTGACCGTGACCCTGTACGAACTCAGAGCCTTCCCTTCCTCGAGCCATTCTGACGCGTCCGACACAGGAATATGACGACTACCCTAAGTTGGACAAAGTCCTTGCGATCTTCTACGAAGCTACCCGCATGGTCCGTGAGTCGTCTAACGATACATGTTGGTCTACCTCAGTTCATTCAATGTGTCGAAGCTGCCGGGCACGTTCTTATTCGTCAGGCCATGGAAGATACAGTTCTGAACGTTCCCAATCCCGTCGGAGAGGAAGGTAGTAAGATGGTTCCTATCCCAAAGGGTACAGAGGTATATCTTTCGGTTCCCTGTCTCCATTGACACTGACCTGAAAACAGGTCATACTTGATATGGTCGGCGTCCGTGCGTATATTTCGCCTCCATTTACCCACCTTCCAGACTCACCTCTCTTTGCCCAGAATACAATCCTCGCTACTTTGAGGACC
Organism: Mycena venus; assembly: GCA_014462655.1. Lineage (NCBI taxonomy): Eukaryota > Fungi > Basidiomycota > Agaricomycetes > Agaricales > Mycenaceae > Glaucomycena > Glaucomycena venus. The sequence goes on along the minus strand of JACAZI010000005.1, from coordinate 6,311,188 downwards.
CGGAAACTTATAAGCCGTCTCGATGGTATGGTCTTCCTCCCGACTCGGAGCGATTCACCGCATTCAGTGTCGGTGAGAAACCCCTCGATCCCTCAGCCATAAGAATCTAGATAGGTTCTGACACGAATCGCAGGGGGCCGGGCGTGCCTTGGCAGAAAATTCGCCACTGTCGAGGCGACGTGTTTCCTGACTCTCATCCTGCGCGAATGGCAGGTGCTGCCCGTTTTCCGGTCCGGAGAGACCAAAGAGGCGTGGAGCGCACGCGTTATGAACGATACGCGTGCTCTCATGACGCTGAGTGTGGCGGAATTTCCTCTTAGGCTCGTGAGGAGGAAGCGCGTCTGAGCACTTTGGGAAATGGGCCATGATTTTGTGAATTTTTTGAGAAAAATAACACTAGCAATCAAAATGTAAAACACTTCGTTTTATATAGTTGTATGTTTTCACGCGGGAAGGTGCGGGGGAGAGAATCCGGAAGGGTGGACTCGGCCCCGGTGGAGGACTTTTAAAAACGCGTTACAGAGCGTTCACATTCATCGGTCCGGCTCGGACCGTTCGGCTCTATCCGTGTCCGACCGGAGAGTCGACATTCACTGTAGAGTGAACTGGCTATTTCTGACCTTGAGTCGATCTTCCTTACCATCTTTTACCGCGGGTGAATCTGAACTGCCAGCCAGAGTTCGAAATGCTCCGAGGTCTTTGAAGTCGCTACCAAGTCGCTACGGTGCATCCGGTCCTTATATGCAATCCTGGATTCCTTCATGCCATTTGACGACATAATCTTCGACCGAGGTATTGGCGCCGAAGACAGGCGTGTATTCAGCTCCCAGTGCAAAGAGCTTTGCATCCTACCAAATACTGGCTATCCTTATGCCAAATACCCTCCTTGCAGAGCGTTATGAAACCTACCGCTGTTCTCCTGGTAACCTATCTGATGATCCTCGTGCTCCGCCGCATCTTCAGTCTCGTGAAAGTCACTCGAGTGAGCCTCGGCGCTGTACCTGCTTTATCTTCTCTGAATCTGGATGAATAGACAACCAGCCACTTTCCAAAGCTATATACACCGTTCCAGCCATTTGCTTTGCCAGGGGCCCTCTTGAAGACTTCATCTTGGAACGACGGACGTGACTGGCACTGGGTGCGGCGTTTCCAAAGTAAATGCTAGGCACCTTTTAATGATCGAGATACTGACGGCCCACAAGCGTATAATAAAAATGAAACGGTCAACCTTATCCCGATACTCTCTGGGATTCCTGGGTTGTGGACCTCTAACATGGACATTGGACGCCAAATAGTGGGTGGGAGTCACCGCTCTAGCTTCGCGAAGATGGATTCGAAGAATCGAACATTACTGTAAGCCTTCCTGCATTCTCGAAAGCTCTGAGTCAGCCTGTATCGTATGGTTCTAGTGCTTGGGGCATGAACTTGGCATCCGCAGAGGGCGCAATGTGGCGCAAGCATAGGCGTATTGTCGGCCCGGCTTTTGGTCCAGAATTGTAAGATCTTTTTGTTGAGGACTTGAAAGCTTGGATCCAATCTGTCCAGATACAAATTGGTTTGGAAGAAGACATTCGAAATTTACCGTGACATGATAGAAATTGAGGGATGGAAAGATAGGGAAATTGTGAAGATTCCCGTCATCCAAAATATCACTCTCAAGGTCGGTATCGTTCGGCGTTCCATAATTACCATCTCACAGGCATCCGCAGCTAGCTTTCCTCCTGATTAGTACTTGTGGATTCGGATTCCCTTCGACTTGGTTCATCCATGTTTGTTGTGACCTCATGCACCGACTTACAACACCTCGCTCAGGGCTACTCTTCCGCAAGCCGCGGACGGCGGAATGCCAATACAAGAGGCACTCAAAATCGTGGCCGACAACAACCGTCTCTATACGTTTGTCCCGAAATGGCTCTGGTATCTTCCATTTCCTAGGTGCGACGCATTTTGGTTGTCATACGTATTCGTTGAAGGCAATGCAGCCTCCGGGAAGCTCATATTGCGCGAGGGCGACTAAGCGCATTCATGCAAAAACAAGTTATCGAGCGGAAGGGCTCGGTTGCGGCCGGTGATACGCGTACAGATGCTTTCACTATAATGGTGCAAGCGAATCAAGATGAAGCGAGTAAATATCAGCTCGACGACCAGGAGCTGGTGTGTCCAGCCCTAGCATTTGAATCTCCCCTGAGGTTGTATTGTTATACAGATCGGCAATACCTTTATTTTTTTGTTTGCGGGCCATGGTATGTCCTAATTTCTCCTCCGATTCCGCCCAATATTCATAATTGCGCAGAAACTACCGCGAACAGTCTTGCTGCGACTCTTGGTTTCATGGCAATCAACGAGGTGATCCAGGACGAGGTCTTGGAGCAGATAATGTCCGTGGTCGGCCCTGATCGTGACCCCGTACGAACTTCAAGCTTCTGCATTGATCAAAGTATAACAGATCTTAGGAATACGACGACTACCTCAAGCTGGACAAAGTCCTTGCGATCTTTTACGAAGCAACACGCATGATCCGTGAGTCCTCATACACTTTAACCCACTATCCATTTCAATGATTTAAAGCTGCTGGCCACGTCCTTATTCGCCAAGCGACAGAAGATACGGTCCTCACCGTTCCTAATCCCGTAGGAGAGGATGGTAGCAAGACGGTTCCTATCCCCAAGGGTACAGAGGTACATTTATCTTTACCTTCTCTTGCTCCACCTACCCTAACCCGAAACAGATCACAGTCGATATGGTCGGCGTCCGTGCGTATTTCCCCCTGCCCTAGCAGCTTCCTCACGCATACCTCTTTACCTAGAATATAATCCCCGCTACTTCGAGGACCCGAAAACTTACAAGCCGTCCCGATGGTACGGTCTCCCAGCCGACTCGGAGCTATTCACTGCATTCAGCGTCGGTAAGCCATTCTCTGGTGGTTCCTTTAAATTTGTCTCTCAATCACGATAAGGACCGCGCGCTTGCCTAGGCCGGAAATTTGCGACGGTCGAGGCGACATGTTTTCTTGCTCTGCTTTTGCGTGACTGGCAAGTGTTGCCCTTTCTCCACGCTGGCGAGACCAAGGAGGCGTGGGGCGCACGCGTTATGAATGATGTAGGTATTAGTATAACGATGAAGGCCGCAGATTTCCCCATCAAGCTTGTGAAGAGGAAGCACACGTGAGGGCTCAATTGGATCAGGCACAGGTTTTCTTGTCTTAATGTTCTGTGAAATATTTTACCCCCTCCAGCTTTTAAAATATGATTTTGAAGCAAAATTGAGCAGGCTGGGTGGTCCGACACCGCCAATCAACGGATCGTTTCGGAAGATTGAGATTCGTCGCTTTGACCTTTGATCGGCTTTCGGAGCTCAGTAAAAGAGGCCGACGCGGTTTTAAATCCATTCGCGGAAAACCATATGAGGCTTTCGATTGGAAGTATCGCAATCATTTTTGTCTCTTGTAAATTTTCTCCAGGAAGACAGTAAAAACCGACTTCCTCAAAGATACACCCTCGTCTTCCGGAACACCTTCAATCAACGCCAAAATTTTCATATATGTCCTTTCTTCGTAAGCTCGATATTTTCCCCTCAGCCCCACCTCCTCAAAAACGGTCTTGACCTTTGCTTCCATCGCTGCATCTCGCTTGCCGTAGTTTTCATCCAGTATGGCGCGCTGTTCTGTGGAGGCCGCCGCCAGCGCCGTGTTGATGCACCACGAGCACTTGTTGTCGACAATATCCGTGCCAACCTTCCCAATCTGCGCCGGTGTACCCGCAAAGTCAAGGAAATCATCTTGCACCTGGAAGTATTCGCCGATCGGCAACAGAATGGTGCGCGCAAGGTCGTAAGCGTGCACTGTTTCGCCGGTTGACTTGGACTGGTACGAGTTTGGGATCTCGCACATTAGCATTGCGAGCGCAACAGGGAGGTAAAACGAGTAGTAAGCGGTTTTGTAGCGAGCGATGAGCTGGAATCTGCCCAACAAAGTTAGACCCAGATATCAATTGATACCGGGATGTTAAAAACTTACTTTTCAAGCGACATCTTGGACAAATCAACAGAATCCTCGGGGGCGGTGATTAGATCCAGCAGCTGGCCTGTGCTCGTCTGGAACGTTGTCTGCAAGTGCAGGTCAATAAAACCGCTGGATTCAAGAGACGTATAGCCTGCCTCGTGGAAGAGTTCCATCAGGTCGACGTAGTACGTCTCATTGCGGAAATGCAGCTTCAGGAGCTGATATATCGCGGATTCGAGGAGAACCGCGTCATTCACAGAGATCGTGCCAACGTCCGGGACGCGATAATAGCACGGCTGCCCCCTCCGCGTGAGAGACTTGTCCATAAGGTCATCCGTAACGAGAAAGAACGCCTGCAGCTGAAAACAATTCAGTGTCCAAAAAAAACAAAACCTTTGGGGAATACGTACGAACTCTACGGCCCACCCCAGAACGGCCGCCTGTAAAAACTCGCGTTCAGCGAGCGGACGGCCCTTGATAATTTCCACAGTGTCGACGACGGAGAGCCCGCGGTTCAGTTTACCGCCCGGGACGTTGTAGTCAATGTTCTAGCGCAACAAGCAAGTCCCAATGAATACTAGTATCGATACAGACCGAGTGAGCCGAGACTGACGCGTCTATACCAGTTCTGCGCGTCATCCGGTACGCCTTGCGCTGCAAACGCGTCGAAGAGTTCTTGCCGTATGACGGTGAAAGCCTGTTCAAATCGCTCGCGTTTGCTGCCAGATGATACGGTACTGGTAGTATCAGCCGGTAGGGAGCTAAATATTTGACTTATGAATGGCGGCCAAGGCCAGGTGTCGAGTCTCGCGACATGGCAGACGCTGGGAGCAACTTGATAGTTGTAACCAACGAGGTACACAAGAACTAAACGAGATTAAAGTTTGGGCTACAGAGAGTTGAGAAGAAAATAAGTACCTGCGACGAGTACAGCGCCAAACGAGGCCAGAGGCTTCAAACTGCCCATATATGTAGACGTGTCAAAGCGAGGTTTACGAGATTTTCGAAGAAGTCGGGCCGTCAGCTCCGTTCGCTCAGAAGTAAAAAATTAGGGTGTAGAATAAATATATTTATAATGAGCAATAAGTTAGATGAAAAGAACGGGTGGACCGCGAGATCCAGAGCTCGCGATGAGGTTCAAGTTTACATAGCTCAAAAGTTGAAATGTTTGCTATTTAGATGTTGTAGCCAAGAGTACACAGGAATAAAGATAAGGAGAAAATTAATCATAATGAGCGATAAGCCATGTCGACGCTGTGTATATGTACGCGTCCATCTCACAAGTCTCAAAGTCTACGCATCAACCTCACTCCAATCACTCCCCGCATCCTCCGAGTCCGATGCCCGTGGCCGCTTTTGAACCGCAGGCTCAGGCTCGTCGGCGGAGGAGGGTGCTGCGTCGACGTCGGATGGCACGGGGTGGGGTGTGGCTACGGATTCAGATGGCATGGAGGCGGGAGGGTAGGATGATGAGGGCGTTTCTTCGGGTGAAGACGCCGGCTCAGGGAAGGTGGTACTTTCGGGGAAGATCGACTCTGCAGCGACATCCTCGGCAACTGCGGGGACGGTTTCTTCAGCAGCGGGGGCGTCTACGGCAACCGGCACCTCCACCTCCTCCTTCTCCTCGACGGCATCGGTCTTCTCCTCCTCAGCTACGGTCGGCACAGGTGACTCCGCGGAAACAGGCGCAGGCGAAGCGGACCTCCCTCTGCCCACCCACTTCCTCCACCTCGCCTCCACAACCTTCTCCACCTCATCCAATGCCCCCTCCACCCTCCCCACCACCTCCTTCCTCTCGTGCCTCACCCCCTCATCCCCAAAGCTCTCCACAGCATCCAGCCGCGCAAGCAACCCGGTCAGCGCCTGGTGATAAAACCTCACGGGCTGGCTCTGCGGACTGTACGACAGCCGCGCGATCACGCTCTCCTCTGCGGCCGAGTCGCGCGTGGGGGAGGATTCGCGGGAGGTAGAGAAATCGAGCTGGGGCGGGAAGACGAACTCGTTGGCGAGCGCCGTGAAGGACGCGTCGATCGCGGCGACTTCGGCGCTCGATGACGCGACGTCCGTGACAGGCGCAGGGGCGGGCGCCTTGCCCTTGCTCTCGGTCGGTTGGGATTCTGCTTCCGCGAGCGACAGGCGGATCGCCTCCGCGAGCGACAGGCGGATCGCCTCCGCGAGCTCGCGCTCTTCGCGCTCTTCCAGTTCCGTCTTCGTCTTCTTCACGTCACTGGTCGTGGAAGTGGATGTGGAGGTCGAAGCGGACGTGGACGAGCCCGCCTGAGGCTGCGCGGGAGCGGGAGAGGCGCCGCCGAGGAACATGTTCAAGAGCTGCTGAAGATCGGCTTGGCCATGGTTGGGGGTCGCGGGGTGCGCGCCGAGGAACTGGTTGAGGAAATGCTCGATACCAACGGACTGGGGAGCTTGAGAGGAGGCAGCGGGGGCCGATTTGGGGGCGGGAGCAGGAGCTGATTGCGTAGGCGCAGGGGTAAGGGTCTGCTTCTTCTCAGAAGACTCCGCCTTGGGCTGCGTGGCGGCAGAGGTCGATGCGGAGGGAGCGACAGAGGTCGTCGCCTTGGGCTGCTCGACTCCCGCAGCGCCGAGGAAGTGACTGATGAGCTGCTCGAGGGTGACGGAGCCCTGCGCATCCTTCGGGATCTCGGTTTCGGCCTTGTGCTGGGGAGTGGCAGAAGCGCCGAATACATGCTGAATAAACTGCTCAAGGTTGACAACCTGGGGAGTATCTGGGCCCTTCTTGGGCTTGGGTGTCTGCTTTTCCTCGACGCCGCCTCCGAAGAGCTGCCTAAACAAGTCCTCAAGATCAATTGCAGTAGTCTTCGTCTCCTCCTGATTGAATAATTTATGTTTAAGATCATGGATAGGCTTGATAGTTGCGGACACAAAGCGTACCTTATTGTGCCTTGCGCTGGCAGCCGCAATCGTGGGCCTGGTGCTGGTGCTTGCTCGCACCCGCAGCGAGCAGCTGCGGCGTCAAGTCTATGGTGTTGCAGAACTCGGGATATGCTGTGTGACGATGCGGGCGAGCCTTTGAAATGACACTAAGATCAGAACCCCCGCAACGAATAGTAATGCTGTTAGGACGTACATGGTGCCTGCGCGGAGTATCCTCAGACACAAAGACACGCACGGGAGCCAGCGCGCGTTGAGTGAGTGCTTCGAGCCGCGCGCGCTGGGCAGTGAGCGCGCGGCTACGCTCGGCGTCGCGCGCAGCCTGTTGAGACTTGCGAGCCTCGTGAATGCGCTGAGCCTCGAGCTCGCGGGCTTGTTTGCGTTGCACTTCCTGGGCACGGACGGCTTCCAGCTCCTGCTCGCGGATGATGCGCGCACGCTCTTCGGCTGCGATCTGGCGGCGAAGTGCGTCGAGGTCGAGCGTGGCTGCCGGAGTGTGAGTGTAATACGCGCTAGGTGCGGAGGTGGGTTGGTGCTTCAGGCGCTGGATCTGTTCAAGCCTCTGGCGGAGGCCATCCTCCTCCTGCTGCAAGCGCTCCGCAGCGAGATACTCTGCCTCGGCGGCCTTGGCTTCGGCGAGAGCTGCGAGGTACTTGTCGCGGGGGTTGACTTGAGTGGGTTGGGATATGGGGGACCGATACGAGGCGAAGGCAGACGGGTACGAGTGGTGGAACATTGTACAAGTGGTTGTCTTGGTATAAAACTGTTGTTGCCAGAAAGAGCGGGACTGTGCCCGCTTTTATAGCCATTTTGAGATCGAACGCGCGTCGGTACGCGTCAGCAGTAGAACGACGCGCGTCGGGGTGGGATGTTCCAGAAACAAGCAGAGTGTTCGGACTGAGTCAGGCCCGTCCGAATTGGCCGATCCTCGCACCGTCATCCAGCTGAGTCAGCCCGAGACGCGCTCACAACAGCCGAAGATATCTCCGATCTGAACCAAGCCAACCATTCGAGGCAGCCAGTTCATGGCCCGGGTACTGGACAAAAATTAACGCAGAGCTACAGACGGCGGAATGGAACCCACAATTGAGCGTGACGAACGAAGTCTTCGAGAAGTGCCCTCCAGCCGGCCGTCGTCCATGAGCGAGATGGTCACTCTGGATTCGCCGCACCCAGTGCCAGTCAAATCCGGTGATCCAATGTGATCAGAAACAAAAGTCCTGGCGAGGCGAATGGCTGGAAGAGGGTGTATATTGCCGTTAGGGTATTTTCAGGATTCGCGGCAGAGAAAGAACGCCAAGGTCCAGCAGCAGTGCGAGGAGTACAAGTACAACACAGGGAGAATCCTGAACAACACAATTTCGAGGACACACTTCGCCGGCGGCTCATCAACAGATAGACGCCGCAGAACCTCAGGCTCTCTCACGCCGCAAGCTGTATTGCTTGTACTGGCTGACATCTTGATCCCACTCCCCTTTTCCTCGATGGCTTCCTGACGAGAAGTGAGCACTAGGACACCTCAAGTTGTTGAAACCGAACCCAGGGCCGCAATGGATGGAGACAGGACACCCACGAAGATCGTGATATATGAGGCCTTACTTTCGTTCCTCGAAGATGCTTGCAGTGCCCGACATTCGCGGTGAGGAGCGTTTTCACTACACAGATTCCGTGGCCTTACTTAGATTCAGTCCAATTGGAGACGTTGAGTTACTTCAAAAAACCGTAAAGGACTACATGGCTTTAATGTCGTACGAGAGTGTTCTTGGTGCTGTCGTTGAAAGTCTGGAATGGAGAAAGAGACTGCTGGAGGTAGAGACTTTTCCTAGGAAAGGAGTCGAGAAATTCTGATCATGGTCAGTTATCCACCGAAATGGGGCTCACAAATGATCCAAATCTTCGAACTGCCTTACGCGCAGACGAAGAGCGGATTGCCACAACTATTGTGTCCATTCTCAGCTCTAAATCTGACGAAGAAGCGGTACTACGTCTGGAGGGTGATTCGGCCCAGCGTTTTCTCGACGTCGTCCAAGATGTAGGCTCTTATTTTCATCGTTCGGCATTCTCGATATAACCGTATCGTCAGGCACTTGACAGAGGATTTATGATGGGTCAGGAGCATAATCGAATGGCAATGCGTATAATTCGCAAGCTATCCAAATTGTGCGACAAGCTCCCCTCTTCGCTTTTCATCATCGGTGTGAACGACCGGGATGAGCATCCCACTTTTGGGGGTGGATACGGGGATATTTATCGCGCTTCATACGGCGATAAGCGTGTTGCTTTGAAGCGCATGCGCCATTTCCTCCGTGGCTCCGACTTGCGCCGCATTCGCTTAGTAAGTGGTTCAGTGCAGACCGTCCATCCTTTGACGAACGTACAGAAATTCTGCCGAGAAGCCCTTGTGTGGAAGGATTTGCATCACCCGCATATCTTGCCCTTCCTAGGAATCGACAGGGATAGTTTCCCTTCATCGCTGTGTATGGTTTCTCCTTGGATGGACCACGGTACCGTGGTCAATTATCTCAATACTCATGGCCATGCAAATTTGAATAAAGTGGTCAGTTTCATCCCTACTCGAGGCTTTCCATTGTTACTGAACACAGGGTTGTAAGCTCTACGAAATTGCGCAGGGCCTTCAATACCTTCATTCTCGCAATATCGTCCACGGCGACCTACGAGGAGTACGTGCATTCGGACGATACATATGGTCCAATGATTCTATCGTTGGCTGCAGGCAAATATTCTGATCAAGGAGGACTGGAGTGCGTGTTTGGCCGACTTTGGGCTGAGCATCTTCTCCGATGCCACTTCCTCAATGAGCACAAACCGCGGAGGTAGTCTTTACTGGATGGCTCCCGAATTACTGGATCCAGACCGTTTCAAGGTCAAGTTTGCTCTAACACCAGCCACTGACGTGTACGCGTTCGGATGTGTCTGCCTTGAGGTAATCATCCCATTTTTCTGTATCTACGCGGGCTGAATTTTTGCAGTTGTATACAGGACGACCTCCTTTCGCAGGTCTATCCGAACCCGCGGCTTTAATGAAGGTCCTCGCCGGTGAGCGACCAGAAAGACCACCTGGTCCTCCAGCGATGTCGGATATGCTCTGGCACCATGTGACGGAATTCTTGGCGCACAATCCCCCAGCACGGCCTTTGACTCGAGTTGTAGTGCAGAATATGATTTGGCCGACTCAGGCTCCACGCCCTTCGCCTCCCTTCCCTCTCCTTCCCGGCGAAAGGTCAACGCTTTCTCCACCATCTACGCCTATCGGAAAACATCCGGGGCTGCCTCCACCAGCAATCAAAGAGTCATTTTCCTCCACGCACAGAATAATGATCCCGGCGGATGAGGGGCGGCACTTCCCTCCGATCCCGCCGCTCGAAAAGGGCCGCTTCGACAACGTGTACAAGCAGTTTTGCAAGCAGCGCAGGCTCGTGCACAACCCGCGGATGATGACGATCGATACGTGCGCGCTGGACTTGTACGACCTGCACACGCAAGTCATGCTCGAAGGTGGAGCAGTGAACGTGAGAACTAGTCTTTTTTAATAATTTTTTTTTTTTTCGTCACCAGCACACATTTAACGAACAATTTTTATAGATCGCGTTGAAGGGCTTGTGGTCGGTGGTTGGCGGACGGATGGGTTTTATTCAGTTCCCCGCCTCCGGTACGGAGCCCGCAAAGTCGGGTCCCGGGGTTGCCCAACATCTCGCGCACGTCTACAAGGAGTACCTGGCGGCGTTTGACCATATCTACATCTCGGCGCTAATGGACTCGCGCCGAAAGGACGCGTTGATGGCTGCACAGCGGCCAATGGGGATGGGTGGTGTTGGTGGAGGTCCCGGGCCAGGGGGGCGCCCAGGCGGCATCGCGGACCCGTCGCAGATGCAGCTCATGGCGTACGCGAATATTCCGCTGCCTGAACTGTGCCACCGCGGAATCCCCGAGCAGCTTATCCAGTCCATCGAGGCGAACCGCTCGACAATGCTGCGCGATCAGACGGAAGCTCTGACCTTCCGCAACCAGCTCATGCAGCGTCCAGACCCTTCGAGTGGACCCATACAGGGCGGCCAGCAGCCGCAACAGCCAAGCATCGCGCGACCTAGTCGAGAGTCGGATCTCCAAGCTGCCATGGTGCATATCGCGAAGCTCAAGAGCGACTACAGCCAGGAGCGTACGTTTCAGACCCTATCATTGTCATTTGATAGAAGCTGAGGGATTGATAGGGCTGCTGACGGATATGCCTGCGATGCATGTCCCCGCGGAGCAGCACAGGGAATACAACGCCGTTCTTGAACAGCTGCACGGATCGTGTGTGGATTTGGACTACAAATTGCCGATGCTCTTTGCTGTTCTCAAGAAGGAGGATGTCGTGCGGAGGCTAGTCATTATTGTCAGTTTGTCATGTCGGGAAATTTACTGTATTAGTTCTAACGCCTTTTTAGGTCCAAACTGCTATTCATCAGCGTGCAATGATCTCTTCTGGCAGCACTCGCTTCCTCGTTACTCTCGAGACGCTGCATACCATGCTCCAGCATGCGGAGCATATAAACGAAAGGTTTGCGACTATTCTGGCGGCTTTGGTGGAGTCGAAGCCGAAGCTTCCTCAGAAGAGTAAGCCGTCTATCAAGGCTGCTGCTGCTCTGCCCCTCCCACCGCCTGAACCGGCAACGGTCCCTTCACCGGCGGACGGCAACAAGCGCGCGCGTGAGGAAGCCCCACCGCCTCAGTACAACATGCAGCCTTCAACGTTTTTTGACGTCCCCGGGGCTAGTGCGGTGAACGAGCCGTCGCCGCCCAAGCGCCAGAAAACCGAGTGGGACTGGGCCTCTCACTGACGAGTTTGTGGAATTCTTTGACTTTTCGTCGTTTGGTACGCTCGACGAGGACGATGCGGGCTCCAAAGCAGCGACTCCGGATCTCGTGTCCTCGTCGACCAGCCCCGAGTCGAATAATTCAGAGGTCGATACAGCGCACCAGGCGCTGACTCGTCAAGTGTAAATCAGAAGATTTTACGGGTTGTGGAAGGAGATGGATGGCGGCGAAGCATATTTTCAATCTGGTCAGTGTAAATGGGGCAGTCCGATGCAATCTCTGGGCCATCTCCAACTCACAGTATTTTCTATGGTGGGATTTTATAGCCTTTATATCTTTCCTCAGTGTAATTTCTCCCATCTGCACCTTTGGCTATAATCGCTCTTTCACCTGCCTGCTCTCTGTATTCATATCTGTTGTTTTACCTCGCTATCGATTTTCTTGCAGACTCGCGGATGAATAAATATATTTACTATGGTGAAAAGCTACACTGGATTCCGCTACTGCACCAAATGTGTCGGTATCATTATTCTAGAATCATGCTAATTGTCGCACAGTCCGTGCTCGCAACGAAGCTATGCTGGCCGTTTCGAATTAGTAACTGGACGCGGAAGATGTTGGGATGGTCGTAATCTCCACAGCAAGTTTACGTCGCTTGTTGTTCTCCCAAAGCTCCAGTTCTCGCGGCCCCTCCTTGGCGTCCTCTGCAGCCTTGTAGTCGTCGATGAGGCTCAAGGACTCGGGCAAGGCTTTTATTCGATCATCCGCCGCCTTGTTGGCCTTTTTGATTTTCTTTTCTTCTCGACAGGGTATCCATAGGTCCTGCGGCGGCCTCGTGTCTGCAATTGAACATAGGGGTAGAGACGGATGTTGCATCAGTGGCGCTGAAACAACCGACAACACAACTACGCCCACGTCCAAATATGGTAATTTTCTGCCTCGGGGCCTTGTGAGGCTTAGTAAAGTGTTGATAACAAATCTCCTAGACTTAGGTAAAGCATGGACTTTTGTGTTGGACTCAACTGACAGTAAGCTTAATCCAAGCATAGGCGAGATTATTGAGCGCACCATTGGACTTTGAGCTGAAGTCCCTACTCAAACTCATACAGTCTTGTTCACCACATGCCTGCGTTGGCTTGGCCAGTTCAAGAGCCTGGCGCAATTTTCTTTAAGTTTAGATTCGAGCGCAGGATGGACGCCGTCATTCTCTCTGTCTGAATAAATTAGTATGCTATATAAAAATAACTATTTTTAGTTGAAGCCGGTTTGAAGTACTTTGCCTGTGACTTGATCCTCACCGACGGAGTCCGTCGGTGAGATCAAAGCTGTCAGTGACATCACAACCGACAACACAACTACGCCCAAGTCTGAATATAGTAATTTCTTTGCCTATGCTCACCACTGTGGCTGATTCTCTGGCTTCTGCTTTCTCTTCCAATGACTCATGCTTACCACTGTGGCTGCAAAAACTAGAGAAGCAGAATGGGATTTTGGATGATGTGTGAATCCCCCACCCGTCTTTCAGGGTTGGATGGCTGAGCAGTCTAAGGCGCCGACTAAGGAGAAGCGGAACGGGATTTTGGATGATGTGTGAATCCCCCACCCGTCTTTCAGGGTTGGATGGCTGAGCAGTCTAAGGCGCCGACTAAGGAGAAGCGGAACGGGATTTTGGATGATGTGTGAATCCCCCACCTGTCTTTCAGGGTTGGATGGCTGAGCAGTCTAAGGCGCCGACTAAGGAGAAGCGGAATGGGATTTTGGATGATCTGTGAATCCCCCACCCGTCTTTCAGCAATGACTCATGCTTACCACTGTGGCTGCAAAAACTAGAGAAGCAGAATGGGATTTTGGATGATGTGTGAATCCCCCACCCGTCTTTCAGGGTTGGATGGCTGAGCAGTCTAAGGCGCCGACTAAGGAGAAGCGGAACGGGATTTTGGATGATCTGTGAATCCCCCACCTGTCTTTCAGGGTTGGATGGCTGAGCAGTCTAAGGCGCCGACTAAGGAGAAGCGGAATGGGATTTTGGATGATCTGTGAATCCCCCACCCGTCTTTCAGCAATGACTCATGCTTACCACTGTGGCTGCAAAAACTAGAGAAGCAGAATGGGATTTTGGATGATGTGTGAATCCCCCACCCGTCTTTCAGGGTTGGATGGCTGAGCAGTCTAAGGCGCCGACTAAGGAGAAGCGGAACGGGATTTTGGATGATCTGTGAATCCCCCACCTGTCTTTCAGGGTTGGATGGCTGAGCAGTCTAAGGCGCCCGACTAAGGAGAAGCGGAATGGGATTTTGGATGATCTGTGAATCCCCCACCCGTCTTTCAGCAATGACTCATGCTTACCACTGTGGCTGCAAAAACTAGAGAAGCAGAATGGGATTTTGGATGATGTGTGAATCCCCCACCCGTCTTTCAGGGTTGGATGGCTGAGCAGTCTAAGGCGCCGACTAAGGAGAAGCGGAACGGGATTTTGGATGATCTGTGAATCCCCCACCTGTCTTTCAGGGTTGGATGGCTGAGCAGTCTAAGGCGCCGACTAAGGAGAAGCGGAACGGGATTTTGGATGATGTGTGAATCCCCCACCCGTCTTTCAGGGTTGGATGGCTGAGCAGTCTAAGGCGCCGACTAAGGAGAAGCGGAACGGGATTTTGGATGATCTGTGAATCCCCCACCCGTCTTTCAGGGTTGGATGGCTGAGCAGTCTAAGGCGCCGACTAAGGAGAAGCGGAATGGGATTTTGGATGATCTGTGAATCCCCCACCCGTCTTTCAGGGTTGGATGGCTGAGCAGTCTAAGGCGCCGACTAAGGAGAAGCGGAACGGGATTTTGGATGATCTGTGAATCCCCCACCCGTCTTTCAGGGTTGGATGGCTGAGCAGTCTAAGGCGCCGACTAAGGAGAAGCGGAACGGGATTTTGGATGATCTGTGAATCCCCCACCTGTCTTTCAGGGTTGGATGGCTGAGCAGTCTAAGGCGCCGACTAAGGAGAAGCGGAATGGGATTTTGGATGATCTGTGAATCCCCCACCCGTCTTTCAGCAATGACTCATGCTTACCACTGTGGCTGCAAAAACTAGAGAAGCAGAATGGGATTTTGGATGATGTGTGAATCCCCCACCCGTCTTTCAGGGTTGGATGGCTGAGCAGTCTAAGGCGCCGACTAAGGAGAAGCGGAACGGGATTTTGGATGATCTGTGAATCCCCCACCTGTCTTTCAGGGTTGGATGGCTGAGCAGTCTAAGGCGCCGACTAAGGAGAAGCGGAATGGGATTTTGGATGATCTGTGAATCCCCCACCCGTCTTTCAGCAATGACTCATGCTTACCACTGTGGCTGCAAAAACTAGAGAAGCAGAATGGGATTTTGGATGATGTGTGAATCCCCCACCCGTCTTTCAGGGTTGGATGGCTGAGCAGTCTAAGGCGCCGACTAAGGAGAAGCGGAACGGGATTTTGGATGATCTGTGAATCCCCCACCTGTCTTTCAGGGTTGGATGGCTGAGCAGTCTAAGGCGCCGACTAAGGAGAAGCGGAATGGGATTTTGGATGATCTGTGAATCCCCCACCCGTCTTTCAGCAATGACTCATGCTTACCACTGTGGCTGCAAAAACTAGAGAAGCAGAATGGGATTTTGGATGATGTGTGAATCTCCCACCCGTCTTTCACGGTTGGATGGCCGAGCGGTCTAAGGCGCCAGACTAAGGATCCGCTTCTCTGAAGCACAATTTGCAGTTCCGACTGTAATCTGGTCCGAAAGGGCGTGGGTTCGAATCCCACTCCAATCAGCTTTTTGGCGTCCTCCGCCATCATTCCCAAAATGGAAGTCTTTCCACCGTAACTCTTTTTCAACATGCCGACAACGCACCAACTCTTTTAAAGCATGTGGTTCAAAAATATCAAGGACACGTAATATAATTCTAAGCTTGATGCCTCCTCTCAAACCTGAGCGGGATATCGTGCACTCCCAGTGTCAAAACAATGTTTGCATCCATCATCCGTGCTCCCCACGCTTCCTTGGTTTCGCCGTTGCAAAGGACGGGGAGCACTTTCCAGTCCCGCAACAAGAGTGCCAAGAAGCACGTCGCCTCGACTGTGGCAAATCTCCGACCAATGCACGCACGTGGACCTGGTTGCATTTCAGTTTGTTCGCGCCCCAGTGAATTGTTTCAACACTCACCGACACTGAACGCGGTAAACAGCTCCGAGTCCTGCGGGAGACCATACCATCGGGATGGTCTGTACACCTCCGGGTCGTCGAAATAGCGGGGGTTGTATTCTAACAAAATAAGTATCGCCAATACCGAAAAGTCAAAATTCACGCACGGACGCCGACCATGTCAACAACGATCTGACGGAGATTAGTTAGGAGCATTAGATGAAAATAAATTCGACCCTACTGTTGTACCCTTCAGAACAGGAACACTTTTGCTGCCCTCCTCACCTACAGGATTCGGGACTGTTATGACAGTGTCCTCCATTGCCTCACGGATGAGGACATGGCCGGCGGCTTCCGAATCACCGTGAGCGATATCCTGAAATTGTCTCGAAAAAATACTCACGGAACATGCGCGCAGACTCGTAGAATATAGCAGCAACTTTCTCAAGTTTCGAGTAGTCTTCAAATTCCTGTGTGCAAATGAGTCCTGGTTGAAGTTTCGGAGAGAATGTACGTTACCGGTTCGCGATCAGTTCCCACCACCGAAATGATCTGTTCTACAACTTCGTCTTGAATTTCGTCGTGAATTGCCATGAATCCGAGTGTCCCGGCAAGAGTGTGTGCAGTAGTTTCTGTACGAATGAATTAAGCACAATGTGTGGGAGCGCAAACAATTTGGATACCGTGACCAGCAAACAGCAACACGAATATGTTGCCGATCTACGAGTTACGGTCAACATAATCCAGCAACATGCCCGAGAAACGGACCAGTTCCCCATCATCAAGCTGATACTTGCTGGATTCGTCTTGATTCGCTTTGACGAGCATCGTAAACGCATCAGCACGGGTACTATTGCCAGCGGCCACTTCCGCCTTGCGTTCAGCAACTTGGTCTCGCATAAATGCTGCAAGTCTGTCGCGCGCCATCCGTGCTGCTGTAAATCTAAAAGGGTTACAGTTATCTAACCTGATTCACGATTGGCGAATTCTTACTTTGGAATCGGCAAATGTAGAATCCACTCGGGGACGATGATCATGAGCATATGGGTTTCTGCGACGATGCGCAATGCTTCCTGCACAGGCATTTCATTGTCGTTGGATTTGGGAGGGGTTGCCCTGGGAAATAGGCATAAGTTGATGATACTGAAATGAGGGTTCTATATTCCAACCAAGTGGACTCAAAACCGAAGCCACAGGAAGTGATAACAAGGAAGGCCAACTAGGTTCGAGAGTTAAGATAATGACGCAGATGGAATGTGACACCAACTTTGGTAGTTAAATTCTGGATGACTGGAACATCCACAATGTCTTTCGCGTCCCACCCGTCCGTCCGGACCATATCTCGATAGGTATGAGCAGTCTGCTTCCAAACCAATTTATACCTAACACGCGAAGAAGGTCAATACCAAACCAATTGCGCGAAGAGCTGACACTGACAGTTCACTGTTAAACGCAGGACCGACGACCCGTCTGTGCTTCCGCCACATCTGTCCATCGGCCGCAACCAAGTTCATGCCCCACAGGCTGCGGCATAATTAATGAGCAGGAATGCGAAAAAATTCGTTGAGGCTCACAGAAGAGCTTGACTGGCGGAGGCAGGCTTGTAGAAACTGGTTTTATGGGCACCGGTAATCACTTGACGTCCCACTTCAATGTTCGAAGTCCACAACCACGGAGTCCCCGAGATAATGGGCGTGAGGTTGACTGTCTCACTCTGCCTGTACGCTGGTTGGAATGAAATATGTATGTGAACTACGAGATAAAATGCCGGAACTCACTCTGGAAACGCCGTACCCAATGCCAATTGACTCCTGTCGTCCACGACAACGTTGGGAAGAGAGCACCGGGCAAGCGGAATGGATGGAATGCGGAATGTATCCTCGGGAAGGCACTGTGTGTCTACACCCTTCGTTGAGCTAAAACAAAGCACAGATCCTTGAAATAACTCACTCCTAAAATCCGCACGACCGTGAGAACGCGACGAAGAACCCACAGGCCCAAGAGCACCAAGAGAGCGGACACGGGACTGAAGTCGACTTTGAACTCTCCACCAAATAACGGGATTGTGAAAACCATGAGCCTGCTGGGGGGTCCGTCGTGGGGTGAAGCAAGACAAATGATTCCAAACGGAGACACTTCCGTTCTGGCCTGTCATCAACGGCTAGCTGTCTTTCAAGTTCCGTTCCGGGTTCCGGCGCCGAAGTTGCGATCAAAATTATGCAACTACTTAGTACTGCAACACGGAATTCAGCAAATAATTCTAAATCGACGGCCTCTTACTGCGATCTAATATCTAATAGGTACGGCGTCCACTCTAGGCCGCAGCCTTCCCAGCGAAAAATGCTCGCGCAGCCGCTTTATCATCATCCAAAACTCCGGCGTCTTCGATTCCCTGCACAAGTGCCTCAGGTTGGTGAGGTTTCTGTGATATGACATACAACGTACGGCCTCGAGGGAATCAAGATGATCGGAGTTGTTCACGTCCGTGATTTTAACCGTCAGAGGGGGAAGATGGTCAACATCAAAGGGACCTGCGAGCGACGCATCCTGTTCAATGCGTCATTCATGAGCGACTGTCGAGCAGGTTCATGAAGATCGGCCAATGTACTACCTTGATTGAGACAACGGCGCGCGTCCATGCCGTATTGAGGAGACCCGCGTACGATATATCCCGTCGAGACTCGGGATCCAGGCGAAGTAGCGCGGCGACAAGTTCACTTATACAAAGGCCGTGACTCGCTATCGCAATGTGAACGTCGCTTTGCACTGCCGCCGCCAAATGCAGGACCACACAGTCCGCTATGGCGCTCTCTGTTCGGCGAGCAAGGTCATTGAGAGACTCTCCTTCTGGAAACTTTGCTTCTCGCCCCCTTAGAACCGGAAAGATCCCCTGCGCGAACATGTCCTCGTAAGTCATGTTGGGCGGAGTCGCTATCACCCATGGTCGGCCTTCCGCGATTCCAAAGTGTTGCTCCCGCAGTCGGTTATCGGAAGTAAATGGTGGTTTGGGCAAGGAATGGGAGTTGAGCACGGCCTGGCCGGTAGCGTGCGCGCGCAAAAGATCAGATGCATAGATGAAGTCGAACTTTGTGTTGGACTTGAGGAATGCCTGGCCTAGCGCTGCTGCTTGCTGGAAGACCAAAAATTATAACTTACCGCGTCGCTTTATGATGCGGTCACTCGCCTTGACGCCTATGATTCATGGATATAAGTTGGAGTGAGGGCTTTGCAACATCGATCGTGCGTTACCAAGTTCCGACAAGGGTGCATCTTTCCAGCCGGCCCAGATGTTTTTCTACCAGAATACATGAAAAACATGAATTTCCGTCACGGAAATTATAGTACAACGTTATCTTCTGACTGGCCATGTCTAATCTGAAGCAGTTGTGAATCAGTGGCAGCCGGGGGAGAACCATAAGGCTCAGTGCTCACGAAGGTCACGGTAAGCATAACTTTGAATCTGAGGAGCGTGGTTTAGCAACGAAGCGGAGGGTTTCTACTGTTGAAGCTGGAGCGCTGGAGAACTGTGGTTCGAGTCAAAGGGCGGTGAACTCACGTGTTTCGGGCTGATGGACCGGAGCACAGCAACGTGCGCGGCATGCCATTTTGGCACAAGGAGAAACGGTAGAATTCGTCCCTCGTTGTGCGCTGTTGCATTGATGTACTTCCTGGCACGTACAATAATGAACATTTCCTTTGCAAGAAAATCAAGTTCAACTTGAGGAGACACTCGGAGACACAAGTCGGCTTGATCCGGGACAGCGCCGGCGAATTATGCGACGCGTTGACGCACTTTACCCACGTGATCGCATTGGATGCATCTCATCCAGCAGCAGCACAATTTCTCCATTCGCTCCTCTTTCTGGTAGGCTTCATCCATTACCGAATCGCCACCGGCAGGTATCGCCTCTTGCTGGGATTGGCTTGAATGCCGCACTCGTGGAAGACACTTCAACTGCAGCTCCTTCACTGAGGCTTCATGGTGTCAACATTGGATTTTCGGACTCGAAGGTAGTCACAGGCGACGGCGAACAAGATGAAATCTCTGCATGGATCATCGCCGCTGTCTCCTTGAGCTTGTCGGCGGTTGAAAGGATGCTGCCATACGGTGCACTAGCACAGGTGAGCGTCGGCTCCTTTCTGTTGAACAATGACAATAACAAGTCGTATTTCAGCAAGCTGTTCGTGTGTACGGAGGACCATTTATCGTAAATGCTCTGTCTCGGACCGGCTTCTTGGGGAATGAACTGACCCATTATCAATAAGCCTGCTCTGCGCCCCGGGAAGCTCCACCAAGGGGTTGTCCGGGATTTGGGTTTTTGAGGTCGAAATTTGGCCATTTCCTTGTCCCCCAAATTGCACCAAAATTTGCCAACTCTTGTCCGAAATTTGGGTTCTGAGGGCAGGTCGGCCATTTTCAGTCCAATCTATCCTGGAAAATGCTGAAGAAGCCAGGCCTAGGCCTGTGGCAAAGGGGGTCACATTGAAGGTAACGAGCCCTTTGGGCAGCGCTGGTGGCCAAATCTGAAATCGTGACATTTTTAGGCGGGGTCACGACCCTTGTCCGAAAATGGGTTTTGGAGCCCTAAAAAAATTGGGTTTTTGAGGCCAAAATCACGAAAAATTTCGGACAACCCTTTGGTGGAGCTTTTTTGGGGCCTTCTACAAGTCAATGCTCCAACTACCGGGACCAGATCTTGCACGGCGTAGAATTGTGGCACCCAGATCACAAAAGTTTGGCGAGGTGCTTGTTTGGCACCCTTCCATTTGAACTTTCATTCGAGTTGAACCATTCGTCACGCCAAACCAAGTCACCGCGGGATACTGGTTGGTCTTCTTCTTTCCAGAAGATTGTACAACTTCCTTCTAACGCCACCATTGACATGAAACCATGATGATCGATGCTATCTAATATCATTTACATGCCTTCTTGGTTTCTTCAGGGTCTGCCGCGAAACATGATGGATCAGATTACAATATTATCGCTGGGATCCATCCAAGTTCGCCGGACCGTGCCGCCGGGCCATTTTTCAAGGTGTGCCACTTGCCCCAAACTTCACGCCTGCTGATCTGATGTTGTTCCATCCGCAAGGGCGCGGTGGTTTCGGCCCTGGCTAGAATGAGACATTTAGACGTCTGACCGACAAGATATATGAGGTTGTTGAACGGACCTAGTCGACCTTTCCGTTGCAATGTGGACCAGATAACGATAGTGCGAGCCAGTCGGGGTGTATCTGATTATGACGACATCGCGACCGGAAATATGAAACCCTCATACCTACTTCTCATCCAAGGCGTGGTCTTGTCGCTCGATTTTTCGATGGAACTGACGCTGGTATCTACCTTCGTCATAACGAGAGGTACGAGTTCATTTGTTGAAGTGTTTATTCATGAGACTAGAGCATCTGCCCGTCAAGGCCTTGCTTGAGCTCTTAAACACCTCAACTTTATCTATAGGTTTAAATTTCAAAGTGAAACCCTCCGCAACAAAAGAAGATTCGAACAAGCCTTCGCCATGGAAACAAATAAATAAACAATAAACCCCACGTGTTCGCGTCTTTAACGCCGCTCCAAAACGACATGGCAGTAGCTGAACCGCAATATATATTCGACTACATCAAGCCTACGAGAAAATACATGGTGCCAGTACGACGTCATGACACAGACCCTTGTCGACCCCAGCTGGCCTTCGGCCTCAAAACCGATCAACATATGATTCGACTGAACACTGCTCAGACAACACATATAGTTCTCTTATGAAGGAAACGACTCGGAGGAGGGTCTAACCAAGCCTATAATACACTCGCTACTCGCGCCCACTTACCAGTTTATTTCTATGACAATGCACTTTTATATCTTCAGCACTGCCTTTCATCTTTGTCGCCGGAGAAACCGTTGAGTGATATTTCCGACGTGGATCTGGTTTATTGGGAATGAAATTTATCCGAGTTTGAAGTCGTATATTGAACGATACCAGTCCCCGTGGCAACTTCCACTGTGCCCGTGGGAGCAAACTGCACCGAGTTGAATATCAAAGGGCATAATACACACTCCCATCTGCCCGCTGATTTCCGCTGTTCCGATGGACGGGACGGGACGGGAAAAAGCAAGCTGGCAGCTGATACAAATCGTCATATGCTGACAGGAACCACTTCGACTTGTTGGGTGGGCCCACGCAGTCTCAAGTCACAGTATCCTTCCCAAACCACGGCCGTTAGGTCTTCCTACATATACTGCAGGCATCTTAGTTTTTGTTCGCCCGGGTATCCGTCGCCTCGACTGCGGTGATTTTATTACTAGTCACGGTATCGGTATCACCCGCCAATATGACCATCATAACGCTCCTTGCTGTCCGATGATTGGTTCATTTCCGGTAAATTTAGAGTCAAATGGCGTCTTTCAAGTCATAGGCCTTCCAGACTTACCAGTACTAGTCTAATCGCCCTGAAAGTCCGTTTTCGGAAAGGAACACTGGCATCAAAACACCTTAGCACAGCCACCACTAAAAATGTGCTGCATACTTTGGGATGTAAACTCCAGAACTTGTGGTATCTCCAGATTAAAGGTGTATTTAAGCTTAATGACTCTGTAACTTCCTTCCCGCCCTTATTGCGAGGCTATAGGGTTTGTGTGCGGCCGTTGCTGCCTCACGGACATCATGATGGTTCATTTCATTGTACGATACACAACTCGGTACGAACGCGTATTTAGCAAGTCCAAGTAAATCAAACTGTTTCAACATGCATTAGAACCTATTAAAAGGCTCGGGACACATAAAAAACGCGTACATTTCACCGCCCCGCCAGAAGTGGAACAATTTTTAGTTTGGCTCAGAGTGGACAGTAGAGAGCAGTCCAGAGGGTCGGGATACAGGCTGTTAGCATTTTTCATCCATGCGAAGGATTATCGACCGTTGAAAAAAATCTAAGGCACGACTGATTGAACATTTTCTAAAATTATGTGCCATCCAGCAAATTGAGTCTTTGAGACAGAGGCGAGCGCAAGAAGGTAATAAAACCGGAGCGGTAAGTATAAAATCATTCCGACGCACCAGATAAACAGTGTGGTTGAATTTTCCTAAGCCACCACCATCGGCCGGAAAATCATGAAACCTCGGTCGCAGTTAATTTCGCCGCGATCACACAGGATATGTCATTTCCGCCGTCAAAGGAGAGCCCGAATAGCGCAGGAGGAAGGGCAAGCATGGAAAAGGGCACCACAGGACATTTGAAACCCGAACGGGCTGCAAGTAGATCAAGTGAATGGATGTTCAACACCTCCGATAATTTTAGGTGCCCGGAGTAGATGTGATGAATTGATCGGGTTTTAGGGCAGGCAGATTCGTCTGCATGAGCTGCTATTTCCGGAGCTTTGTGCGGCCGTCTGCCTGTCCACATCCACGCCTACGTGTTATTTGTCCCGGCGCAGCGTTGTCCCCGGAAAAGGCGATGCCGGCATGCCGGGCGCGGGTTATACCCAGTCCCTGCCAACCTGGGGCACTTACGGCTACGTCTGGAAGGCAGGCGAGCTTTTCCATATGCGGTGTCAATTTACTTCGGCCGGACTCGGGGGCGCGGGCGTGGGGTCGTCTTGGTAGTCCAAACCAGATCTCCACTATGGCCAGCGGACGGCTTTTGATGTGCCGTCGGAGTTTTGTATTGCGACCGTTGAAAAGGCAATACCAACGAGACCGGGAAAGTCAACTGCTTGTACGTGGAGGATGCCGCCAAGCCAGAGATGAAAATGAAACGAGCGGGGAAATATCCCCAACGAGTCTGACCATGAGTAAGTACATTGCGAATCATCCCTTGTGTAGGGAGTCCACAGAGCATTAAGCAGATAAATCAGTGCCGGCTGTGGTTGATTAGCGCCTCGACGACACGCAGTAGACGCCCGTATTGCGGAATAGGCGCCGGCCAGGTTTATGGATTGCGGAGTCAATCTACAGTCATGGAAGCTGTAGATCCGGCCGGAAGAACGAAGGGGACACAACAAACGAAGCCACAGCATTATCGAGTCAGATTTCCTACAACAGGAGGCGAGGCGCGGAGTCAAACCGAGAAATAGAAGCCCTCTTCACATGCAGCCAGGGAGTGCAATAACCAATACCAGAAAAGGGCCGGAAAGCAGGTATAGGTATTCAGATGCTGTCCTCGGATATTAGAAACTGTATAGTTTAACCGCACCTTTGTGTTGAGGTCCCATCGAAGGTTGAACGAAGGTGTTTAATTTAAGAAACACGTGTTCGGGCTTTTGTAGACCTAGAATTGAGAGACATTCGAGCACCAGACATTTTAGCAGACTTAAGATTTTTGACGGGAGACTTGCTTGAACATTCAGTTGAGCTCCAGACGGGTCTCGGTAGATCGCCTGTCATTTAATTCCACGATCCCACGCACAGCGTGTGCCGAAAATACCGGGGACGAAATCCACGATGGGATCAGGCGCGCGGCGACGGACAACAGCAGGATAAACAATAAACGTTCCCGAATCATCTCGAACAATGGCTTGCCTTGTATTTACAGCGTGTATTCTCACAGCAGGAGGAGTTGGTTGGGAGTCGAGTCATGTCGAAACCGATTGTTATCGAGTGGAAAAAGTGGCGTCAGAGAGTATTAATAGGCGATTCCAAGGGAAATTCTGGTGCTGCCCTTTTTGTACCTGACTGATTGTTATTGCACTCCATCCACAACTTCGGGCAGCCGGGGAAAAGTTGGATGTTCATATATGATTGGTTTATCAAAATGGATGGGTGGGAAAAACTGTAGCAAAAATGGCGTAACGGCGCTGGGCGCCCGTTTTGGCTTGGACTGAATTGAGTCTGGCTTAGGGGTAAGGGCATCGGCGGGGAGGCCGAAAGGATCAGATTTGGGAAATTAAGGGTGATCCCCGAAGGGGCCGTGAGATGAATGAGAAAAAGTGGAGCAATGGGCGAAGTCGAGGACAATAGGTGGCAGAGAAAGAGGAATCGTTTGTATGACAAGGATCCAGGATAAGAAGTGGGCTAGGTGGGGATAGAAGGGGATTGGGCGGCAAGTTGAATCGAAGCAGCAAGAGTCACATGCACGTTGATAGCTCGTTGTTGACGCTTGTGTCCCGAAAAGTAACAACAGCCTCGGACTCCACTGCGGCCCTTCTCGCTTTCTACCACCATGGCGGTCACTTTCCCCCACAATCTACCTATGAAGCCTCTGAAGCGGGCCCGCCGCACTGCTACCACTGTTCTCGCTGGCGACTTTGACGTGCGGCCGTCGCGCGACGTCTTGACAAGTCTTTTGAATGGCGTAGGTCCGTACACGCCCCTGCAGCGGCTAGACGACGACGAGGTGCGGAGGCAGCGCAAGCGGGAGAAGAAGGAGCGGGAGCGCGAGAGAAAGAGGGCGAGGCTGGCCGCCAAGGCAATCGAAAATCCGCACGGAGAGGCGATGGACGCGGTACCTGTCGCGAATGGGTTCTCCATATCTGCGCCGCAGCCCTCAGCAGCCACAAGGGCCTTCTGGCACACGCGACCATCTATCCACATTGCCACCATGCAGCGATCGGTGTCGGTGACGCCACCGCCTTTCACCTCACCGCTGCTCCTTCCTTCCACCCCCGCTTCGACGCCGGGCCCGTCCAACTCATCCAGCACGTCACGCACATCGTCCAAGCGGCCGCGCACCCCCGACGATTACGAGGATTTACTCCGCAGCGACCCTGAGCAGCGGAAAGCACCGCCCGTGCCGAGGGAAACCGCGCGCCGCTGCCAAGAAAGGGTGGAAGGGATGGGTCGAGGGCTCTCCACCGCCGTCGGAGAAATTGATCAACTTAGATGCGGTCCCCATCCTCCAAGAGAGACGAACGCGCAGCGGCAAAAATTTCGACGCAATTGGCGTCGGCAAAGACGGATGGGTCTAAAGGTACGTGGTCTTCGCGCCATTCTCACCAGCCTCCGGTTTCTAATCTTCCTGCAGAAGCTATGTGCGATCTTTCCAGACGCGACTCGGGGACTTCCTATAGATCCCGCCTTCTCAATTCATCAGGAGCGGCCAGTGCCCCGTTCGCCACCTTCCTTGACAGACTCGATCGTTTTTAGCAATCGTCTTCTTTGTGTTTTCAGTTGTCGTCATCGCTTTCCGCACCTCTTGTATTTTTTCTGCCCGATTATCCAGAGCACGGATCGACCACCTGGGGCCGTTGTCGTGTCCGTGCCGTACCCCAGAGGGTAGTCATTGTACGATTTGCACATGGATCTATAAGTAGTAATGCATATTTTTTACGCGCATTTTGGCGATCGAAGTATGTCAAGACGCTCCTGAAAATTATTGAAGGGAGCCATTGAAATAACCGGAGTAAAGCTGATTCTGCTTCCGCGGCCGCTTGACGCTGCTTCCGTCAATTTATTCCGCACTCCTTTATGGAGAAGCGCTTGGCAGGCGAACGGCGGTCTTGGACAACACATGCAAGCAAATATTTGATCTTCTCTCAACCTCCTCTCCTCCAGTGGCTCAGCCTCCGAGCCATCTCTTTTGGTCTATCGCAGTCTTTTTCACGGCCAATACCACTATGGCACTGACTCGCATCTCGTTTCCCGCTTTGCCGATCCCTCCATCATGGTTTCCTGGGCACATGATGAAGTTCACCCGGATGCTACCAACCTTGCTCACCCAAACAGACGTCGTACTCGAGCTGCGAGACTCGAGACTTCCTCTTACTAGCATAAACCGCACGTTAGAAGGTGAGGATGATGAGCATTGCGTGCATCATGTGGCAATCCATGTGTGAATTGCAGGGAGGCTTGTGCTTGCCGCGTTCGCGCTGATTGGATCTGACCCTGTTCGAGATCGGGAAACTCATTCAATACAGTCCCCTGCCTTCATTTTACAGTTTCCCGGTCACTCAGCTTTTTATTTTTAGGCGCGCTGCAAAAATGGAGGCTGGAGCGAGGATGGGACCCCAACGACCCCACTCGACGCGTAATAAATAGCACTGCCTGCGAACACATTGTTGTTTTCAATAAACGCGATTTGGTACCCCAGTGGGGCCTCGAGGTAAATCTTCTACAGCCCGTTTTGAACGTATCCAGGTTTAAATCCCGCCAGCCTTTTCGCAGAGCCATGTCCAAACGTTTCCCCGATCAACAATTTTTCTTTGCGTCTTGGCAGCGGCCACGGGATATAAAAAATCTGAGTGAAATGCTAGTAAGTATGTTGCCTCTTCCTCACAAGTCCCCATAACCATGAAGCTTATCTCAATGACCTAACAGATATAGCTAAAAAGTATCCATACGCCATGGAGTTAAACGTCTTAGTTATCGGCATGCCGAATGTTGGCAAATCGACTCTTTTGAATACTCTTCGCAACATGGGCATCAAAGGCCGTCCGTTCTGGCCCGCCGTGTCCATCGCAGCTTCTGACTATTTTTGACAGGCACGCCCAAGGCCCTTCAGACTGGAGCGCACCCGGGCCTGACGCAAGCTTTGTCGACGCGCCTGAAGCTTAACGTGTCGCCCTTGGTCTATGCGTTCGACTCGCCCGGTGTCATGCTCCCGTTTCTCGGGCTCGGCGAAGAAGGTGCCGAGCGAGGCGTTAAGCTCGCACTCATCGGTACGTAAGGCGGAGAGCTAGCCTATCCCTCTCTTGGCCATGATCATGTGCCGAGTCTGACCCAGAGTAACTTAGCGGGCATTAAAGAAGCCATGTATGATATGGAGACGCTGGCCTCATATTTACTGTACAGGCTCAACGTGTTAAACCCAGTCTGTACGCATTCTCGTGAATCCCGAACATTTCAACTGTCTCATTTTATTTGATGTTTTAAACTCGCAGCTCCAGCATATCTAGAGCTCCTACCGTCCGGCGCCGTGCCCACCATTGACATCGAGGAATTTCTGGAGGCCCTCGCACAACGGATGGGAATGGTCAAGAAAGGCGCGTCCCCGGATCTGCGCAGGGCAGCAACCTACTTTGTGCGCTGGTGGCGAGAGGAAGGCGGCCTCATCTCCGCATCTTCCGCGCTTGGGGCGGCCGATCCATCTTTCCAAGGGATGGCCACCGCCGCTATTACACACGGGTGGGGCTTTGATCTCGAGTGGCAGCTCCGCGCGGACGAAATCGCAGGTAGAGAGCTGGACCACGCGGCGTTGATCCAGGAGAAAATGGAGGTGTGCATCGATGCGCACCTGGCCGATGTTGAGCGCCAGGAACTCAATGAGAATAACATCAGCGCGACCCAGAGAAAGAAGCAGCAAGTGCTGAAGGAACAGATGCAACGGAAGCTGAAGTACGAGCAGAAGTACGCGAAGCGGTAATCTCCACCGTGGGGTGCATGGAAACATATGTAGACGCAGATGTTCGGTCTGCAGCGGGACCGATGGATGCGGGTCAGCGGCGAATTCGGGCAGGCCTGTCGATTACTTCAGGCAGCGTCGATAATGCGAACCGTGTTCTTCATTTTTGGCCAGTTGGCGTTCTTGCATGTAGGGTCCTTTCGTTACCGTCGGACTCCGTCCCTTACCAGAAGAACGGTCCCACTGGCCGATTTCGTTCACGAATCCAATCCTTCGTCACCCAACATGAGAAAGGTTCGTTTACACTCCTTTGAAGGTCAAATGTACGGGTTTAACAAACGCCTGAAAGCGGCAATCAACAACTTTCAAGCCTCGATACTATTTTTCAGTTGAACTGGCCGAAAAGGCGCTCCATACGATTTCGTTCCCCACTCTTATGCCCGCTTGCTGTACGTCACTGCTTCCAGAATATTCCCGTACCCCTTCCGACTTTTCTTTGCATTCCGAAACTTAAAGGTGTTCTAATTCTGACACTATTGATTCATGCACATGCGGAACACCCCACGAAAGTGAGTCTTTCCGCATGTGATTCGCTACTCAAGCGCCGCTGCGCGCACTTCCCGTGCGATTGCCGAATTTTTCCCTTGGGACTGGTCGGTCCCGCGCCGCCGGCGGTATCTGGTACGTCTCAACTTGGGCGGTGACCGGGTTTCTGCGGTGATCGGGACGCGCCGATGGTAATGACTCTGGGAGGGTCGAAAGCCCAAACTGTAGATTTGGGCAAAAGGAAGTACTGCAGCTCCAGTTACGGCTCTTTGGAAGATCCTCTGCTCACATTGTGCATGTATCTGTCTGTGCCCTACAACACCGCCGTCTCCGGGCAAAGCAGGTAACATTTTCCTGTGCACCTAGAAACTGAGCCGGGAACAAGTTGTAGTCATGGATAACTATGGGTCTGTATATCGTGGCCATGATGGTTGTTGTCAGGAAGGAGAAAGTCGAAACCACAGAAGCTACATAATTCATTCCGTGGCTAATTTGAGGTCCACAACCTGCGCCGGGAGGCTTCATTGGCGACGCTTTTACAAGCTACTGGATGCGAACAGCCTCTGTCTTGCCGCCACGATTCTTTTTCGTAACACCGCGGCCCAGAAAGAATCAGGGTCTAGAGAATGGGGATCATCTCTCCTCGAAACTCTGGCACGAAAAGACTCAAAATTTTGCGGGTTGAAACAACCCCGCCTCCATCGACATTCATTTGACATTCGAACAAGGGGCACCGCAAATGCGTCAAAAGGAATTCCACTCCATAGCAAAAAATGTTAATAAATTTTCATCACTTCCACCAAGTTGTATCTCAACACCTCTGAAATCTCTGCTAGTGTGAGTCAATGTATTTTGAACGGAGACCGCCGGTGGCTGTGATAACGCATCAGTCGGATCACTGTCGGATCCACTTAAACGGTTGCTCTTCTTTCTTCGTCCCGCGGTACCGGACTCCCGCCCGCTCTCTCAGACTGATCGTCTCGGGGCCCAAAAATACCTGTGCGCCCAGAATCGCGTATCGGCGGGCGGTATCTATCAAGTCTCGACAGCTCGCCGCATGAGTCCACTGTCACCATGACGATTCCGACGCCAACGCTTTCTCTAAAATTGGCCAATATGTGGATTCAACATCGCGTTCCCACTCTATTGAGCAGGTAGGTCCGTTCCAGTGAGATTTTGCCCTTAGTGTATGAGGTGCCGCATAGACGCGGGTCTATTATATACAAGTCCCATCGAACATACCTCAGCGGCATACAGTCGCGCAATTCAGCCCACGCATCCCTCCACACCTTAAAACCGCTTCAATTTGGTCGGTACTCTGACATCCAGGATGGTGAGCAGCGTGTGTTTCTCATCCTTCGTTATGTTGTATCCAGAGACAATGTACCGGGACATTAGTTGTTTCAATTTTAAGCGCCTTTTAAAGCTACGACGTATTAACAGCGATGAGAAGTGGGTGTAAGGCAAAGTTGGAGTTGATGTTGACCGATGAAGGTGGAGTTCGTGATCGAAGTGGAGGTAGTCGAAGCCAACGACCCACGTCGGACACCCAACGACCCGACCTAATTCCAGGCTTTCAAGCTAGACCGACACCGAATGCTTCGTATCAGGTCACGCGCCTGCTTCCTTTCCCATTCTAATACGGGGAGCTAAGAATGCCGAAAAGGATTGTGTGTTGTCTCGAAACTGAAAGTTGCCGGACTGCAACAAATTACGCTCTATCATCAGTCAACCTGAGGCTCCCGCCTCGGTGGTTCTGCTGCATATTTGTTTTAGTCCGTGGCTGTCTGGAAACTTGATTACCCGCTTTCAGACTTCTCTGCCCACAGCCTTGAAAGCGCCAGTCCCAGCGCTTGATCGGCCACAATGTTCAACCGATTCAACCACGATCCCAACACGCGCATTCTTGCTCAAACTCAGGCGTGAAAGAAGGGTCCCGCGACGATGATGTAATTGGCGTGTTCCTCGAAGAGAACACAGATATCGTTTGGTACATTTTTGAGACGTTCCCAAGACGTTCCATAATTTCCGACGGCTGTGATATGGATCACTGTGTCAGCACGTTTGCTCCAACTGCATCGCATCTGTGTCATAACAGAAGATGACATAATGGCCAATAGAAACGGGATTCCCAAGCCAGCGCGGCTTAAATACCGGCCGTTTGCAAACGTAGTTGCACCTACTCCTGGGATGCCTACGACAACTCAAATTCGGTTAAACAATATCACAACATGCTTAACAGCAACAGTAAATACATTGAAGATCCTTGAAAGCCTTCAGACTCCGTTCTTAGAGGGAATTTCCAACACAATCCAGTCGCTTGTGGAATATGGAAAGGTAGATCAGTCACACAACACAGAATTACATCCTGCGCCTCACTCTCGCTTCAGGCTGTCAAGCAGAATAGGAGTGACTGTGTCTACTTGATGGAGCAAACTCACGAGTTGGTCAATGCAATCATTGTTGCACATATCAAGTCAGACACAGCTGGGGGTTTACCACCTCGTGTGTTGAACGAGATTGGAAATTTTACAAGGTACCTCCCTCAGATAAAAGGTGGTATTTCGACTCAATTATATTCAGGACACTGCACAAGATCCATACCTTTGTTGAAGCTCAACAAAATGGACACAAAATCAGGATGCTTTTTCAGCAGGGTAAATTTAGCACCCTGTTCAAGGATTGCAAGGCAGGATTGCAACGGGGATTTGAATTTTTTCAGGTAAGGTTCCAATGAAATCTGCCAGCCAATTGACAAACACAATGTTCAGGTTATAATCCCCAATACCCTTCCCGATGTCAGGCAAATGCAACAACATGCCAATGAACAGCACCAGGCAGTGCTAAACATGATTGAAGCATTGTCTAGTGTATCTGTATCAGACAATGCATCTACGGTATGAAAACTATGGTGTTCAGAAAAACAAAAAGATAACATCAGGTTATAGATAAGCAGAATTCATTCCGATTCTCATACCAGGTTCATACTCATGTGAAAGTCTTGGCAATATCACTGACATTCATTTCTTTCAAGTTCCCACTCAATCTCCATGTTGCCCTCTGAACCAAAGATATTCTATGGAAGGGAGTCTGAACTTGAAAATATTCTCAAATCTTTCAGAGGTGGGAGCCCAAGGATAGCTATTCTGGGTGGTGGTGGAATGGGCAAGTCTAGCCTTGCAAGGGCTGTCACACATCACCCAGAAATAACCTCCAGATATAATCAACATCGCTTCTTTGTTGTTTGTGATGCAGCAGCAACAAAATTGGAACTTACTGCTCAAATAGCAGCTCATCTGGGACTCAAGTCAAGCAAGGATCCTACTCACAAAGTTGTTCAACACCTATCCAATGGGCCCCCTGTTTTTTTGGTGTTAGATAATCTTGAAACATCATGGGAATCAGCTGAGTCTTGCAATGAAATTGAAGGCTTTCTGTCTCTCTTGTCAGGTGTTAATCATCTTGGATTAGTGGTGCGAGATTGCTTTTCCTCTCAATTTGCAAGCTAATACAAAGCAGATTACAATGCGTGGGACAGAACGACCTGCAAGAGTGAGATGGACACGGCCATTCTTACTCCCACTGAAGCCTTTGAGCCAAAGTGCTGCAAGACAGACATTTATTGATATTACAGATACCAGCCATGACCAAAAAGATATTGACAAAATGCTTTCCATAACAGACAATATGCCTCTTGCAATTAGTCTTATTGCCCATTTGGTTGACTCTGAAGGTTTCTCTAGTGTATTATCTCGTTGGGAGGAAGACAAAACCTCAATTATCTCAGATGGACATGACAAGCGTTCCAACCTGGATTTGTCTATCTCGTTGTCACTGTCAAGTCCTAGAATGACATCAATCCCTGATTCACAGCTTCTCCTGAGTCTTTTGTCAATACTACCAGATGGACTTTCTGATGTTGAGCTGACACAAAGTCACCTCCCACTTAATCATATTCTCAGTTGTAAAACAGCACTAATTCGCACTGCTCTGGCCTATTGTGATGAACACAAGCGATTGAAGGTGTTAGCACCTATCAGGGAGTATATTCAGAAGATACAGCCACCTGGAGACCATGTCATTCAACCCCTACTTGCACATTTCCAGGAGCTACTTGAGTTTCATAGGGAATATTTTGGCCATCAAACAAGTTCTGCATTCATTACTCGAATATTGTTGAATCTCTCCAACATCCACAATGTTATCTGCAATGGATTGCAACATGATCATCCAGATCTAAAGAACAGTGTTTACTGTGCAATCCTTCTGAACACATTCAGTCATCATACTGGACGAGGAACTTATTCCTCTGCTTGACCAGATTCCCAATATTCTTCCTAGGATCTGTGATTATGAATTGGAGGTCTGCTTTATCACAGAGTTATTCAATTCATGGGCATACCGCCAGATACCAAACCCAGAAACATTATGTTTACAGGGTTTAGGACACTTGGAACAGGTCAATGATGCAGATATCAAATGTAGGCTCAGATTGAGTGTGGTCTGTTGATGCTCATACTATATGTCTAGGTCGATTTCACATTGGTGTTGCCTCTTACTATTTATGGTGTCGTCATGATTATCCAGTGACCATGAACCATCTGGAGGCTGCCCTGTCTTTGGCAATTTCAACCATGAACACAAAACAACAGTGTGATGCAATGTACCTCTTTTCATGGACCAAGTGGTTGCTCGGTGATTATTCTGCAGCTCAAGGGTACATCTATAAGGGCCAAAGGCTACCCAAAATTTCCACAGATTTTTACCAAGAAGCATCTTCACTACGGATACAGGCTGTGTGTTGGGCATCACTTGGTAACTATAACAAAAGCCTGTCTCTGTGCAACAGAGCAATAGATTTTCTAGCTCTTTGTGGTATGGCAGGTAGTCGCATGAACCATATGCTCTTGATCAATCAGTCACAATTTCATGAGTATAAGTCAGAATATATTGAGGCTCGCAATAGTCTTGCTCCCCTTCTTGGGAAGGCTTCTCAGCTTCTTCAAAAGGCTTCCATTGATGAGGATGCATATCTCCATGCTGCAGCCTTATTCACTATGATTGAAATTGAAATATGTACCAATACAGCATCACAAGTTGAAGTGCAGAAGAACATTGATACTGCAAAATCCATATTCAAGGCTGTTGGTGATCTTCGCCTTCTCCAATGGTGCAATACCATACAGGCATCCTCAAACCTAAGAGAAGGAGATTTTTTGTCAGCCAAGAAATTGTTTAAAACAGCTCTTGACTTTAGCTGGGGAAAAGATTCTGAGATGATGACATTCTGTCTAGCAAAACTTGGAGATGTCTACTGTTGGAATGTTTTGTATTCAAACTGGCCAGCAGTGTTTCTTGTACATTCTATCAAGTCAAAACAGAGGCTAGGAATACATAAGGCCTTCAAATTTCTAGCAGATGTTTCTATTAATCAGGGTGATGAATATACTGCCACTAGCTTGTATACAGTTGCTCTTGGTGGATTTACACATATGGATGTTCATTGTTGGAGAGCAGAGTGTATGCTCCATCTTGGTGACATCTTCAAAAACCAGGGCAATTTGCTGTGGTCTGTGGAGCTTTGGACAACAGCAAGGCCATTATTTGAGCGTTCATGCCAGGCAAAACAGGTTCAAAAGATTGATGAAAGACTTGGGCAATATAATGGCAAGGACACTTTAAAATGCACAGAGCATGCATAGATTTAAACTCTTGGCTCCCTCTCAGCCTCTGGAATGCTAGGAGACTGAAGATTCTATTACAATGCAGAAGATGTTTGAAGTATGTCTCAATCAACTCTTCATATGTACATAAACTTGTGTGTTTAATTGGCAATCAAGTTCATGTTATATCTAAATATTTATCTACCATTTCTATATTTTCCACTTCATTTCAGCGATAGCCTTTTGTTTTATTTGTTACCATTTCATAAACTGGACTGGAAGATCACTTAGCAGTCTGAATAAGAAGGATAACTATAAACATGCTAATTTATGCACACATTTGAACCCTCTGATATTCTTACTGACTGAAATGGTCATGATTCATGTGCCACTGGTTGAAGATTTCAAGTTTTTCAGTGAAAAAATTGGTGAAAATTACTTTGAATTTCCCAAAAACTTTTCACTGAAAAAGTATCTGAAAATTTTAAAACTTTTTCAGTACTTTTTGACTTATGAGGTGAAAAATCTGAAATAAAATCGAAAACTGCTGAAAAAGTCTTGAATCTTTCAGATACCTTTTCAGAGAAAAACTTTTGGGAAATTTGAAATAATTTTTGCCACTTTTTTCACCAAAAAAATTGAAATGCTCAACCAGTGTATCCACCAACCCTTTCCAGAACAATAGGGGAAGTCAGAGTTGACAATTCTGTGTGAATTCCAGATGCGATTCAATTTTCATTCAGATCAGATGCCAGAATAAACTTCAACCATGACTGAACTGATTCTAGTCTCAATTCTGATTCTCTGCAATCAAATCACCCACCATAAGAATTGTCCACAGGAATCAATGATTTTTTGTTGAGTTCCTCTCTTGCTTCACGAGAATTGCTTCTCCCTCAATTGTCAGTTGACTGATTCTTATTTGAGAAACATATTCCAATGTCCTGACATTGTAAAACAATTCTGAACAAAAGCCTTGTAGAATAACAAGCTATCTCATAATGTATTGCCCTATAAAACTTTGTCCAGTAAGATCCCAAATGAATCTAAACCACTTCCTGCTTTAAATCATCCACAGATTGAATACTACTATCATATATCATCAACTCAGAAGCGGGATGTGCATCATAAAGCTTGTGTGGGGTAAGAATTCCATGGTCATGAGGCTCCGAGGCAGTGAGTGTGCCAGAGCGAACATTAGAAAGGTGTACACTGCTGAAGTCAGTGGTATCTGGATCCTTGCTGCTCCCATCACGAATGCGACGCCGGGAGTTCAGAGTTGCCAGAAGAGCATTTGTGTACACTAAATTGAATCACTGAGTCTTCTGGTTACTACTTCAATTGGAGGGACCTACATCCAGCAAAGAGAAGCTCTGGACCAATGTACATCATACTTTCAGGTTTGAGCGTGATCTAACCAAAATTTCCTTTTTGTCAGAAGAGCTCAATTTGAACTTGTGGTGAAGTACCATAAGAAGAGAAACAACGGCTGTCCCACTGAAAATGATGTGAGTTTGGTGGTACTGAGGTAGGAACATGGGACTGCACGCTGTGAGTAGACACCGATTGATGGCGTAGACAATCAGGGTATCGACAATAGAGTTTGTCCTTTGAGTTGATTATGAAAAATCTACGCCATCAGTTGCAGTGGCTCACCTTCGAAATGTGGTCCGGTGGTTATGGAGCACAAAACATAGGGACAGGGCAAGCAATATGTCGGCACCAACCTGAGCAGCTGCCATGGGTAGAAAAGACATTTTCTAAAGGTATGTTATGGACAATGTAGTGTTGAAAATGCAGTGAAGACGGACCGTGAATGCCGTCAAATGTACAAGACTCGGTGTCTGAAATCTGAAATTTGGGAGCAAATTAGGTGGATTTCAGGACTTAGGCAACGGAGTACTCACACATGGATGGTTGACTCTTGAGGAAATGGGGTCCTCTTCAGTTCAAGTTGGAAAAACACTGAAGAGCTTACCGATCCCAAACCCTTAGTTGCTATGAATTTCAGTGCCAAGGGAAGCCTGGTGAGAACTTACCAACATGCAAAAGCACCGAAATCAACTTTAATTTTGCTGGTCAGTACCAATGTGTAATCAGAACCACTTAAGACTCACATTAGGGACTGCTAGCCACCACCGTAGTTTTGGTTTGCCAACTAAAGCCGGAAGTATGATAAGACCTCAACCTCGGAATACTCAAGGGATCAGGGAACGTACATTGGAAGATGATGCTCAAGAAATATCTGCATAGATAATGTGTTCACTGACGGATGTTAGTGTTGAGAGTGTACGTACATCATCACGAGAAATGCGGTGAGAATCTTAAAATTGTCTAAGAACTTCCCGTCGATACTGAATCAGATTTGAACAAACATACATGTACAATCATGGACGCCTTCATTGAAGCTCGATATTGAATACCAGAGTATCTTGTTATTTGCAGACGCACCGGCAGGGACCTAACCAAAATTATTAAGGAGTTGTGAATGTATTGAAGAATGCCTCACCAGATATTTTGGGACAGTCCGAAAGGGTTGAACGCTTTGAGAATCTGAGAAGAACATTGAATAATGAACGGGCTACTGCTATTAACCTTTTAACTGACGAGGTAATGATATGCCATATGGATCACTACGTGGGATGTGAATTTTCCAGTCCAGTCAAAAGCTCGGCGGTACTTAATACGTACTAAATGCAGAGTGTATGGTGTTAAGCACCCTGGACGTTCGAGTCAGTTTTAGAGGAGCGGTGAGTTGGCCGAATTGATACCATAGAGTACAAACCTGCCCGATTGTTAGCTTTCAAACCAGGAAGATGGCGCAGACGAACCAAAGTTTTGCGCCAGATCTTGTCATTCGGGTACTCGACAAAGTAAAAGTACGTCTGCAACACTTAGGATGGATCATACTGGGCAGGCACATGTACGCACCTGCGATGTCGTGAGTCCGTAAAGCCCCATAGCCAGTAAACCCCCAATTAGGGCCGCGCCTGAAGATAGGAGATAAGGCATAACTTCAAACGGTGCACAGTGAATCCGAACCGAATGTCTCTTGGAAAGACTGGAGGAGCGCATCAGACATCGCAGAGACGACCGGGTATTAACAAGAAGAGGGAAGGGAATGTGGTTTCGGCGAGTAGCTCTGGTTAAGTAACTTACCCAATACCTCGATATTTACAAAACCAGGAACCAGGCGGGCAGCTGAAATGGTGATCGAAGGACGTATAAATGGAAACGGACGATAAGGCGGATTCCAACAGTAAGTATCTGCCGAAAATGGTGTTGTCCTTACAAAGAAAGACCGTAAGAGTCCCCAGCAGCTGAATGCAGTTCGCAAACCATTCCTAGATCCCAGGTGTTGAATCCGGAACCCCATTCTAAGACGAGATCTGTGTGAGCAGATTGAATGGAAGGTTCCGAATCAGAAATTCGACTTATAGACAACAGCACATTGGCGATCCGAATATACCTCCGCATGCAATCGAGGAACCATCTCGATGCCATCCACACAAGGCGAGTTCGAATGTCCATTATAGCCCACTGCACATGGTATTCGTTCGAGTGGAAAGTCGAAGAAGGTGGAGAAGTGCCGGCAATTTGCCGACATCATTACGTTTCGACGCAATTTTCAACAGGCTGATAATACCACCAAATAACCGTTGAATTTACAATTCTCAGTCGGTGGAAGCATCGGTGGTAGAGTACTGTGAACCGTTTGTGTGCGTAGAAATGGGGGAAACATCGATTCCTTACGAATCTGTGCCAAAAAATGAGGCGTTCAGTACAAGACCGCATTTGAGCTCGAGTCAATGAACTGAATTTACCGATCGCAATGACTGAGTCAAACATTGACAGTATTTGCGATGAGAAACGGTTTCAAGGAACGAGAATGAGCAGATACGTTCGATTTGCGCAGGCTTTTGTCTGGGGTTCTCGAAATAACATTAACGAAGTGCAAGGCGAAGTGCGCTTCCCCACAATCGATTCAGATGAGATGATGGCCAGCCCCACAGGATGTAAGAAGAGCACAATATGATAACCCGAGCACAGGATGCGGAAGGAAGTAAAATGACCGCACAGCGTTGTCTCTACGCTGGTCGCAAGGGCCGCGAAACTCTACGAGGGAAGCTGACAGCGCTTGTGACGGCCACAGGATGTCAACTGAGGCCTCGAGCGCGCGAGTTCAAAAACTTAAGGGGCCGGGGTTTGACGCGGGGATAGGGACCGGAAGCATCTGGCAATTCATACAGTGTGATGGGATTCTAGCCTGGTTAGCAGAAGGCGCGCGGCCGAACCAGTGACCTTCTTTTACCTTGTTAAGATCAGAAAAGGCATTTGACGCATTCCTGAAGACGCGTGAGCCGGATAGGAATGTGACCCTGTCGTACCTGCAGTTCATTGTCAGCCCATGTCATAGACTCCGCATCGTCCTCGATACTATTCAAAAAGCGGCAACAATAAGTTGATTGTACTCACGGAACGTATCGCGACGAATAACGAACCATCTGATATCTGAGGATCCTTACCGCGCACGAAATTAGAATCTAGGTTCGGGTATTTCTTTGATACCGATTGTCTATGTTAGTTGACAAGCGGAAACAACGGTCGAGTTATCGTTGACTTCGCCCAGCTCCGGCTCAATTAGTCCACATGAAGATTCAGACCATACTTTCAGCTCTATGTCGTGCCATATGTGAACGAGAATAGATACTCACCTCTGAGATATCAAGTATAGGCTGATATCTGGTTTGCGGTGGAGATGAATCCGATGCCGTTCGTGACGGGATACAGAGAGAATTCGAACAACAAAGGCAACGCTATGGCTACGGTATCAAAGGGAGTGCTCCGAAGGTAGGGATGCAAAACTGGAATGTACGTTACATGAACTGGGGTTGTTGAGGAGCATCAAACCTCGTCGCTTTACCCGGCTTCATCATTGTCAAGTACTACTTTCATAGCACGGGCAAATGCTACAGAGCGAGCAAGATTTCTTGACAGCTTTCGGTTGGGTTCATTGCATCGAAGTCCGGATGCAAAGGAAGAGTTCGAACACTTCCGATGAAACTCGGACTCGGAAAACTACCATCAAAACGGGTCCCGGTCGTGCTGGATGAGCGGCGTCTTTGTTGGCGTCTCTGCGGCATCGAATGAGCTTTGACTCGAAAAGCGACAGGAAGGAAGGAAGGAGGCGGATTTGCACCGCAGCGGTCCCAATAAGGAAGATTGACAGGAGAACATCGGAGTCAATGGGCCGAGGGTGCGGTGGCTGTACTGGGCGCAATTTCTCTTTGAAGCCAATTCGAAGCAGTTAGTCTCTCTTGACAGACGCCTCAGTATCGTGTTCAACTTGTTCCTCGTTCAATATGAAGACGCAGTCGCCCCCAGCTCATCTCAATTCAGTATTTTCGCAGAGAATCCGGAAGAAAAGAGCCAGAAGATTGCTGATGGGCGAGGGCCTCTGTCCATGAGGTTTTGACGCCCCCACTGCTAGCTGCGGTCTCTGAAGAAAATTTCGGGAACTTAAGCTTGCCCTCAAGCTCACGGGCGTCAATTCCGCAAAAGAAAGCGCCTCAACGTCACAAGTTTTGCACAGCAGACATGGTTCTATCATTTAGACCGGAAGGCTCTCATCTTCGTTCCTTCTTCCTCCATGCCGCCCTTGACTCGCCAGGATACTCGCCCAAGCATCCATAGTTGGTGGTCGGACAGCAATCCTGGGCTCCGGGGCCCGACGATCAACCTTCATGCTGCGGCAAAGCCGCTTATGAAGTTGATGTATCACCGCCAGGTATTAGAATTCATCAAAAAGAATCGCGGCAGCCCCCTTTCGACCACTGCGTTGGAAAAATACTCCTCGTATTTTCCGTAGGTGCCGGTCTCGTTGGTTGAGCTTCTTGACTGATGTTATAGATGGGACTATGTCTCAATCACGACGAAGGTCACAATTTTCTTGGAGTTGGCTAGTAGAGCTGAATCCGATGTTGATGACGCGCGTGCGGTGGTTGATTCACCCGTCTTCGATTTCATCGCGCAAACACTTTGGTCGCCGGATCCTGGAGCACGGACTGCGTCGTGCATTCTGTTGGGCAACCTGGCGACACACGAGTCCACTACACAGGCCATTGTAGAACTAAAACCCTGTCAGCGGCTGGTGTCTCTCGTGGGGTCAGTTTGAATATTTTTTTTTTACTCGGACTTCGTCTCAAATAAGTCAGTGAAGCAGATTTTGAACTTAGTCGGTCGGCCACATATGCATTATTTCGCATTGCGCAAAGATTAGAAGGCGTCCAGGCTATCATCGAATTATCGGTCCTGGAGCGTGTCTTGGGATTACTTGAATCGCCGCATGGGGTGGTGCGGAAATCGACTTGCGACCTGATAAAAAATCTCGCTTGCTACGAGTGTGCTGTACCGGCCATCCTGGAGTCGAAAGCCTGTGCACGATTGGGGTCCCTTTTGCGGTGATTTTGAACGTTTTGTCTGTAGCGCGCTTCTCATCTTCATACAGCGATCAAGTTTCTCTGTCGGCCACGAGCGCATTATCTTCTATTGCTCAAAGATTGGAAGGTGCACCGGCTATCGTTGCGAAGATGCTGGACCATTTTTTGGAGTTACTCGAGTCCCCGAGCTCCGATGCCAAAAGATGGACATGCATTCTACTGGGGAAGCTCGTTCGTCACGAATCCATCATGCTGGCGATCTTGGAGTCAAAAGCCTGCGTACGGCTGGCGTCCC
The DNA here is from genome assembly GCA_014462655.1 of Mycena venus. Taxonomy (NCBI): domain Eukaryota; kingdom Fungi; phylum Basidiomycota; class Agaricomycetes; order Agaricales; family Mycenaceae; genus Glaucomycena; species Glaucomycena venus. Next base: position 6,270,092 of record JACAZI010000005.1, on the reverse strand, counting down.
TCTTACAGTGAGCTTGTATCGTCTGCTTCTGATACGGATCTCATCGTCAAACAGCGATCAAGAAGTTTTTTGGTCAGCCGCGAACACATTGTCTTCTATTGCGGAAAGTCCGGATGGCGCCGAGGCCATTGTCGAAGCAAAGGTATTGGATGATGTCCTGGAATTGCTCCAGTCATCTACCCCGAAAATCCGAATATGGACTTGCGACCTAATAGGAAGGCTCGCTCGCCATGATTCGGCGTCCACTGTGCGGACCATCTTTGAGTCGAAAGCGTGTGCGCGGCTAGTGTCTCTCTCGAGGTGAGTTAAGATCTTCTCTTCCTACACGGGTCTGACCTTCCAACAGTGATAAGGATTCTGAAGTCTATTGGTCAATCAGGGACGCACTATCCTCCATCGTCCAAAGGCTAGAAGGTGCATCATGCATCGACGCGCAGGTGCTGAACCACGTTTTGGATTTACTCGAGTCCCCGAGCATAGAGATCCGAAGATGGGCTTGCTTTCTATTGGGAAGGGTTGTTGGCCGGGAGTCTACTGTACCGGCCATCCTCCTGGAGACAAAATCCTGCATGCGGCTGGCATCCCTCTTGGAGTTAGTTTTGATTCCTTATTTTTATCGTGGTTCTCATTTTTCGATTCTCGAATAGCGATCAGGAAGTTTTTTCGTCGGCCACCAGTGCGCTGTCTTCCATCGCGGAAAGGCCGAATGGCGCACAGGCCGTTGTCGAGGCAAAGGTACTAGACTATGTCTTGGAATCACTCGAGTCATCAAGCTTGAGAGCACGAAGATGGACTTGTAATTTCGTAGCAAAACTCGCGAGCCATGAGTCCACTGTACCCGTGATCCTAGGGTCGACAGTATTCGCGCGACTTGCATCCTTCTTGCAGTGAGTTTGGATATTCTGTCCTTAATGCGGGTCTCATCTTCAAACAGCGATCAAGATGTTTTTTGGTCAGCGGCCAACGCATTGGCTTCCACTGCGAAAACATTGCAAGGCGCACAGGCCATTGTCGAAGCAAGAGGACTGGATAATGTCCTGGAATTATTTGAGTCACCAAGCCCTGAGCTCCGGAGCTGGACTTGCGAGTGGGTGGAAAGCCTCGTTAACCACGAGGTCGCTGCACCAACAATCCTCGAGTCAAAAGCCAGCGGGCGGCTGGTGTCCTCCCTATTACGGTAAGTCGTCAAGCAAGACATGCACGCAATCCTGTCTCATTGTAGCCAGGGAGGCTGCGAGCGACGGTCATCCGGTCGCTGCAGTCTCCGCGCTTCTTTCAATTAGTAAATGGCCAGATGGTGTAGCAGCCCTCGGACACGAAGTCATATTAGGAAGACTTGTGGAACTTAGCCAGTCCCCAGATGCCGTGGTTCAACGTACGACACACGCAATCCTAGACAATCTTGCTCGTGCCAGGGCTTAGATGATCGCTAGGCTGATATGACCTATTCTAATTAAAAATCCTCAATACCGAACCTGAAAGTTTATGGACTTCCACCCCCGAAACTTAAACGTACTGCAACTCGACCAACACAACAATTACATTATAGAAGAAGCAACATAATAAGAAGAGAAATATCCGTATCCGCTTACATGATACATCCATAGGTACTTACCCATCTCAAACTATCGTGAACATCATCGTATCGTGCCGTTCCGCGTCATAACATATCGTACATCGTGTCCTCCTCGGTCTCCTCCGCGCTTATAAATTATTATCGCTCAGTAGAACGGTGTACAGCCTACACTTGCGCCTCTACATCCCGAGGCGCGGCGCGCTCCCCCCGGATCGACAGGCCCCGCAAAAACGCGGGGCGCAGGCCGCTGAGGAGGCCGCCACCGTTCCCTGTGCACAAATCAAAATCATCAACATCGCCTTTCCAGGGAAAGAAAACGCAAGACCCACCAGATTCCTCCTGCGTAGCGGTGTTCGTGTTGGGCGCGGCAGGAGACGTGGGAGAGGCTGGCGACGCGGCGGCGGCAGCCCCGGCCGGCGGAGGCGCGGTAGTGATGCGCAGCAAAGAAGTGTATGCTTTAGGGAGGACGAGTTCGTGAGTATCATCGGGTGAATGCTACCACAGGAAGGAAGAGATGCTAAGGACACTCACGCTGCCGACAGACAGGACAGAACCACCCCTTCGCCTTGCGCTTCCGGCGCGTCGTCGTCGTTGTCGTCGTCGGCGCGGCTGGGGCAGCCGCCGCAGGGGCGGGGGTCGTCGTCGCCGGTGCAGCCGCGTCACCTTCAGGTGCAGGCGCAGCGGGGGCCGTCCCATCCGCTGCCGCCTCAGGCGCAGGCGCAGCACCCTCCGTCGGAGACGTTGTGCCGTCCGCAGCCTCGGCAGCGGGAGCGGGAGCGGCTGCGGCGGCCTCGGGCTCGGGCTCAGGCTCGGCGGCCTCAGTGGCGACGATTGCGCCGCCCGCGCCGAACTCGACCATATTGACTGCGCAGGGGCGGCATGCGACGAGGTGGCGGCAGGGCAGCAGGACAACCTGGAGGGGTATGTTAATTGGTCTGTCAATCATATACACGAGGAAAAGAAAAAAAGGGTCGACTAGGAAACGGAGCGAGGAATGTGGGATGCCGCATGTGGAGCGAGAACTGGGGGAGAAGCGGCAGGAAAGAAAGCCATTAACAACCGCAGCCCCAGACGTCTCATCCATCTCCCGTCTCCCCCGCATTTTCGAGCAAACCATCGTCAAAAAATAGAAAAGGAACGCACCTCCCTCGGCGAACTCAAACACAGTAAACATTCGCGCTCGGGCGGGTCGTCTGCGGGGGCTAGAAAAAAAAAGTCGTACGTCAGTATACGTTGCTGCGCAGAGCACAGCAATGTGCATCGGGGAGAAAAGTAATATTTTTGACACCGGGATGGGAGCCGGAGCGGCGTGTGGGTATGAGAATCAAAATGCGGAACACCGAATAGGGAGGAGGGAAGAGATTATAGCAAATGGGACTCACGCTGGGGCGGGTACGTCGCGGGCGAGGTAGCGGCGGGTGTAGGGGCCGGTGCTAAACACGGTAGTCATTAGCGGGTTGTGTGAAAAAAACGAGGCAATATCTCATAAGAAAGAAACAAAGAAGAGAGGTATTTCATTCTCTCCGAAAGATTGTCCAGGTGGAAATAGACGACACAAAATTCGGAACCCAAAGCTAAAATGAAGAAATAACCACTTACCGGCAGCGCTGCTGAGCCCATAAATTTCATGTAGCTGGAAAGTATGGGGGCCAATAGTGGCCTCGCGCTTGACGACGCGGACAAGCCATGGACGAGTGTCGGTGTCCACGTCCGCCTCGACCTCCTTGTTGTCACCCTCCTTCTCCTTCGTAGCATCGTCGGCCGAGGGAGCAGCTGTTGCGTCGCTGGTTGAAGCGGCAGGGGGAGTGGCAGTCGGCGCCGCCCCAAGTCGCCCGACAACGAGGTACACCGTCTGCTCGTTGGGCGAGTCGAGCTCGCGGCCAGCGGCATCGAGCGCGACGAGGCGTATCGTGACGCGCACACCCTTTTCGTCGTCCACGTCCCCGCCATCCTCCTCCTTCTTGCCATCGCCCTCCACGACCGCCAGTGCGGCGCCGGCCACTGGTGTTGCGGCAGCCGCGGGGGCGTTCGCAGAAGCATTCCGTCGCCGAAAGTGGAACGGCGTAAAGCGCTTGCGCTCGGGGGCGGCTGGTGCGCTGGCGGCAGGTGCGGAAGGCGTGGATGCCGTTGCAGCCGGCGCTGAGGGTGGCGGTGTACGCTCGAATCGTGCAAGCTCGATGACGGCGGCATCCGCTGGGCCGAGCGCACGGGCAAAGCCTCCCTCTACGACGGACTCGAAGACACGTAAGGCACCACCGTGAGCGGGAGCGTCCGGGTGTGCGGGAGGGAGTAGGACATGCACATGCACACCGCACTTGGGTGCGGCACAATCGAACTGGAATTCAAGCAAATGCGGCGCATCTTTCATTGTTACGCCATCAGCAGGAGCCAGTGGAGACAGTCGCAGGGTGGGTCTGCGCAGGTTAACGAGCGCCTGGAGAGTCGTAGTCGGCGTGGTGGGAATCTTGCTCTTTTCGATCCACGACCGAACCGTGTCCGTCGTGAGTTCGTCGGGGTCCACGAGCCGCTTAGGCTGGGTGTGGGTGGTCCATGCGGGGCCTTGCTGTACAGGCCCGATATTGGGACCAAAGAGAGAATCCGGGGGTGGCTGACGGGTTCTTGGCGGAATCGGAGGTGGGTAAGGTGGTGAGGCTGACAGGATTGGGGGTAAATTGCCCAAACCGCCTCGAAGTGAATTGTGCGTGATCTGCAGAGGGTCAGCGTCGACGGCGGAGTGGGGCAGCGAGGTAACACTTACACCAGGCCATCGCGGTCGGTGACAAGAGACTGTAAGCACCAGACCGTGTGAGACCGACTCTATATCGGGCAACTCAAGATTGGGCATTCCATCCCACGGTTAAATTTATCCTCGGCCGCAGTCCCGCTAATCCCCAAGCACTCCACACTGATATGTCTTATCTGCCAAAATTTTCGAACCTGAATAGTGATAGGTAGCCACCATAGTACTAGGAATCCGCCGAAAGCGCGGAGTGCTCGCGAAGCACATCGTAACCATGATTACATATTTCCTTTTTTGGGTGGAATTTTTGTTTCTCCATTGCTCCATGAAATTTTGGTATGAGCAAAACGACGCCGAGAAGGTGCGTTGTTTGATCCACTTTTCATTGTGATTGAATGGTTTTGAGGGCATTTTCTCCCTGAAGGACTGTCAGCCACTGCACACTCATTTGCTCTTCATATCTTAGTCCTACCCCTCATCATGTACATTTAAATAGAATTGCTTGCTTCACTCACAACTAAATTCCATTGTAATCTCAAACTGAGCTAGGTCCATAGCACAAAGATTCAAATTGTATGCAGGAGACTAATTGGTCAACCAACTTCTTCAATGAAACAGGTATTCAAAATTCATGCTAATCTACAGGATATGTCATACCTTCTTCCCTTCCTGTCCAATTTTAAGTAAAATGATCCATTATACACCTGAGAAGTTGAACTATAGAATCATATCTTTTAGTTATGGTCACTGGTTGAGCATTTCAAGTTGTGAAAAAACTAGTGAAAAATGTTTAGAATTTTATAGCAATTTTTCAGTGAAAAACCAAGTGAAAAACTTGAAACTTCTTCATGACTTTTTTGAGCTTTAACACTTTTTCAGCACTTTTTCAGAAAAAATTCACAAGATTCAGAAAGGTCACAAAAATGTTTCAAGTTTTTCACCTACTTTTTAGGTGAAAAATTACTATAAGATTCAAAACATTTTTCACCAAAATTTTCAGTGCAAAATTTGAAATGTTCAACCAGTGGGTTGCCTGAATGGTGGTTTCATATTTTCCTTCCTGAGCATTCAAATTTGCTCCATCATGAGTCAGAAGTTGAACAATAGTGATATCTTTTAGCTGTAGCTGCTTGGATGGCTGTTCCATATTTTCCTCCTTAACCATTCACATTGGCACCATTATCAATCAGAAGTTGAACTGTGGAACCATCCCCGGCTGCTGCAGCTGCCTGGATGGCTGTTCCATATTTTCTGCCTACAGCATTCCAATCTGCACCATTCTTGATCAAAAGTTGAACTAAAGACTCTCTCCCATTGTGCACACACCAGGGGCAAGAGCTGAGGCACTTGGATCATAAGTGCCTTAAATGCACCTGTTCCACAGCTGGCCATGACCTGGATCTGTGATCGGCTTTGACTTGAAAACAAAGTTGCCAAAGAAATGATTGACACTTTTGTCAATCACAAATCCAGGTTTACAACTAGGTGCAGAACAAGTATGTTTGAGGCACTTGAGATCCAAGTGCCTTGGCTCTTGTCCCTAGTGACAGCAGCTCACATGGCTACACCATCAAGAGCACATACATCAGTACCATTTCCAATCAAGAGGGAAACAATAGTGTCTTTTCCTATTACCTGCTGGACGCTCTAGAATACGACCAAATGGCCATGCCTGAAGCTCCGAGCCAGTTCTGAGGTCATTTGGCCTCACCACACCTCACATTCAACCAGAGACAATCAGTCTCCTTGCAGAGACATCTTATCTCCTGCCAAGTATGCACCCCAGAACTCGCTGTGATGACTCCTGTGCCCTGGAAATGCTCTGCAGCTGCATGGCACACCTGGAAACATGTGAAGTTGTTGAAAGAGTATAAAAAGGAGTGCACTTAGGTAGAATAGTTAGTAGCTTCTAGGGGGTCATCCCCACTCACTGTACCAAGTCTTACACAATCCAAGGGGTACTCTCTGTCCTTCTCCCAAACTCATACCTCGTCTTGTGCACCCTTCTCCTTCACTTCCGTAGTCAGAGACAGGCCACACCTTAGGCATCTTACCTCCCACCTCCATTTGCAGGGTCTCTCCTCACTGGACCCAGTGTCACCATTCTAGGCTTCCTCGATTAGGATCACCATTTTCATGAGCTCAGCTCTGTTGAAGACAGGCCTGAGGAGAAGCCACCAGTCACAAATTGCCAGTTCGTACTCAAGGTGACCAATTGTCTCACCCCTCGTCTGAATGACATTGGTGTCATTGTCTGTGCAAAACTCATTGCATATCTAGCACTGGTTTTAAGAGGAAGAGTGCACCAAGGAAAGCAGACAGGGCATTGTTATAGGAGGTTCCCATATGCAGTATAAGGAGCCTGAACAAGTATTCCTTCATTCTTTATCGTCTGTTGACTGACAGTATGGATATCTCTTATCCAGGCTTCACTATGTGACACGTCTCCCAGCTCTCTCACACTACACAAGGGAACCTCAATGACTAAAGACAATGGACCTTACCTGTGTCTGAGGCTAAGCAGACAGATGAGAGGTGGGCTATCCAAGCCATGACCAGTTGCACTTCACATGGTGTACCAACTAACCAAGAGAGACCACTCATCTCCTCCAGACCATGACCTGCTGGATGCTCCAGAATACAACCAATTAGCCATGCCTGAAGCTCCAAGTCAGTTTCGAGGTCATCTGGCCTCACCACACCTCTTGCTTGACCAGAGATAATTGGTCTCCTTGCAAAGGCAAAGACACATTGTCTCCTGCCAAGTATGCACCCTAGAACTTGTTGTGATGTCTCTTGTGCCTTGGAAATGCCTTTTGACTGTATGGCACCTCTGGAAATGTGGGAAGTCACTGAAGAGTATAAAAAGAGAGCACACTTAGGTAGAATAGTCAGTAGTCTTTGAGGCGTTTTCCCCACTCACTGTACAAGTCTCACTCAATCCAAAGGGTACTCCTCATCTTCCCCAAACTAGTATCCTCTCTCATGCACCCTTCTCCCTTGCTCCTGCAGCTGGAGACAGGCCACCTCACCCATATTTGCCCATATCTTAGGCATCTTACCTCTCACACCTCTTTTACAAGGTCCCTCCTCACCAGACCCGGTGTCACCATTCCAGGCTTCCTCGATCAGGATCACCATTTTTGTGAGCCCAGCTCTGTTGAAGATAGGCCTAGTGGGATGATGACCATGGTGTTGCTTTTGGAAGATATGTGATTTGAAGAGCAACAACATTCGGCCTCTGAGGGGTAGTAGAGCTGGAAGGTAACAAGGATATGCAGGGGGTAGATGTGTGCTGTAGAGTGTGATGAGGGGGAGCCAGTAGGGTGAGGCAATGATGACCTTCACCCAGTGGGTGTACCTGCTGTGAGCCAAGAGACAGAGAGAAGGGAAGTACCTTGCAAACACTTCACTCTCTTTGTGAGGGCACTTCTTCAGACATTGTTTATGATAGGTTGTGCATGGTGAAGAAAATCCTCGACACTCTGGAGAGCATGACAAAGATGGTTTAGACTGTGCCTGCTCTGACCCTCGATGTAAGAGAGTGTATGTGTGTGTTCTGAGTTTATTCGAGTACATGATGACAGAGGAGGTAAAACTGTGAGAGCTGCTCTTCTGAGAGCTGAACCCCAAGAGATGTCTGTCTACTTCTCCCAAATCCTTCTCCTTTTTATACCTTTTCCAGACCAGTCACAAGCAGTTTCCCTTCTCCTTGAAACTGCTGACCATTGTGGGTGTTGTTTCAAGGTGGCCACATGGTGTGAGACTGGGGGAGCCATTGTGAGACGGCGAAGTTGTTCTTCATTCACAAGAGAACATGTTGAAGAGGTACGAAACAGACTCCCCAAGTGAAAGAGGAGGTCTAGGAAGCATTTTGAGGTGTCACAGAGGCTACCAGTCTGCCAGGGTTCACTCCTTTGTCGTGAGTGTTGACTTGATGGTCCTCTTCATCGCCTAAGTAGTGACTGATTTGGAGTGTGTCTGGAGTCCTGCCTGCAATATCATTCCTGTAGTCCTAAGAAACGGTCCTCATAGGTCACTAGGTGTCCAAGGGTCATTAATACATGTGCAGAAAATGTCTGAATCGTCCATGATGAATGCAAATAGGCAGATTCTGGATTCAGTAAGGTCATTTCCTAATTGGGAAGATGTCAATGAGAACTGTTGAAAGCTTCTGTGGGAACGTTCTAGGGCATGGAGAGGCTCAGGGACAATGCTGTGAGGATTCTAAGAGGACACAGCAGTAGTAGGAACACTTGTGAAATACTGGTTGAAGGTCCAATGCAGGTGAAGATGGTTGTTCCATAATCAAAATGTTGGCAGTCATCCTCAGGCAAAGATGAGTGTTGTCAGTTCACAGCCTTTGTTTAGCAGGGCCATGTGGCAGTGTGAAGTGCATAGCACAAAACACCAGCCTAGCAGTATGGGGCTCAATGTTGTTACTAACCAATCCCTTCATTTGGAGCCTTTGTGACCCTCTTGACAATATACCCACTAAAACCCCAGCTTGACAAATCCAATCTTTTGGCAATTCTTTCTCATTTTTGAGTGTACCCTGCCAAGTCTCAAGAACTAGTTTTGGAGGTAGGGAATATTGCTTCCCAAACTTAAATTCATTTGTAAGATTTTTGTCAATCTCAAGCTGCTCATTCATAGTATATACCCATCTGTTGTGTATCTCGTTCTCGGTTGGTGGTTCACTACTGTGTCCAATGACACATTCACACCTCAGTTTCCATATCAAGTACATTGACTTGGTAACAAGGATGTGATACATTCTAGTGGTTGAGATGGCAGCCCTTCTCTTCTTATTAGTAAAAACTGCGAGGCCACTGCCAAGGACATTACCTAGAGTCAGAGGTGGTCAGGTCGGGTGTTTTTTAGCCCAAAACTCTTCAGCTAGTGCCCATATTTCCATTTGGCCTGGTCTCTTACATTGCAACAGGATATGCTTGAGACTCTCTGTCTCTCCATTGCACTCCAGCCATTTGCAAGTTGCATGTTCCTCATATTCAGGAATATTTTCTCAGAACTTTCCAATTTGATGCACCCCGTGCATTGATTTCCAGAGGAAAGTACAGATCTGCCTTGTAATATTCTTATCTCATAGCAATTTCCAGATGGTCTTGGCTGTGGGTGCATGGCTGTACTGAGACTGGAGGGCTGTCTGCACCAGCTATAAATTTTTGTTGGTCATCTTGCATGAGGCCTTCTTTCTGAGGGCCTTTATGCCTTTATAGGCCAAAGCCTATGTCAACTTACTCAACTTCACTCTGGTGAGGCTCAGGTCCAGCTCAATTTTGAGGTTGACCTCAATAGGGACCCCCACTGGCTCTCAGCAAGTGGCCTGAGACATTTCCACGGCCTCAACACAGCTCCAGCTACTCTCTTTATCAATTACTGTCACCATCTTTGCTCAGCAGGCACAGAGTGCTACACTCAGGGCCCTAGTGGCTTCCTTATCCTTGATGCCTATCCAGCCTAGGGATGGATGTGGATGCAGGTTCAGGTATAAAGCAGTTGACCCAGACTCAAACCTGGAAAACCCAAACCCAAACCCACAGGTTTACAAGTTGCTTACAGGTTGTCGGCTAGCTCGTGCTGATTGTGATGTGAGCCTTGGTACCTCATCACATGGGATTTTAGGTCAGAATGCCAATGTTCAAGGTTCTGAGTCAGCTAGGGAATACCACGAATATGCAAAACGAATATTTGTTGCTTAGTAAGCAGTTGAAATCCTCACTATTCACAAGTAATATACATTGATAAGTCTTGTTCTACATTGTCATCAACCACAAACAATGTAGAACAAGACTTATCAATGTATATTACTTGTGAATAGTGAGGATTTCAACTGCTTACTAAGCAACAAATATTCGTTTTGCATATTTGTGGTATTCCCTAGAGAACTTCTGACTCAATATAGTGCTCAATGCATGATTTGTCACCCAAAATAACTGTTTAATTCATGTTTTTACTACCATGTGCCTGTATTCTCATAGGTATCTGCAGGTTTGGGTTTGGAAAACTGCTGATCCACAACCCTTACCCACCAAACCCAACCCAGAAACTGAATGGGTTCACCCCAACCCATGTCTTTCCTTAATCCAGCTTTTGTCCTCAGAGTTTACCAGGTTTTTTGTGACAGCTTTGAAGACTACATCATGGCTACTCTGGAGCCATAGTAGGACATCCAAGAAGGTCTTCTAGGTTGCTAAGAGTGCTGCTGCTATCTCAGCATTTGTCATGGATTGTTCCATTCCCTTGGGTAGCTTAGAGGACTCATTATGGGGATCTCCTGGTCTGAAGTAGAGCACAATAGCACTGGCAGCATCCTTGAGGCCAGAGTTAATTGTTTTACCACTAAAGGTAATAGTGATGGTGTTTTTGACTTTCCTCGCATTAATCTCTGGCCTCAGCACCTCTGGCACATCTTGTATTTCCTCTGTTTTAGTAAAGACTCTGAAGCCCTCTGTGAGGTTCTCAATGTCATTTGGGGGTCTAATATTCTCTCATTTTCTTCCTCTGGCTCATCCTGAGGCATCTCTTCATTCAGGATTCTTGGGTCTCACTTGGGGAGGGTAATGCTGATAACTCTTGAGTGATCTCTTGTAGCATTATCTCTCTTTCTTTGTTATCTTCCTCAATAATCTCAGCTTGTTTATATTCATTGAGTACAAGTCCTGTCTCATCTTGTTTATCCTTGCTGAGCACAAGCTTTGAATTATCCCAAGATAATTCGAGAGACTTGTCAACATCTTCAACATCTATAATTGCAGATGTTTCCTTTATCTCATCTGTTATCTTAGTGTGCTCTTGTTTGGCAACACTTTCAGATGGCAATGGAACAATAAGATTTGAATTGAATTGTGACACCTTTCTTTCCAAAGTGTTTGTTTGGGCTAAGTCACTGTCTCCTTGAAGCCTCAGGAGCAGGGAGCTTTTGATTTTCAGAAAAGTAGATATATTCCTTGTCCTTCCTCTGCCCCTTCTATAGGTTACACCTTAGAGGGGTTTCTGTACTCTATGTGATATGCTTTTACACTCAGCTTTATTTCCATTCCTTCTCTTGTGCTGCAGTTCCCTCCACTCTTGGTCCCACTCATGTTCCTTGATTGGAACCATTGATTTCCCATGCTCAAGACTGGTCCTGCTTATCTTTATAGTGTGGTCACATTCAGATTCACTCCATATACTACTGGAATATAGATTATCACCAAAACCGGAAAATGTATACAAGGCCATATGTAGCCATATATGGTATGCCTGGGCTGGAAGGCGTCACCTGGCCATAGATGAGAGCCCTATCCCCATGGAAGTGTCACCTGGCCCAGTGACATTGGGACCTTTGGGCCCTTGCATGGCGTTGTATGGTTTATATTGATGCTGCCCAGGCTCCTAAGGTCCCATTGAGTATCTTGAATCCATTTCATTCACACAAGAAAGTAAAGAAAAACAATTGTATTCATCACAAATAATATGTGACTATACCTGTGCAGAAGCTGCAAGGACAGACAGAAAACACAGATGTGCTGCAACCACATCATGAAGTATATTTCCTAGGTGGATCACAGATTGAGTTGATAACCAGATAGCATGAAAGAGCAGGTTGTGAAAGGAAAGCTCGGGCATGAAGGTGTTGAGGAGGGGAGGGGTTTAGCAACAAGGTCTCGCACGCTTAGATCTTGAGGGTGTCAGCAGCGTCTGAATCTTGGGTCTCAAGGGTATCAAGGTGCTTTGAAGCTTGCCTTGAAGGAAGAAGGACATTGTTGCATTGAAGCTTGCTTTCCTTTTGAGGTTTGACGTAATTGAGAAGCGACATAGGAGTTGAGGTAAATATATTCTTAGGCTGGTTAGCATATGGGCTAAGCTGGAAGGTGCTTGATGTACGACGCTCCAGCAACTTGAAATAACAGTGTGGATTGAAAAATATTGCCCAGAATTTGAAGGCTGAGACTGGCAAGCAGATTCTTGTGACAAGAAGTGAATATGGCATAGAAAAGAATTGGCTGTGATGTAGGAGGTGCTTGCAATGCGTACTTGAGCGATGCGAGAGTAATGGCTTATTGTTGCCAGAAATCAGGTCTTGAAGACCAAATCTTGCACTCAAGAACAGCAGGTACTACTGAGAGAGGGAGAGGAGGGTGGACAACTGGTGGGGCCAGTGGGGCGACATGGGGGAAGAGAGCAAAGAGCAGGGACATCCCATCAATCACAACCAATGATCACGTGCAGGATCAACAGTGCATGGACCACATCAATAATGCCATCAACAACAGGTCCTTCGTGTTCCAATGACCCAGATGACTTGCCTAGCTAGGAACTACATTCTGTTAGACTGCAAATTGTATGTTGCATCATTATCATAAATATGTTGACTCGGATCATGAGCCTCAAACTTACCTTTGAACTTAGGCTCAAAAGATGGAGACAGAGCTTGCCAAGAGTTTGCCAGATGCCAGTGAAGTGCGTGAGGGTTATGCACCTCTGTAATTTAGTTTCCCATTGAAGATATTATCATTACTACTGTCTTTGTGGTAGCACTGGACTGACTTTCAACTCACTTCCCAGTAGGCCACAGGGACAGAATACATGGCCTACAAGCCTGCTGCTGTCATGTATGAACACACCTGGCCAGGTATGCACCATACAAGCGAATGCCTGGCCAGGTGTCCCTATCCAAGGCCATGGCAACAGCACCCAGCCTGACATTCCAAATCTGGGCATAGCAGAAATTTATGGATTTGGTGATGATTTACATGTGAAAAACAGAGAGTAAAAACAAATGAAAACAATACATGTCCATAAGTGTCTGCTATATCACCTCAGGCCTAGAACAACCCTCTGCATGGTTCTCACATTATGATTTGAGTATATGGTAGGTGCCATGGGCTGTCATCTGCAACCACAGTCCTGAAACTTCTGGGTGCAGGGTTAAATCTGCCCTCTAGGATAATCCTGCTCTTGTCAAAGGGAGCCCACAGTTCCATCCCTTGTCAGACCATACCCACAAACCCACTTGAACTCCAGTCCAATGGAATAAATCCCTTTGTACCAACTCTATGTGTCTCTACTTGTCACTAGGGAGGTGATGTGTCTCTCTATGTGCACTCTCTCTATGTAGCTCTCCTCTGTAACTGCTCTCCATTGCATCAGTATAGCCTGTGAGTGACTACTTCACCTTTGTGGTCTAATGTTTGTGTGGGTGAACAGCCTGCAGCTGACTCCCTTAGCCTTCAACCAGCTTTTTAGCACTCTGTAAGTCTCCACAAAGACTTCTTCTGTGCAATCATTGGTCCTCTATTTTATTTTTATTTTTATCTATATTACAATCAAACACCCTAAGCGATTTGACTCGAGACAAACTTGATCTGAATACTCCCGAGCTTAAACTGCTCCACAAAACTGTCGAGATGTTGAGAGTTCAGCCAAAAGTGGTGCCTGTGGGAACGGTTGTGTTTTTGTGCATACAGCTCCACCATGTTGTCGAGATGATTGGTTTGTTCCATAAATAAGTTCCAGTGGAAGGGGCGCAGAAAACAGAGACAAGGGCAGAGTTGCACATCTTCGAGAACCAAAGAATGCTAAGATGTTGAAGCAGAATATCTGGACATCAGCATTATATAGCTACGGTGTGCTGTCAACCACTCCACTGAAGTGTCGTGATGTTGGATTGTCCGTTCAACTGTTTGGTTTCTATTTTAAAATGTTGAGATGTTGAGCTTGGAGTGCAATTTGCCAACAGGAAGCATGTAGGCCTCATTTTGAATAATCTGTGGGCACATCCAGTCAATTTGAGATAATCCCAGGTGTAAGTCATCTAGAAGGCAACAGGCAGGCGAGCATACATGAAATTTAAATAAAAGTTTCACAGGTTCATTGCAGAGAGGAGTTTAGACACACTCCCAAAATTTCATTGGACCCAGTACTCAAGTGAAGCGAATGAATAATAGCGTGCATGCAAATCTAACTGAGGCTCTTGATTGAGTCTAGGAGTATGCCCGAGATGCCTGATGCAAAGGGAAAATAATCAAAAAATAACAGGACCTATCAAAATTGAGGAGAAGCTGTGGAGGGAAGATTAAAAGCTTCATATGTTGACTCAGCCAGTATCCCAGGGCTAAAGTAGTCTGCAGCAACTCGAGGAGAGCTGAATTGTGGGAACTCTATCGGGGAAAATAACAACAATTGCAGGCCGTTGAGGTCATATTAAATGGAAATCCCCATGCATGGATATTGGAAACTCTTGCACAATCAGGAATGACTATCAGCAGGCAAATGGCTATGCAAACAAAGTTTGAAAATATTTACACATTTCAAAAAATACTGTTCACAAGACTGCAAGGAACTGACCGAAGGTCGGCAACAAGCGGCATCTTCTATTCAAGTTTATAAATCTGTGTAGCCACAACTCTCCGTGGCGTAGCACAGGTAACTGCTAGTTTATTTTTTAAATCCATTTTATTTGCCTCTCACTGTGTACGTGTGATGGATTATCCGTACTTCGGTCCTGAGTGAGTCTTCACGCATCCAAATAAGAGAGTTAAGTCAGAGCCCTAATAAGGAAATTCGCATTCCTTATTATTCTATGGTATTCCTCCGGCTCCGCCCTTCTAATTGACTCAGTAGTCATGTAGAATATAAAAGGGAGTTGTTCCCTCATGTAATGGCATCTTATTCTTACCTCAATACAGCCATGTAGCTTTCCCTAAAAATCTTGTGTGAACTTAGTTGAAGCCACGCGCTCACCTCGGTCTCTCATCAAGCTAGCTCTTAGTTGTAACGCCGCGCGCTTACTTCTCGGACTAGAAGCAATCTTGCAGCTGGTTGATATTCCTGGCTCATCTTAGAAGCCTCGCGCTCTTGGACAGATTGTTTAAGGTAAACTACTCTGATTATATAGAGGTTCTCTAAAATCGTACAATCTACTAACGAAACTAACCCAATTCTTTAACACTGGTGGACACATTGGGAACCTCTTGCTTAAACAGGTACGTTTACCATTAACTGTTTATTTCCTTTTCAATGTCTACCTCTACCATCCACTCTGTTCAACCCTCTTCCTCCCGATCTCTCTCTCTGACTCGTGATATTCCGCCACATCTTTCCCATAGCCGCTTTAATAGCCGCTCTGGTAGCCGCTCCTCCCATACCCCTACGGGTCCCCAGTCATATCAGCATACCACAGAAAATCCCGAGCTGGAATTGGAACCAATCACTGACTTAGAGGCTGCTGTCGATGATGAGGATCTCAGTGAGGATCCCCCTGTGAAACTCACGGTGGATTTCCCCACACTTCGTCCCTTGGGACGTATTGGAAACAACACGGAGATCTTGGCGCGGTGTTCAGAGGCACTCACCAAAGGCGCCCACGCTATCCATAAAGGTTTCCTCCACCAGGGATTGAAGCTCTCTCGCTCTGTAGAGAGAGTGGAGTTTCCGAAACAATGGGAACTCCTCAATCGAACCTTGAGGGACCTCGAACAGTTGACTCTGATAAACGGTGCTTTTGTCTATCGAGTTCACAAGGATAATTATCGAACCTTGCTTCACGTCCTGGAAGCGATGGGACGCGAGTCAGAGCGTTCCTTCTTGATTGAGGGGAAGACTCCGCCCGCCTTGCCTCAGTGGGGCGATTGCGAGGACATCTTGGATGTTTACAGACCGAATGACTTTGAGATTCTCGGTGTGTGCTTCAGGGTGGAGGTTGAGAATTTTTTGATGCTCGTGAATAAGTATCATGATTTTAAAACTCACCGACCACGGGAGCGTGATGCTGATATCATCGAGGCAGCGTCCCAGATTTACTCTTCACAGGGTTATACTACTGTAAAACCTGAACCTTCAATCTCGCCGACCGGTGCTGGCAAACTTCGAGGATCTCGTGGCGGTCTTGATCTCTATGGAACTCCGAGAATGGTTTCCACTCCGCCACGTGTGCCTCGTCACTGGCAGTCAGCTTACGACGAATCAACTCATTATCCACTTACCCGGGACACAGACTATGGTCGTGCACCTTCTGTTCTTCCCAGTGGATTACCGAGAAGTAATCAACAGATTTCAGAGCTTCTGGAACCCATGGAACCAATTTTTGAGCGCAAAACTTCCATTCAAATGCCTGACATGGAACCCGAAGAAGCTGAGCAGATGCGCCACATGAACCATCAAGGAGAATCTGGTTCCCATCTTGCACCACGTTGTGCTAGTGGTGGCCATGCAGCGCACTCGACTCAGCCCATGGCTTCCATGCTGCCCCGCCAGCAGCAACCATCGGCAGGGCCTCCTGGAGGTGATCCAGAATGATAGTGACTCGGATGATGGGCCAGCTCGCCCGCCGAATAGCAGACCTTCTGGGCCTCCACCTCAATTACCTCAGAACAGTATGGCACCGCCCGGATCAGCTAAGCGCGGATGTCTACGGTCCGATTGGTAGCAGGGAGCCGCATTTTGAGTTTAAGTTGAAAGCGGAGAACGTACCAAAGTGGGATGGTAACGTTGATACAATTGTGCGTTGGATTTTGAAAGTCAATGACCTTGCACGAGAATCAAAAACCGTTTGGCGTCAACTCAGAAGGATCGTGCCGCGGCGACTCGAAGGTGAAGCAGAGACCTGGTACTGGTCAATGCCAAAAACTTATCGCAGTAGCATAGAAGCAAACTGGGATACATTGCGGGCTGCATTCATGACATATTTCATGAACCGCAATTGGCTCGACCGTCAACGTTCACGCGCGAATCAGGCGGCGTATCGCGAACCTGGACACGGCCGTGAGAAACCAACTCAGTATTTCATTCGTAAGACTGAGTTGCTGAACACTGTGTATACACTGAGTGATTCCGAGATCATTCTGCATGTAATGGATGGTGCACCCACTCTTTGGAATACAATCCTGACTACTCAACTGTATCAGGATGTGGTCGAGTTCCAGTCTGCTATTCGTTTCCATGAAGAAGCCTTAATGAGACTTGATGCTAGGGACAAGGAAAAACCATACCGTGAGTATGATAATCGTAATGATAATCGGAACTCATTCCGGTCCGCTCGCGTGAACCTAGTCGGCTGGTCTTCAAATCTGCCTGCACCAAAGTTTCCTAAGGATGATAGGAATGTCTCGAAACGTGCTACGCCTGAGTCAAAGGGTGCACGCCCGTGCCGTCACTGCGGAAGCGGTAAGCATTGGGATAACGAGTGCAATCACGCCTTCAAAGGAAACCGTGCAGCACGTGCTAATCTTGCTTCCGCTACTGGCGAGGATTACAATGCACAAAATGATTATGATGAGCTTTATTACGGGCTTGAAAGTGACGAGGAGAATACCAACTCAGCTGAAGAGCCCGAGCAGGGTTTTGAATATCCCCTTCAGACTACTGAATCCGCATCCAACGATGTGGAAATCAATTCAGCCCTGGGGGGGGATAATGAGACGGTTTCTTCAGATATTAAAATTGATTCAGGCATACCTGACACGGCGAGTGAGGCACCAACCGCTTCAGATACTTCTTGTGTAAGTTTTCATGCCAAACATTCTCTAAATAGGAGATCTAGACAGCGTCTAGCACGGGAAATTAAGGCCGTAAATTATCGAGTTGTGCACTCACCAGTACAGTCTGGAACACAGCCTTTAATCGAGCTGCGGAAATATATGGCGAGACCCCCTGGTTCTTCCTTCCTTGGCTCGAAGGCGACAGAGGCTACGGCGACGTTTGGGGGTCTGGATACACATCCGATACGCGTCATTGTTAACTCTGGATCTGACATAACCTTAATTTCACGGAAGGCACTTGAAGCTCTCACCAATCCACCAAAAATGAAAGCTGGACACGATGTGAACCTGCTGCAGGTAGTTGGGAATGCGTCTATATCTGGCTACGTCATTCTTGATCTGTTCTTCCATACAGACCATGGGCCGGTGAAGCTGAATGTGGAAGCATATGTGGTGAATAGAATGTCAACTCCGTTCCTTCTGGGCAATGATTTCGCGGATCAGTACTCTATCTCGATCATTCGCAGTGAAGGAGACACTTATCTACAGTTTGGGAGCTCCGGACGACAACTCAAGGTTGAATCTTCAACATTGCCAAGTCTGCTCGATGATGAAGGCCATACATTCTCAGTGAAAGTACGGCCAGGAGCCAAGCAACATGGTCAGTTGAAGGGTATTCACCGTCGCAATCAAAAGCTGAAGCGAAAGGCTTACCTTCGACAGAGAAATGGTGAAGTCTGGGCACTCGAACGTGTTGTTATTCCTCTGGAATCCAGCAAACTTGTGCCGGTAGGAGCATATTTTCCTAAAAATAGAGATTCAATCTTTGTGGAAAGGAAGATAGCCTCAAACGGCAACGAGGACGATTTTTATGGCGCTGCTGATACACTCATCTCAAAGGATAAGCCTGTTCTTCATGTGGCTAATTTTTCCAAGATGCCTGTAGTTATCTCGGCAGGCCAGGTCCTCGGTACAGCTCGCAACCCTCGCACTTGGCTGGATAAGATGAATGGATTCAGCAAAGAGCAGCAGCAGAGAATCAATGCTCATGCTCACCTCATCCACACTCTTGTTGCTGAGCAGCACAGTGAATCGGAGGTAGGGGACGGAAGCAAAACACATTCTGATAGCCGGTCCGAGGAAGCGGGATCTTCCCCAAAGGCTGTGCCTGTCAAACATGACTCTTCAATTACCACCACTGTCCGTTCAGAGACAAAGATCGCCTCAAAGGCTCAGAAAAACGAGACGGAACCTGATGACCCCCTCGCTGAGGAACCTCTTGAGGGTGGTCCCAAAACTGCCGAAGCACCTGGGGATCCAGTAAGCACAGATCGCCTACTGAATGAGATCGACATTTCTCCAGGTGTGACCGCGGAACAGCGCAAGCAACTTGAAGAGGTGGTTATACGCAACAGCTTGGCATTCGGCCTTGATGGGCGGCTTGGTAACTACGAGACGAAGGTAGAAATTCCGATGAAGCCCGGTGCAGAACCGGTGTCTCTCCCTCCATTTCCTGTTTCCCCAGCTAACCGCGAAGTCATCGATAAACAGATGGATTCTTGGCTAAAACTGGGTGTTATAGAACCTTCAAAGAGCCCATGGGCTGCACCCGTTTTTATTGTTTACCGAAACAGTAAGCCCCGCATGGTAATTGACTTACGAAAATTAAATGAACTCGTTGTGGCTGATGAATTTCCACTTCCCCAACAAGATGACATACTTCAAGCTCTTTCTGGTTCTCAGTGGCTTACGACACTCGACGCTCTGGCCGGCTTTACCCAGCTCACCGTAGCACTGGAATCACGCGAAAAACTAGCCTTTCAAACGCATCGCGGGCTCTTCCAGTTTGCAAGAATGCCCTTTGGCTATTGCAATGGCCCGAGCGTTTTCCAACGCGTCATGCAGACGGTACTCGCACCGTTCCTATGGTTATTTGCGCTTGTTTACATCGATGATATAGTTATATTCTCACTCACCTTCGATGATCACCTTAAACACCTCGACCTTGTCTTTGGCGCCATTGCAGACGCTAACCTTACCCTTTCCCCTCCAAAATGCCATTTGGCGTATCAGTCCCTCCTACTACTAGGTCAAAAGGTCTCGCGTCTCAGTCTCTCAACCCACAAGGAGAAAGTTGACGCGATTCTAGCTGGATGAGCCGCGCAACGCACACGAGCTGCAGCACTTCCTAGGTATGATGGTTTACTTTTCCTCATACATTCCTTTTTTTGCATGGATTTGCCAGCCGCTTTTCGAACTTCTCAAGAAGGGCATGAAATGGGACTGGAATGATGTGCATCAGGAAGTGTTTGAAATTGCCAAACAGGTTCTCATGAATGCTCCTGTGCGTGGATACACAATTCCTGGTAAGCCCTACCGTGTGTATACAGATGCATGTGATTACGGACTTGCTGGAATTTTGCAGCAGATTCAGCCGGTCTGAATTCAAGACTTATGTGGCACCCGACTTTATGAGTGTCTCGAGCGTGCACATAAAAATGGTGAGGACGTCCCGACCCTAGTAACGGTTATTAAAGGCATTGACGATGTTCCTGCACCCAGTTCCTGGGCCGAAAACTTCGAAGACACGGTTGTCCAAATTGAACGCGTCATCTGCTATTGGTCGCGTGTCCCCAAATCACCGGAACGCAATTATTCCCCAACGGAACGCGAAGCTCTGGCCCTCAAGGAGGCTCTCATCAAATTTCAGCCGTTCCTTGAAGGTGAAATAGTAGCCGCTATTACAGATCATGCCGTGCTAACATGGAGCCGTACATTCCAAAATGTCAACCGCCGACTTCTCACATGGGGTACAATATTTTCTGCCTACCCTGGCCTCAAAATCGTGCACCGTGCAGGCCGCGTGCACTCCAACGTCGATCCCATCTCCCGTCTTCGCCGCCATGTTCCTCTGCAAGATAGCCCCAATGCCGAGCATATTCCTATGCTAAACCTGGCAGAAGGCGACCCCTTTAAAAACATGTACGATGATCTGGGGCCTCAGCTGGAAGAAAAATTGCTTACCATGGCCACCAGATTCGTGCATGCTGAGCCGGAATCAGGCCATGAGGACATGGTAACGCTTAGTGATATTCCGTTGGATCATGATGAAGTTCTGACTTCATTATACACCACTGTGCACGCATACGCCGTGGTAATAGGCATCGCAAGTGACCAAATAAAGGAATGGACAGCCGCTTACCACGAGGACCCGCATTTTGTCAAGGTTCTGGATGGATGGAAGTTGGAAAAGGATTGGTCTAATCCACTTTATCCCCAGTATCATTACAGCGAGAATGGACTGATATTTTTTGAAGACTGGCAGGGATTGAATCGCCTGTGTGTACCTTCGAAATATTGGGCATCAGTGATGTCTGAAATTCACGACACGCCATCCGAAGCCGCACACGCTGGCTATCATCGCTGCTACAATCGTCTAGCAGCAACCTACTACTGGCCGAAGATGTCGCGAGACTTAAAAAGGTATACTTCCACTTGCGACATATGTCAGAAAAGCAAACCGCGCCGACACACCGGTATGGGCCTCCTTCAACCTATCCCTATTCCATCCCGTCCTTTTGAGGTCGTTTCCTTTGACTTTATTCCTGAGCTACCGACCTCCGACGGCTTCGACAACATTTTAGTCATTGTGGATAAACTAACAAAATACGGGATCTTCATCCCCTGCTCCACAAAAATTTCCGAGCTGGAAACGGCTCAACTCTTTTTCAAGCATGTTGTCACACACTTCGGACTGACTCGGCAAGTGATCAGCGATCGTGATACGCGCTGGCGCAATGATTTCTGGGCCGAAATCTGCCGTCTTATGGGTATGAAACGTGCTCTGACCACTGCTTCTCACCCGCAGGCAGATGGGCAAACTGAAGTTCTCAATCAAACGCTGGAAATAGCGCTGCGCGCCTACGTTGGTCCTTCACGTGATGATTGGTGTAAACATCTGGATGCCTTAGCTCTCTCTTACAACACCACTCCTCATTCCAGCTCTGGTTTCTCTCCAGCATATCTACTCTATGGCTATCACCCCGTAACTGGCGCTTCCTTGATGGCTCCTGGCGAGGCTATCAGACATCCCATCGACGAAACTGGTGGGGGGAGTGAATTGGTAATTAATGATAAGGCACAGAATTTCGCCGACGAATTTGAAACTTATCGGAGCCGCGCCAAAGAAGCACTCCTTCTTGCGCAAGTTTTTCAAAAGCGTGCATACAACAATGGCCGACTCACAATGGAGTTTGAGGAAGGTGATTTAGTCGTCCTCAACCCACATTCACTGAATCTCCTCCGTGAAGAAAAAGGACACGGGAAAAAGCTTCTCATGAAGTATGACGGTCCGTTTGAAATAATTCGCAAGCTTTCCCCAGTAACCTATCAACTCCGTTTACCCGTATCATATGGTCTTCATCCGGTTCTAAATATTGCTCATCTAGAATCATACCGCAAGTCATCCGACGATCTTGGCATTGACCGACTGGCGAAGTCGCTTAATCATGAGGATTTTGATGCTAAACCAGAAGTCAATGTTGAACGAATACTTGCAGAACGATGGAGGAAGGTTCGCGGCCGGCGAGTACAACAATTCAAGGTACGCTGGGAGGGCTTTGGACCGGAAGATGACGAATGGCTAACAAAAAAGGCACTCCGGAATGCTCCAGCAATATTAGAAGACTGGTTGAATTTGAAAAAAGTGGAATCGCACCGACAATCCTAGGTGCTTCACCTTCCATTCTAGTTATTCGGTTCTGATTATCGGTCGTATGTCCTTATTTGAGCTCTCCACACGCGCGCGCATGCTCCACCACAGCATATTTATAACACTGGCGCCTCGCCTGAGGCTTCTAACGCCTGGTTGCGCCCACTTTCTTTCCCACTCCGTTCCCTTCATCAGCTTCTCTTCTTCAAAAATGGCGTTCCACTGCTGTTCAGCCCACGCCTTGCATCCTCCCATGCCTTGTCCTCGTATCGACTCAGGCGCTCCCTACACTTATCTGGGTTGTCCCTTTGGCGCTCCCGGTCGCATTGAGGGCGACACCACCTCCAATTACCTGGATTCACTCCCCGACCTCATAACCGACAACGGCTCGGCCTACGAACCATCGGAGACGAGTACGGCACTCACCACTTGTCCGCCACTTGATGTGGTACCCTTCCCTAGCATGTGCAACATTAATTTCGCGCCAAATGTGGTGGACCGGTTGATTGGTACGGCATAATTTACGTCTGAAGATTGATTCTTATCTCTTCAAGGCGGCAACCGCACCGTCTGCACTCTCTACCAAGGGACGCTAGGAGCAGCAACCTTGCTGCCTCCTCCTCCCACAGACGACGACCTGGTTACAATTCTCAACAATGGAGAACCTCGTGTTCGGATCCGCGAGGCTATCACCTTCAAGACTCACCGCATCCTTGACACAATTTCAGCGGTAATTCATTGTGCCACTAATAATCATAATCCGTGGACACAGGGCAGCAGCGCTCACATCCCTCATTCAATTCCCGACGCCTGTCTTGAAGAGTTGGACCTTCCTATGCCCACTATCTCCCTGCTGCGCAGCGAGCGGATTGGTATCACTTACAAGATGCACACCTACGACTCTCACGAGGAGGCCTTGTGGATGCTTCAATTGATCTATGGTATGCTCTCTGTTGAAGTCATTGTCTACTGGCATTGATTTGCTTGCAGACATCTGCCGACACTACATACTTTGGATGGCTTATGCCATGTTCATCTCTTTCCAAAACGGTCCTAGGTCGAAACTTAATTTCGGCGCTGCGATTGGCATGCATGCACTGGATTTTATGCCACGCGTTTGCAGCCACTTTCCATATGGGGGGTTCGCGCCGCTCACTGCGTACATGGCGGACAAACAACACGCGAACGCGATGGACTTTGGTACACGCCGATCATTCCACCAATATCCTTTGATCTTATAAAATCAATTCAGCCCTTGTTCGCCTCCTCAACCCTGAGTGCGAACATGTTCTCATCAGCAGTCATAACGACAACTCCTACATCTCGACCTGGCCGGTACCAGCTATCCAAGTTCCACTCCTCGAGGCTGCACCTATTCCCGAATCTGCACGCGACATCTTATCCCGTGGAATTTGCCGCCGTCAACTGAAGTCTGTTCAAGATTTACTGGCGGAGTTGATGATGTAAAGGTTGAGCCTCATGTCAGCACTTAGCGCTAGTCACAGTTGACTCTAGCTAGACTAGAATACCAATCTGTATTGTTATCACATCAAATATTAGCTGGTCTATTATTTCTTCGTGTGCATGAAGACTGGGGGGGCTTTGTGATGGATTATCCGTACTTCGGTCCCGAGTGAGTCTTCACGCATCCGAATAAGAGAGTTGAGTCGGAGCCCTAATAAGGAAATTCGCATTCCTTATTATTCTATGGTATTCCTCCGGCTCCGCCCTTCTAATTGACTCAGTAGTCATGTAGAATATAAAAGGGAGTCGTTCCCTCATGTAACGGCATCTTATTCTTACCTCAATACAGCCACGTAGCTTTCCCTAAAAATCTTGTGTGAACTTAGTTGAAGCCACACGCTCACCTCGGTCTCCCATCAAGCTAGCTCTTAGTTGTAACGCCACACGCTTACTTCTCGGACTAGAAGCAATCTCGCAGCTGGTTGATATTCCCGGCTCGTCTTAGAAGCCTCGCGCTCTCGGACAGATTGTTTAAGGTAAACTACTCTGATTATATAGAGGTTCTCTAAAATCGTACAATCTACTAACGAAACTAACCCAATTCTTTAACAGTACGGCATGTTAGGCATTCTTCTACACATCTTCATACTATGCTCTACTATGGTAATAGTCATAAAGTCCATTCTATGTACAAGTCCTTGAAATCACACCCTAGAGCCCATCTTGGGCTTTTGAGCAAGTGCAGTTGTAACACACGCTCATTAGGTGAGCGCAATGCGACCTAAGTGTTAGTAAAGTAAAGTGGTTGCAGGCTTAGAATATCTAGGGTATAGGCCTCCAGCGAGGGCAGGCACTGGTGAGTATTGTATGTGAAAAAATAAGGGAAATGTGTGTAGAGGGCTCTAGTGTCAATGAACGGGGACTGGGCATAGCATAGGCTGGGCAGCAGTGTAGGTGTGGCATCTCAGGTTCAGCATTACCTATTGAAGGGGTCAGCCTCATGGGGCCACAGCATGGCAACTTTGGTCAGGAGGAGTTTGTGGATCTCAGAGCACTCCAGTTTCTTGGGGTCTGGCATCTTGGGGAGGTTTCTATGTACAGAGTGGAATTATCCAGTGCAGCCTAAGGATCGAAAGAGGTGTGGATATAACTTTGGTGATCTTAGCAGCTTTTTGAGGTCCCTGGCCTGAGGGCCGGCTGCTTGGAGAAGCTCCTGTCATGCACTGTCATGGGCTGAGCAGTGCACTAGAAAGTGCTCTACTGACTCATCGGCTTGTCAGCAGCAGAGGCATATTAGAGAGTCAGCTTTGTTAATGCAATATAGGTGTTTAGCAAAGGGGATGTGGCCAGTGTGGAGTTGGAGGAGGAGTACAGTGAGGCTACGTGATAGGTTGTCTGCAGTTTTGAGGTATAACCCTTTGAGTAATTTGGAGTTGTACTGTATGGTTTACACTGTGATAAGGACCATGGTGTCGCTATCGAAAGGTAATGTGTTTCAACGGCAACTGTGTTCATCCTCTAAAGGGAAATAGAGTCAAATGATAAAGAGGAAGGTCAGTGCTAGGATCCGCTTTGGAGGGCTGGTGAAAGGATGAAGGATATGTTGGAAGACAGATCATCTCCTTGGTGGGGCTTGGTGTGTGGGTGTGTCTACTGTCAGTTGACAAATGAGAGAGAGTGTGGAAATACTTGGTCAGGCTCCCTGTACTATTTACCAGAACCTCTTATAGTGCTGCCCTATCTGCTTTTCCTTGATGCACTCTTCCCCTTAGAACCAGTGCTGGATGTGTGATGAACATTATGCAGATGATGACACTGACATTGTTCGAACAAGGGCTGAGATGTTCGGTCTCCTCAAGTGCAAAGTGGCAATTTGGAAGTGGTGGCTTCTCCCCAGGCCTATCTTTAATGGAGCTGAACTGGTGAAAATGGTGATCCTAATTGAGGAAGCCTGGAATAGTGACACTGGGTCCAGTGAGGAGGGACCTTGTAAAGGAGGTGTGGGAGATAAGATGCCTAAGGTGCAGGCAAATATATATGAGGTGGCCTATCTCCAGCTACGAGAGCAAGGGAGAAGGGTACACAAGATGAGGTACAAGTTCGGGGAAGGATAGGGAGTACCCTTTGGATTGAGTAAGACTTGGTACAGTGAGTGGGGAAGACGCCTCAGAAGCTACTGACTATTCAACCTAAGTGCGCTCCCTTTTATACTCTTCAATGACTTCCTATGTTTCCAGAGGTGCCATGTGGTTGGAAGGTGTTTCCAGGGGACACAGAATATCACAGCAAGTTCTGGGGTGCATACTTGGCAGGAGATGAGGTGTCTCTGCGAGGAGACTGATTGTCTCTGGTCGAGTGGAAGGCATGGTGAGGTCAGATGACCTTGAGACCAACTTGGAACTCCAGGCACAGCTATTTGGTTGTATTCTGGAGCGTCCAACAGGTTGTGGTCCAGAGGAGACAAATAGTCTCCCTCGGTTAGTCAGTACGCCATGTGAAGTGCAAGCATGGTTGTAGCTCAGATAGCCTGCCTCTCGTCTGTCTGCTTGGCCTCAGGTACAGGTAAGGTCCAGGGGTGAGAGGGCTCGTCTTCTCATTATGTGGAGGGAAAGCAGAGCACATAGTGCTGAAGGCAGGGAAATCCCAGAGCTGGATGAGAGATATCTGTGCGTGCGTGTCGTCTGGTGCAAGACAGCTAGGAGACACATTGTACAGTGCTGCTGAGAGAAGTGTAGGAGGTCCAGAGGGTAGGGAAAGTGTCATTCTCGCTGCCAAACTAGTTCCAGTAATGTGGATTCCCAATTTAGAAGGTGTATCATGTATGCTCGTCTTGGACTCCAGTCATAATTGCTGTGATTGAGAGCTGCTTGGAGGGGCCATGAGGCAATGAGCAGTGCATAGCAGGAAATTCAGGAATTGGCAACACCAGCAAACCAACCGGCAGCATGCACAGCAACAAGTGATCAGACTTTGATTTGACTTCACTTGGCTGTCAGCTGCCTGTCCATCCTCTCATCTTTCTCATTGCTTCACAAATGGCCCTGCCACCACTGCTGCCACTATAGTTACCTAGCCTGTGGGTCATATCTTACCCACAGTTGACAAAAAGACAGCAACTACTGGTTTTTTAGGATAAGTAAGGTGGAGAAGCCCAAATCTTTTTCAAGATATCCCAGCAGCCTGTGATAGGTAGTGTCAATATAGATCCCTGTAGATTCAGCTATAAAGACAGTGATACTCATAGGGAGGATGAGCAGCACTTCTGTAGTTGAGATGGAGTAGGGCTACAAGGATTACATCATCCTTCAGAAGAGACAGAAACAACTCTATAATATAATAGAATGGTGAACATAAGTGTCAATCACGGAAACACCCAGACATGCTGCCATATGATGCAACATGCTGTAGCAGCACAAGCAGCATTTGATGCCAAGACCTGAGGACAGTCTGGTGAATGCAAAATCATACAGAAAATGAACAACAAAAAATGGGGGGCTAGGGAACAAGCAAGGGGCAGAGACAACAGGTAAGGGGAACAAGCAACAGGCAATAGGCACAGGTAAGGGACACAAGTAACAGGCAAGGAAAACAAGCAACAGGTAAGGGAAACAAGCAACAGGTAAAAGGGGACAAGCAACAGGCAAGAGGGAGCATACTACAGGTTCTGCAATGGGTACCATTAGACAAGCAACAAATGAACAATGATGCAAAAGCATAGCACTGTGAATTCATTCATGGGTAGTGACTATACAATAGAAGTTATTCCAGAGAGAGAACATTCCAATGGAACATCACATGCAATGACCTCACAACTATGATGTAGGTGTGGAAACTGCCGGGGTGTTGCACTGAGATTACCAATTGGTCTAATGAGGCTGGCATAACCACGTACTTGGACCACCAGCTGGGACAGGGACTGGGAACAACCCACCACCATGAGCTGTAACAGGGATGTCCTATTATAACTACCATTCACTACTTTACACTTCACCAGTAAGCCCCGCACCACGGGACTTACTTCCATTCCTTTACTTCCCCGATCCAAATAATCACCATGTCACACCACGTGTTATTTGTAACGCCTATATAGTCAGGGCATCACGCGGGCTAAGCGGCAACTGACGCTTACCCACTTGACGCCCTCTGGATTCTTTTAATAAGAACTTAGATTGATTCATTGGGCGAGCTGTCTAAGTTAAAACATCTACCCTCTTTACACTTTTTTGAATCCTACTGGCTCCGAACTTCGGAGCACCTCAAAACTTCAAGAAACCTCTTATTTTAGTTACAAATGACGCCGCAGGAAGCTGCTCCCCGGGACCCACCTCCCCACATAGAGGCTCCAGTCACTGCCGGGCTGTTACCTGCCCTCGTTGATTCTACGGTTGGAGAGAGCGCCTTCATATCCGCTCGCTCCAATCCAATTGCGACGATTGCATCCCGACCCTTGCCCGATCACGAGGAACAATCCTCGGCCGCAGACCATACCGTCAATATTGACGAACCGTCTGGAATGCGTGTCAAGGTACGCATGGACTCAAAGGGGCGACACTATGTTATCGAGCCCCAATCTGGGATGCGCTTCGATATCTCGGACGACGAAACGGTTCCTCTCGAAACTCCGTTTTATAAAAAGGAACCAAAACTCTACCGTCACCCGCATGCTTCACCGGGCGCTACTCCTGGAGGTTCCCGGTCCCTGTTGACCCCATCTGAAGTATCGGATATGCAGTTCACTGGGTCACAAGAATCGGGTACACGCCCCGAGTCGAAGTCGAGCCCTATTCCTCCCACTGAGGATGTCCTAGATAACCTGCTCGGTCAATTAAACACCGAATTGACCCCAGCACAAAAATCCACATACGTGGCCGTACGCGGTATGCTTACGACGGGACGGACCGCACTCCTATCGACTACTGCGCTAGTAGCGGGACAGCACCGCGATAGTGGATACCAACGCTGCTATTGAGCGAGTTCGAGATGAGGTGGCCGAGAAACTGCAGGCTCTGCAAACGCAGGTGATTAGCCAAGAAGAGCGAATGGAAAACTGCCTGAATGACAGCCTCCGCGTTCTAAGGAATTTCGGCTCGACTGAGGCTCACCTGGATGAACTCGCACAGGCGATGAGTGGATTCCGAGTTCGTGACTCGCCCAAGCCCACTATTCCCCTGATTATCCGCCCCGATTCACGGCCGTTGTCTCCGGTGGGTGGCCTCCGCGCTGAGATGGACGCCACCCTGGCCCCTCGGGCGGCTGGGGAGACAGAAGACGACTTCATGCGCCGTGCGGCAGTGGCCGTGCGCCAGTATGAGAGAACCGCTAACGCATTTGCATTAGCCCCAAGCCATATCCCCCTCGGCCACGCACCCTCAGTATCGGCGGCATTGTTCGCAAAGACCGCCCGATTTGAGGATGTCGGAAGCATCTCCACAGCTGGAGTGAGGCCATTCCAGCGGTATACGCAAGGGGGCGAGGTGGACCTGGGAGCGCCCGCATCAGCATTCACTCATGCTGTCTCGGGAATTACTTCCAGGACTATAGGGGAAAAACAACTGACCTTCTTCCAGGAAAAAGCGGCCATAATTCGATCCATTGTAGCACGCGAGGTGGGCGACAAGCTGTCACTACCCCCCCGGGATTCGCCTTCCCAAGACGGATGGGCCGCCCAAATTCTCCGGGGTTGACGACCTCGACGACTTCATGCAATGGGTCGAGTTGTTGTGCTCCTGGTTGAGGGGCTACCTGATGTGTGGCTATGAGGACGGCGTGGACGCGTTCCGGGTCACCATGACCAAGAGCCACCTGTCAGGGGCAGCGTTAGACTGGTTTATCCTAAACGTTAACAGCTCCCACTTTGCCGCGGCACCAACGATGGGGTTCGCCGACGTTCTCTGCGGGTTATTAGAGCGGTTCATTACCACCGCTAACGCCCAGCGTGCAACTCGTACATTCGACGCAGTGCGATATGACAACATTAAGGGCCCCGAGGCCTTTGCCGAGGCCTTAATCCGCCGCGCTAACCAAATGAACCACATACCTAACGAGTTCGTGCTGCGCCAGCGTTTCCTCAGCGGGTTGCCCTCAGCCATCCGCTATAAAATGAAGGTGGACCGTGAGCTATCAGCAGAGTATAGTGCGCTGGACGAGCTACGCTCGGCGGCGAGGCACTTTTGGGCAACAATGGGTACGGAGGACGGTGCAGGCTCAGGCCTCAGCTCTAACAGAGCTACCGCTACGACCCCTCGAGCCTCTGCCGCTACTACCACCCGGCGTACGACCACCGTAGCCCCAGCCCCCACTGCTCGGATCCCCGTAATGTCCCCACACGTGGGGTCATCTGTCTCGCGAGCCCCGGCTACCACTTCACGAGGCGGTGAAGACACCCGCACTTGCTTCAAGTGCGGTATAATTGGACATATAGGGACCAACCCCATCTGCCCCCGCTTCAGCGACGCAGGACCCGGCCCTGTAGGCCAAAGGCCCCGCGTAGGCGCCCAGCGAGTGCTCGAAAGCCACGAAGTAGGAGACGTGGATGAGGAGGACATACCTATGGAGGACGATGGGGAAGGCTTGTGGGGCGGCGGCCATTATGAGCCCGAGGATAATGAAGACCCTAATGAAGCCCCCGATCTCGCTGAGCTGCTGGAAGGCGACGCTGCGCGAATTGGGGCGATGCAGGTACGTTATTACTCCATGCGAGTCCTGGAAGTCCCAGGTACCGGAGATGAGGACGGTGCGCAGCCTATCCCAGGTGACGAGACCAGCGAGGATGGTGACGACCCAGCGAGCAGCGAGGGAGAGAGACGCAAGTGGCGGATGATCATGATCACCGCCACCTTCCTAATTTGTACGTCTCGCAGCTACGGATGGCCGGTAACCACACGCTCTGGACAGCAGCTGGTGAAGCACGTCAATCTTCCGCTGATGCCCTTGAACCCGCCCCTGTCTCGTTCTCTAATCTACTGGCTGGCTTTGAGTCCCGATTTGGACGCGCCCCTCTATCGGTACAACAAACCATCGAGCTGGAATCGATTGACGCGATTGGATCTGAAGATCATGCGCGCAACCTATGGCGCGGCCTGATTTCCCTCCAGCCCCCTCTCCTTCTCGGTCATCCCCCCGAGTACTTGCGTACCACTGCGGTCGATATCGAGCGACAAGCGACTTTATTTGCCGACCACTATGGCCGGCTCCTTCAGTCTAGGGATGACCTTACCTCGCTGATCATCAGGCGCGTTGACGCCCGTGAAGACATTGACAGGTTGCAGGCCCTGCCCACTGGGGCAAATTCCCGTACTGGGGACAACCTGTCGGTGGCGTCACACCGTAACTCAAGTCTCGCCGGTGACATGAATCGTAACCTTATGCACCTTGAGCACAGAATAGTGAGAGTCCGCGGATTTATTCGATCCATCGACGAGGAATTGACTCGGCGAATGCTCGAGCGTGAGGCCTTTGCACTATCTAGTGCGGGCCACGCGAACGGACCGTATTCGGCACCGTTAGCTTCCCTAGGCAACGCGGGCAACGCAGCTCCCATCGGGATACCTACCGCGCCCCAATGCCGGGGGATTACACCTCCCCCAACGTTGGGATCGACCCCTCCCCCAAGTTACCCGGGGACTCCCAATTCCGGGTCCTCAAGCGAGCTGTGGGAGCGCCTCCCTGACCGAAGACCGGAGATGAGCATTGTTGTCACGGATTCGAGCGGCGAGAATGCCCCCATCTGGATTAGCGATTCAGATGAATCAAATGAAGGCGTGAATGTGGATTTGCCAGACGCCAGGTCGGAAGACGCCCCTGGCGATGGTCCCGCACCCAGCCTACGCTCGCAGACAGTAGAGCCCCGGGATGGATACCCTCCCGGTGCATCTGAAGTACCCCGGGCCGGTGGATGCCCCGACGAGCAGGTACGGGTTCGAGACACCTACGAGCATTCTGAGGAGAATCCCATGGCACGTCCTGAACTTGATCGTGA
This sequence comes from Mycena venus, assembly GCA_014462655.1. Taxonomy (NCBI): domain Eukaryota; kingdom Fungi; phylum Basidiomycota; class Agaricomycetes; order Agaricales; family Mycenaceae; genus Glaucomycena; species Glaucomycena venus. Next base: position 6,238,139 of record JACAZI010000005.1, on the reverse strand, counting down.
CCCCATCACGGGGGAACCCCCGCGGTGTATACTGCGCTCCATTGTAATGATGGGAGCGCTTGGGGTCGAGCAAATATCTACTTACTTGGACTCTGAGGGAAATGTGTTCCCCGTTACCTCCCCGCTTCCCGCATACCACCCTGCTAACCCAGACTTCCGCCAGGAGCACGAGGCGGCGGTTAATACGGCCATTGCGGAACGTGCGGCCGCGCTGGGGATACCTGCCACAGACGTTCGCCTGCTGATGACGTTCGACGAGCAACCACAGCACCGGATTGATGGTGGACCGTGTATCCGCTCTCGCTTCGGGATCCTGGACACTGAACCTAAACTGTTCCCTGGGACGACGTATCACGAACGTTTAGCCAGTGCTGATCCCGAGGAGGACTCTGACGAACTCCCCGGACGTCGTGTGCGTATACTGACTCGATACGTAGCCCCGTCCCCCACCATTGAGCACATTTCCAACGTGCGCCGATCCGAGAAGCCCAACACCGTTGGGTTATTAGACCAGCCTAAGCGTCTCCGCAACAACATGGCCTGCCTATCGGCCATGCTCTCGATCGGCGGCTCCCAGGCATACATGCTATTTGACTCGGGGAGCAATACCGACTCTATCACCCCTGAGTATGCGCACGCTACCGGATGCCCTCGAATAAAACTCGATGAGCAGGTGACCCTACAACTCGGGTGTGTGGGCAGCCGCTCAAAGATCAGTTATGGTACTCGTGCCCCCATAGACTTTGGGGGCATTCGTGGGCACCTCTACTTTGATCAGGTAAACCTTGACCGATACGATGGAATCATCGGCACCCCGTTCATGAACAAGCATGGGATAGTGCTTGACTTCAAGACACGTGAGATTCGGTTTCCTAATGGCAAGTTTATCTCCGCCTTGTCTGCCCTTGATGAGGCCTCGATCGTGTCCTCGAGACCATCTTCGGTGCGCTCGCTGCCTGCCGCCCCTGGCTCAGGCTCGGAGTGACTTCAACCCGCCACACCGATCGTGCCGATGGATAGGGATCGGCGCGCGCTCGGGTGGAAGTGGTTACGGATGATGGGGATGGATGTGAACTCCCTGCCCTACCCACGGATTGCCCGTATGTATTTATCCCGGAGTCTGAATTTATTGGGGGACTGAATCCCCTCGCCCCTCAATGGTTTGATGATTTGTTCGATGAGAGTAACCCCGAGCTGTGGCCGGGGTATGATCCTGACGAATCCGGCAGTGAAGAGACCCTGTCGGATAAAAATTACCACTGGCCGCTGTGGGAAGCAGACCCACCGCACCCCGTGCTCCGGTTTCAGGTGAGGCATACTGAGCAAGGACAATTCAAGGAAACTCGCCATCACCGGCTTGCGTCCCTGTACCCTGGGTTAATTCCCCAGGAGACGATTACCCGCACTTCCTCTCCACTATACTGGACGGGAGAGGATGATCCCGACGGCTTGTGCGAGGAAGCAATGGACGAGGCAATCACCCACCTTGAAATTCGCAGTGCCCGCACTTTGGATATTTCTCCCTTGGGTCCTCCCCCTGATCGAGTTGAGCCGCTCCGGCGCAAGTGGTTCGATGCTTGTGCAGATCTCATGGGACCAATACCACTTGTCCTGCCCCCAATTAGGGAGATAAACCACGAGATAAATCTAATCGACGACAAGGCATCCTATACTAATCGCATGCCCAAGTGTCCCGAGTCTCTTCAACCCAAACTGCGCGAGAAGATTAACAAGTATGTGGACGCCGGGTGGTGGGAACTGAAACCCGTTCCCCAAGCCGCACCATTGTTATGCTTACCCAAGAAGCCAGATGGCTTGAGGACGGTGGTTGATGCTAGGCAGCGCAATGACAACACTGTGAAAGATGTGACTCCATTTCCTGACCAAGATGCGATCCGGATGGATGTTGCTCGTGCCCCACACCGTTCCAAAATAGACATGTCAGATGCCTATGAGCAAATCCGAGTGATAGACTCAGACGTGTGGAAAACGGCGTTCGCTACGCCCTTTGGAACCGCGGTCTCCCATGTAATGCAACAGGGAGATTGTAATGCCCCTGCTACGTTTCAGCGCCTCATGACGTGGGTATTCCGCGATGTAATAGGAGACTTCGTCCACGTTTATCTGGATGATATATTTATATTCTCCAAGACCATCGAGGACCACGAGGCCCACCTCAAGTTGGTGTTCGATCGCCTTCGGGCTCAGCAACTCTACCTCAGTCGCCGTAAATGTGACTTGTACTCAAAAGACATGGACTGTCTGGGCCATCGAATAGATGACCGCGGCCTCCATGCTGATGAGGATAAAATGACCAAGGTACTAGATTGGCGGTCGCCCCGATCGCATAATGAGGTACTGCGATTGCTGGGGCTGATTCAGTACCTAGCGCAATTCTTGCCAGACGTGGCGCACTATACCTCTCCACTAGAAGGAATTTGCCGTGGGGGACAACCATTTGTATGGCGTCCCTTCCACCAGCACTGCTTGGAGCGCATTAAAGGGATAGTGCGGAAAACCCCCATACTTCGCCCAATCGATATGAACAGCCCAGATCCAATCTGGATAATATGCGATGCCTCGGTGGTAGGCGTGGGTGCCATGTATGGGCAGGGCCCTGATTGGAAGACTTGTCGGCCTGCTGGATTCTTGTCCAGGAAGTTTACTGCTGCCCAACGTTCATATAAAACCTATGAACACGAGGCATTGGCAGTGCTCGAGTCCCTGATGAAATGGGAGGATAAATTGCTTGGACGCACCATCAAAATTGCGTCCGACCACAAGGCTCTAGAGGCTGTTAAAACCGCCGCGAGAAACAGTGTTAGTGGCCGCCTTATTCGTTGGGACGAATACCTCTCGCGATTCGACTTTGAAGTAGTCCACATACCTGGAATACAAAACAAAGTGGCAGATTGTTTGTCACGGTACTACGAGAACGATACCCCAGAGGACCAGTATGGTCCTTATGAATATGTTCGAGCAGACATACGCCTAGACCCGGAGTTGGAGGACATGACCCGCATCCGTGCCGAAGAACTGCGTGCACTTCGGCCTGAGGAAATAGCCATCCTCGCCCGACGTGTATCAGATCCCCTTGAAGACAGAGTCATGGAGGCGATTGAGCTTGAGAAGCACAGTGAGGAGCTTGCTGATCAAGGCTTCGACCGTACTGCTATTTCATTGGATAAATCACTCCAATCCAAGGAGCAACTGCGGACTCGTATTGAAGGAGGATCTGAATTCCTGGATGAGATCAAGGAAGCTTACCTTGTAGATGCTGTCTTCTCTAAGATACTGGGTGCTCCCACCGCCTTCCCGCAGTTCAAAGTCGAGAATGGGCTAATATTCGCCCGAAATGTGGCGGGTAAATATTGTTTGGGCATACCACGTGAAGGAAGACTACGTAATCGCCGCGCACTGACCGAACTCGCAATGGACGAGGGCGCATACTACCCTCGGCCATCTCGGCGAACAGAAAACGGCCCAGTACGTGCGCCGTTGGTACTGGTGGCCCAAGATGGGGCTAGACATTGAGAAGTTCTGCAATAGTTGCGGGGCTTGCAAGATGGCTAAGACCCAGAACCAGTCTCCCGCGGGGCTGCTTCACTCCCTCCCGATCCCAGAGCACCCCTGGGATTCCATAGGGATGGACTTCGTGGGCCCTTTCCCAAGTTGTTTGGGATACAATTACCTGCTGGTAGTGATTTGCCGTTTGACGAGCATGATTTCACTTACCCCAATGAAAGTAACTGATACATCGTCCGATGTGGCGTGGCTCTTCTTGCGGGATATTGTTCGTCTCCATGGTGTACCTAGATCTATCGTGTCAGATCGTGACTCGAAATTCACTGCTAAATTCTGGCGTGAGCTTCACCGATTGACAGGTACTAAATTGTTGATGTCTACCTCATTTCATCCTCAGACAGATGGCGCGTCGGAACGTGCCATTCGTAATGTGTCCCAAATATTGAGGACAGTTGTGAACCCAACCCAGAAGGACTGGGTATACCATATTCCTATGGTCGAGTTTGCAATCAACTCGAGCATTAGCGCGTCGACCGGATTTGCTCCATTTGAACTTAATTACGGGTACGTACCCCGTATGACTAATGTCCTGGACGTCCCGACTGAATATCCTGGGGTGAGGGAATTTGTGGATCGAGCGCTTGGAAATATTGCAGTAGCTCACGATGCTATCATTGAGGCACGGGTGCGTGCAACATACCAGGCCAACAAGGGCCGATCTGTTGAGATACCTTATGAGGAAGGAGATATGGTGTACTTATCCACCAAAAATCTGCAACTCCCTAAAGGACGTGCTCGGAAGCTGGCGCCTAAGTTTATTGGGCCCTACAAAATTATCAAAGCCGATCCCAGCACGTCCACATACCGGCTTGAGCTACCCACGGAGCTCACGCGCCGCAAGATCCATCCGACTTTTCATGGAGCCCTATTACGCTCCCACGAGCCGAACGATGACACCATATTCCCTAGCCGGGAGGTGCAACGCTTTTATGATTTTGGTCAAGCAGATGACCAAGAATGGGTTATTGACGAGATCGTGGGACATCGTTGGTCTGGGAAGCGTGCGTTGAAGTTCCACGTGCGATGGACTGCGGGAGATTCCACTTGGGAAAGTCCCGCAACTCTAAATGAGTGCCAAGCCCTTGACGAATACTTTGAAGTTCACAATGTCGAAAAGTGGCAAGATCTGCCAAAAGATTGACGGCCCAATGGAGAAAGAACAGAGGTAAAAATGGACGGCGATCATCAAGACGCAAATTTTCTTCTCGCTTCTCCACACACCACCATGGCCAACATCGACCTCGACTACTATGTGGAAAGTGCGACGACTCGCGGTACATATCACCCGCGCGACAACCTGGTGGGACGGCTCAGCCCGAAGGGTGGGACATTCATTCCCCCTGTCGGAATGCCTCGCCCACCTCCCTTGCCCCCATTGGCTGCGGTGCAGAACCCCGCGGCCTCGAACGGTGCGGTGACTAACCCCGCATCCTCGACGTCGCTGGCTACAAGCACGCAGGCCAATTACACGCACCCAGTGGGGTATACTCACCCCCCCACGTCGAGATATGACCGGGGCGAATTTCGCGTTCGTAACGCTGGGATCGCCCCAGCGATCAGGGGACGTTCCCCACCACACTACCCATTGGTACCGCAGGAGCATAGAGGTATGCCCTTTGATCCTCCTCCGCGGTACACGGGCAGAGGCACGCGCGGGCAAAGCGGCCCACGACACGGGCAGAGCGAGCCGCAAGGTAGCGGGCGCAGTAATCCCCGTGGTCCCAATGCCAGTGTCCCGGATACTCGGCGTGACAATCAACGTCGAGTCGCTGCGGGATTGCAAGGCCGTGCGCGACAACAAATCGTTGACCGCGCACGCAGTATGCCCGCAAATAGCAACGAGGCGAGGCGCACGGCCGGTGGCCACCCCATATACCCAGGGTGGATCGCTCCCGTACCATTCGCCATCGCTGATGAGCGGACCCGCGTCTGGCATAATGCTGAAGTAGACCGCCTCGACAAGGTCGATAAGCGGGGCTCACCTGCGGGCGATGCGCGATCGCCCAGGGCCGAGACAGGCGCATTGGTCGGCGTCTGGCTCCGATGCATGATAGTGTCGCGTGCGGACGCTGACAACTTGCTGCGTTGGGTGTCTGGCGGGGACGCGAGCGCTTGGGAGAAGGCTAAACACCTTATACAGCACTACGGGCTAACGCCTGAGGCGCATCGGACTGAGGGCGTGTCGTACGTCCTGAGCCAGCAAGAGGTGCTAAAAGACGCGTACTACGTCGCTACCACGGGCTCGCCGGCGCCATCAAAGAAAGCCGCACGACGCGCACACTTCGCGGAGGTACAGCAGCACCTTGGTGGGCCCGCCGTTCCGCAGTTAGACCCTGTGGCGCCGCCTGCTACTGCCCCCTCCAACGCAGCGACCTCAGTACTGACCGGCGCAGCAAGCCTGCCAGAGGCAGCAGACAGCGATGCCGGCATGCCCTTACCAGAAAACCCGCTCCCACGTCCGCCATTCCTTGGTGCGGCACGACCGGTCCCCGAGCCCCCACGCATCGAAGACGAGGCGATGCTGGGTGTTATCCAGGACGTGGGGGACCCATTTGGGATGTACTCCCCATTGGAGGACGTGTGCCTCGCATTGTCGCTCGAGCCAACCACAGATTGGGATCTGGGCATACGCGAAGTCGAGGGCGGCTTGCCTACAGATGAGTTCTGCGACCCTGACGTCAACGACGTACGGTGCTTAAGGACGCTCCGGTTCTTCGGGCCAATCGAGCACAAGGCGAGGCGTGAGTGGCTGGCACGCACCACAACACTCATGTCAATCTCGGGCCTCTACGAGCGGTACGTCGAGCTCGGTGAATACATATACGCCGAGCGGCGGCTGGAGCCATACAACTTCGAAATCTCGGCAGAGACGTACACCATGTCTCACGCAGCCGCATGGATTTGCACCCACGGGATCGCACCAGGCTCGGACGCAGCCTCCCAACTCAGCTCCTTCTGCAGATCGTTCCGCAACGATTCGTTGGGATGGGATGACCCGGGTAACGAGGAATTCAAGAGTTGGCCTACCGGCCCCTCATGCGTCGCCGCACTACAACTGACCGACGTAATCCACTGGAAGAAGCTGTGGTTCGGACCGCTGCGCCCAAGCCTGACATCATCATACCCAAGGCACCCTTGTGGTGCGATTCGCTCAATGGATGTCCCGGACGAAGAAAAACTCGAGGTCGATTATGAGGACGAGCCCATTGATGGACCTCCCGAAAGCAAATAAAAATCGGACTCCGAGGTTCGTCCTGGGGGGAGGGGTGTAACAGGGATGTCCTATTATAACTACCATTCACTACTTTACACTTCACCAGTAAGCCCCGCACCACGGGACTTACTTCCATTCCTTTACTTCCCCGATCCAAATAATCACCATGTCACACCACGTGTTATTTGTAACGCCTATATAGTCAGGGCATCACGCGGGCTAAGCGGCAACTGACGCTTACCCACTTGACGCCCTCTGGATTCTTTTAATAAGAACTTAGATTGATTCATTGGGCGAGCTGTCTAAGTTAAAACATCTACCCTCTTTACATGAGCCCTGTGAATTTATTCACAGGTAGCAGCTAGTATGAAAGTAATATAGTTTGAGTAAAAGTGGGTGCATTATGAGGCTGGTGTTTGTGCTACGCACTCCACACCGCCACATGGCCCCACCAAACAAAGGCTGTGAACCAATGATGCTCATCTTCTCCTGAGGATGACCACCACCAACAATGCACTCCCCATCGCCTGATTACGGATGACAACTATCTTTGCCTGCATCGCACCTTCGACCAGCATTGCACAAGCAATTCCCACTGTCACTGCGTCCCCATAGACATCGCCTGTTACGTCCGTGCACATCTCCGTCCGGAAACCTCCGTCCAGAATCTCCGGATCTCCGGATCTCTGATATCTCCGTCCTCCGGATGCGTACGTCCTAACCTATGGGCCCGTGTCCGATTACTCTCTGTGCATTATGCTACAGTTTGATGCACAATCCTCCGGGGTTTTTACGCAGTGAAGTCTTCTGAGCGTTTCCCCAGAATTACTTATGATCATATGCCCTATGCTCCACATGCTACTTCTTATTGTTGTTATTGTTCTTCGACGACCTTATTGTCTTTTACCTACTTCTCCGTCCACATCCAGAAACCTCCGGATTTCGTATAAATACGTAGTCGTTCATGGATGTACTTTAGTTTGTTAATTAACGTGCTTTGCCACCGCATTGCTCCGGTCTGACCTCCGCTCCTACTCCGTCTGGCAGCCAAGAAGAGGGCGCTCACCCTTAGACCCCTGTGGTGATCTGCGTTAGCTCCGTCTTACCTCTGGCTAGAATTCTCCGATCCTCCGGTCTCCGGCCTTCCGTCCCTCCGGTCCGACACGGATATAACAGTATTAACAAACTCACCTTTCTTGGCTGTTCTACATGTCTTTTTCTCACCTACCGTCTACGTCAGATGCTCAAGGCAGACGGCGGCGCGAATCGTCCATCATCCGGGCGATGGTTCCCTTGCACCCACCGGCTCTTGCTACCAGTAATTTTACTCCCGCCTATGCTACTGCAACTCTTTCGACACCTGTTTCTACACGCCACCCTCATTTCGAGGAAGGCCGGGCTCTCCGGCCTAATGCTCCGGTCTCGTGGTCCCGTCCCGTCCTGGAGGACTTGGCTGGTCCTTCCAGACGGGCCCCACGTCTTAGTCTTTCACCGACACTTTCTGAGTTCCAGGGTCACGCTGGAATGGAAAGCATTTTGGAGGAGCGGTTGGAAAATCTGCCCTCCGGTACGGAACATCATTCGGCATCAGGTAGTCATCATAGTTCTCCTCATCAGCTTGGCTCACCACATCCATCACAACACACACCATCCGGAACACCCCTCGTACCTCCGTTAACCGGAGTTCCGGATGTTCCAATAGTTCCGGTCCCTCCGGTTACTCCTGCAGTCCCAGCAGCCCCTCAACCGATGGCTGCTACCCAAGGTGTGGATCCTAACAACCCTCCTATTCCGCCGGCTAGACCTCCTACCCCTACCGGAACTGGTCCGGCAGGACCTCCGGCTCCTGGGGGTGGTGGAGGTGGCAGCAGAGGAGGAGGTGGTGGAGGCGGTGGTAACGGACCTAATAATCCTCCGGATCCAAATCAACCTCCGGTTAACCCTCCAATTCCTCCCGCTGGACCGCCCGTACCTCCCGCACCTGGAGGTGGAGGAGGTGGCGGACCTGGCGAGGAGGAGGTGGTGGTGGTGGTGGCGGACCTCCGCCACCAATCAATCCTCAAGGACCTCCTGGTCCCCAAGGCCCTCCTGGCCCTCCGAGATTTCCGGTTTATGTTCATAACCCCCAGCTTGACGCCGCGATGCAAACTTTTGCAACCGCCATGACCGCTTTCGCTCAGAATGCCAATGCTCCTCCCCGATCCACCCGGAGCACCCTCAAAGCTCCGGATACGTTCGACGGATCTGATCCCTTGAAATTCCACTCCTTCCTGTCCCAAATTTACCTTCACATTGCGGAACGTCCCCAGGATTTCCCCGGTGACGACGAGAAAATTCTCTACGTCCGGTCTTATCTCCGGGGTACTGCACAACGATGGTTTGAGCCCGGCATGTATGTCGGAGCTCCCATTCCGCTCTGGGACGGGAACTTCCGTCTATTCATCGAGGAGTTGCAAGCCAATTTCAGTCCCCATGATCCGATTGGGGATGCGGAACAGGCACTTAAGGCATTGGTCATGAAATCGTCGGATCGAATCGCCACTTATCAGGTCGATTTCGACAATTATGCGGCAATAATCGGGTACAATGACATGGCGCTCCGTCGTTTCTTTTACGATGGACTTCCGCGCCGGATCAAGGACCTACTCGCGCACACCGACTACGACAACACTCTAAATGGTCTTAAAATTGCCGCACGCCGGATTGATGCTCGCTATTGGCAGCGTCAAGGGGAGCTAGAGCATGAGCGTGCTCAACAGAAAGCTACCTCCGGCGGATCCTCCGGCAAAACCTCCGGCGACTCCGGTTCCTCTCCGACCACCTCCGGTAATACTAGTGGGGGTAAGGGTAAGGGCAAAGGCAACAAACCCCAGAAGCCTAGGCCCTCCGGACAATCTTCCGGACATTCCTCCGGATCATCCTCCCAGGCCGCTTCCGGTAACGCAGGCCAGGCGTCAACTACAACGCCGGCTAAGCCCAAACCGTATGCCGACAAACTCGACAAGTCCGGTAAGCTAAAACCGGAGGAATGCGAGCGGCGTATCAAGAACAACCTCTGCCTTTTCTGTGGAGGATCCGGTCACAAGACTAACGAGTGCAAGAAGCGTCCGGGCAATCAAGCCCAGGGCAAGGCAGGCTCCGTCTCCACTCCGCCTGCTCCCTCTGCTGACGCATCCTCTTCGTCCGAGTCAAAAAAATAGTTAGCAGCTCGGATACCTCAGCACCGAGCCCGAGTTGCGTTGACTCCGAGGTGCTTCCAGAGGTTTGTCTCAACGCTTCCGCTCTTTCTCTGAACGCTTTATATGTTGATCTCGATATATCTTTACTCTCCGCGGACTATATCTCTCCCTCCGGTTTTCTCTCTGGACTCCTATCGGAGGCAGGCCAAACCCTGTCTTCGTCTCTCGTAAAACGAATTGCTGCGGGATTCAACTTCCGCTTACGAGCTCTCATTGACTCCGGATCTTCCCACTGTTTTGTGTCCACGAATGTCTGTGAATCCAATGTTTTTACTCCGTATGCGGTGTCTCCGGTTAAGCTCCGGTATCTCGACGGCTCTTCATCCATCATAAACCGACAGCTACAATTGCTCCCTCGGTTTCCCTCCGGCGATGTCCAGTTAATGGAATTCTACGTCACCCGTCTCGATTCTCCCTGTGATCTGGTATTGGGATACGATTGGCTTGCCCGCTTCAATCCGTTGATTGACTGGCGCAGTGCCATCATCACTTTTCCCTCAGTTCCCTCCGAGTCTCCGGTGTCGACACCTCCGGAAATTATTCCGATCCCTGTTGCAGCTGCTCCTACTATGGACGAGACGGAACCTCCGGCATCCCCGGCGGACTCTCCGTCTACGCCGTTGACGTCTTCGCCAGAATTTGGTCCTTCAATGGACGTCCCCTCCGATCCTTTAATGGATGACATCCCTGAGGTTCCTATGCCTCATCCGTTCACCTCCGCTCCGCTTGTTTCACTAGTTTCCGCAGCATCATACAGCGCCATCATTCGAGACAAGAGTACAATCCAGTATACTTTGCGTGCAACCCTGACTGATGAAGCCCAGGCTCGTCGTGCCTCGGCTGAGGAACCGGATCTCTCCGGTTTACCTCCGGAATATCACGACTTCGCGGATGTTTTCTCCGAGGAGAAGGCATACAACCTTCCTCCGCACCGCGAGTTCGACCTCAAAATCGAGACTATCGACGGCGAGGAACCACCGATCGGTCATGTATACTCCATTTCTCCGGCTGAACTTACCGCTCTCCGGGAGTTCATCGACAAGAACTTGAAGGCGGGATTCATTTATCCGTCTAGTTCTACTCACGGAGCTCCGATTCTCTTCGCTAAGAAGAAAGACGGAAGTCTCCGTCTTTGTGTCGACTATCGGGGTCTTAACCGCATCACGAAGAAGGATCGTTATCCACTTCCTCTGATTGCGGACCTCCTCGATGCTCCGGGAAAGGCACGTATTTATACCAAACTCGACCTCCGACACGCTTACCATTTGCTCCGGATTGCTCCGGGCGATGAGTACAAGACCGCATTCCGCTCCCGCTACGGCTCTTATCAGTTCCACGTCGTTCCGGAAGGCCTCACTAACGCTCCGGCCACCTTCCAACGCTTCCTGAACACGCTATTCTCCGATTTGCTGGACGTCTATGTCGTCGTATATCTCGACGATATTTTGATCTACTCCGACGATCCGTCCGCACATACGGCTCATGTTCGCGAGGTGCTCCGTCGCCTCCGCAAAGCGGGACTATATTGCAAACTGCCGAAATGCGAGTTTAGTGTCACCACTTGCGAATACCTTGGCTACATCCTTTCGCCGGAAGGCTTCCGCATGTCTCCGGTCAAAATCTCCGCTATCACGGAGTGGCCCGTTCCACGAAAAATCAAGGATATCCAGTCTTTCCTTGGTTTTTGCAACTTTTACCGACGTTTCATATACGGATATTCCCAAATCACCGTTCCGCTCACTCGACTTACTCGTTCGAACGTCGCATGGGATTGGTCTCCCGCTTGTCAAAATGCTTTCGAGACTCTCAAGCGAGCATTCACGGAGGCTCCGGTCCTTCACCACTGGATCCCCGGTCGACAAATTACTGTCGAGACGGACGCCTCCGACTATGCCATTGCCGCCATTCTCTCCATTATAGGGGATGACGAGCTCCTTCATCCGGTTGCGTTCCGGAGCCGGACCTTAACTCCTCCGGAGCTCAACTACGACACGCACGATAAAGAGTTACTCGCGATTTTTGACGCTTTTAAACATTGGCGCCACTACCTCGAGGGAGCTCCGCTTACTATCGACGTTGTCACGGACCATAAAAATCTCGAATACTTTGCCACCACAAAGACGCTTACGCGCCGGCAAGTGCGATGGTCCGAATATCTTTGCCATTTCAATATGGTAATCCGGTTCCGTCCTGGAAAACTCGGAGGAAAACCGGATGCTTTGACTAGACGATGGGACGTCTATCCTAAAGAGGGGGATACGGCTTTCAGCCAAGTTAATCCTCAAAATTTTCGCCCCATTCTCACTTCCGATCAACTCACAGCATCCCTCTGGACGACTCTCCTCGAGGAAATTGTCCTCCGAGCCTCCGTCGTTATGGACGTCGAGAAGCTCCACAGCGACATCAAGTCCCATTATGCGGACGATCCCGCCACTGTTGACGGACTAACCTCCGCAACCTCCGGCACTTCATCGCGTTGGTCTATAGATTCCTCCGGTTTACTCCGCCTTTACAACCGGATCTATGTACCCCCAAACCTCCGGCAACACTCCGGATATTCTCCGCGTACGTGTTTTACAACATAAACATGATCATATACTCTCCGGTCATTTTGGGCAGAATCGCACACTTGCCCTCGTGACGCCGGGAATACTCCTGGCCGGAGATGCGGACCTTTGTACGCGACTATGTCAGGTCTTGCGTGATCTGTAAACGCAACAAGGCCCCACGACATAAACCTTACGGACTCCTCCGTCCACTTCCGGTTCCCCTCCGTCCTTGGCATTCCATTTCTATCGACTTCATCGAATTCCTTCCTTTATCCGGCGGATATGATGCAATTTGCGTTATAGTCGACAGGGCTTCAAAACAAGTTATTCTCTTGCCTGTGATCGATTCATAACCTCCGCCCTTCTAGCCAAGGCATTCCTTACACATGTCTTCGCCAAACACGGAGTTCCGTCCCATGTCACCTCCGATCGTGGTACGGAATTTGTCTTCGCGTTTTTCCGTTCCTTGGGGGAACTACTCAGCATGAAAATGCATTTTACCTCCGGTTACCATCCGTCGGCGGACGGACAGACGGAACGAATGAACCAAACCCTCGAACAATACATCCGGATGTACTGCGCTTACCAGCAGGACGATTGGCACGAGCTCCTTCCGCTCGCGGAGTTCGCACTCAATAATGCTCCGAACGCCTCTACCGGAGTTACTCCGTTCTTTGCCAACAAGGGTTATCATCCCTCGATTACTTTCTCCGACGTCGAAGTCTCCGATCCCTCCGCTCGTGAATATGTGTACGATATTCATTCAGTTCACGAATACCTCCAGCAACAACTCACTTTCGCTACGGAGCGTTACAAGGAGATCGCGGACAAGAAACGTGAACCGGAACCCATCTTCGAAATCGGAGATGAAGTATTCATTACTGCCGAGTTCATTGCAACGACACGTCCGACTGAAAAGTTTTCAGAGACTCATTTCGGACCATACGAAGTTATCGAGAAACCATCCGCTGCTTCCTACACCATCCGCCTTCCTAAAGCTCTTTCCCGCATCCATCCCGTATTCCACGTCTCCCAACTCGAGCCTCACTTTCCGAATCCATTCCCCGGACGAGAAGCGGAACCTCCGGGCGCCGTCCATACACTTGACGGCGAGGAGTACTATGGACTCAGCTCCATTGTCGATTCCAAGATCGACCGGAGGTACCGCGTAAAGCTCCGCTACTATGTTGAATGGTTGGGCTACAAGGACACCGACACCCGTTATGAATGGGTCTCCGCGACGGACCTGGATGCTCCGGAACTTATCGCCGCATTCCATGAGCGCTATCCGGAGAAACCGGGACCGGAGCTTACAGATTAACCTCCGTCTTCTCTTCAAATTTCCGACTTATTTCGACAAGAAAATCAAATATACAATTTTTTCGGTGATATATACAACATAAACTAATGTTCTTATTCATTTCTCCGGCTCCAGGTTTTCCTCCGGGGCCTCCGGCATCTCCTCGTCGCTGTCCACCAATTCGTAAACAACTTGCTCGTCGACGTCGACAATGCGACGGAGAGCCGGTGGGGTTGGTGGACGGATTGCGATTTCCGTTTCCTCCATTTTCACCCGGAGGTCTTCCGCCTTCCTCTGCTCCGCTTCTTCCTCCGCCTTCCTCTGCTTCTCATCTTCTTCCGCCTTCTTACCTTCCTCCAACAACTTGGCTATCATAGCCGCCCTTTCCGCCTTCGCCTTCTCCGCCTCCGCGCGCTCCTTCTCCCTCTTCGCCTCCGCCGCCTTCAGCTCCCGCCGTTTGGCGACGTTGGCCTGGATTAGTGCCATTTGGTCGGCACTGTCATTTTCGACCTTGACCGGAGGCTCCGTCTGAATCTCCGACTGGACCTCCCGGCGCGGCCACCACACTTTCCACCATCGACAACGGGCTTTCCGCCCGCACTTCCCTCTCCTCCGGTTCTCCCTGTGCATCCACGATCTGTTGGAGCACAATTCCTACTTCGACCTCGTTGTTGGATACCGCACGACGCCATTCGTTGATGCGGGAATCCTCTGGCGCTCCGTCATCCTCCGCCTGCCCATCTCCGTCCTCATCCGGGTGCCCATCTTCGTCCTCCGCTTGTTGAGCCTCCTCAGTCTCCGTGCTGACCATCACGTCGGAGATGCGTTCGCGGGCCGAGGTCTCGAGGTAGTGGGCGGCTCCGACATCATCCATTCCCTCATCAACCAACTTGGTCGCCATTGACGAGAGGAAGACTCAGTCCAGCACCTGGCACCGGCGCATGAGACGGAGCGTCTCCCGCATTTCCGTCAGTTCCGCCCGCATGTCTCCGGATTGGGTCCGAGTTGGTTCCTGCGGGCCAACCCACAGCGGAACCTCGCGTGCACCCCGGCCTTTTCCCTTCCGCTCCGTCCTTCCCTCCGACTTCTCCGTCCTCCGTTTCTTCCTCGCCCCTCCGTCCTCCGTCGTCCGCTGGCGCCCTTGGCTTTACGATGGCCGGACGCGCCTCGTTCTCCGGCAGGAGCTGGCACTTCCAGTGTTTTCGCTTGCAACGGTTGCAAGCGAGGTTACGGTTCCGGAAGTGATTCTGCACGTAGCAGATACTTCCGTCTCTCCTGCAACTAAAACAAGCTGGAAATTATCAATAAAAAAATCCTCCCGGTCAGTCGGCGGAACTTACCGTTCTCCTCCCTCAGCGCCCGCCATTCTATTTCCACGGGGCCCCTACGCCCAATCCGCGTGGTGATCAGGCGGCGTGGTTTTCTCTCACCATCCTCCGACTCCGAATCCGACTCCACTTCCGCCTCACGTTTTTTGAGGCGACTAGGCCCCGGTTGGCCTATCTCCGGCTCCGGCTCCGTCTCTCCGTCCTTGCTCGTATCCTCCGACACCGGCTCGTCGGGCACGTCGTTCCGGTCCGGCGAAATCCCGCGGTCGAGGTCCCGCGATGGTGACGCGGTCGTGCGCCGTTAACTCCCGGCGCTGCGCACGCGCCGCCAGAAGCTCCGCGACTTCACGGCGGCATTGTTCGGCCCCCGAGCTTCGTTCTCCGCCGCGAAAGAAGCTGGGAGAGGCGCACCTCATCCCATTTCGCCTCCCTCATCGGCCTCCTTCTTCTCCTGCTCCCCCCCGCGATATCCATCGCCATTTCTTCGTCCTCCCTCTCCTGTTCCTCCCTCGAACCCTCTCTCCCTTTGCCTTTGTCCTTGCGCGGAGGTGGGGTCGCGTTTGATCCGTCGGACATGGGGGTAATTGGGGATGGTGGTGGTTGAAAGGAAGAAAATTTTTGTCTCACGCCACTCGTTCCTTGATTCAACATGTCAACGACCCGTGACCAACTATACAATTTTCTCAGCACTCCGTTCCCAGCTCCATCGTCTCCGTCTCCGTCTCCGTCCAGTACCTCTTCAGTTCCTCGTGGGCGAGGAACCTTAAGAGGGGGATACTGTTACGTCCGTGCACATCTCCGTCCGGAAACCTCCGTCCGGAATCTCCGGATCTCCGGATCTCCGATATCTCCGTCCTCCGGATGCGTGCGTCCCAACCTATGGGCCCGTGTCCGATTACTCTCTGTGCATTATGCTACAGTTTGATGCACAATCCTCCGGGGTTTTTACGCAGTGAAGTCTTCTGAGCGTTTCCCCAGAATTACTTATGATCATATGCCCTATGCTCCACATGCTACTTCTTATTGTTGTTATTGTTCTTCGACCTTATTATTGTCTTTTACCTACTTCTCCGTCCACATCCAGAAACCTCCGGATTTCGTATAAATACGTAGTTGTTCATGGATGTACTTTAGTTTGTTAATTAACGTGCTTTGCCACCGCATTGCTCCGGTCTGACCTCCGCTCCTACTCCGTCTGGCAGCCAAGAAGAGGGCGCTCACCCTTAGACCCCTGTGGTGATCTGCGTTAGCTCCGTCTTACCTCCGGCTAGAATTCTCCGATCCTCCGGTCTCCGGCCTTCCGTCCCTCCGGTCCGACACGGATATAACATCGCCTCCAAGCTTCCCTATGCCCTAAAACATTCCCAAGAGGTCTCTCAACAATTCTCATTGACATCTTCCCAATTAGGAAACAACCTTACCAAATCCGGAATCCGCCTATTTGCAGTCACTGTGGACATTTTGGGTGTTTCCTGCACATGTAGTATTGACCCTCAGACACCTAGCAGCCTATGAGGACCATTTCCTAGGACCACAGGAATGGTATCGCAGGCAGGACTCTAGATGCACCCCAAATCAGTCACTACATATGCAATGAAGAGGACCATCAAGTTGATGCTCGCAACAAAGGAATGACCCCTAGCGAACCGGTGGCCTTTGAGGCACCTCAAAACGCTTCCTGGACCTCTTTTCCCGCTTGGGGAGTCCATTCTGTACCTCTTCAACACATTCTCTTGCAAACAAAGAACAACTTTGCCATCCCGAAACGGCTTCCCCAGTTTCGCACCGTGTGGCTACCTCGAAAAAACACCCACGATGGTCAGCAGTTTCAAGGAGAAGGGAAACGACTTGTGATGGGTCTGGAAAGGGTATAAAAGGGAGAAGGATTTGAAGGAAGTGGACGGACATCTCTCAGGGTTCAGCTCTCACAAGAGCAGTTCTCGCAGCCTTACCTCCTCTGTTGTTATGTACTCATATAAATCTCAGAACACATACACACACTCTCTCTCATTCTCTCCTCCTCTCTCTCTCTCTCTCCTGCCAAAGGGTTGGAGCAGGCACAGTCTAAAACTGTCTTTATCATGCTCTCAGAAGTGTTGAGGATTTCCTTCATTGTGCACAGCCTATCATAAACAACGTCTGAAGAAGCGCCCTCACGAATAGAGCAAAGTGTCTACAAGATACTTCCCCTCTCCGTCTCTCAGCTCACAGCAGGTACACCCACCAGGTGGAGATCATCATCACCTCACTCTACCTGCTCCCCACATCGCACTCTATGGTGCACATCTATCCCCCTGCATATCCTCGTTACCTTCCAACTCTACTACCTCTTAGAGGCCAAACGTTGTTGCTCTTCAGACCACATATCCTCCAATAGCAACACTGCAGTCATCATCACAACATGACTATGGCCTTCAAGCAGGCAAGCACAGACATTGTGAGTGGGTTGACACTTGTTTGGTTCCAAGGGCTATGCCTTGATTGTTTGAACTCTGACCTGAATAAGCATAACCAGCAGTTAACTGGCAGCCTCTTTTGATGCCGGTTTCTCGAATTCCTGAATGGACTCATGCATAGCATGCTCAGTGCATATTGTGGTGACTGCTCCCACTGGTGTTCCTGTAAGGCTTCTAGAGCCTACAACAGGGGGATCTGTCATACATATACCCTGGCGGGTGATATGCTGAACAGTTTGTGGTTTATAACTTTGCCTCACACAGTCCAATCTCTTTAGGAACTCAGAATATAGCATGATATTCTTAACACTAGTATATCTGAGCTCCAACTCTTATGGATATTCCAACTGAGTAGAGATTGGAGCAATGATGTGGCAATTAATAGATGAGCTAGATGGAAAGGCCATACAAATCAGTACAGCTTGTAAGATGATAGAGCAAATAAATGTCGCCTAGTGCACAGTTTCTAGTCCCAGTGTTGTATGATGGATAGAGATTAGTGCGCCAGGGTGAATGGTTTGTGATAAGAGTGATAAGTGATATTTCATAAGCCTGAGCACATGACTTGTAGCTAAAGAGTATCAAAATAAGTAAACAGTAACTTACAGTTCTACCTTAGCCTTGAGCTCTGTGGTGAGTTCCTGCTATACTGTGGATTTACTCCACAGGAGAGCATCTTTAAGAGATGCTGGGATTTGATTACAAGGTGATGAATCTCTCTCCCACACTGCTTTTCTTGCCTCCTCATCTGCCCATTTATTGCCTGCAATACCAATGTAACCAGGTGTCCAGTGAATAGCGATTTGTGTTTTTGGGTGTTACACTGCTAAATCCTGGGCCTGTCTGTGCCATTCGTCCCAGATCCAGTGTGATGGGGTTGAAGTCAGAGAGCACATTGCTCAAATGGTGGGCTGACTGTCAACTGCCACCATGACTGGGCTGCTAAGGTTGTCTAGGCATTTGAGGAGTGTCAGGGTGAGGATACTGCCAATGCCTTTGCCCTCAAAGACAGTGTGAAATGTTGCCTTGCCCAAGTATAGCTGTAATGAGCCCACTTCTGCACTGTGCCAGTAAAGCACAGCTGAAGCCTCGATCCATCTATACTGGAACCATCAGTATACACTTTGTAAGTGGTACTGTCCTTTTTGTCTTCCTCCTCTGCCTCCTTTTTCGAGCTCGGTATTACTACCATCATACTCAATTTCCACTCCACCAACACTCTCACCACCTGTATCTACTCCATTTTTTCTGATTTGAGACCGAAGTCCCACATCAGGTTGTGCAGCAGGGACACATGTGCCCTTGGGCATCCTGACACTTCCTCTCACACCATGTCGAATAGCAGGTGAGATGGTGACAGGATCACAAGTCAGAGTGCCACTCTCAGCCATACCTTCTCTATTAGTTATGCTACAAGAAGGAGGTGTGCATACACATCTAACACCTCAGTGGGTGTAGAATGCAGCACTCCAGTGATTGCAAGTGCTGCACACCATTGTATTGAGCAAATGCCCTTTACTACAGCATGTTCCTGTTTCTACTTGCTTGTTGATCTGTTAATGGCCAGCAGTGAAAGGAAGATATCTGCTGCATAAAGCATATGTGGGACACATACACCTAAATAAAGGCTCTGTATGTTCCTGGCTCCAATACTGTGAGATGCCCTTGCAATGCATGCTGTCTAGATTAGCCATGCTTGGCCCTTGGCTAAGGCTGCTGCCTCCTGTTGTTGCCAGTGCAACTCCCTGTCAATGTGCACGCCCAAGAGTTTAGCTAACTCTGAGGATTTGATGACATGGGCACTGAGGTGCATGTCAAATACTAGCTCAGGGACTCTCCTGCAGAGCATGAATGCATGAGACACCCTTCACCATGAGTGGTCTAACATCTGGTATTTTGCCAGACCAAACTTAACATTGTGCTCTCTACCCCACTTGTCCACCTCACCTGGCCACTAAATGATATGTCAAATTTTTAGTGTGTGTCTCCCTGAAGTCATTATCAACTGTGACGAGTGTATTATCGTTGATGAAGACCACACCATCCTCTCCTTTCTTTAGCCCCCTCAGAATCTCTGCTAGGTCAGCATTGTAGATGCCATAGGCAAATCCTGAATGTGGGTCCCCTTGGTCCAGGCCACCATCAATCTCAAAGGACTCTGATACAAAGTCTCCAAATGTCAGGCGACCTTTCCTCCCTGCATATCACCACCATAGCCATTCAGTGTGCTATTCAGGTACTCCTTGCATCTGCATGTCATGGTAAAGGCAGTCTAGATCTACGCTCAGGAAAGTGCCTTTTACATCTATGCACAGGACCGTGGCCACTTTGCCCTTGTGCCAAGCATCTTTAATGACCTTCATTACTTTGTGCAGTGCGTCGGTCATAGACCTCCCAAGCTGGGCTCCAAACTGGCTTTTGAGGAGTATTCCCACCAACTTGGCCTCTGCCATGCACTGCAAGGTTTTACAACCATACCAGAGGCGGAGAAGCCCCTTTGTCAGTGCAATTGGGTGGTGTGCTCCCAGTTCAGTGTAGTTCACCTTGCTGGGTTTGCACAATACAAAGATGCACAGTTTGTTCCACTCTTTGGGGAAGTGGCTGGTCCTCTATTAAAGGATACAACATCTGAATGATGACTTCTGAGGCTTTTAGGTATTTATCGCCTCTTTGTGTAAGACCAACAGCCCACAAGGTACACAGACCTAGTCTATACACTACAACCAGCAAATTGGAGCTCGCTCTGATTCTCCTTAGTATCACCAAACAGAAGTCCAGACTACTAGTGATAGTACTACTAGAAACTACCTTGCAACTCTTATAATATGTGTTTGTGAGCACAAAATAGCTAGATGATGCACAATTGGCATTGTGCCATCTCAACATATTGGTGGGAAGGTGTCCTTGAGGATATGAACATCCAATGTTGTGTAGAGTTGATAGGCAAGTGGCAAATGGGTGACACAAGGAGAGAAAGGAAGATAGGGAGGCTCACCAGAGTGACATTGCATATTGCAGTGACTATGAGGAGCAGTTGGGAAGGCTCAAACCATGGCAAGTAGTTATTAAAGACCTTGCAGGAGCCACCAAGAGCCACCTGGTGGCTGATTGAGCATGCAGTAGCTAGTGGCTAGTGTATTGATTTAATATGTGATACTGGAACAGCCCACCACTCTCTGGTTCCTATTTATAGCAGGTAAAGTCAGGCTGGTGTCCAGACAGCACTTTACTGCCTAAATCAAGCCACTTTTTGATAAATAGAAGGAAAGCTTAGCTGGGCTGCCCCCTTCATGCAGACACAATGCAAATTGGTATCAAATACAGTGATAAAGGAACATAAATGGACTTATATGCCATCCTGCAATGCACTAGATTCAGCCATTAGAGGAGCCACAGCCACTGGCTACCACATGCCTGATCAGCCACTGGGTGGCTCCCAGTGGCTTCCACAAGGTCTCTATTCTATTGCAACAGGTCAGACAGCTGTCAGAGAGCTGGAAATTAGCAATCCACCAGCAGCTGTAGTAGAAATTTGAGACCAGGGGTGTGGGGCAACAGGAGTATGGTATGGTGGGATGGTGGTTGAAAGCAAGAGACAGTGGAGTCACAGAGCCACATTAGAGTGATTTATATCTAGTATGGTAACATGACATCACTTTACTCCACAAAGGCTCATGCAGGCTTCTCAATCACCTGGTGCTCTCTTTGCATGTTCACTACTTGCCTGCAATGCATTGATTTAGCTCAATACCTTTAGCATTTTAAAATTCCACATCAAGGTTGCAAAGCTATCACTTAGGAGAACAGAAACTACAGTCTCTTATAAGTACTTACACCCCAGTTCTAAGTTGGGTATACAGTGGCGGCGGAATCAAATGTCTTACCTTTTTAGGAAATTCCCATCAATCACCATTCTTTTTCTTATTTCAGAGGGTTGTTGAGAACTCTAGAGTTATAGAGGCCATCTTATATGTCTAATGAGTCTCTGAACAGAAACTAAGCCCAGTGTAACCTGGTATCATTGAGGAATAAGGCTAATATTCTGTGTTTATAATCCATTTCTTAGGAGACAAATATGATGCTGTGATGACAAGACTAAACACAAACTCACCCTATATGCATGTAGGATCAATCCTATCTCCTTTCCTAGAGCCTGGAGCTCTCGAAGAAGGTGTATAGTGAGAATTGATCGCAATTTCCTAAAAAGGTAAGACATTTGATTCCGCTGCAACTGTAGATCAATCAGATTACATAACTTGTCCTTTTTTGTGCAAACCACTTGGTCTTTGCCTACCTAGGGAGCCTGAGGATGCAGAGATCAGGGGTGATGACATGCTGGATAAGCCAACAGGCAAGTAGAAATGCTGTAGTCTCTCAAACAGACACTATAACTGAATGCTCATTCCTCAAGACAAGCTTTACAGCCATACCTTCAGCTGGGCAACAGCTTGTTAGGACTGTGCCCCAAAACCCCAAAGGTGCACAGTGGATTCCAAGCCCTCAGTGCCACACTGCTCACAGTGTACAACACCTCAGGGTTTGCCCTAGTCTCTCTCAGACAGACACTATAACTGAATGCTTGTTCCTTGCTAGTTATGGTCTGCTAGTTACCATGCCCCAATGACAGGTGAACTGTGTTATCGCAGAAAGATGGTGCATAACCAAGCAACTTATTTGATTTTCACATGTTTTGCAACATTCCAGTGTTGTTACTGACCCCATCTGACAAGGTCAGTCAGAAATGTCCAGTTGGAAGTCAAAAGTCGAGGGGTCGATCACTGACCTTCCTGACCTTTGGCATATCCTTTTGCTTTTTCTTGAGCATTGTGTCATCGTCTCAGAGACTTCAGTCCTACTTCTGGAGTGTTTGGAAGGCAAAGCCAATCATCTTTGACAGTGGTCTAACAAGGTGTCTGACAGGTCAGACCATTGACCTGTCAAAACTTTCTGTCATTTTGTGACCCTTTTTGACTGACTCTGACAACACTGCAACATTCAACAGGTTTGTTGAGGCTAGAACTATTGTGCAAACTATTTAAGGCTTAACATCACCCACTGAACATTGTTGGACCCTTTCTAATAGCTTTTACCCTTGAGTCAAAGAATTTCAGCAATTTCAGCTCTCCTTCAGCTGTAAGCTGAGCAATTGATTCAATCTGGTGAATTCTCCTTGAGTCTTCATTCAAATGAGCACCAGGAAACAGGAGAGAATCCCTTCACATGTCAAGTCACATTGTTGCACTATGCACATGCTTTCCCAAAACAGATGCTTATAATAATGCAGGATGCCCATTGTGATGGTGTGGTAACTAATAGACTAGGTTTTCCTGCACACAGTGGATACTGAGGACCATAAGAAATTCCTTGTGACTTTTTCAAGGGGGAATCAGCATTAAAATTTCAGACATGGGGTGGGAGGGGGGGGTCCTAAGGTCGGCTGGAAAAAATTTCTAGGCTCAGTTATCCAGGAGCTCAAAACTGCAATAGAGGCTACAGAGAGTGCACCAGGATGTTGAAAGAGACTGAAATCTGTTTCCAAGAATCTGTTCTGCCTCTGTTCTGCCTCTCAAACCCCCAATGGGTCCTGAGCTTGAGCATCAGAGCTTGGCTGGGGTCCCAGCCTGGGGAATTTAGGTGGTAAAAAAACAACGGTTTAAGACTTCAAGAAGGATTTCAGTTAACCAGTATCCAAATGAGTTCATAAAAACATGCTTTACATGCAGAAAGGTCAACAGAAAGTTGAAGAACCCAAATTGAGGGCAACGGCTCAGGTCAGAGTAGACAGTCTGGAGTCAGGGGTGGGAAACTCCTTCCCTGTATGAAAGGGGGGAGGGGGGTCTGCTGACAGTCAAAAAAAAACTTTTCAACCCTATATCCATTTTATTCCCCCTTGGACTTTGTGTCAAATTCCCGTGACTTATCAAAAAGGCTGTGTACTTAATACATAGAAAACATACAGTACGCAGATTTTAGACACACTAAGGCTCCAACCATTTTTGTTTTCAAATGTTTGCAAACATTTGTAAATGGATTAATAATCCTTCTAGTTTACGAGCCTTGGTAAACATTTTACAAATGATTTAAACAATAATATTTGCAGGCATTTTCAACTGACTATGTACATTAATTCAGTTTCACTCAGAAACTATGTACTTACGCCTGGGATTTCAATTTGAACACAAATCCAAGCTGGTTCTGTGCCACCCATGGCCTCGCGCTCAGTTCAATAGCAACTCCAGTCATCTTGGACTTTGGTTTCCTCAAGGCAGTACATCTACATCGGAGGAGCTTGCTGGTCTATGCAGGCCAACATGCTCCTGAAATTATGCATGGAATTCGCAAACAGTGAGAGACCCCCAGTTTTTTCATTAAAGTCAGAACTGTGGTCTTCCATACCCAATAAATATATCTGAATTAAATAAACAGTTTATAAACATTTTTGATTTTTTAACCATTTAGTTTACGGACTTTCATAAATGAAAACTAAAAGGTTGGAGCCTTAAGACACATGCTAGTGACAGGGGTGAGGATCTAGACATACTCAGGTTAAAATAGTAGTACTTGCTGTTAAGGAGTGAGTTACCGGCTGATCATTCTGAGTATTTAAACATCTGTTTGTAGTTTGAACACTGTTTGATGCATGAGCTTGCTGCTTATTTCTTACCATGACAGTGCACTGGGGTCTTCAACTTCAACACTTACTACTCACCTCTGTTCACTCATATTCCTATTGCTAGACGAGTTCCACGAAGGAACCAACTTGCGAGGGATGCAGTGGAAAAGCCCTCCCTATAGACTAAAGTAAATTAAGGTTTAGAAGAGGTAAAATCTGAGA
This sequence comes from Mycena venus, assembly GCA_014462655.1. NCBI lineage: Eukaryota > Fungi > Basidiomycota > Agaricomycetes > Agaricales > Mycenaceae > Glaucomycena > Glaucomycena venus. Next base: position 6,213,633 of record JACAZI010000005.1, on the reverse strand, counting down.
TCCAAGTCCAATGGGGTCCTGACAGGTGCCTCGGCATCGCTGCCGGAAATCCAAATATATTCTGAAAAAAAGTATAGGCTATTCTTATGGGAAGTCACCCATTGATATAATATGGTACGGAAATTTCGTATTAATATCATATGTGGACAAGCACTAGTACTATTACGATCAAAGGTTCACGGGGTATCACCCATCACCTCAAATGTCCACTGAACTTGGTGTTCATTCCTCGGCAATCCCGAGAAAATTCCCATATCGAATGCCGGGCCGAAAGTTCTGACGTTTTTCGCAAAGTCACCGTCACCTGGGTCTGGAAATTGTGGAATACTTTGACAGTCGGATGACTGATCGTCTCTCATAAGTTAGAATTCAACTGGCATCGAATCGGAGTGTTCGACTGATAAAGTACATGGCACGCTACTGGGTCGCAGCTGCAGTTCAGAACTCCCTCACTGTGGTAGGTAGGTAGGAAACTCACATAACAAAACTGAAGGATCTATCGCTGGCAGGACCCTAGTTCTTATTTCCAAAGCAATTCAGAACTGCGACCTGCTCTGTAGCGGTATTATGTATCTCGGCAGTACGTACGTCCCGTCAATAAGGGAAGTATGCCGTTCTACATTCCCATTCGCCATAATTCAGGTATATAGATCACCATCGGTGTGTCGTTCCTCCCTCACCCCTTACACTATTACACTATGAACTTCCCAGATACCAATATTCTTCTGCTCTATGCAGTTCTCTCGATCTGCTGGGTTGTCTCGATCTCCTGGCTTCTGTGTCAGCAGAAGGTGCACCATGTAGTACTATCTGACTTCAAAATACTGACCGACACACAGAGTGCTATTCCCGTCATTCCGGGGTCCGACGGCCTCATTTCGTCTTATCTGGTGGCGCTGCGTTTTCTCCGCCGCTCGAACGAGGTAATCGCCCTTGGGTATAACCAGGACCGCAACGGCGTCTTTCGTTTTGCGAGGCTCTTCGTCTGGGAATATGTTGCCATCGGGCGGAAGCGCGTATTGGAACTAGCAGCTGCACCACCTGACATTCTCTCCGTTGATGAGGCCCTGGCAGATGTAAGTCAGGTTTCTCAGGGTACTGAAACCTTGCGAGGTGATCATTTTAGACATTCCAAACCGACTATACCCTTGGGCCCGGAATTTCGCACAAGGCCGTACCATATAGGAGTGACGCAGGGGCCTCTGACGCGAAACCTGAGCCGCTGTTTCCCGCGAGTGCAAGATGAAATTGTTCATGCATTTGACCATGTTCTTGGATTGCACGAAAAGGGTTTGTGCTGAGCGGCCTATTATTCCATATCATTAATTTGCTATCAGATTGGAAACTTGTTCAGATCTTCCCGGCCAGCGTGCAAGTCGTCGCCCGTACCAGCAACCGTCTGTTCGTCGACCTCCCGATCTGTAAGATTCCTTAACAGAAAGTCCTCTATTTCTTATCTGCCATCAGGCAGAGAGTCGGAATACCTGCAGTTATGTATCGACAATGCCGTCGTGGTTTTTAAGCGTGGTCCGATGCTGAGCCTCTTGCCCAAAGTCCTCAGACCGTAGGTCGACCTTTCGCATACCTCTAACAGGCAAATACTATTTCCTTAGAATTTTGGGTCCCCTCCTCACGCCGCGCAAACGGACCCTATGCCAGCTGCTAAAATTCCTCGAGGCCCCTGATCGATGAACGGCTGGAGCAAGAGAAGCGGTACGGAAGCAATTGGCCAGGCAGGCCAATAGGTGATCCTCCATACTCCGCATTACTGTGAACAAATAAATGGTTAGAATGACCTTATCTCCTGGCTCCTTGACGTCTCAGAAGGTGAAGGGCGGACCAAGCTAGGTCTGGCTCAGCGTATCCTTACTGTCAACGCGGTTGCGATTCATACCACGGCTATGGTTAGCTTTTCTTTTCTTTGGAACGACGTGTCTCATACATTTCAGGGTCTGACGAATGCACTCTACGATCTCACCACTTACCCCAAACATATCTCCCCAATGCGCGAGGAGGCGGAACGCGTGATTGCTGCACAAGGTTGGACGAAGGCGGCGCTGAATAACATGCATAAGCTCGACAGCTTCCTCCGCGAGTCTATGCGCCTTAACTCAAGCACCCGTGCGTAAACCAAATCGCACAAATGGGTGGCACTTAATTCTACTTTAGTCACCATGAGGCACAAGGTTGTTGCGAAGGATGGGTTCAGGTTCTCTGACGGTACAACAATCCCATATGGATCGTTCGTTAACGTGCCAGGGACGGCAACGCACCACGATCCAGGCACGTATCCAATTGCCCTCGAGGCAGGTATATATATTGCTTTGGTGCTAATGTCGCTTCAGCAAACTACGACGAGCCAGACGTGTTCGACGGTTTTCGCCTTTCTCGCTTGCGTGAAGAGCGCCATGGCCTCGATGCAGGTGGACGCGCCGGCTTTTTCAACCGCCACATGATTTCCACGGCTCCTGAACACGTAGTTTTCGGCCATGGACAGCATGCATGTCCCGGACGGTAGATTTTCAAACCATTCCATGTCGGTCTGAAAGATAATTTTGGACCACAGGTTCTTCGCGGCCACAGAGCTCAAAGGAATGCTGGCTCATATACTGATCAACTACGATATCAAAGCTGAGACGGACCTCAGGCCGCCGGAAATTTCCTTTGCAGAGGCTACAATGCCAAATCCCCAAGGAAAGATTTGGATTCGGAAAAGAGAAATGAGTTTAGATGGAGAAAATTGAATTCAGAGCGAATATTTCCGTTCCGTACGTTTTCTAAGTTATAATACAAATGTCTCCAATTATTATAACCGTGAAACGTTTATAAACGGAAACAGCTCACCGCCGTTGACAAACCTTTGCTAAATATACATGGATAGTCATTGTGGAAGTCTTGAATCTGAAGGCAAGCAGGGACGGCTTTAGATGCGAACGACCGACTCGGAGCCTGCAGAAATCAGGCTGGTTTCCGTCGAACTCCCTGAGAAAAATCAAAAAGCACGGTACATACAACAGGACTCGGAGCGCAAAATGTGTCGGGATATCAGCCGCTGCTTCGCGCTTTTCTGCAAGGTCACATGCCGCGCTGCAGAATTTCCGGTACCAAGGCCAAGGACGACGAGAGATTCAGCGTAAGATTAGGCCACGTCACGACTGTGTATCGGGCCATCGCAAATGATGCAACAACGGAATAAAAATGCGAACTGCTGCTTGGTATGAAGGATTCATGAACCTTGTCGGGCGGAATTCCCATTTTGAATTTCGTGCCACTGCGATTGGGTAGAGCTGTCGTTCTTTGCGATTTCCAAAACCACAGATGAGCAATGACGGAACGAAGAACCCCGTTGAGATTCTTGGGAACCAGACACGCAACCGCGACGGAATGGGTGAGTGTAGAGAATAGCGACCCGATCGCGGACCATGTAATGAAAGTTATGAAACCAGCCTATAGGTATTATCTTGGATCGCCAATGGAAACACTCCGCTAAAACGGTACCACAAATGAACCGGTATCGGGAGAGTGAAAACGCGGGCAACTGCGAGCGCTGCAGCGTCTCCGATGGGGTGAGACATACTGGGCGATGTTGTCATTGGTTTGAGTCTCGGGAGGTCTCGGGATCGCGACATAATGGAAGACCAAAGAGCTGGCCACCTTCCATTACATTTACGCGTTTAAACAATAGTTGTCGAAGTAGTCGTCGACTACCGTGGACGGTTCCGTGAGCACTAAAGTCAGTCGATGCAAAGTCGCGAGGACAGTGACATGAGAGCTCGAAAGGCTCTTATGGTCGAGACAAACCGATACAACTCCGAGCGACGGCCGGTTCAAAGTCCGCGTCGGACTTTTCCCGCGCGGTCTTGCCTTCCCCTTGCCTCCTCTTGTACATACTTGGTTTCAACTCGCTCTGCTACGGAACTTTTCTCAGGCCAACCTGTTCCAGGAACTGTTTTCTTCACTGCCAGCGCCGCAAAGGGCGGTTATCGCCCCAGGCGGTCACGGCCGTAGCGGCCGCCGTCATTCATTCAACTTGGGACCCTCGAGACAACCATATCACCTTGAAGGATGATCGTTTTCCGAGGGACGCATCCGACAGGATCGATATGCTTTTTTCCTCTCCATCCACAACTTTCATGAGCGTTTCAGGCCGTTCTTCCCTTGAACGTATGGTCGCAGATGACACCCAGCGCTACCCAGCGAGATTCCTATCCACGATAGCCTATCGCGTATTGCAATTTAAATTGATTCTGCCTCGTTTGGCTGCGTCAGCGGAAACCCCCAAGAGCCTCCGCGGTATTATATTCAATAGCGGAGTGGAAAAATGACATTTCTTTTCAGAATAAACGTGTACTGACCACGCGCGGCGCTCAAGGGCCTCTCTGTCTGGTACTCGATGGTTCTCCTTTGCTCACTATGAACTCCTCATTTCCCAACGACCTTAAAACTTTGCTCTGGACAGTGACACTGACGGAAAGCGACAAGGACCGCCGCGTTTATGACTGGTATCTTTTCCCTGATTTGGGCGCTCATAAACTATCTAAATGCCCCGCTGATTGGATCAGACTGTGCAGTGCTATATAAAACCATTCAAAATTTTGGAATGTCGTCACCCCTCGCGCTCATTTAACCTCCTAATGACCCCCGACGAGGTCAAGACGCTGCGGTCCATTGGCCTCGACGTCATGCGGAGTTTCGTCGCCATCACGAACGAGATGATTCTGCTTAGTGAGCTCTTAACTTTCCAGCAGCAATCAACAGGACTTTAGCTATTTATGTCGTCTTGGTGTTCAAAACCACCCTCGTCCTGCTGTACGCCTTCCTTGATCCACCGGGTATGGATCACTAATTGGTATTCGCGAGCCGCAAGGGGTGGCTAACCTCCTCAATACTCACCTTACTCGCCATCCACGTCATGTTCGCAATATGCATCGTATTATGGGCACTCGACCTAGCAGACTTCATTGAGGAGATAAAGCTGCCATTCATCTCGAATCCCGAGCTCCCAATCAGTGCTCGACTCGCCAATGCGCGATTATTTATATTTCCGAACATAGCCGCCATCGACGCTCTGTATTCCTATATGACCAGCCTTCTATAGGTGGTTATGCTAGGTGCGAATCTGACACTCTTCACAGTCCCTTATTGGAGACGGGATTATCATTTGGCGCGTCTGGAATCTCAAGTCCTACTATCGGCCCTGGGTCATTCTGATCCCTATTGCTCTCCTTTTCGGCTCTTTATGTGCGCCTGTCGTTTACTCGACCCTGCCTAACTGGACCTCAAATTCAGTCGCGACCTTGATGCTGACGTACTGCGTCGCCGCGGTCGGGTCCGAAATCGTCGCCAGGACCTTCCAGATGCCCGCCTTTTGCTGCAACGTTCAGACCGCAACGTACGCTATGGCATTGGCCACCACTGCTACTGCGGCGATCCTAATTGCCTTCACGACGTGGAATTTCCGCAAGGCCATCAAGCCCTTACTGAGCGGCAACATCGTGATGGGTGGAGGAACAACGCATCGGCGACGGTCGGCGGTGGAAATTTTACTATTACTTCTGGTAGAGTCTGGCGTATTTTATTTCCTCTTTTTCGTACGACCGTTTATCCTGTTGTCTTCTCCGCTAAATCGAGAAATTAGGCGATACAAGTCGTCGGTGCCATACCCAGGGTACATGACTGGGTTCTAACGAAGCCCGGAGCCTCCTTCGCTTACACCATGTTCTCCTACTGCTCCAGCGTGATCGTGGTCAGGACCATCCCCGACGTCTCAAATCGAGTGTAAATTGACTTGACGAACCAGGGCATCTACCCCACTGCTGTAGTCGTAATTGCTCATTTGCAGACTAGCGTACTCGACGACGCTGCCGTATCCAACGCCACCCCACTACGGATGGCACAACCCGGTGCAGGCGGGTCGTCGGGTACTTGGCCGACGACGCTTCAAGGTTCGAATAAGCCCGAGAACGAGACTGAGCTCAGCACTGGCATTCATCCGACCTCAATCGGTCACGAACTGCAAAACCGTCTGAATCTCTGGGTTTTTGAAATGCGATTTTTACAACCAGTTTGTACCATGATAATTTTATACCTACAACATACCCTACTGTGATATCCGGTGATCCTTCCTTCCCTACGCGTCTAAAGTATAAACTATGAAAGCTAAATTTGTACACAGTCGCCAAGCCTCTATGCCCTGGCAGGTTTTCCCCCGAATATTGAACCTGGGCCAAAGTCCGGTTCGCCACCCAACGACCCAAAGACGTCGCCAACATAGTTGTCAGGGCGGACGCCCTGAGCAAATCTGTTGTTCCACTGGCTCACAATCCCCTGTACCACCTTGACGCCCGCGAGGTGCAGGTTCAACAGCGAGGGATTGAAGCCAGGTGTCGCGCCGATCAAATTCGCTACAACATCCTGTCCTGGGGGCGGTCGATCAAAGTCAGACGCGGAGCGCATGACGATGATGCGCCCAAAGTCGACGAAGTGGAAGAGGGCACCCCGCATCAGGGCCTGAAGGGTGGCGTTATCCTCCTGCTGCGTCGTGCAGTATGCCCCAGCGCCGTTCGTGAAGACCTTTGTCGTATTCTCGAACGCATTGCCGAGAAGATTGCCGCTCCAGAACGTATCCGACGTCGCGGTGTCGCAGAGGACGATTCCAGGAGCCGACGCGCCTTTGGCGAACGTCGCCACCGTGCCATACATGGCGCGGGCGGCCTTGGCATCATCGGTGTCGTTGAGCGTCGCTGTTTTTGCAAGAGCGAACGCAAGCTGACGGAGGTTTTCGTTGACTTCGAATACCTCCGTTCCGTCCCACGACCCAGGCAATTGTCCGGGCCCAGTGGAACCCTGGGGAAAATACCCCGTCTGGAAATTGGCGGGAATCTCGCGCGCATCAACTTCATACTGAAGTCCAACTTGCACGGCGTAACGTGCAAACGTCACGGAGCCAATGGTTGCCAGCTTTGGATTGACCCCGGCAATCCCGGCGACAAGGAAATATGTGGACGTGAGATTGAAGTTGCGAGAATACAGGAGTGCTGAGATGGTGGAGGCCGCATTGATTTCGCCCTGCCCAGTCGTCAAAAGACAGACGTTGCCGTCACTGGTACAATGGGCGTCTGGATAGAGCGGCGAAAATCCCGGGATAGTGATATTTTGCGCCAGTACGTTGAATTCGGGGATATCGAACCATACATTGGCTTCAGAGTCGAACTAGGAGTAGTCACCGTGAGTCGATAAAATTGATGACGATAGATTTGGCTCAACCATCGTGAGAATGAAGACTTTCGGTGTAATCAAGGCTGAAGTCCAGCTCACGCCAAAGAGCAAGCATGAGAGAACCGATAGAAGTGGCCAGCGAGCCATGAGCAATGGAGTCGACGTATGTACAAGGATGGGATCAAACGAGGACGACTGCAAAATCTGTCAGGCCTGGCGTAGATATATGCGAGGTGGACATCACGTACGGGTCCGGGACGTACCAGAATAAAACGCCCACTCTCGAGGTGCGGGACCTTTAGGTAAACCCCTTTTAAATTGGCATCTGCGTTACCGAGCCTTCTTGATCAACCTCATCTTCTAAAGCGCGCCTAATCTGCACGATTGTTGAATTATCGTCAACTCAACATTCACGCAGCCAGTCCGACACTCAAAGACAATTTAAACGTGAAAACAGTGCCTGCTTGGAAGTGATTGAAATCAGGAGGATGACTTGCGAAGGATGCCAGGCAGCGACGCGGCGTCAAATCAATGGGTTGGAAAAAGCGGCTTGTAACCGGCAGATCCGCCATCTTGAACGACGTGAGAGATGGGCTGCGGGATGGGGAACGCTGAAGCGAGGTCTTTTTGGAGATACGAGAAACGATCATCGAAAGCTAAAGGGAGGCCAAGAACCGAAGCAGAGAAACGTCGTCAGAGGTTTGGGTTTGGCGGTATATGGCCAAGAGCCACTGCAGGAAGAGAAAGAAAAGTCGCAGCCTTCCTCTACATCGACGTCGTGGCTGGATCAGAGCATTCGGCCAGATCAACGATAACTGATGCATGTCAAGGGTTGACGGCAGCGACGATCAGGGGTAATGACGAGTAGGAGTAAATACTCGATAGCAGACCAGTGGATGAAAGCGGCGGCGCGACCTTTAGCATAAATAATACTTATTGTCTCCATATTATGGATAAAAAATAGTTTTCAAACAGAATTTGTGCAACTTTTCAACGCATCGCTGCTCTAAGTATTCAGTCCTGCGTTGCAGCCGGCCCAAAATAGTTGGACAATATGTATGCCAGTTGCTGGGCCGCGGAGGGATCGTTTTTCTCCGCACCCGACCGCCGCATCATGGAGAAACTCATGGATCCTTCTTCTTCGGTGAGAATTGACATCAGGTCTCCATCTACTATAGATAAATTCAATCAGGCTGTCCTGCAAACGGATAGAACGTTGGACTGACCGGTCAAACCATTGGCAAGCTCTTCCAGGACATGTGCAGCTACGAGCCTGCTGGTAAGTAGACGCGTTGGCCTGAAGCGTCTTGAAGACGTCGGCGGCGGTGACGCCAGCTTCGTGCAGCCTCCAGGAATCATAGTCTGTGGCAGTCGCTATCAGCGCATAACTGGAGCCGGTGGTCCTCGTAAGTCAAGGGTAACCAAGTCAAAATGATAGTCGATTCCATACAAACGATAGTCTTGTCGGTATGCAGCTTGATGTCCGGTGCCAATCTGTACCGCCTGAACTACCCCGCGGAAACGCTACGATTATGGAACAATTTTGTTATCAAAGCGGGGTTAGGACATGTTGACATCCTCATCGAGCAACGGGGGAGCGATGCCCTTCGGTCGTGGTGGAGGGGGGGCGGCCAGGCGCAGGCAGATGCGGAGTGAGTAAAATATAGCATAAACACCCCATTGAAGTACCTTTGGGAGTGAGACGTGGTTGTATCTACGAAAACTAAAATGACGATGTTGCCGAAGAAGCTTGCAACACGGATTCCCTTGGTGCGATTGATAATTTGCGAAGGAAGACAGAAGTTGCCTGGTGGGATTTCTTCATGGAGAGAGCCAACAGCAACGAATGCAAGAATAGCGCGCGCGCCGAGCGACTTGAGAGCAACGATGTTGGCGCGTCCGTTCACCGCCGAGGGCGAGATTGTATGGCCAGTTCCATGACGCGCTAGGAACGCGATAAGAGTTCCAGAGGGAAGACGAGAGGTCGTTATTGGAGAAGAGGGGAAGCCCTGGGAAGCCACATGGCTGTGGTAGAATCAAGATTATAGGGATGAGCTATTCAGTGAATACTACAGACCGTCTCTGGGTTGACGGTCTCGCTACAGTAACGTTAACGGAAGGGTGAAAACCTGCAGATGACAACTTTAAGGTTAAGACGGCACCAACACAAATGTGAGATTGTCGAGATGGTACAATCCGCTACCTCCGATAACGCCAGCAAGAACTGAGCAAGTCAGAGCGCATTCATCGACGACCTGGAGGGAAAGTGCTCATCACAATGGTGTGCACAGTTTTGCGAATAAGCGCCGGCACAGCCTGCATAAAGTTAAGCATTCGCGTCTGTGATCGGGCAGATCGGGCCGAGGTCAAAGCGAGATTTCGGAAACTATTTATGGGATGAGACGTGCTAGATAAATTACATGTATGTATGTACAATAAACAAAAAATACAGGATAGGGAGACAGAACTCAGCCGGAGCACATGAGACAGTCCTCCTTGTTCTCCAGTGCACAGTACATTTTCGCCTCCTCGAGTTTGCGGTCCTCTAATTGTTTGAGGGCAGCAGCGAAATCAGGATCCTCAGCTGCCATTTGGGCGAGCATGGCATCCGCCTCTTCATCAGCAGTCGCAGTTGCAGCCGAAGGTAAAGCCGCGGGGGCCGCAGGCTTCTGCTTGATCGCCACTGCGGGCTCACGACCCTGAGCAGGTGTCTGTGGGGTTGCGGGTGGTGATTGGTCTCGCGAAGACGCCGGGGATGGGAAGTATCGTGGCAGGGACAGCCACGGTAGACGGAGCGGGAGTTCCGCTGACCGGAGCAGAAGCTTTCGTGGCCTTGGCGTTCGCATTTTGTACCTTTGCATCGTTAAGGATACTCTGGTCGACGGTAAACTGTATAGCTTGTGCAGCGGGCCGGGTGCGCAGGTAGTACATGCCCGTCTTCAGGCCCCGCTTCCACCCGTAGAAATGCATGCTCGTCAGCTGCCCCAGCGTCGGCGCGGGGAGATGAACGTTAAGGCTTTGGCTCTGGCAGATGAATGCCCCGCGGTCGGCCGAAAGCTCGAGGATTTTCTTCTGGCTGATCTCCCACACAGTCTTGTAGATCGCCTTGACATCATCGGGGATGGTAGGAATATTTTGGACCGAACCGTTATGGGCGATGATCATGTTCTTCATGTGATCGTTCCACAAGCCGAGATCGACCAGCTCCCGAAGGAGCCACGGGCAGACCACCTGGAACTCCCCGGACAGGACGCGGCGGGTGTAAATGTTGCTCGTGTACGGCTCAAAGCACTCGTTATTGCCGAGGATCTGGCTGGTCGACGCCGTGGGCATCGGCGCAGTGACCAACGAGTTCCGCAACCCGGTCTTCGCGATTTTGGCCTTGAGGGCGTCCCAGTCCCACAGCGAGCTCGGCGTGACTCCCCACATGTCGTACTGGAGCTGCCCGAGAGACGCAGGGCTCCCCTGAAACGTCTCATACGGACCGTCCTTCTCGGCCATCTCTGCACTAGCTTCGAGCGCTCCGTGATAGATGGTCTCGAAGATCTGCTGATTGAGCTCTTTAGCGGCAGGGGAATCGAACGGCATACGCAGACACTGGAATGCGTCGGCGAGACCCTGCACACCGACCCCAATAGGACGGTGGCGCTTATTCGAGCGACGTGCTTCAGGGATAGGATAGTAGTTGACGTCGATGATGCGATTGAGGTTAAATGCGACAACTTTTGTGATATCGTGCAGCTTCTGGAAGTCGTATTTTCCGTTGGAGATAAAGCTGGGAAGGGATATCGAGGCAAGATTGCAGACGGCGGTCTCTTCTGGAGAAGAGTACTCGATGATCTCGGTGCAAAGGTTGGACGACTTGATGGTCCCGAGGTTCTTTTGGTTGGATTTCGCTGTTCAAACGAAGATGAGCGACGAAAAGCGAAAGAAACCGAGAGCGACGTACAGTTCGCAGAATCCTTATAGAGCATATAGGGTGTACCTGTCTCGATTTGTGCCTCGAGGATCGCGTACCAAAGTTTCTGGGCAGGTATGGTCTTGCGCGCGCGGCCTTCTTTTTCGTATTTCTCGTAGAGGGCCTCGAACTCCTCACTGTGCACTTCGTGCAGACCGGGGGGCCTCGTTGGGGCAAAACAAAGACCAATCCGCGTTCGCTTCGACGCGCTTCATGCTATGGAGGACTATTCAATCTGACGTCTCACGAATGTTGATGGACTTACAAGAGATCAGGGATCCAGAGCGCTAGGAACAAATCCCGAGCACGCATCTGCTCCTTGCCGTGATTCTTGCGGAGGTCGATGAACTCGAAGATATCGGCGTGCCAGGGTTCGAGGTAGATAGCGAATGCCCCGGGTCGCTTGTTCCCGCCCTGGTCAACATATCGAGCAGTCGCATCGTACACCCTGAGCATGGGCACGATTCCGTTCGAGTACCCGTTCGTTCCAGCGATGTACGATCTACGGAGAGGCTAAGCTGGATAATACAGGCGAGGCAAGAAAAAAACATACCCGGTGGCGCGAATGTTATGCATGCTCAGGCCGATGCCGCCAGCACTCTTGCTAATCATAGCGCAGTCCTTCAGAGTATCGTAGATGCCCTCAATGGAGTCATCCTTCATGCACACGAGGAAGCACGAGCTCAGCTGCGGGTTCGGGGTGCCGGCATTGAAGAGAGTCGGAGTTGCATGGGTGAAATATCTCTCGGACATCAAGTTGTATGTCTCGATTACGCGCTCGATATCAGAGCCGTGGATACCGACAGCCACCCGCATTATGAGATGCTGGGGCCGTTCGACCACGCGGCCATCGAGGCGGAGAAGATACGAACGTTCCAGGGTTTTGAAACCAAAGCTACCAGATATGTGAGCAGAAGGCCATGTACTCCGCAAGACAACGCACTAGTTGTAATTGAAGTCCCGGTTGTAAATGATTGCGGCGTCAAGAGTCTCCGCGTTCGCAGAGACTACTTCGTATGTCTCCTTCGAAATGAGCGCGGCCCGTTTACCGGTTTTGGGGTTAACTAAACGTCGCGTTTTAGAAAGGCAACAACAGAGCAAAGAGGGACCGCGCACTGAAGTTGTACAGATCAGAAATGACCTGCGAGAAGCTCTTCTTCGTCTCTTTATGCAAGTTTGAAATGGCGATGCGAGCGGCGAGAATCGCATAGTCGGGGTGCCTTGTAGTAAGATACGCAGCCGTCTCTGCAGCGAGATTGTCGAGTTCCATCGTCGTGATGCCATTGTAGACACCGGCGACGACTTTCTGTGTTACGCTGCGGAAAACGATTAGCGCGTTGAGACGTGTAAGAAGGGAAACAGGCCCACTCTTGGGGGATAACGTAGTTTTGGTCGAGGCCATAGATGAGCTTATCGATCCTGCTGGTGATCTGAGAAATTGCTAGTAAGAGAATTGACGCGTCACGGAGGAGGAACAGCCCACCTTGTCAAACAAGATCTTCTCCTTTCGCCTGGTAGGAAGTAAGATGTAAGCATGGCGCGAAAGTGTGCGTTTCGACGCGTCAGACACGATACATACCCATCTGTAGGGTGGCGTCAATCAAAAAACCACGACTTCGAGCAGGACGCGTCAGACTAACCTCGCTTATACACGAAAGCCATTGAAGCAGAGGTTGGATGAGGTCGGATGAAGGTCGTGGTCGTATGCAAGAGGAAAAGGTGTTTGGCCGTGTTGACGCGTTTTTTCTAGTCATCGCGTCAAGCCGGCCGATCGGCTCCGGGAACGCCATTGGGAAATTCTAAACCACCAAGCTCCTCCAAGCCCAGACTGTTCAGGCCAGTGAAGGTGTATCAAGGAGCATTAAAGTTTATAAGGCTTTACTAAAATATACAAGATATTCCTCAGTTCCCCTCGAACACCTCCATGCACGTCTCGTCGATAAACATCATAAACATCTCGTCCGCAGCTTTGACGCATAATTGCTCCCCAATTTCACCGGACTCTGGTGCGCCGCACCCCCAATACGATGCTGCCGAGTCCATTTCCATGTCGGGAGAGGTGTAGTCGGAGGATTCCCAAGAGGGCATTTCGCAGTCGTCCTCTCCGTCGACGGACAGCCGTCGCACTCCGTTGAGTCCTTGAGAGGACAAATCCGTCCGAAGGGACATGATACAATCCGGGGCAACGGTATCCCCTGTCATACGGCAGTCCCTGCGCAACAGACACTCTTCAGAGAGCTTTTGCGCGACGCATGGAAGGGTGAAAATCGGACACGGCTCCTGCGCGAGTCGTACAACCTTGCCTTCAGGCGTACGCAAAGTCTCGTCTTTCAGGAATGCGCCCCATCCCAAACTCGACGCTAGCCGCCTCTTGCGACATTCCCCCATCAGATTCCTCTTCGACGACGTAGGCACTCGGTATGGTTTGCGTCGCTCTGCCTGCAGATAACGAGTTCGGATGCGTGTGATGTCGTCAAATTCAAGGGGATATTGGGAGGGTAGCCTGGCCATCAGAGCAGCTCGAGCATCGGCAGACTCTCTAGTCCGCTGAGGATAGAGCATTACAGTGTTTGTTTAAGAGAGTGGATGCCCGGCCTGGTTCGGGACTGTGGCTACGAGAAAGGAGGGGACAGCGTTGAATGTCGGCGCCCGTCAAGGGAGTGCCAGCAAAAGTGGTCGCTCGAAGCATTATAAGCCTCGACGGTCTTTGTACTGTTTTACATCACAAGACGCTTTGAAGTTCTTTGTGCGACCAATCACAGACTTCGAATAGGAAAGGTAGCTTGATCAGAGCCAATCCAAAGTGCAGATAATGTTCAGCTTTGCCGAGTTTCGATCTTCAGAACTTGGACCTCTTTGGAGAAAAACAGAGATTGCGAAACGAGAAGCACATACTCGAATATATTCAGACAGGCGAGCGAGTCACCGATCCCAGCATTCGAGAGTAGGCCAATAATTAAGTATCACCGAGTATAGGCTTGCACTCTGCTTGCACGAAGGAGCGCTGGCTCGTGCAGTGGTCAAGACTAAGAAAAGAGTGGCTGTGCTGCAGCGGACCATCAACCAAAGCGGGCCGCTCTAAGCTCTTGTTTTCAACCTTCATCTTGTTGCCGTATACCTCTAGTTGATCTTCCAGTCGCTATTTGAGGTCGCATTAATGTTTATGCCAAGTCCTGTGCGCAATCTATCGCAATAATGGTTTCTTATCCGGCGCATCAACAAATGTTATCTAAACCCCGGCCCGCCGAGACTGAGAAGCTTCAAGTTCCCTTCTGCCATGCGCGGTCTCCCTTTGGACTCGAACGCTAGACCTTCGTGGGCCCTGTCCCGCATTCTCCGACTGTTTCCAGTCGTTTTACTCCTTGCAGCTGGATTTCTCTTGACATCTCGCTCGGAATTCTTCGCGGAACGAGTCAGTTCGCGCGACTTCTTCAAGCTTCCTGTAACCTGTCCAGCACAATCGCCCGCCATTTCACCTCTACTTCCGTTTGCGCCTGTCGATGCAGATTATCCTTCTACGGCCGCCGTACGCCTGAGCGGTGCGATTCGCGTACGAACCGAGACTTTTGATGCATCGTCTTCCAACGGCAGTGGTATTAGTTATTTCCTTGAAGTATGCTCATTCCCTTAAATCCAGTTTGTCAGATCCATCCTATGATAAATTTGGGGACTTCGAGGGCTATCTCCGCAAGACATATCCTACCATGTTCCACTTCTTTCTCCAAGTCCGGGGCGCCGTTGACACCATTAACAGCTTTAAATCCCTCAAACTCGAGCATATTGCTTCACATGGTCTCCTCTTCACCTGGCAGGGCTCCGACGCGTCTCTTTCCCCGATTAGTGAGCCTAGCATTCGACTCGTTTACGCATGCTAATCGCCGCCCGACGATAGTTCTGATGGCTCATCAAGTCCATACATTTCCTTGTCTGCGGTAGCCTTCACCTCATCTTCTAATACAGGACACCGTCCCAGTTCCCGAAAACACTGTTGAAAGATGGACTCACCCTCCATTCGAAGGTCACTTCGATGAGAACGGGTGGATTTGGGGACGAGGTAAGCTTCATAGGTAACTGCCCTGCCCAAATGAATATGAATTTGCATTTATTAGGCGGCGGCGATTGCAAGAATCTCTTGTATATGACCCTGTTTCTGTTAATATTTTGACATCGAGTCGACTTTTACCAGAATAGGCGAGCTCAGTGCCGTGGATGAGCTGCTCCGGATAGGCTTCAAACCCCAACGGACCGTCCTGCTGTCTTTCGGATTTGATGAGGAAGGCGGAAGAGTTGTGAGCTTTTTTCCTCAGGGTTTCTTTCGGGCCTCCATTTAAATCGTTCACCAGCGCAGCGCGTCACATTTATCCGCGCATGTTGAGAGCATATACGGGAAAGACAGCGTACTTTTCATGTGGGCTCGCCTGCTTCGGGCTCAAACATCGTTAATCATTGCAATAGCATCGACGAAGGCGAAGGCATAAAGGAGGACTATTTTGGGAGAACGTTTATAACTCCTGCCCTGGTATGTCGCCAGAAGAAGTCTTCCTCGACTACGCTCTTATCCTGTACACAGGGCGAGAAAGGCAGCGCCAACATCGAAGTGACTGTTGCGGTACCCGGTGGCCATTCCTCCGTTCCGTATGTCGACTCCCTCGCCTAAACACTAACTATCCTTACGCAAATAGTCCCGTCCACACCGGTATCGGAATTCTATCCGAGTTAGTTACGACCATCGAAAACCACCCCTTTTACCCAAAATTGTCCACGAAGAACCCGTTCTCAGCCTACGCGCAGTGCCTCGCCGAACACAGCGACATCGACCCTGCACTCAAGAAGGCACTTTCGCATGAACGCACCTGGGATAAGGCCGCCGCGATGATGGCGGCCAAAAATGCCGGGGACGGGGCGTGCGTTATTCCGCTGCGAAGTATACTACTCCGCCATTCAGCACTAACATAAATCGGTTCGCAGCCGCTTGATGACCACCCAAGCCGTTGACATTATACACGGGTCGGTGTCGAGACCCCTCTTCCTTCTTGTTCTTTGTTGACAGCATTGTCCTGCTCTCAGCGGCGTGAAAGTCAACGCCCTCCCAGAACAAGCCACCGCCATCGTCAACCACCGCATCTCTGTCGATTCCTCCGTGAAGGAGATTCAACAACGCTATCTCGAGCTCTTGAACCCCGTTGCACATCGATTCAATCTCACCGTCGTTGGTACGCCGCTACCAGTTACATGTGTACAATATGTCGGCTGACGCGCTCATAATGCAGATTTTGACAGCGACGTCCCCGAAACAGCAACGCGGTACCTCAAATTGTCGACGCCCTACGGCTCGGAGGCATCCCCAGTATCTCCTTACTCGGGCAGCGCATGGGAGTACGTATCACGCCTTTTTACCCTTCCTGGAAGCTCTGACCTTCTCTCACTTTTGGCAGCATCTTTTCTGGGACTGCAAGGTCCGGACACCTCGTGTGTACCGATGGACCACTCGTTAACACCAATGACCTCTAGGCACCTTTGGGGCGAGGACGCCATTATCGCTCCCTTGCTGATGAACGGCGGCACAGACACCCGCGCATTCCAAAACCTGAGCCGTGCCATCTACCGATTTGAGCCTCTCCGCTCCACCGACAAATACGATATTCATACTGTGAATGAACGGATACATATTGTGAGTCTATCTGCTTCGTATAATCTCATATCTTCCTTGATTGACAACGAGACAGGACGGTCACTTGTGAGTTTTGCCTTGAGCACTGAGTATTTGAGTTATTTAAGTTTCTTCTAAATGCGACTGAAATGCAGGAACACGATTCGGTGGGTCTTTGCACTAATCCAGAATGCAGACGCGTTCCGCGAGTAAATATTTAAATAGTTGTACTGTGTGTATAAGAACAAAGCCAAACTACGTCCACAACCATCTCTGCTGTGACACCACACGACTGTTAATTCCCCGAGAAATTCTCGTATGCCTTATAAGACTGCCGAGTTCCGACTCGGGTGTCCTTGCTCGTTCTGGAACGTCCAACTCGCGGTAAAACGACCACCTGCGGAAGCTCCTACCAGGTTAAACTAAGGACATCACATCTGAGTATCGACACAAATGTCTCTGCTATCGGCCAGGCATGTTATTTAACGGATGTCCCACAACGAGACGCGGACCATTCGATTGGACTACTTCCCACTGCCGTTCGGTCAGTTTTTAGTGTTGGTCTCTGACAACACGACGATTTCCGGCCGACTGGATTTTCCAGGTAGCGGCCGAATTGAGCGAGCAAGCAGCGCACGTTTTGGAAGAGGTGCAAATTTGCGTCCTTGATTTGGGACACCGGAGTCGTCGGATTCGAATGACGAGGATTCCTCTTCAGACGAGGAAGATTCGTCGGAAGAGTCGCTGCCTACCGAAGGATTGTGAGATTCTGTGTAAATGGCAGAAAAAAAGAAGAAAACATACTGGTCGAGCTTTCACTTGAATCTTCCTCCATAGCATCTTCATCTTCATCCTCTGAGCTCTCTTCGTCTGAGGCAGAGTCAGAATGAGAACCTTCTCGACCCGATCGGTCTTCAAAGACCCCCAATCCCAGGCTCTGGGTTGAAAGTCAAACTAAATGGGATAATGAACAAAATCTCGACGGACCATCTGGATGACCTTCTCGTCTCCATCAGTGTTTTCTATATCCAAGCTACGCGGATCCTTCTCCACAAGAGCAGCATTAGAAGCCTCGATCTGGGGCAGGAATGCCTGGACACGCGCAAGGACTGCAAGTCATGAGAAGGAGGAAACCTGACAGGCTTGCTGCCTTGACATACGTTCGTTGAGAGAGCCTTCATTCACGGGCCTCGGTTCAGACGCGTCAGCGGCGTTGAGGATGCTCTCCACGTCGCGCCCAGCCGCAGGGGCGCCGGTGTTAAGTTTTTCAAGTATGCGTTCTGTGGTGTAATTAGCCGAAATTTATCCGTCTTTAACGGAGCCTAACGGATTCTCTGGAGGCGGGCATCGTCGTCTTCGACCTCGATAGTTTCTCGCTGCGGTTGCTTTCCCTTATCTTGAGCGGAAGACATAGTAAAAGCTGAAGAAAGAGCAAGCTTCCGAAAAAGGAAACTGCATTGCACCAAACTCAAAAAATTTCCAAGCTTTCAGTGAAAAAAATAAATAACGCTTCGTTGGTAAGAATACAACACGGTCACGGGTAACGAACGAAAATCCGGAATCCATATGGATTTGAAAACCAGAAAACAATGTATCCTCCGCCGAGAGTTTTCGAGAGCTGAATGATTTACAGGCCACTGGGAGGAAGGGGAATACCTGCATTCAGATTAATATTGCGCTGCGTAGTACCAAGTAACATTCTCTTACCCTGGTCGGGGACTGGCGGGTTTGCACCAGAGCCAACCATAACGTGAGCTCCGACGCTGGTGACATCGCCAACGGTCACGAAAATGTAGGCTATGGAACGAGATGAGAGGGGTAATACCCGCAATAATGTAAGCTTACCAGGGCCAGGAGGATACACTCGGTTGTTGGGAGGGCTAGTAATCGTGAGGGACCGTTGGTTCGGAGACAGGACAAAGTCCATGAACACCAAGCGACTACTGGAGTGGAACGCGTGAGTCGAAAAGCCTAGGTCCATGAGGGCAACTGTAATCGAATTAAGCCAAGTTGAATGCAGGAAAATGGGGCGCCGGAACCGTACCCTTGATCGACGAGGTGGATACGCCAGCTGGGATGTCGATTCCGATCGTGAACTGGACACCGGTAAGTGATCGCTCATTAGAGGAAGGAATGCCCTACCCTCGAGTTGAAGGCAATCTTGGAAGGCACATTGACGAGAGTCGGGCGCGCCAACGACATGAAAGGCGGGTCGAGGGTCTGCACACGGAATTCACTGATATAGGATGAGTACGAAATCCAACGTTAGACACTAGTTTACGCACGAAGAGAACCCAGGTTGGCCCGGCGGAATAAAGGTAACGTTTCCGTTAGGGTTATTGCCCGCAAGCAGTATGTTGCTGCAAACCAAGAAAAACAGGTGAGATGAGAGCAACTGCAGGAGCATCCGACCTACCCCTGCGACCTGTTAGTTGCTTATTTATTCACAACCAAAAAAATTTCATACCTGAGGTGTCAGTGTCACTGTGCTGTGGTACATGCGCGCAATATCGGTCGTCGGGAGGCCCTCCTGGGTCATGCGACTGCCCAACGGTGCCGACGGGTTGTAAAGTATAGGCCTGCCACTAGAGCACAGTCAATCCTCTTCTACAATTTATTGTTGACACGACGCACATCGGGTTGGCCGCATTGGAGGGTCCAAAGGTCACACCAATAGAATCCACTGCAGCGTATCCCGTCAGACCGCCGTTAATGATAAGTATCTCTCCATTGGGGAGGAGGATCATCTCGGGCATCATGCGGCCTTGCGGCATATGCTCAACGCTCCATCCCTGCTTGATCCCGGCCGGGGTGAGAGTAATCCGTGCGCACTGAGAGGTAGCGGGGTCCTGAGCCGAGAGCTCCTCGACGGGAGTCTGGTCGCTCTTTGTCGACCCACCGCACGCGAGTACCTCAGGGATGAAAAGCGGGGGAGAGAGTGGAAGGAGAGTAGCCGTGCCGTCGAAGGGATTCGATACTCTTTGACCGTTGGGTAAGTCGGGCAAGATGGTCTCGGTGTTTGCTTCGACGTCGTAGAGGATGGTCTATAGGTAGTTAGGTAGGTGTATTGCGGCGCGGTCCCATGAGAAACAGCCGGGCCCGTACCTGGTTGTTGGCCAGCATAAACACCTTGCCGTCGGGTAAGGCGAACACACTAAAAAGAAAGATTCAAACCAGGCAAACTATGTTGATAACTCGCCTACCGAGGGAACAGATTGACTGGCAGACTACGTTCAAGGAAGGCAGAAGGCCTCGGGATGCCACCATCTTTTTTGGGGAAGAACTCGAAACTGTTCACAGGATCTGCGATGATTATTGAGCAATTCAGGGAAAACGACTTTTGCAAAGATTATACCAGTGTTGTAGAACGGGGTCGACTCGTGGATTCCACCGACGACCATCTGCAAGAATGTTTAAAATCATTGACCTCATACTAAGAGATGAAACTTCACCAGGGAGCCGTCGAAAATTCGAGCCGTGGACGTGTACCTGTTTGCAGATTTCATACGAATTTCTTGAAGTGTAGTAAAGAAAACATACCAGCGAGTCTCAGCCAACTGTAGAGTGTCGAGGTCCTCAAAAATGGTGCATCCCTCTCCCTCCCCGTTGGGGTCAAGACAAGGTCCGAAAAGACGCAATCCCATTCGCCCATCCTCAGCGCCAGTCTGGTTCAGGTCTGCCGGCGCCGGGATATTGCCGCCCACACTGACCTAAAGTATCGTACTTGAATAACGAGCAACGAAGAGCTCAGGAAAAATATCTTGCCATCGTGCCGTTGCTGAGTAAAGCCCCGGAAGCGCAGAAACTGTCGGTGATCAGTTTGAGCGGCTTGGCCGTATTGGTCTCGAGATTCCACAACGCGCCCCAAGCCACTTTCCCGTCGGGGGTCCTCAGTGGGTCATTGGTAGCGCGGTCGAACATCACGACCAAGGTGGGGGACACGACAATCGCCTCCAGTCCCACAATGCCGGAGTTGCCTTTGAGCACGAACTGCCATGATGGAGCAGCCGGGGCAGCAGCACCAGGGAAGAGCAGGTAGGCAAGGGACAGGAGGGTGCCAAGACGTATCATCTCGCGAGGCGCAGAATGTGAGCGAATCTGTGAGGCTTAAGAAGAGACGACTCGGAAGAAAGTGAGAAAACTGGTACAATTCAGAGTCGGAGAGAGACACGGTGGTGAGAAGCAGAACACATGGCATTTTTTCTCGGGCTTCCAGCATTTACGCGCTGCGGCATCCCCTTCTTCAGTTCTGCGGCATAATGGAAAGATGCTGATGGGTAGTCCTGAACACGATACTTGTCCCTGTCGCTCAAGAGATAGCTGGAGAACATCGTGTAGAGTCTTTTTCGGGTACCGATAGCATTTCGTCGCTACCCACGACTGTGAAAACGTCCCATGGTAAAAGGCGGTAGTTTTCGAGATTGTACCAATGAGCGCGACCATAAATCCACATTCCTGGTAGAATAGACAGTTGTGAGAGCAAAAAAATGGCAACGGAACTCCGACAGAGCGAACGTGGCGGCAAAGGATGAGAGATGGTGGAGCCACAACCTATACTTTGACGTCGACCAGCTTTCGGCTTCCCGGGCCCTGTTGCTAACCGAGAGAATATAAAGAAATGCCTCAGTCTTCTGCTTCTTTATGCATTCGTCGCGGGTGAATGCTGATAAACGGTTGCATCTGCATATAGCTTTGCCTTGGAGGGCTGACGGGACACAAGTGATCGGCTTTAGTATCGCATCCATGCTAGAACCTTGTAGTAAAACGATTGGTGCAATTGGAGCCTCGCAGCAAACGGTGCGAAAGGAAGCAGAAAAGGGAAGATTTTTTTAAAGTTGGACCTTGGGGGTGGGACCACGAGTCTAGGAACAAGGAACAAACCGAAGAAATAAACGAAAGAAAAGAAGTTCCGACAGATAACGTCGAGAGACAGTGGGCGCGGGCTTGAAGTGTGGTTGAATTCAAGTGATCAACAAAACGTGGCGGAGTTTGAATTCGTCGGACCGTCAGATCCGACTCGGATACCCAAGACGCGGCGTCGCGTCGCGTCTCATTCAACCCTCTGCTCCTACAAAAAGCTTTATCTGGTACAATACCCATCATGCTTGAATACATAATATCACGAAAATCCCAACCGTTTCGACTACCGCTCTCGGGGAATTTCAAAAATTTCCGCAACTATAGTCGCAAACTCTCGAAGTTCTCATGCTTTCCCACAAAATACCTACCTGATCTCGTTCCTTTGCCGACTTTCCTCTCCTTGCACGTTCAGTAGCCCCCAAAACAAAAAAATTCCCGAATTTCGAGCAGAGACGCATTCAATAAACCTTTTCAAACATGCAAGATCCTTGTAAAAGAGTAGTCGGGCTTCTTGAATCGATGGTACGCTCGGGGTGGACTTTGTAGGCAACGCAAGAGCACACCCAGTACGTTCCACCCCGTGAGTCCCCTGACAGAGACGCTTGATAATAATCTCTCCGTTGGCTCCACCGTTTGTACCAGTGGGTCATGCAGCTAGATAATGACAGGTCAGAAAATGAGGGCGGAGGGGTCGGAGCAGATTCGGTGGGGTCACCAATGCAGACTTTTCATAAATGGAGCGCGTACCCGGAGCAACCAATGACTCGACTCTGCCTTTTCAGTATAACCCATACATCTCGGATCGAAAAAAGCAATGTCATTGACCCAGTGTACAATGCAGCGAAAAGTAGAGTCAGACCGTTGCGTCGTTTGCTTGTGCCGAAGCTCGATAATCCTCCATGTCTCTGTCCAGCTGCTCCTTCGACCTCGCCACCCATTGTTTCTTCAGTCGCTTCGGCCCCTTCTTGGTGCGATACCGCCGCGGAGGAATAGGTGCAGGGAAATTCGAATTGTAGGGCGTAGCAGGCCGCGGGGGCTGGGTGTGTTGGCCAGGAAGGCGGTGTGGTTGTCTGCGGCGAAGGAGGAGAATCACGCTCCGAAAGAAACGCGAAAGAAGAGAGCGACCCACGTTTGCGTTGCGAACCGCAGGGAAACGGGAGCGGGACCTCCTACTACGGGCGCGGCTTGTGACGGCCCAGGTACCGGTCCCTTGGTTTGCAGACGATCGAAGAGGGTTGGTGGTGCTGGTGGAGCAGATGGAATTGAAGGAACAGAAGCGGCAGTTTCAACGATGACCTCTATCTTGAGAGGGCGCCCTTTCGTGAGATTTGGTATTTATTATCATCAGGACTTTAAAAAACGCGTCAAAACTCACGTCCGTCGACGATCTTGCCATCGTATTTCTGGCGCGCGATCGCTGCGTCGCCCGGCCGCTGAAACACCACCACCGCCATCCCCTTCGACTTGCCCTGCGAATTGTATATTAAGAATGACTCCCGCAACGGTCCGACGGTCTTCTTGAACAGTTCCTGTGCACCGTTAGCGCCCAAAACAAGGATCGGGATGTGCACGAGGACAAAGATACCTCAACCTCCGTCTCCCCGACATCCATAGGCAGCCTACTCAAGAAAATCTTGGACCCGGGCTCAGTCGACACCTGCCTTCCGCGCGCCTGGCCGTTTGTAGCAGCATGCGGGCCTGTTGAGGGCCCCGCGTTTCTCCATGCGGGCGGGATGTATCCTGCGGGATTTCCGAGCAGCTGGCGCTTCTGGCCATGGAACGCGTTCAAACGGGCGTGTGGTGGCGGTCTATATTGCGCCTGCATTGCAAAAAGCTGGACCAGACAAAGGGGGTCAGAGTTCGTGACAACGATGGTAAACAGATACAAATTGTGGCAGTGCCATTTTCATTCCGCGCTCTATTAAGCGCCACACGAACAGACCAATTCCGAGGGGCAGAAAAATATGGACAATATTTCTTGTGGCCAAAATGAGACTTCCCTAGGCCAAATAATACATAGATTTTCGTGTAATCGTGAATCCCCGTGTGTTGCACGTGTGGTCAAAGCGAGTTATCTGGATTGCCTTATTAAGACAGGCCGGGCCTTGTTCGGCTCAGGATGATACAGCACATGGCTGAACAATTAAAAATATTGGCGAGAGGCCGTATATTAGATTAGCCAGACCAAGCTGATGAGGTCGTCCAGTATTGCCTCTCGAGTCTGAAAACCTCTTCTATTGGCATTCCTGCGGACGTTGTAATATCGGCCTCCCTGCGAGGCCCGTGCATGGATCGGGCTTCCAGGCCACAGCCTGAGACCTCACCCTTTCTCTGTCGGGGTTCAATTAGCTTCTTTGGTCCGAAAAATTCCAACCTGATACACACTCGTATTCTTTAGGATCATTTCTGGAGAGGGATCGTTAATCAAGTTCGTGTAATGAGAATAAAGGGCCTCATACTTGGCAGCGGTGTATGCATCAGATTGCGCCGGGCTATATAAGTCGGGTTCGTGAATGACCTTTTGGATGCTTCGCAGTAGCTGAAGGGAAGAGGGTGAGAAAGGAACATTGCAACAGAATCTAATTTTCGCACATTGGCAAAACGTTCTGGGTCCTCCTTTTTGGTCTTGGCCCACACTTCATGATGGTCTCCCACCTTCATTTCCGGGTGGCCAATGTATCCCCAGGTCCCACTGGGGTACACATTAGGATGAAAAAGAGGTCGAACAAAGCGTACTGCGTAGTCCGTCAGCTGGCTTTCAACGTCGCTGCAAAATGGTAAACTCGCATCGGGGGATGCGTTCGGAACCAAGCTCGAAGATCACATCGAGCGAATATACACCACCCTCCCAGGGTGTCTGTATTGCATAGCTCATTAGCGACTGCTCAAGCTTTTGACAAAAACACCTACACCCTCACGGCCTGGAATATGTGCCTGCCACTGTCTCAAGTCGAGCACAGGCATCTTCCAGTTGAATGGATGCAGTTTGATTCCCTCGAGGACACCATTGAGACAAACGTTTGATAAAAAATTCGGCCAGACTTACGAGACCGCGAAGATTATGTCGACACGGGAGTAGGTCCTTCCATATCATCAACTCTTGTTCACTGAGCCGCCCGATTTGCTCGGCTGAGAGCTCCCAGTTCCAGTCTTCTGCCAATTGCTGGGCCGGAGGCTGCGACTCACGGGCCTCGTGAGATAGAGCAGAGCCATATGCGTCGGTCAAAGTGCTCAACAGAGGATAGAAAGAAGCAGCAGGGACCTCCGGGATGGCGGTGAGTTGCGTAATTGCGCGTCGAATGATAGAGGAGATCCGTTCACGTTCGACTATGGTGTCTTCTGGCGAGTCTGATCGTTTCCTCTTCTTGGAGGCTGCGGCGGAGCCATCTGGGTGCATTTGACACGCTTTTGGATGGCAGACGGCAAGACGCGTTGTGCACTGCCACTCTCTTTAATTCCTTTTGGCCAGAGGCGCGACAGTCCCTGGCTCGGTGAACTCAGTGCATGTACGAGGAACGTGACAATCGGTTTATGCAAAAGCACACGGGAAAATGAGGACGGGAAACGAGAAAATGAGGGAACTACATATAGAATTAAGCACACTGTATCCCTGGTCGCCCCATAGTCACTCATCCGATCAGGCTCACTGCAGGAGTATTATACTTTGGCTAGGTATTGGACAAACTTTCAGTTCCACGATCGCCCGACGGTTTGCTGTCTCTGATGATAACGCAGACGAGCCCGAAGAAGGCTGCTGGCCATCGAGAGCAGCACAAAGAGAGAACCGGCGCAGCTAATTGTCAGGCACGTAAAACATCCGAGGCCGCGTAGCAGGATCTCCACGACGCCAATTTATTTTTCCTCAGCGGGATCGCGATTCGATTAGTGTTCGATGCAGGGACGCCTTTTGCCAAGAAGTTTCTTTTTTTAAATAAAGCGCTCGCAAGCACTTCGGACCGACCCCGGCGACTCCGGCTTGAAATCAAACGGCCGAGATCAACCCTGCAAGACAATCAAGACAGTGGGGCGCGGGGTAACGGAAGGCTAGAGTCTTATCCCAGGTCGCAGAGGGGTGCATTGGAATTGAATTTTGAGCAGCTGCATTACCGGAAAGCATCGGGTTGGTTCGGGATGATGAAGAGTGGGTGGAATGAGGCTCGTGATTGGCACTGTTGTGTGGGCAGGGGCATGCGGTCCGACGGTCCTTGCAGATTTCCACCACCTCTCTTTGTGCCTCCCCGCCAACACAGGCACAAGGCCGGACTATGAACGGCCAGCAGACACAACAGGACCAGCAGACGAAGGATTATATGTCCTCTTTCTTCCCCCAGGACCTCTCCATGGACCAGCTACAAAACAGCAGCTCCGAGTTCCAGTTTCACTCTCATCCGACCCCCGGGCCCTCTAATACCAACGGCGTCAACATCAATCTGGCCAACAATGTCAACATGGGCAACATGGAGCTCCTGGGGACGATTGGGAACCTCATCAGCGAGCAGACCGCAGCCGCAGCGTCGTACAACGTGAACGTTAACCCAGGCTTGCTATTGGAGCAGCAATACAAGCTCACCCAGCTGCAACAGCTCCAGCAGCTCCAGAATCAGATCTTCCAACAGCAGGTGAATTTACTCGCGCCATTCTCATTTTGTTTTATTCTAAATTCCTTCTTTCGTAGATTGCACTCATCTCAGGCGGCCAGCCTTCGCCCCTTCCACTAGTTGAGCCTGAGTCTCGCGGGACTGAACGGTTCCACGGCCTGCCCACGCCAGGTGCGCTGCATCCCTTCTCTAGCTTAATAATACGCTCGCCTGACGTACATGCATCCAGGCAACTCCAGTGAGCTGCGTGCCCAGCCCAGCGTCGAGTATGTCTCTCCGATGATTCTCGACTACAGCGACACCTTCCGCCACAACCAGACCCCACACCAACAACATTATGTACCTCGTGGTTCCACCTCCGCACCCGCACATATTGCGTTCCGTCAAACAAGCACGCAGCCCGACCTCGACTTTGATATCTCCCCATTAACCAGTCCGTGGCTCGGCGCGAACCAACAGCCCGTGCGTCCGCAGGCCCCATCTTCTTCCACCGCCGCCATCAGCACGCCACGCACGGGTTCCAAGCGGGGTGCATCATCCAGTGACGACGAGGCCGCGGGCGGCGACTCGCGGCGGCCCTCGCGCAAGAAGCAAAGCCCCGCGATTCGCGCGACTGTCCCCATTCCGAAAAAGAGCGTGAGCACACGTGGGACCAAGTCCGCGAACTCGACGCCGCTGATGCGTTCCACGCGCTCCCGCAAGGGGAGCATCAGCGTCCCGGGAGACACGCCCTCGCCCGTCGACCTATCGATGCCCCCGCCCGCCCCGCCCGCAGACAGCAGCAGCAGCAATACCACGACCTTCGTGCACACGTCTGCCTCGCCCAGCACGCGCCCGCAGCTCACGCCCGTCACGCCCGCGAGCATCATGAATCTGGGCCGGCTTGGCATCACGAGCTCCCTCGGCAGCGGCGGCGGGAAATCGAAAAAGTCCCCTGCGTCCGCCTCGTCGCCCGGCCTCAAAGCCATCCTCCCCGGCACCGCCGCCTCCTCCTCGCGGCACAACCCGCCCGTCGTGCGCAAGACCTCGCACAAGGCCGCAGAACAGAAGCGGCGCGACTCCCTAAAGACAACGTTCGACGAGCTGCGCGGGCTCCTGCCCCCCGCTCCCCCTCCCGTCCGACATCACCGACGAGCCGATCCTCCCCGGCGCGCTCCCGCCACGGGGCCCGCCGAAGGCCGGCGGGGAGGGCCCGAATAAGGGCGTGAGCAAGCTGCAGCTGCTGATGTGCGGGAACGATTATATCCGGCAGTTGGTGGGAAGGGTGGATAGAAGGGACGAAGAGATTGCGCGGCTGAGGAGGGAGGTGGCCTATTTGAGGGGCGTGGCGAAAGGGGAATATGCGTTGGATCGGGGGTGGGGGCGGGGGGTGGTGGCGAGGTGGAGGAGTGTGATCTCGAACGAGATTTGGATGCTGTCGAGGCGTATGGACATCCGCTGGGCCGGCCGGGTCCTGGGTCTATTGCAGAGCAGGAGGACGAGGAGGAGGAGGGCGAGGACTGAGTCCTGGCTGACGACGCGACGCTGATACCTTGAGCATAATGCATTGTAGTATGTATTTTTTTAGCTAGAATGTGATTCGATACCCGCCGCAATATGCTGTCTTGGGGTGCTTAGTTTCACGCGACGGCCCGCATTCCTTAGAATTCCTTAGCCACCATCCAAGAACTCGAAAGCGCGTCAAACGCATCCAGATAGCGTTTCGAAATGATCGGACTCGTCTGAAGGCACCTCAGTTGAACGCGAACGAACTTCGTCTATCATCCGCACAGCTAACAGCAGTCCCGGAGATCCCTGCGGCTTCTCAAACAACGACCCACGCGCACGGTTCTACTCTCTGACGAGGCGCGCGATTGGGAACCTCCGGCCCAGCCATTGTCAGAACCTGTAGAGGACTGGAATTGGGAGCTCTCAGCAGAGCAAATCGCGCGGCTCAGTGGAGTGATGATCATGATATGGAAGGACCTGCTCCCGATCGACATAATCTTCGCAGCTTTGTAGGTTTGGCTAAAAATTTCGACACGAGAGAGGTCCTCGCGTTCCAGGTATGCTCCACGTCCGGTCTTCGCAAGATGCGACAGCTTTGCCAAAAAGAAAAGAATGCATCCAATCCACGAATTCTGAGATATAGATTCAGAGCAGCGCAGAATAATATCACATGAACCCTGCATTAGTTTTACAGCCCCATCTTCTCCCCTTGTTCTTAATAAAAATCATCTGTCCGCCTTCTGTTATCTAGCGCCGACGATTTCAAGGCCAAAACATTGACGTACCTCGAACGTACATCCACGCCGAGACAGGTATCACTGCGGTGCCCCGCGCACGAGCTGTGCGTAGTGCACCGTGCCCTGCCACCAGAAGACCATGCTGAGGCCAACGAGCCCGTGCAGCGTACCCCAAACACCCTCGGGTGTGATTTTATACCTAGGTCGAATATGGGCTGGCTGTAGGAAAGTTAGGACACTAAGCGACGCACTGCTCGAACACGCCGCCGAACGACACGGGTATGAAGCGCGGGGCCTGGTAGAGGATGGTGGAGCAGATGGTGTGGTAGATGCACAGACCGATCGCTAAAGCGCGCTTTCCGGGTAGGAATTCTAAGTTTCGGTATATGCATGCGTGAGTTCGAACGTCCGACACCGGGAGACGTCCGGCGTACCAGGGAGAGAGTAGCACAGCAGGCAGACGCCGCAAATGGCAAACACCAATGCGGAATATAACTATCCAAGTTGCGTTCGTGTCACTCAGGAACGCGCAGGGACCGCAGAGAGCGGATGATGTACCTTCAAGAGGACAATAGTGGTGTTGTTGAGCTGCACGAAGGGCAGACTGGTGGGGCTCCATACACCCTGGATCGCGAGGGGGATTTCAAGCGCGATGTGTAGCAAAAACACTACAGACCTTGAAGAACGGTGAGTACGTATACGGTCCGGCCGTATAGTTATGGGATAGAAAGGGAGAAATAAAGCTTACAGTGGGCTACGAGCGGCGGCCGACATTATCCAACGAGTACTGGAACTTGGAAGTGCAAGTTGAAGGAAGGAATCTGAAAGATACGCCGCATCAAAATTGCCTTATCTGGCATCAGCATGCGTGGGTGGGATGGTGCCTGGCCGGCTGTTTGAAATTTCGTCCAAGTTTTGGCTTTACTGAAAAAATATAGACAGTCCGTGTACACTTGAGATAGCCCGAGTCGCTCGCCCTCCCGAATGCCGATTGAACTAATGAATCGCTTTTAGTTGTGGACATCTTGGCGAAGGTTGACCCCAAGTTGACCCGGCTATCGTCGATAAGTACATTTCGGCTGCTCCTGCATAAAAAAAAATTCCAACTTCTGCCTTGCATCTTTGGATGCAGTTTATAATTAGATCAATGGCGCTCCCTAGCACTTGAACTCTTAACCTGCACAATTACACTACAACTATCGCTTTCTATACATCTAGTGTACATTTAGCGTGAGCCAACTTCGAATTCTTCACCTTTATTGTGTCACCCCTTCGCCTACCTCCACGACGACCTTCCTTTTGCCCTTCGTATCTTCCGCGTAATTCTCGTAGAAATTGTTCTCATCTTTCCCAGTGCCATCCCCATCCCCTCGCCGGCCAGGCCCGTCCCAAAAATGAAACGCCTGACTGTGCACGCCATACGACGCGGGCACAACCTCGAGCAGGTCGCCCCGTGCAATCTCTATGGCGGGGATTTCAGACGCGGGGAGGCCGATGAGGTACGCGAGGAGGCAGCGGATGACGGACGCGTGGCCGATGATGAGGAGGTCCTCCCGCTCACGCTCGAGCTCGATTAGCACCGGCTCCAGACGCACTACATTACACCGCATCAGCCGGAAACACCTACCATGAGGAAAGGGCGTACCACTCAAATCGTGATAGCTCTCAGCGCGCGGGGCGCGAAACGCATATGGGTCTTTGGCGAAGCGCTCCCAGTCACCCGGATAATACTTCCTTGCCTGGTCCGGAGAGAGACCGTCCCAGATCCCGGGGTTGATCTCGCTCATCTGCGGCTTTTCGACGACCTTGACGTTGAGCGCGGGGCTCGAGATACGCGTCGCGGTTGTGAGACTATTGGGGGACATCGGTTCGGGCACAGTGATCAAGGAGGCTTCGGGAGCGGTGGCGGCGGATGCTTGCGCGGTGGCAAGGAAGGGCCAGGCGGTATGGTGGGCTCTGCGGCGGGTGGAGGTCCATATCTATCATGTCGTGCAGGTAAAAGTAAGAAACGAGAATAGAAATTGCTTGAGGGGAAGTGTTACCACGAGCCGGCGGTCGCTCACGCCTTGCTTCCGGCGGCGCTCGAGAACGAATTCCTTTAGTCGCTCGGCGTATTCCCAGCCGGCGGGAGACAGATCAGAATCAGCTTTAAACGAGTGTTCGATGAGGGATTGGCCAGACTACAGATAAACGCATGAGTCAAAGCAAGGACCGGAGGACGAAGAGGGGCACTCGGGCAAAATATATCGTGCGGTATCTGGTGTGAATGTTCATGAGGAAAAACACGATTCTTGACTGAACATAGTCAGGAAAGACTTCAAGCTGGAACCAATGCGTATACTGACCTGCAGGTATCCTTGAATATTCTAGAGGATGTCAACAGAAGAAATCTCGATGAGTTGGCACAACTCACATTAACCATGATCTTTTCACCAACCTAGGATGGCATTAGCAATCAGATAGGTGGATGTTGCTGGTGGGGTACGTTGATAATCCGGATGAAGGGCCAGGTCGTTTCTTCCACGGGTTGATAGTGTTTTTCGTGATCTCTGATTCGCCTGTAATAATCCTCAACAGCTTGGTCTGGATTCCAGCCACGGTACTGGGCGCCTGTTAGGCTGACATTTCAAAATGATGATGAAAGACACATACATCCGGCGAGGAAATCTTAACGCTTCTAATATTTCGTTCGATGATCTCCTGGTTATCGCACAAAGATTCTAAACGGATACTTAGAGCCGCCGGATGGATGGACAAGGCCAGAGACGCACCCAGCATGACAACATGGACCCCCGCCTTGTCGAATTTCTCCGCCAAAGTTTGTCGTGCCGCACGCGTACCGTTATTGGCGTCGTATATTACAACCTGCCCGCCATCGCCAAAGTAATCCCAGATCGTCTTCTCGCACCCCGTCGACACCTTGATTCGTAGGGCTTTCGTCTCTTCGGTCTTCTCTCCTATTGCAGCCCAGTCAGCCCGCAAGTCCAAATCCCATCGAGTTCACGCGCCCAAGGTGAAGTAATCCGGTGGCAGCTTTTGAGCACCTCCTAGCGTTTTCCGACGATAATCGCCGAGCGAAACGACTTGTGTTTTGACACCCATCCATCGCAAGTATCTTTCGAGGGCACGAGATATGTGGGTCTTGCCACGAGCAGGCAGGCCAACGGTCACGATAAGAATCTTTCCCGCATGAAAGAGGAGACCTGAATCCGTGGTGTACAAGGGAGCAACCATGTTGAAGAACGAGAAGAGAGGAAGCAGACAAGCGAAATAGGGATGTGGCTATGCCCGATGCCTCTTGCTTTTTGACCACCACCTTGAAAGTACAATTAGTACTGTTTTTGAACGAGTCTCATGCGGAACCTTTTGAACCACTCAAGTACGGCTGGCACCGTTTCTGAACAAGTCTAATGCGGAAACTTGAACTCTACAAAAATACAATCTGCTCGTTCTTCCATCCATTCTCCTCGAGAAGTACCCGGACACTTTCCACCATACCCTCCGGCCCGCACACCAGCACCACCGCATCCGCAAAGTATGGGCAATGCTCGCTGAATAGCTGTCCGGTAATCCGCCCCCTCAGTCCATTCCATTTTTCGCTGCCTTTCGTCAATGTATAGATCACTTTTCCCCTCCCCTGCCCTTCTGAAACCAGCGCGTCTAGGTTCTCCCTGCACAGAATATCCTCCTCCGTCCGGTTACAGTCAACAACGATGCCCGTTGTCTGCGTTTCTCGCATTATCGCTCTGAACACCTGGTAGATGGGAGCCACGCCGGTGCCGCCGCATATCATGAAGAATCTTTTAGCTTTCCTTCTTCGTCCGTTTCCCAACGAATATTCTCCGCGACCGTGGTATTCAAATTTTCCTATCGGACCTTTGAAGTGGAGTTCATGACCTATCGGGAGCGAGTCTATGGCCATGGACATTGTACCCCTTTTCTTGTCCTTGCTCGCAGAGTAGACTTTGATCAAGATATCCACAACACCCTTTTTGTCGAGCTCCGAAATCGGCGTATAGCACCGAACGATGGCCTCGCGCGTTACTGGATCCAGTATGCGAATCATCAAGTGTTGTCCCGTGCGTAGACCCAGGCTCTGGTTTTCATGCTCGAGTTTGAACGTGAAGATTCGCGTGTTCCATGAGACCTTTTTCCTTGAATGTAACCTGACAGAAGACCACATTCCTGGCTGCAGGAACACCTCACGGCTCTCCTGCTCTCCCCCCCTTCGGTTCCCCACCAGTACGCAGTGCCTTGCTCGACATGTCATCCAGTGTTCCGATGTGGTATCTGAGCATCATAGCTTTGGCGGTCTCCGAGTCTGCGCCTTCATCAGCTCCGAACCGATGGCCTCATATGACTCACGTATCGACATGAACTCGTCTGTAGCATCCGTGGCCGCTGCACTGATGATACTCTGCGCGCCACCGGGATGTTCTTCAAGATACTCCGTTGCATCGTACACCTCACCGTTAACCACGAACCACGGGCTGTTCCCTCCTTGGTGATTCCTCAATGCTTCGATCGTTATTTTCCTATGCAGACCTTCGTTCTTCATCGAGATCTCTTTGACCCGTCCCGCTTGTTTCGGGGCCTCTACCTCAGTAATTTCTTCACCCCAGAATCCATTTGTGAGATCCCCGTTGGCTTTTTTAACGCGGTCCATCCATCCTCCTGGAATTAGCGCTGGCTGTGTGGGATGTTCAAACCTTATCAAGTTTCCCTCCCTGATAACAGCCACCCTGAACCAAGGGTTGTTCATCATGCCCAAAACATTCCAGTACATGTCCCGAGGCTGCACGCACATGCCCTCGTCCATGCACCGCACGACAAGATCCTTCGCGTCCGCCATGTCTTGCATCGGAATATCGAGTACCCAGAAACACCAGCAGAACGACGCCTCCCGCCATTGGAAGTCCACTTTACCCCCATAGAGTGTTGTGTCCGCTTTGCGATATTCGTCTTCAGCGTAATTTATATCCGCCAGCCGCCACCCCCGCCCCTGATCTAAGCTGACCTCTACACGCGTGATTCTTCTTCCGCCTCCTCCATACGCGTATCCCTTCGCGCAATACGTTTCGGGACCTCCGGCCAGCCTTAGCTCTTCTCCGTGTGCCGGAAGAGCGATTGCTGAGTTAGGGCTCAGATCGTATATCGCGTACCGCTCGTCTGTCCACCATTTGGAGTCATTCGCCGCGATCTCTGGGCTTATCATGGTGGGCAGGACCCTGTTGTCGTAAATGTGGTACCAGTTGTCGCTCGGCGCGTCCGTGAGGATGAGCTTCTTCAGCCACTTCACGCTTCGGCCACCAATGACTCCTGGAACGACTGCCCGCAACGGCTTGCCATGGTCGAGCGTCAGCATTTCGCCGTTCATTTTATACGCGAGCATGATCCCTCTGTTCGGATCCATAACCCAGTTCAATTTAACGCAAGTTCCATAGTGCCCATTTGGCTGGACAACCTCTACTTTAGCGTCTCATCGATGGAAATGCTCATGGCAGCGACTCACCAAATTGTCCGCACCTTCCATGCAGACATACTTCACCTTTTTCTGCGGTCTTGCGCGGCGAATAACCTCGGACATGACGACCCCAGTAAACAGAGCAGTGGAGACACCCGCTGGTCCCCACGAGAACCCATTCGACTTCCGCACCATATTCTGCTCTTTCCTCCGATTCCCCGCACAAACCAGGGTGATCGGATACGTCTGTTGCTCATACTTCGTCATCAGCTCTCGCAGACTGATCGTGAGCGGGTTGTCCACCATCCTGCGGCAGCTCAATATGAATATTCCAGTTTGCCAAGGATTGAATATCCTCTTTACCCCTTGACCGTGAATTCCCAATCAAGCACCCCCGCATCGTCGATCTCTGGCACGGGTCCGTGGTTGCGCACGAAGAAGAGCTCTGGGGTCGTGAGGAAGCCCTCGCGAAGCAACGCCGTTAACGGTGCCTCTGCGTTGAAAGGGTGCGCGCCGGTAAGGCGAATCATTCGGGGGTCTCTGAAGACGTGCGAGTCCGGCGTTTTCTGGTCAATTTCGAGGGCTTGGGTTGGGCCATTGCTTGGAGGCGGCAACAGCAACATCGCTCCACCGATTTCTTTCACGGTGGCTGTATCCCGACATGATTCCGTTGACGACATTGTTAGAGAGTCGGAGACGTTAGTTTTTCCATTGGGCTCCAAATCTCGTTGGGCTTGATTGTGTAGACTCATTGATGTCACCAGCCACAGCTGGGGGAGGAGGGCGGCGAGGGCTTGGAACGATAACACGGGCCGAGGCTAAACCCACAATGAAGCGAGATAACAGTACCGCGGAGTATAGTACCATAAGGAGAAAGAAGGAAAGACGCCAGAAGCCTTGAGAAGCCTAATGCGCTTACTGAGTATAGGCGTTATTGCAGGAGAGGAGCGCTGAGACGAGGCCAAAGGAAAATCGTGGCCAATTTGGGAGTATGAAGCGAAACACGTACGCGTTGACGAACCTGAGTTAAATATATTTGAACAATACAAGACCGAATTGGGTGACTGGTCTCTGGAATAGCTGTCTTGGCGTCGGGAGCATTACTGATTACTTTGTGCCAAACAGGTCCATGGGGAGAGGGGCCTTAGCTGCGACGGTAGAAAACGAAAAACCAGCGCGCGGTCTATGCAATAGCACAAGCGAACCTCACTATTCAAAACAACAGCTCTTGATCTTCGAGAACTACCTGCTCGAAGAGAGCCTCCGGTACATACGCATATCTTTGAGGTGGCGAGATACCATGATCCTCGCGTAGTTTCGCAATAGGTAGAGGTACGTGAAGACGATACAAATGAAGGATCTCATATGCGTATGGGACGGCTTTCAGGCCTTTGTTGAAGTCCGCGTTTCCGATCCCGTTTTCTTTTTCTATCTGGCCAGGTGTTTTCCCATTACTATATCTAATCGTTAACAATGATGTCCTTGGAAAGGAGGAAGATTCAGACCTGACGACGGCAATATAACGGAGAGTTTGGTCGGGGCTAGAAACGTAAAACCTAACATGGTTCAAAATCGCTAACGCCAACTTAATCCACACAACGTACCACATTCGCTGAACGATTCCAGGAATCAAATATTTGCGGAATTCGTGATTTTTAATGCGTGAAACTATATTGTCGATATGGGGCGTTTTAATCGATATTAGAATGTCGGTTTTCTTGGTACGTGATGTGTCTTTCTTGGGTGTGGTTCGCGGTAGCGCGCCTTTCTTTTTCGGCGCCGCTGACTCGGTATTCCTTTTCACGCGTTCGGCAGGCATGGCTCAGGAAGTAGTTAAGCAGCCAGATGAGCAAGCACGAGGAAGTTAGTCGACGAAAGCGCAGGAGGACGATGAAGGCAAACAACTTTTCAACAAGTCACATGAGACCACAGGGATTGTGGACCCCTGTTTATACCTTTGGTGGTGCGCCGATTTGAAAGGTTATGTGGGATTTGGGGCAATAGCTCGTCAGATGCTTAATCAAATTTGTCTGAAAAATATAAGAACCAGCCCTAGCGGATGATGCGTAACGTTGTCGTGGCGAGCCATCATGCGAAGGCCGTTGTCGCTTTGTGAGGAGAATAGCGAGCCCTTGAGGTTCCAACTCGAATCAAAATTGATGTGGGATGGAGGAAGGAAGTGGATTTGCACCCCAGCGGTCCCACTAGCTACATGCACGATGTCAACTGTATGCTACCGACTTCCCATCAAGAAATCATTTTCGGCTTGATGTCGCCGACCTCAAGTTTTTTCGCTCTGTTGGGATATTTTAGGCTCAGTTTTGAGTGAATTAATGGCCGGGGGTAACGGTGTTGCCCCAGGACCCCCTCCTTCCGCTTGACGGCACATCCAAGTCAACTGACTCATTATTGTTTATTCCAAATTTCAGGTTTTTTACGCTTACTTATTTTCAGTTTAAAATTAATCTAGCGCGGGGGAGCTCTGCGTGGTGCAATCGCTCTCCGACGAAGCCCACTGCGTGGAGCTTGGAAAATATTTTAGGGCGTGTAGGTGGAGCTCAAAGCTTATTCCAAGTTGTGAGCGGAGGTTCAAATATCGTGATGTGCCGAATTGCCGAGTCCCACTGATGGGATGAGCGACACTCACAACCTTAGTAGCCGAAAGTCCCACTGTTCACCTTTACCGAGGGTTACATCCGCTGAACGATTCCTGAAATCAAATACTGTACCATTTCATTCAATTCATATGTCATGCGTCACGGCGGCCAGAATATATGAAAAAAATCGTACCTGTCACGGGTCTTCGAGCGCATGTATGAATATCGAAAACCAAGTCACAAAATGGGCCAGAAAGGGCGCAAAAATCCAAAAATTTCGTGCGCGCGCGGCATGTTCCATTCAAAACGCCGCGGCGCTCTCAACAGTGGTCGTGATAGCTTCTCCGGCCCATCCGGGATCTTGGGGAAATTGGGGAGACCACTCATTGTGGCAGGGGCGGTGGATTGGGGCGCAAAAACAACTAATGTAAAATCATTGATGTAATTACCGCTTTCAGTCTTATCTTGACATACTTGATCTATGGTGTTGTAGGTTGATTCTACACTCAAGGTAGGTAAGACTTTTTGAGAGGTTCCAGTGCATTTTTGGCCAATATTATGGCATTATTTATCGTTGTTTATTCACACGCTTTGTGTTAGGTTTCTGGTCCCAAGTCTCAAGTCCCGATCACGTTTTGATCTCGGGCCGGGACATGCCGATGACCTAAACCGGAAGCTGGCCCCTATCTCCAACAGTATCTCAACAATGAAATCTGCAAGGTGGTCTATAAAATGACAGACCCAGAGAGACTGATCAATGGCCTTCCCCAATTAATGCCATACATCAATTTCGACAATTTGGCTTCACAGTCATTTTTAACTAGGCTGCTTTCTCAATAGTGGTTTTTGAGATTTGTATGGATTTCTCAGCTGTAGGGGGTGTTCAAAAAACGATAGATGACGATTAAATTAATTTTATATCTTTCCTATGTATATTTATATGTAGCCATTCAAAATGTTCGGACACTGTTCCATCCAGGAGCCTAAACCATATCCTGAATCCCCTGCAGGCCAAAATCAGAAGTTTTAGATATCAGTATTCAGGGATAGAAATGGATTATCTGCCAACTTACCAGTTTTGAGGCATCTCTGGAGTTTCTTCAGCTATCACAAGAGGTAAACAAATATTCACTCAAAGATTCACTGTCATTGATTATTGTAGGGACAGAGAAATGAATTCTCACATGCTGGGTGCTTTCTCAGCATCAAATTCCTTTTTCAAAGGAGTCTATGAAATCAACAGTGGCATGTGTAGGATGCAAGGAATATTTCAAGTGTCGGGGAAGGTGTGGGAGTTTCGGCATGTGTGACATGCCGGCGCGCAGCGATCAATTTCGACGTAAGACTTGAGACCATGGACTTCGGCGTGCACGGCATGACTTGCAAGAAAACTTCAGTTTGGAAACTAGTGACTAGGCCAAAACTGTGGCCTACTGACTTGTGACTACCCCGATTCTTAGGAGTAGAGACAAAAAGTGAGAATATTCAACGAAAACAGACCTCATACAATATACGAACATTTTTTTGTGTCACGGTCCGCCCGGCCGATATATGAAAACTCAGGTTCGAATTTTTGGGTCACGGGTCACAGCCCGTTCGAATTGAATGAAATGCTACACACACGGAAATTAGGGTTAAAGTTCCGATCAGCTGGGTGTTATCTGCCATGTTATCTGCCACGGCTGCTTGAAGCTCCATATCCACAGCCTCTAAAATCGGGAGAATAATACGGGGAATGTAAGAATAGATATGAAAGCTTTCTGTCTACTCAGAATTTTAAAACAAGCTTGATACCTCTCAGGACTCAGCGGTGGCTGGTAACACGGTGTGGCAGATAACGTTCCCACGCCACTGTTATCTGTCAATCACCACAAAGTCGGCGTCGTTCAGCTCGTCTATGACACTCCTGCATCTCACCTTCTGTGTTTGGACTACCAGAGCACTCAAGAAACCTCTCCCTCTCTTCTTTTTCGCTTTCAGCCGGAGGATTCGGGGGAAACACACCAATATGACCAGCAGACCAATTGGGATCCGTCCTCCCGAATTCATTGCAGGCAGACCAAAATTGGGCTCAAATATGCACTGTTGACTACCATCGTCGGATTCTCTCGCTATCTATATGGAACTGGCCATCCCCAGCTCGGATATAGCAAATTTCTTTGCTTTCCTCTGGTTCTCGACTCAACCGCTAGCCGAAGTGGTGATGTGTAACTTTGTGAGATGGAGCAAGACTAGAAGTATTGCCTGGGTTTTGGTGCGTGCATGCGTCGTATTTTATGCAACTCAGGTAGCTAACTTGGCTATATTTTTCATCTTCCTTCTACAATCTCCGTACTTCGTCACTTTTACCCCCGTACTCGTGTCAACAGGTCCTGGAACTGAGTGTTGACTCCACAGTTGCAACATTGGGCCTAATGCCCAGTGCGAAAGCACCGTACACACACGACGATCCCATTTTCGACGCATATACATCGACATACAGGCAACATGACGCGGCCTCAGATTCGCGTCTCTTGCCTCAAGGGCTTTATGTCTACGCTTACCACGCGTTCCAGTGATCTTCGGTACACTGGCAAGCCCTTCTTTGCACCTGCATTCGCCTGCTCATACACCTTAATACCTGGATCGCCAGGTGACACCCTCGCATGCATCACCAAAGCATTGCTCAAGCCTTCACATTGCGATGGTGGTGTTCAGCGACATCGTACATACTATTTGGGTTAATTCCGGGGTGTCGCAAGCGTAGGTTTTCATGTTAGCGACCCCCCCACTGCGTTATGCTTTTCTCGTACATATTTTAGCTGTTGTACTCTAATCTGTTTCAAATCCAATCGAGATTGTTTAAATTAGTCTCTGTGCAGCAATTCAACTACGACTCGAGGTCCCACTGAGTTCCCTCGAATTTTCTCATTCTCTTTCCTTTTTCGTATTCTTTTCTGCATTTTATCGTCACAAGACCCAGTACATTGAAATAAAAACCGAAATTAGTGATCATGAAATTTCGGCCTACTCGAAGTTAGTTACGCAATGTGACTCGGAACGCGGGATATCAGCGGCACCGGAATTGCTGCCGATATGTCCAATTTCGGGCGAAATTTCGACTTCCGTATCATTCAAGCCGAAATTTGGAGTTTCAGTTGCGCCGAAATGTTTCGGGGTTGCCTTAGATAGCAACCCCGAAGCACTTTGGGCCAACTGGAATGCGAGGTTTCGAGTTGCATTCCGGTAAAGACCAATATTTCCCCCGAAACTGGACATGTCGGCAAGAGTTCTGGTGTCGCTGACCTCGCCCGTTCCGAGCCACATTTTGCAACTAACTTCAGGTCGGTCGAAATTTCGCTAATCTCCGTGTGACAGTACTTACTTGCGGAATTCGTGATCCTTTATGGGCGAAACAATATTTTGATTGATATTAATATGTCGGTTTTCGTTGTGCATGACGCGTCTTTCTTTGGTTTTGACGCAACGCGTCTGTCTGTTTGGGCAACTCGGCAGTAACAAACGAGGTACGAGTTGATAATGTTATAGCGTCTGTTTAAAAGAGACTAACTCGGCAGTCCGTTTCACACGCTGAGCGGGCATGTCCGGCAGCTGGAGAGGAAGCGGCCAGCCGAACAAGTTCTGAAGAGTGGCGGTCGCGACCCGGGCGAGAGTCTATCGGCCCGGAAATCCGAGTTGACCGGACGTCGAGGAACTGTCCTCACTTACCGCTTCATTTCTCTCACCACAAATGAAGCCACTTAAATTTCCCAGCTTAGCGAAAATTTTAACGCTTCGTTTGCTCAAGAATACAACGCGGTCAACGAACGAAAATCCGGAAACCATAGCATGTGCTTGAAACCCAAAATAATTGTAATGCCGCCGACTTTTCGAGAGGTGAATGATTTTACAGACCAGGACGGCGAATACCTAGATTGCAAGTAGATTAATAGCACTGCGTTATTATCAGGTAACATTTTCTTACCCTGGTCAGGGACTGGTGGGTTTGCACCAGAACCAATCATAACGTGTGCTCCAACGCTGGTGCGGTCGCCAACGGTCACGAAAATGTAGGCTATACAACGAGATCGGAAATACGGAAAACCCGGAGTCCTGTCAGCTTACCAGGGCCAGGGGGATACACTCGGTTGTTGGGAGGGCTAGTGATCGTGAGGGACCGTTTGTTCGGGGAAAGGACGAAGTCCATGAACACCAAACGACCACTCGAGTGGAACGCGTGGGTCGAAAAGCCTAGATCCATGAGGGCAACTGCAACCGCATTAAGCTAAGTTGAGTCTGACAGAATGGAACCGTACCCTTGATCGACGAGGTGGATACGCCAGCTGGGATGTCGATTCCGAT
Organism: Mycena venus; assembly: GCA_014462655.1. NCBI lineage: Eukaryota > Fungi > Basidiomycota > Agaricomycetes > Agaricales > Mycenaceae > Glaucomycena > Glaucomycena venus. The sequence continues at coordinate 6,172,722 of JACAZI010000005.1, read as the reverse complement.
CGTGAACTAATTAACAGTAAGTAGTGATTCGATAAGTAAAAAGAAGTCTTACCCTCGAGTTGAAGGCGATCTTAGAAGGCACGTTGAGGAGGGTGGGACGCGCCAGCGACATGAAAGGCGGGTCGAGGGTCTGCACGCGGAGTTCACTAGTGTAGAATGAACACAAAGTCCAACGTCGGGAACTAGAACACGCACGAAGAAAACCCTGGTTCGCCTGGTGGGAAAATTGTGAAGTTTCCGTTGGGGTTGTTGCCTGCAAGTAGAATGTTGCTGCAAAGATGTGAGATGAGAGGATCTGCGGAAGCACGCGACCTACCCCTGCGGCGTATTAGTTACTTATTTATCCACGGCAGAAAACAGACCATACCTGAGGAGTCAGCGTTACTGTGCTGTGATACATGCGTGCGATATCGGTTGTCGGGAGGCCCTCTTGGGTCATGCGGTTGCCCAACGATGCCGAAGGGTTGTAAAGTATAGGCTTGCCACTAGAGCACAGTCAATTCTCCCCCATAATTTATTGTTAACACGACGCACATCGGGTTGGCCGCATTGGAGGGTCCAAAGGTCACACCAATAGATGCCACTGCAGCATATCCAGTAGCCCCGCCATTGATGATAAGCACCTCCCCATTGGGGAGGAGGACCATCTCGGGCATCATGCGGCCTTGCGGCATATGCTCAACGCTCCATCCCTTCTTGATCCCAGCTGGGGTAAGAGTAATCCGTGCGCACTGGGAGGTAGCGGGGTCCTGTGCCGAAAGCTCCTCGACGGGAGTCGTGTCGCTCTTTGTCGACCCACCGCACGCGAGTACCTCAGGGATATAAAGCGGGGGAGAGAGTGGAAGGAGAGCGGCCGTGCCGTCGAAGGGATTCGATACTCTTTGACCGTTGGGTAAGTCGGGCAAGATGGTCTCGGTGTTTGCTTCGACGTCGTAGATGATGGTCTGTAGGTAGTTAGGTGGGCATATTGCGGCGCGGGCGTTAAGAAACAGCCGGGCCCGTACCTGGTTGTTGGCCAGCATAAACACCTTGCCGTCGGGTAAGGCGAACACACTAAAAAGAAAGATTCAAACCAGGCAAACTATATTGGTAACCCACCTACCGAGGGAACAGATTGACTGGCAGACTACGTTCAAGGAAGGCAGAAGGTCTCGGGATGCCACCGTCTTTTTTGGGGAAGAACTCGAAACTGTTCACAGGATCTGCGCTAATTATTGAGCAATTCAGGGCAAACGACTTTTGCGAAGACTATACCATCGTTGTAGAACGGGGTCGACTCGTGGATTCCACCAACGATCATCTGCAAGAATGTTTGAAATCATTGACCCCATACTAAGAGATGAAACTTCACCAAGGAGCCGTCAAAAATTCGAGCTGTGGAGGTGTACCTGTTGCAAATTTCGATAGGAATTCTGTAGAGATACAAAGAGGATATACCAGCGAGTCTCAGCCAGCTTCAAATTGTCGAGGTCTTCAAAAATGGTACATCCCTCTCCCTCTCCGTTGGGGTCAAGACAAGGCCCGAAAAGACGCAAACCCATTCGCCCATCGTAAGCGCCAGTCTGGTTCACGTCTGCCGGCGCCGGGATATTGCCACCCACACTGACCTGACGTATCATGGTTAAAAACAAGCAACATAGAGCTCAGGAAAAATATCTTACCATAGTGCCGTTGCTGAGTAAAGCCCCGGAAGCGCAGAAACTGTCGGTAAGTAGCTTGAGCGGCTTGGCCTTATTGGTCTCGAGATTCCACAACGCGCCCCAAGCCACTTTTCCATCTGGGGTCTTTAGTGGATCGTTAGTAGCCTTGTCAAACATCACGACCAGGGTAGGGGACACGACGATCGCCTCAAGCCCTATAACGCCGGAGTTCCCCTTGAGCTCAAACTTCCATGATGGAGCAGCTGGGACAGCAGCACCAGGGAAGAGCAGGTAGGCAAGGGACAGGAGGGAGCCCAGACGTATCATCTCGCGAGGCGCAGGATGTGAGCGAACCTGTGAGGCTTAAGAAGAAATGGCTCAGAAGCGAAGTGAGTAAGCCGGTACAATTCAAAGTCGAGCAGAGACACGGTGGTGAGAGGGATAATGCTTGGCGCTTTGGTTCTGCCTGGACTTAAGCGCTGCGGCATCCTCTTCTTCAGCAAATAGAAAGATGCTAATGGGTAGCCTTGAACCAGATGCTTGTCGCTTAAACTCCAAGTAGCTGAAGAACAGTCCTTTCGGGTACCGGCACATCGTCTCTACCCACGACTATTGGAAATGTCTCTTGGCAAACGCGGTTCTTTTGAGTTTGTACCAATGAGCACAACCGTAAATCCACATTTCTTGGCAGAAGGCTCATTTGTAAGAGTGAAGGAAGGGTAACGAGACTCTGATTGAGCGAACGTGAAGACCGTGAGCTCCGGTAGCTGTATTCAAAGCGGCATCGCAGTAGTAATCGAACAAGACAAACGTAGCTTCGAGAACTTCCATCTCACAGGGGACGTCGTTGGTGTGAGTTGGTGGGTGAGAGCAAGAACCAAGTCTGATTGGCACAGCCACCGGCGCGTCTTTAGAAGTTCCTTGATATTCATTTTCGCGCGTCGCACACGTATCGTACTTATCAATCGTACATTTCATTTCATAGCATTCCATCCTCCATCCTCCCAAGCCGGAAGTTACGCTTTTAACTCCTCGTCATATACCTCCCCCTTCCCATTCCCCTTGCGTCCCTCGTGGTTCTCTTCGCTGAACGATCCATCGTCGTGCTCCTCAATTTCGTCCTTCGACACATCCACCTCCTCGAACGCGCTGTACATCCCGCGCACGGGCACCGCGCGCGTGAGGAGCCAGTACGTGAGCGCCGACACGCCAAAGCCCGTGAAGAACGACATCTGGTAGATGCGCGTGGCGGCGAGCGGCACCGTGCGTCCCGTCGCGCCGGCAAAGCCCACGACGTTAATCAGGATGCCCGCGATGTACGCTGCATACGCGCTTTGCAATTTAAACCCTATTCAGTCAAGTATACATGGAAGATTGGAAGGCGGACGCACCGGAAGTTGATGCCGTAGGTGTACCAGTACCACCCGTCGCGCCGGCTGTGGTATAGGTCTGCGACGCGGTAGTGTCCCTTGCGTATCATGTAGTACTCAGTGATCTACATATTCGTTAAATGATTGAACAAGCAAGAGGAGGGGAACAGCGAACCATCACGCCCGCGATGCTGCTGAGGAAAACAGAGTACGCAGAGAGGTATGACGTGAAGCTGTTGCTGCTCTTCAAGAGATTCCACGGCAGCATGCATAGGCCGACAATAGCGGCAATGTAGCCCCCGCGGCGGATGTTGATGAATCGCGGGAAGAGCGCGGTAAGATCGCACCCCGCACTGACTGAGTTGGCGGAGATGTTCGTTCTAGTGGGAGTTCAGATTGGAAGGACATGAGACGAGAATATAGATACCCGAGCTGGAAAAAATATTCAGATCAGTGATTAAACTGGTGAAAGAGAGAGATGGGCTACCTGTGCGATGATGAAGGACGCAGAGATGAACCAGACCTGCACATAGTGAAATTTTATTCGTAGCGCATGTTGTTTGTGAAGAACCTACACCAAACCGTGTCGCGTGCGACGGGTTATCGTCCAAAAATTTGCCCAACAGATCAATAGGCGACCAGATTGCCTCGCCATAGATCGTAACGGAAGAAGATGAAACGATAATCCCGATGAAGCTGACGAGTGAGAAAGTCAGGGGCACAGAAATCAGCTGTGGAAGGAGCGCGGCAGAGGGCGTCTTCGCGCGCGACGCAAAGTCCGGCGCATTCCTAATAACAATTCGCTCTAAGGCTTAACGTCAGGGCAGATGGCACATACGTGACGAGTGTGGCCATATTGCTGATGCAGGACATCAGGCTAGATACCATTGCCCACGAGAGCTCGCTCCCATGGAGGGTCGAAGGCTGCCGGATGATGGGCCCGACGCCCTTCGCCTTCACGATGCACCAAATGAAGAATGTTATCCCCGCGGTCGGTGCGACGATCGACTTGACGGTGAAGAGGTGGCGGCTGTCGTGGAAATATCATAGCGGTCAGTGTGTGTGCTCAAGTTACCTACACGGGAGAATGCCAGATTTCGGGCCTCCTGATGTATAATCTGAAAACTGAAAGCGAAGATAAGATTAGATAAAACCTAACCCTCCCGTTTAGGCTTCACATTGTACATCAGGAGGCCATATATCTGGGGGTCTCCGGTGCGGGTCCAGTCACGAGCTGCAAGCAACTGACATTTGGTGAATTGGGAAATAAATGGCTGGTAATGAAATAAGCCAAAATAAGAAGAAACACAGGAAGTCTTTCGTGGTCGTGCCCGACGAGGCGGGGAGGTGGTTCGCTGGCGTGCGTGTTGGCTAAGGGCGGTTGAATTCAAGAGCGGGAGACGTACGAATATTATTGACGCTCGGCCACATTGCGCGGAGCATCACCAGCATGCAGCTCCCGCCAATGCTCGCTTGTACCCCGTACCAAATGCTATGTGGACATCATCACATCAGAGAAAAATTGAAACATCAATAGTGCACGTCCCGACGCACCAGGCCATCGCCGCGCGGTTGAACGTCGTCCACAGACTTCCGTATAATCCAAAGCTGGTGCGCGCCACGACGGGGAAGGTGACATGGAAGATCGCGCCGGGGCGGGCGTTCAGCACGATAAACGGTGAGACGATGCCATAGCCGATCCAGACGCAGATCCATGCTTGCCACCACGAGAGCCCAAGCTGCACCATTGAGCTGACGATCATCCATCTGCGGGGCGCAATGTTACGCGAGATGAATTATTTCGGTAGAAAAGGGACGGACGTGTTGACATTGAAACTGTCTGCGACCCAGCTGCAGACACAATCGGTTATAAAAGCAGGCGAAGATAGTGCGGCACGACAACGTACAAGGCAAAGAAATTGTACCCCGCCCAGGTGCGCTTTTCCTCTGGGACAGGCTGTAGGTCCTCATTCTGTCGGGTGCAATCAACTTGATGAATTCAGAGCACAGGAGCTATTTTTGAGCGTACCGTCAAGAAAAGTTGCGAGTGCGTCAAACCCGGCTCATGAGCGACTTCGAGACGTTGGAGAAGACCCATAGGGAATCAACGAAGAGGGATGGCATCGAGGTGATACGATTCTTATACTTTTGACGGGAGCCAATGGAGCAAAGAAAGAAGAGCCACGCTGCTCGACCAGAGATAAGAGAGAAGACAGCCTCGGGTGTTATGACATTTTCACGTAGAAATTTAATTGTGGAGTCCCAGGCAAGACATATTGAGAGAAAGCAGAGCCCACAACTTGAAAACGAAAAGCTTGCGATACGTGAAAGAGGAGAAAAAAAACCCCAGGACGCCAGGACATTTCAGGGCTTGCAGACTTTGAATAGCACTTCAGTTCAAAAGCGAACAGTCGTGGGAAGAGTGGTTGTGTTACGTGACGACGCGTCGGGCCCACGTGACATTAACAAACGATGACGTCGATGTGACACCAGGTTGAACGCGACGTGCGAAACAAGGAAAAAAAGTGAGATTGATGCTGCATAGACATACATTGCTTAAGCCATGTACAACCATACGTAGATCCTAGTTTTGAACACAATGGTAATGGTGTAAATAAAATAAATGGTGCGTGGTAGATGAGGGTGGATCGATATCGATCTAAGGTTATATGCAAGAATGTGAGTGAAATAAATGATGTGATGATGTATGCAAGGGCCCGGATAGCGTGTGCGATGATGGGTGGTACATTGGTGGAACATAGCAAGGTAAATAAAGAAAAGATTACGCTGATGAGGAGCGACAGGCTCGACACCATCATGCAGATGTAGAGAACGAGGGCGAGAGGTCGAGGCGGGGGACGCTGGGGGACGGCGAGCGGCTGGCCTGTCTAAAGCGCTCGCTGGACGGCGACGGGGTAGTGAAAGTGAAAGCAGAGTAGATTTGTCTGCGTTCGGGGGTGGTGAAGACCTTGGTTTCCTGTGAGGTACCAGCGGTGGGGGGGCGTCACGCGCGTAGAGGAGCCCGAGTGGGACGGGGAGAAGTAGTCGCGGATTTCAGGCTCAGTGGATGTGGCCTGCGGGACATGAGTTAAGGTGATCAAATGAAATGGACGAGAACGAACCTTGCGGAACCTCGCGCTCTCCTCGGAGGTGAACGACGCGAGAAGCGAGTTGACGTCGAATCCCGCGTCGTAGGCTTGGGTAACGTCCGCCAAGGGCGAGACGGTCAACTCATAGCATCGCGAGTCAATGTCGGCCTGCATGAGACGATCTCTAACCGCGGCATCCTCCTCGTCAAGCTTGGGCAACGGCGAGATGCGGCGCGAGGGCTTTTTGGCGGTTTTCCTAGCGGCCTTGCCGTCCTTCTTCCCCTTGGACGCCGACGAGGAGACAGACCTCGCCTTCTTCCCCTCAACCCTGTCCTCCTTCGACTCCTTCTGCTTCTTCGCTACGATAGTTTTGGTGGCAAGCACATTGGTCTTGCGCTTCTTGGTGGCAGAGGAGTCTGACACGGGAGCACAGCGCTCGCCGGTGACGGGGTGGAGGTTTTCCTTCTCTGCTGTGGACGCGAGGGTGGTATTAGATGCGGCGGGGACGTTGGGATTGGGAGTGGTGGATGTGAGGACGGTAGCTTTCGGTGCCAGTGTCGCTTTGGTGTCGACCGCGTCTGCGTCGGGGGTGTCACAGTAGACGGTGAAGGAACGGGAAGCCATGTCGAGGAGGAGAGGGTGAATAGGTGGCCTGTCGGAATTATTAGGGGACGCGACGGCGGCGGAGGAAGTAGAGGACGAGGACAGCGAAGTTTGCTCAAACCTTAAATACGACCAAACACCGGTTGATCCAACCACCCACAATCTCCAACAACGCGCACAGCCGCATCCCGTGATGCGACGCGTCCTGCTCGTGACTCTCATCACTGCGCTTTTTTTGCAACTCCCACTGCCAGGAGTATTAATTGTCTCAGAATGCGGAAGCACCGTCCATTTTCTTGAACCAGTGCGCGGAATTTTCGGTAGACGTCTCGGGCTGTCTTACTGGTCCCCCGCAGTCGAGGAGCAGTAATTCCGGTACGCGACTGGGCTGTTGGCTGTAGAACTTCAAGCTACTTCAGATTCACTGTCGTTGCCCTGTGTTCATTTTGGAAGCACTACGTTTGTGGCCAAACAGTTGGATGCAGGCTTGTGGGAACTCATCGGCAGATATACTTGCATGCGAAAAATCAATCGAACCTGCGGCTCCCTTTCTGTCATACCACTTGCTGCTGTCGTCCTCCCGCGTTTTAATCTTGAGGTCATACCTGCCTGGTTCAATTCCGCGTATTCAATGCAGTCGATACAGTCTCACATACGGGTGTTTCACAACGGCTCACAGCTTTGTACCGATCGATATTCTCTTCCGCTCTCAAGTCTCTGCTACTCCAATTTCAGTGCCTCATGATCGTAGGCCAGAGAAGATTCCGCGGAAAGAAACTGTCCCGCCTTCGCTCCCTGTCTCGCTCGAGAAACCATGATAAAGTCGGCGCAGCGCCCCAACGAGGCTCTGTGGACTCCCATCTCAATCTCCCTCCTTGCGGTTCACGCGCCCCGGGACTTGCGATCGTCAAGTGGTGCATCCTCCACCCACGATTCGCCAAATCACCGGAGCCTAACGTGGTTTGTTTCACAACCTCATGTTTTGCACGCACACGCAGGACCTCATTCATTCTTGAATAAAGGTTGCCGGCTATCCTCACCTTTACGCTGAACCCGAGGCCCCCCGTCGTTGCCCTCACCGCTCGTGCCATCAACAGAGCTCAATCGTTCAGCTACCGCCATGTACGTCCCTCACGAACGCTGCCCTCCGACCGAGCCCTCGCACCCCGTCCCCGGCACCCGCATCGACAACGGCGCCCTCGAGCTCGTCGAAGTCCTTGGAGTTGGTGGCTACGGCGTCGTCTACCGCGCCCTCGAGACGCGCTCCCCCTGTGCCCCGCCAATACGCCGTGAAATGTCTGGTACACTCGCAAACGACCGTTACGCCCCGCCAACGGCAGCTCCACATCCGCGAAATTGCGCTCCACCAACTCGCCAGTGCACACCCGAATGTTGTGACCTTACACCGAGTCGTGGAGGAGGGCACCCACACGTATATCATTATGGATTTTGCTCCCGATGGAGACTTGTTCTCGCAGATCCTCTATGGCTGTCGGTACCTCGGAAACACGAGACTGATCAAGCACATATTCAACCAACTCCTCGACGCAGTCGACTACTGTCACTCCTTGGGTATCTATCACCGCGACTTGAAGCCGGAAAACGTATTATGCTTTGATGGTGGGTCCCATAGTTGTCCTTGACTTTCTCGACTCAGAATTTCCTTCTCCTCTCATACAGGCGGCTATAGGATCGCAATAACTGACTTTGGGCTGGCTACAACCGAGAAGCTGAGCGAAGAGTTTCGCACAGGAAGCGTCTATCATATGAGCCCAGGTTCGTCGCCCACATCATAGTCGTTCATAGATGCTAAATGCTCGTATAGAATGTCAAGGCGGCGAGTTTGCGCCTTCGGGATCGTATTCTCCCATGTTCAACGACGTCTGGTCCCTCGGAATTGTACTACTCAACCTCACGACCGGACGCAACCCCTGGAAAGCGGCCACGCTGTCCGACTCAACGTTTCGCGCATATCTTCACGACCCCTCCGAATTTCTTACGACTGTCCTTCCGATCTCGGCCGAGCTCAACGCGGTCCTTGTCCGCATGCTCGAGCTCGATTGGAGGCGGCGAATGACGATCCCCGAACTGCGCATAGCGCTGGAGCGGGTTACGAACTTTTATTCTGATGGCGCTGTCTTTGACGGCAGTATGGCGCGGTGCCCTTGGGAGGTGGGCGTGGACCTCGAAGCATCCGTGTCGCCCAAGGAAAGCCAACACCGCTCCCCGTGGCGCCGCGTGCAGCAGTGGAGCAAGGAGTCCAGCCTCGTTTTCACGCGTCCTGACGCGACGGATAGCGATTCGTCTTCCAGTACGCAGTACTCGTCCTGCGGCGCGACGTGGGCGTTTGACTCCCCCACCTCTTCGGTTTCTGACGAGCTCCTTGGCGACAAGTACATGTTTGAGCGTCCGCGGACTCCTCCTCTGATCAATGTACCCATTTCTCCCCTTTCGGAGTGCTCGTCCGGCCGACAGCACCATGCATCTTTCGTTGTAACGCCGAGTCCTATCGACTTTCCTCCGCGCCGGCAACCAAATATCGCTCGAAAACCGCTCACTATCAATACCAACTGCCTTAAACCCAGAGTATTATGGGAATAACAACAGCCTCGATTCGGCCTCAACAGGATCCTCAGTCATGCAGACCGCCGTGGACGACGATCCTTATGCATCTTCCTTTTTCCTCGCCAGTTCCAAGGCTTCCATGATCGATTCCGAAGACGTTGGGGTCGCATCGGAAGACAAGGAGATGACATCACCCATGCTCTGGGAATATTCGGCGGAGGACATGTCACGATACTGCTCGACACAGAGCTCGTTCCACGTCCGGCCAAAAATATACGACGACAGGTCCGCCGCTCCATCTCCCGATACGGAGACGGCGGCGTGGCATGATTCATGTCAGTTTTCACCGTCCATCTGCGCCTCCATTACCGACGACGTCCCCCACTCAAGGTCCGACCCTTCCAAAAAGTCGCACACCGGCGACACCGTCAAGGCTGCGCCTCCCCGCCGCCCCCTTTGTTTCTTCCCCCGATCTCCGACAGCGTCGGATCCTTCGCCGACGCAGGAAGGGCAGCCTATGGAGCCATTTCAGTCGTTTATATTTCATCAAACGCCTTCTTCCCCATCTCTCGAGAGTTGGTCGACATTTTCGCCGTCTCCGACGTCGCCACCGACTGGGGCGGCGGGGGGTCCAGTTGACATGCCCCGGCGGCCAGCTGGTGCACCACTACGAGTGATCCGCCCCTGGTTTTTCCGCGCCAAGCTGTTCGGGTCTGCCGGCGACTCTTTTCAATGATCGCGCGGGACCGGGGTTGAATACGAGGATCCTCGTCTTTAGTTGCGGCTGAGATTTTGTATTGTGTCGGACAACAGCCACGGCCATTTTTGGCCTCAGTTGAGGTTATGTATTAGTACCGGGTGTACATCAGTTCGTTCGAATAAACTTATGCTATGTAACGGACGTTGTCGTATTTACCGCGTGCCCGCGTGCTCCTTGCGCGCGCCCATGCATGGATCGTCGAGTAGGACTTGTTGAGAAGAAGAAAAGAAAATCTGTTACGTAAATCCAAGTATAGAGGCCAAATTTGACACAGCTTCTACGTATGTTGTCGCAAGGGTTATACAACGTATAACACCGCTCTTGTTGCCGATGTGTGCGGGTATGGACCCTACCTCTGCTGTACTTGGGTATAAGTGTATTCGGCATGGTGGCCCTGACATCCCCGCAAGTCAACACCGGTGTTTCGGGATTTAGTTCATATACGGCCTGTAAACAACGAGGATGCTCACCCTTACCCATTTAACGCCTAACCTGCTATGGTCTCCTCGAAGTCCTGGCAGTCACCGCTTCCCATGTCTCTTCTGGTTTCTCTCATCAAGCACCATGCTGGCGACTTGAGAGTCTTTTCCTCCAACTCACAGAACAACCAGAGCACCTCGGTAGCAAGAGTGCCGCTTGACATTATTATTGAAATCGCAGAAAGATTAAACAACCTAGAAGACATCTTATCCTTGAGCCTAACTGTAGGTCGTTTCGTTTTTTGACGTTTGACTTCAATGGCGTGTTGACCGCGTTTTATACTGCAGTCAACGCGGATCTATACCACGCTGCTGCCTGTCCTCTATGCGTCAGTGGATTTGCGCTCTAGCAGGATGTGCAAAAATACGCTGGAGATGCTGTTGAACGGCCGCCCTGATACTACGCGCTATATCCGACGACTAGTTGTCCGCCCGAACCACGTCGACCGTCGATCACAGCAGCCTGCCAAACCTATCGACGAGGACTGGGTAGTTCAATCGATTGTCAAACTGGCTACCTCCGGGCGTCTGCCACGCCTCACCTCGTTTTTCTGGGATGGCTCAGAGATGCCGCAAGACGACTCGCTGTGGTCTACACTGCGTAACTGGTAAATCGGTTATTCCATTCAAAGTGACAACGGCTAATAAAATTAATAGCTGCCCTGAGCTCCGGAGTGTTGGTAGCAATGTCGGCCCCAAGTCGATTAACCCTGATAGCGAGGTTCGTTCTCTTCGTCATTCTTTAATTTCTAGTCGCTGAGAACCTACCAGCTTTTCTGTTTCAATGACCTATCTGGCTTCTCCTTGACAGCTAAGACCCTGCCAGACGAGTGGGGTAAGTTGCTCCTTCTTAACTGCGATATCTGACATCTCATGCGAGTTTCGCAGACACTTTTCTGCCCCCAGAACCAGAACTACCCGATCAACTATGGGATATGCTGTTAGAACGCAGCCCACGCCTTGAGCAGCTGCGAATAGACGTATCGCAACGCTCTCGGCGCGTTTGGGATACACGCCGCGTAGTCCAGGGACGCTGGTCGCAGCTGCGCGACCTGGAGCTTGGGGACTGCTCTATGGCCGGCAACGGCTCCTCCCGAATCCTTATGGAGACACCCTTTATGCGGTTCCTGGCCGCGCACCCAGAGTTGGAGCGCCTTCGCCTCCCCTCCCTTATCCTCCTTCCCGCGAGCAATTGTTCTTCCCCCGGCCTCTCTGCCCAATCTCACAGAATTCTCTGGGAACGTATCGCATATTCGGGGTTTGCCGAATCTTCCTTACATCAAAACCCTGTCCCTTGTTCACCAGCCGCTGTCGGAGAAAATGGTGTTACTCGTTTGCGGGACGCTGAAACACATGAAGTCGCTAACGTCTCTGTCCATCTGGCTTCACCTCGATGCGCAGAGCGACCACTATGCGGTATTCCGCAATCTGTTCGATTCATGCCGTGGCCTCACCCATCTCGATCTCGCCTGCTCTGAGGCACCCTGGGAGATCGTAAGTCCCGTCCGAACACCGTGTTAACCCCTCCTTATAATATTTTCCTAGATCGAGTTTGTCTCCGCGTTGCGCGGCTCCCGCATCGAGCTCACCACGCTTAATCTCACACGCGTCGAGCGCGCCGCGAATGAGCCCGATTTACACAAAATCGCTACGCAGCTCGCAACAACGAATCCCTCTTTGCGGAAAGTGACGTTAAGATACTCGTTCACGACCTGGGTCTTTCTGGATAGCATCCCGTATCAGCGCGTGGGCAACTTTGTTGTGAAGGACAAGGGTAAGCAAGGGTGCCCAATTGTTCTGGAGAAACGACACAAGTCGGGCCGACGCTGCTTTTACCGTCGCCCGCTACCGTTCCAAATATCTAAATGGCTTTAGTGTAGCTTACTCACATTATATTGTAACATACATGCCCTCACAATAGACATCACGGATTCTTCACACAAGGCCAGATCGCAAAGTCTTCCGTTGTCCTCGCTGGCCGACTTTAAGCGCCTGGTGGCTGCGCTACGCGCTTGCTGTCTTAACTTCTTCTGTTTCACTTTCCCGTCCTGGTTAAATGGCCAAGAACTTGCAACGCATCCGTGATTTCCCCGAACGGCGGGTCCAGATCCAGGTCCGCACCGACTCTCACAAGGCTTATTTTTGCCATCCCCGCCAGCTACCTATGGCCCCCCTGCCAACAGGAACACCGTGATACGAGTGCAGACAGAACGCAGGCGGCTGTACTATCGACAGAGCTTTCACCTTTTCCACCGCATTCCGTTTAGATTATTAGTTCAGAATGAATTTTTGAATCAATTGCCTACACTCTCAGGTCAATCAACCTCCGCCCCCGCTCACGCTCAATCTGGGTCTTATTCCGCAGCCCACTGCCCTTGTGAGACTTCCTTCCCTTGCCGCCAACCCCATCCCCCATCCCCAGCGGTGCGTGCCCAGCTTGCAGAAGCCTTAACGTCGCCTTCATCACCCCAATACGATTCCGGCTGCCCCACACCTTCGCGCTGATATCCTTAATCCCCGCGGCTTTCAGCAGGCGGTGGATGTACGGGTTGCACCGCAACCCGAATCCGACGGGGCGCGGCCGCAGAATGACCGTTGTTGCGCCAAACTTTGTCCGTACCTCCGTCCAGATCGTGCGGTCCTCGAACCGCTCGACCCAGTCCATGTTGCGTACGGCGTCACGGAGAGGGCCTTTTCCCGCGCGACCTCTCCCTTCTCATGCTTCCCGATGCCGAGTCCAACCATCCCGTTACCGTCTCCGACGATGGTGACTTGCACGATACGCGCAATCGTGCCCTTGCCCGTCTGCTGCTTGGCCATGTAAAAGTGCACAGGGAAGCGCATGAGCCTCTCGAGCTTATCAGCCGAGACGGGGAGGTTGCTGCTCCGTTCATTGTTCTGCTCCTCGATGTCGTCGGTCTTGGTCGGCTCGTAGTTGGGGTCGTTGAAGTCGAACCCGTCGGCGTGGAGCGCCTCGGTGAAGATCGAGTGGTGGTTGCGGATGACGACCCGATTGTGGTACGGGTTTTCTTTCGTGGCCGGCAGCTCGAGGACTTCGCGTGAGTCCAGCAACGGGTCGCGCGTCATGAGGTTCGGCCATGGCTGCTCCTTCGCTCGTCTCTCGGCCTCCACGATTTCCTCCTGCCTTTGTACCTCTTCCACAATCTCCTCGATTTCTGCCTTGCTCTTCTCCTTGTTGGCAGGGGTTTCGTCATCGGCTCTGGGGAGGAGACGCTTGAAGACATCGAGCCGTTGGACGTGCGGTAACCGCGGCTCCGTCTGGAACACCAGCTCGACGTCTTCGTACTTTGCAAAGATGTCGGCGATGGCGTTGAAGATGGCCATGTCCTCGTTGAATACCGGGGTGATGATGCTGTCGAGAAGTCGGATTAGCTCTTCCCGGTCTTTGTGCTCCATACGATGCTGGATGGCGTATTCCACGTCACGGTTGCGCAGATGGCGCACCAGTTCGTCTATGGGGGTGTCTTGATAGTAATAACTGTTGTTGTCTGGTACATACGTTAGATATGGTTAGAGTAGCAGTAACATGCGTGTACCGTGAGTCGATTTCGACGTGGAGGCCTCTGGTTCGTCGAAAGAAGACGGGTCTTGCTCGACTGTGAAATTCTGTGTTATTTGGAAGCCTATACGAACCAAGTCACACGCACCAGGGTCTTTGTCGACGAGGTCAATTTCCTCTGGATTGTTCAGATACCATTCGACCGCGACGTTTAAAGTAGAGAGCGGGCCATTATACGTCGCCAGCTTGTCCTCTATCTGCTCCAGCGCCAACGTGTCCGTGGTAGACAGCACGAGCTGCGCGACCCGTTGTGCGACTTCTCGCTCCGGGGTGTTCTCCACATCGAGGTTGTCGAGCCGCTGTTTGAAAAGCGAGTCCACCACGCTCGGCTCCAGCTCCTCTTTGAGCTCCTCCGACATGGTCACCATTTTTTCGTGGAAATCGGGGTCGGTGCGCTCCATCTCGGTGAGCGCAGCCAAAATATCGTCGTATTTTTCTAGCAGCGGCGGTTCGGGGTCCTCTTCTGCCCCGGACATCCCATCTTCGCTCTCCAAGTCCTCTACCGTCTGTTTGAACTGCTCGAACGAGATTGGCGGTGCCGGGGGCACGAGGGCGCTGACAGACGCGAGGTATTGGTCGTACAGCGACTCGAGACGCGATTCTTCGGGGTCAGGGACGGGGTTCTGGGACACATAGCGCCTAAAATGGGGCACCCCGAATACGCGTCGAGGCGGAAAGAAGGTCGGCCGTCGTCCGAGTTGAACGAGACGCACGAGTCGGTTCATGGATTCATGCCAAAATTTTCAAAAGCGGAAGTTTGATGCGACGCGATCCGTGGGCAAACAGAGCCAACTATTGCACCGAATATTCGATTTTTTCACTTTCAGACCTCCTACTAAGTTGTTTCATGGTCTCAAGATTTAACGCTATCTAAGCACGAAAGCAAATTCAGTCTCTATGATACACTTCACTTCTCATGTCTGCAATCAAACCATGCCAGTCCAAGTCTCCACCAAATCGACAACGCAGGAGCCGTCGATGGGTACATACTGCTTCGTAATCATCTTTATTACCTCCTGCGCTACGAGCCCGCCCAGGAACGCAGCGGTGTTGGGCAGGTCGGCAGTCGGAGACCGCGCACTGAAAGAAGGAATTAACATCTGGAAAACAAAGTGAAGGAAAGACGCACATTTCGCCGACGGCATCAGAGAACTCGTCAGGGAGCTCTGTGCCAGGTGGAAGGAGCGCTTGAGCGGCGGCGGTCAGTGCTTCCGCTGTCGGCTGGGACGTCCCGACGACGGCGAGGGCGGAGAGCGCGAGGTGGATTGCAGCAGCTTTTGGAGAAGATGCTACAACAGAGGCTGGGAATTTATCAGCTTTAATGTCTCGACAGGGAAAAAAACACTACTTACCCAAAGCAGCGGGGTCCTTATCCAGCGAGCCGTATTTTTTTCCCCCGGAGCACCTTCAGACCATGCGCATTCTTCACAAACGAGTCGACTAATGCGTCTTCGAGGGGCACGGTGAGGAAGCCCTTGAGGATCGCCTTCTCCTCCTCCGCGCGCGTCTTGTACAGCTTCTGCAAGTGGATGTAGCTGGCCGTGTTCGCCTTCATGTCGGGCAGCGTGCTGGTGAGCGGCAGCGTATGCGGGGGCTGGAGCGTAAACTGCCTCAGCGCATCCAACAGATGGAAGAATGGTGGTGAGGTTGGGCCGAGCGCGCTCAGCTGCGGATCCTGGAACAGCGCGGCGATGTCGGACGG
The DNA here is from genome assembly GCA_014462655.1 of Mycena venus. NCBI lineage: Eukaryota > Fungi > Basidiomycota > Agaricomycetes > Agaricales > Mycenaceae > Glaucomycena > Glaucomycena venus. The sequence continues at coordinate 6,156,934 of JACAZI010000005.1, read as the reverse complement.
GACGCCGGTCTCTGTCCAGCAGCGGTACGCTTGTGCCTCGGCCTCGTCAAAGTTCTCCTCGTCGAGCTTGATCTTCATAGCCTGAATGCCCTCCTTGAACGCCTTTTTGTCGGCGGTGGTTTGCGGCGGTTTGCCGTCGTGGGCGGCTTTCCAGTCGGCGAGCGCACGGACGAGGATGATGACGTAGGGGACGTGGGTGTGGTCTGTGGGATCCATGCTGGCAAAGTCGAGGGTCGTCGCGTAGTCGTACAGGGCGGGGAAAGCCTTGTCGATGCGCAGAGAGGGTGCTGTCTCGGAGTGGCTGTCGATGACTGCAGAATTCAAATTACTATTTGTGTTAAACGCGCAAATATCACTCACTGGTATGTTCGTGGAACTGGATGTAGAATTCACCCAGGAAACCGGCCGAGTTGACGACTACGAGTGTCGGCAACGTGTCGTCTGCCCACAACAACGTCGAAAGCCTCTCAAGAAGTTTTGGTTCCAGATTGTGGGCGATTACAAGGGTGTAGGAAGCAAAATAGCCTGGATCTGTATCAAGGATGTGCTCCAGACTCGACGTGTCTGCCTTGCCCTCGACACCGTCGTTCAACTCCGCGAGCAATCTGACTGCTTCCTTTGCGCGCGATTTGCCGATGCTGGATTCACCCTCCAAAAAGAAGTTGTTGCCTGCGTCTCTCGGGGTGACGGTGGCAGAATCCAAGATAGTGAAGTGGCCGATGCCAGGAAGAACCAAGTTCTTCAGCACGGAAGTTGAGGTTGCAGAGGCAGAAATAACCAACAGACGCGAGTTTTCGAGGGCGCTTTGACCTGACGCTGCCCACAGTCTGAATCCCGGTCAGAAAGACGAGATATAACGAGATCAATTGTGTGCACCTCAGCTGGCGATCGTACCGCCGAGTCTTACTGTCCGGTCGGCCTCTGCGACGGCTGTTAGACAGGCATCTTTGAATAATAAAAAACTGACTCTGCCGCCGTGATGTCCATTGCTTCAGAAGTAGACATCGGTCTTTCAGAGAAACAGTCGAAATGAGTAAAGCGTGACGGTTCCGCGTGTCGTCACAGTGTGACGAACGTGATTGCCATTTCGGCAACTCAACGCCTGCTCTACAACAGTTGCGGTTGCAAAAATCAGACCTGGCAGAAAAAAAGACGTAACACAACAGTCGTGGCTGCAAAAAATTAGAGGCCAAAATCGTAACCACTGTTGAGGTTGCAAAAATGTGACTGCGAGAAAATGCAGAAAAGCGTAACCACAACTGTTTTGGTTGTGTTTTCTGAGTCTGATTATTGTAGCCACAACTGTTATGGCTGCGATTTTTTTGCTGCTACTAGTCTTGGTACTAGTTGCAGCGTATGGCGGTCAATGTGTTACTTTATTCACGAGGGGTAAAACATCTTGATTTTTTGGTATAATGTCCCAGATTTTGAAGGATATAAACATGAAATTGAAGGAGCACAAAATCTTTCCCAAAGTTGGCATATAAACTTTTGAACTTTTTCCCTGTAGATTATACTTTCTTGACATTTTTACCACTACAACTTTCTCGGCACAATGAAGTGGCTGTGTTGATGGCCGTATGCCGAACTCTGCTGAACTTGTACACCAATATGTAGTGTATTTCTCCCACAGCACGTGCTAATTCTGGTGAGTTCAGAGGTTCAATTATAGCAATAAGGCCACTGCCCACAGTGACCTTCTGTCCTTCGAGAGGAAATGCTACAAGTTCAACTGGGTGCGGCCCCGGGGGCCATCAGGACAGCCACTGATGGGTGCCGAGAAGTACCGTGAAGTTATAGAAGTGAAGATGTCAGGAATGTTTTAGCTTTTTCAAAAGTATGCAGAAAAAGTTCCAAAGTTTATGTGCCAACATTAGGTAAAATTATGTGCTCCTTCACTTTCACAATTATATCCTTCCAGAAGCGGAACATTATACCGAAAATCAAAATATTTACCCTTTCTGGATAAAGTAACACGTTGACCGCCATAGCAGCGGGCGTTGAGTTCCCGAGATCAACAATTTGATGTGACATGTGGTGACACATTTTCGCGATCGACCACATCGACCGTCCCGGCTCAGTTCACAATTCTTCAGTAAGTTTCGTGTTGAATAATACGGAATGTGGGTTTATCGAGTACAAGCTATGCTCTCTTTTATGAGCCATCTCTTGCGAGCTCGAGGACTTCAGGGGCTCTTATTGGCTGGAACGTCTCGGACATCCCGAAATTTATATGACCTCAGGTTTGTCCGCACATCCCATGCCTCTAAATTGAAAAAAAAAAAAAAAAGTTTACGATTTAAAAGGCCACCCCCTGCGCGATTCTTCAGTTCTCTTCCCCGTATTCGAGGCGACGTTCTCGAGAGCCATGGATGTAGGTTTTTTCATGCAACATCGAGTGTCTCCTCATTAAAGCAATAGATGGGACGTCCCAAACGACCGACGTGAAGTTGCTGAATCAGCAACTCGCTGATTCAGTTAACAAAGAAAACTATGCGGGTGCCGAGCGCCTCCGCCTTCATCTCGTATCGGAATTCGCAGTCATCGAGCCCAACCCCATATACGAAAGGGCCGCACTGGCACAGATACGCTGGCCTCACAAGCAGGACCTCCAAGCCTTCCTGACATGGCTCTACCTCGTCCCGGACAATGAATACCCGTCTCAGGTCGAAAACGGTCCATTGACCAAGACGCGCAATACTTTGTTTCGCACGGGCAACCCGGCGAGGAATTTGTTGTTGATCACAGAGTTCTCCCTCGCCTGTGCGGCCAAGGGTTACGGTCATCTCGTTTGGGATGACCTGGTGTCTCTTATGAGCAGGTTTCAGCACCCCGATAGGGCCGTTGCGTTTTTTCGGTCATTCGAGATTGCGCTCCTGGAATATCACTCAAAATATCATTCGGGTTCTGTCGAGGAGACGGCCAGTCGGCAGCGGTACCTGCTCATCATGTTGTGCTGTGAAGCAGGGTGGCTGGAGGAGGCCGTGCAGGTCGTACTGGAAAGCTCAACCCATCGCATTCTGGGAGCTTGCGAGCGACTCATTGACTTGCTCCGGGCGCGAAATGATCTAGCGAATGTTGCCCTCGTCGAGACAGTTCGCGATAGACAGCGTCATGCCGATTCAACCTCAGTCGCCGCAGGATCGCTACCACCAAAGTCATCCATCTCCCAACTTATCGGCGGTCTATTCGATCTTCCTAGCGAACGTCTCAAAGCTGTGCAGCCCTCCTCGTCGAGCATTTTTTATTCCACTCGGACTGTAATCGACGGCACAAGGTCCCCGCGGTCCAGATCCTGGATAGCGACACAGCTCAGAGGTCTCAAGCGCGCGCTGGTCCAGCGATCTCTTACCGTCTTCCATCCCCGTGGTAGCACCCTCCACCAGCTCATGGCACATTATGAGGCTTGCCAAGGCCATTCGCGCGGTCTCCTAACCCTGCGGAAACGGGCCATCTCCGCGTCGGACCCATCCAGCTATGCCTGGCTCTGCAAAGAGATGTACTACCTTCACGAACAGCGCAAGTTCGCCGACATCATAGCCGTATTCGGCGCCAACTTCCACGACGCGTTCCTGCCACCCCACCCATGGCATGTGCTTCGCGACGCGGCCACCCCCCACGGAGCCCTGGCGGACCGTCCACGCCGTGCCCAAGAAAATGCAGATCTCCAATGCCGATTCGTGGATTATATGGAACGCGCTCGTGCGCCTCTCGGCGACTCCTCCTTATTCTTCCCCCCTCCCCCTGCTTGAAGACCTCCACCACTCCGCCGTGCACTTCTCCTCGAAGCTCACGGACCGCCAGTTTCGCGCCTTCCCGACCTCGTACACCGCGGTCTTCCGCAGCATCGTCTGGGCGTATGGCGAGCTCTCCGAGATCGACAAGGCGGTGGCGGCTGCCGGCGATCTGTCCCTGATAGGAAAACTCGACATGTCGACTGTCGGTGTGTTCGACGAGTTGGCTGGAGTGCACGCTCGGTCGGGGAATGTACCTGCTGCGACTCAGCTGCTAGGCTCGTTGGAGGAATTGGGACCGCGGCTCGCCACATACGGTGTGATGATGGACGGCTATATACGAGCGGGTCTGGTGGATGAGGCGGTGAAGCTTGAGGTACGCATGAAGCAAAAGTGCGATTATGTCCCTGGTCGAAATTGGCGGATGGACGCTACTTTGAAAGCGTTACGGGCGGTTGAAGATACACTGGTTCCTGAGACGGTGTGTTTACAACGTTGCTTTACAATCTGGTTGTGTTCTAACGTGCTTACTATCAAGGCCTAATATCACATGCATGCCCGCTACGCTACCGAGCAGTCGTCTGCTGGCCCCCTGCTCTTTCGGAAACTCTATCGACCAGGGGAGCATCAGCGGCGTTTGCTGCGGGGACCTCCAGTTTCGAAGACGCCTCCCGCTGTGCAGATTTAGCGTCCCCTTTGAACCCAACATAGTATATCCTCGAGACGTCTCCGCCTACCGAGTCACTCTTTGACCGTCGCAGTCAGCCGCGTGAAACCAAACAGGAGGTTGAGGACTCACGAAGAATAAGGACAGAGAGGTTATACTCGTAAAGGCCGCCACGCGGAAGGGATATTCTACTACACCAGTCTCTCCTTCGAGAAGACTGATATTGAGCTGCGGTGTCGTGGTCTCTGCGTCGGCGAAGTCGACAATAGTTGGGTAATTTGCATATATCCGCAGGTGTCTGGGCGTCGATTCACCCCGACCTACGGAGGTCTGTGCTTCAGTCAAAGCCCGTAGCGATACATAGAGACGGGTAACCTGCCTAATTTCAGTAAAATAGATTTCAATCGGACGTTCTGCGTGAACGGCACATGCAGTATAATCTAAGCCATTGTTTCTTCAGTTCGGTGGCCACAAGGACGCGTGCTTGATTTACCTGGTCGTCTACACCCGAATCCGCATATCTTTCTGTGCTATCCCTTTCGTCCCATGGCTTTCATCTCAATTAGACCACGGTTTCACGCCTTGACCACTACAACCACCTTAATCAGAGCCTTGGCGTCCTCCGGGACTGCAAGATTCAAGCCGTGTACGCTTCGTGCACGATATGTGATCCAGAACACGGGTTACGCGTGCGTAAGCTCACTTGTCTTTGTCAATGAACCCGTAAAGATTGGCTATATCTTCATTTCGGAATCAGTTCAACGACTTAGGACATCCAGAACCGCGTGTACCAGTGCCAATGAGGTTTGAAGCCAGAGAATTGGTGGATTCTGAATTATCTGCCATGTAAATCAAGTCCAAGTTAGGTTATCGACGGTCTAGATCATTTGCTGACCAATGTAGACGTACTCGAACAGCGGAGTCAAACTTGCTTCAATTCTTCTCACCCATAGCGTGCTGCTGCTGGTCATCTCTTGCTGGGCATCCGGGCTGTCTGCTCCTAGGCTCCTTGCAGGACGGCTTTCTTGGCACTGTACAATGGAAACTACCACTAGCACGGCAAACTACTGGCTCCTCAAGGCCGAGCCTGACTCTCGCGTCGTCAAGGGCAAGGACGTCAAGGTCAGTGAGCTGTCGCATGGGGAAGACGCGCGTTCCAACCAACCGGCCGCATTAGTTCAGCGTCGACGACTTTGAGGGGATCAAAACCTCTCCATGGGAGGGTGTCCGAAATTATGAGGCGCGCAACCTCATGAAGGAGATGAAATTAGGCGAGAAGGTGGGTTGGTATATACTCGGTCGCAATGATTCCATTCCGACCACACTTTCAAGGCGCTCTTCTATCACTCGAATTGCAAGAATCCAGGTTAGTATGGGCTAAATACGGCTCGTTCTGACCTCATACGATGATGTTCTGGGTAGGGATCGCTGCGTTTGCAGAGGTACATCCGCTTGGAATTTTGTGCATTTATGGATTCTAACTCGTGAACAGGTCGCAAAGGAAGCGTATCCCGACAGTGAGTTTCGTGATTGCCATCTCTGCAAACTGTTTCTCAGAGTTACTCAGACACTGCGTGGGATTCGTATGCTTTTTCACTTAATCTATGTCTCAGAATACTAACCCATACAGTTCTCACCCATATTTCGATCCGGTACGCTCCTCCAATGCCTTCCACTACCCCCACCGACCAACTTTCTTCCCTAGAAATCCAAACAAGACGACCCAAAGTGGTTTATGGTTGACCTGACCTTCACCTCGCGCGCGCAGCACTTTGTGCCCCTCACGCTTCTGCGTTTCATCGCAGACTCGGCGTCGGCCTCGCCCCCGGCAGGGCTAGAGTACCTCGGCGATGCCGGCGTAGCCGCCATCAAGGGTACCTATCCCTCTGAAAGTTTTTGCTGTCCCTGACGTTCGATAGGCATGGACCTCGTTACCCGAGGGCGCCTCAGCGTGCAGCGTGTCTCCGACGCGGCGTGGACAGCCGTCCAGCAGCTAGCCAACACTGGCGGTTGGGACGCGCTGGACCTAAACCCCAAGAAAAAGTCCCCGGCCAAAAAGGCTGCGGCGGGCGAGCGCCCAGCACGCGCCGCGAAAACGAAGGCCAAGGCGAAGAAACGAAAGGCAAAGGGCAGCGATAGTGAGGACGGCGGGGACGATTACTACGAAGAAGATGAGTCGGAGGAAGAGGTGATCTTGAAGACGACGAGCTCGCGCCGGAAGCGCAAGGCGGAGGACTATGAGGAGCTGCCGCCTACGAGGCGTCGGGCAAAGGCTTCGAGTTGACTTGTTTTTAGCAAAAAGTGTGTACAGGATTTTCTGCATGTATTATGTACCAAGGAATGTGTTTTTATGAAGGTATCTCACCCCTCCACAACTAGTACTGGCCGCAACATTCCGCCCAGATGCAGACTCGAAAATGTCTGATGCGCTCTCCCAGCTTCCCACTCGCTCCCACAGGCTCACATCAAGCGGCAGTCTAAGCGAAACCTGTAAGCGAGTCCGTCTCATGACACCCATTCTTCCTCTTGAATATTGCGCTCAATCGCAAAGATGGCATTGGAGTGGTGGCCGCCCTCAGCGACATGGGCCATAATGGCCTTCAGCACCCTCTTTATTGCTGCGCGCCAGCTGTCGGCCAGAAAGCTCGATCCGCGCGAACCACCCATCGTGAGCCCAGCAATACCCTTCATCGGTCATCTATTGGGCATGGCATTCTATGGTGGCCGCTATCTCAAGCAAATTGGCATCCGCAATCGCGAAAGGACACCCATCTTCACGCTCCCTGTCCCCAACTCGCGCATCTATATTGTGACAGACCCGTCACTGGCAGCGGCCGTCCAGCGCGCGTCCAAGGTGCTCTCATTCACGCCGATCATCCCTGAGGTGACGGAGAGGATCCTCGGCCTGGACAAGGCGACGGTCGAAATCGCACGCAAGAATCTGGACCCCGCGCCAGGCGAAGAGCGGGGATTCCTAGCCGACATCCAGGAGATGGTCTACACATGGCTCGGACCCGGGGACTATTTGAGCGAGCTCACGTCCGCGGCGGCGAATCAGCTCAAGGTCGAGGTCGCGGACTACATCACTGATCTGCGTGTGCGACGCGTCAATGCCGATGGCGTAGATCTGCTCGTTTGGGTCCGCCACTGTGTCACGGTCGCAACTGCGCAATACCTTTACGGGCCACGGAACCCCCTGGTTGGAGACCCATCGCTTGAGAAGGCGTTCTGGGACTTTGACCACGGGCTTGGAATGCTGCTAATGAACATTATGCCTTCCATCACAGCGGCAAAAGCGTACGCGGGACGTGAGCGCCTTGTCGCGGCCCTCGCGGACTACCTCGAGGCAGGGACGTATAAGACCGCGTCGAAAATTGTGCAGGAGCGCGTGGCGCTCGCGCTGCAGCACGGCTGGACGCTACGCGCCACAGCACGCTCTGAGCTGTCTTTCCTCTTCGCGGGCATCGTCAACACCACGACCTCGACGTTCTGGATCGTCCTGCAGCTCTTCGCGGACCCGGAACTCCTGCGGGCCGTCCGCGGCGAGATTGAGGCCTTGCTTACACGCGACGACGACGGCAACGCGCACACACTCGCGATAGACGACCTTAAGAATCAATGCCCCTTACTGAATGCGGTGTACCGCGAGTGCCTCCGCCTCAACTCGGACAACAACTCGGTGCGCATTGTGAAGGAGGACACGCTGCTTTCGGAGCGCTGGTTCCTCGCCAAGGACTCAGTAGTCCAAATCGCGGGTGGGGTCATACACGCGGACTCTGCGATATGGGGCTCTGACGTGGATGCTTTCGACCCGAAGCGCTTCCTTGGACAGCAGGCCGGCTCCAACAAGGACAGAGAGCGCGAGCGGCAGGTCCACCCTGCGGCGTTCCGCGCGTTCGGAGGCGGCAAGACGCTGTGCCCCGGCCGCCACTTTGCTATGAATGAGATTCTGAGCTTCGTCGCCTTGGTTGTACTACAACTTGATATTGCTGGAGAAGACGGCGGTAGGATCAAGGTCCCGAGGAAGAACGACGCCGTACTCCCTGTACATATATTGGAGCCCGTGGTCCCTGTACTCGTTTCCGTTCGCCCACGAGAAGGATGGGACACTAGGAGAGAATTACGAATTGTACTAAAACACAGCATAATGTACAATTGAAAAGGGGCCTTCAGCACCATTTACCTATTTCCGGTTCAGCCCCAAAAAGATGTTTTGACGTTCAAGTCACCAAGCGCTGATATGACGAATCGACGTTGACTTGAAACAGCGACATGACCTGCTATACTTGAGGATACAGCGGCGCAATCTCGAATCTAAATTAATGTTGCCGGCATTCTGAATGTCAGTTTGCCAATGCTCACCCGCTGTGAAAAAGTGACCTCTAGCCCATACGTCCGACGCCTGGATCGGGGCAGGCACTCGTATGTCCCAGCGGATGCATTAACACAGGTGTACAATATTTCGGTGAAGAAGGACCGGAGGACATAGGGAGAGGACCTCAGAAAGTATCGTCAAGGCCAAAATTCCAGCCATCTCGAATGACCGAAAGTATTGGTTGTCCTCATCATTTGTGGAAATTTGGCGAGACCATCATGAAAGCTAAATTTGAGACCGTAAGTCGTGGAACAAAGGAAGGGTTAAAAGAATAAACACTTCGTCGGTAAATATATCGTCAAGAATCTGCGACTGAAGACTTCGGCCAGCACCAACATAATCCCCAGCCGAAGCGCCCATCCCTGGTCTTTGGGGTCCTGGGGCGCCCGCTATCATCGGAGGCACTGGGGGTATGGCCTTGTTTGCCACCACTCGTAGGAGAATATGGAGACCTGTGGTCATTGCGAAGGGTTGACGGTGGGGACGAAGCCGGAGGAAGGATATAGACATTGTTTGCGAAAATCATGTCCACGATTCGCGGGCCTTCCCCATTGCCACCAGTTCCTGCAGTACCAGCATCTGTTGCTAGTCCTCCAGCCCCTCCGCTGCCCCCAAACATACTCTCAACTGTGAGATATTTGTAACTGAAACGTGCTAATCGATTCTCCGCTCACCTTGTATTAGTATATTTTCTCAGGTTATTTCTTGACCATTTTGACCATTGAAAGCGAAGGATTGTGACATGATTGTTCGAGGTCGTTGGATGGTCCGTAGAACTGAGTGAATAGCCGCTGAAAAAATAGCGGTAGGCGGAATGTCGCTCTCATTTATCTGCGCCTCCACGGCTCAAGCGCCCACAATGGAGATATCGTCAACATACGAGCGACTATCTGCGAAACTTGGTGAGACCATGGCGTTGCCGGCATTTCAATCTGTTTTGGCTATGAAAAACTTGAATTCAATAAGGAGGGGCAACAAAACATGACATGTTCTAACTCACGAGTGCCAGATTCTAGGAGCTAAATGATATAATCCCTGGAATGTCCGGAGGACGCGAATATGGTGACTTCCGGAATCTTATGTAGTTATGTCCGACGTGGCGACAGATCTGAGACAGTATTATTTTCAGCACCGTTTTGTGACCGTTCCACTATAAAATGGCGGCCGTCATGTCAGTATCACTTCAAAAAATCCCGCAGTCCCGAAGGTCTGAAAAACCGGAATACATTAGACATCTAAGACAATGGCCAGCGAGCTTGAAAGTGAGTTCTGCTCACCTGTCCAAGACTTGTACTTCTCATTACTCCGTCCGACAGGCGGAGGGCAAAAGATAATCGTCGACGGGAAGATCATTACAGTGCCGACGTTGTCAGTGGCTGAATTTTGCAAGCAATATCGTCTCAGCGACGAGATCGGCGAGCTTCTCCAGAACGAAAAGTTCGAGACGGCGGGGGCGGTTCTTGAGGCGCCTGAGGGGAATCTAGAGAAAGCGGGGTTCAGACAGGGACAGATCGCTGAGCTGAAGAGAGGGTTGAGAGAATTTCTGTCAACGAAAATGGTTGTCAGCTAGAACGAATGTACCACGAAGGCTTCTTGTTCACCTCTTCCAAAACAAAGCACCGCCTACACTACGGACCATGGTGCCAGGGGGGAAGGAAATCAGTGGCGATATCGAGGTTGAAAAAGTTAGAGGTGCAACTTGTTTTCGACCGGTGTCCATTTGAAGAGGATATATACCACCTCAAACGTCAACGAAGTCCTAGTGGGATTGGTTCCGCGGGGAACGCATTTATGATCATTCCATTCTTCTCACCGCCGTTGACCACGATTGGCACAAAAATAATTCAAACATAGCTTTAGTGGGAAGTTTGGGGACCGGCCGAGAATTTCATTTGCAGAGTGCATGCAGAGCGACGTCGACTAATTCTTTTTAATTGTGGAGGTTCAGAGATTAAGGCAAGCACCAGCTTTAAGGTTCAAAAAGTCGTAATTCGAGGATGGTGGTCCCGGAAGAAATGCGTAGTGGCTGTGCTACATTTTCTGAATTTTCCTGAGGGGCAAATTGCAGCATTGTGATTCGATACATTCTACGCGATCTACACGATCTAGCCGAGGACCTAACATGGTATACACTTTTCTTACATTCCGTATTCAGCACTTCTTATAATCCAAGCGACACACTCAGAAATCATCCTCTCCACCACTGCCATCGTCGACATCCCAGTCCACCTCCTCGAGCGCCTTCTGCCCCTCGGCATACAGCTGATCCAGCCCTGTAAGCTTCTGCAGATACTTGTCGTCGTTGAGCGCCTGTAGAATCATGTCGAAACCCTGCGTCTCGTACGCTTTCACGACCTATGAAACAAACAAGGGCAACGTTAGTTCAGTCTCGTTCGCGCGGAGATGAATGATCATAGGGAGATGAAATTGGAATTCTCACCGCCTCACTGCACCCCGTGCAGCGCTCATATGCCGCCCCGACAATATGGAGGTTGCGGAACTGCGCGAGGAACCCGCGCAGCTGATGCGGCACCAGTCCGAGCACGCCTGCGCCTACCAGCTGTGCAGGGTCCGAGTTTGGGGGCGGCGCAGCAGCGTGAAGTCTGATGGTGTACAGCTCGTTTTCAGCATGCGTGTTCAGTGAATGAAGGTACTGTGATGGGAAGTGAGAAAGGATGATAGACAGAAGACTCACCCGTCGGGATGTTGAAGGACAGACGCCAGCAGCTCCACCGCGGTAGAGGCAGCGATGGACGCCAGACCCGGACGTGTGACGGTGCACATCTCGTCGAGCGTCCGGTCCGTCAGGGACTGTAAGCGGCGGCCAGCCATTAGCATCAGTGATACTCAAATACAGGGCAAATACTGCCAGGACGCACATCAGCAGGTGCGACGATGTCGTTGCAGTAGTAGCACCCAAGCTGCGTCGCACCAGGTTTGACCGCTGACGCGCGCACACCGTGCCGCATGACCAGGAAAGTGTCGAATCCGAGCGCGGCGTTGAGAACGATCTATGGGTGCGTACGCCGTCAGCCTACGGCACACAAATTTACCGGGGAATACCTACCTTGCCTTTGGTGGCACAGATGACAGTGGGAAGCCATCGACTCTCTCGCGAGTCCATGAGCAAAAACACTGCGTCATGGGCATCAATGAGCTCTTCCAACCTCCGCACATCTTCCTTGGCCTGGTCTACCAATGCCGGGGGAACAGGGTGCCCCGGCATCGGAATCGCAAGAGTGTGGCCTGTAGCATTGATCCCGGGGAATATCTTCTTCATGCGTGCGGCGGCACATTCCGCCTTGGGCTTCCCGCCATTGACGCAGTCCTCAAACTCAAACAGCGGCTGCCTCACCGGGTTTGAGAACGAGACCTTGCCCGAGTCGACGAGGGTGATCTCGCGTACACCCCAGCCCTGGCCCACTTGTCAGCTAGCCATCGGGAAAAAAATATGGGCGGCGCACCATGAGTGTCCTAGCAACGTAACAGCCGAGGGTCCCAGCGCCGAGCAGCAGACACCGTGTCGTGGATATCTTCTCGAGATCGAGGGCGGGGAGGATACGCCACCGCATGAGCTTGAGATTGAGGTCGACAGCCTGGTCAGCAAGGCGCTTAGGGTCCATCATCGGCGCGAGATCTGCAACACGGGGCGCGAGCTTGCCCTGGGGGCTTTTCTCCCACCCAACGGCGCTCAAGCGCGCTGCATCGCTAGCGGCAGGAGCAGGAGGCGCGGTATGCACGATGCCGACGCGGCTCTTCCAGCCCGTGGGGGTCGAAGGTACTTCTGCGTCGCGCCAGCAAAGGATGCGCAGCGCGGACGTGGTGTCGGGATACAGCGCGTGGAGGTACGCGAGGAGATTGCGTAGTGGCCAGCCCGGGCTGGTTGGGCTTGCGGACGGGTCCACAAATCCGATCGTCTGCTCGGCGGGGGGAACATTGGCGAAGAAGGTGGCGTACGACTCGACTGGCGCAATCTCGACGCCCGAGCGCACCAGGAAGAACTGGAGCGGGGTGGCACGCAATTGCGCTTGGATCGACGAGAGCTGAAGATGGACACGATTAGAAGCAAACAAGCGCAGGAAAACGCATGCACCTACAGAATCGTGCGTCAACTCGTCGCTGGCTGGTTTCCAACCAGGCTCATCGATCTCCCACGCAGGCTTCGCGACAAAGGCGGGGAATGCGAACCAGTAGTAGTACTTGTACTTCTTCAGATCCGCATAGGTAATGAGGAGAAAGTTTGTGAGACTAGAGGTATCGCGCGTTGTGATAATTGAGTCCCAAATCTAGGTAGCGCGTAAGAAAGATCCACGAAACAAGACGGCGCGCACTTTTTCCGCCTCGTGGTTAAACAAGACCGACTTGTCCGCAGCTTTGAACTCTTCAATGGTGTTGTAGTTCTTGAAGTGGCCTTTAGCAAGGAACGCGCCAGAAGAGGGCCTTGCATACGCGTCACTAGGGGATCGATTGAAGCTACAAGCAAGCTCACTGAGCAGTCTTGTCAAAGGACTCAGGTCCGACGCTGAGATTGCATCCCAAGACGATCTCGTTGCCTGTTTCGCGATCGTTTATTGTCCGTCCAACAGAGTATGACCCGGTGATGGGCAAAGCCTCGTCTGAAAGACGCAGAACATCGATCTTGAGGGAAGTAAGCTCATGCCAGAAAGCAGGCTGGACCAGAGACGAGAATGGTGTAAACTGGACAATCGGCATAAAAGTACAGGTTCAAGTTGCTATGTGACTGCAGTGACTAATTTGGCAAATAGGGGCCTGGAGGCGTCAATCTTGTCAATACAGCCTATGCTGTAGCACCGCGCAAGAGGTATGGACACGGAAAACGTCATGTTTTAGATCAGAACTCTTCCCGCTACTGGCACGAACTCTGGCGATATAAATGAGAAGCGCCTTGCAGGCGCCCGATGTTTATCCGAGTACCGTCTTCCACTATGCATTCTTAAGTATCCCCAACAACCTAGACCCTCTTCCACAGCCATATGATACTCCGGTTTGGCCACAGGAAAAGACTCAGAAAAAATATTCAAGCTTAGCTATGTCCCCTTTCGGCCGAATCGGAATGTGCTTAACAATACATCGGCGGCCTGTAGAATGTACTGTGCTACACCATAACTACCCTCCTGTCGACGAAATCGCCACGCTTAAGGCCATAGCTTCTGGACAGTTCTATCAGAACCAACTTAAACCCCCATCATCATCATCACCTGGACTATCGTATATGCCTTCAGGAAGAAGAGAGACATCCCCTCGCTCGGGCACACCCGAACAGTGTAAGTTCTTACTAGACTTCCGACTGCGCTAGGTACTGTTAATCACAGTGTCTTAAGGCGGAACCGATGCAGGTACGACGCCTGCGCTCGACGATTGGGACCGAGATCGATTTTGCGAAGAATACCACCTTGGCGATGAGATCCGGGAGCTGCTGGAGAGTCACGGATTCGACATCGCCGATTCCCTTCTGGACACAGGCGATACTGCTCTGGAGGAATTGGGTTTCAAAGTTGGACATATCGCTGAACTCAATTGGGCTTTGAAGAAAATGATGCTGAGAAGGTTTCCCACCATGTCGCTCACTGTAAATACGCAAGGGAAATACAAGCCAGTTATTTCTGGTACGCGAACGTCCTGGTGTTTTTAACGTGGCCTCAGCTTAATCTTTCACAGGAGGGACGGGAGGAGCTGGTGGTGACAGTCGTAGCAGACCCGGGCGAGGTGGGATCGGCATGGCACCTCGATTCTCAATAGAAGATGTGGGTCTGTTCAGTGTAATTAGTGGTAAGCTGCTCTATGTGCTCTTAATCTGCAGACAGACTACAAAGTGTTTGTCTAAGGCGGCACCGGTGGTGCAGGCGGAGCGAATGGCGTGATGCAGCCTAGTGTTGTTGAGGAAAGCCCAGAGACAAAATCCCAGTCAAAGAGTGCAACACGAGAAGCGGAGAAGGATTTGGGCTCTGAGCTCGCTGGTATGCCTGCTTCCCTCACTCGGGATTTAACTGCTTCTGATAAATATCTGTAGGAGGCACAGGCGGACCTGGCGGACATGGTCATCAACTAGGTGGCTTGGGTGGTGTCGGTGAGGCAGCGCAGATGGCTGCAGAACATGTGCCCATTTTCCGAGCAATAACTGGTAAGCTATTTCATAATAACATCAATGAGGCCTTAATAATATTCCAAGGGGGATTTGGCGGTGCAGGCGGCACATCACCAATCCAAGGCGGTTCCGGCGGAACTGGTGAAGGCTCGGAATTTTCACACCTACTTTTTCCCATTGATGACGAGACTCGACGTCGGGTGCCATATACGAAGTTGGAGGATTTCAGCATCAAGGCAGATCTCTGTCAATTCCTCAAGGATGGAGGATTCCAGACAGTGGGGGGCCTTTTTGAGGCATATGATAAGGATTTGGAGCTGCTGCCACACTTCAAAGCAGGATATGTTGCTACGCTGAGGTGGACCCTAAGGAAATTTGCAGCCAGAGCAAGAAGGCTTGAAGAATGGTTGAAGTAGAGTACCTAGGGTAATATGGTTCAGAGGAATTTTGAGCACATCAATAGAGTTGTTCATGGTTGACCTTTTTCATTCCCTTTTTTGTCTCCTTTTAGCTCCCTTTTCATGTTTGGCAGATAATGTAACTGAGCTAGAAAATCCTGAAAATTTCACCCCCACCCCTTTTGGGCAAAAACACAGCTGCCTTTTACGGCCATGACCCCGCCTAAGGGCAGAACCGACGCGACACCTCCAGACCCTTCCCCCCGTGCTCCCCACGACCTCGCCTTCTGCAGACACCCTCGCCGACCCCCTCACGAACCCCCAGCCAACGGTGCGCGCGCTAATCGCGTCCATTCGAGAGATAATCGCGGTGGCACGTGCCAACAAGAAACACCCTACGGTTGACGGCTACGCTAAGATAAACGCCAACCTCGACCTCCTCGACTCCATCCTCGAGGTCGGAGACCACGTCGCCGCCGCTCTTACGTCATTCAAGGCTGACCTCATCGCCGACCTTCTTGCCGCCACATCTCGCTCGTCTACCGCAACGTACGCGACTGCGACCTCTGCCACCCCTCCCGCTGCCCCTTCCGCTGCCAAAACCCCGCCCGCCGCCAAGACGAACGAACTGGTCATCTCGCTCGATAAAACGGCGGAACTCCTCACGCTCCCCTTGCCTGAAATCAAAGCGCTCGTGGAATACGCCACCGTGGCGACTGGCGTCGAGAAGCTGAAGGGGATCAAGCTGAAAGGTGTGAAGGTCCTCCCGCGCGAACGCCTCCTTGTTGCAGCCGACTCCGAGAAGACCGCTACGCTCCTGAAGCAGTCCGCACAGCACTGGGTCCCCAAACTCGCTAAGAACAGCCAGCTAGTGGTCCCACGCTGCGAAATCGTAGTCAACGGTGTGCCGTGCACCTTCAACCCCTCCTCCCCCCTCACGCTGCGCACGAGTTATATGCTAATAACCGCTCCTCCATCTCCAGCCCATCCGCAATTAGCGAGGTTCGCTGGCTCAATGCGAAGGTGCTCCGCGACCCCAAGAAGCAGGCATCCTCCCTCCTCATCACTCTCTCCGACCCTCTGTCCGCAAAACCTTTCCATCAGCCAGGGCCTCGCGGTTGAATCCACCATCTGCTACCCACACCGCTATGAAGAACCGCCCCTGCAATGCTACAACTGCCAGGGCTACGGCCACACGCAGCACCAATGCAAAGACAAATCACCGACATGCGCGCGCTGCTCCGGCCCCCATCGCACCAACGCCTGCCCATGTTCCGCGGACAAGTCAACCTGTACCGACCAGAAGCGGTGCCCGCATTACTCCCCGCGGTGCGCTACGTGCAAGGGCAAACACCCCTCCTTCAGCAAGGACTGCCCAGTCCGAGCTAGGGAGCGTGAGCTCCAGCACGAGCGCCTTCGCGGCCGCATTTTCTTCGGCAACTTTGATCCCTATGACCCCTCCCACTGCCTCGACCCCGATGCTCCGTTCTTCTTCGCTCCCCCCCTCCAATGCCACCTCTCCTTCCACGCCTTCCCAATGAATTCACAACCCACTACATACACCGTCAACGAACTTAGAATACAATCCCTTAATTGCCACAAATGTTATAACATCCTTGCCTCTTTACTTAGTTCCACGAATCCCGACAACTAC
Source organism: Mycena venus (assembly GCA_014462655.1). NCBI lineage: Eukaryota > Fungi > Basidiomycota > Agaricomycetes > Agaricales > Mycenaceae > Glaucomycena > Glaucomycena venus. The sequence continues at coordinate 6,140,000 of JACAZI010000005.1, read as the reverse complement.
GATATCTTATGTATACAAGAACCCCCACCAGACCTTAATAAATTCCCATCCCTCACCTCCCCACACTGGACACGATTAACACCCACCTTCCGAACCGAGTCTCCTGACACCGTACTTTACATTAATAAAACCATCCATTCCTCACAGTATAATCAAAACAAAATAAAGTCCTCTTACATTACATCCATTACTTTAACTCTAGCTACCCATACCGTACATGTATTTAGTGTCTATAATCCTCCCGAATCCGACGATAGCGCCATCCAAACCCTCCGCCTCTTCCTCTCCACCCTCTATCCGCTCCCTCCCAATCACTCATTCATTATCTTCGGCGACTTCAACAAGCACCACGTCATCTGGACCGGCCCTAACTTCCCCTTCCGCACCTCCCGCAGTGACGCCTCCGCGCGCTCATTGACATGATGTCGGTGAATGACCTCGACCAGCTCGTCAAAGCAGGAACACCCACCTTCTTCTCTGCCCCCCACAACACCTGGTCCACCATCGACCTTGTCTTCGCCTCGAAAGATGGACTAGCAGGCCACCTCGTCAAGTGCGCGACACTCCCGGGCCACGGATCGGATCACGCTGCAATCTTCGCCACCTTTGACGTCGCGGTCAACCACCGCGAGGTCCCTCTACGCTGAAACTTCCGTGGAATGGACTGGAAGGACTTCCCCGCCCGGCTGGAGACGCACCTGGCCGCTAACCCTCTGCCCCAGCTGCCCCTCTCCACCCGCGAGGACGTTGACGCCTACACGAACGCCGTCACTGACAACCTCACCCGCGCACTGGAGGAGCACGTCCCACTGTCCCGCCCGTCCCCATATGCCCGACGATGGTGGAATAAGCGACTGACCCAGCTCCGCAAGAGCTACAACCGTGCCCACAACTCCATCGTCAAGGACGACCCGACACACCCAAGCTGGACGGTGATGCGGACAGCCAAGAACACATACCACAGCGCCATCCGCCGGGAGAAGTGTGCGCACTGGAGGCAATACGTCACGGACCTCCCAAGGTGCGACATCTGGAAAGCCGCCAAGTACGCCCATGCAGGACTCGAGCAGTACCACCTCGACCGCCCCGCATTCCAGACCTCACCTCACCAGACGGAAGCGTCGCCTCCACCCCCGCACAGAAGGCGGACGTCCTCCACCGCAAATTCTTCCCTCCTGCCCCAGCCATTGCCCCGCCGCCACTCACAACGCCACTCGCCCCGCTCCCTGCCCCCACCTTCACCATCGACCACATCCAATGTGCCATTGGTAAGACCTCCCCCTTGGAAGGCGCCAGGACCATCCGGCGTCCCCAACATCGCGGTCATTTCAGCTCGGGTCATCCTCGCGCCCATCCTGCTCAACATCCTCGAGGCCGGCTTGCGGCTGGGCTACTTCCCCGCCCCCTGGCGAGTCTTCCTCATGGTCACCCTTCACAAACCCGGCAAGAGCGACTACTCCATCCCCGGAGCGTACCGCCCCATTGCGGAGGAGGAGAGCCTGGGGAAGGTGATTGAATCGGTGCTTACGGAGTGGCTGTCGGACTTTGCAGAGACCCATGGCCTCCTCTCCCCGAATCAATTCGGGGGGGCGACCTGGCTGGTGCACGGTCGATGCATTGCTGACTCTGACGCAGAAAGTAAAAGACGCGTGGAGGGTCGGAAAGGTGGCGAGTGCGTTGCTAATGGATATCTCCCCAGGCCTTCCCCTCAGTCAGTCACGAACACCTCATCCATCGCCTGAGAATGAAGCGGGTTCCCGATCAAATCACCGGCATCATTCAAAGCTTCCTTAGCAACTGCAACACCACCTTACTCTTCGACGACTACCGCTCTGCCCCCTGCCCCGTCCCCAACGGTCTTCCCCAAGGCTTGCCCCTCAGCGCGCTCCTCTACCTCATCTACGCAGACGAATTCCTTGGCAACGGAACCCTCGGCTACATCGATGACAACACGAGACTGGAGGTTGGCGACAGTGTCGAGGAGACCACAGCGAACCTGCAGGGCCACATGGAGAACACCGCCATCCCTTGCTCCGAGCGCCTTGGCCTCGCCTTCGACCTCCCAAAGTTTCAGCTCATCCACTTCGTCTCCCCGCACCGGCGCAAGGACCACTACCGCCCTGTCCCACTCACTATCAGCAACATCACCATCGAACCCTCCAGCTCGGTGAAACTCCTCGGCGTCATCATCGACGACAAACTCTCGTTCCGCAACCACGTCGAACTGGCGCAGAAACGAGGCACTAAGGCCACCCTCGCCCTCTCGCGCATCTCCTCCCCCCACCTTCAGCCTCCCGCACTTGTACGTGCGGCAGCTATTCCAGATGGTGGTGGTACCGAGGATGGAGTACGCGCTGCCGGTGTGGTACAAGCCGGTGTCGTCCAACGAAGACGCAAGGAGGTCGGGCTCGGTTTGGGTCGTGAGGGCGCTCGGAAAGGTGCAAAGGCAAGCGACCAGACTCATCACCGGCGCGCTGAGGACCACGGCAACAGACACATTAGACTTCCATGCTAACCTCCTCCCCGTCCACATCCGTCTCAACTGATCGGCGTTCAACGCCGGCGCGCGCCTCGTGACGCTGCCCCCCGTCCAACCCAATCCACAAAGCCGTCCGCCGCTGCCGCTACATCCCCCGGTTCCACCGCTCGGCAATCCACCACCTCTTCTCTGCCTTCCCCCGTCCTCCGCCTGCCTTTCGAGACAATTGACCCGCACTCGAAGCCTGCCCGAGCACCGACCGGCACGCTAACAACACGGATCGCGCCCTCGAAGGACCACGCGACAAAGGAGATGGAGAGGATTGTGCGCAGAGGGGGACTGTGTGTTTTCACGGACGGATCGGGGTACAAGGGAGGGGTAGGAGCTGTGGCGGTCGCAATGAGGGGATCGAGGGTCGAGGCGCAACGGGCGAAGCACCTCGGCGCAGGGACTGAGCACACTGTATTCGAATCAGAAGTGACTGGCGCCATACTCGCACTCGACATCATCGCCAGCACCCCGCGCCTCTGCGAAGCGGACATATTTATGGACTGTCAACCCGTGCTCACCGCCCTTTCCACACCTAAGCCCCAGCCCGGCCAATATCTCATTGCGGCATTCCACACCCTCCACCAACGGCTCCTCCGGAAACGCCCCTCACTGAAAATTCGCCTACACTGGGTCCCGGCACACGTCGGCATCGAGGGCAACGAGGCGGTCGACGCGCTCGCGAAGGAGGCAGCCCAGGGCACCTCGTCGGCACATGGCACCTGCATCAAGCTGTTCGAAGCCCCACTCCCTCTCAGCAAGGCGGCAGCGATCGCAGCGAGCTCTAATGCCTTCAGGGACCGATGGGCTTCGGAATGGTCGTCCTCCCCGAGACATTGCCGACTTGCGCTCTACGACACCACAACCCCATCGAACGTCATCGCGCACATGTACGACGACCTCTCGCGCCCCCAATGCAGCATCATCACCCAGTTGCGCACCGGACACATTGGCCTGAATGCCTACCTCCACTGCTTCACCCTCGCCCTCTCCCCAAGCTGCGCCCTCTGCGCTGTGCCCGAAACCGTCCCCCCACTTCCTCCTCATGTGCCCGGCCTACCGCCGCCAGCGCCTTGAGCTCATCATGCGCCTTGGCACGGCGTGGCTGACGCTCAAGCTCCTCCTCGCGGCGAAGTCGGACCACAAGCCCGTCCTCGCGTACGTCCCGCAGTACCAACCGCTTCCCCCTCTACTCGTTATAACACTGTCGGACTCTCCACACATGACCTGTTTCTCTTTTTCCTTTTTCTTTCTTCCCTCTTTCCCCTCTCTTACATACAGACTCGTTTAACAACCACACCGCAATCGTATAAAATCATTACACCCTCTCATAGCATACTCTACCAGACCATCCTACCTACAGTATCCTCCAATGCACCTCCATCAAGGCCGGCTAGATAACTCTACGTATTTTGTACAGTGTTACATGGGCCCCAAGGGGCCCGCCTACACTTTAATGGAACTTGAATTGAATTGAATTGAACCCCTTTTGGGCATTTGAGATGGGATGTGACCTTTGTGGAACGATAGGAGCACCCACTGCATAAAATGGAAAAAAGGAAACCAAAAAGGAAGAAACAAGGGGATTCCAGAGGATATTTCACAGTTGCCCTTTTTGTGCCCTTTTTCAGCTCCTGTCCTTCCTTTCAATTCAGAATTGCATGTAGGGCTTTTTTTCCTCCGGTTTTCTATGGCAGTCAACATGTTATTTCATTGAAACAGCATAAAATGTGTGGACTTTGGCATAATGTTCCTGCTTTAGAAGGATATAAATGTGAAAGTGAAGGAAGATAAAATCTTTCTTAACTTTCCACATAAACTTTCCATAATTTTATGGTAGCTAAAGCTCTTCACCTCTAGAGTAATACACCTGTCACTACCAAAATTTGCTGGTGGCCACCAGTGGTAATTGGTGGCCATCAGCAGACAATGTATGGTGTTGATTACTTGGTCTTGAGGCCAGTGCTTCCACATGGTAGTAAGAATCCGGCTCCTTCTGAACTGACCTTCAAAATTGATTGTGCACAGCCTGACAAAAGTACTTACACTGAGGAAATAAATAGGTCTATTTACAGCAAATGTACAAAGTAGTACAGAAAAAGTGATGAGCCCAAGGCAGCTCACCCTCGCCTGAACTTTGTTTGGCTCGAGTTAGCCACCTGGTGACTGGGCTGGACACAGAAGAAGGGAAAAGTAGAGACAGCATAAGGTTACACCGCCAATTATTCACCAGTCAAATCTGAGGTGGAAGGCTCGGCTGATGCCCAGTCACTCGGTCACGTCTTCTCGATATGGTAAACATGTCGAGTCCATGTGAGTGACACAGTTGTTCCCCACCTGCTGTCCAGCTCCAGACCAGCTCTGCTCCGGCTGCTGGACAACTGAATCTCCGCCTGACATACATACTTGTGATTTAAATTTTACAGACCAAGACCAATCCATAGACCTATCAATTACCCCGCAAAATAGCGAACGAAAGTTGAAAAAAAAGTGAACATAAGCTCGGCGTACCCAAAGGTGAGCTCGGCGCATTTGTCCCAGCACCTGTTGAGTGCACTTCATCGCATACCACAAAGCCGGGACCTTACAGGATGAAAAAACCCCAAGGTGAGAATTCCATTCAATTTGAAGTCTATTGTTCTTTGGATCCCTGCGCAACGCGTTCTGGTCGTGTCAAACTTGTCCATAAAGTTGGCCGGAATGCCACTGATGGCTGATCGCACCTCTTTCTACTTAACCACTACCATCTTCACTAAGCCCGTTGCCCTCTCTCATGCTGCTACAGGCTGCCACTGACCGCTGGCCTATGCAAATTCTGTCCTGCAACCTCTTGGCGCGCATGCAAGCCCCTCCGGTCTTCAAACAGCTCCTCATATTTATAGCTCCTGCACCCAACTTGACGTCAGTGCTGACATTGCAACCTCAAGACATAATTTCTACAAGTTTTCCTCTCAAGCTATCTCAGCAAATCTCAACTATCTGGAAGCCAGGGTGTCAGATTTCTAGCCTAAGTTGTTTCAAGTCTCCAAGTCATCTCAAGTCTCTCCAAGATGCCTTCAAGCTTCTTCATATTGGCCTTCAAATCGTTTAGCCGCACAACTTCAAATTATCCGCTTCTCGTAGTCACAGTAGGCATTGCCCATTGCCCATCAACCAGTGCTTTTAGCCTCGCACTTCAAATCCGGAATTGTTCCTGCTCGGATTGATCCTCCCCTGCCCTGGTTTCCCCTTCTTCATTACATTTGTATTGTTTTAAGTTACAGTAGATGAATTTCAATCAAGATTTGCGAGCTATGATTTATGCCACCCAATTCACTATCTGAAGCAAAAATAGGAACAATGAGTGCCCAAAATTGCTTTCGATATTTGGCAAACACACAATGCTCTATCACAATGGGCTCTGGAAAGCAATCTGTGTGCCATGTTGAATGGAACCACAATGGAGGGATTCCCGTCCAAAACTGGAGACAAGGTGATTTTCACGTCTCAATCATTTGACGTCTGGATCCATAACTGATGTGGCTTCCACGTTGCACCCATGTGTACGCAAATTGGCGGTGTAGGGCAAAGGAAAATAATAATTTGTGAATGGTTCCCATGCCTGGGAGAATTTCACTAAAGATGGAAATAAACAACAATTAATTGGATAATAAAAGAGGTCAAACAATCCTTATATGGCAACTTTTTTGAAGGGGATACAGGTAACTAAAAATAATCCAACAATCCAAACAAGGTAAATTGCAGTACAAATAAGGCAACTGATGAGGGTTGCCGTCACGTTGGATCTGCAAAAAACATGATGATATGCAATGTGATCAATCTTATTGTAATTATTTGGATCCAAAAGAAATGATCCTAATTAGAATTAGGATTTGTAACCAACACTGGCAATGATTTCCATCAATCACCACCGGCAGCCATTTCTGCTGAGGGCTGCTAGAACACAGTGGAAGGAAGGAAGTATATAACCATGGTGGTCTTTATAAGGAACATACAGGTGCTGTACCAACATACATGGCCTTGAGTCAGTATGCTACAGCCATCTACATTGCCATATCAGGAAAAAATTGGTTGAATACAGAGCCCTACGTAGCTGAGGTAGGTCCTGTGGTACTGACATTAACCCCCTGAATTATAGGGCAATGTAGTGAGCTGTCAAAACTACAGATTACTATAATAGGCATCATACCTTTGTGCATCAGCTATGCAGTAGTGCTGTAGTTGCATAGTGTACAGAGACCCATATAGAGTGCCATAGCTCCCTGGTATCCTATTGTCATTTAGATAGCCCACAGCCCATATTGGTATGGAAAATATGTAATATTGAAAATGGTATTAAAGCTGCACCTAAGTCTACTTGTTGTTCTCGCTTGTCAGAATCAGTCTCCAAGTCCCCATACTTGTGGATGGCTGCAGTAAGATCTTCTGGGTGGAGAGCTGAATGTGGAGGCAGACCAGAATGTTCTCCAGGATTTGGTCAGGCTGGATCTGGTTTTCGAAGCTCTGAAGAGTAACCTTTGTAAATGGTACGATACTCATTGGCTGTAAATGGGATGTTGTCTCTTGCCCAATGCAGTGATGTAGTGTCTCTGGCTGTGTTTGCCTTGGATGCACAAGTTGACCTTGAGGGTGCTGATGTGAAGGGGCAAAGTGATTTGAATGGGAAAAGTTGGGGTGGCATGCTGTCAGTGTGTGCAGCATGGGAGCTGCCAGTAGAGGTGTTTGGAAGTTAGCAAGGGGCAAAGAGAGGAGGGAAAGGGAGAAGGTGATGATGTACATCATTGTCACTGCCACATTTGCACCTGCATTCCTCACTTGTGCCCAGAGATTGCATTCACCAGATGCCCTTGACAACTTGATGTAATATTAACATGAGACAGCCTGCTTTGAGGTCTTGAAAAAGTCTTGAGGACTTGAAGATGATGTGAGATTTGAAGGACTGGAGGTGGCTTGGAAAACATGACTTGACGAAAGCTTGAAGAATGCTGCTCAAAGGGCATGGCTTGGAGAATGCTACTTGAGTAGCTTGATGACCAATACAGGCTTACAGTGGTTGCACAGCCAAGTGATTCAGGTGGTGGTGAGACAGTGGCCTGAGGGAGGGGTGCAGCAGTAGGGAGAAGCGAGAGGATGGGGGGGAAAGAGCAAAAAACAATGTACCATTTTACAAGTCATGCCATCCATTGCCAGCTATCTGTCAATGATCTTGGGAGTGATCCAAGCAGAGTTTGAAAGACTTGGGTAAGTTTCTACAACACTCAGCTATCAGGCACTTGGATTCAGTGAGCGAGATGGCACTGCCAGAATAAATAGAGATTCACCTGTAGTTTTACTGATGAATGTGGGGCGTTGTGATGGTGACCGTTGAGACGGCACACCGCCAAGTATGCGTCATCTAGCTATTTTTGCGCTCACAAACACATATTATAAGAGTTGCAAGGTAGTTTCTAGTAGTACTATCACTAGTACTCTGGGCTTCTGTTCGGTGATACAAAGGAGGATCAGAGTGAGCTCCGAGCTGCTGATTGTAGTGTATAGATCAAGCCTAGCGTACTCCGCGGGCCGCTGGTCATACACCAAGAGGAGATAAATACCCAAAAGCCCCAGAAGTCATCATTCAGAAGTTGTATCCTACAATAGAGGACCAACGACTGCACAGAGGAAGTCTTTGGAGACTTACAGAGTACTAGCGAGTGGGTTGAAGGCTGCGGGAGTCGGCCGCGGGCAGTTTACGTAGACCACGGGCCGTCCTTCCAGACTGGCAATAGGCCGTGGGGTCGAGGCAAGGCCCGCGGCCCCTGCTGAAGCAAGCGGAAAGCAGTTACAGAGGAGAACTACGTAGAGAGTACACGTGGGGAGACGCGTCGCGTCCCTAGTGACAAACAGAGGCACACAGAGTGGAGCAATGGGATTTATTCCATTGGACCGGAGTTTAGAGTGGGATCGTGGGTACAGACCGACAAGTAACGGACCCGCGGGCTCCCTTTGACGACAGCAGCATTATCCTAATGGGCGGATTCAACTCCGCGCCCAGAGGTTCCAGGCCCGCGGTTGCAGACGGCAGCCCGCGGCACCTACCATATACCCAAATCAGGACGTGAGAACCATGTGAAAGGTTTCTCTTGGCCTGTGATGACGCATCAGATACGCATGGACATCTTTTTGTTTTCTTTTGTTTTCACTCTCTGTTTTTCACATGTAAATCTATATTCCAGTAGTATAAATAGGGCTCGAGGACCCCACGGAAAGCCAGTACACCACAGCAGACATTGTTGCGGTTGTTCTCAGACCAACTCGCGGAGAGTAGTATCTACCTCTGTTTGTAGTGTGTCTATAAATTGAAGTTTGGTTGTTGGCTCTAGTTCAGTTCGAGTTAAGAAGTTAAGCTTCACGTTGTCGACCCTGCGGGCGGTCTTCACGTATAAAAGAGAGGTTTACCTACCTGAGTGGGCTTGTTGCTTCGCATCTGCTTCGCTAGTTGCATCCGCGGTTGAGATTGCCCTCGGTAACCAACAGGAAGATCAGCTTGGTCGCCAGCAAGGTGCTTAAGCCTTGAAGTAGAGCGAAAGGTACCTGTGGCAGGTTAAGCCAAGGTCTACAACGAGAATTGCTTGTTGTGAGAGTGATTGGAAGCAGGATCTGTGACCTCAATTAGAGGATTCGCTGTTGAAACCTTACAACCTCTGCCCTGACGTAGACGAAACTATCTATTAGTCTTCCTCTCGTCTTGTATCCACCCAAAACCACATATATTACTCGTTCATTGAGGCCGCGGGTCATTGTTCCGTACCAATCCTGCATAGTTGAAGTGCCGCGGGCATTGTTGTCAGTCAGATTAGTGAAGATTCGTTATCACATTGGGTTTCAAAACCAGTAGTCGCATATTACGACTCGGACCCGAACTCACCAAGGGAGCGCTTGTTCTTTGGGAGTGATAGTAGTTGGTTGTGTGGTTGTTAGTTGTGGTGTTTGTTAGCATACAACAATAGTCGCATTTCTAGCTTATAGTTAAGCGCACCGTTTCATCTGGAGCCCACCGCGAGGGTCCAGTTTTGGAATTGTGAAACGAACCTTTGTCGAAAGGCAAACAACAGGTCCAAGAGGACATTAGCAGTGCGGGTGCAGTTAGAGGCAGTAAACTGTAGCCTGATCAATTAGACATCACGTCTGAAAGATCAAATTCACCGGGCAAGAGGGGAAGATCAGGTAGACGCACACTTCTAGGAGAGATCCATTTGTCGGAGCACGCTCCCAAGGACACAACGGATAGATCCAGACGTTCGCTTATACCCGAGCCAGTATACTTCCCACCTTCCACAAAGACCCGAAACACTAGTAACTCCAGCAGAGGACGTTCCGCGGGAGGTACTACATCGCGTCTAGACACAATAGACGTCGAGTCAGAAATAGAGGACGGACTGCCGTTTAACCGCGGCTTCCCATCACCTACTTCAGACATCCCAGAAGATAATCTGGACGTGACTAAGGAGGGCGCTTCGAACTCGCCAGCCAGTCAGAACATAAATCCTGTTCCTGTAAACTCGGGACAGCAACCATCAGTGCAAAACATACCTGCACAAAACCCGGTCGTACCTCCAGTACAACCAACAGTAGTTCCAGTCGTTGCACAGCCAAATAAAATGCCAGCCTCTTTTGATGCGTCCAAGCTGCCGTCCAGCTTTGGCAAAAATGCCTTACAGTTCGATGGGAAACCAGACAACTTGGCTTGGTACATGAATGCTATAGAGGAGGTCATTTTGAAGACGAATGCGACGACAGATGAGAAGAAGAAGTGGATTGCGATGAATTTCTGTGAACCATCTGTGAAGCGTCAGTGGGAAGCTATGGAGACCGCGGATGCACCACACACCTGGGAGGAATTCAAGGAAGAGATCGAGGATATGTATCCTGAGTACCGCGAAGTGGAAAAGGGATCGGTCCCAGGACTAGAGAAAACTGTTCTCCAGAAGTCGAAAAAGCCAGTCAAAGTAACGGACTATAAAGGCCTTCAAGCCTGGATTAGACTTTACAAAGGCATGATCAAGCAGTTAATGGAGCCAAAGCCTAGAATATCCAACCGTGAAGCGGCAAATGGATTTCTCCGCGGGCTGACGGAAGAACTTGCCGATAGGATTAAACAACATATGTTGCTTAGGCCGCGGGAGGTTCAACCCTCGTATATCAGAGCAAAAGCTGAATTCGAGAAAGCCAATCCTGGTTCAGTATATATTGCGCCGGCTGTAGACAAGGAAGACAGATATGTTTGGTCAGATCTCATTGCGGCAGCTGCGAAAATCTGCGAAGATGAAGCTACAACCTTTTATGGGCTGGAGATAGCATCGTCGTCAGAAGGCAAGAAGAGTACAGTGATGTTTCAGGAAGGAGGGGCTGACAGTGACTCGTCCGGACTGAAGCAATTGTCTAGCAGGATAGACAAAATAGAGGCCGCGGTGCAAGCCCAGAACCGAGTCCAAGCCGAGTTCAGAGAGACTTTTCCTAAGAAAATTACGGATAAACTCGAAGAGACGATGGCTGGTCATATGGACAAGTTCACAGCAGACCAACATAAAGAGATGCAGCAGATTAAGACGTTGTTAGAGGCAGGCGCAAACCGCGGCCCTAACCAACCTTATTCTAGAGGACCAGATCAAGGGCCTCGTGCTGGACCTAGCTTTACTAGGGATAGAGCTGTAAAAGGGGGCTATCGCGACGAGTGCTATTACTGTTACGAACCCGGACATTTCATTGACAACTGTGAACACCGAAAGGAAGACATAGTCAGTGGTATTGTTAAAGCGGTGAATGGCAGAACCGTCCTGTACGATGGGAAGAACATACCGCGGGAGCCGCCACACAAATCTCCTAAGGAGAAGGCTCACGAGTATTATTCCCGCCGCGTTGTAGTTGGTCAGAACTATGATGAGATGATGGATACGTACTTTGGTGGAGATGCGTCGGATTACCAACCGCGGATAATACCGAGGGAAGAGAAGGATAGCGGGTCGGATTTCATTAGTCTGAAAGACCTGCAAACCTTACTAGTCACTCGCTCAAAAGGGCCCGCGGGTGGTCAAGACACGGATTTTCATTAGATCCAATGAAGGGGGCGCCCCAGCGGAGGAAGCCTCCCGAGGAAAATCAAGTAGCCGTCCGTAAGCATTCCGAGAAAACCACAGAGCAGAGCAAAGCACCAGAGAGGAGTGGGCGAGAGCCTACTCAAAGAAAACAGGTTGTAGTAGAGATACCACGGTTACCAAAACCTACGCCCAGACCTAGGGCCACCGTTGAGGAAGTCGAGGATTCAGAGGATGAGAGCGAGGGGTCACCCCCTAGACAGGAGTTCAATAAGGAGCTGCCGTTCAGGGATGTTCCGCCCCTAAGGGATGCTCCACCTACAGAGGTCTTGCCTCGAAAGCCAGTAGATCTGTCCAAGGAAAAGGTCAAAATACCAGGAAAGCGCAAGCCTAGAACCCCGCGGGACACAGACGCGGAGGAAAAGGCGACCGCGGGCATTGTCGATGCCATCCGGGGTATTGAAGTACCCATCACGATCGGACATTTGATCGACAGCAATCCGAAGATACGGAGAGCGTTAGAGTCAAGCATGAACAAGTCCAGACGGCCTAATTTTGTTCAGACCACAGAAGGAGACGTACTGGCAGCAAAGGTTCAAACTTTCATGACTACAAGTGTGCCCGCGGACGAAAATTATGACCCGCGGTCAGGTCTTGATAATCAAGAAGATGAAGATCCTAACGTGAGATTAGTAGAGACAAACCTAGTAACCCTAGACGCAGCTGGAAACGAGGTTTCGGTGCTGATGTTTGACACGTTCCCTCAAATTGTTACAACTGCAGACCACGAGTTGGCAGAAGGTAGCATTATAATAGGCGATCCTGTACAACAGTACTTCGATTCCTTGAAACCCGGCGAGAAGCCACAGGATATTATGGTCACGATGAGCCCTGTATCTGGACAGCTTCGATGTTTGTATCCGACTGTGAAAGAGAAGCAGGTTGAGGCAATTAGCGATGGTGGATCACAAATTGTGTCCATGAACGTAACAGTTGCGGAGAAACTTGGGATGTCGTGGGACCCGCGGATGTCTATTCTCATGCAGAGCGCGAACGAACAAGTCGAAAGGACACTAGGGTTGTCAAAGAACGTGCCATTCCAATTTGGCGACATCATATTGTACTTACAAGTGCATATATTGAGAGTCACACCCTATCAGGTTCTTCTAGGAAGACCGTTCGAAATGTTGGCAGAAACTGTTCATGCCAACAAAAGGAATGGAGATGTCGAGATCACCATTACGGACCCGTACACGGGGAGAAAGAGTACGTTTGCAACGTACCCCCCGGGCACCAAAAAGTGTCTCGAAGATGATAAGGAGACTGCCGCGGGCAGTAGCACACAAGCTAGTACAGTCCAGGATTTTCGGTAATCTTCGATGATCTCGAGGATGGGGGAGAAGTAATGACCGCCTGGGACTACAATGAGAAAGGAGAGCTAGTATGTGTAGGATATGGCAAGCCAAAAGAGGGTCTAAAAGCTACCAAAGAGGATCGTAGGATGGCATATTTGTGTGCATCACAGTCAGTGGTTGAAAAGGACCCTGCAGCCGCGGCCCTATTACAACAGTACTTAGGGGAAGCGGAGGTTGAGAAAGGAATGGAAGTCTTTCTTTTCGATCAAGCGGACGCTCCTAGTAAGCCTAAGCGGCCTACCCGGGCAAAGAAACCTTACCGCTGGTAAAATGGCGCCGAAAAGTAAATTTGGTTAATTTACGGGCTAGGGCAGATGTCAAATGTCCCCAGGACCACTTGGGAAGCAACGATCGAAGTCGGCCCCAGCAGTACCACTTGCACCAAGAGAACAGATGATGCATACTAAGGTAGAGGATACGGCAGGATCAGCCGCGGACCCTATCAATGTGGAATATACGTTCCTGGGTAAAAAGTACAAGCCGGTAGCAGATAAGATCAAACCCATACTTGGATTTTTGCCTGCAGAATTTAGAATTGAGAGGAACATTACTGGGGATCCGTTGCAAGATATGCCAACGTTGAATCCGAACCCACCAGAGTTTGCTCCGATAGGAAGATACACCGCGGAGCGTCAAGAAGCGATTGATATCTCTCACAATGATGGCTTCTTAGAGCCTGAGGAAGTGAAGTTGGTACATCACTTCATGATGTTGCATAATGACCATTTTGCATGGGATGAGACAGAAAGAGGGCAGTTCAAGCACGAATTTTTCCCTCCAGTAGAGATGCCGGTTGTTCCACATACTCCTTGGGTGTGTTCGCAGATACCGATTCCTCCTGGACATTTTGAAGAATTTTGTCGAAACATCAAGCTCAAAATTGACGCGGGTGTTTATGAACCGTCTAACTCCTCTTACCGATCTCCCATTTTTGCGGTGATCAAGAAAGATGGGAAGTCTTTGAGAATTGTTCACTCCTTGGAGAGACTGAATGAAGTTACCATTCAACACTCAGGAGTAACACCAGGTACCGAGCAGTTGGCAGAGCACTTTGCAGGAAGATCCTGTGGTGCCTCGTTGGATATGTTCGTTGGATATGATAATAGGGATTTAGCAGAAGGATCTAGGGACTATACCACATTCCAGACACCCTTTGGGGCTATGAGACTGGTAAAGTTGCCGATGGGGTGGACTAATTCCGTACCTATTTTTCATGATGATGTTACATACGTCCTCAGAGAAGAGATTCCACATGTAACTATCCCTTACATTGACGATGTGCCAGTCCGCGGGCCGCCAACGCGGTATGAAACTAAGGATGGAGATTATGAGCGCATACCAGAGAACAGAGGCATTAGGAGATTTGTTTGGGAACACTTTCAGAACCTGAATCGTGTTGTTACTCGGATGGCCTATGCTGGGGGAACGTTCTCGGGTAAAAAGTTGATATTGTGCGCAGACTTGTTCACAGTAGTAGGACATATCTGTTCGTACAAAGGCAGAGTTGCGGATCCAGACAGAATTAAAGTCATCAATGATTGGGGTCCATGTGCCAATTTTTCACAGGTGAAAGCTTACCTCGGAACTGTTGGTGTATTGCGCAACTTCATTGAAGGTTACGCTGAAAAAGTGGCGCCTATAAATGAGTTGACCAAGAAGGATGTGCCATTCGAATGGACCGCGGCTTGTGATGAGGCTCAGCAGAAGGTCAGGGAAGCGTTGAAGGATTGCCCCGTGCTGAAACCCTTGAATTATGATTGGGATTCAGAAATAGTATTACAAGTGGATACATCTTGGAGGGCGGTTGGGATCATTTTATTCCAATATGACCCGCAGGACCCCAAAATTAAATACTACGCCCGTTTTGCTTCAATTACGCTTGGAAAGACGGAAGCCAATTACTCGCAACCTAAGAGGGAACTCTATGGTTTAATGAGAGCACTAGAGGCCATGTACTATTGGATCTTCGGTGTTCGGAAGCTGGTAGTTGAGACGGATGCACTGTATATTAAAGGGATGCTGAAGAACCCAGGCATGGGTCCTAATGCGACCATTAATAGGTGGATTGAGAAAATCCTAATGTTCCATTTCAAGTTGAAACATGTGCCAGGAGAAAGGTTCGCACCGGATGGTTTGTCTCGTAGAGACCCTCAACCAGGAGATGAAGTTTTTCCTAACTCTGAGGAGGGTTATGATCAGAATGAACCCCCCTGAGGACCACGAGGATGTAGACCCTGATGGGCCACAGCCGCTGGACTTTGAAGAGTTTAAGCATACAATTGATACAAGAGGTGGTTACCTACAAGTGGAGGCGGAGGCGACGTCCATTGAAGACTTCCGGCATGAAACACTCATGGCCGCGGGCTTCGAGGAATGCTGATAGCAAAAGTCGCAAGGATACCTATGAGGCCGCGGGATTGCCGATTCCTCAATATGTGCAAACGACGGAGCCATTGATACCTGATCTTGAGCTGAAGTGGAATGCAGAAAAGAGGGAGCCTTATGTGGAGACACATAGGTCAGATAGAGTAAAGAAACAGGATAACAAGTTAATGCTTGTTAAGAAATGGTTAGCGGAGCCATTGGAACGGCCCGCGGGCATGAACGATGATCAGGAATACCGAGCATTTATGAGATTCGCCTCACATTTCTTTTTGAAAGGGGGGGAGGATGTATCGTAAATCCATTGGTACCGCACATCAGTTAGTAGTTGACAAAGAACACCGGATGTACATGATGAAGGCTGCACACGACAGTCTAGGGCACCAGGCGGATTTTTGCGACTAGAGAACTGATAGGACTGAGATTCTGGTGGCCTGGTTTTGAGACAGATGTTGCGTGGTATGTTAATACGTGCCATATATGCCAAAAGCGGCAGCATACACTGTTGAAAATACCACCAGTGGTTACCCATACACCGAGTCTGTTTCAAACGGTTCATGTAGATGTGATGGTAATGGGCAAAGTTTCAAACAAGTGTGGTTTAGCAGTCGATGCTAGAGACTCGCTTTCCAGCTGGATTGAAGGCCGCCCGTTGACCAAAGATAATGCTCAGAACCTTGGATTGTTCTTATTAGAAGATGTTATATGTCGGTGGGGTTGCCCGCGGACCTTTGTAACGGACAATGCAGAGCAATTCAAGAAAGCTGTAGCATGGTTGAAGGAGAAATATGGCATACCGCATATCTTCATATCGCCATATAATTCCCAAGCCAATGGCAAGATCGAGAACGGTCACTTTTCGCTGAGGCAGTCATTGTACAAAGCTACGGGAGGAAATCCAGCTAAATGGTTTTGGTATTTCCACCTAGTACTTTGGGCAGACCGCATTACAGTCAGAAAAGGATTGGGCTGTTCACCGTACTTCATGGTTACAGGGGCCCATCCAATATTGCCGCTGGATATTGAAGAAGCTACTTGGTTGGTAGAGTTGCCGGGTCGAGTGTTGACCGACTCCGAGGTGATAGGTTTTCGAGCGCAGGCTTTAGCAAAGCATATACAACATGTACAGCAGATGAGGCAGCGCTGTTGATCATGCCAAGCGTGTATCAGTACAAAAATATGAAAGATATAATGAGAGTGTGATAAAGAATTACGATTTCAAACCAGGAGATCTAGTTCTGGTGCGCCATACTGAAGTAGAGAAGTCATTAAACGCTAAAATGGAGCCGGTACCTCGGACCCATGGTTGTAGTTAGAAGAACCAAAGGGGGAGCGTACCTCGTAGCAGAGATGAATGGTGCTATGTTCCAAGATAGGATTGCAGCGTTTCGAGTTATTCCTTACGAAGCGCGGCATAGCATTCAGATTCCTGCAAATATCCACAGGTTCATTGATATCTCGCCAGAGACCTTGGCGGATCTAATAAATGATGACCAAAACCCATCTAATACAAAGGCCACTAAGAAGTACAAGGGTAAAGACCTGTTATTCGACAAAGTTCGACTACGGGTAACACCAGAAGACTTCGAGGAGTCCGAGACTTCAGAGTCGGAATTGGATGAGGAAGAGGAAAAGTTTGGATTAGACTCCGAATCAGAAGAGGAAGGGCCGCGGGTGTCTAAAAGACTACAGAAGCGGGCCGCGGAGCTCAAATAATGAGTGATGCAGTAAGTCTGTAAAGGCTGAGCCGTGAGAAGTGGACCCGCGGGCGATTAAGAAAGAAGTGTTAGACTTACGGATCGAATTGAGGATATACAGGAACAGGAGCACCATCAGGTAGCAACTGCAGCACGCGAGTGTTGACATAGTTGAGGACCCGCGGGTGATATCCTTTGGCCCATACTTGGTACCAAGACGCAACAGTGCATCTACATCTGACATACGAGAAATCTTGTCCTTGATTTGACGACGGACTCAATTAAAGTAACAGCGGGTGAGAAACGCATGTGCGTCAGGGACGAAGGGGCGAAGCTCCTCGATAGTATACTTGTCTCGACCAAAGGGGAAGTCTAAAAGCGGTAGATATTATAAGAGTGTTGAGTGAACGATGGAGTAGTAGGCGTACCTCTAGCCATCTCAGCGGGTGCTGTTGCAAATAGGCATAGAACACCCGCGGGCTGCGAAATTCACAGTCACGAAGGAGGCGACGTTCACAAAAGTGACAGCAGCGGAGCCAAGAGTATATGACACAGGCTAGGTTAGATGACTCGCAGTGGTGACAGCGAGCCGCGGGCTGAAGAACAGGCTAAGTTATCTGGGATAAGGGCCGCGGGGGTGCACAAAAAACGCACTTTGGAATCTTCCAACCAGTAAAGCGTATACTCGACGAGCTCGTTGCGCGGAAACACCATAAAATATAGGCCAGTGTGTTGAGAAGAGATAGTAACAGTGGAATCTCCAAGGGAAAACACGAGTACGGTTTCTTAAGTAGGCCGCGGGGCGATTTGAATTACCCGCGGGCCAAATTGATCTTGATGAGACGAGTAGACTTGTCAAACAAATGAATTTGTCAAGTACTGCTAAGACGACAATGATCGAGGGAAACTCGTAGCGGTCCTTAAAGGACGTGTATAGGAAAAAAGAGTCCATGGAGTGCACTGTTGGAGTGCGTAGTAGGTCCTGTTGAAGGACGCGAAGGCGCGGCTATTCGATGAAAGGAAAGGATTGTATGGAAGGAGTGTTTCAGTTAAATCTGGAATAGGAGTCAGTCAAGATGGAAATATTTGACCCTGAATCATACAGAACCATCTCGGCGTCATCATCCACCATCTCCACATCATCTCCATCATCCTCACCCTCAGACTCGATAGTAAGCTTGGCCATCTCGCCAGCGTAGAAGTTGCGCAGCTCGATGAAATGCTTGAGCTTGTAGCCGCAGACGTAGATTTGTCGTTTAAGCTCCTTAACTTGACGACGGCGGAACTTGCTGTCAGGGGAGGAGCGTCGTCAGGGAGGGCGAGTTGACGGGCAACGTTGAGGAGCTCATCCGAGATGTCGGACTTGAGATTGCCTGGAAACGAGTCGGCCGCGGGCGTTATAGACGACCAAGAAGGCAATGAAAGAAGTAGCTTACCAGGGACTGTGAAGTCTTGACCAGCGTCGTATACATGACTAGCATTGTTACGACGGCGCTTGCGAGAAGAACTAGGTTCTTTCTCCTCAGGAGCAGGCACCTGATAAGAGAGAGTCAAGACGGTGACAAGCACGGAAAAATGGTCGTACCGAAAGGGGACGTTTGGGCTCCGACTGAGGGATAAATCGTGAGCTAGAAATAACGGCCCGCGGACGGGTACATACCTTTTTCACGCGACGGTCCTCATCGGCTTTCTCATCCGCGGGATGTTTCTGAAGGCGAAAGCATCAGCAAGGATGTGGGACAGACCAAGGCATAAATACCTTGCGGAGGTCTTTGAAGGGCAAATCAAGGGACTCGTCTAGAACGATGACTTCTTTGGTATTGTTCTTGATAGCCTTGTCGTTCTTAATTTGCTTCTCCTGGGTGATTTTCAGTGCGCAGTTCGATAAGCGGTGGAAAGTAGAGCTTCAAAATGAACAGACAGGCACCTGCCAGAGCGTAAGCGATCTAAGGGTTGGAAAAAACGTCTATAACAGGCGAACCTTTTCACCCCCGGGCTTCTTAGAGAAATGCAACTCTTTGGGAACGGACCCAGATCCAGCGCGGGAGTCGGTACCAAGGGCCGCGGCCAGGACAGGAGTAATGGTAGCGCCCGCGGGCGACTTGTCGGTGTCGAGCTGAAGACCAACAAGCCGTGAGATAAGCAACCAAATCTCTGAGTCAAGGAAAATACCTCGTTAGTAGATGAGGAATCACGAACTTGGTCGGACACACTTTTCTCATCGCCAGACTCGTCCTCGGACTCAACGGTGGCAGCAGATTTGCCGGCAGTCTGAAAGAACGTATAGATTAAAGAAAAGAATATTGTCGAAGGGCTAGGGAACGTACGCGTTTAGCGCGGCGAGCTTTTTCCTCCTCCTTCGCCTCGTAGGCTTTGAGCGCGTTGTCAATAGTGCTCAGGTGAGCCGCGGGCGCGGAAAAACCGTTTTTGGTAGCGGTTTGGACGAAGGAACGAAGCTGGTAGAGCTTATTGCGAACGGAGGCCTGCCGGACATGACCGATGGCTTGAGGGTATGCGCCGGCGAAGCCTGCCTTTAGGACAGGTAAGCCGGGGCCGTACGCAAAGAAAGTAGAGGGCAATGGCTTACAGCGCGGTCGATTGCAGTATTGAGGGCCGTGTGCTGGATCCTAGTCGAGAGTTTCTGTGAAGCGAGACTGTCGTATTCACCGAGAGCTTCGATGAAGTCGTTTGCCGCAGACTGTAGAGCAGGAAGGGCGTTACTGGGAGCCATAAGTCACGAGGACAGAACAAGACAAAGGTTCAGGACGTCCCCCGGGTGGCCTTTATACGAAAAATCCTTCACCAGAAAAGACAGAAATGGAAAGACCGCATGGAAGAATTGTAGCGAAACACGAAGTAGCTGATAAAAACCATGGCGCTGGGTCATCTTTCACACAGAAAAAGTTAACCGAGGACGGTTAATATTTCTAGTGGGGGGGAGAGGGCTGTGATAGGCAGACTAAGCGACCGCGGGCCATATGGTTCAACGAAAAGTCAGCGGGACTATGGTTTCGAGTACAAAAACCATGTGCGAGTTTTTTCGAAGAAGTTAACAATCAGAGGCTTGATTGGGAAGATGGTGTTCGTTGCGATTGATGATCGGTTTCTGCCGGATACTGTTGAGGTCAGCTGAGTTAGAATGTATCCAAGAATGGAAATTGTCGACTACGCTTTGGCCGTGGGCCGAAAACTATTGCGAATTATGAGAAACAAGGGTTTCAAGCCTTGAAACAGGGCCGCGGGCGGGCCATAGCACGATATCGGAGAGTGTGAGTGGGGCCGCGGGTCCTGATTGAGCAGCCGCGGGACCCAAAGAAAGGTCAGAGTAATGCTTGTGCAGAGCGAAAGAGCCAAGAAAGATATTCTATGTTATGAAAATCTTTGAAAAGCATGAAAGCAGTTGAGAAAGGGACGCCGGGCCACTTCTGATGACGAATATCATGTGCATAGGCAACTTAGTTCGTTCGCTGAACTTCTCTAAGTCGGATTTCACACGGTGGAATCAGGGCAGAAACGAGATTTCATTGGCCTACTCCTAGATTGAACTATTGTTACTACAAAGCTATTGTAGTTCAAAAAAGGAGTAGGAGGCGGCACAAGAAAGCAGAGTACAAAAATAAATAAAAAATTTCATGAAAGTCCGCAGAAAAAACTCGTAGATGTCCAATCAGCTCCCGCTGGTTCCACCAGAACCAGACCCCCCACCCGCATTGTAACCCGGTCCGAAACCCGGATGCTCGGTGCGTGGGGTGCCCGGTCCGTAGGACGACGGTGGATACACCCCAAGTCCAGCGAAGGGACTGCCGGCAGCCTGCACGACGGTGCTGCGGCGAGCGACGGGGTTGCCGGCTGAATGGATAAAAGTAGTCAGCGCGCGTTGCGGAGAAATGAGCGAAGACGGCGCACGATGAATGGGCGCCGGGGGTTGGGGGCCGCGACAGGGTCGGGGCGGTTCATCGACTCGACAATCGAAGGAGGAGGCATCCTCGATGCCGACGATGGCCGGGCAGGTGGCACCGCGGGGACCTGCACAGTGTCCTGGGGGGGCAGCGGGAGCTGCGGGCCCAGGAGGTACTGGTGAGGTGGCCGCGGGGGGAGCCAGGCACAGATGGCACCGGGTTATCGACAAGAGCGGCTTCGAGTTCCGGTCCACGGGTAGCGATAATGGAAATATGAGCCGCGGTGTTGGCAGGGACGTCGTAGAATTGGGTCGCATTGATATCGGCGGGCCGCTGAACGGTGTGGTACGCATTGTCGGTGGTCCGAGGGCCGTCGGGATCGAGGAGTCGCGGCTCGGAGGTCGGATTCCGACTTAGGTGCCGATGAAGGAGCCCCGGATACGAATGCTGCTGGCGGAGGCGCTCCGCAAAACCAGTCAGCATCTCGACGTCGTCGACGTCTTCGAAGTAGGAGGAATAGATGTCGGGCGGCATCGTGATCTGTTGATTAATAAATACGACGGCCAAGTCCTCGAGCGCCCCCTGGTGCGCGATGAGTTTGCGCGACAGGAGCGCGTAGAAGAGGTCCGCGTCGCGGCGGGTTTGCATGGCGCGGATAAGCGCACGAGACAACGCTGTGAAAAGGGATAAGCGCTCAGTGGAACGAGAGAAAAGAATAAACACAAACCATCGGGCGTCAAGCCGGTGAGGGGGCGGATGTCGTCGACGATCTGGAAAATCCGCTCCGGAGCCGTGAAGCTGCAGCGGGTGTTCCCGCGGTGGCAGTTCTCGCAGGTGGTGCCGAATCCGTCGGACTTGCACCGCGCATTTTTGTTGATGCACGCGATGCAGGCCGTCGGTGCTTCGCCGAAGCACGGTGGGCAAAGAGCATCCCGAACCACCACATGGTCGACACGCTGATAAGCGGGGACGGGCCATGACTCCGCTTCGGACCATTCTGAGGATCACCAGCGAGTCAGCCAGAGGCTTTAGTAGAAAAACAGAAGACTCACCACCGGGAGGATTCGCCAACATGTCGCTTAGGATAGCCAAGCGACTGGAAGGTGGATCCGTCTCCTCCTCGGGGGGTGATGGCGCGGTGGCGATTTGAGTGAGAGTTGAGGGACCAGCGGCGGAAGACGGCTGAGTCGAGGACGCTGCCGCTGAACGGGCGGGAGTTGGGCTCTCGAGCGCCACAGGTACGCAGGGCGAGGCGCCACCCGCGGGACACGAATCGTGGGCCCCGATGAGGAGGCGTAGGCGTCCTGGACGCGGGGAACCTCGACCGTCACAGTGGAAGCGGGGGCAGGCCCCTCGGGCTCAGACCATTTGCGCTAGAAGAAGATAGTCTGTTAAGGTGAAAGATATAAAAGAGAAGATGGGAGAGACCTTGCCAGCAGCGACAGAAGTTGGGGCAGAGCGGGTCTCCATGGTCGCCAAGGAGGCGTCCCGTAGCAGCGCTGGGAGGCGCTGCAGAACGAGGGGTCGCAGACGAAGGGGCTGCCGCTTTAGACGAGGATGGAGCCTGGCCGCGGGTACGACCTGCAGGCAAGTCCTTCGCGGCGGGGAGACTCCGCTTCAATGCGAGGCCGTTTGTTGGGGGCGGTCGTCCGACGGGCGAGCACGAGAAGCAGGAACAACGAGAGCAGGGGAAGCAGCGAACTCGAACTCGGCGAAAGGATCGGACTCCGCGCCCTGGCGTCGGCCTCCATATCAAAATCCGCATCGAGTTCGGCGAAGGGGTCTGCGGCAGCGACACGAGGGATGATGAACGAGCTGTCGAGCTTTGTGATCCCATGCTCCATCTGCCAGAAAAGTTTTAGAAGAAGAAAGCGGAGTTAAATGGAGAAAATTCCGACGTACCAGGTGGGCGCGCTTGGCAGCGTTGAAATCGATGAGGCCGTCAAACTCTTGACGGTGGAGGGCGTGCGGAAACTGCTTGAGACATTTGACCGCGGCAAGGGCCACGGCATACTCAAAGTTTAGCAGTTCCGGCGGGGCTCAGGAAATTTAGCAATAAATTTGACCTGAAAGAAATAGTGGCCGGCGTGAGCAAAGATGCTAGCAGGGTGCAATAAGGGTACGCACCATTGGGGAGTTGATACCCCGGCAAGCTGCCAATGCGGCCAGGTCCCCCAGTTTTGCGATACGCTCGTGGTCGAAAAACGGGATGATCTTGGCACACTCGGTTGCGCCAAACATAGACCATTGGGGCGCGGTAGGGTGGTCGGCGGGCAGCTCGAAAGGGTGGTCCTCGCCGTCTCCCGGCTCGGAAACAGCGGGTTCGGAAGGGGCGGCGCGGGACGCAGCTTTGCGGCGAGGTGGCACAGGCGAGTTCGCCGGCTGCTGCTTTTTCTTGTTCTTCGAGGCTTTGGCACGAGTGGACATGGTAGTGCGGGGGGCCAGAGTTTGCTGTGGAGGATGCAAAGAGAGACCAAGGAGAGAGTGAGAAAGCAGTCAAACCGCGGACGCGAAGTCAGGATTGATTCGCGCTGCGGAAGGACAAAAATTTTTACTGAATAAGCGCCAGCTGCCGTGGTGCTGATGGACTGCGGGCGTAGCCGCGTCCAGGCGCGCTGACTCGGGAACGAGAAGCTTGACGCGCTTGAGGGACATTAGTCTGGGAATGTTTTCCAAGAATAACGGTCCCTGAACGCAAAAGAAAGTTTAATTCAGTGACAGTGATGAATTTACGTACCAGTGGCCGTAGGCCCCGGGGCTCGAGAATTAGAGTTCAAATGGGCGTAGAAAGTGGAAGTCAGTAACAAAGGAGCGCGGAAGGGGGCTTTTGGAGGTCTCTGACCCCTATTTGTGAAACTTAGTAAATGATCTGCAGAACGTGTCGGACCTTGATCGCCGATCAGCAAGTCCCACGCCGCGGAGGCAAATGTCATAGTAGCCAGCGGGATCTGCGTTGCTTGACAAGTAAGAATCCTTAAATGGAATCTGTGGTAAAGATCAGTCAGAAATAGTTGGGCTGGTTCAATTGATGAGTGATCGAAACTCAGAGGGCAAAAATAATGAACGTTCGCGTGGAGATATCATCCCGCGGGCCACTAAACATGCGAAGTGAAGGGCACCTAGCACAACCGAGGACGGTTGAGATTTAGTGAAGGGGGAGATGAGACGGCACACCGCCAAGTATGCGTCATCTAGCTATTTTTGCGCTCACAAACACATATTATAAGAGTTGCAAGGTAGTTTCTAGTAGTACTATCACTAGTACTCTGGGCTTCTGTTCGGTGATACAAAGGAGGATCAGAGTGAGCTCCGAGCTGCTGATTGTAGTGTATAGATCAAGCCTAGCGTACTCCGCGGGCCGCTGGTCATACACCAAGAGGAGATAAATACCCAAAAGCCCCAGAAGTCATCATTCAGAAGTTGTATCCTACAATAGAGGACCAACGACTGCACAGAGGAAGTCTTTGGAGACTTACAGAGTACTAGCGAGTGGGTTGAAGGCTGCGGGAGTCGGCCGCGGGCAGTTTACGTAGACCACGGGCCGTCCTTCCAGACTGGCAATAGGCCGGGGGTCGAGGCAAGGCCCGCGGCCCCTGCTGAAGCAAGCGGAAAGCAGTTACAGAGGAGAACTACGTAGAGAGAGTACACGTGGGGAGACGCGTCGCGTCCCTAGTGACAAACAGAGGCACACAGAGTGGAGCAATGGGATTTATTCCATTGGACCGGAGTTTAGAGTGGGATCGTGGGTACAGACCGACAAGTAACGGACCCACGGGCTCCCTTTGACGACAGCAGCATTATCCTAATGGGCGGATTCAACTCCGCGCCCAGAGGTTCCAGGCCCGCGGTTGCAGACGGCAGCCCGCGGCACCTACCATATACCCAAATCAGGACGTGAGAACCATGTGAAAGGTTTCTCTTGGCCTGTGATGACGCATCAGATACGCATGGACATCTTTTTTTTTTCTTTTTTTTTCACTCTCTGTTTTTCACATGTAAATCTATATTCCAGTAGTATAAATAGGGCTCGAGGACCCCCGGAAAGCCAGTACACCACAGCGGACATTGTTGCGGTTGTTCTCAGGCCAACTCGCGGAGAGTAGTATCTACCTCTGTTTGTAGTGTGTCTATAAATTGAAGTTTGGTTGTTGGCTCTAGTTCAGTTCGAGTTAAGAAGTTAAGCTTCACGTTGTCGACCCCGCGGGCGGTCTTCACGTATAAAAGAGAGGTTTACCTACCTGAGTGGGCTTGTTGCTTCGCATCTGCTTCGCTAGTTGCATCCGCGGTTGAGATTGCCCTCGGTAACCAACAGGAAGATCAGCTTGGTCGCCAGCAAGGTGCTTAAGCCTTGAAGTAGAGCGAAAGGTACCTGTGGCAGGTTAAGCCAAGGTCTACAACGAGAATTGCTTGTTGTGAGAGTGATTGGAAGCAGGATCTGTGACCTCAATTAGAGGATTCGCTGTTGAAACCTTACAACCTCTGCCCTGACGTAGACGAAACTATCTATTAGTCTTCCTCTCGTCTTGTATCCACCCAAAACCACATATATTACTCGTTCATCGAGGCCGCGGGTCATTGTTCCGTACCAATCCTGCATAGTTGAAGTGCCGCGGGCATTGTTGTCAGTCAGATTAGTGAAGATTCGTTATCACATTGGGTTTCAAAACCAGTAGTCGCATATTACGACTCGGACCCGAACTCACCAAGGGAGCGCGCTTGTTCTTTGGGAGTGATAGTAGTTGGTTGTGTGGTTGTTAGTTGTGGTGTTTGTTAGCATACAACAATAGTCGCATTTCTAGCTTATAGTTAAGCGCACTGTTTCACCGTGGTGTCACTATTGGAGGATATGTGGTCTGAAGAGCAACAATGTTAAACCTCTAGGGGGTAGTAGAGCTGGAAGGTAACGAGGATATACGGGGGGTAGATGTGCACCATAGAGTGTGACAAGGGGAGCAGATAGGGTGAGGCGACAATGATCTCTGCCTGGTGGGTGTACCTGCTGTGAGCTGAGAGACAGAGAGAGGAGAAGTACCTTGTGAACACTTTGCTCTATTCGTGAGGGCACTTCTTCAAACATTGTTTTACGATAGGTTGTGCATGGTGAAGGAAATCCTCGACACTCCAGAGAGCACAATAAAGACAGTTTAGACTGCACCTGCTCCGACCCTTGGTGAGAGAGAGAGGGAGAGGAAGAGAGAAAAAGAGAGTGTGTGTGTTCTGAGTTTATACAAATACACAACAACAGAGGAGGTAAGACTGCTAGAACCGCTCTTCTAAGAGCTGAACCCTGAGGGATGTCTATCTACTTCCCCCAAATCCTTCTCCCTTTTATACCCTTTCCAGACCAGTCACGAGTGGTTTCCCTTCTCCTTGAAACCACTGACCATTGTGGGTGACGTTTTGAGGCAGCCACGTGGTGTGAAACCAGGGGAGCCATTTTAGGATGGCAAAGTTCTTCATTTGCAAGAGAACACGTTGAAGAGGTATGGAACGGACTCCCTGAGTGAGAGAGGAGGTCCAGAAAGCATTTTGAGGTGCCACAGAGGCCACTGGCTTGCAAGGGGTTGCTCCTTTGTCACGAGTGTCGGCTTGATGGTACTCTTCATCACCTAAGTAGTGACTGATTTGGAGTGCACCCAGAGTCCTGCCCACAATACTGTTCCTGTGGTCCTAAGAAATGGTCCTCATAGGTCACTAGGTGTCCAAGGGTTGTTACTGCATATGCAGGAAACACACAGAATGTCCACGGTGACTGCGAATAGGTGGATTCCGGATTCAGTAAAGTTGTTTCCTAATTGGGAAGATGTCAATGAGAACCGTCAAGAGCTCTCTTGGGAACATTCTAGGGCATATGGAGGCTCAGGGGTGACGCTGAGAAGATTCTAAGGGGACACAGCAGCAGTGGGAATTGCCTATGAAACACTAGTCGAAGGTCCGGTGCAAGTGAAGATGGTCGTTGTCCATGATCAAACATTGGCAGTGATGGGAAGTCCAGTGTCAGTGGTAGTCCTCAGGCAAAGATGAGCATCGTTGGTTCACAGCCTTCGTTTGGCAGAGCCATGTGGCAGTGTGGAGTGCATAGCACGAACACCAGCCTCACAGTGTGGAACTATAAAATTGTTGTATACAAAAGACAAGATGGTGGTACTTAGCATGTGATAGACTTGGTGGACAGCTATGCAGTCTGATATATCAATCAACTGAATCAATGTTTTTCTACATACATGCTGACTAGAGCTACAGAGACTACAAACACTATATGAGCTATGTAGCTGGCACACTGACCTACAGTGAGTTATAATTCACAATATATTTAACTGAGGAACTGACTCCCAGACATTTTTTCCTGATGCATACAAGCCAAATTTAGAAACCACCTGAGTCTCATGAAATGAACAAAGTAAACAGGGAAAACAACTACAATACTGAAAGCCAATCACTGTGCATTGCAAGCAGGACACAAATCAAGGATTGGGGCTGCATTCTCTGGTGCACTGTAATGAAAGACATCATTAGCAATGCAGGGGGAAGCCATGACAGTGACAATCATAATTGTCAGTGAACTTCAAGGCATGAAGAAGCAAAGAGATGTGGTCAGATCAGAAGCAGCATTGGTAGACATGCAATAGGATGGCTAGCATTCAGCACAAAGAATTGATGAGAAGGTGGCTTGAGTTTCCTCAATCTCAGTCAATATTTGATTTCTGAGACATTTGCTAGCACTCCTATCACCAGAGGCTTTAAAGTATAATCCTAAGAGAAAGGGTGCAATATGTAGAGGTGGGATCACCAGGAAGCCAACAATGTCTTGCAATATGCCCAGACATCAGGTGTGGTGTCAGTTTGGGCCAAGAAGACCACAGATGCTATCGAGAAGGTTCAGTAGCTTGAAATCCACAACAGGCATTAAGCAAGAAGCCATGGACTCAGAGAAGTATGTGTTGGCCCAGGAACACAATATGTTTATGTCCTCTGACAGTATAGTCTTCCATTACAGTCAATCAGCAACCACCAAAATTGTTGATCTTTACTTTCCTATGTTTGGCATAGCAGCATTCTTGTCAGTTGAGTAGCTTGAGCCTAAGGCATAAGATAGGGTATGTTCCCACAATAAAATATCCAGATTTTTGAGGTTGGAAAGAGAGTCAGAACAATTGTCTGAACAGTTGAAAGACCAGCCACTACTTTGCTCCAGCAATAAGAAGGATGGCAAGAAAAGATTAAGAAAATGATCTATTGTCAGCATGAAATACAATTAGAAATGAAAAAGGATGATGTAGATAGCTGAGGTTGACACCAGGAATCAGACAAATTGACTATAGGAAGTTTTTAGAGGACAGCAGGTGAGAAGCAATCACTTACTGCTGATCAGCCAAGAATAATCTGAGCTGGGCACTTGAAAGGAGTCAAGGAAGCAATAGTGAGAGCAGATAATCAAGGACAACTTGAGCTGAATGTTTTGATCTTCTATTTGATCCATCTGGCATGTTGCACTAGGTAGAAATAGAAGGATTCAAGATATAAAGGTGTGAATTTGATTGATTTTTTCCAGCCAGAGTGACAAACAAAACTTGAGAAAACTACAAATATTGACATAAATGAAAGCTAGGTAAGTGGAAGCAACTTGATAGGTTGGTACTAGGTTCAAAGATGAAAAGCAATCATGGGCCAGAAAGCAGATATGACACAGTTGGCTTGGGATTCAGCATGGAGAGCACAGTGATAGGTGCAGGTATGTGAGGATGTGCATATGGTCGAGCAGATGCCCAGGGTTGAGACAGTAGTTTTGAGTCAAAGCCAAGAAGAGAACTATCCCCTGCAACAGAGGTTCCAAAGATTAGCCTCAAAAAGGAATCATATTTTTGAGGGGAAAGTGGGTGAAGGGAATCCATTCACGCCATTTTTATATGTGAAGAATCATGTGCTAGGGTACACATGGTCCACCTGACCTGATGAATAGAATAGAGGAATTCATGCTAGACAATTAATTTCTTGTTGGAGACACAAAATACTTGACTGATGGGATGAATAAAAGTGCTGTTGGAGGGATATATCTATGATCACCCCATGTCTCTTCCACTGAATATATTTTATTTTCTCTTACAACTCAACTGATATTTGTCTCCAACAAACTGTTTATTCCACCAACAAGATTTAATTATTTTGTATGAGAAAATATTCATCCCATCACTTGAATATTTTTGTCTCCAACAAGAAATTAATTACCTAGTGTGAATTCCCCCTAATGATGAGCAACAACTGTGATCAACTGCATCCTGTCAGGAAAAGACTGGGTCAGCTGTTTGACTGCAAATAAAAAGGCAATGTTGAGGAGCAGAGAGAGTCAAAGACAGAAGGGGTTAATCAAAAAGGAAGAGTAGAGGGAAAACAAAAGGAGAAAGTTTATATGGGGATATACCCTAGCTGAACAAGCAAAATCTTAAAGAACAGTTAATCATTGATGTTGGAGATGCAATCTTGTGAGGATGTTCAGAACAATAGTTACATAACCATAGGTATATAAGTTGCATAAATCTTGCTTGTATTCAGTATGTGTTTGCAGAGCTCAGCCAAACATGAAATACTTCTGGTACTATTATCCTGGTCCTGAGTATGACTGCTCTCCCAAAACTTTAACACAAACATGTCCCAGATGGTTCCCAGTCACCACAGTTGTACAGTCTACACAGGACCACCCCCAAATCAGTGCAACCATTGTCAACAACCAATGGATCGATGACCCGCAGCACCTGCAGGCACTGTACAAAGTCCTCACCATCCCAAAACACCACTGCTACCCTTGACCACTTTGGCGGATGGCCCATCACACCTGCCAGACGTTGTGCCAGAGGATACCTGCACAATACGCCGTGCTGAATCCACATGAGAGCCACAGGTGTTGGCAGGATCTGGTCGTGAGCCGGAGGAGTCAATGACCCTGCTGGAGTGAACACATCCTAAGGGCAGAATGAGGAATGAGGGAGCAGGATGGGCACGAGGATGGGAGAGGGGATGGGCAATGAATTGGCCCAACGTGGCAATGCAAGGCATTCAACAGGTGCCATCCCATGAGGCAAGACAGCTGCCACATCAGCGGCAGTGCACACACACCGCACATCATTTATGGATGTGGAATCCAACGTCAAAGGGCTCGCCTACTCACCACCACTACAACTTCAGAATTCAAGTGGGTAGAAGGATATTGGTTGATGGGGAGTACCAAATATTCATTCATTTCCTTTCCTTCACATCCTGTCCTACGATTGAGGGAGAGTGTTAGAGATGCAATCTTGCAGGGATTTTCGGAACAGTAGTTACATAACCATAGGTATATAAGTTGCGCAAATCTCACTTGTATTTGGTACGTGTTTGTAGAGCTCAGCCAAACACGAAATACTTCTGGTACTATTATCCTGAGTATGACTGCTCTCCCGAATCTTTAAAAATTGATTATTCCCCTCTCCCTGGGAGTCAGGAACTCTGAGCAGTTAAAGTGGCCCCAGTAGGGCTTGTGAGACACTGTTAAATCCCAAGTTGATGACAAGACTTAGGTGACCGACCGGACCGGACCAGATGAATGATGACCGGATGAGTCGGCTGTGGGCGCAATCACCACTGGATGAAATAGGGTGAGCATACTACCTTGACCAGATATGGCCGGATGAAGAATAAGACGTCTGGATGATCGTCCGGATGAAAAGACTCAAGAAGCCAAGTAGAGCACTAAGCATGTTAATAATCAAACTGAAGTACAAGAAGTAATTACAAGGCTTATATAGTAAAGTCTGTTATTGTAGTCCTAAATATGGTAATAGAAGTATGGCTTATGTATGAAAAAATAAGTCATACCCAGATGCAGTTGAGGAATAGAAGAGAAGTTCCTTTAACAAAAGGAATGAAGTTAGGAAGCCGGATAAACGGGAAACGCTCAGTAATCCTTCATAGCATAAAAACCCGTTCAGAGCAGAGCTCTGGTCAAGTACCGGTAGGTCCAGTAACCGGATAACCAGACGTGACCGGACAATACTGGTCGCGAGGAGAAATGATCCAGAAAATGCGCTGAGTATGTGCGCACGGATATAACAGACACTCTTGACACTGTCTGATACAGTTGAATTCTTCATATGGAATAAAGTTGGGACACCAGCCAAAATGCGGGCCAACCCCATTCCATACTGAAGATATTCCATATGAGATGTGTTCTACAGTGGTAAAAGGCCACTTGGGAGAAGCCCAAGGGCCATTCCATACCACGGAATTTGGCTGTGTATTCCATATGAGCTGATTCCATATGAGGAATTCAACTGTACAACCTGAGAGCAAATTGTAACCCTTGAAACTGTGTATTTCAGCTCCAGAACAGAACAGAAATAGACACAATGGAAGCTGTTTTGCCATCCAGCATTACATCCACACCAACTTACCTTGGACCAGCTTTGGAACTCTGAAGTCAGTAACATCAGGGTTTCGTGCAATGAAGGTTTACTGAGCATTTCCTGTTTTCTGAGACTGATTGATGGCTGTTCAATACCTGTTAAATAAATGTTCAATCTATGTCTACAGCATGTTCATTTACTTACTCTGTTTTTACTAGTTGCTAGTTTTCTTTTTTTTTTTTGAATCCTTGTTATTTGCCCCTTGCCACGTATGGCATGTTAGGCATTCTTCTACACACCTTCGTACTGAGCTCTACTACTGTAATAGTTAAAGGTCCTTTTCTATGTATGAGTCCTCGAAATCATACCCTAGAGCCCACATTAGGCTTTTCGGGTGAGCGCAGTTGTGACGTGCACTCATTAGGTGAGCGCAATGTGACCTAGATGTGAGTAAAGTAAAATGGTCACAGGCTTAGAATATTTGGGGTATAGGCCTCTGGTGAGGGCAGGCGCTGGTGAATAAGATAAGGGGAGAAAAGGTGGGAAGCATGGTGGGAAAGGTCAGGAGCATGGCGGAGTAGGTGAAAGACTGCGTGATTTGGGGACATAGCGCGAGACCCTGCACAGGGCCCCAAACAAATAGCTGCCATTTTTGACGAGGCGCTCTGCATCCACCTCTAATGAGAAGGACAGTCGAAGGGCTAAGGTATCCTTATTCCTGATATTGTCGGGCCGATATAGGACTGAACATTCCCGAAGTTTGCCCTGAGATGAAGGTGATGTCACCCATGCCTCAAGGCGATCCTGAGTGAAGAATTGTATAGCCTCGCCAGCTTCTGCAGTAGAGATAGGCATGGGGACCCCATGGAAAACGACTGAGAACCATCTGTCATCTGTATCAAAGGTTGGGCATGCGCAATCCTAGCCAAGGAGAGGGAAAATGGCTGACCATATGGTCTCCTTGTGGCTGTTGAGGAATTTGGCTGTGCAGCCTTCTGGTGCAGGGTGGAGAACAATATTGCTACTCTTTGTCCAGTGAACACCCGCTAGAAGCAGCCTCTGGTGCACGGCATTACCACCGAGTGAGTGGATTTTATCAAGTGCCTTTTTGATTGTGCAGTAGAGTTTGGGTGGAGGGGACCATAGATTACAGATTTGAGGGAGATTGGGCGGCTCCTTGTCTAGATGGATGATGACACGGGCAGGTCTCTGCACCGGGGGTTGACGAGCAGCACAAGTTGCTTCAGCGATCTTCGGAGCATCTGCTCTTGTTTCGGACACCATCGGAGATCGGGCTGAGTGGGTGACAGCTGCATATGTGGCAGGTGCAGCAGAAACAGGCTGGGTGGTAGCTGAGGCAGCAGGTGTCGGCGCTGACACTACGGTTGCATTAACGGGTGTCTGGGGGTTTATCCAGCAGCTGAGGAGGTGAAGAACCCCAAGCAGGTGTAGTGAGAAAGAAATGGTGCTGTCCATGGTGGACTGTGCTTCGTGTATAAAGGTGAAGGTGGCCAGTGCAGAGTCCAGCAGGGTTTCGAGATGTCGGTGATGAGTCAGAAGGTCATCTCAAGCCTGCAATGTACTAAGAAGTGGGGTGGAGTGCTGTGGCACAGGTGGACAAGTTGCTGCTTTGCTTTGATGGTGGTGGTTAGGTCATGAGAACATCCTACTAGTTTCCTTGTCAACCATTACTCTAGTTTCTATCTTCCTACAGACTTATATGCTTTTCCTATTGATTCAAGTTCAACTATACTCTTTACAATGGAAGGATGCAAGCTAGTCATGGAATGACTGCACTGGGATATTGTAGCTACCCACAATACATCCATCCTTTTGGATTCCAGCAACTGAAAATGTAAGAGGTTGAAGGCATACATTGCAGGCTTTGTCTTGAACATCCTATATATTAAGACACAGTGAGCACAGCCTTTTTGATAAGTTGCGGGAATTTGACACAAAGTCACGAGGCATTTCTCACGGCTGCAGGCGCCGTGCGCTGTGAGCATTAGCGAGCGGCAGTGAGGCACTGGATGGCTCGGAATCTGCCGTGTCTGCACGGAAGCTCGGAATCCACCGTGTCTGACCGCCCGTGGCAAAGACACGGGGTGCCTTACATCTTGTCTATCATGATGACACTTGCACCATTTCCAAGCATCTTCACATGATCACTAGGAGAAATTTGTGCAGCTTTTGTGTCCTGAACAATGGGAAATGCATCCCACTACTGTTTAAGCAGTGTGTAGCAGATCTCAGTGTTTGGTTGTTCTGACTTCTTTATATAGATCTGGTACAATGCTAGGTGGTTTCAGGGTACTGGTGAAAAATATGCAGAACAAAGCAAACCTGTCCAATAGTTGAGGTCCAGTTGTGAAGAGTGTACAGGAGTAGTCTTTGCACTGGCAGAGGTGCCACAATACAAGTGCCAAGGATTCCAGTTTAGCAGCCATAATGTGTACTTATATTGAGATCAGCTGTGCGGTGGAAATTTAGTTTCCCTTAGATCCTTTGGAAATGACTTTATTCGAAAGAAACCTAAGTGGTTCTAATTTACTCCAATAATTGCCTTTTCAAGGATTTCGGAGTAGTTCAGACAGATTAGGAAAATTGCTTAGTCAGCAAATATCACAACAACAGCAGCAGCAGCAGTGTTCTCAGCAGGTGTGACTAGTATTTTAGTCACAATGTCAGCAGCAGTTCTCAGTAGACTCAGCAACTCAAGCACACGGATGAGTAAGCGTAAGAAATTAATATTGACTACCCGATAGTACAAAGGGGGAATCTAAG
The DNA here is from genome assembly GCA_014462655.1 of Mycena venus. Lineage (NCBI taxonomy): Eukaryota > Fungi > Basidiomycota > Agaricomycetes > Agaricales > Mycenaceae > Glaucomycena > Glaucomycena venus. The sequence goes on along the minus strand of JACAZI010000005.1, from coordinate 6,105,846 downwards.
AAATCTCTACAAAATTTCTCTACCCTTTATATAGTCCTGGCTCTGAGTCAATTGGGAACAACTCAAGGGAAGTGAGTCGCCTTGACTCAAAACTGCCTGACTCCTAATGACTCACACTGACTTGGCCCTATGACTCATATGACTCACTGTGAGTCATCTCAGCTGACTCTGCCCTTTTTCCCAATAAATTCATCCTCTCAATTTTTGGAAGCCTTCGCACTTCAAGGGAAACATTTTCCCTGCATGACACAGCACAATTATCTACAAAGATTGATTCTGGAGACTGTTTGAATGCAGTGTATCTGGAGGCAAGACAGTGCATACCATTGAATCCTGCAGAATCCAGAAGGGCCTGATATTCATGGACTTGATATGCTCCAGCAATGCAACTGACAGACTACTTGACATCATTGCAGATATAGGCTAGTCTGTAGTTAACCGCGCGATCATGTATGCATGGCGTCGTTATTATATAATCATCGGAATTTGAATTACTTTCCTCAACCACTCACTTTTCCAGCGGTTCTAGCCACAAACTTTGAGAGAAAGAGTCTCTCAAAATCCAATTTCCAAATGAACTGTCCCTTCAGAATCACTACACTGGTCCACTTCCCTTCAAATTGGTATCTCGGCCTTTTCTGTATGCCAGACCATCAAGGTTCAGCATTGCGCTTCTTCGACCTTCCCGTCCAACCAATGGTGGGACAATTTACTCGCTTCATGTTCTTGAACGTGAATGTGGGGTCAGAAGAGTGAAATACGCATCACTGAAGCCTTGGGAACATCGAAAAAAACTCTGTGATTTGTAATAACAAGGCCACCGATCATTCAATCAAGGTTAGTGACAGACTATAACAAACAAGGTACGAGTTGATAATGTTATAGCGTCTGTTTATAAGAGACTAGATATAGGCAGGAAGTTCCTCTTTGGCTGGGATCTGTGTTTAATCAGGTGCAGGGAGGTCCGGCAGGATTCAAAATAGTATGCATGTTGTTGAGGACAAGCCAGCCACCTGGCTTCAAGACACGGTATATCTCTCTGAATATATGGTTCTTCCCAGATTGAGGGAGGAGGTTTATAACACAGTTTGATAACATGCAATCAACAGAATTTGATGCAATTGAAGTGCCTTGGCTAGGGAGCACTCCACAAATGAAACATGAGGGGGAAAGAGAGCCTGCTTCACTGCTTTTTGTTGGGCACATTTGACCATTTCCTGCAACCAGATTCAGTGCATAGAGATACCAAAATAAATACTTATGGCAGACATATCAAGACCAATGGCCTTCCCATCAGGCCCAATCTTCAATGCAGCAAGAAAAATATCAATACCCCCCTCCAGATCTGAGGTCCAAAACTGTTTTGCCCTACAATAGTTGGCTACTGAGCAATGCAACAGATTATCAACCCACCAGTTTCAATGTGGCGATGACAGTGGGATTGCCACAGCCAAGACCCATGCAAGAGTCCTTAGGGACAGACTGTAGCTGATCGATGGAGTATCCAAATGATTGAGCCATGGCAACTGTGTCTACACAAAGAGTAAGTGCCAATCTTCTGTAGCTGTTACACAAATTAACACACATTCCAGTGCAGAACCAATCTTAGTAAGGGTTAAGTAAGTGTCTTTAACACTCTTTAGAATGAAGGCTTGGTCATACGTATGGCGGTCAAAATGCACTTTTAATATTCTGATACTTTTTTGGCACTTTTTTTAACTTTTCAACACTTTTGTTACCAGATTATCTGACTTCCGACACTTTCATAGGTTTTGATGTCATTTATGAAAGTGTCGGAAATGGGGTCATTTTTGCGATACTTTTGTTGACAGATGCAAGATTGCCAACGCTTTCATTCCCCAAGATTGAATTCCTGACACTTTTATTGAGCAACCTCAAATTTCCAGCACTTTTATTGAGTTTTTGAAAGAAAGTTAATAGATTCATATTCTAGCTATTGTACACAGCTGAATAGAGTTCTCTAGCATACAATAGTTCTGAGCCTGCTTTCAAGCCTCCAAAACAACCAGAGACATGTCGAAGCCACCAAAGCTCATGATTACCAGGGTATAGATGTTAAAAGTTGTTTCAACTCTGATCCAGGAGGAACACAATCACATGGTGAATCTTGAGTCACACCACACCTGTGACTGACAGATTGTGGCTTGAAATTTAAGCATTCACACCAAAGCTATAACTCTACCCACTCTGCTCCATCCCCGAGACCATTCCATATTGCCTCACTTGCTTCCCAGCCAGCTAGTTAATCCTATGTGCCATGTCAAGTTTTTGCACTGTAATTGAATTGATGAATGAGAATCTCTATGCAACTCTGTGAGGTACCTGTGAGATACAGGTCTTGAAAACAGGTACTGATCAGCCATAGCAGAAAGTAGACTCAAAACTGGTATATGCTAAGGAGCACTAATCAGCTGTGTACAGTAGCTAGAATATGAATCTATTGACTTTTTTTCAAAAACTCAATAAAAGTGTCAGAAATTTGAGGTTTGTCAATAAAAGTGTTGCAATTTGAGTTCAGTTCAATAAAAGTGTCAGGAATTCAATCTTGGGGAATGAAAGTGTCGGCAATCTTGTATCTGTCAACAAAAGTGTCACAAAAATGACCCCATTTCCAACACTTTCATAAATGACATCAAAACCTATAAAAGTGTCGGAAGTCAGATGATCTGGTAACAAAAGTGTCGGAAAGTTAAAAAAGTGTCAGAATATTAAAAGTGCATTTTGACTGCCATACATACGTGGAGGTCATGTGCAAATGAATTGTTGAGGTTAATTTGTTGCTCACAATGTTCTGAAGCTGATTTCCAAAATCAGTTCTTGATTTTTGATTTTCGGATAATGGGCCGACTGCTGAACCCCATGTCTTGTCAAGCTTGCAGTGCAGTGAGGTCTGAGCATGAAACAGCTGCAAATTATATGGCTTTATGATCATTATCCATCCTATACATGAAGGCACAAGGGATTTTTGACTGACAGAAAGTCACCTGAGAATTCATGTGATGTTGTCAAGATGTTGCTGCTGAGTCCCACAGTCTCAGAATCCGCTGCATGTGGGCTCAGTATCTGAGAACAAATGGGAAATGAGTTTTTTTTTTTTTTTGAAAGTGCAGCGATCAAGGGGGGTTTGGTTTCGCGAAAATCTGCACGTACCTTTCATCTGAAGCAGTTTGGTGTTCTGAGCATTAATATACCAGTCCCAGGGTGAACAGTTGAGTGGTCGCTGAAATAGAGATGAAAACATTATTACCGAATTTGGAAGGAAGTGGCGGTACCTCCCCCCCCCCCCCAAATACAGTAATTTGTCACGTGCAATTGGCAACACCTGAAAGATGGTCAAAATGAAAGTCCCTATTTTCATCAGAATAAAGTAGAAACATGCAAGAAAGGTCTCTAGGACATACCACAGGGCAAATGCATGCATCCAAGGCCCAGATATCACCGGTTCAACACCGTTTGCGTGGCTGAACATCACGTGCAATTACCATACATAGACATATGTTCCCACGAGGGAGGAGGGGGGGTCCTCGAGGCTCTGAAAAAAAAAATGGAAGGTGTGTGCAGATTTTCGCGAAAGTGAAGCCCCTTGGCAGCGATCAGTACAGCGATTGGTACAGCGATCACCATGAGGTCATGTAATCTAATCCGGCATGTTGGCAAATTTACAGAAACCCCTCTTGTCCACTCCCACTATGGCATTACATGCCAGCAGCCACACTCGAGCTGCTGAGTTGTCCAGTTCCCAACTCTGTGACACATTGTCTTTATTTTTATTTTATTTTATTCTTTCTCTCAAATTTCTTAAGGTCAATTAGCATCGACAACGGCTGCCAGTTCAACGGGTGATGTGGCGGGGAAACAGGCAGGAATACCTGCCTGAGGCACACAGATGGTGTGATGATTGACGAACGTCGGATAACATTGAAGCGTGAGGTGGGCTGCCAGTAGCATGTTGTAATTAATTATTCATGATGCTGCATTATGACCTGCATTTTTCTTCCAATAACAACAATGCATCCCAGGCTGCTGGTGGCATTGCACTGGGACCCATTTTTGTGGTAGGATAAGTTGTAGAAGGCACCAGGCGAATATTCGGATACAGTGATGTGACCCCTAATACGTTGCTTGGTCGAGATCAAATGCTGATCTGCCGCCGTACTTGCCGCCGTACCATCCGCCGTACCATCCGCCGTACTGATCCCCGGACTTCCCATATCCCATTCTTTCACCAGTATCTGCTGTGTCTATGCAGAAGCTCAGAATCCACTGTGTGTGGGCACCGTGGCTTTGGCAAAGCCACGGGTGCCTACATCTTGTGTTGAGAAAAAATTCAACATTGGTCACGTGAATTTTGTTTAAAAAATTTAACTATTTTATCTTTGGCCAGATTAACACCACATTCTCAAGAAATACATGTATTTGATGTCAAGAAAGACTATATCTGACAAGTTAACTCTGGCACCAATCCAGCGTTCACAGATGCGCTCTCTTCACCATCTGGTTTTGAACTAGCATCCGTCGCGGTGTCGCGATTCTGAGAGGTGCGGCCCACGGAGTTCATTCCACCAAAGGACCAGGCATTGGTGGCCTTTGACTGTAGGGGTGATGAATTGTTCCTCAAGTTCAGGATGACGGAGGGCACATAGAGCGCGCAAAAATGACTTTGGTGTATCAGGGACAGCAGATGCGGAAATTCTGTCAACGCACAGGATCAGTCGCAGCCAGCGTGGCGTACATCAGCGGTCGGAGGTCATAGACCAACAGATCTGGGGACATTTTTGTCATGCATTTCAAGTCTTTCAAGCTGCCGACTCACCAACTATGCCCAGTCTCCAATTCTATAGGGACAAAGATAAGGGAAAATTGAAACACGAATCAAATAAAGACGGACCACTTCTGTGTAGGTGGTGTCCAAAACTGTGTGGAGATCAAGGATAGCACCAGTGAAGTTCAAAAAACATGAGAACAGCGGATACAATGCTGTTACTGACTTAGTAAATACGCTTGTCTGGCGATCCGCAGAGACCCACCGATCCGCATAATCATCTTGCGATTCAAGACAATAGGTGGGTTCAAATGTGATTGTGCAGGGATGGATGAAGTGTTAAATCTAGACATGACTGCACGCACACGGGGATGAAAGATCTTCAACCACTATAAGCTTAGGTCGTTCATGCTTAGTGATTTCAGGACTTACAATCATCAAGAATGATATAACTTCGCATGTCGACATGAGGAACATCCAGAATGCCTGGGTTCCGACGAACCACCGCAACTGTACTGCAGGGTCAGGGCTGTTGTACCAACATGTCTGGTTGAGTTCCCAAAAGCTGCATGAATGTCAGTAGTCACAAGCTTGTAGTTGAAAGAACACGAACCCAAGCGCGCCAGCGGCGTATGGCGGGATGTTGCATGCCAAGGTCAACAAGATGGCCCCCAAGATATAATATTTTTCCATCTTCTGGCCATTCACCCCGTACGCCAGCACCAGTCTGTTTCATTGTTTTTCTGGATTAAGAATGGGACCTCAAAGACATTCATCACATACTGGAGATTGAGCGCCATACAGAAGAACATGACGCCCGCGAACATGAGACACGACTGAGCGACGGAAGACGAGTCAGTTGACTGGGTCAGATTAAATCTGAAGAAAATTATGGGACGTACGTTGTAGAAAAACGTACTCCCACTGCACGCAGCGCCGGGTTTCAAATGCAGACCACTGATCATCCCTGCTGCATAGGCGAGGCTTGATTTCATCATCAGCGGTGCGCAAAAGAGGATGGATTATTGTACTTCGCGATCAGAGCATATACGAGAAGTCGGAAGCTGACGCGATTGAGGTGGGGTCGTGATACGGGATTCCAAGCGGTCCATGTGTATGCAGTCAATATCACCATAATGAATATAATTGACGGAATAGCAAGACCCATAATAAGATCACTGAAAGATTTTAGTCAGAATCCGGGTGCTCGACGAGGACTAAATCTTACGGTATGTGGGCATCGAAGGATGTGGGGGTGTGCAGTCGAGGAGACATGAGTGCAGAAGTGAGCCTCGCTTCGCGAACATGATTTGCGCCCACAGATATTATATATATATCTGTGGGCCGTAAAAGCCGTAATGCGGAATCGGAAGCAAAGGATTGAAAAGTACGTGATTGGGCCAGAATTATGTTCTGAAAGCGGGAAGCGGGCCTGAATCTCCCCGTCGCGAACCGCGGACCGCGTACGGTGGCCGAGTGGCGCTTATATTGCTAGCCTTGAATGGCAACTGACTTACTATAAACAGCCACTTGCAGGCAAAGAGGGCTTGCGTTACGTGTTTCCTTGGCTAGTTTCGTGAAAAAAGAAGTGCCTGATCAGGTTCGTGACGAATTTTGCGACAGTTCGTGGCAGCGGCGGCCAGGCTTCCCGTAATTGTCGAACAGGCGTAACGAATTGATTTGTATGGTCTTTTGGAGTGACCGAAGACCGCGCGAAGTTAAGACATGTTCAGAAATCCCTCGCGACGAACGGATATTGGGCTTCATGGCGATACATCTCTGGCACGAGCCTTGAGAAGGAATTGTTTCACTCGAAAAGAACATTTACTCCGGCAAACGACAGCGACGCCTGAATGGCGCCGAAGACACTTGCGCAGAAAGTTTTACTTAGCTGAATGAAGTCCCTGTGTCCGCCACGAATAATAAACCACAGATGGGTTCAGTGCCAAAAACGATAATTGAGGCTGAAGGGAGGGATCTGAAGGAAACGACGGTCAGAGAGCCTGTAGATGCAACCTCGAATCGAGCAAGGATGCATCGAAGGTACCAGACCAAGTATGTACCAACAAAATTTAAAACCAGCTGTCGCATGTGCCGAAGTAGCGAAGCCTATAATATAAGGCCCGACCCGCAGTTATGCAGAACGATGGCTCCAACGTGGCAGTTTTTGAAAGCATTCATGAGCTGAAAGAAGACGAGATGGGCCTATATAGGAAAGAAATGCGAAAGCGACGAGAATGAAAGCGGAACAAGCCGAAATGCCTTAAGTCCGAGTCGGATCAGTTGCTCCGGTTTTCGTGCACCCTAGACTTTCTAAAGTATCGGACTACGACTACACTGTCCTTATACCGGGAGGGTACAAGCATCTCCGCTGTAGCGTATGTTCTACAAGACCACTACTTCTACAGTATGACTAGGCAACTTCGACCGTCATCTTTGTCGAGAGAAATTCTCTCAGTGCCCTCTTCAGCTCAGCTATCTGTCCTTGCCTGAACCCGGCTTTCTCTAGATTGCCCTCCGCAGCCTCAAGAACCGCTCCCGCTGTCTCGAATTTCTCGTTCTGCAGAAGCTCTCGGATTTCGTCACTGAGGCGATATTGTTTGCAAAACTCCGCCACCGACAACGTCGGGACCGTGATGATCTTTCCGTCAACGACTATCTTTTTGTCCTCCGCCTGTGGAATGAGAAATCTTCGTAATAAATCGCTAAGTAGAACTTACCTTCATGCTCGCCACCCATTGTTGCAGATGCCTGAAGCGTTTCGGTCTTTCAGACCTTTGGCCCTATGTGGGATACTTTGAATACCGATACTGACATGACAGTGGGCATTATATAGCAGAAGCAAAAAAAGCCCGAAATTAACGGCGATAAGCCTGAGCTGCCGTCGGACATTATTACTTCACCTAACATTCCGGAAGTCATCACATATTCAGTCTCTCCGGACATTCCAGGGATTATCATTACCCCTGGAAACTGACGCTTGTGAGTTTCATTCACTATATGTTTTCACTTCTACATCTTAAATTTGACCGCTGGTGCGAACTAGAAATCGCTTTCGGTTGTAGCCATTATTATGAACTACGACGTAGTGGCAGGCCAAATCTTCAAAGACCACTAGAAGTTGCCAAAACTTCCGGGGCAGTGAGTTAACCTATTTTAGAGTTTAATGTAGACGCCGTGCTGTCGAGCTCACACAGACCTCCACAGGAATGACGGTAACGTCGTCGGCACTTGTGCCATCGAGTCTAGTAGATAACTATAAGTAGTCACTGTTCAAGCCTAATGCGACTTGGACAGCATCCCCAATCGTCGGCGCTTGTTTGGCGCTTGTCGGCGCCGATAAATGAGATCCAATATATTTTGGGCCATGGATTCTGTTCTGACTACAATTCACCGACCGACCACAAATAATGTGCAAGCCTGAGGATATGCTGCTGAAAGGTGAGCAGAAAGTCGATCCAAAATTCATTGATTATGGACATCTCCGCAGTGCTGTTGTCCATGAATGGCGGCACCGGAGGTTCTGGAGGATCAGCCTCAAATCACGGAGAAGGGGGGGACGGTGGTACTGGCCAAGGTCCTCGGCTTATCGACAGCCTGTTCATAAACCACGTCACTCTGGTCCTCGACTTGGAGCATACTTTGCTCAGCATGCGCGACATATTGCGCGAGATCCAGTCCAAGGGTGCCAAGCGAAGCCGTCGCAGCGAAAACCCTGCCAGAAACAAACGCACGAAGCTAGCAACTCCAGTATGTGACCCTGTTGCGCCGGTTTCGGCCAGCACCACACCTATCGCACCGTGTTTCAAAATGGCGAAGGAAAGACAGGCGAAGCTGAAAAAGAAAAGCAAGGCAAAGCCCGGATCGTCGACGACACCGAGGTATGGTTTCTTGTATATTCACTGAGATGTTTCTGAGGATTCTGCATCAAGAAATCTGTGCATGATTGCGTGGTGCGAAAAGAACCCGGGCGGCTTCCTTTACCAGTTTGAAGTGCATTGGGCCCGGATTGAGAAGAGCGGTGAGATAAAGGTTTGTGTTTCAGCATTGCCATTGGCGCATTGGCTAACATTCTAACTCGCGCAGAAATGGGAGCAAGCTTCCGCCGATGCGCGGCGGCGACCCACAAGATCAAGGTGCTTTCTCTGTCATCATCATACCTTCTGCTTAATCGAGCCTTCTTAGCGCCAGGCTACGCGTAGTAGGCTAATGGCGCCAGAGTGCAAGATTTCTCGCTCGGTATCAACGGTACTCAACAGCGGCAAAGATGGCGTTGAGAATGGCAGACTCAGAGTTTGATGGGATCTCGTTGAACCACTCGGATTATGCTTTGTCTGCCTGCTCGTGGTTGCGCTCTCCAGGATAACGACTTCTCGAGACAAATTTCTGGTGTCCGACTGTTGGGCTGACTTTCATATTTTTGTATCATGCTCTACTTTCTTTCATGAGCATCTGTGTAATTTGAATCGGGTTTATTTTTCGCCGTGTCCTGAACTGCCACGTTTTTAGTTCGGAGAAGCTTCAGCGATATTGGTCGCAGACTTCTGCGGCCGAGAAAGTAAGGATCTTTCCGTCAACGACTATTTTTGCCCCGCCTCTCCAATGGACGAATGAGGAGTTTGTACGCGGCAAACCAGTTGGGCGGAACTTCCTTCTAGACTCCCCAGCCATCGTTGCAATTTAGTCGTTCAAACCATTAGCACAGTGCCGGGATTTCTTGATGCTGACATGACGGTAAGCATTTCATAGCCGTTAGTCGGCTTCAAAGTGCTAATGGTGTGCGGATTCGAGTTGTCGTCGTTAATCACTCCACCGACAACCGGAAATCGGCATGCGTTTTGGTTCTGTCCGATCCTTACCCGACCGGATTTGGCTAGAAGGTCGTCCATATGCACGTTCGATCTTGTGATGAAACCATCGAGTCCCAAAAAATTGCTTGACAGAATTCGTCAACGGTTGTATGCAATCGGTACTGGCCCGCTTCAAGTCATATCTTTGGTCGTACGCTTGAACTCTCTAATTGAATGCCCTTGATGCCCACCAGGATCGCCTATTTCACCTCAATTTCAGCCCCGAAAGTTAAAACTAGGAGAAGGGTCGAGCTGGGGGAGGAAAGCTTCTTAGTAGAGAAACTGAGACACTCACGGATCAGTGACCAGTACTTGGCAGAACATTTTGAGAGCCGTGGCGTCAGCGTCGGCATTGACTCATGAAAATTCCACTTAACGGATCTGAATGCCGGCAGGTGGCTGGTTTCTCAATTCTGTAGATAGTCGCCCAAATGTTGAATTCGACAGCATCCCCATGTTGTGGGCGCTTGTGGGTGCAGATAAATGAGATTACGATGTTCCAGTCATGTTATTTTTGGCCACTAATTCTGTTATTGCGCCCGTCTCTCGACCCAGGACGATAATGTTCAAACCAGAGGATGTACTGCTACATGGTGAGGTAGAATGGTTTGAAGTGCGTTAGTTATGAACACCTACACAGTTTCAGTGTCGGGCGGCATCGGGGGGTTCTGGAGGACAGGCCACAGGTGTTGGTGTTGGCGGAGCTGGTGGTACCGGCGAGGGTCCGCGCCTAATAGAGTAACTCGTCGTCCATCAAGTCACTATGGTCTTGTTGGCCTCGTCTCAGCATAGTTTGCTGCGCGACATATTGGCCTCTTCGTTTCCCCGAGATACTAGCCTTGCTGCAAGCAGCGAGAACACGAATAGTGAGCAGGCCGACCGACATAAACTGCGATCCAGTGCTTACTGTTAAACTGGCAACCTCATCTTGGTCGTCGTTTCTTCCTCTCACTGCTCTCTGTTTGTCGTTCGGTATCGAGGCACCTGGATCTTTATCAAGTGAATTGGTAGGCATGACGATAATTACTCTCGCGGGTCTCGCCGTGCTCTCTTTGCGACCTTGGCTGCAGAGTCCTGGCCGTCGACGTATCCTTCCCTAGATATCCTTGCCTCCAAGTCGCGATATTTTCCCGAAGTATCATAGTTGTATCAATTCCTGTAGGAAGAATGCCCAAAAAGAAAGAAAAAAGGTTGTCAGTCCTTCTGAGCGTTGCTGTGTCGCGACTTGAGTCTTTCCCTTCGGACATCAGAGTGTCCTCCGAGTCCTCACCGTGACGACCCGAGTACTTTTAGACACACTGCAAAAGAGTAAAGAGGACTCCGCAGTATGAGTCGACGAGACCGCAATAAGCTCCCATCTCGATTGGAGTTCAATTGGGTTAAGGACCAAGAGGGATTCTGGACATTAAGCAATTGAAGACTGGAAGCTTGAAAGATAGAGGATTAAGTTCAATGATAACTCGGGGAGCGAGTGGCAATGAACCAAAACAGAGAAAGGAGCGTTCGTTTGGCGCATAGGAATCAGACACACAGAACCAGTCTTGAACGATTAGATGAAAAGAGGGCCATCATTGGCCCAGGCTCCTACCGACCGCACGTTACGGGGTTGGGAAGACAGAGTAAGCGTAGTTACAAGTTGAATCCATGTCCTAATACTTGTAGTACTAGTCATACAAAATGTCAAATCATTGTTAGCCGACATCCTTCCTATACATGAAGGGACGCCGGATTTTTGATTGACAGAAAGTCACATGAAAATTCACGTGACGTTGTCGACATGTTGCAGCCGGCTGTTGAGATGTTGCCGCCGGGTCCCACGGCTCGGAGATCGGTGTGCGCAAGCGCTCGGATGTTGCCGCCGAGTCCCACGGTCTCGGAATTCGCCGTGTGCGGGCGATACAGCCGTGTGTGGGTGATCTCCATGACAGAAGGCAAGGCCCAAATGGCTGAGAACTTGCCGCCATGTCCCACAACTCGGGATTTGTCGTGTACGGGCAAAACAGGGATCTAGCCGTGTGTGCGCACGAGGCGTTCTCACGGGTCCCTGCCGTGAGCGGCAACGTCCGAATTCCATCCAATAGATCAAATCTCCGCGAGTTTATTCTTGAAGTTTGAGCTCAGATAAATTGCTTCCCCCCTCATCCCCTGTGAAGCTTCCAGTGATTTCTTTTCTTTCTATTTCTTTCCTTTGATTGGCTCTGTATTAGCAGCATTTATTATATGTACTTGCTGTTTGGCCCCCTATCTCCTGTTTCTGATCTTATCTGTGGTGAGTAATCTTTCAGTAATTTCTGTTCTTTGCTTTTCAATCTCTCCATACAAGACAAAACTTTCTGGCAGATTTGAATTATAGCAGGAAAATACAGCACAACAGTTCAAATAAAAATCTTTTTGGAAGGGATTGTTTTTTGAGAGCCACCTCGGGATCTACTTGAGCTTTTTGATGGCAGGAGCAACTATTCAGATAATTTCAAGAAAAATATTCCAGCCTACATAAGAACATAGTGGCAAAAAAGTCCTTTGTCCTGTGCATCTCCCTCTGCTGAACAGATTGGTTTTGAAATGAAGTGCCAAAAATTCCCAATTTGTTCTGCTTTCTTAATGACCAGAAATAAAACATAGGGCCAGTTGGTCAATTATGTTGGTCTTGACCTCGAGACAGACATCTCTGCCCATGGACGGCTCTATGTAACACTCTCGCAATACACTTCAAGTCAACGGATCAAAGCACTTTTCAAGAATGATGCCAATATGATCACAAAAAATAGTGTATACCCTGAGGTGCTGGCTGCTTTGAAGTAGGGCTGCCCACCATCCCATCAACAGGTATAGCTGTCAATCTGCGAAGGTGCGATGGCTATGGACTGCCATAAAAGCAGCTGTCTTTTTTGTTTCTGGGACCTTCAGATAGTAATGAAATTCTGGGTAATTTTCAGAATGGAGCTTAGAGTAAGTCCTCTGAGATGTTCCCATTCATCTGCTTCAGCTAACTGGCACAAAAAACAGTGATTGAACTGGGACTGCTCAGGTTACATGAATCAGCCACCGAGAATAAATGGTGCAGACCTTTTGCAATGTGGATTTTTTGTCAACCAAAGGTGCGATGGTACAGGATAGCAAACCATTGACGGAACTGTCGTACCTGTAAATATGGGGATTATGGACAGCCCTACTTTGAAGATGTTATGTCTTTTTTGATCATTGGAAGACTTAACTGGCGTAGTTTACAGGTAGGCTACACATGTGTTTTAATATGTAGTTGTATATATTTGCTCTTTGTGTGCCTTTGGCATGGCCCACCATTTTTATGTACAATTTTTGTTAATATTAAAATAAATAACCTTTCTATTGAGATGCAGAGCATTTCCCCAGGGTTTGGGGTGGAGCCCCAACTAGGGATTCAACCCGCCTGTCAGACGGGGACGGCCGTTTTTTTGACGAGATGGGTCCAACCCGTCCGTCGAAGGTAGGCCAAAGGCCTCAAGACGGGACGGGACCCGTCCTGTCCCGTCCATAATGGCCGTCTGACGGGTACTTTACCGTCCCGTCCGTAACGGCCGTTTGACGGGTGGGTTAAGTAGAAAATGAGCCGGATTCAAGTCTACAGAGGCCAAGATAAGCAAATGGACAAAGATTCTATGGCTTGACGAGGCTTTGCGCCATCGTGAAGTAGCAAATTATGAAGATCAGAATGTCGGCCTTAAATACTTTCGTGGAATTGTTTCATTATTTTGCTTAGGTGTATTAAATTTTGTTACAAAGACCAGTAATTTCTGTCTTCCCTGCAGGCACTGGAGCACCGCTGTATGGTTACGCAAGGTCCCCGCCTGTCCGCCAATGAACCCCTATATATCACGCTGAGACCCGTCCAACCCGTCCGACGGGCGGGAACGAGCGGCCCGTCAACAGGTTAACCCGTCCTGTACCCGTCCCGTCATAGCGCGGGCCTAGACCTAGGCCAGACGGGTAAAAACCCGTCCGTCCCGTCCATCAACCCGTCGAAAGACGGGACGGTTTGAAACCCTAGCCCCAACAAGCTGTTGCCTGGCCAAAGGGACAGCTATGAGCAGAGCAAGCAGTAGTGCAGCACCAGATGGCTCAGAATCCACCATGTCTATGCAGAGCTAGGATTCTGCTGTGTCCTACCCGCTGAAGGCGGGTCGCTCAATCTTGTTTTGTATGACCACAGACTTGTAACCACACCTATGTTGAAGTAAGCCCCGGACGATTGCAACTAGGGAACCTCGTTGCAATACGGTAGAGTACATGGCTGTAGCTACTCTACCTTTATACTCTTCTACTGTATCTAGGCTGTGTATAACCAGTACATACCCAGAATAATGCTGTTAAGTATTAGATCAGTGTAACTACTGTTAGCTGTGAGCTCGCAACAGCTTGTACAGCTTTCCCAAAGTCCGTAACGTAGGAGCCTGTGAGTCATTGGCCATCATAAGCATTGTTGACTCCAAGTTTGCCGGGCCGCTCAGGGCCTTGTCGCTGGACCCTGGCAACAGGCGTCTATTAATAATCCAGGACACATGTCCTGAACAAGCGCCCATGGTACCGCCACTGATAGCCATCCCGGCGCAACTTCAAGTATCCTCCAAGAAATATCAACTCTCGAAGAAAGATCTAGGACATTCTTCCCAAGACCAAGATGTCCAAAGATGCCGAGACAAAGACGAAAGACGTACCTCACAGGACAAAGACGCGCAAAGACGAGTTTCAAAGACGTAAGATCTCAAAGACGAATCTGCAGTTTTACTGATCTGAGTCATTCGCTGACTGCTAGAATTAGATCATGTGTGGACTCCTCTTTCACGTTCCCTTGTGTTCTTACACGCGTCGAATTCCACGCCGCCGCTACGGACAGAAAATCTAAGCGCCCCGTCATTCTCCTTTGCTTCCAATCCTCCCTTCGAGAGTTCCAATATGGATACGTCGCCTTTTTGAGCTCGAACCAATCTTCTAAATGTTTCGAACCGATTCTTTGTCCACGAGATATCCACGAGGCCGCAGGCGCTATCGTTTGTTCAATTTCCGCGGTGTGGGCAGACCGACTTCTGCCGGGTGGCGAGTCACACCTGTCATACTCGATGGCAGATTCCGAGACAGCACTGGAAGCCACAGCATCTCAATGGAGGATGATCGGATGTAAGGTAAAGACGCGCACTAATCTATCTTATTTTATCTTTGTATCCACAGGTATATATATTCCGGCATGGCACCCGCACAAGCCCCCCATAACCCATATGCCCGCAGGTAGAGAGAAACCCCAGCGTAAGTCCTTTCGCGATCCTATGTCTTCTCGCAGAGTGGATACAGCTGGTGTGGGCGGTGCGGGCGGTCCTGGTCTAGGCCCAAGATATGCACCTGAACCCGTAACAATCGACAACCCTGCAAAGAACCAGATCCTCGATTTTGCCACAGATGAATTCTGCGATGAATACCGCCTCGGCAATGACATCCAACAACTTCTCGTCGAGCAAGGATTCGACCCAATAAACGCCCTTTTTGATACAAAAGAAGACAGACTGGAAGAATTGGGATTCAAAGTGGGGCAAATCGCCGAACTGAGGTGGGCTTTGAAGAAGATGCTGTTGGACAAATATCCTTCGATACGGGTCGTAACTTCGGAGGCAGAACTCACCACCAGTATCTGTGGTATGCAGCATTCCACCGCCCACAACAGTGATCTCAAACTTTCATAGGAGGGCGAGGAGGTGCTGGTGGATTCGGTAGCTACAGAGGTGGTCGCGGTGGGGCCGGCAAGCCACCGAAGCTTGGGACGGTCGACTTATTTCGGTTTAATGTGATAGGCGGTGAGTAGTCTTTTTTGGTGGTGGATGCAGGATGCTCAATATTCATTTTCAAGGCGGTATCGGCGGTGCAGGTGGTCCAAGTAACGGAGGGGGGCTCATTGGAACCTCGAAAAAAGCGAAGTTTAAGGTGAAAGGCGGTGAGTAGTCTTTTTTGGTGGTGGATGCAGGATGCTCAATATTCATTTTCAAGGCGGTATCGGCGGTGTAGGTGGTGCAGGTGGCATAAGGGGGCGCAATGGAGCCTCGAAAGGAGCGACGTTTAATGTGAATGTGATAGGCGGTGAGTAGTCTTTTTTAGTGGTGGGTGCAGGATGCTCAATATTCATTTTCAAGGCGGTATCCGCGGTGCAGATGGTGCAAGTGGCGTAGGGGGGCTCAATATTCATTTTCAAGGCGGTATCAACGGTGCAGATGGTGCAAGTGGCGTAGGGGGGCTCATTGGAACTTCGGAAAGAGCGATGTTTAATGCGATAGGCGGTGAGTAGTCTTTTTTAGTGGTGGATGCAGGATGCTTAATATCCATTTTCAAGGCGGTATTCGCGGTGCAGATGGTGCAAGTGGCGTAGGGGGGCTAATTGGAACCTCGGAAAGAGCGACGTTTAATGCGATAGGCGGTGAGGAGTGGTGGATGCAGGATGCTCAATATTCATTTCAAGGCGGTATCAACGGTGCAGATGGTGCAAGTGGCGTAGGGGGGCTCATTGGAACCTCGGAAAGAGCGAAAGTAGTTGCAACAGGAAGAGCCATGCCGAGTAACCGCCCCGAACTCGAAGGTATGTAAATTTTTTCGGAACCCATTTATCACGCTGAAATTTCCACAGGTGGCCAAGGAGGAGTGGGTGGATGGGGTGACCTGCTAGGTGGCGCTGGTGGTCTTGGCGGCGCACCACAGGTTTCTGTATTATATGTCGCCTTTTTCAGTAAAATTGCCGGTAAGCAGGTTAATCTCAATATCGTTAACACAGTCCACATCTTTTTTTTTGGAGGCGGCATCGGCGGTGCAGGAGGGCCATCAGCATTCGAAGGCGGACAGGGCGGGGACGGTGAAGGCCCGATATGTCCAAGCCTCCTTTTCCCCATCGACGAATACACTCGACGTCGAATACCTCGCACGCCATTGGACGATTTCAGCATCAATCCGGCCCTTCGTACACTCCTCCAGGCCCAAGGATTCCAGACGGTTGGGGGTCTTCTTGAGGCGTATGACACGGATGTGCAAGCGCCGCAATTCAAACCGGGACACGCTCATGTGTTGACGGGGGCTCTGAGCAAATTTGTGGCTCTTAAACTGTCGGAGGTGCGAACACCGGAGCTTGGCCCGAATAAATCACAACCATTATTTGGCCGATACACGCGCTATTAGGGCAGTATTGGCCAAATAAGGGTCAAATAGTGGTCGGCCGATATTCCGCCATTAGACGTTGTATTGGCCAAATATTGGCCGGATATTGGACCGAATATTGACCAGATATTGGCTGACCGTTTTTTGCCTAGGGCTGCCGCCATTATATATATTATTTTTCCTTGCTCGCATCATACGAGTTTAGTACAGACAAAGATGTATTGACTATCTACTACATGTGGGCTATGGATAGCATGCTTACCAGCGCTCGCCACGCTCTCCTAGCTCAAACTCGGAGTTCCCGCGCTGCCCCATGCACGCTCGAGCCCCTCCGCACTCGGCACCTCGGTTCAACGTCCAGGACATCAACCCCCACCCTCGGCCCGCACGTAGTCGCGCCGTCAACTCCATCACCGTGTGCTGAGAACGCATACGCGGGAAGCTTGATTGTCACCGACAACGCTCTGGAGGGAAAGGATGGTAAGTACAGTCAGCCCTGAGACTCGAACACGCACTTGTGAGACAATCGCGCACGCAGTCCGCGAGGATGAGCTGCGATAGAGATCAGTAGAGCTTGAGATTGGAAAATGAAAGAAATAAATACCCGCACCTTTGCTGTGTACGCGCCGCCAACGCCCCCGCGCGCACAGTGTATGCGAGAGACGGCCGAGAGGGAGCCGAGGAAGCGGTATAGAGCGTCACAACGCTCGGGTCTGCGATGGTGAGTGAGCACGCGATCCAGCCGAGGTCGTGGAAGCCGCGGTCCTCCGTGCTCGCGTCCATAGTCGCGCCGTAGTTCTCGTGTGTGCGATGGCTGCTGGTCGCTGTCAGGCATCGGTCAGCATGCTTTCACCGGCGGGGAGCGGTGCCCGCACGACCTCGCGCCGAGGGAAGAACGTCGTTCGGTCCGCGACGAGCTGGTCGAGCGGTGATGGAGGCGACGTCGGGGTGGCGCGTGTGCCCGCCGATGACGTCGAGCCCGTCTTCAGGCATTTTCTGGTTCTGGCCGACCTCGAACACCTCGGCGTTGTCGTATACCATGCGACGTTAGCATGCTCATCCACATGGAGAGCAGGACACTCCCATTGCGGAGCCGGGAAAATATTGTGGAACTAGTCGTAGCTCATCAGCATCACTTGACCTCGAATGAAGCCGAAAGAAAAAAGGAGTGGGTGAGCAACACCCACCTTGAGATACAGACAGCTCCGCCTTCCAATTGGGCAGCACCTTCTCGCCCTGCGAACTTTCTGCAAGGAAGGGAGGCGCTGGTGCACGTTGAACGACTGCAGCACAGCACGGCGAGCCCAGGCGACAGGTTGAACGAGTCGTTCGTCGGGTGTCTGTCTGTGCATCGGGTGACACGAGCCCCGGGCTATCCGCCGCCTCGGGCACGGGCGCGAATGGCTAGAGTGCCGCAGGTCGCGAAGTGAATCAGTATCATTTTTTTAGAATATATATATATATATATATGGAATAAGACGCACCATCATCCAATACCGCGCCGGACTCGGGTACCGGGCGTGCTCTCAAACATGAGTGTCGAGATGCTGTTGAGGAGCAGGCTGTAGATGATGTAGCTGCGAAAGACCGTGTCACCATACGAAAAAGAAACGGAAGAAAACGAGGAAAGGAGAGATGCAGGCGCAAGGCCTGGTAAAATCGTGCTCGCAGCATCGTGACCCACAATCCACACCCGTCGTGAGGCGGATCCCCCTCCGCATCTTATCTTGCCCTCCCCATCCCCCTCACTCATCTCAAAACGCAAAAAAACTCACGTACGTCCCGTAGTCCACCCCACATCCGCCACAAATGTGAATCGGTCCCCGTTCGTGCACATCAAAGACGTATTTGACGGTGAGGGCGGCGCAAGGGGGCGTCATGTGTACAACGCCTTTGCATCTGCCGCTAGAGTCGGAGGTCTGTGGGAGAGGGGACGAGTAAGGGAGCAAGGACGGGGGAAGAACACGAGGGGCAGCAGGGCACGTACGTAGAGAATGAATAGCGGGTCCTCAGTGGCCTTGATCCTCGGCAGGCAGTAGCTCGGGACCTGTATCGTGCTGCCCGCACCACGTCCCCAACCCTCGCTTGCGCCGTGTACGTGTCCATCGGCCTCCGGTCGCACCGCAGCTGCGTCCCGTCGGGGCTGACCCAGTTGAAGCGAGGGTGCGGGAAGTAGTTCCTGGAGGCATAGAAGTGCGTCAGCTTGCCCATCTCATCAATTGAGGGAAGGAAAGGCACCAACTCTCTCGCAAATTCCACCAAGTGCTTGCTCGCATGATTTGGAGGTTCCAGCAGAGATTCCCATAAGAGACAGCATCCTGCAAGGCATAGAAAAAGAGGGAACGAATAGTTTTTTTGAATGTAAAGAAGCTCTTGAAACAGACGGTATACTGCACCTGCTGGGTTGAGAGGTGAGATGCGGGAGGCCAAGGTATGGACGAAGAGCTTTGAGCGGTTTCAGGGCGCCGGTGAGAGGAGAAACCAAGGACGACGCGGTCACGCGCCGCATCACGCGCGTCTCTTCCGCGTCCTCGCTGTTGCTCTCGTTCTCGCTCTCGCTCTCCCTTTATCACCAGCACCTCGTACTTGGTTCAACTTGAAATGCGATGTCTTCCAAACGTCCAACATCCTTGAATTCAATTCAAAATGAGCCAAACCCGATTGGTATGCGTACGACGTTCCAATTATGCGTTCGAGGAACTGACCATGGTATGCAGAATCTTCGCAGGCCGTAAAGAGACGCAAAGTAGACAGAAGCACTTTCATTAATCCATACGCTGCCCGTCGAAAAGCCGAAGCTCTGTCGTCCTCTACACCTCCTCCAAATCGCACCCCACTTACCTCGAGAACCAACGATACTCCTGCAAATGTATCAATACCGTCTTCATCATCAACCACTTCGTCTCTCCTGCTGCCTCTCCGAGCTGCAGAGTTCTCACCCGTAATACCATTGAGAGACGAAGAAGATACCTTTCGCTCGACTATCGACCCTTCGTTGGCCTCCCACTCTACCTCCGACCTCAATGCTACTCTGCAGCCCGCTTCCTCAGCACCTCCCTTGCCTGCTTTCCAAATTCCTCTGGTACAAACCACTCCGAACGTCATTCGGCCGATTAGACACCCCCCAACCTGCGCAAGGCCCGTTGCCGAAGGCTGTTACCGACAAAATCGTGCAGTTGCAGGATCGTATCTCCGCTCTCGAAGGAGTCGCCTACGACCTCCGGGATAAGCTCGAGGAACGTGACGCTGACTCGGATATCCGTGACCTCGACAATGAAAACCATCAACTATGGCGACGAATCAAGAAACTCGAGGAAATTCACGGAGACAAACTAGAACGCATAATCGATTTCATCGAAAATAACGAGTTCCCGGGGATTGGTGCGACTCATACTTCTGCGTCTGGGTCAGGTTCCAAGGGCAAAGGCAAGCGAGACAATATCTTCAATGTGAGTTAATAATCACGGTTAGCCCTTCACCTCGGCCTGACTAGCCACTTCGAAGTGGCTCGTCAAGACTGTCAATTCTAGCTCTGGATTCTGTTTCCGATGATAATGAATTCAACATCTCTCCCATATTTCGAGTCGGCAGTCTCTCCGGTCCCTTAGTGAACCGCAGGTGATGAAGATTCTGTAAACCGAGTTGGTTACGATAGTGTCGGGTCAATGGCGTGTTAAACTTGTGCTACTGTAGTACACGTTGCTCCACGTTCGGAACACGTCGGATTTGTTGCTTACAAGCAAACTCAGCGACGGCTAGAGCTCTTGGCCAGGGCGAAAAGTTAAGCTACAGGTTTATCCGAGGTTTCACCGTCGCGGACCGGTGTTCCGACTTGCAACCGGCTTGACTCCTTACGCCACTTCTCCTTCCCCTTGAGAGTGCGGGGCAGAACTTTAAAACGCGCTTGCATAGTGGCTTGGATCTTTAGAACTCCTTCCCACTAGATCTCTTGTTTCATTGCTGCTTGACCACTCGAAAATATGTCTTCCGCTATCGAACTGCACCCTCTACCGAACCTGTCTGCTGAACCAAGTTTCAACTCGACAGCGCCGAAAGACGCGACATCTGCGGCTCCTGTGCTTGTGCAACAACCTCGCTTGAGTCAGCATGTGTTCCGGGAGCGCGTTCAGCTTTTTGCGCTTTATTGGTGGTGCGTGCAAACGCGTCCATAAAGATTTGAAGTGAATAACGGCTGGGAATAGTCTCTTTCTTGCAGGGTGCGTACCAGCGTTAACATGTGTTTCAATGTAAAGTCAAACGACTTGAGGATAGGTGGAATGACGGTACCGCTTCCACTTTTGCAGTCGTTAGGGGCATTAACTCAGCTACACTCCATAGGCTCTGCCGGCCCTCTGATCCCTCGGATTCAAAAGGTCTATCATGTAAGAATACGTGTGCTTTTTTATTCTCTGAATAAAGGAATAAATGCATCGGATTAGGTCGGTTTTGCTGTGGTTTCCCTCATATTCGTCTTTGCGTGTGTGGTGAGTTCAAATGACTCCCACTTGGTTGGGTGTTCATCCATACTCTTCGCAGGGATTCATTGGAGGTGCCATGATAAATGTGCCTCTGACCGACCGACTCGGTTTTGGCAAAATGATAGCTTTCGGTACGCTTTATTATATCCGCCTTTCTCAACGCGGCCTGAATTTTGTAGGTTCCATTTGCCAAATAATCGCCTACGCGATGCAGGCACCTGCGCCGCCCTTCCCAGTTTTCGTGCTTTCGTTTGTTATAAACGGGGTGGGGATAGCGATTCAGGTATGGACTCTACTTGGACCGAGTTAACATTGTTACTCATGGGTGACTAGGACGCGCAAGCCAACGGGTACGTTGCAAGTCTCAAGCACAGCCCTGAGATCAAGATGGGATTGCTGCACGGCGCATACGGTAAGAATTATGAACAAACGGTGGCTACCTGAATGTAGTAAAATAATTCGCTAGGCGCCGGTGCTCTCGTCTCACCGATTGTTGCTACGCAATTCTCCCAACTCCGCCACTGGTCCTTCCACTACCTGGCCTCCCTCGGCGTAGCCATATCCAACGCTTTAGTTTTGGCATTCGTGTTCCGTTTTAAGAGTCAAGATGGTGAGGCGCATACTGTAGAAGCGTGCACGATTGCTCACGATGTGTCGAAAGAATGCCTGGCGACGGTCGGTGAGGCAGCCGGCGAAACGAGCACTAGCGAACACAGTACCTTCCGCCAGATTCTGAGTACCAAAACAGTCCATCTACTCGCCTTCTTTATCCTCGTCTACGTCGGCGTGGAAGTCACAATCGGAGGCTGGATCGTCACTTACATTATTGACGTCCGCGGTGGAGGCCCATCCTCCGGATATGTCTCGGCTGGCTTTTTCGGCGGTAAGAAGTCTCTCTTGAGAAGTCGCGCAGTTCGTTGACGAGCGAGTCAGGCCTCATGACCGGCCGCGTTGCTCTCCTGTGGCTGAACCAGATGGCAGGTCGCACTACTCTTTCATTTAGGATATAGACTTACTCCTTTCCCCAGATCGGCGAACGCCGCGTGCTCTATCTGTATTCCATCCTCGCCATAGCGTAGGTGTTCATTCTAGTCACGCAGACCGCTTTACCATCTTTCGGCAGACTGGAGCTCGTAGTCTGGCTTGTGCCCTCTCTAATCGGAGACGCCGTCGCCGTAGCGATTGTCGGCATGCTTCTGGGTCCTATCTACCCCATTACGATGAATTACGCGGGTCGCGTCCTGCCGCGGTGGCTCCTCACTGGCTCCATTGGCTGGATTGCTGGGTTCGGCCAGGCAGGAAGCGCGGTCTTTCCTTTTATAACTGGTGAGTTCACCACAAAATCACTGATGCTGTGGCCGCGGAATGCGACTTTCGAATTTAAATAAATCACCAGGTGCTATTGCTTCGAAGACGGGGATCAAGGCCCTGCAGCCTTTGTGTGTTGACTTTAACGAAGTTCCGTTTCTCTGAATTGATTTCTCCCTGCGTAGGCTGATATCCATGATGTCCTTCATGATTGTGCTTTGGGCCCTTGTGCCCGGGACGCCGCGTCGGGTGGACTGAATCCTAAACACGGATCCCGCTTCCAACGGCTCGATAATCATCCCGATGACCCAAGACGACCGACTTGTCCGTTGTTAGAGACGGAAAAATGTACTTTTTTGGAGTTCTCAAATTTTATCCGCTGTCGTGCAACAATCTATACGGTTTACTCGCACGAGGTGACCTAACGCTGATAAGTACCCAACAGTTACGAAGTTAGATCCACCATAACCGATCGCGACGCAGAGAATATCCTCATTCGGTCAAGTCACAAGCAGTTTTCACGAAGTTCATAAAGTGCCGGAGGCTCGGAGCTGTCCGTTGGAATCTTCATTGAAGTTTGATGGCCCAGAATTACTTGAAGCCAATGGCCGCGGAACCGGTGCAATCTAAGTTTGCACTGGCGGATGCGGCTGGGTTCTCACTCCAACCGCTTATCGCCGCATTTTTAATTTAATCCTACTTCTCAGACGCAGCATTTTTCAAAGGAGAATACGTTAAAAATATCGCCCAACTTGATGCCGTTTGGAAGATCCCCCGATAGGTGCTCGTTGGTTTTTTGCCAATTTCTGTACCTTCTCTCGGGGATTTGCCAATTGTCACTCAATGGAGGTAACCATTTACTGAATTTTCTGACTCAAATTATTTGAATCGCTCTTCACAGCTGTTTGCGCACTTAGACCGAAGCCTCATCAGGCTTCGTCTATCGTGTATCTCGGCGTACTCGGGCACTTCCCGCCGATATCGGTTGATCTCCGCCGTCTTGCAAGAAGAAACCCACGGCAAGCAAATCTTGATAGTATTGAACAATTGACTGAGGGGGGATGTTATGCAGGTACGAGCACAAGCGAGTATCTGAGAAAGAAATAAAAAGAAGAGAGATGCAATATAATTTACGGGCGACGAGGCCAAGTCCCGGGAGTCCCGAGTTCAACCATTCAGTGTCGCGGATCGGCGCGGATACTTCGGTTTGCTAATCCAACAGATAGGATGGATGGGATGGAAACTCCATAAATTTGCCGAGGCCGGGTGAGAAAGTTGAACAACCGCTTGCTAGCGCTTTACCGAGACGAACGTTCAATTCAGGACAATCCAAACTTTCTGGCTTTCTGATTTCGCTCGCGACTTTGGTCACTCGGATGGCTTTCCTGAATGAAGCTCAAGGTCATATCAATATCGCAAGAATCTGGTCATGAATGTCTGTGCTCATTCTCTTTTTTTCCACCCGTGAACTCGGGATCGTGAAAAAGGGGATATGTTTGAGCGGTCTTTTCAAACTTTGCTTACCTCCTAACTTACCTCTGATCCGCTCGCCCGTTTATGTTCGACATTCACTACCATTCTGGGCACACAACTCCGCCAACAGTTTCAACCCTAGTCTCTGTTCAGGTCTCGACTTGGATCCAATCCATCGTCCTACAGCGCGTACATAAAGCCAATTCCATGCCGGAAAATTTCCCTGCCTCCTCTCTTCAAGAATGGACCACCAGCCGATCTCTGATGAAAAAGGTCCACCCATTGCAACGACACCTAGCGATGTGTCCGTGAAGACCTTGAACTTCGGCGTGGTCGACAATCA
Source organism: Mycena venus (assembly GCA_014462655.1). Taxonomy (NCBI): domain Eukaryota; kingdom Fungi; phylum Basidiomycota; class Agaricomycetes; order Agaricales; family Mycenaceae; genus Glaucomycena; species Glaucomycena venus. The sequence continues at coordinate 6,081,447 of JACAZI010000005.1, read as the reverse complement.
TGCCACTCAAGGGGATCATCACAACGGCTATGTTGTTCGCGCACGGCTTCACCTTTGTGCAATCTATCTTTCGATGTTTCTCGAAGGTTATCTTGACCTTATCGCGAAGAAGTTTTGTTAACTCAGTTTCTTTAGGCTGGAATGATGGTGGGTCGAGGAAGGGATATCGACTTCTGTAGCCGCCTAACTTCGAGAAACTAGGCTCGAGCGGTCCATTGATACCTCGAATGCAAAAAGTTTACGACGTAAGTAACATAAAGTACCGGTCCGATTTATGACACCGAATTTTAGGTCGGATTCCTCGTTGTATCTTTGATATTCGTATTTTCTTGTGTCGCAAGTATATTTCTTTCACCATCAAGAATCTCTGTTCACTTGATTATAGGGATTCATCTCAGGAGCAATTTTCAACTTGCATTGGACCGATAAACTCGGGTTCGGTCGTATGATTGTGCTTGGTATGCGCTTCTATCAACAAAGAAGATACATTACATCCATTGTTTTTTCGTGCAGGAAATTTCTCGCAGGTCGTTGCGTTCGGCATACAAGCACCCGCCCCTCCATTTCCTCTGTTTGTTTTTTCATTTGTCTTCAGCGGATTCGGCCTTGCCGTTCAGGTGTGTCCCAATTATTCCATTCAATCCCATTATCACTAATTTCAAAGTTCAGAACGCCCAAACCAATGCATATGTGGCCAGCCTGAGGCATAATTCAGATCTTTACATGGGAATGTTACATGCCAGGTGCCTACCGGATTTGATTTTTCCGCAACCAATGATCTAATTCAAATCGCAGTTATGGTACTTCTCCGTAGTCTTTCAGCTGAGTAGCTTGTAACCTGAATTTCCAGGGGTCGGCGCTCTATCTTCACCTCTCCTCGCTACTCAGTTTGCTCAAATGCAGCATTGGTCATTCCACTACCTTATTTCTCTCGCCCTGGCTCTCTTGAACGTTGTCATTTTATCCTTGACGTTCCGATTCCGGTCCCAGGACGGTCAGTGGCCACCCGTTGCAATCTATGGTTTTTCAAATTGTGCAGAATGTCTTTTACTCATTGGCGAGGTGCCCGCGGAAACAAGCGCTAGTGATCGAAGCAAATTTTGGCAGATCTTTTCCCTCAAAAGTGTTCACATCCTGGCATTTTTCACCCTGCTCTATGTTGGCGTCGAGGTTACGATTGGTGGTGAACTACGACATGTTCCCGTCATCCTTTAGGATCTAACAAAAATTCAGGCTGGATTACCACGTACATCATAGATGCTCGTGGTGGCGGCCCATCCTCCGGCTATATCTCATCTGGATTTTTCGGTGGTGCGGTTTACAACTTCGTCCATAAAAGAAATTATAACTCGCATAGGCATGGTGGTTGGGCGACTCACCCTGTTGTGGTTGAATCAGCGGGTACGCCAGAGGATCTATCTATTTCCTTGTGCATAACCGCGTTTTAGGTTGGTGAACAGCGTGTTATGTATCTCTACGCCCTCCTTACCATTGGGTGAATTGCTTCACTGTGTCTCAAAACTCAACTCATTACTTTCTTGTCCCAAGATTGGAACTAGTCGTCTGGTTTGTTCCTTCCCTCGTCGGCGATGCCGTGGCCGTATCCTTCATTGGCGTGCTCCTTGGACCGATGTACCCTATCATCATGAACCAAGCAGGGCGAATTGTACCGCGATGGCTTCTTTCCGGTTCTATCGGTTGGATCGCAGGATTTGGTCATACAGGAAGCGCTATTCTTCCTTTCATATCTGGAGCCATTGCCTCAAAGACCGGAATCAAAACGCTGCAACCCTTGTACGTTGTCGCCGCCAGTAGTTCCGAGTCTTTGGAATTTTCTGACTGCGATACAGTCTCATCTCTATGATGGCCTTCTTACCCGTTCTATGGGCATTTGTTCCAGTCTCACCTCCGAGAACCGAGAAGACTGGAGGCATAGATTCCGAGTCATCGGACAACCCGAAGAAAACCGAGAATGAATAGAAGATTAGACATGGTTTTTTTCGACCACAACATTAATATGCGCCCAGGTTGTTTCGTTAATGTTGTAGAACTTTAGATTATACTACTTGATTTCTTATGTCTCTTCCATGGACCCGAGCGGTTGTTTGATCTCGTGGTTTTTGCCTTTGTTCTCGCCCTTACCGCCATCCGCAAACTTCTCACTCTGGGCCATACGCGGAACCCTGGCGCAACTCGCTGCATTGTCAACTTGCCGAGGCTTGGGGGTCACCTAGTGTTGCCGCGACTCGAAAAGTCGAGTCGCGACTTCGAAAGTCGACTCGAACACAGATTCGACTCGACTCGACTCGACTCGGTAGGTCCAAGTCGACTCAAGTCGACTCGGGTCGACTTCAGAGCCCATTTTTTAAAGCAAGGTGTTTTCGTGGTTCTAGCTTCATTTGTGGTGGTTTCGCAAAAAATCACAGAAACGTGACAGTGTCGCCCGGGTGTCACGCGCTCAGGTCACGGTCCATTGAAATTCTAGAAATTGCTTTTTTTGTGCTGTAAACGACTCAGCACACCTTTCTAAGTTTCGGAGTGCTAAGTCGACTCCAAGTCACTCGAGTCGACTTGGAAGTCAACCCGAGTCGCAGCGCTGACTCGGCTTGACTCGACTCAAGTCGGCTGCGACTTCGACTTCGAAATGACTTGGAGTCGAAGTCGCGGCAACACTAGGGTCACCGTGTACTCATCTTCAAGCTTCGGAAATTTCATTCATCGCTGTAAGGGTCGGAAACCCGCAGGCATTGCGGAATCGGGACTCCCCACTGGCATATTGAAGTTCCGCTTCCTAACCGTCACATCCCAAGCAACCGATCCTAGGTTACTTACTCCAAGACTTACCGTCAAGAAACCCGGCTTTTCAATCGAGATCTTCTCCATGTACGCAATGAAAAGACATCCCAGGATGTCAATTTCCAAGTTTGCTCTCACAGCTTGGGTGTGCTGCTGCCCAAAAGATTCTTATTCAGCGAACCTACGGAATAACCTCTTTCCGGGTCGGACCGGCCTTCCGTACTTACAGAGATTAGTTTTATTAGCCGAAGTTTGCCCGCTGACCAGGTTCAACGTTATCCCAATGTTACTCACCCGGTGCCCTCAACCCTGAGGCGCGTCTTGATAAGCACAACCCTGAATTTTACATACATAAAATCAACAGCATGTTTCAGGGACCGCGTATCTCGACTCTTATCCAAGACGTCCACAATATGGAACTCCAGCCCATATCTCATGGGATAGGACCCTCCCCTCCCAGCTACGCCTGGCGTAGAGTCTGTCAAGAGCTTGAACTTGAACGCCCGAGACGAAGACCACGGGTCACAAGGCGGCGGTCATGCCATCCGGGCGCGGCTCAACCTTTGTGCGATCTGTTTCTCCATGTTCCTTGCAGGTAGTCTCGACTTTAAACCGCAAAAGAAAGCTATTCGTACCGCTTTTAGGTTGGAATGACGGTAAGTTTAAGAGGGAATTGGACGATCTCTTTCGGCGTTTGACTTGGAACTAGGTTCCAGCGGCCCACTGATACCTCGAATGCAAAAAGTCTATCATGTAAGACTTCGAGAGGTGACTCCTTCATAGAATTCATGATACGGTTCTAGGTCGGATTTCTAATTGTATCCTTGACATTCGTGCTTTCTTGTGTTGCAAGTCGCCGATTTTTGACGCGAAGAAATTTACTTCATTGAATTTTAGGGATTCATATCAGGAGCAATGATGAATGTGCACTGGACGGATAAAGTGGGCTTCGGCCGCATGATTGTTCTTGGTCCGCGCTTTCAGCACCTACGACGCATTGTCTTGATTTTTATGTCACTCAGGTGCCCTCCTGCAAGTCGTTGCGTACAGTATCCAAGCACCCGCTCCTCCATTTCCGCTCTTTGTTCTCTCTTTCACCTTCAGCGGATTTGGCCTTGCCGTTCAAGTGTGTCACCATTATCCCTTCTCATTAATACTAACTCCAAATTCAGAACGCCCAAACGAATGCCTATGTGGCCAGCCTCAGGCACAATTCAGAGCTTTACATGGGAATGTTGCACGCTAGGTGATTTTTTAATTCCGCCTTTCAATATACATGATCTGATTTTTGTAGTTATGGTACTTCTCTGTCGCATTTTCGGCTGAATTTTTGTAACTCGAAACACTCAGGCGCCGGCGCTCTCTCGGCACCTCTGCTCGCAACCCAATTTGCCCAGATGCAGCACTGGTCTTTTCATTACCTCGTTTCTCTCGGCTTGGCTCTCTCGAACGTTCTTGTTTTAACGTTGACTTTCCGAGGTCGAACCCAGGATGGTCAGTACTGTCAAGACCGTGTTCCAGATTTATTGGATGGGTTACTTACCCAGCACAGAGTGTCTTGGTCTTATCGGCGAGGCTGCTGGTGAAACGAACCCAAGCGATCACAGCAATTTCCGGCAAATCCTTTCCCACAAGAGCGTTCACATTTTGGCGTTCTTCACCTTAGTCTATGTCGGTGTTGAAGTTACAATTGGGGGTAAAGTGCCACAGTTTCCCACTTACAATCGATGTGACGATAATTCAAGGTTGGATCACCACCTATATAATCGATGTACGCGGTGGAGGGCCGTCCGCTGGGTATATCTCGTCTGGTTTCTTTGGTGGTACGGTCTTCGACTCTCGCCCGACCATTTTTTCAGGATTTTCATAGGTATTATGGTTGGACGACTCGCCTTGCTGTGGTTGAACAAGAAGGTATGGAGCCCATGTATCTTAGAAATTATCTATATTTGACTCGTCCCAGATCGGTGAACAACGTGTACTGTATCTTTACGCAGTCCTCGCAATTGGGTACAATTGTTTCAGGCTCATTTCATGAAATTTGCTCATTTTCATTTAAGCCTGGAATTCGTCGTCTGGTTCGTTCCCTCCCTCATCGGTGGTGCTGTCGCCGTCTCTTTGATTGGTGTGCTCCTCGGACCGATCTACCCTATTGTCATGAACCACACTGGACGAGTTATACCTCGGTGGCTCCTCTCAGGTTCAATTGGCTGGATTGCGGGCTTTGGTCAGGCGGGAAGCGCCATCCTTCCTTTTCTAACAGGCGCAATCGCCTCGAAGACTGGAATTAAAGCGCTTCAACCACTGTGCGTGACACTGTTCGTGTTATGGTTCAAAGCTTTAACTGCGATGTAGGCTCATCTCCATGATGGCCCTGTTCCCCATTCTCTGGGCGCTTGTTCCTATCTCACCCCGCAGAATTGATTAAAATGTTGTTATCACCAAGTTTTGTTACATTTGTTTGTGTGTAGAAATTTAGAACTCGCTCGTTTGAGTTTTGTTCGATGAATGCCGCACCTTCCCTAATTGGGACTCGGTGGTTGTTTGACCTCAGGGCGGTTGCCAAGCTCAACCACATTGCACGGCACGTCCAACCAGCACGAGGCTCGCATGGAAACTCCTGCACCTGCGACGGTTCTATCTTATTTTGACCTGTCCGCGGATGGATTCCCATGGCGAGACCCGCGACCACAGCAGATCGAGCGGCGGCGGGCTGCAATGGGCGATCTCCTTCTATTTGACATCCTGTTAACCTCTGGCGGCATTCGTGAACTCGACCTATACCCACCAGTGGACGTCGACTCTCTCAAGCGTCTTCTCGAGGCAATTCAAACCTCGACGTATGACGCGTTGAAACGGGACTGCCTCGTATATTTCTTGTTGAAATGGTACCAGGATGGACGCGATGAAAAGTACAAGCTCGAGAAATGCATCCCCCCGCAGTTCGCGTCTCTTTCTGGTAAGACTTAACACTAATATAGGCGCAAAGCTGACCGAAACCTAAGACGCGTATTGGCATTTAGATGCGGGGACCAACATACCAGTGCGCGTTTTAACTGCGTACATCTCGAGCGCCAGTTGACCGTACCCCCTGTAGCGCGCGGTTTCCATTCTTTCAGACGCTCGTCTGAACACGGACTACGCATCCAAAATTCTCCAGGCCATATCTCTGTCTCCCAACTCGATGCCACTTGTCCTCAAATACGTCCGTACCGCCAAACCACTCCTCACAGAGCCGGACGATATCGATCTATATACTATCGCGCTCGCTGAATCAGGCCTGTCAGAAGCATGGCAGTTTCAACGGACTTTCAGCGAGAAGAATGAAACGCGTTCCCGACTGCTCCAAAAAATATTGGACTGGTGCTTCACTCGTATGTCTCGCCGTTGCGATTTAAGCAACCGCTTATTATTCTACCTGGACAAATAGCCACTCCACGCCGCGATGCACTCGTACAGCTGCTCGGAATCGCGCTGACGCCGTATGAGCAAAATATCATGCAGTCGTACGCGACACCGCCTTCGACTCTACCCCTCGCGGGCATTGCGACCCTCCAGAACCTGATATGTGTCCGGCTAATCCAAACCGGCATGTACGCGGATGCCATAAAAATGGATCGGCAGTTTACTTCCGCCTCGTCCGGAAAGCTTGGCCCGCAGGCAGAGCGAACCAAGATGGTGCAGGATTTGCATGCTGCCCTTCCGCTTGCCGAGCGTGCAATCCTAGATCTCGAGCTGGAGAAACCCAGCAGCATTGAAGCGTCGACGAGTGGCGCGAGCAGTCGTGACTGGGACATGAACACGAGTATGTCATGGGAGAATATACAAGCAGTACCAATTCCCCCCGCTCCCGCTGCTGCTATCCCCCCGCTGCCTCCCTTACCGGTGCCTTCATCTTCCCTCAATGGAGTGCAGGAAACCCCTCGATCCAAGTTTGGCGGCTTCGGCCCCGCCTCCAGTGTCTTTACGCCTCTCGCTTTCAACGCTTCGTCCTCGGCACGCCCAGTCGCCGCTCCTATTATCCCTGTTTCAAGCGTCCCAAGAGGCAGCCTCGCTACCCAGCCTCCGGTTCCGTCCGGTCGCCAACCATTGGCGTTGAATGCTTCAGCGTCGACGAATGCATTTTCTTCCCTCAGTCAATCAACCAGTCGTTTTGCTGCACCGTTGGGCTCTTCAGCAAATTCCACCCAGAAGTCACTATTCGATTCTGCTAGCAGGAAACAGAATGCCTTCTACCAACCGCCCCCTCCTCCGCCTCCTGCACCGTTCCCGGGTTTCAATGAAGTCAGTGCGGCGGAAGGGGGCAGCGCGGCTCGCGAGGATGTGGACGTTGAGATGGGAGAGGGTGCCGACGACAGCGAATCGAAGGACAGTAGGGACAGGGAAGACCACGATGAGCCAGCGGACGATGAAGGCTTAGGGTATTCCGTGTTTGGCGGCAAACCCGCTCGGTCGTCCAAGTCCAAACGGGCAGGAGTACGAAGCCGGCAGCAGGCACCTACGGAGGCCACCACCAAGCGGGTGCCTCCGGGAGCCTTTGTCACCGAGGACGAGCATGAACACGAGCAGGAGATCGTGGAGCCACCTCCACCGCCAGCTCCGGAGGCGCCAAGACAAACGCGGAGGTCTGTGGCGACGAAGATCAGCGCCGCGAAACCTGCGTCCGCAAAAAGCGCTAAATCCGCGACCGCTCGGACACGAGGGCGCGCAAAGGCGCAAGAAGATGAGCTGAGCCGGAGTTTACCTGGCTCGCTTATGGAGTCGGAGGATGGGTCTGCGGACGACGCAGAGGAAGATGAGGATGAGGATCGGCTTGCGCCGCTTCCGCCACGGCAAACGACGCGTGTGGCCGCTGCTGAAGGGGTGCAGACCCGGAGGAGATCATCGCGGTTGAGTTCGAGCGAGACGGAGAGCCGGCCGGAGAAGGAAAAGGCACCTGGGAGGACGAAAACGGCTACCGTTGGGACAGGAGGAAGAAAACGGCGGTCTTAATGGTCGATGTTTGCGTTTTTATTGCCTAATATCACCAAGACTGTTTGCGTTTTGTGTGAAACTAGGCCAAAAGTACTCGAGAATATCTACAATCCGATCCGACTCGAGTACAGAGCCAACAGGCTAATAGAGAGAATATTTCCGCTGATATTTCGTTGATTTCGGCAGCAGCGCGGCTGACAGTACTTAGATTGGACCGGACCAACGGCCCGAAACCGCCGACCACTCTTGACACCATATCCACTCGAAGCTGTCGCAAAGGTCGTAGGATATTCTCACCGGCAAAATTTCGCGACGCCCTTGCCCGGAGAGCCTTCTACCAAATCTCGAACCCCGGCGTCCAAATAGGATCTCTGAGGCTAGAAGCGGGAAGCGAATTGTTAGCTGAACTTGTCACTCACGGTGGGCAGCAAGAGCTAGCCTTGGGGGTCAAAATTCGGAGCGAAACGATTTTTTTGGTTTGGGAGGAAGCCGCTGACCTTTTTTTTTTGCAAGAGAGGCGCCAGAATTCGACGTTTTGCTTTATTTCCGTCCTCTTCAAATAATTATAAGTGCATATGGTTTGCTCGGTAGCTTTCAACTCATTTTATTTCATATCGCGTTGGCGTTACAAAATCCAGTTCACCTTCACCTTCTGCACCAAGAACGGAAATTAACGACTAGCACCCTCGAAGGCTGACGGCTTGCCACAGGCCCCGTGTCCAGTGGATTAATCCCTTCGAGCGCGAATACGAGTACCCGCTCAACGCCAGGCCCCAACTCGTCTCAAGATGGCTAACAATCAATTGCTCGTGTCCAAAGCCCTGTCTACAAGGAACAGTATCTAGTGCCATCTATCCGCCTGTTCCGGAACTAAAACAGGTCCAAGTATGAATGGTGCACTGGAGCGAGTTGGGGATAGGCCTCCTCCTTCTCGGTGTATCTTAAGCCGTATCAGGAGGTTTCGATACGCTTTCGAATCTCCATCGCAAGTTGAAAGCCTCAACCTTTATCCATGTCAGTTACACGCATGACTCCAAATATTGTTTTTAACCAATGTCGCCAGGCCTCGCCGACAGTATCTCATTTTGTTTCTCGGTGTCACCGCTTGCCTTTCAGCGATAGCGGTTTTAACCATGTCTCCGACGGCTTACGCCTCTATATTCAAGCATATTCAGAATCAACCGTACTCGTCCAATGCTCTTGTACACGGGTCAGAAATTGCCCCTCTGATCACAGATTTGCGCCTGCCGGTGAACACGCTACCCAAGAGCTGGGTTAGCCACAACGAAATTGCGATGCATGCGCTTTTTCGATGCTTAGAGACTTCGAGTTGCGGCCAGAATCAGACCAAGGGTGAGCACACTTACTCAAGCTATGCGTGTTTCATCAACCATTGTGCTATTGAAGTGGTGTTGCTCGGTTGGGACGCATTTCTGAATGAAATCGAAGAATCTCATGAGGGTGGAGAGGTGATATGGTCGCGTTCAACCGTGGGTAATCTGCGCCTTCGTCAAAAGACTCTCTGACGGCTTACAGGTCCGAGCTCTAAAGAAGCTGGGTTACACTTACCTCTACAGTCCTAATAACGAGCGGACCCTCCAGCTGTATCACGTCTTTCGTGGACTCATAACGGCCATATTTATCGAGGAGAGGGAAACCAACGCGTGCTTTAACGATCCCAAGTGCGTCCTGTCGTCAAGCAATCCCAGCGGGATCCCGGTTTGGAAAATGTTCTCTTGTAACTGGTGGACCGGTGCTGCAGGGTTTCTTGTGAAACGCCATTGCAACTAACAGCTATTACATCGTAGGTGCCGTGGGGCCCCTGAAAAATAATTGGACCTTGAATCCCGAGGATGTGCGTGTGCGTTTCCAAACGAAATGTGTCTTCGCTGCTCACGAAGCGAACAGTATCGACTTGAAGGAAAGGGGTACGCTCCGAACATGTACCTCGGCTATTCGGTGGAGCCGGCGTGCTCTTCGCGCCCTTTTGTACCCCATTCAGAGCGGAAACGCCAGGCATACGTCTTAGCCAAAGAGATGCACTATTTTGAACCCGATTTTCGGGCTTGGGAGCCAGATTTTTTTGACGCTGCACACGAGGTTTCAATAATCGAGTTCGTGTCTGGCGTTCGCGGGGCCGCTACGGCAGATTTTCCTCTTCTTGGGTACATGTCGCCAAGTGACTTTTACGACGAGCTCTCCCGATCCCTGGTCCTTGTCGGTGTTGGTCTTCCATTCGCGTGCGTGGTGTCCTGTTTCTCTGCCTTACACCAGAAACAATGATTCAATAATACAGGTCTCCAACTCCGTATGATGCACTTTGTTTTGGAGTCCCTTTCATAAACCCCATCACCGAGGTATGCATATTATCTCTTACATTTTCTTGAACTTTTGCATTCATGCATTTCCAGTGGGATGCCGCGGAACCGCTAAATCGCGACAAATGGTCAGGTAAGTTGAGTTGGGGCGACATCTTGTCCAAGTTCAAGCTGATCTGGGGCGTAGTTCAACACGGCATGATGAAACACCTCCATCCGCCGTATGTGTATCATGTGTATAAGGGCGACCGCAATGGTTTTGTGAACGCTATCAAGGAAGCTGTTGCGCATCCAATTGAAAGGTCGGTGTATATCCTCTTGTTGATCCCGACGCACTGACAAGGGCCAGTTTTGTGTTGGATCGTATGAAAATGAAGGCCGTTAAAGAGAGACTTGGAAGGATCCTTAGCAAAGACTGGGAGGCTGAATTTTCTCTCGTTGTCATTGGGGTCCTCGTAGAGATATTATGGGTTCAGTTCGAAGTGGAATTTCAGGATGCGTTCGATGTACTGTACTGTATTCCTGATTATGAGCGGCTACCCAATCGATTTCACATCGCTTCTTTTCAGAAAGATGGACGCGTAAGATGGTCGCGACCACGGATCCAAAACCATTTTTGTGAGATGTATACTACGAATTGAACATCACGTCACGTAAGAGTTGAACTTCTAAACTTTGCGTTGTTCGAGCAGAGACACTGTATAAAAATCATGGAGCTGTTACATATAGCTTTAATGTGTTGATGAGTGAATTAAACAGCCTAATCGAGGTCGCCGCTTCAGGTGTGTACATTGGAGACAACAGATCATAGTGTAGAATGACAACAAATGGAATGTGAATAGAAATGCTCGATGCTGCCAATCTCGTTAATGAGGGCGTCTTATCGAGGGAGTCTGATAGAAGCCAAGAAGGCAGTCGCCGAGACAAAGGTTGGGAACAGAGATAACTCGCCAGAGTCGGGGCGGATAATGCATACCAAGAGAAGATGCGCCTGAAAACAACCAGTGAGCATATCGTTTAATATCGATAAAAAAGGACTTACCATAGAAGAGTATTATGTGGAAGGTGACTTCAAACCCAATGGTCCGAGTTCGCGCTGATTTCGAACTCGAGCATCTGCGGGGAAAGGAGGGGATCGAGTTCGGAGGCAAATGCCAGGAGCTCCGGGGCGTCTTCGCCTTCGGGTGGTTTGTACAAGAGTCGAAAAACTTCGAGGTGGTCCGAGAGATTCTCACAACCAATGCACCTGGAAAGAATCATGTCCCGCATAAGGCTGTCTGTCCAATCTCGAGTTGGCCAATTCGTAAGATTGACATCAATGTCCAGCTCTCGTAGTTTCGGGAGGATCGTACGATCCTTCAGCAAGCGGAAAAAATCGTCGGTGAGCAATTGGTTGCATGTCCTGATTTCGAGGGTGACTGGGGAAGCCAGAACCGGCAAACATCGTAGCAGGTCTTGGTCGTCGACCTGCCACAGACAAATGCTTTCCAATTGGCAGCTTGACCGGGTCAAGAATGAGACTAAAATCTCGACGTCACCGTCTTCTCCAAGCTCCAATTGAAGATCACGAAGGGAGGGCAACTCGAGAGACCGAAGGGTATCGAGGACTGTTGCTTCGCATAGTGTCAAGGATGTTATGCGACGAAGCACTATTGGGGAGAAAACCTTCATTAACTCCATGGAACGGTCGGTTGAGCATCCTATCAAGCAGCAATCGACAAGCGCCGGGCACTTTTTGAGTATCTCGACGCATTCGATGTCAGAGAAATACATGCAGGTGAGACTTGTTAATTGGTGCCACGGAAGAACGACCGAGCCCAATTCCGTTGTTCCTGCTTCAAGAAACACCTGTTTCAGTCGATGCGCGTCCGCAAAGGATTCCACGACATGTGGGGGTTCGAATTCTAGACACAAGTAGAGTTTTTCCAGGCAAGGAAGCCGTCCGCGGACGTCGTCAAACACACGAGGATCGTTCTCGTGAATGCGAAGCTCGACTGCGCCCCACCGCTCACAGTGGCGTTTGATTTCATCGACTGCTCGCGGAGGGCAATGGCGATTCAGCACTAAAGACAGTGGATATGGGTGTGACCGCGAAAGCCAAGAAGATACCACTCCTGTGTTCGCTGAAACTGGTCCGAGATCGCGATTCAGGTCAAGGGATAGCCACAGCCGGGGTGTAGATGTGGCAACTTCGCGCCAGCGTTTGCATGCGCTCGCCACAAGAAGAGGTGCCTCGGAACGCCGAAGAGTGCGAGGTTGATCGACAACGTAGCTATGGGTTTCCGGCTGGTGGGTTACGTCCGGAAGACACAATAGGAAGATTTCGGCCAGAAGTTCGGTGGGCAATATCACGGCGTGGACTTGGTTGACGATCGGCATGGCGAGTCGAGGATGATGAGTGTAAAGTTGAATGAAACACTGCAGAGATATTCAGGCCTGCGCTGGCAGGTAAGATTCTAGGTATAGAGAACGCACGATATAGATGCAACTGCTGGTCGGTGGTGTCGCCTATGCGAGTGCTACGATGGAGCAGGAGGTGGAAAGTGAGAACAAACCCTATTGTCAAAGCGGAAAGCCCGAAATCAAACCTTGACATCGAGACAAATCGGGACTGTTCCGGAAACAAGCGCGCATCCGGTCAGTGTCGCTGGGTTTCCTCGTTTTCGTAAAAAATGAACAAAACCCAGACACAGCGCTGCTGCGGTCTCTGCAGCGGAATCGCGCAGTAGTATTCCCGATTCGCAGTGCCTGGTTGCCCGGGTCCTCAGAATTAAAATTCCTGTTCCCCTGCAGCTGGTGGGTGCTTGTTGGCGCCCATAAGTAGTACTGGCAGGCCAGCTGGACCATGAATTAAAGCAAGCATATGACAGATTCCTGAGTTTGATCTTACTGTATCGGAATGTTGTAAGACGGGGATGGTCACTCTATATAAAATTAATATGTCCGTCTCCCAAGCCTTTTCGATCTCTGCTCAACTTGAATTTGATATTCACAGTCCCTCCGGGTCGGCATCGTTAACGTTGATCTTTCCACATGAAAATCTTTCGCCGTGCCGTTTTTCGCCGTGCCGGGCCGCCTTTCAAACTTGGACGTGTGGACGAGCAGCCACTTTAAACTATCTGCGCTTTTCACCCGACGGCTTTCTTTCAATGTCAGGGCGACAAACATCAATGTAGTGTTCTCCGAAAAATATTAATCCTGCTGATTCTTACAGTGTGCCTTCAACAGAAGCGGCGGGGCGCGAAGCAACTGTGCTCTTGTGACTATTACAGTAAGAGCTCCAGCTGATATGATGTAAATTTCCAGTCGATGGATAAATTTGATGAGGGTGTCTACTGTCAACGCTCCGATCTGAATTGAGGTGGGAGAAGAATTTGCACATCGGAATACTTACGTTACGGCAAACGAGCTGGAAAAATCCCAGAGAGACTGTGGCTGCCTGGCAACTTGGAGGCCGTTACCGGGAAAAAAAGATTGGAGTTGCATCTGAAGTGTAATAACATCCAATTAACCCAAAATGCGACAATGAAGCATCTGAACCTACTTCCGACACCCAGCGAGGTTTCCACCGCGACTTCATTTGACCTGTCAATTATTTCCTATCTTAGTCCGCGGCGGTAGTTTGTTTGCGCAGGTTTAGACCAACTTGGCGGGTCCTCTCATTCATTTGACCCTCTTACTCCCTTGTATATCGTTCCGTCCTCTCTATTATCCCTGGCGTATCTGAAGCCGGATCTCACTGTTTGCGATGCGTTGGACGTCTCCTCCAACCCGCCGGGAGATATCTCTAATTATTTTCTCGCTCACCGTCTTTGCCCTCTCGTACAACATTGACAGTTCGATCCGCCTCGTTGGCCTCAATAAACTACAAGGTCGGCTTGGGTTAGGATTAGGAAGGTCCAAGGTTATTGGAGCGGACGGAAGGCGCCCAGCTGGGGCGCGCGATGCGCTCGAGAACCAGATTTACGGGGACTGGGCATGGGACGCGGAGCACATTGCAGGAGACGGGCTGGAGCGGAGCCAAGCGAAGGGTGTTGGGCGCCACGGGGCGATGTGGGTGGAGAAGCGCGAGGTGGGATCGCTGACAAGCAGGTCGCTTGGGGAGACCACCGTGGACCAGGCGTTCTGGCGCTGGGGGGACGACGTCCCGCGCACGACGCTGAAGAAACATCTTCCCGGTATGTTGCTACAATCTCTAACCTTACGCGCTGGATTTTTATTGCTGTGTGCGCAGGATACACTGTCATTGATAACATCATCCTCTTCAATGGTTCCATGAACATTGTAACGGACCAGTCCGACCTGTTTCCGCCCATACAACATATGGTCCTTTCGACCGATTTGAATAAATGGAAAGTAATCACACCGCAACAGGCGCGAGAACAGCTTGGCTCGTTTGGTGGCAGGTATTTTCTTTTGCGTTCTCTTTTGAAGAATGACTGGTTGAGGCTTGTGTGCGTAGAATTCGCGGAGTGACATGGATGGGCGCCGACTCCTCCCCACACAACTCTACCCTACTTGCTCTGTGGCGAACATACAGCACTCTGGACCCGAACATCGGTCCCGATGGGTCTACGAAACTCGCACCTCCTCGCCGTCTGATCTACCCTTATTATGGATTTTTCACCGACCCCAATCCCGAGCACGCGGACGTCACGACGCGTCGGCAACGCGTTGTAAACGGCATCCACCCCGAGCTCGTCAAGGCGGCGTTCCCCTCTCTGACAGTGATGTACTATGCGGACTGGGAGGACTACCACATGATGGAGGTGCCGTTCGTAATAGAGCGCCTCGTCATTGCAGACCGTACTGCGGCCAGATATGGCGCTCAGGGGCACGAGCCGATCTACGCGCCTGCGTTCAAGTTCGAGCACACGTCGGAGTATTGGTGGGAGCCTATACGACGAGGGCTTGCGACGTACTTTGAAGCGTATGGCGAGAATGCGCCGAAGAAGACGGTGACATATGTTAGTAGACAGTCGCACACCCACGGGCTTCGACTGAGTGACAAGGACCACTCGGCGCTTGTGGACGCGCTGCGGAAGCTGGAGCGCGACCACGGGTACGAGGTGCACATTGTCTCGAACATTGATGAAGAAATGTCGTGGAGCGAGAGGCTGCGCGCCATTGTCCGGTCATCTGTAAGTATTTGTTTGTCCAGCATTTCTAAATATTCACCAGAGTCAAGGTTATGCTCGGGGTGCATGACAGCGACCTCTTGGACAGCGTGTACATGCAGCGCACGCCACATACGACCCTCATGGAGTTCTTTCCGCCCCCAGACGTTCGCACGCGACCAAGAGCTGGTTGCGAAGTCGGTCGGGATGCATTATATTGCGTGGTGGAATGACAGGTATACACTGCCTCCATCCTCCTTGCCTCCAGGTTACTGACTTTCTGTAGACAACTTTCTGGCGACACACTCCCTGCTGTCTCGCACCCAGACGAAGGTGAAACCGTCCCAATTGACGTTTCTGCGATTATCAGCGCCATTCGTAAGGCACTACAATAGCATTGGATGGACAAATCTAGACTACATTATTACATTGTAATATTGCCGAGAACTTGAAGTTCATGCGAATTGCGCGATACGTGTTCTTTGCGTATGTTTTGATTGCCAGCGTGTCCATCCATCAAATCCAGTACTTGCTTCCCATTTCTCGCCATGGCTTCTCCTGGTCAATTGCCCCCAGGCTGGATTGCAGAATGGTCAGTACTACTCCAAATATATCACGTATTCCTCCTTATCGTTTCCATGCACAGGAACGAGGCCAATCAGCGCTACCTTTTTATTGGTCTGTATCGATTTATGAGGTTTGAACTTTGTTGAACTTGCGCAGACACCGCGACTAGCCATACTCAGTGGGAGGAGCCAGTAGCCCCCGTCGCTGCTCCTGCGGACGTCGCTCCAGTCGCTCCGACGCATGGAGGAGGAAAACGCCGGCAGTATGCTGCAGGACAGACCCAGGCGTATTACAGCACGGACACTCTCGCCGCAGATCCTGGATATTATAGCGGCGGTCCCAGCGAGGCTACTCTCGTTAACCAACCCGCCGCCGCCGGTGGTGGCCAGCTTTTCACGCCCGGTTTGGCGGGAGAGAACCAGTTCCAGGCGCAACAAGGTGGTGCCCAGCAGCCCGCGTACTACCAACCGGACGCGGGATACGGTCAGCAGCAGCCCGCGTATGGCACACAGCCTGCTGGGGTTGATGGTCTGGCAAACCAGTTCAGCGGGATGGGCCTAGGCGGCCAGAAGCAGTTCCAGCTCAACACTATCAACATGCTCACGTCCCCTCCGGAGCCCACAGACTTGCACCGACCCCCGCCAGAGATCCGACTGCCTCCGGGGTCGTGCATATCTCCTGCCCCGACCGCGACCGCCGACCCGTCGTACCAGCGGCTCACGCTCAACGCCATCCCGACCACCTCCTCCTTGCTGGGCAAGGTCAAGATCCCGCTCGCCCTCGTCATCACGCCATACCGCACCCTCGACGAGGGAGATGAGCCTATCCCGCTCGTTACCGACGTCATCGCGCGTTGCCGCCGCTGTCGTATGTACATCAACGCGTACGTGCAGTTCATCGACGGCGGGAACCGCTGGCGGTGCTGCATGTGCAACATGTCGAACGAGGTCCCTCAGATGTTCGACTGGGACCAGCAGCGCAACCAGCCCGGTGACCGTTGGCAGCGTGCGGAGCTTAACCACTCCGTCGTTGAGTTTGTCGCGCCGACCGAGTACATGGTCCGCGCGCCGCAGCCCGCGGTATACATCTTCCTCATCGATGTCAGCCATTCCGCTGTTCAGAGCGGCATGGTCGCCACTGCGACGCGCGCGCTGCTCGAGAACCTCGACCGCATCCCCGACGATGACAACATCACCAAGGTCGGCATCATCTGCTATGATGTTTCGCTTTATTTCTTCTCCATGGCGCCCGGGAGCACTGACTCAACCATGCTCGTCGTCTCCGACATCGACGACGTCTTCCTCCCGAAGCCCACCGACCTCCTTGTCAACCTCTCGGAGGCGCGCCCCGCGCTTGAAGCGCTCCTCGGCCGCATCGGCGAGATGTTCCAGGACAACAGCATCATTGGGAGTGCCTTGGGGCCCGCATTGCAGGCTGGTTCGAAGCTGATGGTAGGTCGTTCCTGGATTCCAATTTTCCCAGCCGCTGAGACGTCGCGCAGGCGCCGATTGGGGGCAAGATCCTCGCCCTTTCGTCCAGTCTGCCGTCTGTTGGTGAAGGTGCGCTCAAAAACCGAGAAGACCCTAAAATTCTTGGGACTTCTAAGGTACGTGCTTCGTCCTGATATCAAATTAGTTGCTTATTTGTCTGCAGGAATCGTCGTTGCTCCAAGCAGCAAACTCATTCTACAAGACGTTTGCTATCGATTGCTCGAGGGCACAGGTTACTGTGGATATGTTCCTTTTCAGCTCGGGGTATCAAGACGTGGCTAGTCTTGGTGCGCCGCTTCCCTAACTCTCTTCAGCGAGCATAGACTCAATTTGAATGTAGCTAACCTCCCGCATTACACCACCGGCCAAACGTACTACTACCCGGCCTTCAACGCGGCGCGATCAGAGGACGCGCTCAAGTTTGCGCACGAGTTTGGGGAGGTGCTGGCGATGCCGATCATGCTGGAGTGCATCACGCGTGTGCGTGCGTCAAGAGGTGGGCAGCCCTTCTTTATAGCAATATTCTCATCATGACAAACGACATATAGGGCTGCGCATGGCGTCGTTCCACGGCAACTTCTTCGTGCGGTCGACGGACCTGCTTGCGATGCCGACGGTTCCGCAGAACCAGTCCTACGCGATCGAGATCGACATTGAGGACACGCTGACGGCGCCGTTTGTTGTCCTGCAGACGGGTATGCTGCACACCACTGCCTTCGGCGAGCGACGATTGCGCGTCATCACGACAGCGTACCCCACCACGAGCAACCTCTCGGAGGTGTTCGCGTCGGCGGACCAGATCGCCATTGCCACGCTCCTCGCGAACAAGGCCGTCGAGCGCTCGCTGTCGTATAAGCTCGAGGACGCGCGCGACTATATCTTCAAGAAGCTTGTAGAAATTTTCATCACGTACAAGAGCAGCATGACCGCTGCCGGCGCGGGAGCGAGCGCACAGCTTGCGCTGGCAGAGAATCTGAAGATGCTACCGGTGCTTGTGCTCGGCTTGCTAAAGAATGTACGTCCCCTTTCCCTCTAATCAATTTGAGGCCAAGCCTAACTCAGCAAAACAGGTTGGTATCCGGCAGAGCGCACAGATCCCGCCGGACATCAGGGCGTATTCGCAGGCGCTGCTGACCTCGTTGCCGTCGCAGCTGCTGATCCCGTACCTCTACCCCACATTCTACTCGCTCCACACGATGCCCGCGGAGGCCGGGACCGTCGGCGAGAAAGGCGTGATCATGCCCCCTGCGCTGCCGCTTACATCTGAGCGGCTGGAGCGCCACGGGCTGTTCCTGATCGAAGATGGGCAGACGATATTCCTCTGGGTCGGACGTGACGCCGTACCGCAGCTCATCATGGATGTGTTCGACCTGCCGAACTACGAGGTGCTACGCGGCGGAAAGACCACGCTACCGGTTCTCGACAACCCATTCTCGCAGCGGGTGAACGCGATCATTCAGAAGACGCGCGAGATGCGGAGGGGCGTGTATTACCCGCATCTGTATGTCGTGAAGGAGGACGGCGAACCACCGTTGCGCCTCTGGGCGCTCAGCGCGCTGATCCAGGATCGCGCGGACGTGCTTCCGAGCTACCAGCAGTTCATCTCGTCGCTGAAAGAAAAGGTGCGCTATTCTTCCCTTGTTTCCCTCCTTCCTCTGCAATGCTAACAATTCCTTCAGGTCAATGGTGTGGGTTATTAAGAGTGACAATTTAAAATTACACGTAGAGGGATACATATGGTGGGTGCTTGGATGTACGAATGGGTCGGTCCGGGCAGGCCCTATTTTTTTCTCGATTTGCATGCAAGATCTCGAAAATGTACTGCACATTTCTTACCCACCTACGTACTGTACTGTACGACTCTTGACCTCAAATTTTCGGTTTATATATATTTGAATAATTGGTTGCGCTACATTCAGCTTGGTTTATCGGCTGAATTTGGACGGCCCAGCTATAGGGCGTTTCGCAAGTTCAAACTTGTCGACTTCTTTTGCAATCTTGCTCTGAACACAATGAACAAGTTGACCCCCGCATTCAAGCGCAGCCACGCTAGTATTGTGAGTTACAGTATCTCCTACATCCCAGACAAGCCTCAGCGTTTTTGCAGTCAACATTCAACAGCTTGTGTTCATCGAGCCGCCATGCCGATCGCTAACCAAAACTGCCCACCAAGATATTGGAGGACATATTCATAATGTGTCCGCCTGTACTCACGCTTCGCCCTTCCGAAGCACCGTTTCTCGTTGCCGTCGCGTGTAGGCGCTTCCGTGATGTCGCTATTCCCACACTGACGCTGGAAAGACATGGAAGGAGTGGTATCCTCTTGGCTCTCGTGTTCTACTAGTAGTCCCAATCGCTCCCCCACCCCACCCTCCACGAGCGATTGACGCCTTCCTTGCCTCGCAACACTCAATCTATGGATACACGTCGGCGACGCAAATGTCATGGAGTCCTTCGTGGATGCACGTTCTTCCATGGCACCAACTAACACCTCTCTCTATTACGGCCATTTTATTGACATCCGATGTATCGAGATACTCCGACGCTTGTCGAACCCTGGTTGTTCACCCATGAACACCCCAATCATGCCCCCCTCGCCCTTACTTCATCACATTACAGCCTTCAAAATTGCCGGAGATTCCAACCTCGGTACCCTCCGGCTTCTAGAGTTGCCCTTCGTGTTCTGCAATTGGAGTCCTGCAACAACGATGTCGAGATTTCAATATCATTCTTGACCTGAGCCTAGTTTCTGTCTGTGGATAGTTGCTGACCAGGACCTGTTGCGATGTTCGCCTTTTTTGGCTTCCGCAGTGCTCACGCTCGAAATCCGAACGTTTCAACCCTTCCTAAGCGACAATTCCCTACTACTATTTCAAGCCAAGTCCCATGTCCTCGACGTTAAACCCCGTATGTAGTCATTGGCCTTATCTGAAGTATTTTCTCTCCGTGCGTTGACCGCTCCGACTCGGGTGCATGGATGTACTTACATGACCCAAATTTCAACATCTCGGTTGTCCCTCGATGCTCCCCTACATTGGCCACTGTTTCAGCTTTGGCATAACCTTCATTTGTGATATTTCTTCGATCTGCCGCAGTGGTGTCTTCCTACTCCACATCTGAATCGAGGAAAATCCTTCCGGGTGCTGTTTTTGCTTTCTCCTCTGCTGTGATTATCATCGAACTTATCCAGCACGTCAGGACAATGCAAACTTACGAAGTATCCTTTTTTTCCCTTCGACAAGTCATTGCTGGTTGACCTCACAGCTTGTATTGGGGCATTGAGATGTATCCAGGCTCAATTTAGCATTCAACTATCTTAAGCAACCAACCAGAAACGGCGAGTTGCCGAGACACGGCTGCATTATGCACGGATTGCGTTGCCCACACCCCCGACACGTTCAAGTACGACGTGCAGGTGTGAATCCATAGGGCTTCTGGAATCCTTTGTCAGACTCACTCCGGTCTCTTTCCTTGTCCAAAATTTGTCGAACAAAGACAACCCTCAGTCGTGAGAAAACATTGTTGACCTCGAAGACTGACGAAGTCAACGTGAACTGAACGACAAGAAGGGCGGGAGGGGAAGCCAGAGGTGCGTGTTCTTCCCTTCCATTATTCCTTCATTCTCTGTCTCTCGTAGTAGTATGGTGCGGCTCCGCTTCCGATCCAGTCTGCTATAGAAAATCCAGCGGTATCAACGAACAGTTACCTGCGTGTTTTCATTCCGCTAAGAATGCTTGAATTGGGCGATTTTAATATCGTGGTCCGATCCTCTGGGGTGGTTACTTCGTTCTCGTCTAGGAAACTTTGCAAAAGAACAATCTAACTCATGCCGTCGGCATATAATAGCCTTCCATAGTATTTCAGTCTAAGTGTTTTGTTCGGCAAAGCTCGATGATTTTGTGCCGTCTTTTGTGACCCTGTAAAGAGTGTGGTACTACCCTGGTCAATATCTGACCGCTCACCGTTGAGCTGACCTTAAGCAGCCGAGGGACGTGGCTGCAGGATAAAAAAATGAAAATTCTCGTCAATATCTGTTGAGTTCCGCGGGTAAACACAGAGACTGAGGTCAAAGTAACTTTGGTTGAATTTGCTGGCCGCGGCCACCCGCGGCTGCTGCCGGTCGGAGTTCGAATTTCAGCAGCTTTAATTTCAACCCTCATGTCGCCGAGACTTTCCAAAGCTACCCAGGTTCCAACACGCTCATTTGGATTTTCTTTCACCCTGGCACGCATAAACAGCTCTCCAGTATGATTCAATCCTCCGAGTCTGGCGGTAGGCCTAGGCAACATTGATGGTGCGGCACTACCATGGAAAAGTTTCTCTCTCGCTATATAAGGCTCTGGACGGTCTCCGAAGTGAATCTTGAACCGCTCCAGTCTCCTCCTTAGAATGTCGTCCAGAAGCTCCTCCCTTACCCACGTTCAACATGGCCCTGAGCGGCCTGCGTTGAAGCCTCACATGTCGTCCAGTCGTTCCTCACTTACGCACGTTCAGCATGACCTTGAAGAGGCGTCGAAGACTCATCCGTGTTCCGGCTACGATGAATCTTTCGCACCTCACAAGTCTTCTGTCCCAGTTCCTCAGCTTGCCAAATCGGAACTTCCTGATGGATGGTTATGCGATCCTGGAAATCCCAGAAACTGGGCGACCTCGAGGAAATGGTGCTCGGTAGCTGTAGTACGTACCATTTTCACCCCAGGTTTTTGATCTCTCACAAATCGGGTGACTTCCATTGAGGCCTCCCTGTACATGTTCGTGTCCCCGCTTACCAGCTCCATGATGGCGCCAGGGCTGTCACAAATCCGTGCACGCTATGGGATCGAGAGTGAAACAGTACTGGCCATGACACTTTCCATTTTTCTGGTATCTTTTGGTATCGGGGTCAGTCTACGAGATTTTTCTGGCCCCGACTCTGAAATTCTGTCGCTTGTAATTGTATAGCCTTTAATTTTGGCACCGTTATCAGTATGTCCCCACAATCTTGGCGATTTATCACAGTTGACACAATTTAGGAAATGCATGGAAGGTAAAGAATATGGCATTTGTGTCGATCAGAAACACAAATGTTTCTACACAGGAAATGGGTACGTCTCCGGCTTCTCTGAAAAAATTAATTGCACTTTTACATGTTGTAATCTTAGGTTCTGCACATTGGGAATCTTTTGAGCATCGTGTTCAATCTCGGTTGCGCCTTCGCTCCCTCGACGGCTGTTTTTCTCATTTTTCGACTTTTGAGTTCGTTTTTTTTGTTATAGTTCAGGTCAAACAAGTAGCTGATCCACATTGCTAGCTGGTTTTTCGGGCGGCGCTCCTGTGGCCTGCGGCGGCGCCGTCATCAGTGACCTATTTGACGAGAGGGAAAGAGCTTCCGCTATGGCGGTATACACTTTAGGGTGCGTTGATCCACCTTCTGTTGTTTCCGTTCCTCATCAGTGGTGTAGTCCGCTCGTTGGGCCCGGTACGTACCTTTGTATTTTCTTTATGCTCCACACTCATCATTCGTACAGTTATTGGGCCAATTGCTGGTAAGGAACACATGGTCTACGTTCAGACTTATCCATTTTGTTTAGGCGGCTTCATCGCGCAGACGGTGGGGGTTCGGTATGTATATTTTGTCCTCGCAGGTACATAATTATTCCTTCAACTCGGATTTGCAACCTCATATCATCTAGGCGTAACCGCCTTTGCGAGTCTCATCGGCATACCGTGCCTCAGGTACGTACTCCCACGCTGGTGGTATGTGATACTCAAAATCATCAAGAGAAACATATGCCCCCATCCTCAAACTCAGATCGGCACCGCGATCTGGTGACCCTGAGAAGACGCCTCCAACTGCTGAAGAACCGTATCATCCTACGCAGCAGCAGCTGCATTATTTGTGGATCAACTTCAGCAGGCCGCTGGTTTTGCTCTTTTCCAGTTTCATATGTTTTATCCTGAGTCTTTACATGGCCTTGTAAGGTTTCAACGATGACTTACGTTGCTTTCTGGCTGACGTTTTTGTCTGCAGCATGTATGGGTAAGCAGTATCAGTTCGTTTTTCACTTCTCGACATTTATCTAGGGATAACAGCATATACTACTTGTTTTTCACGACTCTCAATGGCAAGACCCGAAGGTGACATTAATCAAAGCGACCCATTCTCATGTTTTTATTCAGGCCTCTTCACTACGACTTATGGCTTTTCCACTGGAATTAGTGGTTTGATGTACGGCGGCCTGGGGGTAGGCTTCCTACTGGCAACAGCTTTCGGCGCACGATTCTCCAACGTGATGTACAAACGGGTAATTGACCAAATCCAATCGCTGAAGCCCACTCATGTCCTCCAGCTGGCGGATAAAAACGGAGGAGTGGGTGAGCCGGAAATGAGGATTCCTCCTCTTTTTTTTGGATCTGTTTTTGTTCCTATTGGACTGTTGTGCGTATTGAATCCAGGGCCTCTGTTCATCAACATATTAATCCTATTATGCTTAGTTGGTACGGTTGGTCGGCACAGGCGAAGCTTCATTGGATCATGCCGGTCATTGGCTCAGGTACTGGACTCAACCTCTCAAATTAGAGTAAATATTTACTGGTTTACAACCTTGTAGGAATATTCGGATTTGGTGAGGGTTTGACTGGTAAAATGCGATTTCATGAAACCTGACCCCAAACGAACAGGCATGATGACAACATTGTGCGGCTTTCCTGACTATGTCGCAAAAAAAAAAAACCACTGAATACTCGACAGCCTGCCCATACAGCTTTATCTCGTTGATGCGTTCAAATACGCCGCCAGTGCACTGTCTGCCGCTTTCGTATGAACGCCCACCCAACCGAAGTCTTAAGGATCCTCATTTCCACCGCAGCTTTTCCGCTCCTTATTTGGGTTTGCTTTCCCTTTGTTCGGAAACCAAATGTTTGCGGCCATGGGATTTGGCGGAGGAAATTCACTACTCGGCGGTCAGTCTTTCCGCACATTCATAATACTGTTTCTTACTGGTTATTACTAATTTTAAGGTCTCGCAATTTGCCTTGGGATACCTTTGTAAGTGTTATTTCTGATTTTTTGGGTCAACATTCACTCACGTTTGGTTTCAATCTTAGTCCGGTTTATATTTATTATCGCGGTGCTGCCTTGCGCGCCAGGAGCAATCTGAATCACTAACTTGGTAAAATTATATGTTCATCATCAATCGTGATTATATATGGATGTTTATGGTCAGATTAATTTCTGTCTAACTAGTACTGCTCTCATCGTCAACCAGCGAATTTCAACGGGCACGTGACCATGTTGAAAATCTGGCCAATTTGAATGAGCGTCGAGAAACCGGCCATCTGCATCGTTCTCTTTCCTGCCCGGAAACCTCGAATAGAACAGAATTTAGATAAAAATTGCGAAGTTTCTACACGAATAACAGTACATTGTAGGAGAGATTAGATTAATGTCCTGTTGTGCGAACTTGGAGCCGCAAGTGACCGTTCCAATGCCAAGAATTCAATTTCCCAATCTGCGTTGAGGATATTTCTAAGCCTTTGCTCTACAGCCTCCATTCGCATGTGATCCAAAACAAATCTGTTCCCCGTCAATGGCGAGCGAAAGTAGAACCACAACGAGGTATATCACCTTTCGATGGGATGCGCCACAGCATCCTCGATGGCTTTCACGAAACCATCCCTGTCTCCCTTATAGACATGATACACGTACGGTGGATCGAGATGCTTAATCATGTCGTGTTGAACTATGGTGAGGGCAGTCGTTTTAATTGCATTCGAACACCAAATCCAACGCACCTGTCCATTTGTTGCGATTGAGGGGGTCTGCGGCGTCCCACTGAAAATGAGAACAGGCGTGATTTGAGCAACTAGGGCGGGAAAAGACGTGGAAATAGATACATCGTGGATAGGATTTACGAAAGGGACGCCAAAGCACAGTGCATCATAAGGGGATGGAGACCTGTGGTTCATTAATATTGTTTATTCAACGGAAGAAAACGATACTTACGTGAATGGAAATCCAATACCAACGAGGACCAGAGATTGGGCCAACTCGTCATAGAATTCACTTCGTGACATGTATCCACGGTTTTGCAGACGGGGAGGTAAAGTTACGACAGCGGTCCCGCGAACGCCCGACACGAATTCAACATTCGCGGCTTCGGCAGCAAAGTCAGAAATCAGGCTCTCAAGCCCGGAATTGAGGCTCAAAATAGCGCATCTTTTTTGCCAAGAGGTATGCTTGGCGTTTCCGCTGAGAATGAGGTATGAAAGGGCGTGAGGAACATGCTGGCTCGATACTGTAGCCAAGAAACCCCTCCGTTTGATACTGTCCGCCTTGTCAGCGGTGTAGAACGTTTCGAGTGGAATGAACCAGGCCCACATCCTCGGGATTTAGCGTCCACTTGTCTTTCAGAGGGCCCACAGCGTTTTCCCATCAGCTAAAAGCGAATAGTTTCCATAGAGGGATCCCGCTGGGGTTGCTTGGCGACAGTATACACTTGGGATCGTGGAAGCACGCAAATATCTCCCTCTCCTCAATAAATATTGCCGTTATTAACCCACGGAAGACGTGATAGAGTTGCAGGGTCCGCTCGTTATTGGGGGTGTAGATGTAAGTATACCCCAGCGTCTTGAGAGCACGGACCTACGAGTCGTCAGGAAGCCTTTTTCGACACATGCATTTTACCCACGGTTGAACGCGCCCAGACGACTTCTCTGCCATCATGCGACTCCTGGATTTCATCCAGAAACCCGCTATAACCGAGCAAAACCACTTTCAAAAAATACAGTCACTGAAGACCTACGAAGTTTCGAACAATCTACCCACCCTTGGTTTGGTTTTGCCCGCAACTCGAAGTCTCCAAACACTGAAATAGCGCGTGTATTACGAGATCATTGTGGCCAACCCAATTGTTGGGTAATGTCTCTACCGACAGACGCAAGTCTGTGAACCGGGGCCCGATTTCAAGTGCAGTTGATTGCGTGGTGAGCACAGATGGTTTGGCCGGCGACATGGTCAACACCAATATCGCTGTTAGCGAAGTCGCGAATGCGAGAAGCAGGGCAATATACGGCCGGCGAGGCCTGAGTCAATTTGACATTGATATTAATACCGAGATTTTCCCAGTCAACTCGATGCTTTACTTACATGCGGTCGTGTGCTTCGACTTGCGACAGACTTGACGCTCAAGGGTGTCCCGTGGCAAGAGAGACTGCCCATGCCGCTTTTTCAAGCGGATGAAGGTCTGGAAGGAGCGAAGACGCTGTGGCACGCGACCTGCTCCCTCCGTTCATGACCGGAGTGCTTTCACTTAGATGGCATAGTATGCTCTAGCTAGAAAATAGAGCGCTTCGAGGACGACTCCCGCGAAGGATCGATTAATTGGTACAAAACACCTCGTCCCGCGGGGTTGAGCAGGAGAGAGGACCTGGATTTACCGTCAGAAGTCTGTGGTAACCCGTCAGAACGCTCGGCATTAAGTCTGGATGTGCACCTACCTACCACTAGCACTGTAGATCGTCTCCGTTCTTGGCCGAGCAGCCGGCTACAGGAAGAATTATACATTATTTTAATACTCATTCTACAACAGGTGTGACCAGACACAGACAACGAACTAGAGAGCAAATAAATTAACGACGAATATGGTCCGCAAAAGGGTAAGCGACTGTTAAAGCTGATGTCTCCGTTGGTTCTGGTCAGACGAACACCCGCACGATGGTTTCGTACCGCACGTCTTCCAGGACCTCCCGTAGCGACCCTCCGCGGCGTTCGAGGGCATCGACACAGAGGGCGACACCCCACCCTGAGGCGACCACAACTACTGCGAGCTTGACAGAGCCTCCGCATCGCGCAATGACGCCGTCGAGCTCCTCGTCTACGGCGATGTCATACCAATCAATACCCCGCAAAGCCGACCATAATTATATAGTACCCACCGGAGTAGGCCTCTGCGCGTGACCCCGCGACAGACCCTGCCAAGTCGCGAATGATGCTGCGTGCGCGTGAGGCAAATTTTACGTTGGACGGATGTACGTCGACCATCTGCACGACCATCACAAGAAGGTGAGTAAGCGTCCGAGTCTGGTGCGAGTAGACGACGTGCGCACGAAGTTTCCGTATGTGTTGCCGAGCTTGATTTGAACGGCGGTTGAGATCATGTTCAGTATCTGTTTCATTTAAACCCGCTCAGTGTGTGCCGCGTAACGCTCTACATTGCACACATACCATTTTCGTTGCCGTGCCCGCTTTTAGACGCGTACTGCCGGAGATGACTTCTGGTCCAACGACGCACTCGAGGCACGTAGTCGCACTGACCCTCATGGAGAACGGCGCTTGAGCGCGTGTGCACAAGCCCGACCGTGAGCAGCCCGTGTGCGCGCGCGCTATGGAGCGCGCCAAGCACGTATGGTGTGCGGCCAGATGCGGAGATGCCGATCAGAGTATCCTGCGCAACGGGAAGTAGCGAGCCTAGGTCTGCGGAACCTGCGGCGCGCGAATCCTCGACGGGTGGCCGTGCGGTGCGCAGCGTCACGTCTCCGCCGGCAGCGAGAGCAATGTACCGCATGGGGTCGCCATTGTAGGACTGCGGAATATCAGAAAGATCGAGCACACCAAGTCTGCGCCATAAATGCATTTAATGGCCCAGTAAGCATATGTTTGTCCTAAAACGTACCGCCCACTCGTGCCTGCGCCCATGTACAACAATCGCCCGCCCTCCTGCATGCGTTCAACAATGCAGTCGATCACTGCAGAGATGGCTGGAGTAATCTCTGCCACAGCTGACGCGACCAATGCATCTTCTGCGTTTATGAGCCGGCACATTTCGAGCGTGTTCAGTTGGTCTATATTTCGCGTCGCTGGATTCGACTTCTCCGTACACAGCTCATGGAGAGCGGCCGGTTTGTTTGGCGGCGGAGAGACTCGAGTTGGCGGGGTGGTAGAAGGACCCGCTATTGTTGGTATAGAGCCCATTGACGCAGCACTGGCAGCAGGAAACGTTGAGGCCACTTTAAGGAGTTCGCGGTGAAGCCAGGCAGCAGACATGTGGGGAGACGATCCCGCAGATCATTACTGAGGGTAGAAAAGGAAACGTCTGCCGCGGCCGATGGCTCTGGATAATTGTCCAGCCGCCCACGAGATCGGAGGTATGCATAGACGCATATGCAGCAATATCACAGAGCCATGCATTCAGGAACAGGATGAGTACCCACATTGCACTCCCGAAAGGGGATCTCCAAGTTGTGCGGAACCATGGTCCGAAGCAAATCTTAAGACAAGATTTCTCCAAGACCTTTCTTTCTGAGCATCCACGAAGCAGAATCGCAAGAAGAGGTCTACAATTTGGCGCGTCGCGTTTGAAATCTGGGTGCCTTGCAGTTGAAATTCATTCGCGTATCATGGTGCTGAAGGCTGTCTTTCCGCCTTCTTCCGCTACGCCAGGACGTCCGGCGGCGCACCAAAGGCACCGACAAATCTGCAGGGCCGCAGCGCCTAAGAGGGGAACATCGTCGTAATCCCCCCAAACCTTGAAACCGTTCGCGACGGAAACAAAGGTTTTCCTGAAATGTCGGAGACTATCAAGAGCTAGGAGGCGGCAGAGACCTCAAGTTTGACTATTCGAGCTGGTTATTCCGACAAGCCAGGACCGCCAGGACCACGCGAAAGTAAAAAAATGTGTCTTGAAGACCGCTGCGAGCGACGTCGACGGAAACAAGTTGAGCCTGTCCTGGTTTGTCGGAGGATATCATTGCAAGCGGCCTTGGGTCTAGCCCAGACGACTGGTAGTGGCGGGATGAAGACGGTGGCTTTGAGTGTCGGGGTGGTCCGATGTCCGAGCGCACCGGCAAATGGAATCCTTCCCCCCACTTTCGATTCTCGTCGGAATAATCCTGCGTCCTCCGCCAATCCTCCTTCCTTCAAGTCTCATTGGCTTTTCATACGGGATTAGCCGCCACCTGTGATTCTTCTACTCCCTCCCTAACTTCATTTCCCATCGTCGTCAGCATCGTCGGGCGCCGATATCGCGATTCTCTCTTTCCAAAACCTCTAAAAGGCTTCCCGAATCTGCCCCTTTCTTATTCCCATCCCATCCCACGTACCGCCTTCGACGGACTGACCCCGCAACACAATAGCAAACTCCGAACTCTATCAGTTAGGAGGTCGAAGAATCTCGCAGCATTGACGTCTGGTATGGTGTCGTGCAGTTACGGGTCTTTGTTCCTTTAATAGGATTGTTGCTTCCTCCAAACTTCGTGCGAGAAAATAAGGGTCTCGGAAGAACCTCTCAGACTCAATGTGAGAGAAATACATGGGATGGATAAATATTCACAGGACAGGGCAAACTCTATCTAATGTAAGTTGCTAGCGCTGATGTACGAGGGCATGACCGACCGACCGACCGACCACTCAAAAATAAACTAGCAGCAGCGGCACGCGCGCCACGGATGTATACTATGTTGTCTAAAGCTAAGGTCCATTTTACGTCGCAGACATAAGGTAGTCGAGTGTCGAGCGAGTACCACGGCGTTTACTTGCCTATGGTCTTGAACATGACGAGACCTGCCAGAGCGATGGAGTAGCCTGTTTTGAAATAAGAATGATATGATGATGAGTGGAACTGTGGATGGAAGAGGAAGAAGGAAGACGCACCGAAGACTTGTAGTGGCGAGACTAGGGCGCCGAAGAGGGCGACTGAGGCCGTGATGAGGAGGATGTCCTAAACGCAATATGAGGCGTTAATACCGTGAATCAAGTGTGAATGCTGCTACGCACCTTGAGCACACCAGCGAGCGTCAGTATGAGGCCGCTGCCAACGCCGACGAGGAACACCGCCGCGACGTTAAGGAAGAACGCGACGAAGGCGTTGCTGAAAAGGATCAGCGGGCCAATGCGCGCGAGCTGGTAGAACGGCGCGAGCCCCTCGGTGAACGGGAGGATAATGAGGTTGACGAGCGCGCAGACGGGTGCAAAGTAGTGCAGCGACACAAGCGGGTCCATCTTCATGCCGTGCAGGAGGATCTCGATCATCACAAGACGTGACGCCTCGAAGACGACGGCAAAGGCCTGGATGACGAAGCCGAGGGCGTTGAACTTGAGCTCGCCGCCCGAGGTGAGGGCGACGCCGAAGGAGATCATGCACACAATCAGCCCAAGCTTGCGGTTGGGCTCTGCGATGCGGGAGGCCCATGAGATGAGCAGTACGGCGACCGCGTTGAATGCCTGATGCAGGAATTCGGGATTTGATTATAAAGCACGTCTAGATCTACGAAAAAGGGCCGCACCTTGAGCATTTGGATGTATGAGACGCTGAGGTAGAGATAGGCCGAGTTGCTTAGTATCAAGCTACCGCTGAACAGCAGGGCGATTGGGAGAATGGATTTAAGGAATATGTCTTTATTCATGCTAATGTCCTTCGTGCCGTCGAGGAGGTTGGTCGTCCGCTGTAATACACGCGTGCCGATGGCCTACAGGAACATGTCAGTCGGTCGAAAAAGGCGTCCGGACGAAACTTTACAGCAAAGGTGAGATGCCATGTTACGAGGAATACAGGGAACTTGAAGTCGAGGGTGTGGTACAGATGATTATTGTAGAGAATGACAGAGACGGAAAAGGCCATCCATATGGGTACGATAACAGCGGTGGTGATTTTTGGCTTTGGTTTTGGGGCGGCCGAGACGGGAGGAGGTAAGGAGGCGGAAGGCAAAGGCTCTGCTACCTCGCCATCCTTCATCGAGGTGAGCGGAATTATCTCTTCCTGTTTGCCTTCTTCGGGATCAAGAGCCATGGGGAATGGTAAGGCTAGAAAACGAGACAATGAGTGGGTTGTGGTGGGAGGAGGCGAGGAGATAAGAGGGCTCGCAGTTACTGACAGCGACTGAAGTGAAATGTGTTGTGTGGCGAAAACGGAGACCGTTAGCCGCTCTCGTCCCGACCAGTGGCGTGGCAGTGCTACTAGTAACCTGTTTCCTCCAATTTGTCTCGTTCTCGACCACAAATTTATCCCGTCTTTCAGTCTCGGATTCTGTTCTTTCAGTCTAACATCCTGTTCTGTTCTGTTTCGTCGCCGCACAAGAACCACTTTCAAGCTGGCTGGAGACCATGAAGCGCTTGCACTCGTCGCTTCACACCCGAACTAAAATTGGCGAGTTAAAATGAACGGATCCACTGGCATGCTAGTAGCTTGTACTAGCATGCTATTAAGCTTAATATACATGGCTTCAAGCTTGTAGCCTGCCATCGCGCCAACCGCCGACCGCTTGACCACTCCCTGCGCCGGGCCGACAAGTAACTCCGAAGGGTCATGTCTGTGCCCGACATCAATCCTGCGCACGTTCCTTGATTCACGGCAAGAACGGCCAGAGCGGGGCGTGTGCATTGATCGATACTTGTAGCTGGCGAAGTTCGATGTCGGGGTTCACAACACACTCACATCGAAATTCAGGGCATTCTCCATACTCTCCGTTTACCCGCGAAAAAATGAACCACGCCTGCAGAAAAGACATCAACATTCAAAGTTCACTAAACTATATATCATACGCTATCTGCGACACGCAAACAAAGCTCCAAGGAATTTGAAGCAACTTGTCGTCAGAAGTTTTGGTTTCAAGCTTTGTGCCTACTGAGGCTAACCTGTGGGTGGTTCGCGATCGGTATTCGGCGGACTTACCCAGCACAGATCCCACGTTCCACCACCAAATTCAAGGCCTGCATCGTTCCTCAAACTGCTACGACCGACGTCTGAGTCCTAGACTCGCACTGTTAAAACCACCTTGCGTTGTGGTTGCATGGCCTCAGTAGTAAAGCCATTTACCAGGCATATCTCGTCTGTGTACTCCCGCCAGCGGCTTCGAATCTGCGTCAAGCTCTCTGAGTCTCTCTTGAAAGCTTACCGGCGGTCAACTTGTGCTCTATCATTGTTGATATTGGACACATTCTTTTGAGAACCCTGGGAGCGAACTGGAACAAGAGACACTTCTCCGATGACCGCCTGCGCTCTGTGCTTGAGCATTGTTGGCATGTGTTGCTTGGTGGTGGTTGAATACGCTGCGGTGCTGACGTTCGGATTGCCGCTGGTCGGCGAACCTGCAATCCATCAAAAACAAGGCGGTACACACTCGTTGGAATTGTGTCGCGGCGTCTGGGCCCACGGATTTGCCTTGGTAGCTTGCAGCCTGCGATATATTCATTCGATTGCACATGATGGCTCTCCTTTCACTTCAGCACCACAGTTCCAGACTCTGTTGCGTTGATACGGTCGGTGAACTTTGATCGTCACGTACCTCGACTCGAGATTAAATCATTCTAACACAGACGTCGCGTTTAACCACCAAGTTCTGGAACTGTTCCTCAAGCCGCTTCGACTTCATTTCTCTTTTCCATTTGGGCCGGTGTGCTCCACAGAGTCCAGACGTCGCGTTTAACCACCAAGTTCTTCTCAAACCGCTTCGACTTCATTTTTCTTTTCCATTTGGGCCGTGTACTCCACAGACGTCGCATTTAACCACCAAGTTCTGGAACTGTTCCTCAAACCGCTTCGACCTCATTTCTCTTTTCCATTTGGGCCGGTGTACGCCACAACGGCGGTGCTTGTCTTGGTTGCCCGCCGTCACTCAAAGTGCTATTTCCAAATGTGCAAGGCCGTGCACGCCATCGCCGCGTCTGGACCTACACAATCTAAACTCGTCTATGAATGCACTGTCTATATCAATTGTTTAACCGCCACCGATACTGAACTAGCTCCAAAGGACCCTGAAAGAACTTTGTTACGTTGATGTTCAAAATCAAGGATGTGGCAGCTTCAATCGGTCACTTGGATAACAGGAAGAGTTCCTACGTATCGGCAAATGGGTCGGGAGACAGTCTGAAGCTCACGCTGAATGAAATCAGATTTGATAGGGGCTCGACGTCGTGAGGTTCAACATTCCCCCAGATTTCTCCCAGAAATCCTTGAATCAGATTGTTCACCCACTCCTCGTAAACTCTGTTAACTCCGTGAACTCCGTGAACTGCTTGGCAAGTAGTGAGTTCACCGTTGTTCCCCGGCCAAACAGGGAGAAAGCTTTGCCGTTGGCGACGCCTGTGTCCCGCTTTCGAGGAGTTAGGGGGGCAAGCACAATCAGCTGTGGAGTCCCGCCTCGCCGGTGAGGATTGGGGGGGCGGGATAGTGTAAAAGGCGCGAACAAGGCTTTAGTGTGCCGACCTGAGAGGCCCCGGCTTGGGGGACCCCCGTGCGCAGCGAGGGAGGGGGAGGGGCCTTGAATGGTCGGTTCCCTTCACGCAATCACGCAAACGAAGAAGAGGCTTGCGCAATGAGCTGTAAAATGAGTATCTTGTGCCACCACTTGTCCAATTTGAATAGGGGTGGCTTATTCAGATGGGTTCACAGAGTTCGCCCAGTTCACCGGGTTCGAACTCCGTGGACTTTCTGATTCACGTATGTTCTCCCAGATTCTCCACGAGTGTCTCACAAAAGAATCTAGCAAGCAAGTTTCAGTGACCTCAAAGCTGGGTCTTCGCTGTTCAGCGATGTCGTACACCCTGGTTGGAATTCTGCCACGGGGTCGGACGTGCGGAATTGTTGGCCCTGAAGTTGTTGAATCGAACGTCAACAGGCGTGGACGTGCTCTATTAGACGGTCTTCTCCCTTCTCCCTTTGGCTAGTCAAGAACCTTGCACTAGTCCAAAAAATCTCGCGGTGTCAATGAGACGGTATTTTCCAGTGGAGAACCGATGTCTTAACCCATTCGCAATCAACCAATTGTGGAATCGGCGGTGGTACCATGTCATTCAATTGCGCAATTTTTGGAACAATCAATATTGCTCCCCTAATCTCTCGTAGACAGACGTTCTATACAAACGCTCGGACCTCACGGTATAGAAATGTTCCCCCGAGGTTCCCCGCATTTTTCCTTTTGATCCACACTCAATGCCAGGCTGCCAACTCACGCCAGTAATTTGACCCAATATTATTTGAATATTTCTTACTCCGCTTTATTTCTGCATTGTCTATATTCAAAAAGCAACATAATAAGGTCTAACTCTGTTTTGACATGCTTGTATCAGATGCTTCATATCACGTGCTTCAAACTCTGCCAACGCCGTCATGTCCAGCCTTCAGGGCTACGTTGACCGTGAGCTCTGGCCTCTCGTGGTCCGCCAAACGTGAACTGATGTATCCCACAGGTCGCGTCATCTTGATCCTGCAAGATGGACGCGTGATTGTGGTGCGCTCTCCCGTAAATTTTCTCTTATTCCCACCAATACCAACGCGTTCTTGCAGGGCGTGATGGCAGGCTTTGACCAAAAATCAAATGTCGTACTCTCGGACTCGAAGGAGCGGATATACAGTATGGACGTCGGCGTGGAGGAAGTCCCACTCGGCCTGTACCTCGTAAAAGGCGACATGATGTGCGTTACCCACTGCCCGCCCCATTTCACGCGATTGACCCCACCTCTGTGTCTCTACCAGTGTTCTCATAGGCGAACTAGATGACGCAGTCGACCAGGCGGTTGACCTGGAGACGATTCACGCTGAGCCAATACCGGCAATACGGTACTAATTGCACCGCCCAGGTGCTGCGGACACGATCTACATACCACAGCTCCGACGTGGCCCATGGGCCAGAGCTCGTATCTGCATGGGCGTGTGGAGAGCTTCCAAAAAGTACGATTGGATGGGAAAAGGAAAGGCACCGCGGATTTCAGCTTCCCACTTTCTCCGCCATACCCGTGTTTTGTGCACTAGAACGGATGATGAAAAATGTATGTATGGATTGAAAGCATAACGAATCCTCCTGCTGATACCACCGTTCCTTCTCGAGTGTCTGCCGCCGCCGCCGACCTCCTTAATTTGAACGTCGTAATTCTCCATGTCGACGATCGTTTTGTGGCTCGAGGAGGAAGTATTCTCCTCCTATCGACTTCTCTGAGAATCACCTCGCTGTTCATTGTCTCCCCGTGAAAAAAAAGTCGCAGATGCATGTTTTTAGAAATTTAGCTAAACCCGGTCGTCGACTTCTTTGCTGGTTCCCGACTTTCGATAGTCGCCGATGCATATTTTTGGGAATTAGCTAAACCCGGTCGTCGTTCTTTGCTGGTTCCCGACTTTCGATCCCGCTGATTTCTTGAGATTTTTGCAATATGATGTTGAACACCTGTGGTATATGTATGCCAAAAAAAGCGCAAGACATCGGCGTTGGCATGTTCTTCCTTTCCGACGAAAGTTTCTCGCGATTTTTCTGACCTGGTTTACGAAATTTACTTTTGCGCGCTGAGCTCTGAGCTGGCCATGGGCTCCCCTCTGAGTAATAACCCGAAGGGCGAGTTTTACGCTCACTCCAACACGAACGCGACTTGAAACGCGATAGTTCTTCAGGCTCGGCAAACGCGGTCCGCGATCCGGAGTCCGTGGGTGCATCGCCACCCGCCAAA
Source organism: Mycena venus (assembly GCA_014462655.1). Taxonomy (NCBI): domain Eukaryota; kingdom Fungi; phylum Basidiomycota; class Agaricomycetes; order Agaricales; family Mycenaceae; genus Glaucomycena; species Glaucomycena venus. Next base: position 6,045,776 of record JACAZI010000005.1, on the reverse strand, counting down.
CTACAAATCGCAACTTTGTCTTGAACCCGATGCTTCGCTCGCGAGCGGTTAGACATATCCTTCGTCGTCCATGCGCATACGATTCATACAGACAATCCCTGCGCCGCTTCTCCACTGAACATCCTTTGGGCTTACCTCCGAACTCACCACCCCCCCGGAGCACGCTTTGGATCGCGACCGCGTGTTTCGGCACGCTCGGAGCGGCGGCGCTGGCATACGCTGGGTGCGCCTCATGAGATACTTGATTATTAACATCTGAGGCTCGTAGCTGGGACGCCTACAATAATTGGCGGAACTTGTACCCGCTTGAGGTGCGCGTCGACCTGAAGGCCGGTATCGGCGCGAAAAATAAAGGAGACAGCGAGAGCAGCGCGTATTATAAGCGCAAGTACGACAAAACAACCATTGAGGTATCTTATGGTGGTACTAATACACTGCAGAGCATGGGACACGGCGATCACACTTCCGCTCGAGGTGTTCAAGACGGAACCGTACCTCAAAATCACTGGGATAGCGGTTGACCTGGCGGGTGATCTTGAAGAGGATGGGAAGACGCAAGAGGCATTTGCCCTGTATTCCGATGCTCTCAACCTGATTCGAAATGGTTCCCCAGAACAAGTTCTAAGTGGAAGGGAGCGGCTACGTGCTGTATCTCTCGCGGTGAAGCTGGGGCAGCTCGCTGAGCCCTGTGGTCTGCCGGTGGATGAAGAGGAAAAAATCCTCGTCTTTGCTGTCGAGGAAATGTTAAAACTTCTTAAGGATGCCCAAGGAGACAAATCTCAACCGCTCGATTTCTTCCACCTGAAGTTACCGAGTTGGATGACGAAGACAGATGTTGGTGTGCCTCTTCAGGAGCTCGGAGATTTTTATGGCAGGGCTGGCAAGTTGGAGTGAGCACATTTTTTTTTGCTGTGTTCATGAAAATTTGTGGTCGAACTGACGGAATAGATACGCAATACCGTTGTACATACAAGGTATTTCTCTCCTGGTCCCAGAGGACGGCGTAAAACTTCTACCAGAAGACATGTGCCAAGGTAGAAATCATTCTGGCTGGTTTTCTTTTACCTGGCTGATCATTGAACAGCGGCACATCTGATGAACAATATCGTAGAGCTGACCGTTAGAGGGACCCCGACGGCTGAAAGACAACTATATGCCGAAACTTGGGCACATAAAGCTCTATCACTATTACAAGCAGCCAGAAAGGACACCAAAGAACCCATCCCGATTTGCGAACTGGCTCTTTGTGCCGCCTTATTCAATGCGGGGATGCTCCGTGAAGTATACACCTCGCAACCGCCGATATTTTGTTTCTAACAGTTCGAGTGTAGTTGTCTGGAGATGAAAAGCGTGCCCGCTCCTTTTTTATGGCATCATTTCAACAGTCAAAATCCTACGGGGTTGAACAAGGCGTTGCTGCGGCAAAGGACGCTATCGAGAGGTTGAACGCAAAACAAACCTAATATTCATCTCGTATCGCATTGTATCCATACACGCACCTTCACCCCGAAAGAGGCCATACATTGGTGCAAATAATACATCTATCGTATAATGGTACATTTATTTCTTCAGGTAACCCGTCCACCATTCCTCAAAAAGCGACAACCCAAGACCGTCTTCCAACCCGAGGTCCTCCGTCTCTTGTGTGTACAGCTTGCAATCTTTCGGACGCGTCGTTGCTCCAGCGCCGGTGGGCGGTTCGGCGTCGGGGACAATGTGACTGTGGGGAAGGCCCAATATCTGCGCGAAGACGAGACACATCTCGTATTTCGTGAACGGCTCGGCGGCGGAGTAGTGTAGGATGGGTGGGATGGGCTTCTTGTGCGCTGAGTTGAATGTTTTACATTTAGAGCCATCCGCTTTTGTTGTGAGAATAGATACCTGAGAGCTTGACGAGGAAATTGGCAATGTCGACGGTGTTGGTCGGGTAACGCGTCGCGTAGTGGTCCATCTTGTACGTCTTGCCGGACTGATCTTGCACGACGTCGACGAGGATGTTGACTGCAGTGTCGGCGTTGTTCGGCGCGGGTCCGTACCTTGAACATAAAGTTTGAAAAGCGTCCATTCAAACAGGAAGATTGCTCACAATACTGGGACTCGAAGGATGACGGCGGTTGCACCTTCTACTCCCAGAATTTTGAGCTCGCCATCGAGTTTGGTCTGGCCATACAACTGCAAGGGGTTGGGCCTCGCAGAAGGAGGGTAAGGAGGGGATGTCCCGTCGAACACATAATCTAATAACGGCAGCATCGCTCCAAATTTCTCACCCAGAAAAATATTGAGGACGTGCCAGTGGATATATACACCAATGTGAATTTCAGCGACTTGGAAAGCCGCGCGAGATGATCCGGAACGTCGGCGTTTAGCTTGGGCGCGTCAGCTTATGTGCGCTTGCACCGCGACTGTCCCTACCTTTCGGGCGCCCTCTGGATCCTTCAAGATGGTGTTGAATCAAGATCCGATCCCAGCTGTTTCCGAATTTCGCACCTTCTCAGCGACATCGGGTCTACGCTCAGCAGCGCAATGGATGACCCCTGCGAGCTGTTTCAGAAACGAGCAAGCATTGGCTCAAGGGACAACACACAGTTCGGCTTAAAGTCCCTGAAGACCTTCTCCACTTCCGGCTCGTTCATCAAGTCCAGTTTCGTTAGTCCATTGCCTGATCGCGAGTGCGCAAGACTGAGAACGTCAGTCGCAGTGGAGGCGGTAAACGCGTCCCGAACCGCCGATCCGAGGACACCAGACGCTCCTGGTATTCATGTGAGCATATTTGTTCATAAATTCGGAGGAAATTACCGGTGATTATGACTTTGAAGACCATCTTGGACTGGAATCGGTGAAGATGAGATTCACGACCGGCAGTTCAATTGACTGCCGGAGGCACGTGAGGAAATGACATCATGCACTGACCAATTTTTGTGGTTCAACTTCGACTTCCAACTTCGAACTGCAGCTCGCCGTTGGTTTTCTCCAAGTCTTGATCCTTTCGAATTTTGCAGCCGGACAATCGGGCCTCGTGCGCGGAACGTGCTGACGATGGATGACGAGCCTGACATCACACGTACGGCAATATCCACCGTTGCAACCCTACTACATGTATTCAAAAGCCCGCGGAAAGCATGCGGTCCTCGATGTATTTCATTTTGTTTTCAGGTTCACAGATCGATCGAATTGAACTCCGTCAGGCTGAGACTACGCAGGACTCTCGAATGCCACTGTATCCGAATTCGCTGAAGGCAACAAATTTGTTGCCTTCAGCGACAAATTTCGGGTCTCAGTCACTGCCGTTCGCTAACTCCGCTTTCACTTCTTGAACCGTTCCCGAGCAAAGGCGGCGTGTCTTTCGCGGGCGATGTGGATGACCGTCATCGCGGTCTGACGAGAATCAACGGAGGTCCGTGGTCGGTTGTTATTTTGGATATCAATTGAAGCATCTACTCATGAAACCGTGGCGTCCAACGAGCTATGAAAATTGCGACCGGAGTTTGGTCATCGCGAGAAATTTTCTTCGAGTTGGAGAAGTGGTTTTTAACAGTCGTGAAAGGGCCACATGGTGTTTTTCAAGAATTTGGTTTAGCCTAACAATCTTTATCAATTTCCAGATCCGGAACCTTAACCCTTATTTCCAACTTACCATCAAGTATCAAATTTCCAACTGTGATCTGCGCGCCCTTTTTCATTTTTACTCTGGCTCGACGCTGGAAGCATTTGTTAGTGGCGTTGCTAGCAATCGATGGCGCAGTGATTCCCCTAACCGACTCTCTGATAGTCTCTTTGAGTTTGATGTGGGGCAACGTTGACCAGTGATGCAACCATATGCGAACTTATGCGACCCTGCCCAGCCTTGCCTGACGGTTTTGAACGACCCCAGGCGTACCTGCAGAAAAATCTCTTTCCTGATAATCATACGTTCTCCAGCTTTACTATCTGCACCCCCTACCCACCATATCTATGTCAAGTCAGCTGCAACCTGAATCGCTTGATGATTTCATGGTTGACAATGATCAACAGTGGACCCGTGCGCTCGTTGGTCGGAAGTTCACATCTCCTGTTGTTTCTCGTTCATTATTTTTCGGTCCCGGTGGTCACTAACACTCGGTGAACATAGGAGCATTGCGGGAGCTCTTCGTGCTCAGGCTTTCGCCCATTCGCGATTCAACGTTCCCACAGGTCTCTAGGCGTCGCCAAAGTCTTCTTGCGATCCGTGTCCGCCTATGCGACGGGTTGCACTCGGGTAATCCCCGCCGCACCTAGCCGCGCCTTCGTCTTCGATGGTCGACTTGTTCTAACTCCTTCGACTTCTTTCGAGCTTACGTTTCGGTCGTGTGCATAGTCAAGTGAAGCGCCCCTTTCTCAGTGGCACGAATCGCCCTTTTCCTTCGTTCCGACACGAAGAGCTTCGTAAGTCATGAGGTCACCATTCGACATTGCTTCAAACTCAATTCACCCACTTTTTCTTCTTTCCTTGTTCCAGGACTTCTTTCAATTTTCACTGCCAAACCCATGCCAGAACAAAGTTTAAACATTCTGTATGTCTTCTAAGAAGATGGTGGAGAGCTTTCATTCCACCTCAAGAAACTTCCCGTTTTCATGCATAATTTCCTTGACACCCGCCCTGCATGGAGTTTCCGCTCGTCCGTCTATATTTTCGAGGATACTCAACAAGCCGTAGAGTGAGCGCACAGGAATAGCGTCGTTCTGACAATCGCCAAAATAAGCAAACTGTCACTTGAAAGGATCAACCACATTCGGCCGGTAACTGACCCCGATCTGTTGTGTCGTTAGGCGGTAACGAGCCATGTGCACAACACAAACCGGAATCTTGGTACCGACTTGGCCGTAAACCATCTTAGACTTGAGCACCTTCTTTTCATCACCGTTCTGATGAGGGCATTTCCCCTTTCGCGATGGAAATAAGAGGTTGCCGCCCGTGACATATAATAATGCCAAGGGTTGTGTCCCTACTACCTCTTCCCGTCATGGCCCCTCCGCCTCCGAGCAGCCTGCGTAGCGTTCGCAGTACCCGTGCCAGGGCAAAAAGCGATGCTATGCCGCCGCCCTCCAGCATGCCCGCGCTGTCTACACCATCGTATTCGCATGTCTCGAGTTATCGGTGAGTTTTACCTCCACTTTGCTCCCGCAGGTTGCTTAGGTTCTTGGCAGGTCCTTGCAGATGGAACTTTTACTTTACAGTCCCTATGTAAAGGTAGTGCCCACTCCCTGGAGCGCCAACCACACGCTACCTGTGTTCGGGGACCACGACGTCGTCGGCGGCAAGGTTATCCTCGATCCCAGTTGCCAGTCAGGTCGCCTTATGTTGACAGTGAGCTTGGTCCATGCCGTCTTTCGCATTTTGTCGGACCTAAAAGTATCACCACTAGATTGAAGGCGCTTTCACGTATAACTCCACGGAGAAACATGGTGACAACAGTTATGGCCGACGCCCCGAAAAGCGGAGACACGTTTTTTTTCTCTTCGTCGAAGGTTATACAAGTGTCTTCGTCAGACTCGAATCCTCCGCGGTCCGCCTTTCGGGATGTCTTCGTCATAAAGCGGCGACCAAGTGGTTCCAACATTAAATCTATGGTGCTGGAACCCCGAGCGTATCCTTTCGCGTTCGAGCTTCCGCGGAGTCAGCGTTCCGGTGAAGAAATGCCGCCCACATTTTGTTCCTCGGACCCTCAGTGCGCACCATTCGAAGTCATCTATCAGGTCTCTGCGACATGGGAATCCTCTGACATCACCGAAAATCCTTCTTTGTAAGTCGATTTCCGGATCCGACTATTTCTATTCCTGACATCTAGTTCTAGTCTAGAGGTCCCAATCGTACTGCACCCGGACCCCGACTTTCACTCTTTGGATGGCCTGCCTGATAACTCGAGTTCGTGGCTTGAAATGCCTCTCAAGTCCGACCGGCCAATTTCTTTTCGGTGTGCGGTCAGTGATTTGCATGATACTCCAAAGAGTCATTTCACTGAAATCTGGGCTAGGTTACATTACCGACATCTGTTACATTCTCTCGCGCCTCCTCCATTCCTTATTTTGTCGTTTTCACAACATCGCCGCGATCCTCGACCCTCGCGCGGGAGATCGCCTCTGATGCTACGATCTCCATCTCAGTCTTCAGCCAAGTGACCATCACGGAGGCCACCGTTCTACCTATCACGCCCCCGCAGACCCCGCTCAGCGACGAGTCTTCAACAGAGTCCTTTCCACGTTCAGGAACGAAGCTTTTGCGGCGGGTAAGATCACGGACCTCTCCGTGGTCTCCTCGAGCTCTCGACGACCCGGAGTTGCGAGAGAAACCCCTCCCCCGGCTGCCCACGCAGACCGCATTTTCCGAGACGCAGACCGTACATTCGTCTATGTGCATCGGCTTTCCGAAGCGGCCGCGACACCAGGAGAGCAGTAACAAAATGCACCCTTCGTTACAAGCGCACCAGGCTCTCCCGGATGGACTACACAAATCCAAAATTCCTCTTAACCGCGACATGCTCCCCAGTATCGACTGGGCTGGCGTATCTGTCAAGGTGAGTTACTGCGCGTCCCTCCGTGTTCGTTATGAATGCTCATGAATCCCTGCAGTACTATATGGATGTTTCCGTTCTTTTTGGTCAGGACGAGCTCCGAGCAAGAGTTCCCCTCCGGATAATTTAGTCGTCTTAATTTCTTGCTATCACGCTCCTTACGAACTCTCTTTCAGCGCATTTCGTTATTAGAAATCATTATTGCTTTGAAAAGTGCTTGTATCATTTGTATATTCTTACCGCATCATAGTACATAGGTCGCAAAGGCCCGAATCCAATAAATCTGACAATACACTATCCTTTCAACCTTGGTGCGAGCAACCTAAGTAGAAAAAAATAAAAGCATGAGCGCATCACTTTCCTTTTTGGGATCTGACCCAGCCACCACGTCGCGTTTGGACTGTGTTTGCCTTCAACTGCCGCCGCCATGTCTGCAGAACGCCCCTCTTCACGATGGCAAATAATGCAGGCGGGCTCCACTCCGACGTTCTACAAGAGACAACAACTCTATAGCATTCCCGGTAAATTGCCCAACCTCAGCGACTACATCGTCGCTGGATGCCGTTACGGTGGCCCAATAGGTCTGTATATTCATTCCTTGGAACGGGAAGGGCCTCTGACGGCGATATCTAGCGCTTATGCGCGATCACACGAAACTTATCGCGTTGGGACGGTCGACGCCAGCGATTACGAAGGCTCAAATACAAATATATACTCTCCTGCAGGCGAAGGCTTGCTCCTGTTCAGTGTGGATATTTCTCCATGCTATCCGGGAATTATTGCTTACTTTTACTCTGCACAGTGGGACCAGGGGGAAGATAATACGGTTTGGGTGGACAGGGGACGAGCGCCTGGCGATCTTGAACGAAGAGGGCACATACCGCCTATATGACTTGCAAGGCGACTATCAACAATACTCTCTCGGGAATGAAGCTGGAGAAATGGGAGTGATAGATGCGCGAATACATGAGAACGGCTTGGTGGCCTTGACTGGCTCATTGTCGTTGCTCGAGGTCAAGGGATGGGAAGGCACGCGTCCCCTGACACTAGCAAACCCAGGTGAGCTTCGTGTCGCCATTATTTCTTTCGATAAATCTAACCGCACTCATCAAGGCATATCCCAACCTCCCAACTCGTGGGCTGTCATACCCCCAGACCTCAATATTTCACGGCACGTAGAGGTCTTACTGTCTGTGGACTCGACGATATTCAGCGTCGACAACCTGGAATCCATAGACCAACGCTTGTCACAAGGGCCTTTCACCCATGTTTCGCCGTCTCCCAACGGAAAATCCCTGGCCCTCTTAACCTTCTCTGGGACGCTGTTAGTTGTGTCGTCTGACTTTCAGCGAACCCTTGCCGAATTCAAGACTGGGGATGTAGTTGCAGCTCAAGGGGCTGTCCATCAAGTCGAATGGTGTGGTATCGACGCGATCCTTGTTACCTGGGACAACCTTGCCGTTGTAGTGGGCCCTTTTGGAGATACTCTCGAGTAGGTCAGCCCTTCCTCCAAACTGCACCACGATTGAGCGGACTCACCTAGGTATTATTACTCTGGCCCGACTTTTGCTGTCACTGAACCCGACGGTGTACGCATAATCGGACCTGACGTATGTGATCTCATTCAGAAAGTTCCAAGTTCGTACCTTCATTCCACCTTCAAAAGTGGAAATTTCTAACGACATGGCGCAGCGTCATCTGCGTCAATTTTCCGTCCTGGCTCTACGTCTGCGTCCGCCATCTTATATGATGCTTGGGAGAGTTTTTCACAACGGTCTCCAAAGGCCGACGAGAACATCCGGAGTATACGCCCCGAGCTTGCTACCGCTGTAGATGAGTGCATCGAGGCCGCCGGTCAGGAATGGGAGCCTTATTGGCAGCGTCGTCTTTTGAATGTTAGCTTTCCGCTTTCTTCACTCGTCCAACGGGAATAGACATTTCTTTCCAGGCAGCCAAATTCGGACGTGGATTCCTCGACCTCCACAATCCCACTGATTTCATCAACATGGGTCAAACTCTCAAAGTCCTAAACGCCGTCCGGTTCTATGAAATCGGGATTCCCCTCACCCATCTACAGTTCGTTTCTACCAAATAATTTTCGCTGCATCCACTTACATGGCAATAGATACATCTACACTTCACCTTCACATCTCATCACACGTCTGACCGCGCGCAATATGCACCTGCTTGCCCTCCGAATCTCGACCTACTTGTCAATTAAGCCCGATGCCGTTCTCAAGCATTGGGCCAGTGCAAAGATCATGCGTTCTCGTCCATCAGCGACAGGCACAGGCAAAGACGTCGATCTGGGCGGCGACGAAGAGGTGTGCAAGCTGATCGTGGACAAGTTCGAGCAGCTGGGGGGCGCTGATGTGTCCTACGCGGAGATTGCTAAGCGCGCTTGGGAAGTCGGGCGGGGTGGACTGGCTACTAAGGTTTGTCCCCATACATTCTCGAACTTTATCTTCCGCGTAATTCTCCGTAGCTTTTGGATCATGAGCCGCGGGCGTCAGACCAAGTTCCCCTTCTGCTGACCATGAAGGAAGATCGGTTGGCGCTAGTCAAGGCCGTAGACAGCGGTGATACCGACCTTGGTAAGCCCGAACGTTTTATTCTTCTCTGGTCTGATCGCATCCTTAAAGTGTACCATGTATTGCTACACTTACACAAACGCCTCCCGTTGGGCTCCTTCTTTCGCCTCATCGAGGATGGGGGTTCGCAACTCGCACCGGCAAGTAAATTGCTGCAAGTATATGCTCGGGAACAAAATCGAGAAATGCTTCGAGACTTCTTCTACTCTGATGATCGGCGAGTGGAAAGCGCCGTACTCTCGCTGGACGAAGCCGCCAGCATTCTGGTAAATTGAGTTATGAACAGTTATCTTGTTGACTCTAATATTTGCTCCAGGACCCAACAGCGAAGATCACTGCTGTTCGAGCGGCTCAGAAATTCTTTTCCGAAGATAAGGATCGCGGATTTGAATCCAAGGTAACCACTCAATCTCACGCTGGCGGTCTTCTTAAGCGAATCCCGCCCCAACAGATGATGGATGAGAGTGCCCGTCTACTCACTCTGCAGCAGCAATTAGAGAAAGAAGCCGATGGAAAGATTGTATTTTTCGGCCTGAGTGTCAACGACACCTTACGAACTCTTATCGTCAACGGGATGTCGAAGCGCGCGGACAAGGTCAAGTCCGATTTCAAAGTTCCGGACAAACGGTAGGCCCTTGCAATATCTTGAAATAATTTACTGATGCGTCCGTCGCCTTGATAGGTTTTGGTATGTCAAAATGCAGGCCTTGATATCTACAAGCGATTTCGAAGGTCTCGATACATTTTCAAAATCAAAACGGAGTCCCATTGGCTACGAGCCTTTCATCCATCACTTGGTCGAAGCGGGTCATCCGAAAGAGGCAATCTCGTATGTTGTTCGGTGCGACTCGCCAAAGCGGGCAGATCTCTACGTTGAATGCGGAGAGTGGCGGATGGCGGGCAAGGAATGCAAAGAGCGAGGGGATAAAGCCAAACTCGAGTGCGTGTCTCCTGGAATATCACTCGGAAATTCTGATTTATTCCGGTACCGATAGCGCGATACGCCAAAAATGTCCGAACTCATTGATCGCACGGGAGCTTGATCAAATTTTAGCGTCTATGAAATGAACTGTTTTTCCACCGGCCAATAATATTAAATAAAGTGCATATGTTCGGAGTGCTACGGCTACGACTAAGCTACGACCTCTACCGACGGAGCGGGTCATGATGGTCGTTGGCGGTACTTACATAAGTGCCATGTGTCGCCGCTAATGTATGCTCAGCGCCCATGGCGCTCTTTCGGGAATCTCCTCTTCTTCCAGATCACCGCGGAGGGGCAACGCATACGGCAGGGGAACTTCGATGATTTAGGGGACGCAGCACAACAGAGGAAATCGCAAAACAAAAAGGCTCACCCTCTCTCGTCACTCGATACTGATCAATATTACCTTATTTTGTGCGAAAATTTGTCTTCAGTATATAAAGTCTTGTTACGAGACTCACCCAAATGCTCGTTCTCTAGCCGGTCTGTCGTAACTCGTTTAAGTTCAAGGTGGAGTAGGACCATGTGGGCTCACAAAAAGTTCCACTGCCATCGTCTAACTATCTCCAGTAGCCCAACAACAAATGACCGCAGCATCGTGTCTGGTCCTTTCACGGGGATGTAGAAGACCCATAAGAAACGGATCAAGGTGTTAGTCGCCTAAGGATTTTTCAGCTCTCCTCTTCAAAGTCCAAGAGCGCACATGGGACGAACGATGGCAAGATAGTACATCTTGAATGTGTCAGCGACGGTAAAATCAAAGAGAACGGAGAAGAATAGCTCACAAAAATATGATTCGTATAAACGAGTTCTTGCCGCAACAGGAAGTGCCGACTGTGAAGGCGCAAAATGGACCAGTCCATCAGAAAGTCCTTTGTAGCAAGGTCATTATAGGTCCTAATCGTTTGAATGATGTACTGACCCAAATCAAAGCGTAGGTTGTGTAGAATGAATTGCTCAGGATCCAGAAGGCGAAGCTTGTGTCATAGTGCCCACCTCGAAAAAAGAAAAATTAATTACAATGGCGCTATGCACACAAACGCCTACCGCGGTGTCTCCAAATAAAGTAACAGAGATAATTGACGATACCCGCTCCATATTTTCCGGCCTAGAACGAAGGTTTGTCGTGAAACAACTGTCAAAGCCAAAAATTACGTTGATAAGATGGGTAGGCAGTCTGGAGTCCGCCTGATTGGATTCAAATGTCGTCAGGGATGAAGCAGAGCGCCCAAATACCGACCCACATAACGCCTGAAACTTTGGATCAAACGCACAAGGAACGGCAGCACGGCCAACACGAAGGCCAACGGCCAAAGCTTCGACACGCTCCCGCATTTCCTCCAATCGGCATTCAACCCTTGCGAATACACACACCCGATAAGAGGAATGTTTGACAGTGTGAAGACAAGGCTGCAAAATTGATCCCTATCGCATTTTTGGTGAGAAAGACTAAAGAGATAGTGGAGCAAAAATCCTACCCCATCCAAAAGTCGGTGAACTAGCACCCATTTCAGGATCAAGAATTAGGAAACAAGGATTGACGTGCCTCTACGCGTCGCGTCCCAGATTTCAAAAGTTTTGCCGACATTTCTGATCAACCAGTATCTCGAGGGTTTGAAGAGAAGAGGAAAAGGATCAAACATCACGACTCCCGCAAATCCAAGCCATACTAAAGGCCAAATGGCTGGATGTACAATTGGCGCTCCGATTCGAGCAAAAGACAACCAAAACCCGTAGCAAAGAGCCGCTAAGAGAATACTTGGGGTCTATAAAGTAACGCCAAGTGTGAGAATTCAGCAAGGTTCCGATACACGACCGCTTACTTGGAAATACTCGCGATGATCCAGACGTGTGCGTAGATCCAGTTCTTCGAAGGCCACAAATCAACCTCACAGTTCAAAAATGCAAGTTAGAATGTTACCGAAAATAACTCGTGGTTCAACAAGCTGTAAGTCTCGAGAAATCTTATACAGTAAACTTGACTCACAAACGTAGTTGATTCGTGCACGGGCCCATACCAGGAGGTTTAAGCCAACGAGCAGCGCAAAAACTGTCGGAACGGCTAAGACCCCATAAATGAATAACAGTCCGTCCCATCCCGGAATTGCCTCCCGCGTCGTATGCTCGAAGCCTTTAACAAAAGTCAGAATTAGAAGCGAAAACTGAGAGCGTAAGTCCTACTGTGCGCAATGCCTGAACCCAGCGCAGCCAAGGCAGAACCGATGGCCAGTCCGCTCCAGAACGTGCTGTTATGGTGAGATTTGTATTGAGGGCCTGCTCGAAGGCGTGTCATGGCTTTATTCCTGTCTCCTTGAGCTGCGAAGAGACGGATTAAGAAACAAACGCAATCTCATGTATACGCGCATACCAAAGCTCGCGGCAAAAGTATTTTGCATCTCGTCCATCATCGCCCGGAGAGTTTCGTCCGAGAAAAATGAGCATTTTTCAACCTGAGAAGAGAGCATCCGTAAATGAAGCAATGAACGGATACATCCTCCCATACTTTCGCTTCCATATAAGCTCGTTGAGCGGGGATCTGACCCATCGTTCAGGAAGTTGAATCAATGGAGAGGTTTTTTTACCTTGGTTGCTTTCTCGAATTTGTTAAGAACTCGTCTGAAACCGTAGATATTCAAGATCTGGCGGAGGGATTAGATCCAGTCGCCGTCAAAAGCATTACTAGCTCACTCGATAATTGTGGAGCATTTCTAAGCCGCGATAATGCTCCAACACGGCCTTCTTCAGTTTGCGCCTGTTGAATCAAAATCGAATGGGTTGCTGATATAGAGCGCCTGTCAACGGGGACTTTACCTTGCAGCCAAGTACGCTTTTGGATCCAGATGATCTGGCATCGGCCCAGATTCAATGCGGTCCTCGTCCCTCTTGAGGCCCGAAGGCATATCTGCTGTGATAGTGTCTTCGGGAATTTCGGCAGAATTTTCCATGTGCGTCGCTCTCAAGGGGGAGTCTACGCCTGAAGAATTTGAATGGGTTGAAAATCTTGATCCATGACCGCGAGGTTGTGGGGTGGGCTGCCTGTTAATGCAATATTTTCAATTTTGTATTATCATCTATGAAACCAAACACGCACGTCGAATAGTTTCCGATGTTCATTGAGTTCGCGCAATTGTGCCTCGAGGCTTTTCGTTCTGGTCTTCATCTCTTTCTCCCTGGTGAGATAGAAATCTTCAACTTTCTGCAATTCAATATCTAGCGCTGAGAAGAACGCGAGCTCATGGGGAGACAATAAAGGAATAAGGTCTTGTAAAGACAGTGAAGAATACGGGTGCCGTCCCAAAGGACTCGGACCCACTTTCAGTCGATTCAATCGTCAGTCGCAACAAAACGGAAATGTGCAGAAGAACACGAACTGAGGTGAACAAAGCCCTGCACGACACGGCCCGCTACGCTTGAAGGCGATACAATTGGGCTTGCGGGCACACTCGAACGAACATGAGAAGTATTGGAAAGCCGTGTAACTAGGCAAAAGAATTCAACGAAATGATCAAAGAGGAGTTGGACCTCATGCACCTAACGCAGGTCTCGTTCTCTTCGGCGCACGGCCACTGTTCAAGGTCCCCGTCTCCACAATAGGACTAGGGACCCCGAGGGACGAGGGATTGGTAGGCTGCCGCACAACTGGAAACGACTCAGTGATCCAACATGATATCGAACCGAAAAAATCGATCACCGAGTTGGGGAAGAGTTATTTTAGGATAGCGGTTTGTGGCGACGGCGCCACCAGGACCGGGAGGTGTTACATTATGATCGCTGTGCGATGTGTGCGATGTATGAATTTGATGAAGAGATAAACGTCTCTCCGAATGAGGATGACTCCGAGTCGACGCCTCTGCATGTCCTCGACTGGGAGGTGAGAGATCGCGTTTCTCGGTAGGCAAATGGACGGAGCTTGCTTCAGAGGTATTTTCCCCAAAGTCGTATTGCACAATGTCAGACAAGTTTGTGGAGGATTCGACAGGATATGTCAATCCATCCTGCGCGCGATGTATCGCCCGGATACGGTCTTTGAAGATTCGATAATCACTTGGAATTAGAGGTTAGCCCCCCCCAAAAAAAAATCCATTTGAGGAGATGGACGTGCATATAAGCTCGTTTCCACTCATCCACCTGAATTCAGAAGTCAGCCATGGCAGACAATTCGCGCTAGTCTTGCCTGAGTATCTTCCAAATATCTGGGGACTTCGGAGTAAGCGGGGCAAAGAGATGTAGAGGGGTACCATCTACCTAGTGAACTTCATCTCCCTTGAAAAACGAAAAAATAATAATTTGAAGGGGCGAGAGGACGGACGGTAACTGTTTGAGAGGTTGAAAATCAGTGGCGAGGCTTTTGTTGCAGGCTGAGTTTTGTGTGCCGTGCCTCCTGCACGTTGCGATAATGGCCTCAAGGTACTACATACTCTAGGTGAACGAAGAACACTTCAGAAGCAAACTATAATTGGAATCGGGGCTCGGCGAGGACGTCTGTTCCCACGGTTCGTTCTCAGCACGCACGTTTGCACTGAAATGGACCATACAGGTTTTTCGGTGATTTTTTGGGGAACAGTTCAACTGCGTGTAGATGTCAAAGCCTATGTTATATTAAACTTCTGGCACGGCTCGTTGGCGACGCAAACGAATAGCACGTTGTGGAAACCATGCTCGCGGGGGACTACCGTCATCCTCATCATCGTCCGCGTCGCCTCCACGGGGCTCGTAAAGGGAGTAGGGAAGTGGCACCTAAGCACGCGATTTAGAACGTCCGGGAAGGTTCCAATGAACCCTCGTACCTCTCTCGTCACTCGGTATTGATCCACATTTCCGACGTGTTCATTCTCGACACGATCTAATAATTTAATCAGTGTCAATCGATAAGCAAAAGTTGATTGTGTGCTCACAAAAATTCCACTGCACTCGTCTGAGCATTTCGAATGATCCTCCGATAAACGTCCGAAGCATCATGTTGGGCCCTTGCGAGGGAATGTACAAGACCCAGATGAAACGGATTAAAGTATTCGAAACCTATGTAAACGTCAGCAACATCCATAGGTCATGTTAAAAGGCATACGATCGCGAAATAGTAGAGCTAGAGGAAGATCAGACATCCGTGATTCGAACAAAAAACTAGGGACGGACGTATATGTGATTGGAATACACCAATTCTTTGCGTAGCAGTGGGTATTGAACGTCCAAGCGCAGTATAGACCAATCCATAAGAAAATCCTGGAAATGATGATGTTAATTGGCCGTGAAATGCAAACAAGCCATAAAATGCACTTGCCCAAGTCAAAGCGTAAACTGAGTAGATTGTCTGCAAGATATGAGTGCAGTGTTGGATCGAAAATCGTGGAAAACGAACTTGAAAAATAACCCAAACAGCAAAGGTGGCGCCATGACCGCCTAGCGCTCGTGATCAGTCGCAATTATGACACTTAAAATAGGCACAACCTCTGTGCCTCCAGATGAAGTAACACAAGTAGCTGACAATACCCGCGCCGTATTTACCCCCCTAACGAACTGGTAAGTATCGCGCCGAGCATGAGGAAGAACGCAGGAAACATTAATTAGATGGGTGTCGAGACCCGAGTCCACGTAACGCTTGATGCTTTGGATTAGTCGAACGAGGAAGGGGAGTATTGTGAGCGTAAAAGACAGAGGCCAAAAGCGGGATCCTGAACCACAGTTTTGCCAGTTGCTGTTGAAACCGTCTATATAGAGACAGACAACGAGAGAGAGGTTGGAGAGGGTGAAGACTAGACTGCAAAACTGGTCGCTAGGCCATTGATAATATTAGCATTCAATCGTAAGACGAGTGCGCGCCTACCCCATCCAGAAATCGGCGAACTTGCACACAATGCTATCAGCTGGAAGTTAATTTGATCGAGCATATACCATTTACCTCTACACGCCTAGTCCCCGAGGCCAAGAGCTTTGCCACATTCTTAAGAAGCCAGACTCGTGATGGCTTGAATAGAATGGGAAAAGGATCCAGCATGATAATGCCAGCGAAGCCAAGCCACACCAGAGGCCAGATGGTTGGGGAGACGGAGGGAGCCCCTATTTGAGCAAAGGACAGCCAGAACGAGTAACAAAGGGCCGCCAGCAGTACGGTGGGAATCTATGCATAAGAATGAGCAAGGAGAGACGAAAGAGTAAGTGGAAAACCTTACCCCAAAATACTCTCGGTGATCCAAACGGGTCCGGAGATCGAGCTCTGAACGAGGCAAAGAAAAAAAAAACTCTAGTCAACCTCGCAGTTCAAACAAGACAAGGGAAAAATGTCACCAAAAATGACTGATAGTTCAACGTAAGTCTTGAGACATAATATCGAGCATGTATAGCGTAAACTCACAGACGTAGTTGATCCTGGAATTCGCCCAGACCAGGATATTGAAACCAACGAGGACCGAGAACACGACGGGGATGAAGAAAACGCCGTAAATGAACAAAAGCCCATCCCAGCCTGGGATAGAGTCCCGAACACTGGGCCGGAAACCTAGGGGAATCATGATCAGTCGAACGTATCCCTAAGCTTGAATCGATTCTTCCTGTGTTTTACTTTGATATAGACCGGCGACAAATGCTGGGACTGCAAGGCCAACAAACAAGCCTGACCAGAACGTACTGATGTGATGGCTTTTATGCTGTGGGCCAGAGCGAAGTCGGGTTAAAGCTCTCTTTCTGTCTCCGTGAGCTAATGAAGGTCGCGGTGAAAATACACTCATCCAGCGGGTAAGAAAAGATGTACCAAACCGTGCGGCATACACCTCTTCCATTTCATCCATCATCGCGCGGATTTTGGTTTCAGAAGCAAAAGCAGCCTTGTCCACCTGCGTTCAACCCGATCAGTTATCCAAGCATTAGGAAAGAACATATCTTGGGCACCTTTTCCGTCATATAGGCCTTTTGAGCTGCGATCTATAATTTTCAGTCAGTAATAAATGCAATACAAAATGGTGTAACGAGTTGGATACCTTTGTGACTTTTTGAAACTTTTTCAGCGCTTTTCGAATTCCAGTGATGTTCAGGATCTGTAAAACAAGTCTAAGGCTGAAAAAACGGCACACGATTAAATATCTACTCGATAGTTGTGAAGCGTCTCCAGGCCGCTGCGAAAATTCAAGCCTACTTGAACGTTAGTGAATTGGAAAAAGTCTTACCGATAGTGCTCGAGTACAGCCTTCTTCAGTTGATGTTTTGCATTGTGAAATTCGTCGGGATTCAGCTGGACAGTTCCGGACCGACTGGTGCTATTAACACTCCCCTCGGGCGGACTGGATGGGGTCGCGGTCTCTGAAAATTTTCCGGCAGCCTTCTTTGCAGTCGCTTTGCCTTTATCCTTCTTGGCGGCAATAGCCTCTTCATCTTTCACAAGCTTGGCCTTGAGCTTGAAGATTGGAGAAGCGTTCGAGGTAGACGGTCCCATGGCGGAAGGATAGGTGGCCTGTTATCGTGAGGGGTCAGAATGGGCAAATCATAAAAATGGTGATCAACGTCACGTTGAAAAGTTTTCGGTGTTCATCAAGTTCATTAAGTTGCAGTTCCAGTAAATCCGTGTGAATTTTCATTTCTTTC
Source organism: Mycena venus (assembly GCA_014462655.1). Lineage (NCBI taxonomy): Eukaryota > Fungi > Basidiomycota > Agaricomycetes > Agaricales > Mycenaceae > Glaucomycena > Glaucomycena venus. The sequence continues at coordinate 6,028,104 of JACAZI010000005.1, read as the reverse complement.
TCGCGAGCGACGTAAAAATCTTCAATTTTTTCGAGTTCTGCGTCCAAAGTCGTAAAGAATGCGAGTTCAAGGGGAGAGAGAAGGGGGTAGAGTTCACTGATTTTTAGCTCGGAATATGGATGTAATTTCGGGCCAACTGGGTTAGAGGTTCAACGAAGAGGAGGAACCACATGGCACCTCACACATACCTAGTTTCGAAAAGCGTCGCCTTGTAGATACGGAATTGCTGGACGAGAACATGCGAGAGAAGGATAGAGCACGTCCTCTGTCCGGCGGCCGCTGCTGTGAGTCGATGGAGTCGATGGAGGCCGGAAGAGTCCGGGCCCTGTGAAAGGGTGCCCGCTGAGGATGTTGGGAGGCAGTGGAAGTATCCCGTCCAAGAATCGGAGCGGATGGGTCGATCGTTTCCGAATCATGGTTGTTCGGAGAACTTTTTATTGAACCAGCTGAGATCGTTGGATGTAAGGAGCCGGCGGAAATGGAATGTGCATCAGAGGCTTCAGAGGTGATTACTGGCTCGGGATTGGTTTGAGAGACCATAGGGGAATGGACCAGATTTTGTGCTCCGTATGCCTGTTTGATAGCAGAGATTCGTTTTTTGAGCAGCCGATAGTTACTTGTAGCATGTCGGCTTGCAAGCACAAGAATAAGAAAAAAAATAGAAACCGACATGTATGCCCTAAAGGTTCGCCAAAAAAAATTGGATGAGTTCGCAAACTTGAAAGCAGTAAAGATAGGGACCAAACCTCTTCCATTCTGGCGTCTATCCGACAAGTTGATTAGCGCGAGGGCTTGCAAGTAAGAGACGGACCAAACCTGTGTGTCTTCCAGATACCTGCACGCGAAAATTAGTCTCTATTTTTTTGGGAGAAACTGGGCTCACTGAGCGAACTTCATGACCGTTGAAGACGGAAAGGAGCGAAGCCAGACGTGACGTCACAGATCGTGTTGACTTTGCGTGACGACTCGGCCGAAGAACCGAAACTCAACCACGACCATTACTCCCGCAGAAATTCTGAAGGGCCTGACCTCGGAAGACAAGAGCATAAGTCTCGCCTGAAAAATACATTTCAACGCTGCGCTGTTTCAAGCGGATGGGTCCGGACGAGGCCAGACCGGCGACCGAACTGTGAAACCCGAGGTAAGCCGCTTGCCGTAGTACGGCAAATTTTCATTGCTTATGGGACTCTGACTGAGCATGCAGACGCAGCTTGTCTGGCTCCTGGCAGACATCCATCTACATCGGTCATTCCGTCCCGGTGTTGCGCCGCGGGGAGCCACGGCGTCGTTTATAACGTCAAGTTGAAGCTCAAATTTGGCATGCCCGGACTCCAAGATGGAATTTCGGAGCAAGGGTCTGGTTATGAGCTTTGACTTTGGCGGCGAATGTTCTTCTATTCTATTCTCTGTCATGGGCCCGAGCTCGTCTGTCCTGAAGGTTCAGGGTTCTTCCGCCCACTTCCTGACGCTGTGTCGTTCAAGTTGGCTACCACTTCTCTTGGCCTTATTCAAGTTGGCAAGCATCTAGACGTTACAATCTGCATCCAACAGGTTCCAGATTTGAGTCTTAGTTACTACCTGTTACATTTTTTTCAGGGTTGGCTTGACGGGCCACGACACTACATGGCTTTCAATATTGACGACCATGTGCGCTCTACCGAGAGCATCTGGCTCCCGTCTTCACTTCGGATACATATGTATACAACTTGAAACTCCCGTTTGCGCCAAGGCTTTTCGTCCGCTGCATTCTACACGCATACCCTTGGGGTCCTTTTTCCCGGGCTAGGCCGATGCTTTTGGTCCAGTACCTCGGCGGAGTCAATCTCATGACAAAACACTACTCGCCGCGGCGGCATCCTCTGAGGATCGCGATGTCTATACTCTTGTCCACTCACCACCACCTTGAACGCTCCATTCCAACCTCGAACCATTGTGCTTCAACTGTCCTTGCCGTATACTCTGGCCCAGGACAGCTTCTCAAACGTCGTGTGCGCGCGGATGTACTCGCAAGAATGTAAATCTAGCTGCCGCGATGGGTGTCAACTAATTCAATAAAATTCCTCTCCGCTTGGACAAATCCAATTACACGACAACGCTTACGGCCTTACAATTCAGTCGTCTGTTCCTGAGCAGACTCTTGGCGTACTCAGCCACCTTCGTCTAAAAAGTATAAAGGGCCACTGGCATTCGCTGTTTTCCATTCCAACAAAACATCGCATCCAATGAAGTTCTTTTCCATCTCCGCTATCTTCCTGTTTGCCCTCGTGCAGGGCGTCGTCTCGCAGGACGTGGAGCCTGTGCCCCTCGGTGGAGAATGTACGGCCTTGACTTCTTCCTGGATTCTGCTAAAACTGACCTTTCATCTCAGGTGGAAGCATCATCGGCACTGTACGTTACCCATGAACCCCGCGTGGAAAGCTCTTTTCGCTGACCAGACGACTATGCTGCTTTGCTCCGATCATCTCTGAACCAACAGAAGCCTTGTACGTTTTTTGAACCTTGCCTGACTTGTAGTTCCGTCATTGATCATCCTTTGTTAAGGTGTTGCCCCCGGCCAATGCTGCTACCTCCACCCGGACTTCGGCGTGTAAGTTTATCCTCCTTTCCACGACGAATATTGTGGTTTCGATTAAACGATCCTCTCTGTAGCTGCCTGTCCAAGTGCCCCAAGACAGGCTCGAAATAAATTACGTCGGCGTCCTAATAGCACAGCGATGGTAGCAGCTAACTATGTACTTTCAAAATAATCTTGCTTTACACACGCGCATCCGTCTGGAAGAACAATTCATCAACGTCTTGGCAGCAAGGGTACCTTAGATGAAAATATTTTATTCCGACGTACTTAAAACTTCTGTGTACCGCACCAAACATCGAACTGCATGCCATATTTACGTCTTGCGAGCGGTGGGGTCCAGGATTTTATTCGACAGACAGTATGTACTTTCTTCATCCACTTCATCTTCTCTGGAATCGAAGATGGCCACAAACAGCCCAGACAAAGAAAGATGAATTCAGAATTGTGCTAAGTAATGCAAGTGTAAGTGTGTTGTGCATGAAGACGGACGGACGTGCAGAGGAAGAGCGAGAGGTAGCTAACGATAACAAAATAAGCAATAGAGAAGCATATGGGAAGCGCAGACTCCGTCTGAGGTTTTTTTCGTTGTTTTGCCATCACACGCCTCCTCACAGCACCCCGTCCTCGCAGACACGCACCCTACAGCTCACCACCAGCCACTTCGCCAATCGGTTATTTTGCAGCCCCCGGGCCACCACGCCCCGCGCCTCGTCCACGCCCACCTCTGAAGCCCTCACCGCGCCCACGCCCCTCGCCGCCCCCTGCCCTCACCCATCGGCCCTCCTCCACGCGGGCGACTCACCGGCCGGTCGCCACGTTCTTTCCGCGTCTCGATCGAGATCCTAGAAATTGAATACACGCGTGAGTGCACGTACGAGGAGAGGGGTGGCCAACGGTGCGGCAGGACAACGCAACTTACCTCAAGCTCCCCACCTCCGCTCCACACTCAATCCACACGCCGCCCTCGCCGCCCTGGGACTGTGGCAGGGACGCGACAATCGCCCTCCTTGCCGCGTCGAGGCTGAGGGAACTCGAAGAACGCACACGCCTTGGAGCGCACAATCTCCAGGTCCTTTAGAGGACCGAAATGCGTGTTGAGGTGCGCAGTGAGCAGAGAAGAGGAGATGGGCTCGATGACGCCCTAGAAAGAATAATGCATGGTAAGAACAAGAGAGAAGGAACGGGAAGAAAGACCAAAGGACGAACCTTGACGAAACATTGGGGGGTGGTCACGTTGAGTGCCGCGACGAGGTTTGGATGCTGCCCACCCTGGCCACTAGCAGGACCGCGCTGTGCGGCAGCACCAGGACTGCCGGTGGTCGCGGGAGGCGCGGGGGTGGTCGGGGTCGCGGGCGCCACCTCGGTCGTGCCCCGCGAGTCCTGCGCAACAGCGGAGCCCCACTTCTTTGAGTTTGCAGCGGCGAGGTTGGCCCAGGTCTTGGGCGCCGGGGGGTTGTGCTGGAGCCGGCGCGGGAACAGGCGCAGCGGCCGCCGGAGGAGGCGTGGGCGCAGCAGCTGGCGGAGGGGTCGGTGCAGCAGCAGCAGGTGTAGGCGAGGGAGTGACCGGTTTTTCGACGGGCGGGGTAGGGGCGGTGGCGGGGGTTGCGGCGCGGTGGATGCCGTTCGGCTGCGGCTGAGGAGTCGCGGGGGCGGTGGGGGGAGCTGCTTGGGCCGGTGCAGGGGGCTCCGGGGTGACAGGTTTCGGAGGCTCGGTGGGGACGACATCGGGAACCGGAGCCTCTTCGACAGCGGCGACGGGTGGAGGAGTAGGGACACGTTCGACAACAGGGGGCGGCGGGGGGAGTGGGCTCACGAGGAACCTCAGGGACAGTAGCGGTGTGCTCGACAACGGAAACGGGCTCGGGATCAGCAGGTTCGCTCGCGTCATCACTCTCGACGGTCTCTTCTTTCAGGAAGCGGAAAATGTCGTTAAGGACAAAGTAACCATTCGGTTGTTCAGCCAAGAAGAAGGTCTGGACGAATTTACGCCAGGGATCCGAGTGATTTGACATTTCGCCGATGACTTGAATGATAATTCCACCGTCTGCAGAGGACTGGGCGTCGACCGAATGGATGAAGACCTTGCAGTCCTGGAACCCAATTGCCGTTATCCTCTGGTGAATTTCCTGCGCGAAGAAACGAGAATGTCAACTACTGACGGCACAAGCCACGCGTACATTTTTTGACCTACCTGTTGCCCGAGACATGGCTTTCCGTCATCGCCCTCAGTGCCATGGATGAAGGTTGATTTTTTTGTGTAAAATTGGTGCAAACGGTCGGGTTGCTTGTTGACAAAGGTGTAATACTGAGGAACGAATTGCCATCCAACTTCAGAAGGATTGACTGTGCGGTGAGCAGACGTGGACATGCTGAATGGAAGAGCTTTAGACGGTCCGATGAGCAAGGCCATAGACGTACAGAGGTATTAAATCGAAAAGAGACGTCTATGGGAGATAGTACAAGACAACGAGAGAGCCTTTGCTTGAGGAGCGGAGCAGCGTCGATGGCGAGAACAAACAAAACAAAACAGAAAATTTGCTGACGAACCCCGTTTTGCGCTTCCGAACCCAGCTGTCGTGTTGACTTGCCAGAATGAGCTCGGAGCAGGTCCTTCAAACTGTATCCTGAACCCTCGTACTATTCCAACTTTCCAAAGCGAATATTTCAAGTCGGCGATCATTCTCAAAATGAACTCAAAATCTCTTCCCTTTCCGCGTTCTGTTGTGTAAACATCTTCTCCCAGCTATTAATTGGAGCCTTCTCTGGGTCAGAAAATCTCTCCGTAGCCTTGGTACACCACAACGCCGGTGAGCTGTCCAATCACCTCTTGGTCAATGCGGCGACACTTGAATTCGGCGAGCTCCATGTCGTATTTCCTGCCTACCAAGGCCTTGTCTCGAGAGGGATTCTCAACTGGCCTAATTTTCCGGCGTAATGTTACTTCGATCCACTCCGCCGCCTCCGCCAAGCTTCACTTCTGATCTCGATTCGTGCTTGCTTCAAAGTGTGCAGTTCTCCGTGGGGGGCGACACCCCGCAACTAGGACTGGGGGCCCAGCCGAAGAGGCTCGCGCCACGTGTGCACTGAAAAAGCTATGCCCAGGCCGACGACTTGGATTCACGTCGAAGTTCGGGGCATCGCGTCTTGCGCCCTTCCTGCCACAACGCGATCTGATCTTCCTGCCCTGACCTCAGTCTCTGCCCACCTGTTCCTTGTTTTACCACCTCAATTCCCGTCTTTACACCTGCCATCTTACTTTCCTTTCAATTTTCCGCCCGTCCCACTCAAAAACGCTGCTGTGGCTTAATGCAGAAGGGCGCGAGTTTAATGTCGGCTGCTGGTTGTCGTACCTCGCCGCGGCCACGACACGGTGCGTAGGACCAGGTACTAGACGCCTTATTCACCACTGAAAAGATGTCCAATCTTGCCTTTTAGCGACGGGGAAACTTCATATACTTGACGCGTGCGCTCGTCGGACCCTGTTTGCTTCTCCCCGCCTGCCACAGTTGTCTGTTTCGCCTCAACAGGGCTCAGCAGAGGCGCTGCCCGACTCGCATTGGCCATATTGACACTGTAGACTGGATCGGTAATATTGTCGTGTCGGTATCCTCTAAGCTACAGAGCGACAACCAAGGTAAGGTGCAGGCTCCGTTCCACTGCGGGTGCCTGGCAGTCTCCTGAAAATGCATAGAACCGCGCGTGGCGAGGCGTGAACCTCCACAGTACTTAGTTCGTTTAGGTGTTATAAGGGCGCTTATTTGACAGGCATCTTGGCGAATTTCCTTTTGTTTGAACATAGCGACGTAGCTTTAGGTTTTGGCTTATGGTTTATGTCTGTTGTTACGGGGTCGAATTCAAGTTTTTCAAGTTGAGAAAAGAGAAAAAAAGAGGGAAAAAGAGAGGGAATTTGTGAGACTTACCTGCACCTGAATCCAAGTTTTTTTGCAGTCCGCCAGCTCCAGCGAGCAGAAAAAGAAAGGTAGGTAAAGAAATCAAGTTGATTGATTGAAGTACCGGCACGGCGATTCAAGTTTATGCCTTCCGGGAATAAGGCCGAATCGAGTTAAACTGCCAGCGAATCAAATTCAAGATATTGAAATCCGATCAAAACCGACCGTCCGAAACGTCCGATCTCGTGTCATGTTTTTCCATTTTGAGTTACAGTTTGATAGCCTTTCTTTCTTTTTCCTCTATCTCCCTCAATTCTGATTCGTTTCCTTCAAAACAAAATGCAATCGATTCACAGTGTTTAAACACAGTGCGCAGGCTGTTTGGTACATTTTTATAGAGTATGGCCTGATCACTACTCCAAATGAGCTAATTTTCACCCGTCCGTTTGCTGTAGGGGTTTCGAGTACTCGTACCATTTGCTAATTTTTTAATGATGCTCCCATACACTACCTACACGATGCAATGGATATTTACACCCCCGCCTAAACTTACTTCTGTTAATTTTGTCCAACGTCGGCCGCACAGCACGTCAAAACTGCCATCATGATTCGGAGATGACGGCCCGCGTTTAAGTCTCGTTTAACCCAATCGGGTTAAACTTGACAACGGACATGCTCCATGAGCCTAGGTTTTATGAACGGCATTAAATGAACCCAACTTGATCGAAGTACCATGGTGCACAGTTTCATGTGACTCAATTCCAGACGCGCCAAGTCGGCAAGCTCTTGTTTGAATGATAAAAATCGAATAACACTCCTCATGCAGGCTGTGTTTGGCCGACTATTGCATTCACGACGTTCACGACCCATTTTTTCTAATAAAAATACGTCACGAGGCCAGTGGATACCTTCGCTGTTTTCGGATATATGTTCTTTGGATGCCATTTTTTCTGTCGCACCTGATGCAGAGAGCCTCCTGTTGTTGCAAATGAGGTCGCGCATGCCGCATGCGTCGGCCGTTTGAAAGGTATAAAAATTAAGGATATAACCCGTTCTACCCCAGCAACTTCACGGTCTACATCCTCACAATGAAGTTCACTCTCATCGCTCTCAGCGCGCTCTCCGCTCTTTCCGCTTTGGCAGTCCCCACTAGTCCCAATGCTGGCGCGCTTGAGAAGAGGTCCGAGAAATGCAAGCTCGTCACGGACGGTGCTCGGTGCAGGAGAAGTCCCATCTCAATGCTGATGCCATTAGCGAATTCTTTGTCGGAGACGTATGTCTTCTTGCTCACAACCTATGTTCTGATCAATAAATGACTCTACTTTAGACGCCGACCTTCTCCTGCTTCGCGATAGGCGATAGCGTATCGGGTTCGACGTACGTTCCAATTTCTAGGCTACAGATTCTGCCGGTCTTGCTCAATACTAATTGGTCCGTGAAGCGTTTGGACAGAACCACGAAGGGTGGGGTCACCTGTTACGTTTCTGACACCCTCGTCGCTCTCCCGTGTCCCGATGAGTACTGACAATGGGTTTGCACCACAATGTCATGATCAGATCTCTAACCCGTTCTACGGTGCATGCTAAATCATCGCACCCACATAAATCAAGAAATGAGTCAAGGCAATTCTGAACAGCCTGAGGGATAAAATTAAGAAATATCAAAAAAAAAAAAAGGCTGCGAGCTGACTATATAATTGTAAGTACTGTGATTGAACAAGCGTACGTGGACGCGCGTTGAAGGACTCTCAAATATGTAACTACACGCTGTCATTTGGCAAATACTACCCTTTTGGCCCTTCGCTGCATTTCTGTCCCTGCCATTCAAGTTCGTTGATCTCATGGAAGGTTCAAAGTAGTATTGTGCATCAAAATTGCCTTATTGGTTGCTGGGCGTTTAGTGATCTGCTTGTGTTTATTTCACGGCTCCCTTTAGGCGATCACCATCTGCTTCACCTCGAGTTGCTGACAAAACCAGTGGCTGTAGCAACAGCCCCATCACCTCGCTTGGTGGCCGATTCTCCGCATCATACTTGAAGCCTGTAGTACTCTGTACTATCTTATTTCCTGTTTATGTTCAGAAGCAGCCCAGCACTTTGCTTGAAGGCTGCTTTGTCATGGGTATTTCCTCTGATTTCTTATATTGTGTCCAAATTATGTTTAAACCGTTCTTTGGGCCCGCCTCAACGTTCGCTCGGTCGGCGCTCGCGCGCCAACCAGCTCACATTGAGCAATGAAAGGAATTTAGTTAATAACTGCTTTGATCAATGCTTCCGACTTGCCATCACAGACATTGAACACGACCGGGCAGAATTAATTATTAGCTATAGGATCATTGCTCAATGTTCGCTCGGTCGGCGCTCGTGCGCCGACCAGCTCACATTGAGCACGACAGGGGTGATTGTGTAGTATCGTACAGAATAAGACGCGCTCCAGCCACCATGGCAACTCTTTATCAGTGTATGTACTTGTTTGTTTTCTGCAGGGCGTCTGCGGTCCTGAAGCCAGGATTTCAATCATGGTAGTATTTGTACATGTTTGGCTTCTCTATCTTATCGCTGTGTTGATTTGTTTGTTCTCTGCAGGCAGTCTGCGGTCTGTGGAACTCAGGTTCACGGTCGTGGGAGTGTTTGTGCTTGTTTGGTAGTCCTTATCTTATCAGGACGAGATGGTGGTATTTGTTAACCGCAGATGTACTGACGTTTTTTTGGCGTGGAAACTCAGGTTGGGGGACCTAGCTAAAGCGAGGTGATTTGAACACCTGATACAAAACAGTGGAATAATGATATCACTCCGCGGTATACTACGATACACCTTCGAGCCTTGCCGGAACCGTCATGCAGAACGTACTATCGTTTTTTTCAATCTCAGACCACAGGCTTGGGTGGGTGATGTTGAACACCGGCCAGATTTTCTCGGTATGTGTAAGAACCACGATAATTCAAAAGAAAACTTTCGGTCATCTCGGTCGGTGAAAAGTTCTCAAAATAGTGCACTTTGGTCAAAGCGCTCTAGATTCTGGCATTCGGTATCAGTGGGGCTGGCAGAACCAAGTTTCAAGTTGGCCATGCACACTGACACTGGTAACTTCAAGTCATAATCCGTCAATTTCAAGTCAAAGCCCCACGCCAAAATGCTTCGGACCCATAGTTGCACCGAAGCGTTGTACACATATGAACAGATGGCCAGTCAATGGTCAGTGCACGAACAGGACGTTGAGATGATTATCAAGACAGAATGTCTCCCATCCATCCTTGCTGCCGGTTGGTGAATCCAGCGCTTCCTTCATGAATTGTCTAATCTGACTTTTTTGACGTATCGACAGATGGGGGCTGTGGACCCTCAGCGATGCGCCCGCCGCCGGGACGTCAGTCACTTGTGAGTTGGTCAAGTGCGGCCGAACCAGAGACGCGGTACAAATGAAATGGCTACCAGTGCAAGATAGGTATAAAAGAAGGGTATGAAATGTCTGAAAAAACCATTCGTTTCTGTCCTTCGTTCTCACTCCTCATCCTTGTTCGGCCAGGTCGCCCTCCACAGTCTTTCTCACTCTTCGTTGAATCCTTCGGGTCGGCCTTACATCCTTGACGCAGGTCAAAACGATCCGCACTTTCTTTCAACAATATTTCAACTGACACTCGACTTTGCAGTGAACACATTCTCTCCAACACAATCGTTATCATGTTCGCCAAATTCTCCGCTCTCTTTGTTACCGTCGCACTCGCTACTGGCGTGATGTCCGCTCCCACCCTTGGTACATTTATTTTCTTTCTTTTCCCTTTATTGACTTGCTAGCGTGTCACAGCTGCTCGTGGCCAGTCTTTCAACAACTGGGGAGGGATCTCGTCCCTCAACGGGTTCGACAACTTCTACGGGTCTGACGACTTCGCCCACTTCCACAACTTCAACCAGGTTGTGGTCAAGCAAGACAACGAACTCGTCTGCCACTCTGAGCAAGTCGAGATCATCCAGCAACGCCTGGCCGTTCTCCAAGAGATGGCCAAGAAGTATGGCCTCTCTTTCCAACTCGAGACGTGTTCTCATTCGTCTTTCAGGATCATCACAGAGCAGATCTGCGAGGTTGAGACCCAGACCATCGTCTTCCAGCAGTACTACGCTTCGCTCGGCGGTTTCAGCCACGACCTCACTCGCAGCTCTGGCCGCCATGTATGCTGAAGCTCTGTCTTTGCATGCGCCCAAACTAATCTGTATCCAGGCTGGCTATGACAACAACATTGTGTCTCACTACGGTGACTTCTACAACTCCGACGGGTCGTTGAGCAACTACGACTTCGGCTTCAGCGGTGACAACATCGGATCCAACTACTACGTCCCGTCGAGCAACTGGAACCAGAACTCGTCCCCGAGCTCTGTTGGCAGCGCCTACCAAGCCGCTCAGGCCGCGTCTTGGTACTGATTGATTGATTTGACCAATCGGTCCAGCCCGGTCAAAGCGAGTAATCGCTCGGCATGAAATGATCGTTGAATGATCATGATATCTTTCTTGTACATTGATTGGATGGAGAAGCACTTAATTTAAATCCTGTAATGGTCAGCTCTTTAGAATAGACGCTGGAATTCAACGGAGACCCTTTTTTTGCTCGCAATTTGCGTGTCCGGCGGCCTCTCCTGGCTCGCAAAATCAGAACAGGTTCTCGTACTTCTCACATTCAGAGAAAAAATCAATTGCTGTCATACATTAAAGAACTTCGATTTCCGTTAATTAATTAATAACAAGACTGAACGCCGAGCTGAGAGAAAATCAAAATGAAAAGGGAGAAAGACCCAACAAGAAATTGACGTACGTCGTGAGCGTGGCCGATCCAGAGGTCGCTTCTGTACCTCCTTGTGCGGTGGTGAGGAATTGGGCGGTGCTGACTCCGCGGTTAGTCGTCAGATACTTCAAAAACAAGTTGATATCCGCGCTGAACGACGTGATAGTCCCGCTCGTTGGGAGGAATGAATACACGTTGTTGGCACCATTTGAGCCGAAGTACAGGTTCCATGTGTGACCCGCCAAAGAGAGGTTGCTCACGATCGGCCTACACAAGAAAATAAACAAGTTTTAGTTTATTAAGAAGGGTGAATTGAACCGGGAAAGTTGAAAACGCACACAGCCTGTCCAGCGGAGTTGAACTGCGCAGAAATGGGCCCGGCGTTGAAATTTGCGAGCCAGATCATGATCTCATTGACTGCGGAGCCGCCGGCGCTGTTGGAGGTGAAGAGGTCGTACGCGACGTCTGCGACGACGGAGGAGGTGCTTTGGGACCAGGTCCAGGTAGACTATTTGTCCGCCCGCAGAAACAGTCAGATCAACAAGTTATCTTCTAGAGCATTGTGCATTTACCGGCATAGATGAAATCGCCGAAAGCTGCTTGTTCAGCCCACTGTTGACATTGATATTCGTGAAGCTCTTAACGCCGTTGCCTCCTGCAATCAACCAGAGTTTTTCAGATGAGACAAATAGTCGGCAATGATGAACCCCTACCGGTCCAGGTCCAAACGGTCTTCCACGCGAGCGTCGTTCCGCTCAAAGAGACGAGATTGGCGCAATCCGAGCCAGAGGTCGCGCCAGATGCACCCCATTGGTCTAACAACTAGTCAGTTTTCTGTGTCCAGCTCACACAGCATGGCTCTCAACCCACTTAATAAGAGCGAGTAGGAACCCGCGGTTACCGAATCAAATAGCCCTGGAAGGAAGAGTTTAGGAAAGAGAAGAAAGGGCGAGAGAGTGGTGGAAGCACGTACCACAGTGGCTGCTGGTGTCAATAGTCGCCCGCTTCTCGACGGGGGCCGAGGCGACGAACGGAACGATCAGAAGCAGTGCAGAGAGCTTTGCGAGAGAGAACATTGGACTTGTTGACCGGGATCCGCAAAAGATGAAAAAAGGGGTAGGCAGACCATCTCATTTTATAGTACGCGCGGCGCGCGGCTTGGTGGTAGATAGACCACCGTGACTTTGCATGACGGACCTCCGTGGAGCTCCAGGTGTGTATGGTCGGCATGAAAGAGTACAACCAACAGATATGTTTCTGTCATATGGCCCGTGGTTTCTCCCAGGCGTCCCAGGCAATCGGAAAATCTGCGACCGGGTAGGCCAGATGATGTAGGTAGTATGTTACAGCACGCTTTCTTTTGTGGTATGATTTGGAAACGGTTTCCGCAAGGAAGGCAAGGAGGGATAGAGCTCGTGACCGTAGCGACTGGGACGTGCGAAATAACTAGTAGAGGTCATAGAGAGAAACAAAAATTTCCAAGATGGCCTATTTTTTGTCATTTAAACCGTGTGTTATACTTAGCCCTGCGGCCCGGCTTGGAGGGAGGGGTATTGACACCGCGCTGATAATGCTGACCGTCTTGAGCCTCGAGTCCTACGGGATCCCTGCGATTTCAAAATCCAAATCCAAATGTGGTATCTCAATTCGCCGATTTGGTGCTAAACTTGCTTTCTTCGGACAAAATACTATAGCGACTTGAACCGCTAGATGAACCAGAAATAGATGTTGGCCTATTCATCTAGTTTTTTGGACCAAGCCAGGTCACTGAAGCTCTCCAAGAGTCATACATCCCTCGGGACAACCCGAGTCCAGCTGGTCATGATGGACACTGGAAATGCAACCAGGCTCTCCTTGAAGACTCCTTCAAGTTCTTGGCAACTTGAAGTCGACTCAACCTTCAACTTGCAATTGAAGGCCGCGAACGAGGAAGAATGCGTGTCAGACCAGCTTCAGAATACCCATTGGCCGCGTGAATCCTGCCCCCAAGTCTCAAGAGTAACTCAGACCGAGGGAACTCCAGTAGCCAGAACGGACAAGATGATGAGACCACAAACAGATGAAAACAAAGAAACGCCAAGTAACAAACGGGAAGCTTTCGAGCATTGGGTTAAACACGACGAAAAAAAGCCATTTCTCTAGTGCTGACTAATCATCTTAACACAAAGCATTGGCCGGAATATCCTGCACAGTGATAGAAAAAAAATTAAAGCAGTGATGGGAAGGGAAAGTGGTTTAAGTGAGTGGTGCCCACAAACAGAGATATTATTCCTTCAGCTAAGTTACTCCCGTTCAATCGAAATAAAAGTTTCCGCTTGATTCTCATCGTTGGATTGCGTCAAGAACCCCGTTCAGTCGGGAGATCGTAGCGCGTCGCCAGCGCGACCAGCGATGGGCAGTGGATGAGATTCGACCGCAGACCGCGACAAAGTATAAACCCGATTAAGTCGTCCAACCTCTCCCATCCATGTACGGCTGGAAGTTGATTTAGCACTGAGGGAGGCCGCTTCCTGGATTCCAGATCAGAAAATCTTGATTTAATAAACCGTTTGTCTGTGGGACTCGCCTGGGCACGGGAGATCGACAAGGGTATCAGATATAAAGCACTCCACCGTGCTCCCACTGATGACCTTTGTGGTCCGGTCCCAAACCCTTTACGAGAACAAATTAGCTAGGGCGCAGAGTGCCTGGGGAAGAGGCCACATACGTGTTACCATCAACGTTGTCGCCGATGGTGAAGCACGAGAACGAGGGCGTCTACAGATGCAATTGTTTTAAGAAATTGTAGCAACAAGCGAGGAAGGGAAAAGACGTACATCTCCCTTGAAGAATTCGCCAATGATATCGGCGGAAAGGCTGGCAGACCGTCTGCACCGCACACCGTCTCCGACGATGGCGCATTTTTCGGCCGCAAAGACACCAACAGCAAGAGTCAGGGTAACGAGAGTGGTTGATGAGATGAACTTCATTGGGGGATATATAAAGATATCAATAAGAGGAAGGATGAAGGATGAACAAGAGTAACGAGATGGATGAAGGATGCAAAATGAGGTTGCCGGGGCCAGTTGCTGGCCTTATAAGCAGATATCCGAACTCCCGAAGAACAGTGCGTGCAACAGAGGATCTTTATCATTAATCGCGTTCAGGACAGCCCAGCATGACGATTTTTATCAAGAAAAGAGGAAATGATCGACGAGATCTATCAAAGAGAGAGACAATGATCGTCTTGGCGCATTTGTCGCATGGATCTACGTTTCAGCGTCGACGCGTTAAGTGGAGAAGGTCTTCGCAACTACTGTAGGCACAAGAGATTTTTATCATCTGAACGGCTACACACCCTGACAGACCAGAAAGCACCTCCGCTGATTCTGAGCTCGGGATGGTAGCATCATGAGCGAAAGGACCATCGAGCAGGGAAGAAATTCACGATCAGCCTGGGAGGTTCGTGGTCGGACGGTGGTGTGCGCCAAATGTTTCTACCGGCGCTTGCGCCGTTCTTGTAGCACAGAAGCCGCAACAAACTCGATGGCGTCGTACAACAAAGGCGTAAGATATCGTCGGCACCCATTCCACGCTGGTGACAGAATTTAGGCCACCTCAGTTGTGGTAGCCAGAGCAGGACAGCCGTGTGGGGTTGCGGACCGTTACCTTCGGGCTCCCGGGAGACTGCCAGCGCGCGGAAGGCTGGTGGATGAGTTCCGCAGCCATACATACGGGAGTGGTAGGTGAACGCAGCAGGCCTTGAGGCAACAACACTACCAGAAGTTGAGCGAGGTAGCGGGGAGAGAAGCAGATTAGAGTAGATGAGACCAAGGGCTGAAGCGCTCGTCGAAAGTAGCTGATGATTTGCCTTTGCGAGACACGTATTGAATAAAATTGGAGGTGATGCTCTGGAAAGGCACAACAGCGGCAGTCCAATTGAAGGTACGACATGAAGATTTGAAGTTACGCCGCCAAGGTAAAATACATATGAAAGTATCAAGACCCCTTCACAGGCCACGGACGATTGCCTCGGTAAACCTGGGAAAAGCACCTCAGATTTGACACCAGAAAGGACCTCGGAAGAAATCGGAGACGTCGTAGAGGACAGAGAACGCAGTTGTTGCTTGGTGGAAGCTGAATAATCGAAAAGTGGCTATTTTCCCCGAAAGTCGCAGTGCTAGCAGTTGAGTTGGGCATTTATTGCACCAAGTAGGACCAGGCAAGAGAAATTTCCAGCTTGAGTTTCGAAAGATCGGGAAGATCAAGGATCGACGGAGTGTGGCTGTGGTATAGACTTACACGTCACTCCGGCCAGCGCATCTCATCGCGTTCTTACTCAGTCTCTCTGCTGGCCCGGGAGTCAGTATTCTCTCTCGATATCAGGCCTCAATCTGACTTTGGCTGCTATTTTTCGCAGACATGGAACAACAAGCCAAGGCACCCCCGGACCTGCGAAAGGTCGCGATGTTCCTGCGCAGTGGCAAGGCAGGCATCAAAGTCAGAGTCGGTGCACTCAACGGCAAACGATTCGATTATTTCAAGGGTGCGTCGCGCTGCTAGACTATAGTTTCGCCCGCCTTTCTTTGTTCTTACGTGAATACACCAAGGCAAATCCGCGATTAAGGCGCTGCTTTCCCCGGCGTACGCGAAGCAGAAAGGCCTCCCCAAGATAACAACCGAAGCCGAGGCTGTCACCGTCCTCTCCGCCGTCAACGCCTTCGCATTCTTCCTCCGCGTTCAGCGTGGCGCACCCTCCGGCAGCTCCTCGTCCAGCCCAAAGGTCCTCCAGGTCATTCCCGAGCAAAAGTTCATCGCGGACGAGTACTACGTGTGGTTCTTCGAGGGCTCCCAGTGGACAACGTACGCCGGCGCGGTCCTTATGGTCGGTCTCATGCTCGGCGGCGTGATGTTCCCCGCTGTGGCCCCCGATCATGCGGTTGGGCGTGTATTATCTGAGTATGGGCATGCTCGGCCTCATCGGCCTCTTCTTCGCCATCGCCATTGTGCGCCTCATATTCTACATCATCACCATCGTCGTCGCCAGCCCTGGAATATGGATATTTCCAAAATTGTTCGCAGATGTCGGGTTTGTGCGTCCTTCCCTTTGAATCGAATCGTCGTTGTTGGCCACGTACTGAATTCGCCCCCCAGGTCGAATCGTTCATCCCGCTCTGGGAGTGGGACCTCCCCAAGAAAAAGTCGAAGAAGAAAAAAGGCGACAAGAAAGCCGCCGCTGCAGAGGCGAACGGCGGAGGTGCCTTCATCGAAGAGGTGGACGACTCGGGCACTTCGAGGCCACAGAGCCGAGCTGCGCGCGTCGAGGAGGTGGAGGACGAGGACGCATAGACCGCCGTCTTTCTGTCTGTCATTATGTGATGGTACATATTTTACACTTTTCACGGACGGCCGCGTGAGTACATATTATATTATCAGTTGAAATGGGCAATGGGCTATTTAATTCTGGATGGCAGTAAAGACTGCATAAGTTCCACTCGACGGAGATCGATGGTCCGCTTATAGTAATTGCGATACCTGTGGACATCTCTACCTGGCCTTGCAATTGCAAGCACACCATCACTCGTCGCTCCCTGACGAAAATAGCCGAGACTTGTCAGATACCTCAAATCGAATCAATATCGAGTACTGTACTACATTTTATTCAGTGAACACAATGGTCACAAATCACCCAGCAGTCCCCGAACGTCGACAAGGCCGTTTGAAATGCACTGTAACCTTCATCTTCCTTGAGATTATCTTCCTCGTTGTCCCGCGTCAGTAATTCCTTCTTGCCGACGCAGACCTCCACTTTACGTCCCGCTGGCGGCTCGATATGTCCAAAGATGGGCAAGATATGGTTGAGCACCACAGAACCACTCTGCTCGTAGAACTCTACTTTTACAACGCCGGGAATGCGTAGTATTCTGACTGGCATTGCAGTTCCTCCGTAGCCTGCGAAGGTGTCGTCCCAATCCCAGTTCGCTTCAAAGGCAAGCGTGATTCCATCTTCACGCTGAGGCGGATCAAGTTCGAATATGTCGACGCATTTGTCCCAATATATCCCGACGCGTATTTCGCGCACTGTATTGCGGAGATTGTAGTGAATGGAGAGGTGTTTCCATATTTCTTTGATCTCGAAGAACACCGAACCTTCCCAGCACTGCAAATGTCGAATTCGCCCGCTCTCGTCGCGCAACTCAACACCATACGCATCCAAATTGAAGACGACTATAGGTCCAACACCGGGCAACAAAGCCCCAGTGAGAACCTCGAGATTTAGCCTGGATGTGCATCCCGTCACGGTCTGCAGAACAACGCCACGGTCGGAGAATCCAGCGTTGAGGACGCGCCGGAGGTCGTCAGGCTCCACAAATCTCAAGTCCAGCTCGCGCAAAGCTGGGGCGAGTGGGCTCCGACGAGCGAAACCCCCGATTTCCTCGTCTGAATAGTGGGTATTAACAAGTTCCTGGAGTACAACACGCCACGCGCGCGGGCATCGATTGAAGATATCGAAGAGCGTTTCTATGCTTGGAACGCCCGTGTCGTATAGTTGAATATCCTCCAGACTGGGTGTCAGTAATGCACGGCAGTTCGCCGGCTTAATGCGCCGAAGGTGCAGAGTATGCAACTGAGGCACCGTCAACAGTAGGGATGGGGGACGGCCGTAGTATGGACCCTCCAGACGAAGCGTGTGCAGTGCAGGAAACACTAAGCCAGAGTTAAGCAGAGCGTCGCTGTTCACCCCCATCCAGGGCGTAAAGAACACATCTAGTGTTTCGATACGTGCCACATACGGCACCAGCGCGTCCAAAACCGCTGTCATCCAATCTGCAACTGCGTGGCGCTTGGTGTGAAAAACACACTCGATATGAAGCATAGCGTTCCCCGCTGCGCTGCAGGATGATAGGGACGCGACGACAGTCCAATCTGCCTCGCCAGGCAACCGGCGAAGTGGTACTGCCGCTGCAGGCAAACGACGCCCAGAAGAGATGGTTGCGCAGGGCCTCATCGCGCCAGTACCGCGACACCTGGGAGAAGGCAAACTTGTCGGGAATTTCTCCTAGCCAGAACATGACTTCGCGGAGGACATCTGGAACAAGGATTCCGATGCCGGACATGGTGGAATGAGGTCGAGGAGCGGCGGTGAGTGAGGGGTTTCAATTGCTGTAATGATGTAGACGTCGTATGAGGAAGGTCGCGAGTGGATTGGGCGTGCCTGCTAGCTATTGTCGGCCACTAATTAGCGCGCGTCTCGTGCAGGAGTCAGGACGCAAACTGGACACAAACAGTCACTAATCATGATGTCACGGTCACTTTCGTTCTTCACCTAAGATAGGCCGCATCCATGGCCATCAAGCTCACACAGCCACTGATGGTTAAGTAGCCGCCGGACAAAAAATGTGATATCAACTCAACGGATGCAAAATAAAAAAATCTGTCCCGTAAATCTCTTCGAATGTAGTCTCACACGACCCTCCCAAATTTTCAGACCAGTTGGTATAATATTGAAAGAGGAGAGGGATTTTTGGTGCCAAACCGCACTATAAAATCGGTTCAGTGAACGACTTTCACGTCAAATCAGGCCAGAAAGTGGCAGTTGAGCAATAATGAGGAGCTGTGACTCATTCACAACACTTTCCGTGTTTTATTGAGATGTTCTAAGGCCATTGGTTCCCCTCCTCTGTGTATTCTTTAGCTTTCAAGTTTTGTCATGTTACCCGTAGCCCTTTATATATCAGCTGTAGCTTGCATATCATTGTGATATGTTGTAAAACTCATTTCTGTACCCTCCAGACTACAGAATGTTCTCAAACACCAAAATTCGATGCAAAAGTCGTTCACCAACCAATTTTATAGTATGATTCGGCGCCAAAAAGCCCTCTAGTCATTCAAAACCTCACAGATTGGTCTGAAAATTTGGGAGGGTCGTGCAAGACTACATTCAAAGAGATTTACGGAACACATTATTTTATTTCGCATCCGTTGAGTTGATATTACATTTTTTGTCCGGGGGCTACTTAACCATCAGTGGCTGTGTGAGCTTGATGGCCATGGATGCGGCCTATCTTACCATATTCTTTGCCCACTAGTATCCTCGAAAAGGCGGAGCACCCCGATTTTATCTGCTGGCAGGAAGTCATTATCACTCTTCTTGGTCTTGTCCACTTGTATCAAGTTTCACGAACAGTAGCAAAAGATTCCCGAAATTTCGCGCCCGTCAGTCCGGTGGCGAGAATATCTTTGCTGCAAGTTCAAGTCGCGTCATCTTGGCTGTTCCGCGCCCCAATGATTTTTCCATTTAAATGTGGTTCTTGTGGCGGAGGGAAAAGCATCGGCATCAACTAGTACTACTCTCGACTATGTACTCTCGTGGATCGCAGCGTTAACAACTATCACCCCTCCTCCAGCTCGGAAGTGGTTCTGGCCCACCAAAACAAGACTCTAGCTGGGAATGTTCCTTGGAATATATTGCTAGACCTTCGATAGACACTAACTGAGCCGAATAAAAAACATTCATCCACGGCTTATCGTCCGGGTTGGAAAGAAACCCTCTACCTTCTCGTGGCTGTCGCATATTTCTGGACCTCGCCGCTTTTTTCGACTTCAGAACTCAAGCGCCAAGATCTGTAACTCGGGTTTGCGAAGGGTAGAAGTAGTTGTGCAGATCCCGGCGTAAAGGACCATCATAGTCCTAGGTGGTACTCCGTGCCAGGCTTCCACGGTCCAAGACGAAACGCTATCCATGTCCCCTGGAGTCTCCCCCGCAACTCGGACGCAGCATTCGACGCCTTCCCTTCCCTTCCTGACCAGCGGCGGAATTACCGGGTGAGAATGGCCACCTCTTGAATTCAAGCTTGGCATTCGGCTACAGAGGCACAGGCACATGTTTCGGAATGTCGTCGATTCAGACATGCACGTGAAGCTAGGAAGACCTATCGATTGCTGCGAAGCATAATTGTAGGCTACGAAATATAAGATGGCTTTGTACTTCCTGTATTTTGGCTACCTCAGCGACTGGGTCGTAGATGACTGTAACACACATACGACGCGTTGTGCGTACGTACAGTGCCTGCTTGTTCCTGATTGGGACCTCTGCAGTAATATATCCTTATCCTTATCCTTATCCCATTTGCTGTTCTGCTGGTCAGATATTCTTGCCTTACTGCCGAATTGTACCGGTAGAACTCGGCGGCGATGTTTCGTGCAGACAGAAAGCCCCGTGGGGTCAATCACACCTGAACTGAGTCTCAACTGCAATTCTGGGCAGGAAGGAAGGAAGGAAGTGTATTTGCACCGCAGCGGTCCCATTAAGGAACATAACAGGTTCCGTAACTACATACATGACAGGAGTTGAGATGCATACTTCAAGGCCCTTGTTGGTCAGTTCCCGAACGTGCCGAGCTTTTCTTTGTGATTCGCATAAACTGACTGGCTGGAATTAAAATCCGATAACCCTGCAGGGCGTAATGTTTCATGCTTTGCTTCAGGCATTCAAACACCGAGTTTGCTGGCGCCGTGCGCACAAGACGAACAGGGGTGTTTCCGAGAACTTATTAGTTACTGAGGGTGCTGCGTGATTCAAGGAGGAACACCGACATGAAAGTCGGGCTGTGGGGAGAGTCCGCCCTAAAATGAGGAACAGAGCGTTCATCGCTCAGGGGCACGAGTTGCCGTTTTGGGCACGATCATTCTTTGGCTGGTTGACCAAACGCAATGCAACAGTGACAAACGCTGTTCGTCCTTGGTCCTAAACTTGGCAATCTTGGGAATATCTGCTTAATCGTCTGGACGACAGGCTCCACGGACTCGCTTTTCTGATTATTTGTGGACTACTCGACATCTGCGAGCTGGACGCGACCACGGTAGACTGTTGAAGTTATCTTCTCTAGATCTATGTTCATGAACGTTGGCCGTTTTGTTTCGTGACCGGCTTTTACACCGTAGTGATAGCGTCTTGCCACTCACCCGAAAGCATTATTGGCTCCATCGAAATCTCGGGGCCGATAAATTTCAATCCTCCCGCTTTTGATGTTCTTGGATTGCAGACTCTGCGCACAGTAATCTTCTCTCACAGTCAGTCTTACTTCCTGCCTAACGACCTTGATATGTCTATCATGATCAGCCCCAAAGACAGTTGAACTTTCGTGGATAGATCGACAGTATCAGCTCCCTGTGATACGCGTTTTGTTACCGAGTTGGATTTCATTTACCGACACCACCACAATTGCGGACCTCTTATGGCTAGCCAGTCTCAGCAGTTCAACTGTCTTTCAGAAGTCGGGGCCTGTTTCCCTCATCGACAGTTTGACACCTGAAACTGAATTGAATGAACTCTGCTGTGTCCATTCATCCTTTATCTCTATCGGCGTGCCGTCCTTCACGAGTCTTCGCAGGCCACTGCTTCTCTAGACTTCTCTGTTTCACTCATTCCACATGGATCCTGATGTTTCAACTCTGCAAGATGGTGAAAGCCGCTGTTATCCTCCCTCCGGAACCGGAGTCCTCCCGTTTCGCTAATCTTTGATTCTTCGAATGATTCAGAGGGGCAAGAAATCTCCGTAATCCTTGGATCTCCCTGACTTGTTTATCGCCCACAGCCAACCAATCAGCGCTTAAAAATGCATGGCTTCTCGTCCATTCCAGCGTCTCGCGCACCTATCCTCATAAACAACAAGCGCTCATCTCTATTCATCTCTTGACTTTCCGCAGGATGACGCCGTACTTTCATCAAGATCAGAGTGTGGGCTTGACAGGCTTGACACGAAAATCATTGATCCCATTGCCATCCATGGACCGTCGGCTACCGTCGGGCGGCGTCGGCTGATGCGACGCTGCCCAATGAGGCACAAGCGCAAAACAGACTCCGCATCTCCGTGCAGCGAAATTGGTCATGGTTAAGCGACGCCTTTCTTAGGATCGACTCAAGCACGAACTCAACATCTGAGCAGGCTCGGCCCCTCTCCGAGCTTCTCTTGTCTCTCCGCGGCTTCAAAAAGTCAAATGCTCAATACAAAATAATTCGGAACATTTGTCCGAGTACCACCGTGGCTAATTCACTCGGTGTAGTCGGCTGTAGTCGGGCGGTGACTCGACCGGAGCTGGCCCAGGGATGCATATGAGCCCACATCGCACTGTCAAATTAGACGCGCGCGGAGCATGTCCCCTTCAAGAAGGCTTGCTCCCCTCGACAGCATGTCGACGACGCAGTAGGTGAGCAATGGGACATACACACCAGATCCGCACTCTTCCGCACTCGCCATGGACGGCCGCGGCATACACCAGGAGACGAACCTACAGCAGAGCACCTGCCAAAGTAACTGTCAATGTGAATACGCAGCACCTCACTCTGCGCATCAATCAAACCTCCGGCTCATTCATGCGGATTGCAAGTGCAACGGATAGCAGCCAGCTGATCTATTACTCAATACATCCTCCACAAGTGGCACAGCCAGACTACACCTGCATGCGGTGATTTGCGCTTTGAGTCGCCGTCGTATACGCCGTCTACTTATTAGTCGGTCAGTCGGCAATTTAAACATATTCAAAAAGGCGCATCTAAAGGAACACCGTACGCCAGGCTTTCTCGGACTCCCCTGTGCCACTAGCAATTTTCTGGACTAACACTCAACGTTAATTCAACGCCGTCTACTTCTCTGCCTCTACACACTACCCAGCTATTATTATATTCCGTCTCCGAGTCTACGAATTCAGTCTGCGGCGGCCTTTAAAAAAACACTTAACCACTCCGAGCCTAAAACCACTTCCTGGCTCTTTTGTGCACCCCCGTCCTGACCTTCCTGCCTTGAGTCCCCGCTGAAAGGTAGGTGTCTTGGATTTTTAGCGGACTAGTACGGGTGGCGATCTCGCGGCTATCTCGGGTCTCAGTACCTATCGAAAAGCGCTAGAACTTGGCGGCGTATCCCGAGGTGTCGATGTTTCTATAACCAACTATCAAGAATGTCTATCGGTCAGACGTCCTTTCAAAGTATCTATTGAATCCTATTCTTGCTTCGTGTCCGTCCCGGCAAACCGCTCCCGTTTTGAGGGTGGAGGTTCAATTCAAGAATGTGATAAGACAAGATGTATGTGGGTTTCTTCGATTCTGGAAGTGCTTCGAGAACCCATGCAAGTTAAAGGTTACTCCGAGCTGAAAATTGGAAGTTGGAGCTCTTGCGTAAGTGTAACTGACCATTGTTCCTTGATTGTCGAATTTGAAAATTTCTTAGGGTTTGTGGTTAGTTGCCTTCTTTGTCTGAAGGGAAACCAAATTTGGTGGAGAATCAAGGGTCGCTTCGAAGAATGACTGGAGCTAATAATCATCAAGGCACAAACGGAGCCGGCCTTTTAAGCCCTCGATGGAACGGCGTCTATTTAAATGGCTTTTGTTCTGATATGGTGACTGCAAGGTGACTGTGGGGAAGACCTATTGTCTTCCGACGTTCATTCGCCGAACATGCTCGAGTCTGCAATAGGGCTCTGAATCTCCCGTGTCTCCGTGTTCTGATATTCTGATTCGTCGGCTCTGATATATCTTTTTTCTCTGGATGCGCGCCCATCGGTCACTCGGCCAATACCACTTGTAGAGCGCGGCTGGCCCCGCTATTGATCTCTCCCGAAAGTGTACCGATAGAAAATAGGCAACAGTGTTGAGTCGCCGTGATGAACGGGAACGGGTCTGAACGGGTGCGATTCAACTGGGTAGCACGGGCAATACGATTGAAAATTGACCGCGGTCGATCGACCTATACGCGTCGCGTCGGTAAATCCAATTGGCAGCTGTTCAGCTAAATGCCTCCTCTTCGCTGACGGACCCGCTGGTTGCTGTGGTAAATTGCCTTAGTGGTTTACTGTACATAGTACGGATCTGAAGCGTACAATCTGTGAAACGCACGTCAGATTCTCTGCGACATTGTTTCACAGCATATGGAAGCAGTGTATGTCTGTAAATCAAGGTGGGATCAGGGTGATTTGATGTAGGACCCAGGGGAGCGGAGATCGCCATGGGGAGCACTAGGTTACAAGCAATATTCGGCACACACGCGTTTTGTTGTTCCAAAACAAGCGCGTCCCTTACATATACCTGATACCCTGATTATTTCCTTTGTCTCTTCTTCCCCTCATGCCTGACTCTACCGCACCAGCCAAGAAGCCCTCTGCCGCCGCCGCCGCCCCTGCACCCAGGAAGGTGCGCTTTAACGTTGGCACCCAGTACCAAGTCCTCGACGTCGTCGGCGAGGGTGCATATGGCATCGTCTGCTCCGCCGTCCACCGGCCCAGCGGCCGCAAGGTCGCGATCAAGAAGATCGCGCCCTTCGAGCACTCCATGTTCTGCCTCCGCACCCTCCGTGAGCTCAAGCTCCTCAAATTCCTCTCAGAGGCTGGTGTCAGCGAAAATGTACGCACCGGACGTCGTCGGTGGAACTTGGGCTAATTTTTTTTGGACTTTTTCAAAAAGATTATATCCATCCTTGATATCATCAAGCCCCCTTCGATAGAGGCTTTCAAGGAGGTCTACCGTGCGTCGTGTTCGCTGTTTTCACCGTACCCAGGCTCACCATATGCACCCAGTGATTCAAGAGCTAATGGAAACGGACATGCACCGGGTTATTCGTACCCAGGATCTATCCGACGACCACGCACAGTACTTTATCTACCAGACCCTGCGTGCCCTCAAGGCCCTGCACTCTGCCGATGTCATCCATCGCGACCTGAAGCCTTCCAATCTCCTCCTTAACGCAAACTGCGATCTCAAGGTCTGCGACTTTGGTCTCGCACGGTCAGTTAAGACCGCCGAGCCTTCGGGGACCGAGACCGGCTTCATGACCGAATACGTCGCCACACGGTGGTACCGTGCGCCGGAAATCATGCTTACATTCAAGCAGTACACAAAAGTCCGTCTTGCTATTGTTCTCTTTCTTATTGTAGTCCATTAATAATATTTTTTTGTGTGCTCCTGCAGGCGATCGATGTGTGGTCCGTGGGCTGCATTCTCGCGGAGATGCTGTCCGGCAAGCCGCTCTTCCCGGGGCGCGACTACCACCACCAGCTGACGCTCATCCTCGACGTGCTCGGCACGCCGACGCTCGATGAATTCTACGCCATCACTACGCGCCGTTCGCGCGACTACATCCGCGCGCTGCCGTTCCGGAAACGGCGTCCATTCGCCCAGCTCTTCCCGAACGCGAATCCGTTAGCGGTCGACTTCCTCGCGAAGACCCTCGTCAGTACCCTTTTTACCTATTGTGTGCATGCGGCTATACACGTGTGCTGACCCGCGGACACAGACCTTCGACCCCAAGAAACGCATAACGGTCGAAGACGCGCTGGCACATCCTTATCTGGAAGCATACGTGCGTCTTTTTCGG
The DNA here is from genome assembly GCA_014462655.1 of Mycena venus. Classification (NCBI taxonomy): domain Eukaryota; kingdom Fungi; phylum Basidiomycota; class Agaricomycetes; order Agaricales; family Mycenaceae; genus Glaucomycena; species Glaucomycena venus. The sequence continues at coordinate 6,002,520 of JACAZI010000005.1, read as the reverse complement.
CTCTTCGCCTTGTCCCTTTCGGACGCTAACATACATATGTAACGCAGCACGACCCAGACGACGAGCCCGTCGCTCCTCCGCTCGACCCCGAGTTCTTCGAATTCGACCGTGAGTATCTGATCTATCCGTCTTCGCGGGGCGGTAGCGAGCGTATCACGGATTACTAACGTTACCCGATAGTGCACAAGGACGACATCAGCCGCGAGCAGCTGAAGGAGCTACTATACGAGGAGATAATGAGCTTCAACCCCGCACCCATCACCGCATAGTCTTGTGTGATGGGATGACGCGGCGTATGGTCGACATGTCGAGACAGGGTTGATGATGCGTGCGTCGATTCCTATTCAGTCATCCGTGAATCTCACCGCTGACCGTGTCGTATCATTTTCTTTTTTTCCATATTTTTATCACGGTGTACGCATCTACATCTATCTTTTTTAGCGCGCACGACGATATTTATTTCGATTACACGCCCTCCGCCGTTGGACCGCCGGCAGGGCAGCCCCATCCATCGCATCGCATCCCCTTGCGTTGACCTGTTCCTCCTCGCTTCCGCTTCCGTCCCGTGGCTTTTCTTCTCCTCGCGGAAAGCAGCATCTGGCAATGCACTGTCGTCGTTCGTTCCTCACACACTCACCCTCGTCACCTCGCTCTGTGTACATACTCTACTCATACTCACTCTGAACTGAATCCCCCAAGCCAAAGACCAAGTCCATCATGACACAAACTAAATCACAATCACACTTTTATTACTTGACAGATATGCATGCCTGCTACGACGATTTTGCTTAGGATGTATGTATGTAGGATGTACGGGTACATAGACGAACGAATAGGAGGAAAGCAAATAAAATGAACTCAAGGGATTGGATGGAGTGAGCGACCCAAAAACATCATTGAAGTGGTGACAGAAATCTCTAGTGGTAGAGATCCAACTGCGCAGGTGGCGAAAGAGTCAAGACAGGGTCGAATCGCGAACATTGAAGCAAAACGTTTGAATTCCTCGTTGGCATCCTGATTGCGATAGCTCGCGGGTGAGCACAAGTTTTGGTTTCTATAGCTATAGCCTATAGGGGACCGGCCTTGGTAACGGTTAACGTTGCGAAATGCCTCCGTTTGCTAGTGGGACGCGGATCGCCGTGCGACTGGCGCCCATAGCCTGTAGCGGGACGTGTGATTGATTCCAAATATATTTTTTATCAGAAAAGTTATTACACTGACGGCTTTGATAGAAGGGTGAGAGTATTCTTGTCGGGTACATGTGCATTGCAGGAATAAATCCACATCTATCAGGTAATTGTCAGTACCCCAAGATTGCTCGGGAGTTGGTACTGGCGCGGAATGCTGGCGGACCCCTATCTTGGACTGATTCTTCTTGAATCCAGACATCAAAAAAGAATCAGAAAAGTTGGAGGGAGGGGCGGAACCGTCTACAGTGCAATTGCCGCGATGGACCTAGTCCGGGACTTGAGCACTGTTTCCAGACTTTAATTTTGAACGAAGTCGGCTGCTTTGCGAGTGGGTATCGATCTTAAGGGAAGGGAATGCGTCGAACACTGCACATGGGGCACGGTCTCTAGGCGAGTGTTGCCAGCTCGAGTTGGCTGCGAGACTCGAGAAAACCCCGAGATCTGGGCAGCATTTCCCCTGACTGCGGAAGCCAGTACGGAGTACCAACCAGGAGTATTTACTGTTCATGATGGTCGTTAACGCTGTGGTCTGGGCAAGCGGTGGATGCTCTCTACCCTTCGTAGATTGCCAGCTTAGTACTAGCAGCGGAGTTGGGCCGAGAGAAACAAGAAAAGGGGCGAGATCCAGAAATAGGCAAAGATACGACGGCCACGAGAGGGTGGAGGGTTTTCTTTTGGGCCTTGGCGTGTACATCAAGTCGCGGACGGGCCTTTTTCAATCTCGATCCCAAATTGCCCAAGTGCAGTCGCCGAGTTAGCCAAGAGTTCGCTGGCAATACTCCAGAGAATAGGTATGTTCGGGCTTCGTCTGGCCCGCAATACGTCCGTCCAAGTCAGTGAGGGGTGATGGTTGTTAACGCTGTGATCCACGAGAGCAGTTGATGTCGATGCTTTTCCTCCGCCACAAGAACCACATATGAATGGAAAAAATCTTGCGGGCGCGGAACAATTAAGAGATGACCCAACTTGAATTCAATGCACCAAAGATATTCTCCCGATTGACCGGGTCTGGGGCTCAATGTGATTTTGGGAATCTTTTGCTACTGCTCGGTGAACTCGATAGTACAATGACCAAGGGGAATGATAATGAGTAGATACAATCGGGCTGCTCCACCTTTTCGAGGATGTTGAGCAGAACTAGCCCAGACAGCCGGCGAATATGGTTGTGGCTGGAGAACGAATGTGACTCAGAGTCACTAGTCACTGCTTACGCTTAGTCGGTTACTGTACTATTTCGACCAAGTGTTCAGTGATGCGTGACACCCAACATTTTTTGATGTATGCAAAAATCGCCTTAATTCAAAAGAAAAATTTTCGGTCTTCTCGGACATCGAAAATTCCCAAATTGCACACCGGATAAAGCAAAATATCGACCTACATTAGAATTTTAACTGAAAGTAGCCAGATTGGTAGCCAAATTGAATTTAACAGAAAGTTGGTCTATTCTTTCGGTTCAAAATTGATACGGAATTAGCTTCAATCAGCGGCTCTTTTGCAAGCTATATCTTTGTTCACTGTCCACGAGTTGAGTAAGTATTGCTGAAAGGCCAGCATTCAGCAGCCCTTTTCCGGGGAGAAGAAAGAAGGACTTTCGTTGTAACAATCAAAATTTCCTTTGTTAGAACAAAGGAATTTTTGATTGTTATTCCAAATGTCACACCAGAGATTGCCAGATTTCAAACCTCATGATGCATTATTTGAAACACAGAGTTTCAAATTGCACTTCAGCTGAGCCTAAACTCGAACTGATCCTGAAATTTTCAGTGCAGCTGATGTTAAAACTGAAATTAGTTGAAAACAGTTCTACATTCAGCTGCTGTGAAACTAACCTGAAATGCTAAATATCAGTTAAAAAATTGGTCCAGCTGAAAGCAGAACTGAATCTATTTGTTTTGCTACTACAAAATACTTAGCTGATACTCAGAATATCAGGTGCACTGAAATCACAACTGGAACTTCAAGTATCTTTTCTCATATCAGTCTATCTCAAATTCTTGGTTTCCACTTGTATTTCAGCTTAGCTGAAATCTGAACTGAAATATCTACTTCCAGTTATACTGAAACTCAATTAACCCCATTTCAGTGCACCTGAAAGTAGAAGTTTCAAATATAAATTTCTGCTACGCTAAACATAGAGCTGAAACTATATATTTCAGATGGACAAAAATGAGAATGGATACTTGAAGTTCCAGTTCTGATTTCAGTGCACCTGATATGCTATGTATCAGCAGAGCCTTTTTGAGTAATGAAATGAATAGTTTCATGTCCACTTTTCAGCTGGGCTGATTTGTGAACGAATATTTATCATTTCACATTAGTTTCAGTGCAGCTGAATGCAGAACTGTTTTCAACTAATTTCAGTTTTAACATCAGCTGCACTGAAAATTTCAGAATCAGTCTGAATTTAGGCTCAACTGAAGTGTAACTTAAAACTCGGTGTTTCAAATTATGCATCAGAAGGCCTGAAATCTGGCAATCTCTGGTGTGTGTCCTACATTCAATACTGTAGCATTTGATTCAATTCATACACCCCTGTGACCTGTGACCACACCGTACAAAATTCACTTTTCATATTTGGGTCGGGTCAAGTGTGACACCTAATTTTTTTTTGTAAATTGGCCCAAAGTTGGCAGGAGGCCTCAGATATTCATATTTCCCTTCCCAGCAATGACCACGTAGTTGTAGAATGGTTCAAAATAATTAGATTTCACTTGGGATTCCAAAACGGGCACTGGCATCTTTTGCTCACATAATTATTGGAATTTTCTCATCTTTGCTGCAATGGCTGGTCTTTCTGATGTGCTTCTGTCAAAACTGGCACCTCATGCGAACGCTGTGGCACCGCTTGACAAGCAGGCAGCTTGGAGGTGAAAATTCAATTTTTTGAGCCATTTTCTGGCGAATTCGTGACCTGTTTGGAGGATTCATATATGCCCTCAGTGATCTGTGACCAGTACGAAAAAATTTGTAAATTTTTGGGCCTGTGACCCATGACATACAAATTGAATCAAATGCTACAGTATTCCTAAATGCCCTGCCAAATGAATTTCTTTGGGCTTGGCTTTCTTAGTTCACAGGAAGAGAACAAAGCCATAGCTTGTGAAAGAGCCTCTGATTGGGGCTAATTCCGTGTCAGTTTTGTACCAAAGAATAGAACAACTTTCTGTCAAGTTTGATTTGGCTACCAACTTCACTACTTTCAGTTGTCATTCTAACATAGGTCAATATTTTGCTTTATCCAGTGTGTTGATGAACACTTGGTTGAAATAATACAGTAGTGATGACAGCGCGTCCCATATGGTGAGGTATCCAAGACATGCCACTTTTTTTGCAGCGTATGTGTGCCCAAAAGTGACTAGTAAGTGCACCCAATTCACTCACGAGCTTCCCCATGTGACATCTACATTGTTACAGCAATTGAAACCACTCACTCGCCACTGCTCCTTGACCAGCAACACTTTACTCAACTCTAATTTAGTGTTTCTTGCATTGCACACACTTTGTCTGGAGAGCCCATTTCTCATCTCTGCTGTTGACGGGCGCCTCAGTTGCAAACCCTTTACCTTTGGCGCATTGAGCCGGCGAACTGTTGTGCATTATTGACATCCTCTCTGGAGGACATTTGACTGTGCGACGTGACGGGCGTTCAGAGCATAGAAATGCTCTTTGATATCTTTGAATGATGCCTGTGCATGGTGTTGTACTCCATGAAGACTGCGGGAACAGTGATTGCTGTTTCAATGACAAAATTGAGTTTTCTTCCCACCGACGCTCACTCACACCAACTTTGCAGGAGCTGGAATAAAGCCTCGTAGAGCCTGATGACTTTCAGCATGTCGTAAACACTGAATTCTCTTACCGTGGCGTTGTTCTTCATACCATGATGGGATGGACATACAGCCTGAATCTCGAGCTCCTCACAGGGGCTTTGTTGCCTGGTGTTGGGCCTATAGTTGTCTTCAAAGTGCTGGATATGCGGGATATCGAGCTGCATGATGAGAATGGGTGAATTTTCCATTTGAAGTACTGGGACCTGGGTTTGCTGGGCTTCGACGCCAATGAGATGTGGACACACCTCTCTATTCACCACAATCTCTGCAAAACAGTGTGTGAGATATGAATCAGTGGGACCTATTGGGAGGAATATGCCAACATCTTTGAGCTTTACCTGCCCGAGCATCAAGACAGAATTGCGCTTGCCTTTGACATGAAGTGCGATTGGGACAATGTTTTTGCAGACTACAAAGACTATGAAGGAAACACAACACCATTTAGAACACTATGCATTCTCAACATTGCAAAAGAGGAATTCTATGGGTACAGTGCTTGGAGTTCCACCCTATTTTGCTCATCTTGTCGCATATTAAGCCTCTGATGACACATAAACTGGAGGTTTGCATCAGCAGGAGGAAATTGTTGACCCAGGACAACGAGGAAAATGAAGGTTACAGTGCATTTCAGATGGCCTTGTCAACACTTGGGGACTGCTGGGTAATTTGTAGCCATTGTGCATGCCACACAGAATGTAACAGCCTGTAACTAGCTGCTATATCTGTCTTGACCACCAGTGATAAGTTTATGGACAGATCCATAGCCTGAGTGGGCTTTCAGAAATACTCTATGCATAAGGTAGAGAGCCAAGTATCGAAACCAGATCTAAGCATCAAAATCCAGGAGGAGGAGGAGGAGTGAGGTGGGCAAGTGCAGTGAGCCCACTGAGTGGAGACGACAACAACAAAGAGGGCTGGTTATCAACAGAGAGGTGGGACCACAATGTTAGGTCAAATATTTTGTCTGTGAAAACTCATCAGGTGGCGTCTTTCCCAATATATACTGTGGTGGTGTTTGTTCAAACAAACAAATGGGTCAGATTGGGATTCACGGAATCCTATGGGACTCAACACTTTCCTCTGATCCACCATTGCTCACCATTTAGGTCTAGCACCTGACAGTTCCTGCTTACTGCCCAGTGTTTTTTTGAGATAAATGGGTTATTTTTTGACTTTCACAATGAATTCCATGAGAAATCATCCTTAAGCCCGGTCAAAGGCAAAAAATAGAGGTATGACTTCTTTTGGCTTTCTACTATTGCATTCAGAACCCGTTAGAGCCCGACAAGTTTGACAGGTGAGGTCATTAAATTTGTTGCAATGAGGAGAACTAGTTTTAACACTCTAGGTTTTTTCGAAATCTGCAGATGTGTGTCGCTGTGTGGTGCAACCCAAAGGGGAGCATGCAGTGTGCATCAAGGATTGACCAAAAAGAGTATTAAACGTTCTCCACAAGCCACTCATGATATTCCTCCACTGTGTCATGGTTAGTTTTATTTAACTGATCACCCAGCAAGACTGGTTTTTTGAATGATGCCATGAATCTGAACTTGGGGTAGCCAGCCCCAAGTGTTTTCCATGCTTTGTCCAGTTCTCACCAACCTGGTTGCAAGTCAATGTCTTCCCAGATTGGATTATAGATGAGTTTGAGGACATGTAGGTTACAGTTATCATCCAAGTTTTTAGGTGTGGATGATTTGAGTGCCCAAGGGTGCTTGACTTTGTACTGTATCTCATTGAAGACAGACTGGAGCCATTTTCCTGGGTATCCACAGTCACATAAGTGTTTGATGAATTCTGTGTGGATTGTCCAGAAGTCTGCTTCATTAGAGCAGAGGCATACATATTGGATCAGCTCGCCCTTCACCCAAGCATGCTGATGCACTGGTACAAACAATGCTAGAGATCCAGCTGCTGACTAAGCGAGTGGTTGAAGGCAGAGTTTGTGACAATGTGGTACAAAGAGAGTTAGATCCAGCTGCTGTATAAGCGAGTGGTCATCAACAACAATTATCCTGGTACTATTGTCAGCACAATAGCTCAGTGGTTAAGAGCACCAGACATGAGTCCTGTGACCTGGGTTTGAATCCCACTTGAGCCATCTTTTGGACCATTTTCACAATATCTTATTTCACTGCTGTTACAGCGCTTGGAGTCAAGGGAGTGGCATAATTTCCAGAGAATGTAAAGGTAGGCATTTAATGCCTTTTGATATATGTTCATTGTAATGCGCTGTCATGAGCAGAATGCTGGTGACGCAGGGTCAAGGCCAAGCAACACATGTACATCAAGAAAGGGTAGGTGCTGCAGAGACACTGACCACTCCATCTTCATGCTAGGATGGAGCGACCCAAAGCAATCCTGGAAGCATTGGATGTCCTCACGCATTCCCTTGATGATTGCAAAAGTATCATCAATGAAGTGTTTGTAAAATAGGATGATGTCCTTCATTTCACAGAGCGCACTGATGATTGATGAGCTCTGAACCTACTATGGAAACCAACGGAAACTTATTCCCTAACTCAAAAACCCAATAAAACCTCGAGAAGAGACAAATCTAATCACGAAGCTCCAAGAGAATGAGCGAGAACCAGGAAACCAGAAGTTCCAACAGTCAGATGAGTTATAGTCCCTGGCACAGAGCCTTGTAAAGGTTGGAAGGAAGGTTATGGTCCTTGTTGTGATGGAGAAACAGTGCTGTGTTGTTGCAGAAAGCGTAGAAACTCGCTTTACCACCCACATGAGACAAAGGGGTAGGGTGGCAGACAGCCAAACAATGGTTTTAGGAAGCGAGAACACAAGGTTCAACGGTTCCAGTGGGTTCCCGACGATGGGATAGACAATTCAATATGCAAGACATGATTCCAATGAGCCAATATGAGCCAGAGACGATCTGAGACGATTCAATAGTACAATTCGATACAATTCAAGGTCCAAGACCAGCAATTCAATACGATTCAATACAATTCGAGATGTTTCCACCCAATAGAATATATGATATTCGATATAATTACAATCCTGAGATGGTAACTGGCTTGAAGACCTGGATACACCCTCTAGCGTGAACTGAGCTCACTTGAACTGGGGTGGATCGTGTGTCGATCAAGTCAGAAACCCTAGCTACTTATGCTAGTCTGAGAATAAATATTACAAACAATGAGAATAAGAGAAAATGAGTCAAGACTCTGTGTATCTGTCTTGGTAAGAGTCCGGGTATAGTTCCTATTGGTTCCCAGCCTGAGCACACCATTCCTATGCCATTCTGAGTGTATTGTGGTAGGACCTGCGATGAGACAATGACAGATGAATATTGATACAGAACTCTACTGCTACAGTGCCCGTGATCTAACTACATGCTGATGCCAAACACAACCAAACAACTCCCTGCACCCACTACCACATGTGCCCACCACAAAATGGCAGCGTCCCCACCGCCTGTGTCCACCCCTTCCTGTGTACCGCTCAACCTTCCATGCCACCCTCCTCTAGTCTGCTCCTGACCTCTTCTGCTCTTACTCGTTCCGCCTCAGCAATCTCTGCTGCCCTCAAGTCTGCTACTGCCTTTGCCTCCACCACTCCCCACTCCCCGTTCAGCACTGTTATCTTCTCTAGGAATTCGGCCTGCGCCTTCGCTAGGGGTGTACCTGCCCTGGGTATATAGTGTTGTAGCCATCTAGAGCTGAATGTACCATCCAACTGCAATCCTTCAACCATTTCCAGTGTGTACGAATTTAGCATGCACTGTAGGATTCTGTGTGGCTCCATCCATCAGCAAGTAAGCTTTCTGTCGTTACTGACGGTTTTTGCAAGATCGCTATGGAAGACCTGGACAAGTTCCCCTGGTTTGAAGACGACTTTGCCCATGCGCGACCCTAGCACCTTGCGGTTGAAGGTCACCTTCTGACGCATGGTGTATGCTACTTGGCCATCGAATGCGTCCAGCCGTTGCTGGTCTACATAGGCCATGTGCAATGCTGCGTCCTGCTCTGAGAACTGTGTTGCTGCAATTTCTATCAGGGTTAGTAGCGTGTTGACCACCCGCTGTGAGGCTGGTGTTCATGCTATGCACTCCACACCGCCACATGGCCCCTCCAAACGAAGGCCGTGAATCAACAATGCTCATCTTCGCCCGAGGACGACCACCAACAATGCGCTTCCCATCGCCTGATCACAGATGACGACCTTCTTCGCCTGTATCGCCCCTTCGACCAGTATTGCACAAACGATTTCCACTGCTGCTGCGGCCCCGTAGGATCTTCTCGACGCTGTCTCTGAGCCTCCCTATGCCCCAGGACGTTCCCAAGAGGGCTCTCAACAATCCTCATCGACATTTTCCCAATTAGGAAACGACCTTACCAAATCCAGAATCCGCTCAGTCGCAGTCATTGTGGATGTTTTGGGCGTTTCCTGCACACGTAGTGACGACCCTCAGACACCTAGCAGCCTATGAGGACCGACTCCTAGGACCACAGGAACGGTATTGTGGACAGGACTCCAGGTGCACCCCAAATTGGTCACCACGTACGTGATGAAGAGGACCGCTGAGTCGACGCTCACGATGAAGGAGCAACTTCTGGTGAACCGGTGGCCCTTGACGCACCTCGAAACGCTTCCTGGACCCCCTCTTCCACTTGCAGGGTCCGTTCTGCACCTCTTCAACGTGTTCTCCTGCGAACGAAGAACAACTGCGCCATCCAAAAATATGACCCAGGTTCCACACCGTGTGGCTCCCTCGAAACAACACCCACGATGGTCGGTGGTTTTAAGAAGAGAGGAAACGACTCGTGACGGGCCTGGAAAGGGTATAAAAGGGAGAAGGATTCATAGGAAGTAGATATCTCATCTCTCGGGGTTCAGCTCAGAAAGAGCGGTTCTCGCAGCCTTACCACCTCTGTTGTTGTTTACTCGTATAAACCCAAGACACACACACACACTTCTCTCTCGTTCTCTCTTCCTCTCTCGCTCTCGCCAAGGGTCGGGCAGGGGACAGTCCAAACCGTCTTTATCGTGCTCTCAGGAGTGTTGAGGATTCCCTTTGCCGTGCACCACCTATCGTGAACGACATCTGAAGAAGCGTCCTCGTGAGTAGAGCAAGGCGTCCACAAGGTATTTCTCTTCTGTCCGTCTCTCGGCTCACAACAGGTACACCCACTGGGTGGAGATCATCGTCGCCTCACTCCACCTGCTCTCCACATCGCACTCTACGGCGCACATCTATCCCTCGCATATCCTCGTTACCTTCCAGCTCTATTACCCCCTAGAGGCCGAACATTGTTGCTCTTCGGACCACATATCCTCCAATAGCGACACCGCGGTCATCATCACACCGCCTGAACAAAAGTTCTTTTGGGTGAAACTTGACTGCTGGGAGTATACGGTTGTTGAGAATGTGGATCGCCTCCTTGAAGTACAGTGGCCAGTTTTGGGGCAGCTCGTCCTTGGTCATCGACTGCTAGCCATCCTCGCCCATGTCTGGCACGCATAGGCAGGCAAGGACATAAATCAGCAACTTGTTCGCACCTTCGACCAGGCCGTTGATCCACGGCGAGTACGCCGACACGCAATGGAACTTTATCCCCCTCTTTTTGCAGAAGTTCTTGACTGCCTTGTTTTTGAAATACCTTCCGTTGTCGACCATGAAGGCTTCCATATTGAGGAAGTTGTCGCAGATATTTTATAGCGCCACTGTTATATCTGCGCACTTACGGCTATCTATTCCCATCACTCTGATCATTCCAACTGGTTAAATCCAATCTCGTCCCTCTGGAATCCCATGGCCTCATCCTCATCCACCTGGTACTCAAACCTTACCATTCCGACATCCTGCGACTATCCAGTCCCAGTCACCTCGGATTGGACCCAGTTATATACCGGTCATGTCACTGTCACGTCCAGTCACATTCTGGCCTACTCCGGTCACCTTCCAGTCTCATATTGATCACTCCTCCAAATGTTCCTATAACTCGCCACTCATTGCCTCATTGCTGTGCGATAACCTTCTACCACGTCCCGGTCATGTGCCGGTTACCTCCCGGATGCATTCTAATCATCCCTGGTCGCCCCGGTCACGTTCTGGTCACACTTCCGGTCACAACAACCGTCTTCCAGGACTTGGCTCCAAACCTGTTTACTTCGGATATTTCAGCTGCCTCTCACAATCCTCATTGCGGCTGCAACATTTGCCCTCCATCTGGAACTCCGTCTGGACCGGTCTAACCAGCCCCTTCTGGACCACCCCGGAACATCCTTCCTTATCGGGTTTTCACGCAATGAAGGTCTTCTGAGTGTTTCCCGTATTTCTTTAATTCTCTTCACATTTCTTTCACTCATTCTATCCTTTCTCGATCTATCATTCTCCATCATATTCTGATGACCCTCCGGTCCTCATCTGGTTACCTGTCCCTGGTACTGATCCCATCACCTCGGACCTCTGGGCCTTTTACATAATGATGCTTTACTAAGTATCTTCTCATTATTCTGTTCATCCGTACTTCTGTACTTCCTCCCTTTTGTCTCAACTTACTCTTCTATCTTCTTTGTCCACATACGGACTTGACTTATTGTTATGTCCATTGGTCACATGATTTACTCCTACTTTCAGCTATACAATAAACGTACTTACTATAAAAACCTTGTGTTTACTTCCATGTACTTTAGCTGTAAAATTAACGTTGTTCCATGCCTCCTCTCATGGACTGAGCTTTCCTCCTCTGTTCTGCCCTTAGCTCCACTCTGGAGTCTTACTCCTGAGTCAGGCTTACTTCCCATCATTCTACTTCGCTTCTGAATCACTTCCGGTCACTTCCAATTCATGTCTGGTCCACCTTTCGCTTCATTCCTTGTACAAGTCCCAGACTTTGACCATTCACCTTCGCTTCGCCTCCGGTTTGTCTCCCCTGGTCCCGGCCTTCATCCGGCCTTCGTCCGGCCTCACCCGGTCCCTTTCTGGTCCAGTTACCAGCCGGTTACCGGCATGACTACCGGCTTACATCAGTGTTACCTCTGGCCCCTCATTCCTCAGTTTCTTCGTCACTTCGGCCAATCCCTCACTTCGTCTGGCATACCTCCTGGCTTCTGTGTCACCAAGATTCATGCTAGCCAGGTCCAGCTGCATTGGATCACCAATTAGATGGTTTGTCATCCATCTCTTATGGTGTCATTCCCTCACTGTCACCACTGGCTCTGGCTCTGGTTCGACATTTGACACTCTTCACTTCTGTCCTCTCGTTCGGCAAATAGCCTAGTCAGTCGCTCACCCTGCTGAGTGTGGTGTTGCGAGAACTGCCGATTTCCTATATCTGACCCCGGCCCCGGCTTCCAGTTGTCTTCCGGTCCCGGTTCTGGATTCCGATTGGGTTCCATTTCCTCTTCCGGCTCAGCATATAACAGCTGCCTCCGTTGTGTCCCCTGACCCATGTTCTTTGTACTTGAAGCCCTACAGGCTCTGCGTGCATGTGTCGATGTACAACCCGACGTTCTTGTAGCCACTGATGCCTGTCAGCATCGACAAGTAGTTGCCTGCCACCAACTCGAACAGGTGTCTTCGGATGATCGGATCCAGCAGGGAGTGTAGGTGAGCTGGTCTGAATCCTTTGCATCGGGCACAGTCTGTGATCGTGCTAACGATGGATTCGTCTAGTTTCAGGCTGTGGTATTTATCCCTTAGCGTGAGCTTGACACTGTCTCTGTGGAAGTGGCCCCCATTCGCATGCACCTCCACCACCTTCACCCTTGCCTTGGCCTTCGTTAGGCACTCCCTTCGCAGTTGCACGAGTACCCCACCCCACCGCCAAGCCGCCACAGTTTGCATGCGCGCTTCCGTTCCTGCATGCTGGCTCTGAAATCTAGCTCCAGTATTGTGTCAATGACTTGTAGGTAGATCAGTTTGTCTTTGAAATGCTCGCACAGCTGCATTGTGCCTTCAGGTACCGGCATGACTAAGTACGTATCTCCTGCCTCCTCTACCGTGAACAAGTCGTTGACGATTCCCACTCACGCCTCCCAGTTGGGCGACACTGTCCAGTCGCTTCTGTTGCCTGCTACCTTCGGGCGTGCCCTCGTTCACCCTGCTTCACGTGTCTGCCACTGCCTTGGTCATGCCTTTTATGTGTTCTACACCAACGATTTGGTAACCCATAATCCCGTCCCTCCAGCAGGTGTGCGTTACGTTGAGTTTATTGTTGACCATGATGTCCCGGAGTGCCTAGTAGTCGGTCTCAAGTTTTATTGGTTGTCCCCAGACGATGTTAGAAAAATTGTCCAGTGAGTATTTCAGCGCCGGGAATTCCAGCAGGTGTGGAGGGTACTGTTCCTCGGCTGGTGATGTTACATCACTGATGTACGCTTCGACGCGAACATGATAGGGTGGCGTCACACTGCTTCCTTGCCTCTTGGGAGTACCGTGCGCATTCTCTGTGACAGGACCCCTGCGAATGCGTCCTTGCTCCTGTCCGTCGTCACGATGAATGGGTGCTCCTTTACTTTGTCGTACCTGGGAGCTCAGAGGACTGGCTCTGATAGGAGTGTGCGTTTGAGGTCAATGAAGCATTTTGTGTGCTCCTCGCACCACACCAGTTCCAGCGCGAAGGCCTGCATCACCACCCTCCAAGCCGGCTTTTTTGCACCTGCAGGTACATCCACCGACCTTAGCAAGTCCCGTAATGGTTGCTCATGGCGGGCGTAGTTCTCGATTAGGTCTTGGAAGTACGATGTTAGGCCAAGGAATGCATGCAGGTTCAGTGTGTGCGGTGGTTGCTTCCAGTTTATGATTGCAGTTACTTTTGAAGCGTCTGGGGTGACTCCCTTGGGTCCGACAGTGGCACTGACGAAGACCACCTCAGTCATGAAGAGCTTTGTTTTTGGAGCCAATAGTGACATGCCCTCTTCCCAAAACCTGGTGAATATTGTTCAAAGCTTCCCCATCATCTCCTCAAACTTGTTGGTGGCCGTGCCTCCATCGTTGACAAACAGCTCCATGATTTCCTTGACCAGCAAGTCGTGCAACCGCGTTGCGCACATGTGACCAAATTCGGTAGGCGTGTCCATGAGGCCAAATGGCATCCACGTGTAGGTGTAGTACCCTTTACCCGGCCACGAACATGACAATGTATGGCTAGACGTCCTCGTCAATGTGGAGAGCAAAAAAATCCCGAGGCGAAGTCGAAGATTGATATGTATCTGTGGCCTGACAATCTGCATTGCTTGTCTCTGATGTCGCCCTGTGGAAACAGCACCACTTTTAGCAGTTCGTTCAGTTCGTGGAAGTTTTGGCAGATTCGCCATTTCTGTGCTTTGGTTTGTTGTGGTGGTGTTTCGCCCTTGTTCCTCAGTGGTAGATTGTACACTGGTGGTAGGCCAGCACGTACGCATTCGTCGTTTAGTGCATGCTTCAGTTCGTCATGTGTCAGCCCACCCCCAGCATGCTCCTTCTCTGCAAGCTTGATCGGGAGACGCACTTAACGTCTTGCAAGTGTATGGGTCATATTACCCCCATGCACTCCAAGATTTCGACCTGTTCGTGTAGGTACTCCATTTGCGGTCATGTCAGAGGCCTTTGTTGGACCTTCATGCTGAACTTTTTTCCTGGGGGCATCTTCAGCACGTACACGGTGTCTGCTACCGGAAAGACCTTGCTGACCGCTAACGCAAACACATCTGTGTATTCTGCCACCAGACTCCGCACTTCTGCCTGTTGTGCTTCTATTAGGTCCGGGTCGATGGTCACTGCCTCCACGATGCGCTCGACACATTTTGGGTTGAAGGGATCTGATGCCCGAGTGAAGATCGATTCTGCAGGGTTCGTGGTGTAAGCGTCCGTGTTGTACAGATTAGCTGCATTGGTCGCAGTTTCAGTGGCGTTCTCAGTGAGGAGGATTGGCTCGTCGGGTACTCTCCTGGAGGGGGTCGCGCTGGCCCCCACTAAGATCACGCGCGTATGCGAGGCATTGTCTGCCCGTGTTTCACCGACTATTTTGCCCTTGTCCTCTCCTTCCACTTCCCGCTTATTCGGATCTGTGTTTGGTGGTTCTGCATCGGGATTGTCAGCTGACAGTCTCCCTTGGCACAAATGCGATTCGACTCCCCTCGCAGGGGTTGCGCCGACCCCCACTGAATTTGTGCACGTACACGTTATGTGTTCCTCTTCTTTGCTCTCATCCCCCGCTTCTGCCCCTGCCCACCACTTGGCCATCCCCTCGTCTTCTCTTTCCCCATGGATTACTGTGACGTTGCTGTCAGTTGTGGCTTCTCTTAGATTTGGCGTGTGAGTTAGTACTCCCCCTCACAGGGGTCGCGTGATCCCCTGGTGAGTTTGTGTGCATGTACAGCCAGGCGTCCTCTGGTCGTACATGTGCTTTGGTCTGTAACAGCAATGGTGCGTCCCCTATGTCCTCTACTTCCTCCCTCGTCTCCCCCTCGCTGTTCTCCTGAATCGTTTCTAAGGCTTCGTGCTTGTCAAAGCTGTTGCAGTGCAAAGGTGGTGCGGAATCTACTCGCCTCGTGGGGGGTGTTCACAAACGAAACAACCCCCATCAGGGTCATGTGTGTGTCGTGTATGCTCAGTGGTTTGAACTTCTCCCACCATGGCTTCCCGTGTTGGTTCATCAACGTTGTGCGCTTTCCCCCCACTTTGATGGTGACTTGGTCGCATTTGTAGTTGTGTACGGCTGTGAACGCCGTTTGAAGTGGTTTCCCAAAGAGGAAGGACCATCCTCCTCTGCTGTCGAACACCTTGAAGATTCCCTCCATTTGCACACCGTCCACCTCGACAGTTCCTTTCCAGGCCGCCTCCGACTTCATTATCTGCCTGTCTGCCATTCGCAACTGTTTGTACATTTTTCTTCTGCCCCCCAGCCTTTCGCGATTTCTCTCCCACACCATTGTGTCCATGGCATTCACCATTGCACCCCCATCCAATAGCCCCTTCACTCGCACCTTCTCAACAGTCCCAGCAGTCGCATTATAATGTGGTCTGGCCTGGCCACAGGTACACATTACAAAGTGCCTCTTAGCTTGCCAGGCCTGGTACACATTATAATGTGCACCCTTGCCCAATCATTCTCGGCATGCTACTGCCAGTTCCGGCATCAATGGCATGGGTTTTTCTTATTTGCACATGCTTGTATACCTTCTTTATTGGGCTCATGTTGATTAACAGCCACCTACCTGTCAATCCACATCAACTTTGCCATCATTTATCGCCGGCTCTGGGAATTTATTTTGTGTTTTGCGCAACAACCAAGGGCTCTGGTGTTATGTCCCGAGGAATATTTGAAAAGGTTTCTTTTCAAATATTCGGGTAGGTGGAAGGATCTAGGTAGTATTTGAACGTGGGTCACCAACTCTTGTGTGGTGCAGTGGTTATGTGTAGCGTTTTTCGTAATGCAGTTTTTGCTTCACGCATGTTCGGGCCCAGCCTAGAAATTATTTTTGCGCTGCAAGCGAAATACTTTCTTCCTGTTACATTTGAATACCACACCTCGGACCTCACATCTCTGGTCCAAACTGTCAGTCTCAATTCCACATTACATTTTCGTGCTCTAAAGATTTGATTATACATCGCTATTAAGTATCCAAAACCATTATCGCTGAATGAGCTGAATGGGCTTTGTCGCTCCCACTGCACCTGTCTCATTGCAATGCGGGTATAGTGATTGCTTTCCCCAACCCAGGGCATCCACTCACACGAAGACTTTTATACACTGTGCAAGTCTTTTGTGCTTTCGGTTGCTGTCCACCAGTACTCGCAACACTGTTATATAGTCTGTTGTAGATGTCGAGTCGTGGGCTGAATTGTACATGGATGCGAATGCGATAATATTGAATGATTGAAGGGAGCATGATGTGGAGTGGGAGGTAACAAGAAGCAAGCGCGCGTGTAAGATCTAATCCTCTGCCGATGTATCTGCAACCTCCTCTTTCAGTGGGCTTGTCAGCTTTGCCAAGGCGGTAGGAGGCAGCGACAAACTCACTAATGTTTTGCATAGTGTCCATAGAATAAGTCAAGGAAGGGAAGTCTCCACCCAGACCGAGGTGTATCTGTACCTTTAATGCAATGTACCCTGCCATGGCTGGGGGGTACATTGCATTGCGGGTACTGCTTGGCTGGGCAGCCGATGTGTGCCCACATTGCAATGTACCTGATGCCACCCCATTTGGATCATCGGCGCAAAATACATTAATTTCAGCAGTTCCCGACCGTTTTTGACCCTGGGAACTGGTATATTCGTGGCACAATAATATTTTTTTGGCTCGGAAGGCGCTCTCTAATTAAATTTATTACTTTTTTTTGCGTTGCCGATCAACTCCGATCAACTGAGCACTGCTTTTCTCACCTAGCTTTTGTTGTGCCGTGCTTGCTTTGCACACCTTCCATGGACCTCGACCCCGCCGCACCCGATGCCCCGCTCCCGTGCGTGCTCCTCCCTCCGCCCGTGAAATTATCCACTAACCACTCCCCCAGTGATTTTTCTCCGCATCCTCCGACTGTCTCGGATGCCGAGTACTGGCGCCACCTTGGGTGCGCCGCACATTGCCCGTACCGCGACCGGATGCTCGCTCGCTTGCAGGACAGCGGCACCGCCAGCGACGATGACGACGACGACGATGACGACGGCGGCGAAGGGCCCCTGCCACTGGAACCCCCCGCCTCAGATCCTGAAACCCGCGCCGCCGCGTACCAAGCCCCCGACGTTCGTGTAGAACGGTTCGGTGACCCCGTCGATCCTTGTCGCACTGATGGCAAAGCTGCCGAGCGGTGTTGGAGCTCGTCCCCAGTCGTTCATGGCAAGTCCATTGAGCAAGCCTGGGCCGCCCTCAACCCCCACGATGGCCCGACCGTCGTCATGGGCCCAGGACAGCATCGTTCCCCCCTTGACACCCAGCATCTCAAGCGCGCCAGCGACGACGACTTCACTGCAGACAACACTCCCTCTCCTAACAAGAAAGTACGTCATCCTCACCAAAATCAGCCCATTTCTCAATCAATTCCAGGTGAAGACTTCGGACCAATACTTTTGTTAATTACCTTTACTTGTCCCGCCTCTGTCTCCCACTTTTTATACTTAATCTATGTGTTTCTCCACGCAAAAAATCTCCCGCTTGACTTCCCAAACTACAAACAACACAATGAAAACAAATCCACACCGCCATCTATCGTATCACCAACACACCATTTTCCTTCACACAAAAACTCAACTCAGCATGACGACGCAGCATAGTAACTCATGCTTTCGTGGCAGCCTTTCGACGGTGTTTCCTTAATTGGCGCTCATCAATATCTGATCTTCATCCAAATCGGTCAACGTTACTTACGTCGCAGGGACCTCATTCTCTTTCTCCATCGCAATCTTCGAGTTGGTGGCCGCGGCACGCTTGCGCTTGGGCCATTCGCTCCCGATGGCGGTAACCTTCCTATTCTTGTCCGCCCGGCATGCCGTTTTGTGACCTAAACCAAGTCAATAGATCATTCACACGTCAAGGCGGAAGTAAGACACGCCTCGCAGCTTCCCCCGCCATCGCACAAACACACGCCACGTCGATGGTGGCCAACTGCCAGTCTGCCAGCAACGCACCTGACTCGTTGGCTGCAACTGCCACCTCACCCCACCACAGCAAGGCCCCCATGTACAAGAGAATCCTGTTCCTGCCAACCATCTTCGACACTTCCTCCCACTCCCTCAATGGCACGTCCACGGCGGATTTCAGTTTCCTGTCCTCTTGTACACGCGCCTTGGGTTGGACGCGCCCCCACCATGTCCACCAACGCTCTGCGAACGAGCCAGGCGTGGTCCTCGGGCCCGGCGCTGAGGTTAGGGGATACTCTTTCCCCCACTTGCGGTGTCTCCCCATCCACGCCGGGATCTCTTTGGGGTGGACATCCTTGTCACCCTGAGGCACGGCCAGCAACCCCTTCGCTTTGAAGCCCCACATCCGCTCGAGGGCAACAAACTCTTGCACGCACACCTCCCATGGCTTGCCACCCCACTCTTTCGCTCGCTCGAAGGCGCTGAACGCGAGGCGCGGCTCCTCCGGCCATTCCTCTTCATCTACACGCTCCCACACCTCACCGGCTTCATTATCGTGCTCGCCCTCCTTGCCGTCCTCTTTTCCGCCCTCCTCACCCTCATTCTCACTCTCTTCCCCGCCCTTCTCGCCCTCGTTCTCGCTCTCTTCCCTGCCCCCCTCGCTGTCGTTCCGCTCCTTGTTGAGTGGGCGCGTGTTCTGCTTCGGCGTTGCCGGCCTGTCTGTGTTCAGAGGCCCCTCTGCCTCTGGATTGACTTCTGGTCGCTCGAGTGGCGGCCATGTCGTTGCCCCGCGCCACATTGGCTTTGGCTGGGGGCGTGACACTTGCGCGTCCCCCGTAGGGCGCCTGGGCGGCTGACGCCTTCCCTTTCGCCGCCGCCGCCGCTGCTTCAGCCGCCTCCTGCTGTGCCCTATCTGCCGCCGCCGCCGCCAGGACAGCCCTCCCTTTGGCCAGTGTGTTTTCCCAGTCGAGGGTCTCCACCGACATCATCCGCACCCTCGCCATATACTCCAAGCGGTCATCCTCCGTCATTCGCGCGACCTCTGCAGCCAGAGCCTCCCCAATCACACCCGGGGCGTCCACATTCTCCCCCTGTCCATACCGTCCAGATACTCAAGGGGTCCGCATTCTCCTCCAGCGGCATCCAGTCCTCCCGATACAGTGTCCCGTCAGGATTATACGCCGACGGATCAAACAACACGCTGTCGTAGTTCAGCAGCAGGTCCTCGTCGGGAGGGGGTGGGGGAAGTGGTGTCGCAGATTCAGGGGAGAGCATGAGGTTCTCAATTCTCCGCAGAGGGGGCGTTCCCTGCGGAGGGGGGCAGGGCATTGGGCAGGGCATTCTCGCTGCTGGTCGCCACGCCTGTGCTTGCGGCGGGAGTGCTGCTGCTTGTCGCAGCTTCGCCTTTGGTGCCGGTGGTCACGGGGGCGGCTGCATTATTGCTCGACAACGCGCTCTCCCCACTCGAGGACGAGGACTCCACGCCATTATCGTCCAGGGCTCTCGCTTGACACTCCGCCTCGCCTAATGTCACCTGTCAGTATTACATTATCTTTCACAATAATGCACTTACTGAAACAGTGATGACTGAAGTTAATAAAGCTGCGCTGCGCTGCATCGAATCCCCCTCGGTTGAAGTCGCTCCAGATTCTGGGGACCACCCCAGACGAAAACCCTGCGTGCACGCTCTGCACCTCAATTCTCCCTCCGTGATTGGGGATAGGGCCACACATCAGGATCGTGATGTTCATCCCAAACTGACGATGGGTGGCGTCTGCGAAGGGCTGAAGGTAGAAGGCGGCGTTATTCAGCGCACTGGGTTCCGGATAACCAGGTCAGCCTTCGTTCCTTGCGTGATTGGAAAGAAAAACAGCTACTTACATGCTGTACTCCAGTGCGGTTGTTGGAGTTTCAGTCGTGAGAGCGATCTTATAGCTCTCCATTGCAAGTTCGTGCTGCTTGTCAATCGCGGCCAGCACCTCCTCTCGGAAAGCGGGTGTTTCGGCCTGCCACGCTTCTTTCGTCACTCCATTCCGCACGGTGATCCACGCCGGCAGCCTGGCCAGCTTCGACACCGCCGCCCATCGCACCACAACGCGCGGCTTGATCTTCTCCGCGTAGAAATGTTGCGAGTAGAAATCTAGTACGCGTTTCTTGACGGGCGCGGGCGGCTCCAGCTCCGTCTTGTCGAATAGCTGCCTGAAGGTCTTGGTGTGCTTTTTCCTCTTCGTGCCGCCACCATACTGACTGTTGAACCAGACACCGATTTTCTTTATGACTGGCTGTCAGACATATTCTACGCGCTCCGTTAATACCACGAACCTCGCGCAGTTTCTTCCAGTACGCGGCGCGGGATGCCTGCTCTTCGGGGTCGAGCTCATCCTCGTCCTCGTTGGGGTCGACATCATCGGCCACGTCCTGCCCTTCCTCCAGGTCTTCGCCCCAGCCGGTGTGGTAGCCGTACTTGTCCAAATACAGGCGCGCGACGTGATCGTAGAACGGCCCCACCCTGTCGATCTCAGAGGCAGCAATATAGTCGTCCTTCAAGGCAGAGAAGAACACCAGCTTGGTACCGTGCACCCACGGGATTCTCCCAGGTTTTACGGGTGCCTTCCCCTCGTGTTTGCGTTTCCTTGCAGCAGTGCCTTTGCGTGGCATGGTCTGAAGCTGATCTTGTTTGGGACCACATGCAAATACCCCTCGCGTCTCAGAGATTTAAGATCACGTCTAAACTACCCGGCAGCTCGCGTACCCGCCACAGAGAGAGAAGAGAGTCCATCCATATATCAAATACAATACAATTTAAAAAAAAAAAAAAACGAAAACGAAACCACAAACGTCCCAGCGAAGCGCCACGGGCCCTTATTCCTCCTCGTCCAACGCAAAGAGTGAGGCTGCCTGCACACTGCGGGTCACTAGCATGTCGGGTTCCTCGCCTTGCTCCTGGAGCTCCCGATATCTGCGAGCTGTCCGTTCCCTGTAAATCAGACCCCGGACATTACCTCGCCAGCAAGCACTCACTTCAGAGAATGTCACTTACGCACTACTCAACACAATGCCATCGCCCCGGATGGCGAAGTTCACGAAAGGCCCGGTCGGCAGCTCCGCAACAGCTGCTTGTGCAGGCTCAGGCGTAGGTGCCCAAGTACGCGCTGGCGTGCACAATCGTTTCCTGTGTCGCAACCATTGAGTAGGTTCCTCGTCGGAGAAAGAAACACTCCCAATTCTGTGCTAGGCCGAGCCGCACACGCCCCAGCCCGCACTGGTGTTCCTTCGCGCTTCACAGGACTCGCCGCCGCCGAGGTCATCTTCGCAGTAGTCGGCGCCCACTGGGCAGACTTGCGTGGCGATGTGTTGACGAAGCCGGCTGCGCTCGCACTCAGCGTCGTCGCATATTCTGGGTCGACGGGGTGCAGATGGATCCCTGTCTGGCAGAGAGCCTGCCATGCCTTGACGCAATCCTCGACAGTGTGGTAGCCCCGAAAACTGTTGTCAGGGAAGCCCCTCGTGCTGGCTTTCACTAGAAGCCAATCGTTGAACATGCCCACCGTGTGCCCCTGGGAGACGACGTAGTACGGGAACCCACTGCCCCTCTTCGCCTCGTGTTCTGGGTCGCCGTGGAAAGGAAGCAGACAGTAGTATCGGGAGTCGCGCCCTCCACCCTGGATGTCCATGATCAGCTCTTCAGCGCGGAGGTTGGTGGGGACGAGCGGTGGTGCGGACATGGCGGGAGGGAAGGAGATCGTCTGATTGATAAGTGGTGAGTGTGCCACGTGTTCGACTAACAACTCACTGACCGTGTTTTTTCGAAGACCATGCTGATTCCCTGGCGCATTCTTCAAGCCAACTCCTACGAGGGTAAAGAGCTTTTTCTACATGTTGTAAATAAGGGCGCTGATGTCTCTCTCAGAGTGGCAGTGGGAGTCCGAGTGCCTCGTTCTCCGCCAAGAGTTTGCCCAGGACAGACGCGACAGGGAGAAGGTCTCCTGTAACGCCGACTTCCTAAAACTGCGGTCCACAATGGAGGCCAAACTGGGTGCGTTGGCGTATCACTATCTTTCTGTTTGTGTAATCCTGACAAGAATTCTCATCAGCGTGCTCCCGGGCCATTGCGACCCGCCCGCGAGGTCGTGGCGTCATCCATGGAAGCACAAGTTGTTGCTCCAGCGTCGCGGGGGTGTGGTACCTACACCCTCTCCTCCTCCACCCCAAAACTGGCTCCGCAACGACTGGCCCATCAGCTCTGGCGCGAGCGGTGGCTGGGGTACGGATATCGGGTGGGGTGCAGGCAACGCATGGGCCGCATCGAATGACCCATCCTGGGATGGTATCACCGTGGTCCCAAAAACCCCTGGGAAGCGTTGGCGGCAGCGACAGCGCAAGAGGAAGAGGTTGGCCGCCGCCGCGGAATTGGCAGCTGAATCTGAAGCTCGCCACCGGCGGGAATGGGAGACGGCGATGGATGAGCACGGGGAAGGCCCCATGTATTGCTCCTAAGTAATTTACACACTGTACTTAGGAGCAATCACCAATCGCTGTCCTCCTCCTCAGATTCTTCTGTCATCAATTCCGGATCTGAGTAATATTGGCGGGCCTTGGGGCGCAACTTCGTCTTTTTCCCTTGCTTGGCATTTTTCTTGACGCGCACGTGGCACGCCCGATGAGCTATCCTCTCCGCGTATCTGCAGCCGTGGTCAGTACACCGCAGAGGGGAAAGCGGGCAGATGACGCACACTTCGCGGTAGCGGCGTTGGGCCTGACGATGCCGCTCCCGTTGTTCCTCAGTCGCAGCGGCACGCAGTCGTGCCATCCTCTCCCTTCCTTTTTGGTGTCGTTCCTCGAGATGCCTGCGAAAAAAGGATCGGGGCGCTGATAAGTATTTGGACAGAGGGAAAAAATTGAAACTCGCTTGTAACGATACTTGCGGTAGGTTGCAAGGCGTCGAATCCGACGGTCCTCTTCATCGAGGATGCGGTCGCGGGCGGTCGCAGGCATTGATGAAAAACTGAGAGTGGCAATCGTCGTCCCGATCAGGTGCACAAATGTCAGAGTGGCTACACTTATCCGACGAGATTAGGTGAGCGCCTGTTGTTATCAGGCTGGGCGCCTTTCTTTTTTGGGCCTAATGAGCTTACCTCACCACACGACCTCTGGGTGTTTTTGCCTTTGCAAGGGCCGTGGGGTACACGAAGCACCCGGAGTATGCTAGATAGGTTTCCCTAATGATCATACGCTAGATTCTGTCCAAATCAGAAAAAAAATTGTGTCAAGTGAGAAACCATGTCGAAGTCCACGTTACCGACCAAGGTTCACCAGGATTTCACGACTGTGCGCAGGCAGTTCTTCCGACACCCCCAGATTTCGAGGCGGAAAGTTGCCCCCAACTCATAGGATTCTTGTACAAGTGTAAAGAACTGCCTACCTCCCTTCGAAGATTTTGAATCCTTTGTGTTCTTCTGGCCAAACTGACAGGTGAGTGCGCCACTCTATTATTTTGGCCGGATATTGACACAATGAGAATTTTCTTGAGCGTCGGGCTTGCTGTCGGAGGTTCATATATACAGGGCCAATCTGACCAGGTTCTCTCAGGCCATTCCAATGGCACCAGACATCAGAAAACAAGTAACATTGATGGTAGTGCGGTATTTAACAGATGCGTGTATTTTGTTCAAATCTGAAAAGCTAAGCTCGTTCGACCCGCGGGTTTCAGATAGGACAAAGGCTACACACTCTGCAAATCCTCCAGCAGGGCTCTGGCCCATTATATCGAGGTGGTCGAGCGCCATACCATCCGTCATCGCTGCCCTCCTCAGGCTACCAAAGACCGGCCTGAGACCGTGCACAGACTTTCGTTGGCCTTCCAGCTTGTGAGGGCGTTAGCGTAAAACTCTTGCAGTGCTGTCCAGAAGGTTAGTATGAATCCGACTCGGCAGTGCTTGACAAAACGCGCCGGTTAAAGACGGAAAGAAGGAGGAATACACAAACACAAACAATCGACTGCTCTTGATTTACGCTCATGTCATTCATCGACCTTCCAGTTGGACTTGAAACTTCTTCACACCACAGCAGGGCACTCTTGGTGGAAGCTTGCCATGCGGAAAGGGTGTCTGGCCTCGGGCCGTGGACAGAGACGGATTGGGTGCGTGTATTGCAAGGTGTGTCTTTTCCTCAATTGTATTGCCGGTGGATGACCGAGATGTGCGAGCAGCCTTTGAGTTTTTTGTGGCCTGTAGACACCGGATTTTATTTCACCAACATTCCCACGACCTCTGTCGCAAACATCTTTTCCACATCAAGCTACGCCTTGCCAGGGGAAGGAAGGAAACTGAGACGTTGAACAGGCAAATCGTCAAGTATCGGTAGTGCTGTAGTGGGGTATTTCCCCACGGCCCCGCCAGCTGAAAATCAATCTCAAGTCATTTGACTTATGAGGCTTGGAGTAGGCCGATTTCCTCATCCTTTGGCGATCACATCAGCTCGGTTTTGCGCGTTTGCGCATTGGTGATATTGATTTCACTCTCTTTCTCTCTCAACAACCATGAGTGCCCAGAAAGGTTCCAAACACCAGCCCTGGGTTCTTGACGACGATGCGCCGCACATTCTGTTAGGTGAGTATTACATTGAATCCATATTTCGACGCGTTTTCTGATGCGCGTCCGCGCTGCAGACCCGTCCAACCGCCACCGCTGGGCCCAACCGACCATGGTGGAATTCCATGGTTCTTCCTTCGAAAACCCGTGGGTGCTCGATGAGCGCGGGGGTTTGGTTCTCGCAGGTGCGCTGTTTCGTGCGGGTATATCTGGGGAGCGTGTCGCTGACTTCTTTCTTCCTAGCAAATACGCGTTGGTCCGTGGTGGGAACGAGAGGTGCATTCCGCGTGGTACATTGTCCACTCGCCTGCTGATGATCAACAGGATCTGCCAGTCTCCAGATATTCCCGGGCATAATCAAGGGACTGCCTTTGACAATCAGGTCAGACACCTGGCCGCGCATTGACAAATATCACGAGGCCTGAGGGATCCCTTCCCGACAGATCGCTTGCTGAAGGTTCGGTTCCTGGGGGTTCTTGCACATCGCAGGCCCTGCGGACGCTCGACACCAAGCTGTTCCCGCACGCCGCCGGTCGACAGCAGCCAAAAGTCATCCGCTCCGCACGCCTCGAGCTCACCATGGGTCCCACAAGCCAAGCCACACGCCCGTTTGGCCAAGGAGAACGAAAACACTCAGGGGCGGTATTGGCTTCGCGCAGACATCTCAACGTCGTCCGCGGGCACGCGGCTGGTGCGCCGCAGCGCTTCCGCGAGGGCGCGTGTGTGTGAGGAATGCTTACTATATTACTTGTCGTATTTTTTGTCGGATCCGTGGAATAACATTGCGATGATTGAATCTATTGTGATATGAACTTGCGGACTCTTTAGATTTTTTTTCTTTCTCTGTCTGGGGTGGTGGTCAGGCTGCGGAGGTTGGGCTGTTGTCTTCTCCTTTCTGGTGCGCATCAGAAGGCAGTTCTCTCAAAATTATATTCATAACGCGACCGGGAACAGTGGTACGGAGCTAGTCAGGGCATCCAAATTCCATCACTGCGGCGATACCAGCTCTCGACTTGCTCGGGGGCAGCATCAATATTCAAACGACCAGCGGAATCAATACTAGACTGAAACGTACCAATTTAATGCGGCGAACGACTTCGATTGCGCGTGTTGAGGTCACTCTGAGTGAGCTCCTCCTCGTCCCAGATGTTCCAGGGTAGCCCGTCCCATGGCTCCTCCATCAATGTATATCCAAAAGACGAGATATATTTCAAGAGCAACAATTGGAAGAATTTCGAGGTGTTGTGGGCTGCCCTAGAGTCGAGATAGTGCTGCCAATGGTAGCGAAGGAAGCGTAGTTTGGCCGTGTCGATGGTGGTATGTGCGCCGGGCACGTCGCGCACGGGGCATGTCGTGGTTTGGAATAAGTTTGAGTGACCCCTGTTCGCTCCAGCCTGATCAAGTGAGGACACAGCCTTGGAGGTGATCGTCGCTTTGTCTGAGTACCATGTAGCCTTGTGGAGATCTTGCTTGCGTGTCGCGCTTCGCATCGCTGGTGCTCATGCGTCTCATCCTCTCATCGTTATCGCGTTATGTCTTCCAACCGGATTAGCCACAAATGCAAGCTGCAACGGCCGACACTCGTGGTTGGGGGAACCGCATTGTCAATCTCGCATACGACACACACGACAGGCGCAGACAACGCACGAAGATCGGGGTCATCGCCCAAGACGCAGTGCCATCATACATTGGCGCGGCAGACCAATTCTGGGTGGATGACTTTGAAACGAATGCAGCCAGGCAGGCCGTGGACTTCTCGTATTAGCTGGGTGACTTTTCTCTTGAGTCGCAGGTGGACGACGCATGGGAGGACAGGATTAACGTGGGCATTGCAAAGCCCCCAAGAAATGCGAACTCGGTGAGTCTTCCTGTTCGATTGCGATTTTGTGTTTTGTGTTTCTTTTTTTGGGGTTTATGTTTGTCATTTTCGTTTTGCGTTTTTTTATTTATTCAGGCGGGGTCTTGTGTCAATTATGGGATTGGGCTGATTATGTCCTAGGATCGTCCTCTACAAACATGGACTTCGTACAAGGCGGAATACCTCGACGAGTCCTTGCGATGCGAAGGCCGAGGCTCCGCGAAGACATATGCCAAATGTGCGGGGTCACAATGCTTGGCGCATCAATGCCTGGAGCGTGAATGTGAAGGCCCCGCCGAGTGGCGCTGTGTGGATCAGGCATGCTTTGGGGAGTTGATGTACTGTAGGCGTTGTATCGTCGCCGCTCATGCTCAGCATCCAACCCATTTCGTGGAGGTGAGTTCAACCGCAAAGTTGATAAGAATGTGCTAACCTGTGGTGCAGCGTTGGAACGGCAGGAATTTTGAACGCGACCGACGGTGGCTCCAAAAGCTGGGGCTGTGCGTGCAGCTCGGACACCCGCTGGGGGTAATCTGCACGTCACGCAAGGCCGCAGCGATCGACTTTGTCCTCTACAACGTGACAGGCGTCCACAAGATCAATGTGGATTTCTGTGGCTGCCGACCCAAGAACGATGCCTCACTCCCTGAGGTGGAGCGGCGTGTTCCAGCTGTTGTGGGCCTGCTGGTGGCCCACCACAGTAACTGCGCCAAACACCTGCGTGACGTTCCGCACGCTACGACTTTTCCAGATGCTCAATTGTCTGGGAAAGTTGTCAGCGTACGATTTCTTGCGAGGTCTGGAGAAGTGTACCAATCATGATGGCTTGGACAAGCTGCCGGTGCGATTTTTTTTCCGTCAGTTGTTTGCGCTAGGCTAACAGATGGATGTGATATAGGATCGGCAGAAACCATTCATGCACATCGTTCGTCAATGGCATGAGGTCAAACACTACAAGCGAGCAAAACAGGGCAATTGCGAGGGTGGTATCACTGAAACAAAGGAGGGCGAGTTAGCGATACCGTGTCGAGCATGCCCGCAGCCTGGGTGGAATTTGCCCGAGGGGTGGGAGAACATAAACCCGTTTTATCGGTGAGAACGAGGTTTTCCAATGGCAACTAATCTAATCGGCGAACTTAGGTTTCTGTATTTTATGTTTTTGTCGCAGGACGCAAATTTTCGGTTGTCGAACCGAAGCGTGTCCTCGGAGGCTACGGACCCAATCATGGGCGACAGCATGGGATATTTCTGTAGGCGGTACGGGGAGGGCGGCTACAACAAGCATATCACAAAACACGCCAAAGAGGAGGGAATTGTCCAGTTGCTCGGGATTTCAAGCAATGTTCCTCGCAAACCAGAAGCACGTGAAGGGTTTGCGCACGACAGGTATTGGAGGGGTTACGTGTTTGCGGCACAATATGTGGCGTGCAAACGGGATCGGCGATTTGCAAGTTGGGGAGAGGTGCGTTCTTTCTTTCATTTTGGTTGACGAAGTACTGATTCGTGAACAGGCAATGCAATATGGATTTCATTCTGCTCGCGACACTGATTGGGTTCCCACTCCTATGTCTTATCGTGTCGTATGACATCGCGTGTCAATATGCGCGACATTTCTACTCGCGGATGTCAGCCATGCCAGAGAAGATGCGCCTCCAGCTCGCGGAGAGCGACATCTGGTGGAAGGTTCCAAACTTCCACCTGCCCGCTCACAAACCCCATTGCCACTCTGCCTATTCTTTCCACTAGATGTGGGGCGCGGGGATGTCGCATGGCGAGGGCGTCGAGCAGAATTGGGCATTCTCAAATGGCGCCGCAGCGTCAACGCGACTCATGGGTCCCGGGTCATGTCAGGCGACACTAGAGGACGTATTTGGTTTCCACAATTACGACAGGTTGCTGGCGATGCGTACGTGGTTTTGCCAAGATGTTGATGATCCACTGACAATGACTTTGTGATCAACAGATTGTGTACTCCCCAAACGGCTGGCTGTCAATATCAAGGAGGCAACAACTCACAAGACCGCGTTCAAGTCGTTTACGAAGGGGCTGGAGGAGGCGCGCCCGTGGGAGGTTGCGGAATGGAGGGCGTGGGTGAAGCGGTGGGAGTCCACCCAGCACATTGACACATCGGATTCACCATTTGAGCTGAAGGAGGAAGGTGAGCCGCGATCAAGCTGTCGAGCGGAATTTGGCTGATATCGCGCGTTAGTTATGACCCTCTGCAAGATTCAGGAGAAGATCGCAACCGAGGAATATATCTGTACGGAGGACGGCATCGAGGTGGAGCGGGAGCACTCACCTGGATCGTTCATAACGATGGGTTTGGAGCTTGAGCAAACTCAGTACGTCTTTAGGCTTCATGGCTCAGTTCAGTCGTGCGTGAGGAACTAACCTGTTAACGCAGGCGGAAGCTCGCCGTCGACATCCACGCCATCAAGGACCCATCTCCGAGCCAGAGGCTTGCAATCATCAAGCGCCGCACCGCATTGCTGAAAAGCATTTACAAATTTCAGCAGGTGCAGCAGGTGTATATGCCATCAGTTCGCGGCATGTTAAACGACGCCCAGCGGCAGATGTTCAACGGGAACGGAGAACAGGTGCCAGAGGCAACTCGCCTTTTCATGCCATCCGAGATCACGGACACGACAATCCGGGGCAGGGTGTGCGCCATCGGTCTCGCAGAGGTCGAGGAGCGAATGCGCGAGGGTGAGGCATCGGAGGCACTAGAGGGAGTTCGCGTGGGCCTGCGTATGAGAACGATGACGAACCGCTACAAGCTGCGCAATTATACCAGCCAGGGTATGATGAAGAAAGGTCAAGGCTTGCTCCGTCAAATCAATATCCGGATTCACATCACCAAACTTCGTTATCGGTACTCTCGAGCCGCGCTACTTGTTCTGCGGGGCCACGGCGGGTGGGAGGAACGTCTGTGTGTTCTCAAGGACGACGATGTCCATGCACTCAACGAGTGCGTGCTCACCGAGGAGGAGAAGGCGTAGAACAAGCATTGGGCAGAGCTTGGTGGGGCGGTGATTGAGGGTGGGATTGCGCACGCAGTGGGCATGGCAGTGGGGGAGGGTTCGCATACACTGTCCTGGATCTGGTACACTGTTGGGGCAAAGGGAGGGGGGAGGACGACGAGCAACTGGAAGAAGGTACAGTTTTATGCTATTACTATTTCTTAAATACAAAGGCTGATTATTTTGATACTGATTTACAGCGCTGCGGGTTGAGTGGTGCAAGGCATTCGCGCGCTCGACCCGTTATGACGAAGAGGTCCGCCTGCTGCGCGAAGAAATGCGGCGGACGATTGCGTACACGGCGAGACTGAGGCGGGAGTGTGGGAGCACCTGGCAGGGGAGGAGCTGCTGGGAGCCAGCCCGGAGCTAACAGAGGGGCAATGCGCGTACGTGGCGGAGCACGCGCAGACGGAGCGTAACTGGTGCGCGAGGCTGGAGGAGCGGTGGCGCGGGAATCTTGCAGAAGGCCGATGCATATTTGGAAGGCACCGCGGCTGACGCTGCGGCGGCGGCGGACGACGTGGCGGTCACGATTGAGGTGAACATGGGAGACGAGCTGGACCCTGAAGAGGAGGAGGCGCAGCTGGAGCGTGAGGAGGAGGAGGAGGAGGAGGCGGATTCACTAATGCGGGCCGGAGGTGCGGATTGATGCAGCCATGCATTTTAAATATGTGTAAACATGAGACGTTTTTGGCATTTCTTGGCTCTTTTTCTTCTGGCAACGCGTCGCCAACAACGGAATAACCAGGTATACTGGCAAAAGGCCGGTTATATGAATATTAAGTGGTGGGAATCCTTTTTTGAGCCGCAAGCTCGGCAAAAAGGTACATTGCTTTGGGGAACACATTGGCTGGGCGGCCAGGGCGTAGCGTTATAGCAATGTACCCCCCAGCCGTGGCTGGGTACATTGCATTGTAGTAACAACCACTGGTGCCAGACCCATCCACTGCTCTGCAGCGTGTTTTCTCTTGAGATTGCGCTCCTCAGAGATGGAGAGCTTCGTGCCCTTGCCCTTGAGCAGCGGTATCCACAGGTTATTGCCCTCACCAATGACGAAGATGTTGGTTACCCTGCACGCCAATAAGGGCAAGAAAAGGACCGATAGGAAAGACGACACACCGGGTAGCGAAAGTATGGTCGAGCAATCCTTCACGTGCACAATATTGAACCCGCCGATGTGCTTCTCGCAGTGGACAATGACACTCATACGGCCCATGTTATGACCGTCAGTGATATGCACATGTTGCCCATGTCGAACTCGAGAATGTCGACAACCTTGGCCTGGTCAAGGTCATACTTGACGGTGTCGTTGACCTGTAAGACGGGGTCAGGGTAGCAGATGGTGTAGCTGTTGTTGGTGACGATGTGGGGCACGCCACCAGTGTCAATGGCCACCTTGAGGACCTTGTAGGTGACCTCAGGAGCGATCCGGTGGTGGTGAAGCGGCCCTTGACATCATAGAAGAGATGGAAGTGCTCGCTGGATTTTTCAATGGAGATGACGTCTGAGAAGCCGGTGAGGTAGGTCAGGTCGGTGCGGACCTTGTCGTCAATTTTGATGAGCCACTGCTTGACGATTGAGAGGACCTCTTTCCCTGTCAGCACGTACTTTGGTCGGTTGTGCAGCAAGACCGTCAAAGGCAGGCACTCCTGCAGCTTGAACTAAGTCTTTGATAGTGTGTCAAGCTCGGGGATGGCGTCATCAAAGGCTTGCAAAGTGAGGCGAATTGACAGTTTTGTAGTAGAAGATGGAGAGGTTTAGAGGCAAGATCAAGGTGGATTGGGTGCATCAGCGGGCAACTCCGTCACAGCGACGTCAGATGCGGTCTTGTAGCCTCAAGCATGTTGTCAGCGCGCAAGGTATGTAGGCGGTGGTCGTCGCCCATCCTGGGAGAGAACCAAAGAGGTTAGCAACAAAACACTGTAGTAAAAGACCTTGGCAAACGCACCAGAAGCAGAAGAGCAATGAGGCCTGAGGTACTAGTCAAGAACCTCAATACTCCTCCATTCGTTGTTACTCAACCCAGCCTAACCAGGGCTAAAGTCCCTTGTCCCATCCTTAGTCAGTGATGAGCCACGGCAGTTCAGCGTCTTAGTTGGGCGGGCAACTGCGCAAAAACGGTGCCGTTGATTCTTTGCATACAACGGAGAGGTGATCCTGATCTTCAGCAGCGAGCCCCTGGTTGAACGAGGCGATGCTTCTGTGCGTGCATGGGTCATTAGGATGCAGAAGTTGTCGGGCATTTATTAAACGAGGAAGGTGGACGTGGTGGGACATATGGGTGTGGCTGTGATGTGGCTGTGACCATCTATGTCCCAAAAATGGAACTCGAGACACTGCACTAGAGTCCAACCAAGGGGTCTTTTGCAAAACCATAAATACAGCCAAATAGCTCTCAACAAGCTCTACAACTTTGATTTTGAGACTATTTTTAGCCAACTTCCTTTTTTAGCTACTACGCTTTTT
The DNA here is from genome assembly GCA_014462655.1 of Mycena venus. Lineage (NCBI taxonomy): Eukaryota > Fungi > Basidiomycota > Agaricomycetes > Agaricales > Mycenaceae > Glaucomycena > Glaucomycena venus. The sequence continues at coordinate 5,970,043 of JACAZI010000005.1, read as the reverse complement.
GCCAAAAAAGGAAATTTCAGTGTTTTCTGCCTCCCTGGCTCAATTCTCAACCATTTTAGATGATTTAACCACATAGGCATGTTGTTTTATATTCCTTGAAGCCACCTAGGACACAGTAGAGGCTATTAGAAAGCAATAATAGGGTGAAAAGAGTGAAAGTTGTTAAATTATATTCTAGTCAAGATATTTTGGGTATATACCCATCTGAATGACTCAAGGATACACCAAATTGTTTCTTTGGGTTGCAAAGACATTCCCTAGATAAGTGATCAGAAGCTAATGATTAAAAATATCGCCATTTGGCTGTCCAAGGAAAAGACATGTTGGCCTTGTTATGCATTACTCCATCATTTGAGGCCTCCCCAAACACACCATTTGGACTTGTCTCATGTATATTTCATAGAAAAGTGGGCCATGAACACCTGGAACAAGCAACACTCCACAGTTTAGGGTGATCTTCTTGTATGTGCTTGTTCACCATGTTCTGGATGCCATAGGGTCAAAGCTACTGTTCTGAAACTCAATAGTAGTCTAGCTGAGCTTTAAAAACAATTTTGAACCAGAAATTCTGGCAATATTTGATGATAAAGTCCAAAAGTGTCACTTGACATTTTTTGCTTGTGTTATGAATAGGGCACTATATAGACCAGATACTGCAAAATAAACACCAGAAATGCAATCAGACAGTCAAAATACACCAGATTATTCTTTATTTCAAGTGATTTGGTCAAGTTTTGGCTGAATGCTGGTTCCGAGGATACAGGTTCAAGAGCAAGTTTTTAGGCTATATGCTCACCATAGCTCAAACCACCATCTGGCTAAAGTTTGACCAAATCATTCAAAATAAAGCATAATCTAGTGTATTTTGACTGTCTGATTCCATTTTTGGTGTTTATTTTGCACCATCCCATCCACATAGTGTGCTATTCTTGAAACAAGCAAAAAGTGTCAAATGACACTTTTGAAGTATATCATCAGATATTGCCACAATTTCTGGCTCAGAATTGTTCTTGAAGCTCAGTCAGACTAGTATTGAGTTTCAGAACAGTAGCTTTGACCCTATGACATCCAGAACATGGTGAATAAGCACATACAAAAAGATCACCCTAAACCATGGAGTGTTGCCTGTTCCAAGTGTTCATGGCCCATTTTTCTATGAAATATACATGAAGAAAGTCCAAATGATGTGTTTGGGGAGGCCTCAAATGATGGAGTAATGCATAACAAGGCCAACATGTCTTTTCCTTGGACAGCCAAATGGCGATATTTTTAATCATTAGCTTCTGATCACTTATCTAGGGGAGTGTCTTTGCAACCCAAAGAAACAATCTGGTGTATCCTTGAGTCATTCAGATGGGTATATACCCAAAATATCTTGACTAGAATATAATTTAACAACTTTCACTCTTTTCACCCTATTATTGCTTTCTAATAGCCTCTACTGTGTCCTAGGTGGCTTCAAGGAATATAAAACAACATGCCTATGTGGTTAAATCATCTAAAATGGTTAAGTATTGAGCCAGGGAGGCAGAAAACACTGAAATTTCCTTTTTTGGCAAAAAGCGTAGTGGCCAAAAAAGGATGTTGGCTAAAAATAGTCTCAAAATCAAAGTTGTAGAGCTTGTTGAGAGCTATTTGGCTGTATTTATGGTTTTGCAAAAGACCCCTTGGTTGTTGTGCAAAACACAAAATAAATTCCCAGAGCCGGCGATAAATGATGGCAAAGTTGATGTGGATTGACAGGTAGGTGGCTGTTAATCAACATGAGCCCAATAAAGAAGGTATACAAGCATGTGCAAATAAGAAAAACCCATGCTATTGATGCCGGAACTGGCAGTAGCATGCCGAGAATGATTGGGCAAGGGTGCACATTATAATGTGCACCAGGCCTGGCAAGCCAAGAGGCACTTTGTAATGTGTACCTGTGGCCAGGCCAGGCCACATTATAATGTGGCTACAGGGAGAGCTCACCTTCTCCCCTTTTGGTCCCTCCATGCTCACCCAGTGTGTGAATGGTTTGCATTTCTCACTAGGCCCAGTTCCAACCGTGTACATATCAACAATCTCACATTCGTTGTCCGAAAGAACATTTGTGTTGCATACGGTTGGGTCACCAGGGCAGTCTGTTGGCCCTGGTTCCTGGGTCGACCATTGAGGCTTTACTCGGTCAACCCTGCCCCAAAATCCTCCTCCGAATCCCCGAAGTCCATCCAATCTGCCACCACATTCACCGGCACCGGTGCTACATGCAGGTATTTGTTCACTATGCTCCAGAAGGTGGACTCCTGCCATGGGAGCTTTGTCTCTGTGCAGTTGCTACTTCTGTGTATCGGGGTGGTTATTTTTCCTTCTACAAAGCACTCGCCTGAACCCAGCATGACCATTCCAGGGTGCGGTAGATGAGCAGCGCGAATGGGCCCAGGAAGATGAAGACGAGGAGTTTGTGGGATTTGTTGGGCTGAGTGGGTACCCCATCGTCTCGAGCCTCGGTCTCATGCTGCCGTATGTGTTCCTCCAGATCCCGATGCACCTCTGATATTCCGCCTGTCCCACTGCATCGTCCCGCAAGAGGCTGTGTCTGAGCTTGTCTGCAATGGTTCTGAGCTTTGTCAGACCCTCTGCATCCAGTTCCACACGCAGTGTTTGGCTAAATAAGTTCCCTTGGCCTCCCCCCATTCCAAATGTGTCACCACCGGTCTTTGCAGGGCCTTTTGGGGTGGTGAGCACTGTCTGAGATAGCTGCGCTGACATTTTGCTGACTGGGGTGGTGGGTTCCGTGCACATCTGCCATCCTTTGTCACGTGCCGCTAGGTCATGCACCATTCATTCCATTTCCTGTGCCTTCTTTGCTTTCGCTATGCCTTTGCAGATGTGGACTCGGTCAACAGCCTTGATGGCGTTGGTGTAGGTGGTCCAGTTGTTCTGGGTGGGTGACACCTTTTTGCGAAGGACCTTGGGTAGTGTGTCTCACGACTGCCAGATTCCACTGGTTGTGGCATTGATCTTGGCCAGCTTTGCCATTTCGAGCAGTTTACTGGTGAAGTTAACATGTGCAAATACCACTGCACCACCTACCTGCACGGTAGTATCGAGCTCCTCTACCTTAAGCTGCATCCCCACCAGCTCTCTCTCCCATTCCTGCGTCATTCTCTCGGCTTTCTGCGGTCCTGGAAAGCACAGCGCAAAACACTGCCTGCCAGGCAACCCATATCCTTGGCGTGTTCGTGTTTGCCTTCAGGTCTTTATACCATTTCTCGGCGGGTGAGTCCTCCACCAAGTAGTCCAGTAGCACGTCGATGTGTTCTGTGTCATTGGTGACTGTCAAGTCGCGCATGTGGGACCTAAATTTCTTTATGAAGGTGCTGGGCGTTACTGTGTTGGGTCTCCCGAAACCATCGGTACAATTTCTGCGTTCCCCATTTTCTTCTTCTGGTGCTGCTGTAGTGGTGGTAGTGTGGGTGGTTTTTGTACTATTGGTGCGAACAGCAATGTCAGCGGGGTGTATATGTTCCTGGTGTCGTCGAATAGCCTGCTGCTGTGGGTGCTGCTTGAGGCGGATAGACAGGGTTGATATCGGCAATGGTTCCTTGGATGTGTCCAGGACATCAGGTGATTTTCTATATCGCCCTCGTTGGTCTCTAGGCTGCAGGTTTTTGCTTTTTCCTGCCAGGTCTCTACGCTGTTTCTTCTGCTGTCCCTCACTGCTTCTGCTGCTCTGCTGGTTGGTCGCTTCTTCTACTGACACTACTCGTGGGGTCGAATGCCGCTCCAATCACCACTTTGTGGTAGGACCTGCAATGAGACAATGACGGATGGATATCAATACAGAACTCTACCGCTACAGTGCCCGTGATCTAACTACATGCTGATGCCAAACATGACCAAACAACTCCCTGCACCTACTACCACAGTATTCCGGATTACAGAGCGTCGGACTTTTGTGTGGGGCCTGATGTAGGATTGATCCCCATCAAAGTCCTGGTCACTCCAGCAGGGTCTCCTAGGTTTTGATTGGTGTCCCTTAAACAACTCCACCAGTACTGAGTAGTACTGGTCAATAGCTTTCGAATGATACCCAAGTTGTTGTGTTTCCAAGAAAGGGATCCAGAGAACTAAGTATAGTCCTCGTTTTAGGATAGTGATGCTAAAGATAGCACGGTTTCTTGGACGATCTCGGTGGATTGGCACCCCATTAGGGACAATCTCCATTGGTTTCCATCATCTGACAGAACGTGTCTCGCATTCTGAGCCAAACAGCAATGAACAGAACTGTGAACCAAGCTGAGCATAGGTTTCAAGAGATTCCCATTGTTGGGAATCTTGGAAAATCAAACAAATATCCCCAATGTTTAATGTTGGACTGCACATTCTCCTACAGGTTTCAGAGTGAGCACCTGCCAGAGACCCCAAAGGTTACCCCTTTGTGATCCACTCATTACTCTGTGGTCAACATCCTGCCAGCTACTTCAGGAACTCAGTACTGACACCAGTAGATGACATGTACGATGTTTCCATTGATGAAATGCGAAAATATAGTGTTTCCATAGCTGGACACATCAGCTGCATATCACTGACTTCATATTTGGCAAGAAAGAGGTTGGCATAGGTTGGAGCCATTGCCGTTCCCATCGTGGTGCCAATTACCTGACAGTATGTTTTATCAGTAAATGAGACAAAGTTGAACTTCAGGATGAGCCATAGCAGCAGGATGACCAGCTGTTTCCAGCTCTTGATGTCCAGGCTTGAAGCCTCAGCAAGTGAGTGAAATTTCATTTGTGAGGTGTAGAGTATTGATGCAATGTTGGCAATCCCTTCATCCATGGGAATGTTGGGGTACATTGCAATGACATCTCCAGTTACAAGCCAGATGTCTTCCTCCAGGGGTAGCATCACATCCAGGATTTCGTGACAGAAAGTTTTTGAGTCAGGAAGAATCTATGGAAAGTCCGTGAGGTGTGATTTTATCTGGTAGTCAACCCACACTGAAGTGTTCACCAGTAGAGTATCGAATGTTGAGACAATAGTTCGCCTGGACAGTGGGAGTTTGTGGATCTTTGGGATGACTTTCAGAACCAGCACCTTGTCCTGTTTCTCTCAAATCGGTTGCATAAGCCATTTATATTGTTGCTTTGTAACTAAAGGTTCCACCTTTTGGACAATGTTCCTCATTGTTGAGGGCTTTATGTCTTGGTTCTTCCTCCATGTAGGAGTCACTTTGAAGAAGTTTCAGTCCCATGTTGTGGTACCATTCAGTTGTCACCAGACACAGTCTAAGATTTTTATCGGCAGGAACAGTGAGGATGCTGTTGTCAGCTAGTAGCTGGAGCAGTGCTTTAAGGTTCGAGTGGTCCACATTAGGACAGATATATACAGCCTGTCTACTGAGCACCTCAACTTCAATGTAATCCCACAGTTTGGACAGCACAGTCTCCATGACGTCGATTAGAGCGGTGCCCTTGGCATCGGGACTTGGAATGTGGAAACACAGGACAAATTGTGGTTGTCTGCATTCCCTACATTCCCCACTGAGTAGCTTATCAATGGGGCTGTGTTTACTCTTTTTGTTTGTTTTTTTCTCCTCAATGTCCTTCTCTATGCAAAGGCATAGACGGCAGCTGAAGCCATTGACAGTGTTGAGCATATGCACAACTAATGTTGGGCGAGGTTGTAGTGTGAACTTCGGGTTGAGGGCCAGCAACAGTGTTTGCTCAGGTGTGAGCACATTGTCCATTAAGTTGTGAAAAGCGCAATTATGGATGTGTGTATCAAAATATAACGGAGACATAGTGCTAATTACAAACATTATACATGCGTATTTGGTGGTACTTGCAGCAAAGAACGAATCTGGGTATGTGTCAGGGCGATGGTAGTGAAACCATTTGCACAAGGGACTCACCCAGCAAGAGACATCAAGTGAGGGTGGGTTAATGGCATCAGCATCTATGGGGGAGTCACTGTCCTGCATCTCCTCCATTGCCTTCTCCTTCCCCTTCCCTTTCGACTTCTTTGATGGCTCTCCCCATCTTGCAGCGTTTCTGTTTGCACTGTTTCCTCCCACCTTGTTCTTGGAGCTTGATGTCTTCACCACCAGGGTGGGGTGGGTTTTCAAGTTGTGCTGCTTCTTCTCCTTCTTGGGCTTCTTTGTTGTGGATGACGTCAAAGGTTTCTTTGAGGGAGGTGCAGATGGGGCAGGGTTGATCATAGATTTCTTCAGAACCTTGAGTAGCGCCAGGACTGGCGATATGAGGGAAGGGGTTAGTGACCATGATTAGGATGATGGGTGGTAGAAGAGACGTACACTGGCCAGCTACCTCCTTCTTAATCTCCTCCCCAATCAAATCTGTCACCGGTTTTGTAGCATCAATCATTTCAGCATCTGCACAGGCATTGGTGAGCATCAGCGCCTTTGCTTCTTTAGCTGTGGTCAACTTCATGAGTTTCACTGTGTAGTCAATGCTGAGCTCCTTGAGTTTGCAGGTGAATGTGAACTTGAGCATGGCGACAGCGACTTTGTAGCAGTCGACATCATTGAAACCTGAGTTATGCACAACACCCTGGCAGTACGCAGTGAGGTCTGCAGCAAAGTGGTCTACACATGCACCTACATTTGTCAAGGTTCTGCAATGCTCCACCTGGACAGTGTACATCATCAACAGGAGGGCCCCAGCAGCGACCTGAGCAGCAGTGAGAGTGGTATTGGTGGTCTCCAGAGCTGCAGCGACTTGCAGGTCATTGTTCACACTGGGCATGGACTTGACGAGCTGGTATGCAAGCAGCTTCATGTGGTTTGAGACTGACATAGGCATGCCATTGCTAGAGGCTTGGGCAAAGCCCTCTCTCATGGCAGTGGCCCACTGGTACAAGCTCTGTGCACTTTTGTAGTCAGTGAGACTGTGCAGGTGGATCTCACAGAATGCTGTGACCATGTTCAGCAATGGCACGGGCTTGTTTGTGGTCATGAGATCCATGTGGATCCATTTCCATGTCGCACCATGTGTGTTGGTGGAGACAACTGCAGGGGTAGAGGACAGTTTGCCAGAGCTAGCCGCTATGTCTGAGCCATCCGAGTGATCATATCTTCTATGACTGTTCACCCCATTCAACATGCTCCAGGGTTATAGATATTCCAAGCTTTATTGAAGGTTCTGAGCCAAAAGGCCAGCCAATATACCACCATAACCTTGTGATATGTCAAATGACATTTTTCACTTATTCCATGAATAGGGCACCAAGCAGACCAGTTAGTGCAAAATAAATTGGGAGTGAGAAGAGACAGTATAAGCAGTCCAGATTGAGCTTTATTTGAAGTGTTTTGGTCGAGTTTTGGTGCAGTTCTGACTAGATGGTGTTTCAAACCATAGCCTGCATATACCAAAAGTTGTACTCAAACCCATATGCTCGGAAACAGTATTCAGCCAATATTTCACCAAAACACTTCAAATAAAGCTCAATTTGAGTCATTTACATTGTCTCTTCCCATTCTCAGTGTTTATTCCCACTACCTTTAGGTAGTGGGTCTTAGAGATGAAACTTTTTTTTTGAAAGAGATTTGTTGTCAGGGGAACCCCTGTTTCCGGTCCCTCCTGACGCCTCTCCGGCTCCTCCCAGTACCCGCCCGGTAACCGGTCGACCGGACAACCGGATGACCGGCCCGGCAACTCCTGCTGGCACGTGGTCTGCGACCAAGCCCGGGATCTCTGCCGATCACTACGGACACGTGCTTGACTAGTTAGTAGATACCGGCACCTGGCGTGGGAATCCTTAAGCTTTCTTCTCTTCGGATTCTCCCTCGCCAGGCGCGCCAGAGTGTATATTTAGCTAGTCCTGTCAATTAACCTTCGGATTCTCCCTCGCCAGGACTTGAGCTATTTTCGGGCCGCGGGGTTGCCCTTACAGTAGAAGAAAGCTTCTAAGGGATTAACTGGTCAAGATTGGGAAGTTTGGAGTAGACGGCTCGGACCACTCATCCAGTGCCCCGGCCTCCCCAACCTCCAATCTTGCCCCCTCCTCCCCTCTCCTAGACCGTGCCATGGACGCTGCCGCTGCTGCGCGTATGGACCGGATCGAAGAGAGATTAGCCACTCTCACGGAATTATTGACACATCGCTCCCACGCTGCTTCCCCTGCCCCGGCCCTTGCCGATCCGGCTCTGGCCGCGGGTCCAGGGCTTTTTGCCGACATCCACCCTGGCTCAAAATTGGTCCTCCGACCGAACCCCCCGTTTGTCTTTGATGGTGACCAGTCGCAAGGCTGGGCGTTCCTGCACACCGTTCGGACGTACATCTGGCTTCTTCCGGAAGCGTTCCTTGAGGACGGTAACCCGTCCGAAGAGAAAGCCGTCTGGTTCACCATGTCCTTCATGGCGAAGGATGCGGCCCAACGCTGGGCTGAACGCCAGGCCGCAAAGGTCCCCTTTCCCCTTGCGACCTGGGACACCTTTATCCGGGAGTTTCGGCTCCGGTTCATCGAGGAGAACGAGCAGGACCACGCCCTGCACAAGCTCGAATCCCGGTCCTACCATATGGGCTCCCAGGACGTCTTCAAGTATACAGATGACTTTGAAGACCTTGTGGAGCTTGCCGGCTTCGAAGACCCTCTCATGAAGGCTGCAAAATACTGGACCGGCCTCGACCCGGTGATCAATCACGCCATTACTGCGTCCGAGCGACCCCCCAGACCTCCGCGACTACCCGACATGGCGTTCCCGGGCCTACCGGCAGTATGAATCGCAGCTCCTTGCGCATGCCGCCGGAAATGCCCTATGCGCACTGGTTCCGGTTGCCCGGACCCGGCCGGTCTCCATGGTCCCGGCTCCCATCGTGGCAGCCCACCCGAGGCCTGCTGCACCATCGCTGCCCCCTCCGGTCCCAATGGACGTTGACTGGGCCCGTACCCGTGGCTTGCCCCCCGCCGCGGCTGCTACCGCTGTGGAGAGCCCGGGCACCTCGCCTGAGACTGCCTGGCACCGGCCGATGTCCGGTCAGTCAATGTGCTAGACGAGGTGATCCGGCAGCTTGGTGATGACCTGTTGGAGGAACTGGTCGCCCGCTTGGCGACAACCGGGGCCGTGACGGGACACCTGGAAATTCCGGTTCCGGAAGATTTTCCGGCATGCGACGAGTGAGCGGTGCACCCTCGTTCGTGTCCCCTAATCGTTTCACCTGTTTGTATAATGAGTCTGGCAATACATCTTATGCAACGGTCGAAACGAAAGACGCACCTCTCGACCCAGGCGATTACATAACCCATCAAGACCGCCTTGATGGCTTGCATGGTTGCCCAGTAGAGACCCTGGCCGCCCCAGTCCCCTCAGAACTGGTGGCCCCAGCCCTCCCAGCAGCCCCCCGTGTCCGGAAGCCAGGTTGGGAGCGCAAGCTCCCCAAACAGTACACGGTCGCGGCCTCGCCCAGCGGAAACTCGCTCCACCTATGTAGAAGCTCGTACTCTTACGAGACCACGAAAGACGTCGAACAAATAGTAGGATTGTCGAAATCTTGAATGTGGTATGAAAGTAAGAGTAAAAGTGTGTAAAGTATCGTAAATAGGCGTACTTAAGGGATTCGGCAGATGCCGAATGCCTAAATAGGTAACTGGTCTTCGAGGGGGTGGGTAACTAGAAACCCACTCTCAACACTCTCCCCACTAGATTGAACCCAGGGGGTCAATCTACAAGAATAATAGAGAGGAGAATGTCTAATACTACATAAAGTCCAAGAGGGTTTCCGAACAAGTATCGTACAGAATGGTATGAAGAAGGGTATGTACGAAGAGTGTCAAGAAAGGGAGTTGGGAAAATGTCCATGGGGTTTCAAGAAAGGATCAAGACGGACCTCGCAATACTTGTGTGCGCAATCCAACGTGCTGACGCACGGGATCCTCCACTCCCATGCAGGACGCGACTGACACAACGTGTATCGACGGCGCGTGCAGAAGGTAATGGCGACGAGGAGAGAACCAGAGGTGGGACGTTGCCACGACAGTCACTGCAGGCCGGGAGGATCTTTGTCAGTGTGGTGGACACGCGCGCGAGCGCCCGCTCCGTTGTCCCGATGGAACATAGATCACGCAGGAGGTGGGAGAGATCGTGCGTCGTCCACGGGAAGCCGCACGATGTCGCTGCACGATGGAACCCGTGCACACTTGACGGGGCAATTGCGCTGCTCGGTGGCCGCGGGATGTGGGCGGCGAGTCTGAAGGTAATGCGCCCGAACGAGCCAAGGATGGTGTGGGCACGGGTAGCGGGAGGATACTGGAAGGTGCGGGCAATGGGAGCGGCGAGGTTTCAGATATCGCAGTCTGGGGTGTCATTGGAGGCGGTGACTCAGGAGGTAACACGTGCGGACGCGAACCGAATGGACTTGAGCACAGCAAGACACTGCGCTCGAGTACCATACCCGAGGATAAAGGCAGTAGCGAGGGGGCAGTGATTCCCGCGAGTGATGTGAGTGAGAGTGGAGAGGTTGGTGTGGAGGTCGATGCCGGGACAGTTCGACAGGGTATGATGGGGTGAGCCGAAGGATGGGACGACAGCGCCGATAGTGGATCTCCAGTCCAAACTTGGGTTGTAACTACTCCCTGTGCGGTAACAGATGCAGCGGAGGAGGCGGGAGTTGACGAGCTAGGACTCGAGCTGAACAAGAAGGGCGGCAGCGACGGCGATGGCATGCAGTAGTCGTCGATTCTTATATGCGCAGATGGAGCCGTCCGTGACGCAGCTACGGGCACGGTGGACGAGACACTTGGTGTAGATATCGGCAAGGTGGGCCCAGGAGCAGCGGAAAAGCGATGGTGTGGATGAGCGGGCACGAGTGCATGGTGGATTTGCAGCGACTAGCGGTGCCGCAAACCCGGGTTGTGGATGCTGGCGAGGAAGGAAAGGGTGTGGGACAGATAGAAGACTCGCCTCTAGGTTTTCTCGATGTCCCTGTAACTTCCTTCACGCTCCTCTTCGCGTTTTGCGCCACTTTCCCCTAACCCATCTCCACGATCCTTCAACGGGTGTTTCTGGACTGCGGAGTCGGAAACAACGGCTCCTACCGGCGATGAGACCGCACGCAAAGATCTTGGCGCTGACTCGACGCATTTGGAGGAGACATCGCGAGAGGATGGAGAAGGGAAGAGAGCAGGACAAGTTGTTGTGGCCTGCTTGCCTGCGGCTGCGCGCTTTGCGCGGGCCGTTGAGTCCATCGTCGACGGCGGTTTTGTCTGTCTCCGCAGCACGGGAGTCTTGGGTATCTGAGATGAGAGCTATAACCTTCAATAGCTCATCTTTGACGCCTCTGTCTTTAATAACAAGATCGCATGCGCTCCTCAATTCTTGTATACCCCAGCGATGATCTACATGCTGTGAATTTGGCAACTCGTACGAGGCAAAGGACTCCATCAAAGAGGAACTTGGCCTTTCGCCTTGTCCGTTCGATGGGCATATTCATTCTCGCCCAATGTTAGGACGATCGGCGGGATCAATCGATCTTGTCGACAATGGATTATCGGGCGCTGCTGATGCTGCCGATCGTCCGCGATAATGATTCTGAGGAATCGCTCCTTGAGCAGAATGCCTCAAAAGCGGTTGGGATTTAGATTCGTAGGACATAGCACGAATTTCGTCTATATCGACAATAAATTTCGCGTGGATCTCGTGCAGATTCCACACAAATAACCTCTTGGGTTTCAACAACGCTACCTTGTAACGTCAAAAAAGTGTAGAAGCTCGTACTCTTACGAGACCACGAAAAGACGTCGAACAAATAGTAGGATTGTCGAAATCTTGAATGTGGTATGAAAGTAAGAGTAAAAGTGTGTAAAGTATCGTAAATAGGCGTACTTAAGGGATTCGGCAGATGCCGAATGCCTAAATAGGTAACTGGTCTTCGAGGGGGTGGGTAACTAGAAACCCACTCTCAACAACCTACCTCTTGAGATCGAGTCCACTGACGACACTGTGAAGCTCTCGCTGAACGGGCTGGTTGACTGTAGCGCAACCTCCGACTTTGTCGATTCGGAGTACGCTGCGGTGAACCGGTTACCGGTCCGCCGGCTTTCGCAGCCCATCCCGGTCTTCAATGTGGACGGCTCTCCCAATGAGGCCGGCTACATCTGGGATGTTGCGGAAGTGATCTTGCGCTATAAGGGCCACAGCGAGCAGGTCGTGCTTGCTGTCACCAGGCTGGGAAAAGAGCAGCTCATCCTCGGGTACTCCTGGCTCCGCAAACACAACCCAGAGATAGACTGGGAGACCCGGGAGGTCAAGATGAGCCGCTGCCCTTCTGGCTGTGCCACCTGCCATGACGAGGGGCGATCTGAGCGCCAGCAAGCCAAGGCTGTTGCCCAGATCGTCCGGCAACTCCGGTCCGGTCCTTTCCCAGCCATTTGTGTCATTGACACAGACGACCGGATGGACGAAGACGGCAATGATGACGTTCCGGAGCTCACCCCGGACTCCAAAGACGATGATGACGATGACGACACCCCGCTTGAGGAGGGTGACCGGATCTTCTACACCCGGTTCGTCCCCTCTGAAGATATTCGAGCCGCCAGCACCGTCTCCCAACGGCTGGCGGAAGCCTTCGCCAAGAACTCCGCTTCCCCCCAGGAGGGTCTTCCCGGCTGGGTCCATGAGTTCGAGGATGTCTTCAACCAGGAGTCGTTTGACTCTCTTCTGGAGTGCCGGTCGTGGGACCATGCCATCGAGCTTGTCCCAGACGCAAAACCGGCCAACTGTAAGGTCTACCCGATCTCACCCCTCGAACAGAAGGAGCTTGACGCCTTCATTGAGGAAGGGCTGGCCACCGGCCGGATCCAGCTGTCCAAATCACCGATGGCCTCCCCGGTCTTCTTTGTTAAGAAGGACGGTGCGCTCCGGTTTGTCCAGGACTACCGGGCGCTCAATGCAATGACCGTAAAGAACCGGTACCCACTCCCTCTGATCAATGACCTCGTCAACCGGTTGAAGGGAGCCCGGTTCTTCATGAAGCTCGACGTCCGGTGGGGTTTTAACAACGTCCGGATCTGCGAGGGCGACAAGTGGCAGGCAGCCTTCCAGACCAACCGGGGGCTGTTCGAACCCCTCGTAATGTATTTCGGCCTGACCAACTCCCCGGCAACCTTCCAGACGATGATGAACAACATCTTCTAAGACCTCATCTTGTCGGGAGACGTCATGGTATACCTCGACGACATCCTCCTCGCCCACTCGGACCTCGCCCAGCACCGAGAGATCGTCTGGGAAGTCCTTCGTCGCCTCCAGGAGCATAAACTCTACTTGCGCCCGGAGAAGTGCGAGTTCGAGAGGTCGTTGATTGAATACCTCGGGGTGATCATCTCCCATGATCACATGGAGATGGACCCGGTCAAGGTCGCCGGAGTCGCTGCCTGGCTGGAACCGCGCAATAAGAAGGATGTGCAACAGTTCCTCGGCTTCACAAACTTCTACCAGCGGTTCATCCAGGCGTTCTCGCACTCAGCCCGCGCCCTCTTCAACCTCATGAAGAAAGGTGTGCCATGGGTTTGGGGCGACGTGGAGGCACCCGCGTTCCGGGCCCTCAAGGACGCCGTAACTTCAGAGCCGGTCCTGGTCCTCCCAGATGAGTCTCAGCCGTACCGGCTAGAGGCGGATAGCTCCGACTTCGCAACCGGACGCAGACGGAAAATGGCACCCAGTCGCGTTCTACTCCAAGAGCTTGAGTGAAGTCCAGCGCAACTACGAGATCCACGACAAGGAGATGCTCGCGATCATCCGGGCCCTAGAGGAATGGCGTCACTTCCTCGAAGGCACGCAGCACCCGGTTGAGATCTGGACCGACCACAAGAACTTAGAGTACTTCCGGAAGTCGCAGAACCTCAACTGGAGACAGGCGCGATGGTCCTTGTACCTGTCCCGGTTCGACTTCTCATTGCACCACAAGCCCGGAAGCCTTATGGGTCGTCCAGACACCCTTTCCCACTGTCCGGATCACGGAGCTGCGTCGGACAATGAGGATGTCACCCTCCTGCGCCCTGAGCTCTTCCACGTCCGTGCGCTGGAGGGCCTTGTCATTGCCAGCCTGGAAGCCCCTCTCCTCCGGGACATCTGGGAGGCTCTGGCTGGCGAACCGGACCTCAAGGAACCCGTTGCTATAGCAGCTCGGGACCTTCTTAAGGTCCGGGGTGCCTGGTCATCCCGGTCTGCCGAGTGGCACGTCGAAGGAGGCCTGCTCCACTTCCGCGGTAAGGTCGTTGTCCCCCGGGACAAGGACCTTCGCCGCCGGATCCTCGAGCAGCACCACGACACCCGGGTCGCTGGACACACCAGTCGCTTCAAGACGTTGGAGCTCGTCTCCCGGAACTACTGGTGGCCCCAAATGTCCCGTCACGTCGGCCGGTACATTGCCACCTGTGACCTATGCTGTCAGACCAAGGTGCTCCGGAAGCTTCCAGTCAGTGAGTTACACCCCACAGAAGTTCCAGAGGAACGCTGGGACACGGTCTCTGTGGACTTCATCGTTGAGCTCCCGGAGGCACACGGCTATGACGCGATCATGGTTGTCGTAGATGTTCTTGGTAAGCAGGCGCACTTCAACGAGTGCAGCACCCAGCTTGACACGGTGGGTGCCGCCCAGCTCTACTACCGGAACGTCTGGAAGCACCATGGGACCCCCCGGAAGTACATTTCCGACTGGGGTCCGCAGTTTGTCACGGAGTTCACTACTGAGCTCTGGCGTCTCATCGGTGTTGAACTGGCAACCTCCACAGCATACCACCCACAGACCGATGGCCAGACCGAACGCGTTAACCAGGAACTCGAGCAGTTCATCCGGCTTTTCACTAACTACAAGCAGGATGACTGGGATGAGCTCCTACCTGCTGCGGAGTTCGCATACAACAACCATGTTCACTCCTCCACGCAGCAGGTCCCGTTCATGACTGACACCGGCCAGCTCCCCCAGATGGGGTTCGAACCGAATGCAACGCGTTCAAGGGTGGAGTCCGCAAACGAGTTCCACAACCGGATCGCCTCTGGTGTCCCAGAAGCCAAGGCCGCCCTTGTGAAAGCCAAGGAAGAGTACAAGCGGTACTACGACCGCCAGCACACCCCGGCGCCGGAGATCAAGGTTGGTGACCAGGTCTGGCTTGACGCCTCAGACATCCAGACCACTCGGCCGTCTGTCGGCCTCTCGCATCCCGGTCCCTCCTGGCGCCTCTCCGGCTCCTCCCAGTACCCGCCCGGTAACTGGTCGACCGGACGACCGGATGACCGGCCCAGCAACTCCCGCTGGCACGTGGTCTGCGACCAAGCCCGGGATCTCTGCCGATCACTACGGACACGTGCTTGACTAGTTAGTAGATACCGGCACCTGGCGTGGGAATCCTTAAGCTTTCTTCTCTTCGGATTCTCCCTCGCCAGGTGCGCCAGAGTGTATATTTAGCTAGTCCTGTCAATTAACCTTCAGATTCTCCCTCGCCAGGACTTGAGCTATTTTCGGGCCGCAGGGTTGCCCTTACATTTGTGAGATTCAGGAGGGCTGTGCTGCCTTTTGTCTTCTCAATTGATCGATCTGCAGCAATCATCAGATCTCACATCTTCAATGTGCTTTGACTTTTGTGCTTTGGCCTCCATGTTGGCAGCTGGTGGCTGTTCATTGGCTATGTTACATGACCAATGAACTTCACTTCTTCTCTGCAGCTCTTGGCTAAGATTTTGTAGCTCTCGTTGATTTTCTGGCAATGTTCCCCGCAGCTCAGTTGCAGATCAGAGTCATTCAAGCATCTCTTGGGCAGTCGACCTGATTTCACTTAAATTCTCAAGATTCTGCATTTGAGTTCACAGCTGGACCTGTCAGTGAACACCACTGATGGTGATGGAGGGAGGATTTATTTTGAAGATGATAGTAGACAGAGGTTGTGAGAAATGGCCACAAGAGTCAAGAAACACAATACAGTCCAACTCTTTGAACAGCTGCAGCATGCCAAGGTCCAAAAGGAGTTCCACAGTTGTTTTGAAACACCAATTTTGATACAGAAAGCAGTAAAGTCAGCAACTTGGAAGGCGCTGAAGGGAGAATGTGGTTGCTTTCGGTCTTGAGAATCGATCTGAAATCTTCAAAGAATTTCAATGCTCAGAGCAAATGTTAAGGAAAACCCTAATGAAATATTGGGACATGCAGTACAAGGTTGTGAATGAAGCCATTGGGTGGCCAAGGTAGCAGGCCAAAAGAGGAGAGTGTAGAATCTTAGATGGGATTCTAAGGGAACCTACAGGCTTCAACTGCGACACGGACGGCAACTGGAACATTGGAAAATCACCCAAATTCTTCTGGGCACTCTCCAAACATGTGTTCTGTTCCTGGAACACAAAATCTGCAGAGAGCTCCAGAGAGCAACATACATCTATGACCTGAGACTATGTAATGAGACCCTGGACTCGATTTGGTGATAGTGGCTTGACTGCTGTTTGCGAGACCTATTAATCTTCAGGCCCTTGGCCTGCTATTACTTTCACTTCAACCTTTGCTCAATACTGAAAAACACCAAGCCAGATCTTTAATGTGTCCCATTGCTTGTTGCATGAATTTTGATTCAAATGGGCTTGAACAACTACTAAATAAAACACTCATTGTAGGTAGCAGGCCCTGCCGCTTGCCAGCCCTTCATGCCTTATTTCACATGAGATGGTCTCTTTGATGCCCTGTTCATGAAACAACCAAAAAAAATGTCATTTGACATATTTTGAGTTTATGACTGTATGTTTTTTTGGCTGGAAACTCTTTATATGGCCAGGAATATCTGTCAGAAGTCTTCAGAATGGTATTTATAACCCTGGAGCATGTTGAATGGGGTGAACAATCATAGAAGATATGATCACCTTAACTCATGGGGTATGGGGTGCCCTTGATGTCAATTGTCCACTTTTCTAACATATATGCATGAGCCAAGTCCAAAGGATGTGTTTTGGGATATCACACACGATGGGGGAAGCACATAATAGGGTGGAAACAGGATTTCTTTGTATGGCCAAAATGCAATGTTCTTCATCATTAGAATATAGTATATCATTTACAAGGTGTCCCAGTAGCATATAAAAACAAAGGAACACCATTTAGAGTGATTCCATTGGTATATCCCCAAGATATTGTGGACAGAAACACAATTTGTCAATTTTGCTGTTTTCACCCTATTATTGCACTGTAATAGGCTCTATTGCATCCCAGTCAGCTTCAAAGAACCTAGAATAACATCCCTATATGGTTAGAACATCCAAAATGGCTGAATTATGAGCCAGGGAAGGGCTGATGTCGAAATTTTCCTTTTTGGGTGAAAAGCGTTAGTGTCCCAAAAAGGAAAGTTAAACCAAGGTTGTAGAGCCAAAAACACTCATTCCAGCTTTCAAATCTGTTTTGCAATCAGTGCCCTGGTTGTGGCGCAAAATGCAAAATACTTTCGCAAAGCCGGCGATAAATGAATATTTTATTTGAATAAAATATTCATCAAGTTTAGTGCTCGTTTAATATTATTCACGGCTTTTCCCGGTGCCGAGGAGCCCAGAGAGTGGCCGAGTAATGGCACAAAGCCTTCTGATGGCACTAGAGATGCCGAGATGCCAGTAGAAATACTATTGTAGTGCAGACCAGCCTTAAAAGTTTGATAGGCACATTGTAACGTGTACTGCTGGCCAGACCAGTGCACATTATAATGTGTCTACAGGGAGAGCTCGAGAGAATTTCGGGAATGTCAAGGCAAGTGCTCCGACGAAAAGGGTTGGTTATCAACAGAGAGGTGGGACCACGACGTTAGGTCAAACGTTTCATCTGTGAAGACTTATCATATATACTGCGGCGATATTTATTCGAACAAACGGGCCGGATCGGGATTCGCGGAATCCTACGGGACTCGACACTTTCCTCCGATCCGCCATTGCTCACCATTTAGGTCTAGCACTCGATAGTTCCAGCTTACTGCCCAGTGTTTTTTCGAGATAAATGGGTTATTTTTTGACTTTCACAATGAATTCCGCGAGAAATCATCCTTAAGCCCGGTCAAAGGCGAAAAAATAGAGGTATGACTTCTTTTGGCTTTCTACCGTCGCGTAAATTGCCTTAGTGGTTTACTGTACATAGTACGGATCTGAAGCGTACAATCTGTGAAACGCACGTCAGATTCTCTGCGACATTGTTTCACAGCAACATATGGAAGCAGTGTATGTCTGTAAATCAAGGTGGGATCAGGGTGATTTGATATAGGACCCAGAGGAGCGGAGATCGCTATGGGGAGCACTAGGTTACAAGCAATATTCGGCACACGCGTTTTGTTGTTCCAAAACAGGCGCGTCCCTTACATATACCTGATACCCTGATTATTTCTTTTGTCTTTTCTTCCCCTCATGCCTGACTCTACCGCACCAGCCAAGAAGCCCTCTGCCGCCGCCGCCGCCCCTGCACCCAGGAAGGTGCGCTTTAACGTCGGCACCCAGTACCAAGTCCTCGACGTCGTCGGCGAGGGTGCATATGGCATCGTCTGCTCCGCCGTCCACCGGCCCAGCGGCCGCAAGGTCGCGATCAAGAAGATCGCGCCCTTCGAACACTCCATGTTCTGCCTCCGCACCCTTCGTGAGCTCAAGCTCCTCAAATTCCTCTCAGAGGCTGGTGTCAGCGAAAATGTACGCATCGGACGTTGTCGGTGGAACTTGAGCTAATTTTTTTTGGACTTTTTCAAAAAGATTATATCCATCCTTGATATCATCAAGCCCCCTTCGATAGAGGCTTTCAAGGAGGTCTACCGTGCGTCGTGCTTGCTGTTTTCACCGTGCCAAGGCTCACCATATGCACCCAGTGGTTCAAGAGCTGATGGAAACGGACATGCACCGGGTTATTCGTACCCAGGATCTATCCGACGACCACGCACAATACTTCATCTACCAGACCCTGCGTGCCCTCAAGGCCCTGCACTCTGCCGATGTCATCCATCGCGACCTGAAGCCTTCCAATCTCCTCCTTAACGCAAACTGCGATCTCAAAGTCGCAGACTTTGGTCTCGCACGGTCAGTTAAGACCGCCGAGCCTTCTGGGACCGAGACCGGCTTCATGACCGAATACGTCGCCACACGGTGGTACCGTGCGCCGGAAATCATGCTTACATTCAAGCAGTACACAAAAGTCCGTCTTGCTATTGTTCTCTTTCTTATTGTAGTTCATTAATAATTTTTTTTGTGTGCTCCTGCAGGCGATCGATGTTTGGTCCGTGGGCTGCATTCTCGCGGAGATGCTGTCCGGCAAGCCGCTCTTCCCGGGACGCGACTACCACCACCAGCTGACGCTCATCCTCGACGTGCTCGGCACGCCGACGCTCGATGAGTTCTACGCCATCACCACGCGCCGTTCGCGCGACTACATCCGCGCGCTGCCGTTCCGGAAACGGCGTCCATTCGCCCAGCTCTTCCCGAACGCGAATCCGTTAGCGGTCGACTTCCTCGCGAAGACCCTCGTCAGTACCCTTTTTACCTATTGTGTGCATGCGGCTATACGCGTGTGCTGACCCGCGAACACAGACCTTCGACCCCAAGAAACGCATAACGGTCGAAGACGCGCTGGCACATCCTTATCTGGAAGCATACGTGCGTCTTTTTCGGCTCTTCGCCTTGTCCCTTTCGGACGCTAACATACATATGTAACGCAGCACGACCCAGACGACGAGCCCGTCGCTCCTCCGCTCGACCCCGAGTTCTTCGAATTCGACCGTGAGTATCTGATCTATCCGTCTTCGCGGGGCGGTAGCGAGCGTATCACGGATTACTGACGTTACCCGATAGTGCACAAGGACGACATCAGCCGCGAGCAGCTGAAGGAGCTACTATACGAGGAGATAATGAGCTTCAACCCCGCACCCATCACCGCATAGTCTTGTGTGATGGGATGACGCGGCGTATGGTCGACATGTCGAGAGAGGGTTGATGATGCGTGCGTCGATTCCTATTCAGTCATCCGTGAATCTGACCGTGTCGTATCATTTTCTTTTTTTCCATATTTTTATCACGGCGTACGCATCTGCATCTATCTTTTTTAGCGCGCGCGCGACGATATTTATTTCGATTCTACGCCGTTCGCCGTTGGACCGCCGGCCGGGCAGCCCCATCCATCGCATCCCATCCCAGGACCCCGGAATACCCCTTTGGAGGCCAGATCCCGTGCCGGACAAATTTTGGCCATTTTGATCGAGAAACCTAGGTCCTGACCGGACAAAAATGAGGGGTTGAGGTTAGACAGGCTAGGTCCTGTCCGGACAAAAACTGAGCAATTTGGGTCAGTCGGGACCCAGCCTCCAAAGGGGTATTCCGGGGTCCTCGCATCCCCTTACGTTGACCTGTTCCTCCTCGCTTCCGCTTCCGTCCCGTGGCTTTTCTTCTCGCGGAAAGCAGCATCTGGCAATGCACTGTCGTCGTTCGTTCCTCACACACTCACCCTCGTCACCTCGCTCTGTGTACATACTGTACTCATACTCACTCTGAACTGATGAATCCCCCAAGCCAAAGACCAAGTCCATCATGACACAAACTAAATCACAACCACACTTTTATTACTTGACAGAGATATACATGCCTGCTACGACGATTTTGCTTAGGATGTATGTATGTAGGATGTACGGGTACATAGACGAACGAATAGGAGGAAAGCAAATGAAATGAACTCAAGGGGATTGGAAGGAGTGAGCGACCCGAAAACATCATAGAAGTGGTGACAAATCTCTAGTGGTAGAGATCCAACTGCGCAGGTGGGGAAATAGAGTCAAGACAGGGTCAAATCGCGAGCATTGAAGCAAAACGTTTGAATTACTCGTTGGCATCCTGATTGCGATAGCTCGCGGGTGAGCACAAGTTTTGGTTTCTATAGCTATAGCCTATAGGGGACCGGCCTTGGTAACGGTTAACGTTGCAAAATGCCTCCATTTGCTAGTGGGACGCGGATCGCCGCGCGACTGGCGCCCATAGCCTGTAGCGGGACGTGTGATTAATTCCAAATATATTTTTTATCAGAAAAATTAATACACTGACGGCTTTGATAGAAGGGTGAGAGTATTCTTGTCGGGTACATGTGTATTGCGGGAATAAGTCCACATCTATCAGGTAATTGTCAGTACCCCAGGTTGCTCGGGAGTTGGTATTGGCGCGGAATGCTGGCAGACCCCTATCTTGGATTGATTATTCTTGAATCCAGACATCAAAAAAGAATCAGAAAAGTTGGAGGGAGGGGCGGAACCGTCTACAGTGCGATAGCCGCGATGGACCGAGTCCGGGACTTGAGCACTGTTTCCAGACTTTAATTTTGAACGAAGTCGGCTGCTTTGCGAGTGGGTATCTAAAGGGAAAAGGAAGGTGTCGAACACTGCACATGGGGCACGGTCTCTAGGCGAGTGTTGCCAGCTCGAGTTGGCTGCGAGACTCGAGGAAACCCCGAGATCTGGGCAGTGTTTCCCCTGACTGCGGAAGCCAGTACGGAGCACCACCCAGGAGTATTCATGATGGTCGTTAACGCTATGGTCTGAGCAAGCGGTCGATCCTCTCTACCCTTCGTAGATTGCCAGCTTAGTACTAGCAGCGGAGTTGGGCCGAGAGAAACAAGAAAAGGGGCGAGATCCAGAAATAGGCAAAGATACGACGACCACGAGAGGGTGGAGGGTTTTCTTTTGGGCCTTGGCGTGCACATCAAGTCGCGGACGGGCCTTTTTCAATCTCGATCCCAAATTGCCCAAGTGCAGTCGCCGAGTTAGCCAAGAGTTCGCTGGCAATACTCCAGAGAATAGGTATGTTCGGGCATCGTCTGGCCTGGAATACGTCCGTCCAAGTCAGTGAGGGGTGATGGTTGTTAACGCTGTGATCCACGAGAGCAGTTGATGTCGATGCTTTTCCTCCGCCACAAGAACCACATATGAATGGAAAAAATCTTGCAGGCGCGGAACAATTAAGAGATGACCCGACTTGAATTCAATGCACCAAAGATATTCTCCCGATTGACCGGGTCTGAGGCCCAATGTGATTTTGGGAATCTTTTGCTACTGCTCGGTGAACTCGATACAATGACCAAGGGGAGTGATAATGAGTAGATACAATCGGGCTGCTCCACCTTTTCGAGGACGTTGAGCAGAACTAGCCCAGACAGCCGGCGAAGAATATGGTTGTGGCTGGAGAACGAATGTGACTCAGAGTCACTAGTCACTGCTTACGCTTAGTCGGTTAGTGACGACGGCGCGTCCCGTACGGCGAGGTATCCAAGACGCGCCACTTTTTTCGCAGCGTATTAGTCCCCGACAATAACTAGTAAGCGCGCCCAATTCACTCACGACCTTCCTCATGTGACGTCTACATCGTTACAGCAATTGAAACCACTCACTCACCACCGCTCCTCGACCAGCGACACTTTACTCAACTCTAATTTAGTGTTTCTTGCATTGCACATGCTTCGTCTGGAGAGCCCATTTCCCATCCCTGCTGTTGACTGCGCCTCAGTTGCAAACCCTTTGCCTTCAGCGCATTGAGCCGGTGAACTGTCGTGGATTATTGACATCCTCTCTGGAGGACATTCGACTTTGCGACGCGACGGGCGTTCAGAACGTAGAGACGCTCTTTGATATCTTCGAACGATGCCCGCGTGCGTGGCGTTGTACTCCACGAAGACTGCGGGAACAGTGATTGCTGTTTCGACAACGAAATCGAGTTTTCTTCCCGCCTACGCCCACTCGCACCAACTTTGCGGGAGCTGGAATAAAGCTTCGTAGAGCCTGACGACTTTCGGCACGTCCTAAACGCTGAATTCTCTGACCGTGGCGTTGTTCTTCATACCATGACGGGATGGACATACAGCCTGAATCTCGAGCTCCTCACAGGGGCTTTGTTGCCCGGTGTTGGGCCTATAGTTGTCTTCAAAGTGTCGGATATGCGGGATATCGAGCTGCTCGACGAGAACGGGCGATTTCGGCGTTTGAAGTACTGGGACCTGGGCTCGCTGGGCTTCGACGTCAATGAGATGTGGACACAACTCTTCATTCACCACAATCTCCGCAAAACAGTGCCTGAGATACGAATCGGCGGGATCATTGGGAGGAATGTGTCAACATCTTCGAGCTTTACCCGCCCGAGCGTCAAGACGGAATTACGCTTGACTTTGACGCGGAGTTGTTTGGGGCGACACATTCGCAGACTACGAAGACTATGAAGAAAGCGCAATGCCACCCAGAACACTACGCATTCCCGGCATTGCAAAAGTGGGGTTCTATGGGTGCGGTGCTTCCTTGGTGCTCCACCCTATCTTGTTCGTCTTGTCGCAGATCGAGCCGCCGACGACACGTACAGTGGAGGTTTGCATCGGCAGGAGGGAATTGCTGACGCAGGACAACGAGGAAGATCAAAGTTACAGTGCATTTAAGACGGCCTCAGTGTCGACGTTCGGGGACTGCTGGGTAATTTGTAGCCATTGTGCATGCCGCACGGAATGTAACAGCCTGTAGCTAGTTGCTATATCTATCTTGATCACCAGCGATAAGTTTATGGACAGCCCCGCAGCCTGAGCGGGTTTTCAGAAGTACCCTATGCGTGAGGTAGGGAGTCGAGTATCGAGGCCAGATCTAAGCATCAAAATACACTTGCATGGATGTTTATTCTTGAGGTGTCGATTAATCGAATCCATAATCCTGTAATTCGCGACACAGATACGATTATTCTCCAGAAACCTGGAATTGCTAGTAGAATCGATACGGCATTGTGCATAGTACCCGGGAAAAAAAACAATCCAGAGTCAGTTTACTGCTTCCCCACCTCGCCCTCGCTGTCATCATCAATGCCGGTCAAAAGATCCGGATAAGTGGCCTCCGACGATATACCCATGTCCTTCTCTGTGGCTGCCTCGACGCCCATCACCACGAGCTCGTCTTTCTCGCTTTTTTCTCCGTCCACGTTTGTCTCCGTGCCCTCGACTTTTCCTTCAAGTTGCTGGGCCGCCGCGCGCGCCTTCCTTTTCCTCACTATGTCCACTAATGTTTCTCCCTCGGCATTGCGGACTGTGTGGACGCCAAGAATGAGCGCCATCCTGTCTAGAGAAGACGGCGACGACGTCGAGCCTTCCCTTCGTGGCTTGCGTGTGCGCAAGTCAAACCAGACCCAGTAGAATAAGACGTCCACAAAGAAAAGCGCCAGGGCCACGGCGGTGGCCCATGCGAGAATGATGCCGGCGGAGGTAAGCCCCGCCAGGAAGGTCGGAGCCGTATAAAGATACCCCTTGCAGAGAAACACGGCTGGCATAAACATGGGCTGGAATAACTTTGAGAACCGGATATAAGGGGGCGGCGGTGAGTCGCCGAGCTTCTTAGCTTTCCTGAAATGGCGGGGCTCCAGGACAATGCATCGACGAAGGAGGAACATGGAAGTTACGTTGGTGAGTAACCAGGAGGTTCCGATGAAATATGTCCCCAACCCAAAGCATCTGCAGAACACGGCCAGCAGCGACGCCTGCCACGTCAAATGCGAGAAGACGGTTTGGAGGAAAGGAGATTCGGGGTGGAAGAGCGTGATTCCCTGCAAAAGCAGCGCGTAGAACAAAATTCCGAGGATAAGGAGTGTGGAATACCCCATCGCACGAAGCAGACCGCGTTCGCGTCGAAATATGATGATGGGGGCGAGGATGAGAATCCCGAGGAAGAAAAAGAAGGTAATGGACAGTCCTAAATTGATGGTGACAGGCTTAAGGACTTGGTACGTCCCCAAGACAAGGGTCGAGCCCTTCGGGCGTTGAAGCGCAGCGGCGGGGAGCAGCAAGACCGCGATGATGATGGAGGGCAACCTGGACGACAGGAAACCGCGCACACCGCGTGGCTCCGCCGCAACATTATCGGGGACGAGGGATTCCTCATCATGCGGCTGGTGCCTGGATGGAGTGTCTGGGTTGGCTGCTCGTTGGCGATGGGCGAGTAGCTTGCGAAACAGCCAGAAATAAAGAAGGGTGACTGGGTGGCCGATGATGTGTCCTCCACCCATGTAGAGAAATGTAAGGAGAGCGGGCATCTACGACACTGTCGATGATGGGGAGAGCAGGGCTCAAGCGACGCTTTGCAAATAGCTGCATTGCGAACGCCACAAGCCAACCAATAAGTGTAAACTTGTTGGGCATCAGCTTGCGCGCGAGACTGGGCCCCGTCATTGTGCACAAAGTGCGGGGTGGAGTATGAGGGGATGTGGGAGAACGAGACCACAGCTAAGAGTCTGCTCGCAGTTGATAAGAACTTTTGATGATGTGAACCGATTCAATTGACTCTTTCATTGCGTGCTTTCTGTTCCGCGAGTAAACCGGGCAGCCATACAAGGAACAGAAAATTGAATCCTTGGACGAAAGAAAGATGTCCAAAGATTGGTTCCGGAGTCGTTTTGCTGTTTCAAAAATTCACGCGTTCTGGTTGAAATTCAGCAGTTGGGTGGCTGTGCGAACCGAGACCATGTCACACCGTGACAGTAGTATGTCAAAACGCCCTCTGCGGGAACAGAAAGCCTCCATGGCTGGATTTTCTCCCTGAACGTAATTCTCTGACGACTCGGACAATTTTCACTCTTAATACTCACAGCAATCAGCTCGGAGACCTAATCGGAGCTTGAGTTCAAAATTCGGAGGACAAAACTATCGTGCCCTTGGTCAAAAGGAGTCTCTATCCTTCTGTTTTTTGCTCCACGACAGTTCGCCACAAGCTGGTTTCGCGCAATGTCATGACTGGAAGAGCGCGCCCTGTGGATGCTCAATATAACCACTATGTCATCGCTTGAGTCAGAGAGTCGACCAAAACAGCTCGAAGAAAACAGCTTTGTGGAGTGAATTCATCTCAGCTACTCTGATCCTTGCCTTGATCATGTCTCAGCTGGCTTCAGTCTCTAATCCTCCTCGTACGGGTTTAACTATCCTAGACTGTATCGAAAAACATTGGAGGGACCGTGTCAAGATACCCCAGGTCGGATAAATTACTTAGGGCGGCAGCACAACGCTGACATGGCTAAACTCATCTCTCAAATTGAGCAGAACTTTATTACATACGCATTCAACTTATTGTCGCTGGATCAGCTGTCACAGGGGTAAGCTTATCGTTCCTGTATTTTAGACGCTTACAGAGTGGTCTTCAGGCAAATCGGCGTGATTCGAGATCTTTTGCAACAATGGGTGCGATGGGATATCTTAGAGAGTCTTGCGAACTATCACTCCGTTGTGAAAACATTGTTTGGCATCTTGAAGAATACGTTGATGCCGGTGCGTTTGCTCGTTTACCCTTGAATCATTTCTGAATCCATCTAACATAGAATTCGATGTGGTCAAGCCATGCCATCGCGGAGGAGATATTTCAACGACTGTCGCAAGATGTTCATGCTCTTCATGAACAACTGGTCTCGATCTTTTGCGACTCCGGAAGCTACAGAAGTTTTTTGGCCTTACGTGGCGACCTTGCCCAACGGCTTCTAGATCTTCTCCAAGATGTATGTACACATCATGGCCAGCCCTTCCCATTGATGTGTAACGTCCTGTCTTGGTAGCTCCTCGATTCATTCCCAGAGTCATCAGCTAGGCCGCGACTCTTCAAAGCCCTCGTGCGGCTTTCTCGTGAATCGGGACTCCGTCCGACTTGCCTGCCTCTCAAAGGCTTGCTCAAAGTTGGGCAGCAGGTTGCGGCCGGGGGGTTCGGCGACATTTGGAAAGGCGTGGTACATGGGCAGAATGTCTCCGTCAAGATGACAAGATTCTTTCGAGACGCGGACGTGAAGGCTGCGCTCCAGGTGATTTTGTGTCTTAAATTGGACTTCATAAAATTTATCAGTGTCATAGGAATTTGGCCGTGAAGCTCTCATTTGGCGTCAGCTTTCTCACCCGAATTTGCTTCCCTTCTTTGGTTTGTACTATCTGGACCAAAGGCTCTGCCTTGTATCGCCGTGGATGTCAAATGGGAACGTTCTCGAGTTTCTTCGAGACGCCCCAGCGAGAATTGATCGTCTTTCCCTTGTGAGCATGGCTGCAGACGATTTTCCAAGGGTCTGACATTGGTATAGATTTTGGATGTAGCCAAGGGCCTCGAGTATCTGCATAAGATGCATGTTGTACATGGAGATCTCAAAGGAGTACGTCGCCCTTTCAAAGCTCCTTTGGTACCAGGGAATCCTCATCGATTCGTAGAGGAACATTTTAGTTACTCCTTCAGGTCGAGCTTGTGTCGCCGACTTCGGTCTGTCGTCTATTGTTGACGCGGCGAGTCTTTTCTTCACCCATTCAACTGCAAGTTCTCGGGGGAGGAACCGCGCGCTACCAGGCCCCTGAGTTGCTAATGGGTGAAACGAAGAACCATTTTGGCTCAGACGTGTATGCTTTCGCTTGTGTTTGCTACGAGGTACGTCCTCGTCTTTGCCTAAAGCCCTCCCGTTCATTATATGTCCCCAGATGTTGATTGGAAAGGTTCCTTACTTCGAGTTTCCTCTCGACATAACAGTTAGTCTCAAAGTGCTGGACGGTGTCCGCCCATCACGACCAGATGCGACACCCATTAATAATAATCTCTGGCTGTTGATTCAACGCTGTTGGGAACAAAAAGCCTTGCGATCGCCCGAATATTTCCCGAGTTATCCAGCAGCTTGTTGAGCCTGCTATTGGAGCAAAGACGAAGGAATCCGCCACAGATTGGGACGAGACTATCAGTTCCAGATCCCGCCGCTCTTTTCAGGAGTGGCCACTATTGCCGTCCATCGCCGCAATCGAGCATCGGATTTTTGGGGATGGTGCGTGTCATTACATGTGCTGCTACGTCCACCCTCTCATGCCGGTGCATAGATGTTGTTGCAGGTGAATAGTGCAATTCGATCTGTGATGTCCTATGGCTGATTAGCGTTCAGCATGTCCACGATGCCTACCAGAGCAACCAATGTTTTTCAACAAGGGCCGTACGTATCTAACAGTTGGTCATTGTTCGGAACTTAGCTTTCCATGTTGCTGTCAGTGCGTTCTGCCGACCTCGGCCCGTCCCTAGACGATAATGCTGCCCGGGAGAACTCGTTAAAGGAGTTTGCCCGAAAGCTTGCCGCCCGCCCACCCTTCCGGCTTGTCCTGCCACCAAAAAAACCAAAAGGTGTACGGACTCGACCCTATCCTAATCTCGCCGCTGGAGACACCAAACGATAGTTTTCGCCTGGAGGACTACAGCGACTTTGTCTATAGTCAAACCGTTGCATTGTACGAGATCCCCGATCATCCTCTGAACTCTGGGTAGTATACTTATACACACTCCTTAGATACATCAAGTTTCGGTGTTGTTCAGGGAGTCTGCCTCTCCTCCTGCTTTCAGAATTCTTCACTGTGCCAGCCCATTACCGTAGGGCGCATTTTTTTTTCTGGTGACTAAAGAACGTAGTCGTATACTTAGGCCGCGACGGAGCGATGAGAGGCCAAACGGTAACACGAAGAGGAAGTCTTTCGCTTCTCAAAAAAAGAAAAAAAGAAAAGACAAGAAAGTCTCCAGGCTATTGACTAGCAGTGCTCAGAGGAGGATTAGGCTCTCGCGCTCCCAGGGCGGCAATTCAGAAAGACTACTTAACTTACAGTAATGAGCTGTCACAGTCGCGTACAGTCGCACGGCCCGAATCCCGGATTCTCCTAAAAAACACTTGATTCACTTACAGCTTATGCACACTACCGTACAGTATCGTTGGGTACCGAGTTTCTATCTTACATATCATCCATCCATCTACCACCCACCCTGGCCATACGGCGGTCCCGAAGGGGGCGGATACTGGCCCTGGCCCGGCGCGCCAGGGAACTGCGGCGGCGGAGGCGACGTGTAAGGATCCGCACCGGGGAATCCAGGAGCAGCCCCAGGGAACCCAGGTGCTGCGCCAGGGAACTCGGGCGGCGGCCCGCCAGGGAACCCTCCTCCATACCCTCCATGCGGCGGCGGCGGGGAGCCATACTCGCCTGGCCCGCCGGGGAAGGACGGTGCTGCGCCAGGGAAAGACGGTGGACCGGGAGGCGGGGCATACGAGGGGTTGTAGCCGGATGATTCAGCGCCGGGGAAGGATGGCGGCATCGGGCTGCCGGAAGGAGGTGGCCCAGAAGGTGGGTGGTAGGACGACGCTTCGCCGGGGAAGGTCGGGGCTCCGCCCGCTCCATACGCAGGCTGTGGAGGGGGTGCGTTGTGGCCGTGACCGTGGCCGCTGCCTTCGTGATACGAGCTGGCATGTCCGCCGCCGGGATACCCTGGAGTACCGCCGCCAGGCATGTCCCTGCCCTGGCCGTGGTTATGTCCTCCGCCGCTGAACAGCGCCTGCGCCTGGGCGGCACCAGGGATGTGCTGTGTCGCGTAGCCGGCGACCTGGTGCTGGAACTGGTGCGCCTGGTTGGCGGCGAACGTGCCCCTCCGCAGCCGGTTTGCCTCCTTCACCCGCAGCACGGATGTTCTCGTGGTTCCGGACAGCATTCTTGCTGAGACGCTGGATGATACTCTGTTTCCTTGCACCGAGATTATTGACCCAGGTGTGCATGTACTGCATCATTTCTCGCTGGATCTTAGACGAATTGTTATGGAAGTCGGGGTGGAATCTATAAACAAGGGATTCAGGTCGTAAGCAGATAGCATTTTGGGAGAGAAACCCACAAGCACGACAAGACATCCTCGGTGAGATGGTGCACGTTGATGGAGTTGTCGTCCCAAGCTTTGATGACGAGGGTAACGGTGTGAATCTAAGGAGATCTGAGCGACTGAACCTGACGTATATTCGACAAACGTACAAGGACGATTCGTGCGAGATGCCCGGCGGGTTCATTGAGAATAAGGTTCTGCAAGCATATTAAAGAAGGCAAATTAAATTGGAGAAAAGGGGAAGCTAACAAAGTGATCTTTGCTCAAGAAGGAGTGCGTCGGGTCGGACTATAAGAGCTGTCAGCCTCACAACCAAAAACTTGCTGACCGTCTTACCGCGCGGGGATCGTTAAAGACCTCGTATTGGTCGTTGTTGTCAATAACTTCGCCTGCAACGCTGGCTAGTTGGGTAGTGGCGGTCTTGAGAATGGGCTTGAGGAAGGGCTACACTATTCGTAAGCAGAAAGCTCGATGAACGGGCATGGTAGCGTTACCTCCAACGTCGTCAAGACAAAGACTGCATCGGGATCAGTGAATAAATCAGACCGTAAGAGCTCACACTCACTTGATATCGAATCCATAAGCTTCTCAATCAAAGAGCTGAGTCCAGGGATTTTCTCTGTCTTCGGTGTGAGCCTTGCACACAAGCAGAGGTACATAAAACACTCACCGATAGTGTGCGAGATCTTCTTTACGACTGCATCAAATATAATCAGATCAATGACAGTTTCAAGACAGAAGAAGACAAAGAACGTACCGGAATCCCTGAAACTAAGAACCTGCCAGAGCACGCTGTGCAGCTCCTGCGGGGACATGTCCTCTGGGCGTTTCCCGCCCTGGGATGGTCCGGCGCGGATGCGGTCGATGCTCTCCATTTCGCGGCTCATTTCGGAGCCAGAGCCACCGGGGAGCGAGAAGAACAGGTCGCGGAGCACCGATCCTGGGTTCGAGCCCGGGCCAGAACGCGTGGAGGATGAGTGGGCCTTGTCGAGCTCTTTGTTGAGATCAGAAACGGAAGCTTGACTCTAAAACATGCTATAAGTGAACAGAACGTCTGCGGAGGAGTGGAATACGCACGAGGTGGTCCCCCGCCTCTGCAAGAACGTTCGGTGAGAAATTAACGGTGCGAATGAACAGCACGAAAAAGACGGACCTCCCAACAGCGAGTGGGTAAAGTCGCTACCTCCAAAGGTTCCTGTATCCCAAGATTGAATGAGATGAAGTATGGCCAACACAAATGGACCCACCTGTAACAAGAGGGGCAACCCACTTTCCGTTCGGCGCCTGGATGCGTACCTGGTCGCCGACATGCAAGAAGACCTCGTGATGGCCCATCGACGCGAGGGCAAGTTCACAAAAGTTGGAGTGTGCAGAAAAGTCCTCCAGAGTGTGGAGCTGAAAACCAGCAGGCACATGAGCATGGCAACGTTGAAAAGGATAGCGAACGAACAGCTTGCCCGAGCAGCCGATAGGCCTCGTACTCATCCTCTTTTCGACCCTGTGATCGGTGCTGGCGCCCCAGGTGGATGCAGCGTTCCAATGTGCGACGGACGAGAGCTCGCGAAGTATCCCAATGACCAGAATCTGTAGCACATCAAGAGAGAATCCCTGGGCGTAGAACGGACCGTACCATTGGCTATGTAATTCTTCATCCCCGTTCTAGGATCTATCTCAAGCTCTATCGGCTGCAGCTAACGTTAGATCTAGCCCAAAAAAGGGAAGGGCTGTACAGACCTCGACAGGTCCTCTCAGTTTAGGGTGGTAGTGACGCGGATCCTCGCCAGCTCCATAGCCTTTGGGGTTATCGATGTGCTCAGTCTGATAGACGTTAGGTACAAAACAACAATACGAGCACGACACCCACCGGAAGATATACACCCAGGCGCTCTTCGGTGACCTCAAATTCGGCTGTGGCGTATCCGTGTGCCTGGCGTACTATTAGTTGGGCGACCTAGCCGACCCACAGGGCGAGAAACATACCAAGAAGCCGAGGACCATGCACAGATTGATAACTGTCTTTGGAAGTCCTCAGCGACCATCAATAGACGTGCAAGTCGGTCGTACCTGGACTGGAACCTTCTTGAGAGTAGCAATATCGACTGCCTGACTGTAATCACGCAACCAATTCCTGGGTAGTTAAACGCGTCAGGAGTTGCTATAATGGAAGATAGGCTTTCCGCACCCAAAATAAACCCGTTTGATGTCTATCCCATTGAATTTAGAGCCCTTGGAGAGCATGCTAGCGAGTGCAAATCCGGTGCCGCTTCCTTTCTTGATTAACTCGGCGAGCGCGTCTTCCTGCGAAACCCCTATTCAGAGAAACAAAGATATTATGCAGGGCATCGCGCACGCACAATGTCTCCGTGTCTGAATGCACGGCCTTCCATGTACGCGAAGCTGGAAAAACATGAAGTTCAAAATCGTCACATCAAGCATCAATGCGTACGAAGGGATGTTGCCCGCGCCGAACGCGTACACACTGCTTCCGGACAGACATACGAAGAATAGGACGAGGAGAAAGAGGAGAGTTATGTTGCTCGGCATGGCGTACAGTGTCGAAGTTGTTGTCGGGATAACTTTATAAAGAATCGAAGAATCGATAGGGCTGTGCGCTGACCCCGAGTCCTGAGGCCGTGCTCCGTGAGCGACTGCGGAAAGGTGGCACCTAGGAGCTGGCGGCTGTTCACCTTGAGAATGCCAACGGTGCCGATTTCTGTGGGGCCCACAACTCGTTTGACCGATAATGATCGATGGTAGAGCACCAAGTTGCTTTGAGACAGTCAGAATTTGCGGTGAAGTGCAGGTAAGCTGTAACCAAGTCAATTCAGCCCGACTTGAATCGCAGCGCAAGTCGTAGAAATGATCTTTTGCCACAACCTTCGATGGCGGTTATAGGTAGTGAATCGCTGTCGGCTATTCCCGGCCCGCCACGTGCAAACTGACGCGTGACGTCACCGCGCGCTGCGTCTGAGTCTGAAAAGACTGCATTTGGTTTACAGACCAGAGAATACAAGATTTGTGACCACGAGTACATACAGTATCAACTCGAAACTCACATTCAAAATACTACGGGGATTCACCAATCAGGTACGGCGCCCCATCAGCAAGACCGAAACTTCTGAACCGCACATACGCTTCAAGCACAAGGCGCCCTGTACTACGCGCCTTGGGCATGGCACGCCGCACGCCGTCAGCAAAATGCGACAAGCTGGTCGTCGGCTGCTCCCTATCTGTGGCGAGAACCCAATGAACGCACGGGGGTGAGGGGTACGCCACCAGGGCCGCATCCAGCATCGTCATCAATGGGCCGTAGGGCGACGCGTCGAACACACTGTCTTTGGCAGACTGCTGCTTTATCACAACGTCCGCGAGCGCTGGGCTCATCTGCGGAGTAGCGAGCGAGGACAGAGACTTGGCTGCAGCAGAGATGAGCTCGGCTATCGCCGCCGCGATGATCAGGCCAGGGAATGTGAACTGAACGATGCGAAGTGCCGGGAGGTGCGGGAGCACCGGCGGTGAACAGCCGAATCTGAGGGATGTGTTAATGCTGCGGAAGGCGCAAGCGGCATGGATTAGCGTACTTGGACTGTCGAACTGGATGTGTTCAAGCGTATGAGAGGCGGCCTCGATCATCGGCCCAGCCCAGTTATCGTATGACTTGACCAACAGACGTCGCAGGCCCGCCAAGCACGAAATATTTTGCGGGTGGGCAAGGAACTGTCCGATGGTGCCATTTAAATACAACGAGTCAAGAGACGGACTCCGAAGTGGGACGGCAGCGGCGGAGAGGACATCTATTCTCTCATCCATAATCACAGTTCGCAGATGCAGTGTGGGCGCAAGCGCGAGAACGCCAAAGCATGACTAGATCGATGTCGATAAGCCTAAAATGCAGCTCCTGCAACAGCTAGCGCAAAAAGAAATCCAAGAGAAGTGGGGGGATCCTGGACCGCTCTGGAAAATTAGAGCAGATGGATTTGTACTTCAGAAGGAGGTTACGAGTGGGAAGTCAGTGAAAGAGACTAGATTTGTACCACATTCCGTCCACCATGCACCGACGGACATTCTGGAGTTTGTCGAGGATTTGAACAAACGTTTCAATGTCCGCACTGGCTAGAACATTCCGTAGCGATCCCACTGGTTCGATTGTCAAACATGTAACTAGCCGGCAATATGCAACGATTCTATGAGCAGTTTGCAGGCGCGTGCATAGTTTTTCTTGTCGATCGTCAAAGAGCTGAGCAGAATGCGCTGACTCGAATAACGCAAAGTCGAGGCCACGAGAGAGCAGGATTTCAGAGTTTGAACGTCGTCAATCTCGCACACAATTGCGTCCAGGAGCTCTGTCGGAATCACTGACATGTCTGCAGAGCGGTTCCGGATGAGTTTGGATAGTCCCAAAACGTAACTCTCTTCTGTACCACAACCACAACATAGCTGGATATTTTCACTGAAATAAATGTTCTCGCTGCTCTTAGGCATCGCTCCAAAGTTTACCTTTACCCAGATGTCGCGGCTCTGGCGAGTCGCGTCCCAATTATCCTCCAGCAGCGGTTCCGGCACTACGCTGCATATCTATATTCGTTCTATCGCCGCCTACAAGAATTCAGGTAGACGCCCTGAACGTGCTGGTGCCACATGCGGCGCGCATAGAAACATTGGATCTCGAGTTTGCGGCGCGAGTGAAAGGCGACGCTCTGCTTGACTCTCCTCTCGAGTTTCCTGTGCTGCAAACATTTTGTTTGAAGGGCACACGATTCCTGTGCCTTAGGTTGGCGGCGCCTCAGTTGCGAACTTTGTACCTTGAGCGCTTTATGCCAACGAATATGAGCGCATTATCATCGCCACGTCTGGAGGACAATCGACTGTATGACGCGGGGGGCCTCAAGCGTAAAAACCTCTTCGATATCTTCCATCGATGTCCAACGGTGTGGCGTGTCGCATTCCACGAAAATCCTTGGAACAATGTTGCCCCCCTGTTTGACGAAGACATCGAGGCTTTCGGCCGCCGGCGCCCGCTCGCCCCAGCGTTGCGGGAACTGGAAT
Organism: Mycena venus; assembly: GCA_014462655.1. NCBI lineage: Eukaryota > Fungi > Basidiomycota > Agaricomycetes > Agaricales > Mycenaceae > Glaucomycena > Glaucomycena venus. The sequence continues at coordinate 5,935,390 of JACAZI010000005.1, read as the reverse complement.
TGAGGCTCATCACGGACTCCGACCTCCGGCGCGTACTCAAGGGTGGATTCTCTGACGTGGCCTTGTCCTGCACACTTTGGTTGTATGCGCATACAGCGACATCTCGGATATTTTCTGGTCGTCTTTCGCTAAGTATCACGCACTGTGCCAGGCGCCACAAATTGGATTACTCTCGCGTCCCAATTATCCTCCAGCAGCGGTTCCGGCACTACGCTGCATATCTATATTCGTTCTATCGCCGCCTACAAGAATTCAGGTAGACGCCCTAAACGTGCTGGTGCCACATGCGGCACGCATAGAAACATTGGATCTCGAGTTTGCAGCGCGAGTGAAAGGCGACGCTCTGCTTGACTCTCCTCTCGAGTTTCCTGTGCTGCAAACATTTTGTTTGAAGGGCACACGACACGTCTGGAGGACAATCGACTGTATGACGCGAGGGGCCTCAAGCGTAAAACCCTCTTCGATATCTTCCATTGATGTCCAACGGTGTGGCGTGTCGCATTCCACGAAAATCCTTGGAACGATGTTGCCCCCCTGTTTGACGAAGACATCGAGGCTTTCGGCCGCCGGCGCTCGCTCGCCCCAGCGTTGCGGGAACTGGAATTGAGGCTCATCACGGACTCCGACCTCCGGCGCGTACTCAAGGGTGGATTCTCTGACGTGGCCTTGTCCTGCACACTTTGGTCGTATGCACATACAGCGACATCTCGGATATTGGAGCTCTCGCTGGCGCTTTACTGCGCGACGCTGGGTCTCTGGTCGTGTTTGAAGTGTTTAATTCGCTGGATATCAGGCTGCGTGACCAAAACGGGCGAATCCGCAATCTTAGCTGTAGGGATGGCTTGCCGTTTCAAATCCAACAGTTCTGAATCTGGGAACAGCTTTCCATTCGCCACAACCTAGAAAATACAGAGGTGGTTCACGCCCGCCTTGAAAATAGTCGGGGACCTAGACTTTCCGCTGCCTGGACCAACCGACGAAGGCTGCGCGCAGACGCCTAAAACAATACACGTTCCCGGCCTCGCAAAGTGGAGTTCTGCATAGTGCCAAACTTGTAGATCAAAGACATCTTGGCCATCCTTGCATATCGAGCTCCAAGCGGGCGTAACAGTAGATGTCTGCATCGGCAAAATAAGTTGACAACGGATGACCCGGATTCAGATGCTTTTTAGACAGCATACATAGTCAGGGAACGGGACATTTGAGCCCTTGTGCGTTGTAGGAAATTACTTTTCAATCTCTTTTACTGTAATCGTCGGTTGTTGACCTCGAAGCATTCCTTCTACGACCTTCGAACTCGAAGGATTTACTGTGCATGACAGACCCAAGTTGCAAGCTTTGATCAAGAACGCGCCAAACGCGCATACAATTGCGATAGGCTACGAAGACGGGTACAACTAATCTCAGAAACTGTCTTTTACACTACTCGCGTCCTCGACGATCAGCGTCACGGAAAGCGCGCTCCCCTGCAGTTGGAGCCCCAAAAGAAGCAAACGAGGTCATCTGCGGTGTCGTCACAGGTGGGCTCGGAATCGGCGTGAAGCACAATGCCTCGTCAAGGACAGGACTCGAGATTCGCGGCGGGCTCTGCGGGAGGACGCTTCTGAAGTCGGTGGTGGGTACGTCTCCGCTGTTGGTCGGCCTCCCCCCTCCCTCCACGGCGCGCAGGTGGACTCGCGGCTCTCGCCAGTTTGTCTGGGCTCCTCCGCCGCTCAAATTTCTCTGGACTGGAGGCCCGCGACGCCTTCTCAGGGCTCCGGCTCCGGCTGCGCGCAACCCTCGCCGGCACGCGGGTGTACTTGTCTTCCTGCACGCTCGGCCACCTGAACACGTCCGCCCCGCGCTCCCTTGGTGGCGTCCCAGCGGGCGACTCTGTCAAGATGCGGAACCCTGGCCCGGTGCTTGCGGTAACCGATGACAACGCGCGAGAGAGCGCCGCTCCTGTGACCGAAGACGCGCGCGAGAGGTTTGCCTGTGCGTCGGCGAGGAGATCCGAGTCGTTCCGGCCGTGCGCCTGCCAGGGACGCCGCGCTATACGCTCCTTGCTGTCTTGCTGCCCGTCGTCCCGCAGGCGCTCGAGGATGCCGCGCTTGATGCTCTTGTGGCGGAGAGACTCCCAGGGAACAGCGTCCGTGCTGTCTGGGCGGTCAAAGTAAAGAGAGGTGCGACCAGAGGGTGTGGGAGAAGGCGCCCGGGAACTGCGCGCGGACTTGGTGTGCGCGGTGGTAGAGACAGTGTTGGCAGACGCCTCGGATTTGGTGCGGATCGTGGAGCGGGTGGGTCGGGTCTGCGCAGAGCCGGGGTGAAGAAAGCCATCTGTTTCTGTACCGCGTTCTTCGTCGTCGCTTGCATCGCCGTTTAAGGTGTTATCCCCGTCACTCTCTTCGGCGTGCTTTTCGCGTCCGACCCACTCGCCCTCTTCGAATTCCTGCTTCTTGCCAGGTCGTGGGCTGGGCTGTTTGTATTCTGGGCCCACCTCGAGCGTCCCGTAGCTTTTGCGCCCTCGCCGGCGACCGTGCCCGTTTCGTGTAAGGCAGCCATACACACACCACGCCGTAATTCCGCCAATGAGAAGGCCGACGACACCACAGATAGGTACAATGTACACAAGATTGCCCGTTGGTAGCATCGAGATCTTGGTGTGGGTGTTAGCGGGGACTGTGGTGTTTGACGGAGGTAGCGCGCTGATAGATATTATGGATCCGCTCGCCGAGGAGGATGCAGTGGACGAAGACATGGGGGTGGCGCTGAGGCTATCAGACGAAGAGCTGACCGCAGAGTCGGAGTCGAAGGAAAATGCTAGCGCAGGAGTAGACGTGTCCGTCGGGGAGGTCAAGAGAGTGTCGGCGGGAGTATACGGAACGAATGTGGTGGGACTTGTTGTGGTTGCAGCGCCAGCGGGGGGGTAGGGCCACCAGTAGTCGTAGCTTGAAGACGAGGACAACGGGCTGGGCATTAACTGTCGGGCGTAATAGTAGTTGACATCGTTGTGGGCACGCCGTCTATGCGAGATCGTAGTCGTCGTGGTGGGCGAGGGTTGGTCGTCCATGCTTCCAGTGAATCCAGGCGTATCGAAGCACAAAGGAGTGGAAGGAACACCGTTGGGTGCGGTGTAGACTCGATACCAGTCGTTTTGGGGACGTCGGAGAATTGATGACAATCGATCAATAGGCCGGCGAATAAACGACTGGAGGATTCTAACCGGCGACTAGTACGGTCGGAAGTTGCCGATGTAGGTAGAATTGACTTAGAAAAATTTCGATGCATTGAAAATTCAAACATCCTGCGTTCAAATTCTGAGGAGACAATTCTATTCTAAATACATTCGCATTGACCCCGCCGTGGTTTTCAAGACAAACGAACGAAATCTGAGTGTGCTATGCCCAAAACAAACTCAGCCACCTGTTTAGGACTCCTCCTATCCACTCGCCATTTTGTCCCATTACCAGAATGCCTTCCAAGCGCAAAAAGAGGCTGGATTCGGACGACGACTATAAGGCCCCACCCGCTCCCAAGCGACCGCGCCATGAGGTCGAGGAGGACATCTTTTTCCAGACGAGTAGCGCGCCCACATCTCCGCACTTGGGTCCCAGTCCAAGCCCGCAAGGCAGCGAAGACGAAGAAGATGAAGGCGATGAAATAGCTCCCCTACCTGACCTTATGGTCAAACTTGTTGGCTCCCTTCCTACCCTCGAGCCGTCGACCAGCGCAGCCTGCACTCCACCTCGCAAAGGCCGTCCGCGCGCAGTCTCCGAGACACCTGCACAGATTCCTTCTCCAGCGACCTCAACCATTTTTGAAAGCCCAGTGAAGGCCCGTGGCGGTCGTCCTCGTGTTCGCACGCACCAACGGCACTCCCGAGCTCACAAGAATAATTTAACCAGTGAGCAGCGCGAGGAGATCAAATCCAGTGCCCTCGCGCGCACCAAGAAAAGAACTGCCGAAAATAGAAAGAAGAAGGCTGCCGTGCTTGCTGAAGAGAAAAGGAAGAAGGAGGCAGAGGAGGAAGCACGTCGTCGCCAGGAAGAGGAGGAGAGCGCCGCCAGGAGGCGTGCCAAAGTGTTCTCATTTCTGGACGATATAATGTTGCCCGAGGACGAGGGCGGCGCAGGATTCACCAGCGCGATGGACCTGTTTCGGACCATTATGTCGCCAGGAGGCGACTCCCAAGCATCCGCAAACTTGACGCGCTTCTTGAAGAGCCACGGGAAGGAGATTATCGAGGCCATAATTGAGCGGGTGCCAGCAGTTGGTCAGGAATACCTTGACCAAAAGTTCGACGAGAAGCTGGAGAAGGTCTTGCAGATGGAGGGGCAGGCAATTCAGGACTTCCTCACTCGAGGAAGGACGACGAGCATTATGCAGTTGCTTCAGGACTTCTCAATGGAGCAGCTTGGAGATCAACTCGAGGGAGTGGCCCCCACGCTTTGGAGGATACTGGACACGGTAGCCACTCCCGGTCTGTTAACGCGGCGAGAGAAACAGGGAGAGGCAAGACGCGAGAAGAGGCTGGTGAGTTGTGGGTCCCGGTTTCCAAACTGGGAAAGCTGATTGACGTTACCTCCGCGGCCAGGTCTTCACCACCGCATGCGCAATGCTCAGTGTTTCTCGGTCTCAGCTTGCGAACAACTACCAGCTCGTCATCGGCTTATTTCTTCTCGCGTCTGGAGCTTCCAAACGAGAAATGGAAGTTCTTGCTCATGCTGGACTCTCGACGTCGTACGATACAATTCAGGACCATATACACATTCTTTCGGCCGAAGCGGTGAAGGCCATTTCAGGGCTGAGTAGTACGATGCGATACTTGTTATCACCGACATCCTACAAGAAATATATATATATATATTGTTTGCCATATTGGAGTGAAGCTCACCTGGAGCAGCTGCTCGGGGTTTTTGCTATTGGAAGTGATAGCAACGGCTGGCACACCCTTCTCATTGAGGCTGGTAGCCTGAGATTCCATTAACGCAGTGAGCGGGCCGACAACAAGTATGATCTTCTGGGAGTTCTTGTCGGTGTTTCCAGGAGCCCAGTAGTAAAAAAGTGGGTACCAGTAAGCTAGAGTCTTGCCGCCACCAGTCGGAATATCCAAAATTGTGCTGATCCCTTTGAGCACATTTTGGCCGGTTTCTGTTTGGTGGGGACGTAAAGAGGAAACTCCGAAGACTTCACATAGTTTCCTGGACGCTATCCCGAGCTTCTGAGGGTCCAAGTCGACCAGCGGCGCGAATGGCATCAGTGCAGATAGGAGACCCCGAATAGCCGATCGCGACACATAAATCGCGTCTAGTGGAGTCCCATCGCGCTCTCAAGTCTTGGGAACTTGGGGCTATCCATTTCAATGTATTTTCAACAGAACTGTCTCTTCAGAATTTTCATAAAAGAGGTTTGAATTTTCGATGAGGCGAAATATTTCTAAGTCAATTCTACCTACATCGGCAACTTCCGACCGTACTAGCCGCCGGTTAGAATCCTCCAGCCGCTTCGCCATCAAGCTTTGATCGACTGTCATCAAAGGTCATCGGCGAGTGGCTGGTTTCGAGCCTAGGTGCGGTGTGAGAGTTGGAAAGTGGCAAATGTCAGCCACCTTCTCCCGTTTGTCAAATGTTTTAGGCACTAGTCGCGCTTCTGTCTCTTCAATATTTCGCTCAAGTGGGCTTTGAGAGTTGAAACCAAACGCTAATTGGCCATCTCAGCGTCTATTATTCGAGTCGGCGTCTATTTCGCAGCGCTTGTTTAACCTGGAGCGCAACCTTCATCATGCTTCATTATCATGTCGGTCATTCCGCCAGAACTGCTGGAAACAATTGTCTGCGAGATTGACGACATTGAATCCTTGAAATCTTGCTCTCTCGCAGCCTCAGCGTTGCGTTATTCGAGTCAGCGCATTCTGTTCAGCTCCTTGACCGTCGAAGGGAAGGATTGCACTCGAGTCTGCAAAATGCTCACAGAATCGCTGCATATCGCCGACTATGTTACACGTTTGACCATTAAACTGGGAACGCTGCGAAGTGTTATGGCCAGTGCCGATATTGCAGTCGTGCTTCAAATCCTCGCAAAACTCCAGAATGTGCATCAGTCTGCATCAGTGCATAGTGGACGGAATGTGGTACAGAGACACTCAATCTAACTTTGCACCACTATACAGCATTCCCCAGTCCTCGTAGATTTCCTTGTGCGCCAACCGCTGCGTGAGCTGCGTCTCAGGCTTATCCAGCTGCCTCCAGTCCAACTTTGGCGTCTTGTAGCGGCTGTACCCACGCTGTACATTCGCTCCGTGACTATAGAGGAAGAAACTGACGCTGTCTTCCCTCAGGCTCTTGCCGTAGTGCCACCTCGCTCTCTGGACTCGGTATACTTGACTGGCTCGGCGGGACAGTTTCTTGCCCACCCGCAAAATATTTCAAGCGCGGCGGCCCTGCGGCATTTGTCGGTCGAGTCATACGGTGATTGGGCTGGGCCACTGATCAGGACTGCTTCTCATACACTCGAACACATCCAGTTTGACTGTCCAAGTAGGCTTGTCCATTGTACTTGCCCCTTTGGCAGCACTGACCCATCCACAGGTCATTCTTCGGGCGGCTGTTCGCCGCCGGTGCTCCCGCGCCTCCCCCGCGCTTCGCACCGTGCAGTTCACTTTCCCTGGCCTGATCGTCGCGGCGGCGACAGCCGAGCTCGTCTCTGCTGCAGCCAAGTCTCTGTCCTCGCTCGCTACTCCGCAGATGAGCCCAGCGCTCGCGGACGTTGTGATAAAGCAGCGGTCTGCCAAAGACGGCGTGTTCGACGCTTTACCTTATATCGCGTTGATGACGATGCTGGACGCAGCCCTCGCAGCGTACCCCTCACCCCCGTGCGTTCATTGGGTCCTTGCCACAGACAAGCAGGAACCGACAACCGGCTTGGCGCACTTTGCCGATGGTGTGCGGCGTGCCATGCCCAAAGCTCGAAGTACAGGGCGTCTTCTGCTTCAAACGTGTGTACAGTCTAGAGTCTTTGGGCACGCTGATGGGGCGTTGTACCCGCTTGGTGAATCCTCGCAGCACTTTGGAAATGATTCATTTATTTCTCAGGCTGTGTGCTCGTGGAAATTTCACACTTGGCTACAGCTCGGGAACATAACTCTTTCAGTCAAACCAAATCCCCCCATCAACACATGGTCTGAAATTTCACAATAAGCACCATGCCACGCATGCGAGGGGACCATCAACGAAACGAACCTGTCATAGACTCGGCATTCTTCGAAGCAAGGAACGACACCACTTCCGCGATGGATTCCGGGGTCATGATGCAGCCAAGCTCGACCTCGAGTTCTGTCCTGGACGAGGCGTTGTGTTTTACGCCGATTCCGAGCCCACCTGAGACGACACCGGAGATGACCTCGTTTGCTTCTTTTGGGGCTCCAACTGCAGGGGAGCGCACTTTCCGTGGCACTGATCGTCGAGGACGCGAGTAGTGTACAAGACGAAGTTCTGAGATTAGTTGTACCCGTCTTCGTAGCCTATCGCATTTGTGTGCGCGTTTGGCGCGTTCTTGATCAAAGCTTGCAACTTGGGTCTGTCATGCACAGTAAATCTTTCGAGTTCGAAGGTCGTAGAAGGAATACTTCGAGGTCAACAATTGGCGATTACAGTGAAAGAGATTGAGAAGTAATTTGCCACAACGCACATGGTTACAAAGGGTGCAGTTCCCTGACAATGCTGTCTGGAAGGCATGAAAAGCATCTGAATCCGGGTCATCCGTTATCAACTTATTTTTGCCGATGCAGACATCTACTGTTACGCGTCCGCTCGGGGCTTGATATGCGCAAGCATGGCCAAGATTTCTTTGATCCACAGGTTGTCGCCGTCCCCGTAAAACACCACTTTTGCGAGGCCAGGAATGTGTATTATTTTAGGCGTCTGTGCGCTGCCTTCGTCGGTCGGTCCAGGCAGCGGAAAGTCTAGGTCCCCGGTTGTTTTCAAGGCGAGCGTCCGTCTCGGTGTTTTCTAGGTTGTGGCGAATGGATAGCTGTTCACAGAACCGTTGGATTTGAAACGGCATGCCGTCCTTACAGCTTAGATTGGGGATTCGCCCGTTTTGGTTGCGCAGCATAATATCCAGCGAATTTAACACTTCAAACACGACCAGAGACCCAACATCACGCAGTAAAGCGCCAGCGAAAGCTCTGGTATCCGAAATGCCGCTGTATGCGCATACGACCTAGGTGTGCAGGACAAGGCCACGTCAGAGTATCCACCCTTGAGTACGTGCCGGAGGTCGGAGTCCCTGATGAGCCCCAATTCCAGTTCCCACAACGCTGGGACGAGCGAGCGCCGGCGGCCGAAAGCCTTGATGAGCCTTGATGTCCTCTTCGAATAAAGGGCAACATCGTTCCAAGGATTTTCGTGGAATGCGACACGCCACACCGTTGGACATCGATGGAAGATGTCAAAGAGGGTTTTACGCTTGAGCCCCCCCGCGTCATACAGTCGAATGTCCTCCAGACTTGACGATGATAATGCGCTCATATTCGTTGGCACAAAGCGCTCAAGGTACAAAGTTGGCAACTGAGGCGCCGCTAACCTAAGGCGCGGGAAAGAGCCAAATCGTGGACTCTTCAAACAAAATGTTTGCAGCACAGGAAACTCGAGAGGAGAGTTAAGCAGAGCGTCGCCTTTCACTCGCGCCGCAAACTCGAGATCCAGTGTTTCTATGCGCTTGCATGTGGCACCAGCGCGTTCAGGGCGTCTGTCTGAATTCTCGTGGGCGGCAATAGAACGAATATGGATATGCAGCGTACTGCTGGAGGATAATTGGGACGCGAGAGTAATCCAATTTCTGGCGCTGGCACAGTGCGTGATAGCGAAAGATGCCCCGAAGAATTGGTTATGGAGGGCGACATCGCGCCAGAGCCGCGACATCTGGGTAAAGGTAAACTTTGGAATGATGCCTAAGAGCAGCGAGAACATTTATTCCGGTGAAAATATCCAGCTATGTTGTGGTTGTGGTACAGAAGAGAGTTACGTTTTGGGACTATCCAAACTCATCCGGAACCGCTTTGCAGAGACATGTCAGTGATTCCGCCAGAGCTCCTGGACGCAATTGTTTGCGAGATTGACGACGTTCAAACTCTGAAATCCTGCTCTCTCGTGGCCTCCACTCTGCGTTATTCGAGTCAGCGCATTCTGCTCAGCTCTTTAACGATCGGCAAGAAGAAGTATGCACACGCCTGCAAACTGCTCACAGAATCGTTGCATATTGCCGGCTATGTTACACGTTTGACAATTAAACTGGGATCGCTACGGAATGTTCTAGCCAGTGCGGACGTCGAAACTTTCGTTCAAATCCTCGACAAACTCCAGAATGTCCGTCGGTGCACGGTGGACGGAATGTGGTACAAAAGCACCTTCTCTAATTTTTCAGAGCGGTCCAGGATCCCCCCATTTCTCTTGGATTTCTTTTTGCGCCAGCCGTTGCAGGAGCTGCATCTTAGACTTATCGACGTCGATCCGGCCGTGCTTTGGCGCGTTCTCGCGCTTGCACCTACACTGCACCTGCGAACTGTGATTATGGATGAGAGAATAGATGTCCTCTCCACCGCTGCCGTCCCACCTCCGAGTCCGTCTCTCGACTCGCTGCATTTGATGAATGGCACCATCGGACAGTTCCTTGCCCACCCGCAAAATGTTTCGTGCGTGGCGAGCCTGCGACATCTGTTGGTCGAGTCATACGATAACTGGGCTGGGCCAATGATCGAGGCCGCCTCTCATACGCTTGAACACATCCAGTTCGACACTCCAAGTACGTTAATCCATGCCGCTTGCGCCTTCCGCAGCATTAATATCCCTCAGATTATTTCTCGGGCGGCTGTTCACCGCCGATGCTCCCGCGCCTCCCGGCACTCCGCATCGTTCAGTTCACTTTCCCTGGCTTGATCATCGCGGCGGCGACAGCCGAGCTCATCTCTGCTGCAGCCAAGTCTCTGTCCTCGCTCGCTACTCCGCAGATGAGCCCAGCGCTCGCGGACGTTGTGATAAAGCAGCGGTCTGCCAAAGACGGCGTGTTCGACGCTTCACCTTACGTCCCGCTGATGACGATGCTGGACGCAGCCCTCGCAGCGTACCCCTCACCCCCGTGCGTTCATTGGGTCCTCGCCACAGACAAAGAGGAACCGACGACTAGCTTGGCGCACTTTGCCGACGGTGTGCGGCGTGCCATGCCCAAGGCTGGTAGTACAGGGCGCCTTGTGCTTGAAGCGTATCTGCAGTCTAGAGTCTTTGGGCGCGCTGACGGGGCATTGTACCCGCTAGGTGAATCCTCGTAGCATTTTGGAAATGATTCATTTATTTCTCGGGCTGTGTACTGGTGGAAATTTCACACTTGGCTACAGTTCGGGAGTATAACTCTTTCTGTCAAACCAAATCCCCCATCAACACATAACGTTTGAACTGAAATTTCACAATAAACCCCATGCCACGCATGCGAGGGGACCGTCAACGAAACTAACCTGTCACAGACTCGCATCCTTCGAAGCAAGGAACGACACCACTCCCGCGATGGATTCCGGAGTCATGATGCAGCCGAGCGCGGCTTGGCCCTTCATCTACATTCCGTCAGTCACGGTTGGGGTGTGTACAAGGAAGGAATCGAAAAGGAATATGAATGGTAGACCGAAAACAAAGGGCTTACGATTTCCTTGTAGATGTTGGCGGGCGCCCCAATCAGTTTGCTCAAGATGACGTCCCCAACTTCCTAACCGTTTCCTCAACCAAGGTGTCCACGTCGGCCTCGCTCGTGACATCCACACCGACCGCGATGGCTTTCCTCCCTTGTTCTCCAAGCTGGTGGATTTCGCTTACGACTTTCTCAAGCAAGGGCATTTTCGCCCCCAGGTCCGCCACACAGACGTCGCGCCCGTCTACAGCGAGGCGGAGGGCGATGGCGCGGCCGATACCCTGGGCTGCGCCGATGACGATGGCGACACGGGTGGTGGTGGACATTCTGAAATCAGAGAGTTGGTTCAGAAACAGCGGACCGTACACACGAAATTTAAGACGGCGATCAATTTAAATGATCGATTGGGTTCGACGGCGGTATGGTGTGCATGCAGTGTGCAAGAGTGGGAATCCGCAACGATAATTCTTACGGTCGGCGGAGTTCCAGATGACAAGTCGAAAAAAGAAATTGAAGGCGCGGGAACAGGGTCTTGCCGTTCGCCCTTTGGAGAGCTGAAGGTAACGCGCACCCGGCGGCGCATTGGAATGCATAAAATGGAGCAATAGGACTCGACTGCACTTATTGCCATACACCAAAGAATATAATGATACTTTTGATTCCTCCCCGGCACCGTCTCCTACAATGCTTGGGTCCGACCAGGCTCCGCCACGTACCGCGCGCGGAATTTCCACCTGCCGTTCGGATCGTAAAACGCCTTGTCCACCACCAAGTACTCGGTTACGCGCTTTGGCACCGCAGGGACAATGTGCAGCGTCTTGCCCAGCTTCGCGGGCTGCGGCGGGGCTGACGGTGCGGGGGTATGCAATGCCTTGCCCTCACGATCGTACATCTCGATGCTCTGCGTGAATGTGAAGGTCAGCTTGCAAGTTGAATGACGAACGCATGACTCGCCTGTTCGGTGTCAAAGCGCACGAGGGCCTGTATGGCGACTCTGCTGCCGGTCTCGGGCATGTGCTTGCTGAACTCGCCGTCACCGGCGCGCAGGGAGAGGATGCGCGTCGGGGTGACCTCGCGGTGGAACGTCCAGCGGTACAGCGTGTCGGGTGTTTTCCTATTCGCAAGCGCGGTGGCCTCGTCGGTGTAGGGTGTCATTGTGAGATTCTCTATTTGCTTGGTGTTCCCTCTATCATGACGCGTTCAGTGTACAAGGAATGGGACAGGTCAAAGGCGACGCGCACTTCATCAGGGCCTCGTTTAGTTGTATGTACTGCTCGAGAATCTCCTGGCGCATCGGCGCGACCCATGCGTCAGACTTAAGGGACTGCGCCTGGAAGACGCGCGTCGCGTAGAGATACATCGAACGGAACCAGCCCAGTTTCGGGCTGACCTCGACGCCAGGGAAGGAGTCGGCGGTGGCGATATGGCGCATCGAGAACGCGTTCTTGCCGTCGTTTGTTCTGTTTCTTTGGAACTGGCTATACATAGCGAGCAGGGAGGGATACTCCTTCCGGGCGCGGAAGCCCACAGAGTACGGAATCATATGGTCTGCACGAATAAGTGTGAGAAGAAACACCAAAGTAAAACCCACCGAGGAGTGGAAGGTTAATTACTGGCGGGGTGCGTCCCTGACTGCGCAGTAATTCCCTTTGCGTTTCTAACTGCTCGACCATTTGGATTTGTTTCTCCTCCTCGCTCAGGGATTCGTCCGGTGTTGGGTTCGGGGCCACCTTCTGCTGCACTTCTTCCCGTTTTTCCCAATTCCGGTGCTGAGACAGTAGAAGCCTGTTCCTCAAGCTGACTGAAGGGGCAGCAGGAGGTGGCGGAGGAGGTTTCTGCGTTACCGCCTTCTTTTTCTTGATTTTGGGCGCGACGGAGGCATAATGGCGCACGGACGCGATAACGCGCCTGCAGAGCATTGGCAGAATTTGGCTTTGTTTCTTTTGCAAGGTTTCGGCATCTGTCGTCGCGTCTTGCTCTCTTTTCACCACCACCATGCCTGTGCGTTTGCACGTTCCTTCTCTTGTAAATATGCTCACCCTTCTATAGCGCCAGTCTCGCGGTCGTTCTTCCTCTTCTTCCCGCGCTGCGCCTGCACAGACTCGCAGTGCTACTACGGCAGCTGCCCCGGCCGGATACGCCCCAGCCCGTGCCCCCCGCCCCTCCCGCCGGCGCTCCATCTGCTGCCGCCGCCGGCGCTGACAAGCAACCTGGGATGATCGCTCAAATGGCTGCTACGGCTGGCTCGGTCGCGATCGGAAGCACGATCGGACACGGTCTTTCCAACATGCTGTTCGGTGGAGGCCAGGCTGCCGAGCAGGCACCACCTGCCCAGCAACAGGCAGCACAGCAGCAGCAATCTAGCGTGAGCTGTGAAATCCCCGCCAAAGGTACGCGCTACGGGCATCCTTTCCGTCTGTAATGATTGACATTTTTGTAGACTTCACGAAGTGCCTCGAGAAGGCCGACATGCCGTCCTGCACCTACTACCTTGAGCAGCTCAAGGCCGTGCGTCAATTCGTTCTGCTCTACAACTCTCAAATTCTAACTTGCTACGCAGTGCCAAGCAGCCGCTGCACCGTACTAAACTCTAATTGCGGTTCGGGGATTTTGGCGTTGGTCACTCTCAACTGTGTCTCTTTAGCTAGAGTTTTACAGTTTAATAACAAGAAGTCCCTCCTCCCTTGCGCGTGCTCTGTATGAACGTGGCGGCTCGGCTTTTGTCCTGGGTTGCCTTGCATTACTCAGGTTGCATTACGTCAACTTTTTTTCGCGGATGGCCGACCGGGGTCGGCGACTGTCGGCGACACGCGGCGTTATTTGAAGCCTGTTCGTTTTTTGACTTAGGAAACAAACTCATGGGTTAAACCACAACGTCGCTTTGACGCTGGAATCTCGTAGACACGTTGGGAACAAGGACATACCCTGGCTAGTAATGTCTTATATTGAAGGTCTGAGAGAACGCTGAAGCAACAGGTCAACGTCATGGTTACCCCCATAAACCTTGTTTGAGGGCCGACTTTGTGAACTTACTTCCTTTTTGCTAGCTAGCCTCCCGCTGGGATTCGATCCAACGTGGTTGTTTTGTCTTTTTCTTGCTTCCTTTTTTTTTTTTTTTTTTTTTCTGCTACCCACCCGGATGCAGTTCTTGCTACGTGAATAAGGAAGTGCGGATGAAGCATGTGAAAACCAGCCTAACAGCTGCCGAATATCTCCGAAACGCCAACATCCAAATATGGTAACGTGGTTCAATTGGGCCAATTGTCCATTCTCTATAGGCAAGGTCGTAGGCTAATTAGGAAATCAAACGCCAGATATATATTCGCTAGAAGCTACATCATCGGGTAATTTCCTCCGCGCTGAGCAAGAATCTATGCGACCGTTCTTCACGACAAGAAATCAGCGAAGCGGGATGATTACCGCTTTAGAAATATGTTGCCGCCTAAGTCGATGTCCATATCTGATGAATTTCTTCAAAAGGTTTCAATTCATTCTGTGAGACCTCGCCGATTTATGGTAGCTATGGCCCAACTGGCTCGAACGATCTGGCCGAACCCAGGACTTAATGTTTCTTCAAGAGTCTGAGATCTGAGAAATTGGTGTGGAAGCGACTCCGCAGGTGCTCATGGTCAGGCTAAGTAAAATTTTGGCTTAACTCTCGCAGAAGTTGGTGTACTTCCGTTTATCCGCCTTGTACCTTGTGGAAGCGACGATCGTTCGCTGATCTAACATGAAGATCGTGAATTTTAATCTGATAAAACATGTGAAAAAAGGCCTCGCGAAGTGTTGACAGTAAGTTGAAGACGTCACTTCTAAGTATTCAAGCAGAGCTTTGAAGCCCTTGTACTGATTGTCCTTATATTTGCTTCTAAAACAAGACTGTGTTCTCGTGGTAATCACAATGGCCGCAGTCATGAGCAAGGCATCGATTGAATTTGAACCCCTCTTCTGATTCAGGCGACCGTAAGGTTCAAACAACCGAGGTACGAGGTTTAATTGTCTGACTCACCATAAGTAGTATGCATCGGTCTTGGAAACAGAAAGGAAAATTTCTCTCAAGAATAAGAGATTTTGTAGCGTTTAAGTAATGAAGGATAATTTATTCAACGTCTTGGCTCAGAACTACAACTGAACTGAACACTGAACCTGGACGAGTTCAACAGTTGCTCAGCTTTCGGTCCGATATTCCGATTGATACGCTAGTGGCAGTGCTGAGCGATTGATCGTCGCGTCTCCCAACAAGTTGACAACTTGGCCGACCGAGCGCTTTCATCTCCATGATGACCTCTGCATTGAACAGCGATCTTACGGCGCTTAGTTGGTTGCATGCCTCTGTTTTGGGACATTGCGGCGTGTTTCCTCGACTCACGCGGGAACTATATATGCGTCCATATGTTTTTCTAACGGTGAACCGAGTTCGATTGCCTCCACGCAGGTAAACAGAGTTTTGCTCGGATGATCCTTCGTCCGTGCCTCAAAGAGGGATCCAAGGTGATCTGAATAGTAATTTATCTTCTTCTGGCTCCTCCGAGTCATCGTTTCTCGAATGGTACGTCTTGGGTACGACCGGGAGGCGTAACAATTGTGGCTAGCTACCTACTAAAGGGATCTTGGTAACACACCCATTGAATTTCATCAAGCCACGCCCAAAGGAACCAAAGGGTCGGAATACAGGATGATCTCTCACGTTAGATTGACGGTCGCTACCCTGATCCTATATCCAGTTCCTCGAAGCCGGGGATGGAAGCTTTGCACCCTCTTGCGTTCTGCCGCCATGACGGTCGCAGTCGCAGTCCTGCCGCTTTTCTTTTCATTTACGCTGGCGTCCTTTATCGTGGATCCAGTGTGCGTACTGGAAAGGTTCTCAATCAGAGTGACATCTGATTCGTTAACTACAGCACTAAAGCCGCCCTGACTTGCGAGCCGGTTCTCCTGCAATGGCAGGGCGGGATAAGTGAGTGCAGCGCTCCCTCAACTATGTTCGAGATTCTGAACATTCGAGGAAGCACCTTGGACATTGGTACGTTCTACTCCATTAACTGTCTAACTTTTCATGGACATTTTCTCATCTTAGAGGTACGCAAAACGCCACTCAATTAAGCTTCGGTTTTTAAGATCTCGTCAAGCGTCGTGGCCTCTGATGGAAGTGTTATTGAGAATTTTGGCAAATTCACAGGGACAAGTTTCCACTGGACTGTCGATGTCGATGCTGGTAAGCATTTAATACTCCGTCATCAATCTTCCTTGATTTTCCTTCCAGGTACGGTGGTAGCGGCCCAGGTGACAGACTCCACGGGCGCAATCGCGACTGGAAAGTCTTTCACTGTTCAGCCTGGAAGTACGTTGAATTACAGCGCGAATTGACCTTACTGAACATCTTTAGCCACTGGTTGCACGATAAATCAAAATAAATTTGCTGCGCCACCTCCAACGTCCTCGACCTCGGATACTGGAACGTCGTTAGTAGTTATTCCCGAACACTGACCATTTTTTGATAAAAAAATGTTCTCAGTGTCTCTGCCGCCCCACCTCTAACGTCTTCGAGCTCGGATACTGGAACGTCGTTAGTAGTTATTCCCAAACAGTGACCATTTTAAAAAAAAAGCCGTTCTCAGTGTCTCTGCCGCACCCATCAGTCCAACTCCCGCCTCCGCCTCATCTCAACCTTCGAAGTCGTCCATTCTACCCCTATCAAGCTCGCCACAACCTTCGAACACTGGCATAGTAGTTGTCAGCGCCCCGCCGACAGCATCAGGTATGATTTTGCCCAAATTCTGGATATCCCATATTAACTTACCGAATGTAGGGAGTATGCAGTATGTATCGGCCGATCCTTCCCCGTCTTCACCTGTGTCCGCCATCACTGCATCGTCATCACACGTATCCCGCGTCGGCATGGCTTTTGCGATTCTTATACCTTGCTTAATCGTTCTGGTCATCGTGGGTTTCCTGCTTTTGCGTTGGCGTCGCCGTCGTCGCGAGGTTCTCTCTGCTCTGGGTGTGTTTTCATGTTCACATTGAAATACTCTTTGGTTTAACTTTGACTCAGAGGCGCAGCCTCAGTGGTTCAATAAGCCTTCGTACCAAGGCGCGTGGTCTAACCCGGAAAGCTTGGAAATCGCCATTCCCGAAGTCGTCGAGGCGCCACCACAGCGTCCCACGTTGAATATTGTGCCTCCTGCCAATTCAACGACAACGGGTCCACAAACAGCAAACACGCGAACGCCTGGTACAGAATATCTGAGCGCCACGACTCTTCCTTCTGGAATTTCTCCTTTGGCATCCTCTGAACACTCGTCGAAGTACGTGGAGACGCTGCATTCCCGCATAGACGCACTCCTCGCGGAAAACGCGATTTTGGCCGAATTAGCCAGTCCTCATGTCGATTTGCCGCCTCCAGCATATGCATGACTTTGCTTGGAATTCGAGAGAAAACTTTAGAAGGTTGTATCCAATCCGGTACCCTGTATTTATTATTGTACATATGTGCGAAAACGATGGTTTGCAGTTGTTTTCCGTTGGTTGAAACTTACTCAGTCGAACACAGATACAGGGTCCGTCAACGCCCATTGACTTGAAAATAACTTCGACACTTACATGCTTGGTGCTCCCAGGTAGTGACTGTTAATAGCGATTACCATCTGTGTTCTCTACTCGACATCTACCGTCCGCGTCAATATTGACGGTTCGCTGATCCTGGATCTGAATTCAATCCTGCCTCTTGAGTTGCACAGGATGCAACCACTGAACCTAGTGCCTCCTCTGCGGAATGCTTTGCTCTATATTCTCCCCTTGATCACGAAGAATGAATTTCGAAATCGGATCTTCCTGAAGTCGAAGCTCGATGTAAGTATTTGAGTTTCTGGTTCACTCTGTTGCCACTATTTCCGTTGCGCAACGCACTTTTTGCGGTGTGTGCCAAGTTGCAGCCTCACCGAACGATGATGTATCATTCATTGTCATATACGGGCCCCGTTTCAAGGCCAGCAACTGGTTTGAGATAATTATACAGTTGGAAATGGTTTCTTTGTTTATTTATTCATTTGCTCGTGCCAGTTTATTCGGAGAATATTGGAGAGTGAATATTTCATACCTACCTACGAATTTCAGAGCTTTCAAGTTTCATCCTGCGCGAAGTTGCAACGTCGCGGACCGGACTTCCGTAAGTCCGATCGTTGTGATCTGCGTTGTACGATTGTGGTCACTGCCTATATCGAATACATGACTGAGGTGCAACCAAAATCGACCGCGGCAGGTTGTTCAGCGACGATCACGCTCCCATATTGAACATCTTTGTCAGACCCACCTCTCTCCACCTCCATCGCCTCGACGATGACCAACTTTCCATCGACAGGCTGCCATGTCGTAGATTCGAAGATGTCAATGGGGCAAGCGCCTTAAATCTAGTAGTCAGTGAGTAAATTTCTTCAGAATTTCATTCAAATTCATTGTCTCCGAGTTGAAAGTTCATCCGGCCAGGCCATTTACTGCAGAATCCAGAGGGAAAGCAGGCACCAGTCCAATGAACGTCGGCTTTCCACCCACTCTATCTCCATATCAAACATTCATCATGCAACCAAAGAGGATCATCCATTGACGATTCTAACTCGAACTGACGGTCACTACCGATTTCTTTATAAATTTCTCTGGCGAGGATGATGGAGCATTTCACCTTCCCACTTTATGACTGCCATGAAGAATTCAGCCGTCATATTTTCTCTGGTCTTTCTTCCGTCGACGCTGGCGTCATTCATTGTCGATACATTGCCGGTGTACGTGGATCACCCTGCATGTTCCTACTACATACACTTCCTGCGCTAAATTCTACTCCCCGACTTGTAGGGACACTCCGGCAAAGACTTGTGAACCAGTTCTTCTACAGTGGCAAGGTGGTCTGAGTGAGTGTGATCAAGTTCACGCCCGTTCGATTTTTTCTGACATCACAATCGTTGGAAGCGCCGTGGACGCTGGTAAGTCCCAAAAAATCATCCTTCTCAATATATTCTTAACAGACAATTGAACACTCTTGCATAGAGGTTCTCAAAAACTCCTCATCGCCTTCAATTGATCCTAACATTCTTGAACCAGGGTTGTTTCAGTTGACGGAACTGTTGTCGAAGATCTTGGGTCATCCCAAGATACCTCATTCACCTGGAATGTAGATTTTGAAACCGGTTGGTGGGATGCTGTGCACTCATATCTTCGTTTAATTCCCTTCCCAGGAACCGTTGCCGCTGCCCAGGTGACCTCCTCCACCGGCGTAAACGCGAGGTCACAACCCTTTACTATCCAGCCAGGATGTAGGACACGTCGCTACCTGTTTGAATCCCAGTAACCTTCCGCAGCCAGTGGCTGCAAGTTGAGGACAACTTCGATTCATGATTTCACTCAGGCCGCGCGCCCGGCGGAAAACACCGAAGCCACGCGCGAATCCACTCCGTAGGAATGGTCACAGTGTTAATTTTTCTTGGGTTGATATATTAACAGCACCTCGTCCTTTTCTTCAACGAGCAATGGGACGCTCCGAGAAACACAAGGAATAACGACGATTCTTTCCTCTGATGGCGGAAGGTAAGTGGGGAAAACTTCGACTCGTTTGCATAATAGACGCATTGTCAGTATCTCGGCCACCCCCGTTCGGGCATCCTCCACTTCTCCATCCCAAAGTCTACAATCTACGGCCCCTGGCACCGATCCGACAGCGACTGGTCCGGTTTCTCGCAGCTCAGCTCCTCTCGCCTCATCCTCCGTCGCCTTTGCCTCATCCTCCGCCTCACCTCTAGTCGCAACAGCATCGCAGAAGTCGCGTGTTGGATTATTTCTGCGGCGCTCATGCCTTGTCTGACCGTGGTGACTATCCTGGGCTTCTTTTTTTTTGCGTTGGCGCCGACGTCGTCTCGAGGCGCTCTCTGCTCTAGGTACGTTCTGCTTCTCCGTTGTTGGTCGAATGCTCATCGAATTTAACCTTGCGGCTTCAGAGGCTCAACAGCTGCCGCCTCACTGGTTCGACAGGCCAGTTTATATCCAACGCAAGTCCGAGTTGCCTCGTTCTAACTTTATCGACCGCGCCTCGGAACTGGATGATTCGGTGCTCGACATTCCTAGCAGGGGCATAGACATGACACTGCGCACCAGCACGCCCTATGCTCAATCCGTACTGCCCGGCTGTGAATCTAATATTGATTCAGATTTCTCTGACCTGGGTACGGTCATGGCTACGGCTCCGTTGAAGGCGCGCATCGCCGCTCTGATCGCTGAGAACGCCGATTTGGAGGAAAAGTTGATTGATAGCCCACCACCTGCCTGATTGTGCCGTGGGGTTTCCTTTCCATTCGTTTTCTCGGCGCCGTGTTGCAAAAAGTGACCACAATTCGTAGTTATATGTATATAGGACCAGCGATCCCCACCATTACTGTTAATGGCAATTATAGTTCGATACTTCGATTAGCGTCGGTTAACGTTCCGTCCTCCGCAGTGGTTCGAACTTCGTTCTGAATGCCTTCGGTAATGTACTTTCTAACTGGACCCGAGCCCGCGGTCTCAAGAAACCCGTCGCCGAGACCCTACAAACATCAACCCCGGGCTGTCAAAGACACTGTATGATCCGCCGGAAGGAAGGAAGGAAGATGTGTTACTGCCGAGATCCCAATAAGGAACAAGCAGGCGTGCAACCGGAGAGGGCGGGAGTTACCTGGATTTTTTATAGACTGGGCTGATATTGCTCGATCAGTTTTCAACGTCCGTCGGGGGACTGGATAGTAGCACAACCCAACAATTATCATGCTTTAGCCTAACCTTAGCCTACATCGCCTATTTCGTGGCCCCTTCAAGTTTCACAGACGAATATAGATACTCGTACTTGCGGACTTGCCGGTGGATCTCTTATTTCGGATTGGTTTATACTAGTGGATTCAATCGCCGCTGTATGTGGGCGGGAGAACCACCATTTCTCCGACATCCGCTGATTGTTTGTGAGCCGTTTGTTACACCCAGTTGATAAATACATACTTGCAACTTTCACCCACAAATTGACCTTGACGCTCAGTCGTTGCAGAGCGCCGTTTTGCCGACCATCGCTCACCGGTGATTTTTCCGAGTCATCGCCGATGACCTCGAGGAGAAGTCCGTGCACAAAGGAGATCCACGATTGAACGAAGATGGTTACGGTCTCATTGTTGAGAAAAAAAAATCGGAGTTGAACGGAGCGACTGGTTTGCGTCCATGCATCTTCTACTAGGCACCAGTCGGGAGTCTTGATACCTCCTCCCTTTTCGCAAGGTCATCCTTATGACAAAGAAAAGCTGGGGGATGCTGTGGCCTTTTCCCAGGAACGACATGGACCAATCAAGCAAGGCCGAAGAAAATCAGGATCGCAGGCGGCTACCTGTTGTTTCAATCTAGGACCGCACAGACAATCCTCTTCCTCCTCCAGTCTGCATGGAGACAGCTCCTGGACAGCTCGCAGCTTGTTTGCCTTCTACGTGTTGAGTATGTATATGACGAAATGAACCAAACATGGAGATGAAAATCAGCCAAGATGATCCGCGTTCAGAATGGTACTGTAAGTAGCGACGGACCTTGGTCCTTGCGACGGACTCCACCGGGAATTGGGGATGCCGAATGCTTGTAAAGGCGCGGCAGGGAGAAATTGTATTGATATTCGCCGAGAGCACGGTAATGATGAGCGATTGCGCTGACGTTGTCGGGCCTCCAATGGGTGAAGGCGAGGATGCGGGCTGGCCGTGAACACCGGTCGCTGCGGCGACGGGGCAGATAGTCAGCAAAGGATTGTCTGAGTCCATGCGTGCTGGGTTGAAAAGGGCTCTGCCTGGTTGACTCGGCACACGATCAAAAAGAATCCGGCATGACATATATACAACTTCTAATCATATACGGCACACGACCGAAAGTCGGAAAGGAAATGAATGTTTATTATTGGAGGTTCCACGCCTAGTAGGTGCCCTACCCAACCCACATCATGTCTTTTGGCGCATTCGCAGAGCCCGGTCTAGTATTGGTTATCCTCACCGCAGGTGTCGTGCTCAACCGCCGCCGCGATAACGATGCGTGGTCTCCTCTCTCCCCGACCGCAGAGCCTTTGCTCGCCACAGCCGACTCACCTTATCGCGAGCGGACAGTCTTCGGACGTTCCGTGCGCTCTCGCAACACTGCTGTCTGGCGCAACACTCGCGTCTCGCGCTTCCTTCGCCGCTTTCCTTTCCTGGTGGAGGTTTGGTACTGGCTTCTTGTGTACTGGACCTACCAGCTTGCCCGCGCGTTTACCGCCGTCACCCTCAAAGACGACACCCTGGCTGTTTCTCAAGAACGTGAGTCCTCCCAGCCCATACTCGAATCTTGGATTGAAGAAAACTGCGCACGCAGATGCCATCTCCCTCATCCGCCTCGAGCAGAAGCTCGGCATTTTCATTGAGCCCGCCGTCCAGGGCTATGTAATTGCACGACCAGCCCTCTTGGGTGCATTGAACCGCATCTACAGCTTCATTCACATACCCGGGACGATTACCTTCCTGGCCTGGTTGTACGCCGCTGCGCCTCAATCTTTGTTCGAGGCCCGCCGCCGCACGCTCGCCGTCTCCAACTTGATGGCCTTCGTCGTCTTCACCCTGTGGCCATGCATGCCCCCACGGCTCCTTCCTCCGACCGACGACTACAAATTTGTGGACACTGTCCACACTGGTGAGGTCGCCAGCGTCTGGACGACGAACAAGTTCTGCAACCAGCTAGCGGCCATGCCTTCGCTGCATTTTGGTTATGCCTACACAATCGGGCTCACCATCGCGACCCTGCCGTCGCACTCTCACTCGCGTTTGCTCACCTTAGGCAAATGGGTTCTGGGGATGTCGTATCCGGCACTCATCCTTGTGGCCATTGTCGCGACGGCGAATCACTACGTGCTTGACGCAGTCGCCGGCTTTGTCGTCGCAAGCATCGCCTGGAACATCAACAGCGTGCTGAAGAGTTTGCTCGTCGTCGAGGACAGCTTCTTTCACCTCCTGCGTGTGCACAAGCCACGGGGTGCCGAAGATGAGGTCAACGGGAAGTTATTCAGCCCCGTGCTCGAGATGAGCGAGGAAGGGGGATGGCGCCGAGCATAGCCGGTTCATGGGCTGCCGCGCTTCACCCACTGATCCCAGCCAGCGGCGAAAGAAGCAACTAGACGGTGGAGGCGAGTGGCTATATCATACCTCACATATTACCTTATAAACAAACATTTACTTACCTGTTTCCCTCTTGTGCGCTCTGTAAACGTAACCGTACTGTATTTAGGCACTCTACACGACGTGAATGAAGGAGACGGCTTACATATTTGTCTGGCACGTCAGGTCAAGGGCGGGCGTCCTAGCTCCGCCTCACCTCCCATATGTCCGATGCAGAAGACTCCAAACGCTGTCGTTCTCACTCAGCGGAGTACGATCAGCAACGAGCCGCAGATGTGCACGGGAAAAAAGAGGAAGAAACGATGTGAGGGGGAGGCCGCCACAACATAGGAATTGTGCTTGGGCTCGGCTCCCCACATGCCAACCCTCCTGCCCAAACACCGCCGGACGAAGCATACTACGCGCGCCAGGCGTTCTGGAGTTATCATGCTTATCACTCGGCTACCCACTCGCGTTAGACTGCACGCTATATCCGCAGGGACTGGGGGCGCAAGGGCAGCGGGCGGGGAGGGTGCATAAATCTCATCATGGACATTCGTGCCCCGTACCACGCCAATTCACTCCGTTCTTGTTGTCATGTCAGCAGAATCGAGAGTACTGCCGTCGAAGGGCATACCGAAGCCGTATCGCAGGAGGAGACGCATTCCAAAGACACAGCGAGGAGGAGCACCCTGCACCAAGTTTAAAGGACAAGGAAGACAATGAAGAAGAGTGGGGTCCCGGGCTTGGGGTAGCCGAGGGCGGAGTGGGAAACCTGTGTGTGCGCACGGCTTCCGCCGCCGCTGGGCCTAGCAGTGTCACCACGGGAAGAGGCTGGTCAAACACCAGAGAGATGGAAGAGGTTGCTCGGGACTGCAGGTTGTCATTATTTGACTTGTACCAAATGGTGTCAAGTTGCAAGTCAAGTTTTATAAGTATCGCGTACGCGTGCCGGTGCTTGACAGCCCGCGTCCCATTTAGCTCGGGTGCCATGGCGTTAGGGCGGTGATGCATAGATTGTAAATTTTGCAGCCAACCGGCGAGTACATGGCCAATAAGTATTCTTCCAGTCCACTAGCATCAACCAGAGTTAGGTTGGGACATTTGGGGGGGGCTCCGACCATCTAGCAGACAAAAAGGAATGGGGCAGAGACCAAGATGATACTGGGCGGCAGGAGACCGCATCGTGAGGATACCGCGTCGGGAGGATACCGCGCCGGGTATGACAGCGCGCGCCCCTTGACTCGAGTTTCATGGGGCCGACGTGTAGTTGTAAGGTTGAGTTGAGGGTGGTTAAGGAGGAAAGACGGAACGAAAGAGCCGTGAAGAAGCGAGCTTATAAGTAGTTTCAGCGAGCTTATGTTGTCATTGTCAATGAATTCGCCGCTGCTAATCGTGCAACTTTTTACGAAGTGTTCGCACGGTACGGGTAGACTTGCCCCTTTTGGCGAAGCCAAGCCATCTTCTGTCTTCTGCACTCTAAATCTCGGAATCGTGGACAATCGCACGAGCTTATTTAAAGTCTACGGGCACTGTTTGCCGGCGCAGCTGCGCAGTCGATGCGCAGTTGATGAAAACGATATTTAACAGTCCAGCGTGGCCAACTCTTGCGCAATCTTTAACCACGTTTAGCGTCTGACCGTTCACATTGAATTTAGGAAGCATAATACCACCTAGCTAGTAATTAATATGTATTCAGCCTTTGGCGGCGCAAGACTTTCCCTGTTATTCAAGAACCTTCTCCGTCAGTCAAACTTCATCTCTACCAATTTATTCTACTATAAGTACTAACATTTTCCTCCTCTCGATAGCACACATCTATGGGTTTTTATTGCCGCCATACTTGTGCAGTATTACTCAGTTTTTCATGTGTCTTACAGCCGTCCGTTCCTCATTGGGACCACTGCGGTTAACATCCTCCTCCTCCTCCCTCCTCCTCCAGGATCCCGGATAATAGTTGAGGTTCTCAAACTAGAATTTAGTCAGGATCGATCCCAAGCTCGTAGATTTGCACCTGAGCTATTATCCGGGGTCCCATTTTTGTATCTTTAGCCGTTACAGTCTTGCTCGCCCCGGTCCGCATCGCGCGCGGGCAATCCTTTCCAATGGATACCCTTATGTGCCATAATCATGTGGTCCGATTGTTCACGGAGTCTGCATTTTCCTATAGCCGCAGTATAATTCATCCTCCTCCTCCTCCTCCTTCTCCTTATGTGGTCCGATTGTTCGCGGAGTCTGCATTTTCCTAAGGCCGCAGCCGGGGTTGGCGGCAAACTGATCATGAATCTGAGGTTCAGCGTCTAATTTTGTCCCAACTCGGATGGTAAGATTTTTTTTTGAGCCTCTGATAAGCAGTCAGGAATCAGGTATGTACGCTCCATTTTATCCGAAACCGTAGGCTTATTTGTTGCATTACAGATCCAAAGTCAATGATTCAACCAAAGCCCAACATATATTACAAAATATAAAAAATACAAAAGCAAGTACGTGCGATGAGATAGTATGATACAAACTTGTCCACAAAAAGATATCCAAGCCCTAAAGGTAATGACGAATTCGAAGATGCTATGCTGTTGAATGTTCTGGTGTTATCTGGATTTCGGGCGCAATGTGCCCGATTTGGTTGCTCTCTATTTTTTGCAGCTCGCTCGACCTCCGTTCTGCCATTTCACAGCACAGTTTTGCCGTCTCGATCGAGGTAAGTTCGCGGATATTCACCGATAAACTCCCCGCTACTCGCTTTCCGCTCGCGTGAGTTTCTATCGCGGCGTGCAGGGGCAGTTCAATGTCTGACAGATATCCGTGTCAGATTAGACGCTACTCCTGACAGCAGATACGCACTGGTTCCAAATGTATTTCCACCCTGCATTTGCAGGAGGGTGCTTAACGAATATGGGTCTGTTACGGCGAGCCGCGATGTCGTCGGTTTAGGCCAGATCGAGCGGTGTTTCACCTCAAACACGATCTCCGAATTCTCGTTGATCCTCGTCCTGCAAATGATATCGGTTTCGCGTTCGGTGCGACGGTGAGGACCTTGGAATACTTACGGGGATAAATTCTCCTGCCAGGTGGCATTCTGCCCTTTGACGACGCTCGTCCTCAAGTGGTCTTTAATATCGGAAATCTTGACGCTAACGTACGCGGTTGGCGCCTTGTGGGAGCGCTTGGGCAAGGGAAGGGCCTTCACGGCGTCGACTGCAAGTGAGTCCAGACTTAGTAAGCAATTGTGGAGCTCCACCAATTTATTTCACGCACTGTGGAATTGAATCCGTTTTGAGTACAATTTGCCAAAGCTGTCGCTTGCAGTGGTAGCAGCCATGATATTTGGTGTGGATGAGGGGGATCAAGTGCGACGGGAAGAATGGGTGGAAGCTATGGGAGGGTGTGGTTTAAATAGGAGCGGTAGTGGCACAAGACACCGGATTTCGAAGCCGAAGCTGTGCACGTCAGTGGTGCGGAATTCAAACGGCCGATTACAGCTTTCGGACGGACCTCCTGGTTCTTAATTGCGCCGCAGCCCTGACTGGGCTCGATGTCCACAGGCCTCGGGCCGCAGCGGAACGATGACCTTGGCAGCATGCGGGCTGTAGAGCTGTGCGATCGTCTGCATGTGGTTACAACGATGCAAAGCAGCGCGGAAGCGCACGGAATCGGCGCCAATCTGCTACAGCAGAACAGAAATACAGCCCGCAGACACATTTTCTAACTGAGTATCAGATCATAGGAGACCGGTATCAGAATCTGAGCTGAGCTATTAGTTAAATCAGGTTGAATCACATTGAACCATGCTGCACGTGATCAGTTGAACATCAGTAATGAATCGTCAACTACTGTGAACTGACACGCGTCTCCGCAGTAGACGCCCCCCGGCGACCTCGAGAAAGCTGTTTCCAAACCCCTGAGATTCATGGTTCGAGCAGACGAGGGCTTAAAGCGTCGTGTTACCCGAAACCCCGACTCCATCGCGCACGCAAAGTACCCATCGGATCTCGACTCTGTCTGGGTTTTATTGACGAACTCGAGCCTATGGCTGAACCGCGCTGCTATCCAAAGTTGCACACGAGCTGACCGGACATTTAGCTTGGCCAGGATGACCGAGATGGCGGTCTCCAGCTGGTTCGAAACCCCAGGCAAGTCTACGCACCTCCAGGACTCTAGGTAATTTGTGGCCGACAAGGACGACGTAGAAACTTACTAACACGTCAAACATATCTCCTGAGACGCAGCATTGCCAACACGCTTATCGCGGATAATCATCGGCTCCAAGATTCATTCGGAGTCGTAGCATAACCATGTTCATTAATGATGATTTTTGTCATATGATATACAGCAGTGGGACTCGCCGCTCGTCTAATGTCTTGGAGAAGCGCGCTTCCCAGCGAGAAGACTCATGCAGAGAAAACAAACTGCTGAAGCAATCAAGATAGCCTGAAGCACAAAAATGGTCAGTACTAGCAGGACGGGGCTGGAAGTATTTTACCGCAGAAAATGCGATAGGCCGGATCCATAGGAAGTCCGTGGTAAGGAGCGCCCCTTGAATCGGGGCAGAGCCGAGGCACCCGAAGCTGCCTAGGGCAAGGGCGATGCCTGTGCGGGCACTGGAGGTGGCGATGATCGCGGTGAGAGTCACAGATAAGAACAGACTGTCCCACGTACCCAACTTCGTCGGGAGTTCGAGCCAATGACGAGAGGCAAGCAATCGACAGTGCAAGCCCTATGTATCCGTATGCGCGTTGAGCGTCCGGCCAGAGAAGGAAAAACGCCGCTTACATGCGCCGGAGAAGATGCCATAAAAAATGCTAACGACAACTAACGTTGCAACGTTATGTCTGCAAACGTAGTCTCAGCAAATGAAACAGTCAGAATGATGCTACTGACATTCCGAGCACCGCCCATATTGTGCCTGCTGTGAGGAGCGTGGTCCCTACTTGCAAATAAAAGGGGCCGTAGATATCGGCTGTAAGAGGGTTACTGTGCGGCGCAAGTAGAAACTAGCGGGCACCGTACCCAAGTAGTTGCCTGCCACACGTCCAACTGCACCTGCACCGTTTATGATCGCGATCTTTATTCAAACAGTCAATGAGTATATTCGCAAAACAAGACAAATAATCGCACGGAATAGAAAGCGATGCCGCTTCCGATGGAATGTTGTATAGAGAAGAGCTGCAGATAAACCACTGGAAGATTGGGCTTAGTACGACCGGTAAATGGACCATTTCATGTGCGTACCGGGCATATACACGCCAGCAGTGGATAACAAGGTTCTGATGACAATTAGGCATCCATTATAAAGACACATCGCGGAGTTCTCACCCAAGGATGGCAAAAAGGTAAGCACCGTCAGAGAAGAAACTCTTAATATCAGGGACCGCGCGCACGGGGCGAGGGCGAGTTCGCATCATGGCATTTCCAACCACCAGACACCCAAGCACGACGTAAGCCGACGCACGCACGGCGCTGGCGAATCCGATCTTGGGTATAAGTTGGTTGAGCACTAGACATGGCATGTTGAGTCTCCGTATGATTGTATTACGACGAGAAACTGACTGATTGGGAAGACTGTACCGCCGGCTGCAGTTCCGCTGAGCGTCATGCCAATTGCGAAAGCTCGTCGCTTCGCGAAATGATGGGACGGTATACCTGTCTCAAGGATCAGAAGAGCAAATGAAAACTGAAAACCGGGGGAGGAGGGAAACCAACCACACGCCGGGACAAAAGTCAAACCGAGCCCAATGCCCATTCCGAGTCCCTGACTGGGCGGAGACAATGTGAGACTTTACATCGACGCGCCAGAAGTCTGCATACCTCAGGAATATCTGAGATCGAGCCTTGAATTTTAAATGCCAATTTAATGGAATAACACGAACCTGATAATACTGATTTTCTTTTTGCGAGGGAAAGCATGAATAGCCTGAGAGGAACAAATCCGTTAGATTGCTGTAAACGCATTGGAATAAAGGCGCACGAGAAAGTAAAAATAAACCCCCCAATGATTTGGAGCCAGTGGAAGTAGCCCGAATCAAATCTGCGGAGAGTAAGTGAAGTCCTCTGCTCGGGAGGACACTATCACCTACAGTTTGCCGGACACAATCCCCAATGCGAAGGGCATCATGAGCTGAAAGCTTCCAATCCATCTGGAGACCATATTAAAACGAGGACCAATGCACATCGAATTTTACGCACGCAATGCTGCTGGGGGTGTGATTGGTCAAGTATTCCAACGCATAGAAAGCTTGAGGCACAGATTCGTCACGAGTAAGGTGAAGAGCACAAGGACTTACTTTCATAAACGCCAAATGAGAAGAGATATCTGGGGGAAATGAGTTTGGTAGCTTCACGGAAGAATTGCTAGCAATAGTACCCGAACGTGCTAAACAGCACAAGCCACCTTGGAAATAATACCGTTATCACAGAGCAGAAGGCAGAAAAAAAGAAGTTGAGCTCACGCTCCAGCAACGGTCATCCACGCTGTGAGCCCGCCGTCCGGAACGTTTGTCGCGGCAGCAGCGGTTTGTTCGGGGCTTGCTAGACGCGAACTGCTTGGATCACATTGGAACGGGAAGCCGTCATACTTGTCGTCAGGAGTAGGAGTGGGTTGTAGACGCATTTCGTTCGAGTCTGAGTCGGTGGTCATCTCGTACCCAAGAAGGAGTGGCGCAAAGATGAAGGTTATATGTTTTCTTCACCTTTGGGATCTCTGTTCGTTAATCGATCAATGAAAGACCTAGGATAAGCGAACATGCGTAAAATGGGGGATGCACGGAAATTTCGGAAAGATATTGCCGTCACGATTGATTTAAGGTTGAAGTGCCACCGGCAACCTTCTGTCAGTGAGACCACCTAGGGAATGACCGCCAAAGTTACGTAAAAGGCCTGTTAGGGGATTTATTTCTAGGACTAAAAACCCCCTAACAGGCCACGTCCGCCAGGCGGACGTTAGTCAAGTATTAGTCTTTCTTCTTCTTTGGGCAACATGTGCCGACCATCATGCTCGGCTACGCCCGGCGGCCATTGCCGCTGCTGAGCCTCCATCGGCGATTTATCTGGCCGTACATCCCGCCGCGGTCGGCGGTTTTCCCCAGGTCTCCCTGCATGTTGTCGGTCTTCTTAACTTGCCCTAAACTCCTGAAGTGCGCAGCATTCAATTTCGGCCTCTTGTGGCTTGTCGGCGGAGGCATCCGCCTCTTGATTGTACACCCTAGCCTCTTCGACCCGCCCTTTGCATCAATACTATTGCTTTGTGTTGCTGCAATTCAAGAGGTTATTTCCATCAAACTATTGCCCTCCTTCCACATTTGATTTTAGTATGTTTTTGACTTCCGAAACATCGTGGCGGACACATCCGCAGTTGGATCACAGCCCTACAGTTCCTTTAATTTTTTCACTTCAGTGTTGCACTGTGAGCCGTTACTTCCTTCGACATTTTTGACTTTCATCTAGGGCTGATTTCACTATGTTTTGTAAGGCAAAACATAGCGGCGGATGTGTCCGCCGGTTGAGTGTACGCCTCCCATTGGCAGTTGTGCTTGGATTTAGATCACTGAGATTTTTTGGGCACATTCTTACAACTAGCCACCTGCTATCGACCTATATCTTGATGCATATTATCGAGTAAGTTACCACATACTGCAATTCTACTGGCTATTGCCTGCTGTGTAAGAGCCGGCGGAGGCCTCTGCCGGGTTTCAGCCCTTGTGAACTGATATTGGGCTGACGAACACCTCTGTCGGGTGTTCGTGCTCTTTGACCTGGCCCTATACACTTTTCTTCTGCTGGCTTAACTGACATTACAAGCCAGCAGACGTCGCCGCCGATTCAAAAATTCCAAGGAATACTACATGGCTTCGAGATGATTCTAACCATCCAGATTCACATCCTGAACCATTGAATGAACCCAAACATTCCTGTCGAGGCGGATATATTGAACAAACTCTCTGGGGCTCACCCGGGCCGGAAATTGATCGGCCAATCAGAGGCCGAATAAAGATCGTCCTGATGTAAAACTTTTCCTATGGACGGAATACTGAATGGAAAATTGTGTGCTGGACCTCAAACAACTGCCACACACCTCCCCCCCCAGATTCGATTCAGAATTTGTGGACCTAGATGGTCCTGGTGGAAGATAATCTTACGGTGCAAGAATACGGGCTAAGTACAACCAAGTTCAACAGTTGAATCTTGGTCAAATCACCCGAACACCGATTTTCAAAACCTGGATATAAAATTGAGCACTGAAAGTCTTTATATGCATTATACCATGTCTCTAATGTGTACTGGGCCATTGAGGGACTGTTTCTTTACAGGTTTGAAGAAAAATCTTGGGGGGAAGAGGGAGGAAAACATCAAATTTCATTGTCCGGGTATAGTGGGTGTCCCAATGTTGTGTCTGTCATTTTGGTCTAGCGAACACGAGACAATGCGACTGCCTCAGACCTTGAACAGTTAATATCTAATCCATCCGGGTACATGAAGTCCCAAAAAAAAACCGTGGCGGATGTGTCCGCCGCAGCGGCGGCGTCGTCCGCCCGGCAGTTCACTTAATACAAGCTGACTGCAAACATGTTCTATCTTCTATTCCCTGCGAATTTCAGTATCTGAATCTGAATTTGAGGCGGTTCCCGTCCTACTGGAGACTGGTAAAGGTCCTTAAAAATCAGCCGCTCGAAATTTGAGGAGTTGATCATGAACGTGAATCGTGAACAACTGGATTCAATTCATAATTTATTGACTCGCCTTCGTACAGGGATACCAAAAGCGAAGGTTCTGAAGATTTCGTGCAGTGTGAGGGCATGGGTGTGTTTCGGCTGCCTATCCAAAATCAAGAGTCGGTTGATCATTTCAACCACTCCAGGTGACTGGCAGACTCACCCAGCAATAGAGATGTCCCGAATGGGCACGGATGCCTACAATCTAGCGGTGGTGCCTCCCTTGCTTGTCCGGGCGAGCTAACCGGTCCAGAATCAAACTTAAATGGATGGAAAATGTCAAACAGAAGGACCAACTACAAAATCAAGTACCTGAGGAGGAGAGTTGATGCAATGGGTAAGGAAATCAGTAGGATCCCGGCCCTCCATTGTTACCTTCTGCTAGTCCCACTGAAGTCAAACTGAACGTAGAAGAAAGGACAACATCAATATGCGACTGCAACAATTATGGAGTAATGGACTGGCAGAACGCCGGACCTCTCCGCCGCCATGTTCCGCTACTCGAAGGATGACCAAATCAAGGTTGGTCGGAGGAAAACATTCGACAAAAGAAAGCTGCTCGAAGTGTAGTACTTACGCGTCGGATTTGAAGCAAGGGTAGGCAAAAAAACAGTTCTGATTGGCAAGTGGTAGATACCTCCGCCGCTATATCCTGAGACTCAAAGCACGCCCAAATTGAACATAAACGAATAAAAAACATCAAACAAAAAATAACTGCTCAATGTACAGTACAGAAACAATGGAATCAATGCGAAAGGGGCGCAACAATCGAGTGGCGGATGTCCGCCGCTGTGTGCGCGGAAGCTACGAGCAGCTGAATTTTCACCCGGTGTCACAAGAAAGGATGTCAAGCAAACCATGGGTGGGTGTGGGTAGGACAATTCGGAAATACCTGGGAGGTTCAAGCTCGTCCGAGGTGCCCGATGCGCTGCGCGGTGGTAGCTGCCAGCCATGTATTTCCCAAAAAGGGAAGTACGACAAATACTTGACTAACGTCCGCCTGGCGGACGTGGCCTGTTAGGGGGTTTTTAGTCCCAGAAATAAACCCCCTAAGAGGCCTTTTACGTAACTTTGGCGGTCATTCCCTAGGTGAGTGAGACGCAGGTGCAAGTATGTCCGGAAGAGTTGGTTGCACGACAAAACATAGCTCAAATGCGTTCAAAGCGCTTGGTTGGGCTTTCACGAGCCGTAGCGTCCATTCTACCATCTAGGCTTGGTGGTGCTTAAGGTATGCGGTTGACTTGGAGGTTTCCGTTTATGGAATTTGCGATCCATCAAATTTGATTGCCGCCCCCTGTACTTGGTTATGAGCGCCCATGAGCGGTGCCCTCTCACTTCCGATGCCTTATCTCGACCATTTATTGTCTCCAGCACAGCGCAGCCTGGAACCATTCCAATATCCTGACTCCGTCGTCTCTCGCCGACCCCATAAAATTCCTTTGAGTTGCTTTTGGGTGCTTTTGACGAGGTCTATCGAGGGCAAAATCTGACCTCGTCGCTTCGTGATACACGCTTTGGAACCCCTTTTAGACTACTTTATTCCTGCCTGGGAGTTTTAGGGCCGAAGTTTGGAGTCTTCTAGCCGGAACACGTTCTTTTGGTATCACGCCAATCCCACTCAGGCTCGTCATTCAAATTGGAGCTGCAACACCCAAGTATCTCAATGCGCAATGAAACGGCATTCTTATTACCACTAGGGTGTACGCCGCGTGTTGACTTTGTCCTGGATTTTCGGTTGGATTAGGATGCACGGACAAGGTCAGGCTCCTACCCACCCGCACGTTACGGGGTCGGGGAAGACAGAGTAGCCGTAGTTACAAATGAAATCCGTGTCCTAGCACTTGTAGTCATACATAATGTCAAATCACTGTTAGCCGACATAATAGCTTCCGAACTTCCAAGGCCCCAACCCCTCCACGGCGGCTGGCGTTTAACAGCTGTAAACAACATAGCCACATTTTGTGAAAATATTCTTTCTCAACATCAACCTCTCGCAAAAATGTTGAGGTTGGCCCAAATGACTCCTGAGGGTGCTTGGACCCCGCCTGTCAATTTTACAGGGAGGCAAAAGAACGAAAGCAAGATTCGCAGAACTTTGGCTAAGCGGGTGGCTATGTTGTTTACAGCTGTTAAACGCCAGCCGCCGTGGAGGGGTTGGGGCCTTGGAAGTTCGGAAGCTATTGTCTCGGCTAACAGTGATTTGTCTTTTCGTATTACATTACTGTGATCCAGCTTTGAATCCTGCTACTGTCTTCCCCAACCCCGTAACGTGTGGGTGGGTAGGAGCCTGGGACAAGGTGCGACGCTTTTTGCAAGACTTTGACCGACCGCAGTCCATAAAACTGTCGCGGAGCTTACAAGACAATTAGCGAGGTGACTCCTTGTCTCATTTGCTAAAACTTAAGAATGACAAGCAGCCGATGCTCCGGCGCAATTTCTCCTGGACCTGAATGCACCGTCGCTCAACATTGCACGGCGTATATTTTGTCCCGGGGCTCGGATGGATTTCAGAAACGGCGCATACCCGAGCAGACACCGCTAATTTTTGACACATTGAATTTTCTCGGTGATTGGTTTGCGGCGATCCTCCATTTTAATGAGTACAAGCGTGGCGTAAATTTTCCTAGCTGATGGTCGGAAGCGAGGCATCGGAAGCGACGCATTTCGTAAAATTTTACCTGGCAGTCAACCTTGAAAAGAACCATCGGCATACTTGCTGCTTTCTCATTGGGTCTTCCTCCTGGCCTGGCTGGTTGGTATATATTATTATATCGGTTGAAATAAACAGTGATTTACTTGGAGGCTAGGGTGAGAGGTGGGACCAACGGGACTTTCTTATATTTATTGTTCTTGCATTGGCGTGATCCAGGTCGTCGAGTTGAGGTCATTGACCATGGTTTTTGGAGAAAACCCAGGTGTTTGAGGACGGACCCAACTTGTTCATTGTGAGTTCGAATATAGAGACATGAAAACGAAGAGTGGACTATTTTGATCTCGGGTTCCGGTAGTATAGAGCAATATCGAGTCTGGGCGACAAGAGTATAAAGGCGAGAGTTCGCATTAAGTAGAGAAAACACGAATATAGAGCGATTGCGACTGGGTAAACAGTAGGCTCCTTCGAGTCCGGGGAATGCGTGCGGATAATGTACAATGACTGGTGCTACAAGTTAGTTGATTTGCGAGAGAGAGAGAGCATATGGAAAAGGAGCGTCGGCTAGTCCGCGATGCGTTTTACGATGGTCATGAGCCCAGGAACGCCTTTGACCTTGTCGAGGGCGACGGGTCGACGCGGGTCTGCACGGTCCGAACGCGTCGCGGAGGCAGTGTATGATATCTGTGAATAGCCTTTTCACACATCGTGCTAAGAATGCAATAGGGGGTCAGCGTACCTCGACTTTGAAGGTCCCATTGGGCCTGTGTTTGGGCCCACATATCGTGCAGTTCCACCTGCGCAGTATTTATAAGTTGACCCGAAAGAAGCCGGCGGAGACGCACTTCTCATCCACCAACGCATTCGCGCCAATGTCTCCAGCCGCATCCATCAGCGCATTGCGCGTGGCCCTCAGCAGTTGCACGACATTGACTGCCCCGTCGCATATGAAGATATCCGTGTGCCGCAGTGGCTCGCGCGCTGGACTCGTCACGGCCTCCAGCACTCCTGGATGTGACTGCGGCTCTTCGCCCGAGGAAGATTCGATGTGCCACGGCTTTGCCTGGTCACTTGCTCGGCGCATTCTGATGAATATGTTTGCGACGTTCGCGATGCCGAGCGGTTTGTGTTTGGAAGGCGACTGTGGCGCGCGTGCGGGTGCTTTGGATGGACTACCACTTTCGCTACCGCTCTGGGACCTGAAGAGTATTCGGGAGGCGCGCTTCGAAGGAGAGGATGTGGGGGATGTCTTGGGGGTTTCCGGAGAGGCATTGCGGAAGAGAGGCATGGCGGGTGGGGAAGGAAAAGAAAGTAACTATTGAGAGAAACACGTTGTGGCAGCCGGGGATTAAAATTACTTCCGTCACGGTGATCATCGATCAGCTGGAAAGCGCAATTACCCGAAGCAGCTTCTGAACCTGGGGTTTTTCTTTTTGGCGTCGAAAAAATTGTATTTGAAACAAAGCCTCTCGTTCGTTGTGAATAAAATATTCGGCAAGTAAATTGAGGAACAGGGCAGGGCAGGAGCGGCCCTTGAACAGCGCCATCAAAAATAAAATTAATTGATCCGTAAGTCTGGATATCCCACACTGAGTTCTTGGCGGTCAAGGTTTTTCGCTTTGTGCTTCGTCGCAGACTCGCAGTATACCTAATTCATGCGAAGTGAAGAGTGTCAACTGAAAGGTCCAGCGAGGCATCAGACATATGATTTTTCGACTGGGGCCCGGGTGGCGCATGGCCGCTGGCGACGAAGATCAATGTCGCTCAGCGAACGGGATCCAAGCGACGAGTCCCAGCGGCGGATGTCGCTGCGGAATATCCCAGCGCGGATAGCAATTAGAGCCGGCCCACCAGCGGTGACGAAGATCAATGTCACTCAGCGAACGAGATCCAGGCGACGAGCACCAGCGGCGGATGTCGCTACAGAACATGACACCAAGCGCCGATAGCCATTAGAGCTGGCCCAAATTTCGCCGAGCCAATGGATTGCAAATTGTGATTCGAAGCGGAGAATAGCACAAAAAATTGCAGCGAACTCGTGAAAGAAGTATGTGGGGAAAACATCCATGAACATCACTGTGTTTACTTACTGACAGCTGGCCAACAGAATTCGAGAATAATGGAGGGATTGATCTCACAAACGTCGGTAATCAAGATGGTGAAAAGAAGACAGTAAACTCTCAGCAGTCAGAAAGTACCGGCCACTCCGTCGAAACCAGGTGAAATCTGAACGTCCGAACAGAGATTCGAACCCGAATGCAAGTGGTAAGTCAACGACTATCAGGTCAAAAGAGTTTTCCTGATCTTTGTGAGAACATTTTCTATGGGACCTATTTGATCTCATATTGTAGAGCTGGAAAGAAATAAACAAGGAAAATTATCGCGTGAGATGGAAAGCAGAAAGTAACTCACGATCTACTTCCCCCGATCTTCTCTTCGTGACAAAATCCTCGGGCTCGGGACCAATAGTCGATTCCTGTGTGCGCACCCATGGCCCAGCCTTGGGGTGTCGTGTAATCAAGACCGCTCGCGTAAGTAGTCCAGACGGTTCATGACCACAAATCGGCCATCTCTGGGAAGCTCTTCCTCGTACTGGTGGCCTGGCGTGAGAACGACGAAAACACGCAAGAAATTACATGTTCGGAGTAAAGTGGGCCACAAGAGAAGGAATCCACGATTACCAAACGAGAGGTGGGTCAGATGTGGGACGAGGGCAAGATTGCATCAGAGGTCGGGATCAATTAGATACGGGTAGTCGAAGACCTCGAGTTGCGTTATGTATGAAAAAAGTTGACGAGTAAAGTCAATTTGTCGCTGGCAGCCAAAGAGGGGGTCAGGTCACAGTCACTGAGTACAGTTGTTTTAGTACCAAACCCTCAATTAGTGGCAATAGAAT
The DNA here is from genome assembly GCA_014462655.1 of Mycena venus. Classification (NCBI taxonomy): domain Eukaryota; kingdom Fungi; phylum Basidiomycota; class Agaricomycetes; order Agaricales; family Mycenaceae; genus Glaucomycena; species Glaucomycena venus. The sequence continues at coordinate 5,898,328 of JACAZI010000005.1, read as the reverse complement.
TTGCAGTTCCTCTTGTGTAAAATTGACCCAAAGGTTGTCAATTTCATGGCAAGCCAAAAGTATAGTTTTTCCGTCCTCCACGGGCACCAGCGGAAGGAAAAAAGATAGTGGACGCTGTTTGCGAAGAGCCATGCCGGCTTCGATCGTAAAGCATCAAATTCAACATCCCTATAAGACAAGATACCCGTTGATAGCCTCATAGGACCTGCGTTGCGGGGGGACAGCATGACGGTCCGATACAGTAGCAGCTCGACCCTGAACAAAATCTTCAACGATGTCGCCTTGGTAGAACCGTCCGCAGCACCAACCATCTTTTTCCCCCATGCAACCAACATCAAAGTTGAAATTTACAAAGGCCGAGCATGAGCGGCCATTTCAAAGGTGGTTCGTTCAAGTTCCACGGGGAGTATCGGGAGTACATTCAGGTGGTCCTCCATTCCAGAACGTAGGGTAGAGGCCAAAAGTGGCGAACATCAGATCAGTGGATTCTGAAAATGCCTTGAACGAATAAGTTTGGTTGCAGCAGCGAAATTTCTTGACAAGTTACATGTGACGCCTCTGGCAAGAAACCAAGAGTCATATCAATTCGAGCGATTTTGAAAGTTACGGTGCCAATATGAAGCCACTACACATTCAAAGGTCAATTGAGCCAAGTTGATGCGTCGAGTTGAATATTGCTAGCAGAATGAACCGCAGACATAGATACAAGCAAGTTCCCAATGAGTTCGTAGAAGAAGACCTTATGAAGATGTTATATCATAATCAACATCGAGGATCATGATTGCCAGTAACTGAAGGCCAAGGAGGCTGCGAGGAATGTACCAGACGCCAGAGACTGAGATTGATCGTGTCGTATCCGTAGATGAATATTGAAGGCACGAATTGAAGGAGACAGGGAAAATATTATTGGATTGCAACAGCGACGGTGACTGAAATTAGGATATCCTCGGCAGGCCCCGGTAGTCGGATGTCTCGTTATAGTCATGCACAGCAGTGTTTCTTGAAATGGTCGTGCGAGCTATCGATCATCTAGGTCAGCAGAGATGCTGTCTAGACGTTACGGTCCAGTTTCTTGTGAGAAGTGGGGCTACTAGCATGTGTCATCAAGGGAGAAATCTAGACGTGTACCGTGCGCCGTATGGAGACGAAGTGGATGATTTGGGGAGTACCGAGTTGAAAAGGAAATCTACCGATCCCTCCGGAACCATTTGCTATCTGACGTTACAATTGCAAGATCTCATACTGTAAAGCTGGAGGAAAATGAATCAGAAACGTTATTGCGTAAGATTGTAAAAAGAGAGGCCAACTCACCATCTACTTCTCCAGATCTTCTCATCGTGACGAAGTCTTCAGCGCGAGACCAATAATCGATTCCTGCGTGCGCACCCATGGCCCAGCTGGTAACGTAGTCGCGACGTGTCGTGTAATCAAGGTCGTTGGTGTAGTCCAGGCGGTTCATGACTACAAATCGAGGATCTCTGGGGAGCTCCTCCTCGTACTGGTGGCCTGGCGTGAGGACGACGAGAACACGTAAAGAAATACATGTTCGGAGCAAAGTGGGCCACACCATATGGAAGGCTGGGTCGTTGAAGGAGAGGTGAGTCAGGTGTCGGACGAGAGCAAGATTGCACCATATGTCCTTGTCGACTATATCAGGATAGTCGAAGACCTCAACATGCGTCAGGTTCCAAAAGAGCCGGCAGGTAAAATTGATCTGCCGCTGGGGACCAAAGAGGGCGCTAAGGTTGCAGTACAGCCGTTTTAATGGCAAATTCTCGATCAGTGGGAACAGACCTTCAAGGTCTGCACTGGTATAATTGATCCAAAGGTCCTGGATACTACGGCACGCCGAAAGCAGCTTGGTGCCGTCTTCCATGGGCATCCAAACAAAGAAGAGGTGGCGGACGCTGTCCTTGAGACAAGACGATTTAGATCGTATCGCTTCAAGCACAACATCGCTGTAGAACACGGGATGGCCATCTAGCGCGTTTGGCCTGCCCGGAATGGATAGTACGACAGTCCGGTACAGCATCGGCTCGACCCTGGACATAATAAGATCCTTGAAAGCAGCCCAGCGAGATCGGGATACGAACCATAATTTAATGCGCCATGCAACCAACATGAAAGTTGGAATAGAGAGAGGATGATCGAGAGCAGCCAGTTCGAAGATGGTTCTCTCAAGGTCAAGAGGAAAGACTGGCAACAGGTTTGCTCGCCTCTCCATCTCCGAATTTGGTCCAGGGTTGAGGCCAACCTGGATTTGATAGGCGAGAGCGGCCATCAGCCGTCTTCTTTTTTTTGACAATTCCACTCCGAGTACACCGAACAATAGGGGTGCTCAATTCTTATCCGTCCCGCCGGCTGAGCCTGCCTCCTGCCCGACTTCTACCACAAAACTTCAATCTAACATATGTTTCAGCATTTCAAGGCCTTTGACACTCATCAGGGCCGTAAAATCATCTGCAAATTGCGTCTGCCTCGCACACCAATTGCTGGTTTCGAACAAATATTGATTATTTTTTTTACAGGACGGACGAGTCAAGAATTGAGCATCCCAAATAACTCTTTTCACTACCAATGGCATTTAAATTCGGCGAGTTGCCAAACGAACTTAGTCCCTGATTACACAGCTAACCTTTGGTCGGCCTGGGTCTTTACTTGGCTTAGGTCGTGGCGCATTTGGAGATTTGCCCGAATGAACTTAGCCCGGCGGTCTGGCATCTTAGTCTCCGTGTCCTGGACTAATGTTTGACCGATACGTACTCCGTGCACCCTATCAAACGCAAGGGCTAAATCGGCCTAGTTCGCTAAACCATCTCCATGTCTCTGTTTTTTTTTTCGACACATCCCAGACTCGACTATTCCGCGCGGCACCAAAATGAAATTGGCCTATCGACTTCCTGCGAAGCGCTTAGATCTTAGAGATCAGAACCCGGTTTCTTTTGTAAGGGTTCCGCGAGTCTGACCAAGCCTATCTGAAATATCACCGTCTGGCCCATATCTTAGACGAGCCAGAATCTCCTTGGGGCCCAATTCTTACGAAATCATATTCTATTTGTCTTCCTTGAGTTCGTATTGTAGGGGTGGAAAGAAATGTATAACTTAGGATAAGCGTGCTTGCTATCCGGCGAGATGAGAGCGTAAATGGTGGCGCGCCGTCTGCCCGTCCTGTTCTTCGGCTCGGGACCAGTAATCAACTCGCCCAGGGCCCAACTCGCCCAGGGGCCAAATGTCGTTGATCTCCAGACGCGCAGAAGTCATGTAGTAACGATTCATGGCCACAAATCGGGGATCTTTGGCCAGGTCTTATTCGTATTGGTCGCCACGAAGAACCTCTCGCGCCATCTACGGGGCGAGAACTACCAGAACACGCAAGGAATTGCATGGAGGATGGTGGGCCATATTATTAGGAACGCTGGATTAATGAAAGCAAGGTGGGTCAGATGTGGAACGAGGGACAAATTTCACCAGACGTCCGCATTGACTCTCATCGGTTGGTCGAAGATCTCTAGATGCGTGACATTCACAAAAGAGTCGATGGGCGAAATCAATATGCTTCTGTAGGCCAAGAGAGTACGTAGGTGGCAATGAAACCGTTTTGACGGCAGACTCTCGATCAGGTGGAATTGAACTTTCAGTTCCTTCTTCGAGAAATTGACCCAGAGATTGTCCTTTTTGCAGGCCGAAATTATAGCTCTCCGTCTTCTGTGGGCAGAAACGGAAGGAAAAGATGGCGAACGCCGTCTGCAAGGAATCATGCCGATTTAGATCGTATAGCATCAAGTACGACATCGCTGTAGAAGACGGGATGACCGTCGAGACCCCGTATCGGTATAGCCCGCGTTCCCGCGGCATGCGCAGAAAGACGGACCGGTACAAGAGCGGGTAGACCCTAAAGAAGTCTTGAACAACATTGCATCGAAACCAGGCCCGAGATGGAACGAACCAAAATTTAATCCACCATGCAACCAAGTTGAAAGTTGGAATTAACAGAGGCCACGCGTGGGCAGTCATTTCAAATATGGCCCGCCTCAGATCAGGAGGAAGTACTGGGACTAGTTGTCTCTTTCTCCATTGCTGGCAATTGCAGAATGTGCTGAGGGTTCAAGCCATTGAACTCGACTTTTGACACGTGGCGTGGCGATCAACCGTGATGGATCAGACATGGTTCAACTCTTTCAGCTCCTTTCACCACTGTCTTCCTAAAGCACTCTGTTCACTCCCTCTACACAGTGTCTAAAGGATGCCGACAAATTGCTCATTTTGTTCTATTCGGCAAGTTGCCTGAACTGAACCTAGTTACTACTCACCTCCGGCTACCATTTTGAGTCTGGCTCACTGGCAGTTAACGGCCTCTTCGTTCTCGCATTTGGTGATTTTACTACCCGAATGCAACATATCAACAATGGCTAGCTGCTAAGTTTGGTTTCTGACATCTTACTTGCTGTGACTGGACCATTCTTTGATTTCATCGATTTGCGCACTGGCATTGTCAAATCCAAGTCTAATTGGGTAGTGAAAGTCGCCTTCATGCGGTGCCTGTTTCTTCCTAGTCTACCGCCGCCACCTTTCGACCAATCGCTGATTGCATATGCCTACTCTTTCGTGGCTTCACGCACATCGACTTCAGCCACTGTGGAGTCTGGACCTGTCGCTTTTGGGTTAGGCTTACGGGCTAAACAATTCGAGGTCTTATCTAAGCTCCTCGGTGGTTCAGGCAGGACCGAAGCTGGACCGGGATATCGGGGAACCCTGTCCGTTCCGCCTCATATTTCTCTCTGCCCGGCTCTGGCAGGATCAAATAACGATTCTGAGGCAGTTATACACACTTCAACTGATTTGCATGCATTCCAAATCTCTGCGGGACTGAAGCCAAGTAAATTCCTGACCACACTTGGGTTTCTAGGCCCAACCACACATGATGCTACTTCCGAAATCTCATCTGGTCACTCATTATGCTTGTGCGACATATACTTACTATTCGGCAATCTACCAGAATGAGCCTAGGCTGCACTGCGACCCATTTCTCAGCCTCGACGCCTGACTATTTCATTCCTGACCTGATGAACCACACATTCAAACTGTCAAAACCCCGTTCATTCTACAACACACGAGGTACGAGTGAATATTGTTGGAGCGTCTGTTTATGAAAGACTACGTGCACTTCCGGCATGTTGGTTGTGGTATGTCAACGTCTCATTTGGGTTTGACTCGAACACGCGTTCGTGTCTTAATGGGTGGGGCTTTCTTTTTCTTTTTTGTGTGCGATATGTCACCGTTATCCATGGAGGTGGCGTTCCTACTTTACGCCAACTGCCTCAACAGGACCACCAAAATAGCCCACTTAATTCAATTGCCTGAAAAGCCGTCGGGTGCAGACTCAAATCCGGTGCCTTGTCCAAAGATGTCTCTTTCTGCCAATTGCTCAACTGTTCTGCCAGGCGTTCGAATATTAATCTCATGATTCTTACCGGTACCACCTGTGCCTGATGTGCCCTATCTGTGTCGATGGGTATACTTACCGTTCCTGTCTATTTTTCCCACCGGCATTCCTGCGGGTTGCTAGGTATCGCAACTGTTCCTAACGGCCGCAAGTAAATCACGAAAATGAACTGCTGCGGTTAATTCAGTTCAATGAAGCCGTTCAGTTCCAGATATCGGGTTAACATTATGATGTGGGAGGGTATACATCTTTTTCCCAGTGAGTGCATCTCTAAATTTAATTGAAAGCAAAGGAACCCAGTCCTCGGAATCGAGGAGTTGCGAGCGTCTGCATTCCAATCTTTGATACTATAGCTGTAAACTCGATGGGGATATTGGGAGGGCATTTCATTATGGTAATTGACGTGGCGCTCACACCGTTGCAAAAACGCCTGACATACGTGGACTCGCACACAGCGGAAGCGGATGCATGGGCGTGTGTGTGCTCTCTCTTGATATGTTAGTCCACTTGGGGAACAGTGCCCACTCGCCCGATCTAAATACAGATCTCCGAAAAAACCGTGCGCGGGCCGCGAGAGCCTGGACACAGAAACTCCATTGTCCATTCCCGTGTTTTTACGACGCGGCGCCAGCCGTATGTGTGTTTGACTCCTGAAAACAGTGACGACCATCTTTTGTCAGAATCGGGCTTCAAGAAAAAAAATAAGTTAATTCTGCACTGCTGCGGATCAGAGGTGGAAGAAGGTCTCCTCGGGATCATTGACAGACAGCAGTGCGAGCTGCTTGTATGCAATCTCCCGGCCTTCTTGATTGGTAGCAATATATATTGCACAGAACTGCCAGACACTGCCGGGTACATGTCCTATGAATTTTCGGAGCATACCCGGAATTTTCACTGACAACATGAAACCGCGCCCGAGCCCGACCGCAATTTCCACGTTATAGATCGTAGCCGAGCAGAAAAGAGAAAAAAAAAACTTTCTTGATACCTCCGACCCAAATGTCCGTGTTTGATTGTCCTGGAGGCTGTACATACCGTTGATCCGTGGAGGTATTTGAACAAAGATGATTGCATAGCTACGGACAAGGGGACTCGTTATGTCCGGATCCGCTTTCGGAGAATCACTATTAACAAAAATTTGAATCACCAAATGGTCGATGTATTCAATATGTGAGGTGTAGAGTGAACTAGTCTAGGCAAGCTAGACGATTTAAGTCACTAAATAAAATCTAATCTAAGAAAGCGAACGAACTGTAACGAAGGTGGGATAGTATGTGCAGCCAGAAAGGGTTAGGAATGTGGCAGACGATCTAGGTGTGAAGGTAGAGATACAGCGGTAACAAATTTAAAGGAGTGAACTGTTCAGGTTAGAATACAGTTAAGATAGTTCTTTTTTGTTCTTGTCCAACGAGGAGAAGAGAGGTGGTGTTACAGCGGGAGGCCATTTACTGTGGCGTTCGCAATAAAAATAGTGATCCAGATCCATCCGAGAGTAGAATAGAATTAAGGAGGAGGGACCTGGAGAAAACGAAGGCGATGAGATAAGTTCCCTTAGGCGTAGAATAACAAGCGGCGTACCAACGATAACTGATTATATCATTTCCGCTGGGGAAGTAGCTCAACGACGCGGCTTGCCTTGACAGAAGCACCTCCTTTGCCGAAATATCGCTCGGTCATGAAGGACCAGTGCAAGCTCCTGGTCAATAGTTAGTTCAGTCGATGGTGCAAGTCGGATCTGCTTACCCGACGATCCAGTTTGCCAGGCCGTCGGCGTAGATGGCGACGTCCCTGTCGATCTTGGGTCCCCATGACGGTAACGCAGCACGATCCTCGTTGAAGCGGTCGATGGACTGCTTGCACATCTCCCCGACAAAGTCGACGGCCTCTTGGAGGTCAAGCCCTTGCTCGTGCATCACAACAGGGATCATGTTGTGGGTATCGCCCTGTATTAAATTATCATGAGTAAATCTGGACAAAGAAGTGGCCGAACGCAGTGTACCTTAGACTGTTCGACGTTGTACGAGAAGATATCCTGCGCCACAAAGATAAGTTAACACGAGGACTTACACATCCCGAGGGAAATGAAGGACATACGTTGGACCACGTTACAAGGTCGTTCGCAGCTTCACCAAGACTCGCAATTAGCGGGTGCTCCATAACTTCGTCCGGGATGTCAAGATTGTTCGCGTATCTATGCGAAGAAGATATTAATTAGCGCGTCGTGAATGCAACAGAATAAAAGCGTACTCGATCAGCACGAAGGATGGCTTGCACCCTGTCAATATACGTTCAGACAGGGTGAATGGTCGTGCAGCACGGAACACTTACCAGAGGTGTCTCGACGGAGGGCGATATAGGATCTATGATTGTTATTAGAGCTGATTATTACTCGAAAATCAAAAAGAATTACTCTAGATCAGGGATAACACCAGCGGCGCGATCCTGAGCTTGTTGGGTCACGCTCTGGAAGAACATGTCGAAAGTCTCGATGAACTGAAATGAGGGTTAGGTTTGAATGTTGGCTAGGCTGCAGGGCGACGCACTCTTTGCTGAGCTCCCGGCGACGCAGTCAAGACCATCCGCTTGTAAAAACTAGAAAAAAAATGATGAGCTTTTGAAGTCTATATGTAAGGAGGACAGACGCACTCTCTCGTCATCTTCCCCACGCGGGCGGGTGATCGGTAAGAGTGAGGGTGATAGAGCGAGTTTAGCACAACGTCCGCGGTGGTCTTTGTGGATCTGTCGTCCATATCATCCGAAAGGTTGTCGAGGTGGAAAAGATATGTGAGGAAGTCGTTGCAGACGCGCAGTTGGGGGCACCCGGCGTCGGGATAGCACATCGCTGAGAGCGTGCCGGCTTTGAGCCCGTGGAATTTGTCGCGAATTTTGCCCTGCAGGTTATCGCCCTTGAAGAGCCACCGTTTGGTTTCGGTTTCGACCTGCTTGCGATGTCTGCTAACGTGGATGTCGAAGGTGCAGTGGGAGACGAGGTCTGGGAGAACGAATTTTGTGGCGGGAGCCTTGTAAGATGTAGAGGACGCCATTGGTGAAAACAAAGGGGGAGGTGGTGAAGGGCGAGTGAGGAGAATAGAAGAAAGGGCGAAAGCGAAAGAGAAGGAGAGGGCGGGGTGAAGAGGAAGAGGGACGGAAGCAAAGACGCGTCGGATGAGCAACAGGAGTCAATTGCTGTTAGTTTATAAACCGCCGCGTCTCCCAGTGATCGATTCGATCGGCATCCCGCCACTCCAAAAAATGAATAAGGTTTTCAAGCTGCTCGCGTAACTGCGCCTTCAGGATACGTTTCCGCATAAAGGTGTTCGGTGCCAATTCGGGTTTCCTGTGATACAAAGTGTCACACTGCCGTGGGCCGAACAGAGCAGCGAAACGCCGGTAAGCACAGTGGAGTGGTCAATGTGCGAAATGAGCGCACAATGATTATCGTAAAACTGCATTTCGGCGTCAATGTCACGGTCGCCGTCAAGCCGCCTTCAGGGCTGGCTGGTCGCATGCATGTTTGCGGAAATCCGGAATACGGGTCAGTCGAGTCAACCGGCGCGCGACCGAATGGGGTCTTTGGGCACAAAAGTGAGTCGTTTCAGGTTGTCTGCCCTGCCGAGGCCGTTGCTGGGACTTTCTTGCAAAAGCTTGATAGGGATGCACAGCAGCTCGAGCGTTGATGATGTCAGTCATTGTGTTGCAGGAGACCAAGTACAGCGGGATGGGATGAGAGATGATCTGTTCATCGTCCAAAAGCCGTCTCGGCCGGCCATCATCACCTCCATCAGCGGGGTCGACAAACAGCCGCAATTTTTTATTGTTTCATCTTTTTTTCAACCACATATGTCGGACCTACCCTTGGCGAAGAGCGTGAATTTGCCTCCGCTTTCGCACGACCATTTAACATCGGAGACAGCGCACATTTGAAAATCAAACCCCGCCACGAGACTCGGCAAACATACCCATTTGGTTTCCCGCGCGCGGATCCTGCCCGAATCGAAGGAGTTCGACGACTATTCGACGCCTAACTCTAGAAATTCTTTAAGCTCGAATCACGATTATTTCGGGTAGATCCTGGGGCACTTTTCGCATGCAGGTTAGTTTATTCGGCCCACCTGTTCGAAGAACCCATTCCAACTAATCCTAAATACACCCCTAGATCCACACGGGCATAACTCTAACACATGCCAGCGTCAACATAAAAAATGCGGATACAGGATTCATTGTGATCCGCCGGCAAAATCAGCCGTCTGAGGAGGTGGGAAGTTTATGTTTTTTATTTCTCTCATCGCTGCCCATGATAATGTGTTTTTCCGTACCGGCGCGTTTGAATGAGACAATACATACCAATCTCACTGCTGTTTGGAATGGAATGATGACGCGCCGGCAACGGTCCATCGACTATTTGACTAGATGTTGACATGAGTTGAAACCCACAGCCCAAGTGAGCGTGTATCTTCATAAGTTGCGGTCCCGAACGCGGGAGTCTATGTCAAAGGCAGTGCAAAAAGAGACGGAACGGAAAACTGACTTTGTGAAAAACAACGTAAAAACAAAGAAAAGAAAAAAAGGTCAGCGAAAAAGTCGGCTTTCCCGCTCCTCTCCATACCGAGGCATAAGCGGCGCAATTCAAAGAGGAGCGGGCAACCCAGGAGGCCTGGGGGAACGTGAGAGCTCCGATTTTTTGCGGCTCCAGTACCGAACCTGAGGCACAATGAGCTATGACAACCAGGACTCAGGTTTGGATTGGAGCGCTCGACATGAGAGACCCAGGTACAGCGGAAAAATTCAACAGGCAACGGCGGGTGACAAGTATACATATGATGAAACTACGACAGGTTCTCTCCATTGCTGCGATGAGCGTCGCAGATAGCAGTGCCAAAGCCTGAAATATCGACCAGTAGCAGAACGGCGGGTGTCGCAACAATATCAGCATTGATTGATACGGGTAGGAGCGCCAGCAAAGCAGCTGCGGGGGTGATTCGATGCGCCAGCAAGATCATTGACTTAGACGCGGTCGTTGGTTCAACTTGAAGTTGAAGTTGTGGAGCGCCTTTGTTTGGATGTGTCTGCTTTGGCTAAACAAGGCCGGACCAAACACCCGCCTACTCCTGTTCCCGTTTAGTCCAGCTTTGCGCTTTTATTGCCAGGCGTCGTCTAAATCCCACTGCCAGCTTTCTCTTCATGCCACCACCACGACGGTCCTTTGGGCCTGCTGATGAGTCTGCAATTGACGACAGCCCCGAAACCCCAGAGCAAAATCATGTCCGCAGTTTCATTGGGCGCCTTTCCTTTGGCAACTTTAGCCAGCATCGCCCAAGCTTTGCTTCACGCTTGAGAAATAGTGGCGAAGATGTTGGTGCTTTACCCAGCACCCCTCGTTCCGAACGACCCCCAATCCCGACTATGATGCAATCCTCTGCAGAAACATACGCGACGCCATTACCCATCTTATCCATGATTGTCCTCTCTATCGTAAGTGTCCCTAACCCCTTGTAGTCATGAATTCATGAATGTCCGAAAGACCATGCTTGGTGAATTTCTATCTGCAAATGTTTCGACGCCATTCGTGCTATTCATGGTCAAAGGTGTGTTATCGCGTTCGCTGCTAATTCCACACTGGTCTGATAGATGAATAGGCTTTGGTGAATTTACGGACGACGCAGACATAGCCTTCTGGACGGGAATACTTGGTAATACTTTGTTTCTGGCCCTCCCATTGGCTAAACGCGCTGTAAAGTGTCTACATTTTTCCTGACTCAATTCTTGACGGCAATCTTATGGGTGCGCAATTCTTTTCGCGATATTTGACGCGTCATTTATGGAATTTCGCCAGGCCACTGTCGCGGATAAACACGGTCGCCGCTTTGTCCTCGTAGTTTCTCTGTTGGGCAGTGCTGTGACATGCGTGGTCTTCGGCACCTGCACCACCCTCGAAGAAGCAATATGTGTCCGCCTTCTACAGGGTGTCTTCGCCGGCGCTGTAGGCGTCGCCCGTGGTTCAGTCTCGTTCGTTACAGACCCTACTAATGAAGGCAGAGCTTATGCTATTTTGGGGTACGCGCTATCGCGTTCTGTGTAGGTAAAATACTGACCGAGTCCTTTGTGTCAGATTCTGCTGGGGTATGGGTGGTGTGGCCGGTGCAATCGTCGGAGGCTCCTGTTCGTTCTCATAGCAAGGTTTTTCTTCCTTGAATGCTGACCCTATTTCCAGTCGAACGACCGGCGGTCAAATGGCCTGGGGTGTTCGAAGATACGATATTTGCCACATATCCGTATCTCCTGCCCTGCACAGTTGCAGCGTCTGTAACTTTGATAGGTATATCGTGCTTCTGCCGTGACGGAAATAGCGCTGAGCGAATTTCGACTTAGGGTCAATTTTGGGGTGTTTCCTGGGTCCTGACGGTGGCCCCAGAGAAGGCAGTATTCGTCTCATCGAGAAGCCAGATGATCATAATGCCCACCCCACTATTCCCGAAGAAGAGTCTCGTCCCCCGACGCCTGTCTTCGACGACGAAGAGCGTGCCTCCCTGGCTGGCACCATTCGCAAGAAGTTTTCGGGATATTTTGCAAAGCGTGTACCCGACGCTCCTTCGCCTGGTGGGGCCTCCCCCATCCCGCAGCAACCGGTGAGGCTCGACAGGACACGAACCTTCTCCAGGACTAGCCGTGCGAATGGCTCTGCGTATGGATACGCGGGAAGCTACCGTAATCGGCTGGCCAGCAACGCCACCACTACGTTGAGTGCCCGGAGAGGCAGTATGGCGAGCTCAATGCGGCGACGCCGGGGGAGCAATGTGGACGCTAACCGGGAATCGAATACCAGCGACCTGAATTTCGCACAGAGGCTGCTCATGGCAAACGAAAATGCCGTGACTAACATCGCCGATCTTTGGGTTGCGGCGGCGATGAATGTGGACAACGAGGATCCTTTCGAGAGCGATACGGAGACGGGGTCTGATGGAGAGCGAGATGATTCCGTCGACGTTTTCGGAGATGAGCCTTCTGAGATGGACGTCCTCAATCCCTCTCCCGGTCGTCGCAACTCAAGAGCTCCTTCCACTGCCTCGCCTAACTTCCAGGGGTCTTCAGCTCGCCGCGAGTCGGCCGGTACCGCCATACGGCCGCCTCGATTCGGTTCGCCGAGACGTCCCTCCATCCCCATTCGCCAACCATCGTTCTCCCAACCGTTAGATGGAACATATGGAACACCGACATCGCGCCGTTTCTCCTCTAGTGTACCGGCTATTTTTGCGCACCCCGGCGTCAAGACACCTCCTGCTGTTCTCGATGCTCAACAACTATTGATGCGCACTGAAGGCGAGGGGCCAGATGGACTCGAACCGATTTTGGAGTCGAGACGCACATCTTTGCATGACCCGCAGCCTGATCTCGAAGCGGCTGTAGAACCTCCTCCACCATCGTTGTTCTCGCAACTTCCGGTGGTGGTTATTATTCAATACGGAATGCTGGCCCTGCACACCACCTCGCACGACCAAGTTTTCCTTTCATACCTAGTCACGTGCGTCTTTTTTGGGCCACATTTTTTTGATGGAGGGATTTCTGAAATTACTGTGACAGTGACTATGATGCCGGTGGTCTCAACTTGGACGCCGGCAATTTCGCGCAGCTCAGTGAGTCCAAATTCATTCTGAAGAAATTCCGCCGACATGTATCCCCGCTCAGTTGCCTTAATGTGTCTTGCCCAAATCGCATACCAATTCTATTTGTATCCGTGAGTCCCCTGATACCACATTATACCATACCGCATCCGCTCATTGATATTCTCCGTAGGAATATTGGGTATGGTTTTTGGTGGCTCGTGCATGCATCCTGTCCCATCTGACGTTGCATCTAGTCCTCCGCGCGGCCGCTTCTCGCACTTGGCTATGTTCCGCATCGGATCAGCGCTCTTCGTCCCGGCGTACCTCGTCGTAACGTTGCTCCGGCCCTTCGCCAGCGCTTCCGATGAGGGCAATCTCGCACTAATGTCCGGTATGTTGTTCATATCGCTTGCCTGCACGCGTGCTGGATCTGTACTTATTGTTCTCGTCGGTGCCGTAGCGTTGGCCATCAGCACGTAAGGACGCTGCTTCCCTGCGTGCAGTTTGTTCTCACTCATCCCTTTGACAGCGCATTGAGATATTGTGGCAGCACCTTTGCGTACACTTCTGTGTCAATCCTCCTGAACTATAGTACGCCTCCATCCCCACCATCTATTAGGAGCGGACCTGACTGACAGGTCTGTCAACTAGTGACTCCACCAAACGCCGTCGGACTGGCGAACGGAATAGGGCAGAGTATTGTCAGTCTTGCCCGGTGCTTTGGGCCCGTAATCGGTGGATATGTGAGTACTGCGCCGTTTTCTATTACTTAAAGCTAAAATAATCCTGACACTAGCTCTGGTCCGTCAGTGTGCAAGACAACCCCGGCGGGTATCCGCTGGGCTTCATTATATGCGCTGGCGTGTGTGCATTCTCCGTTCTCCACAGTTTCATGATACGATGATGGATTTCTATTCCTGCGAGCATACATGACACGAGTCGCATCCCACCCATGTTGTATATTTTATCTCACGACGGACAATTCTATACATTTGATACAGGCCTTTTGTTGTGATGAATGTTGCCTAGACAGGTGGAGGCGCAGTCTCGACCCGAGATTACCTTAATTGAGTTGACGAGGTAGATTAATTAGTGGCGGTGTCGCAGAAGATCGACGAGACAGTTCGTGAAGGTCACCATGAACGGAATAGCCTGGCGGCACCGGGTTAGCCCCGCACAGCGTACAGTAATGGGTCATTATCGGGATCTGGCCAAGGTTCATCAATGCTTGCAGAAACAAAAATAAAAAATAAAAATGCACACCTCTGGTTTCAGTGAACGACTGGCCATGCATGTTACAAAATTTGACCCCTTTAAAATTCCACCGCTTAGCCCATTTCAGAAGCCACGCAGGCTCATCTACGAGGTTCATGAGAATGCCGACATTTCGCAGGCGGACTTCTTCCAGCCGCGGGAGATTCGTGCTGTCGATTGACAGCATCACACATTCCAAAGGCTGGAAAAGGAAGACGAAAAATTAAGGGATAACTCCAAGTAAATTTAGGATAGCGCGCACCGTGAGTACTGCGGTATTGAAGAAACGGGGTGGGACGACGATGTGGTCCTCCATAAGAGGCGCGATACATATGCGGCGTAGTGTGGGATGGAAAGGAGGTAGAGTAACGTACTCTGTGGTCTGCGTTAGGATAAGACTCTCAAGATTTGGCAGGAGGGGGAGGGTGGAAGGGAGCATTGGCGGGGCGCTCCAGTTGGTCGTGCGGAAAGTTCGGATTTTGGAACCGTGGACACGGAAGAAACGTAGATTGGTGGGGAAGATCTCGACCTCGAACCGCCGAAGAGAGGGTAACATCTCGGGGTCGGAGGCAAAGTAGTTCAATAGCGGATCCCAAGATATGGGAAGCTCAATGATATTGTCTACTGGGTCTGGAATAAGGCCAAGGGATAGCGTTTCAAGGAATGGAAGCTCCAGTCTCTCGTGGACAAGCTCGGTGTATGAAAAAATCCATGTGAGGCGAAGAGTGGTGAGGTTTCGCGCGTGGCGGCAAAGGTTGGCCAGGTCGTGCCATGTCGGAGCCTCTCCAACGTGTGACCATTCGGCACGACGTAGCATTGGTCCACAGTGCTCCGCCAGGGCCTCAAGGACTGAGGAAGGGGTCTGCGTCTCTGGACGAAAATCTGACCCGTTTTGATTGACGTAGATCATGAGATTAGGAGTGCGTTTTAACAAGCGGGGGATGAGGTCCGGCGACGCTGTTAGCGGCTCGGAAATGTGACAGTCAATCCTCTGCACCAAATCTCCGAGGCCATCCTGTGCCTCAAGCTTCTCCACAATTGCGTGAAGTTGCGGTATCGACCGAATCCTCAGGTACTCGGGCAAGATTTGAGAGGTCATGTAGCGCCATGACCGACACACTAAGGGGATGGTCGCGCGATCGTGGCGCATCCCTGGTTCGTCGACTGGAGATGTTTCCGTTGTGTAAGGAGGGATGAATGGATCCTCCAGGTGGGTGGCGTTTCGACCATTGAGGCGGATTGCGAAGGCAATAATAGTGCTCCAGATCTCTGGAGGGAGCACGGGCAACGGTTTCGTGAAGACATCGTCGTCCTGCGTGCCATGTCCAGACGGTTCACCAATGGATTCCGCGCGAATTTTGCGTTTCCGAAAGGTACGCAGCCTCCAAACGACGTCCTTGAAGATCGCCAGGGTGTTATGGTATTTAGCTGAAGACGCGTTGAGGAGGTAGTCAGGGCAAGCTGCGGTGACAACAAGACCAAACTATCGGACCGAAATCCCGAACCCGGCTTGGCTCCGCCCAAAAAATTATGAAGTCGAACTACAAGGTGCGCGTTGCGTGAATCTGTGCAACTACGGCCTCTGACTCATTGTTGCTAGTTCTCAAACATATGTGGGACGGTCTACAGGCAGGGCAATATCCTTTTTACGCCGGATGGCAATTCTCTACTCAGTCCAGTCGGAAATCGCGTCTCTGTTTTCGACCTCGTCAAGTAGGGTCTTTCTCTCAACTGCTTCGTCCGTTTTCTTATCGCATTTAGCAACAAATCCTTCACTTTTCCGTTTGAGAACCGAAAAAATATTGCGGCCTTGGCCCTCAGTCCAGATGCCAATGTCCTCATTTCAGTTGACGAAGGTGACTCGGTTAGTATTCTCTGTGAACTCGTATACTCAGGCACACACAGATGGCCGCGCATTACTCGTAAATTTCCGAAGAGGTGTTATTCTTCACCACTTCAACTTCCATAAAGCGGTCAAGGACATAAAATTCTCTCCGGACGGCAAGTAAGCGCGAGACTGCCTTCATGGTTGTTGAAGCACGCTTAATGGTACCTAGGTACATTGCGGTGACGCATGGAACTCAGATTCAGGTCTGGCGCACGCCCAACCATCTCGCTCGCGAGTTCGCACCATTTAACCTGCATCGGACCTATACTGGCCACCACGACGAGGTCCTTAGTATTCAATGGTCTCACGACTCGACGTGCGATTCTTTTTTTTGCTTGCCTCTGCCGTGTACTCATTTTGCTCAGATGTTTCATCACAACTTCTCGAGACATGACCGCCCGACTCTTCACTTTGAATCCAGTGGAAGGCTTCAGGCCGAAAACATTTGCTGGGCATAAGGATGCAGTTCTGGGAGCTTACTTTTCCAGTGACAGCACGACAGTACGTCGCTGTTATTGTCATTTGACTGCTATTAAATTCCTTATTGCAGATATACACGGTTAGCCGCGACGGCGCCGTGTTCACATGGAAGGCCAAGGACTCGGACTCGGACGACGATGAACCTGTGGCTTCTACTTCAAGAGACGTCATTGCGAATACCCGATGGGGCGTTCATAAAAGAAATTATTTCAATCAGACGGGCACAAAGGTCGTATGCACTACATATCACGCCGCCTCCAATCTGCTGGTCGTTGGATTCTCCAGCGGTATATTCGGCCTCTGGGAAATGCCTGCCTTCTCCAACATCCATACTCTCAGCATCTCCCAAGAAAAAATCTCGTCGGTCGCGATCAACCCGTCTGGCGAATGGCTCGCATTCGGCGCTCGCAAGCTTGGCCAGCTTCTGGTGTGGGAATGGCAGTCCGAGTCCTATATTCTCAAGCAGCAGGGTCATTTCTACGACATGAACACCTTGGCGTATGCGCCGGACGGACAGACGATCGCCACCGGCGGAGACGACGGCAAAGTAAAAGTGTGGTCGACGCACTCCGGCTTTTGTTTCGTGACTTTCACGGAGCACACCGCACCCATATCTTCGGTCGCGTTCGCGAAACACGGAAGCGTTTTGTTTTCTGCCTCGCTGGACGGTACCGTGCGTGCATACGACCTCGTACGGTATCGAAACTTCCGCACGTTTACGTCGCCATCCCCGGTCCAATTTTCCGCCCTCGCGGTTGATCCCTCAGGTGAGGTCGTCGCAGCAGGATCGACAGACTCCTTCGAAGTCTTCATGTGGTCGGTGCAAACTGGAAAACTGCTCGATATCCTCACGGGACACGAAGGCCCCGTTAGTTCCCTTGCCTTTTCGCCCTCGGGTGCAAATCAACTTGCGAGCGGCTCCTGGGATCGGACTGTGCGCGTATGGAACGTATTCGGCCGGTCTCGAGCAGTTGAGCCGCTCGCACTGTCCTCGGACGTACTCGCTGTCACCTTCCGGCCAGATGGAAAGGAGCTTGCGGCATCTACGCTCGACGGACAGATCACTTTCTTCGACGTGGACAGTGGGAAGCAGACTAACCTCATCGAAGGGCGCAAGGACGTTTCTGGCGGACGCAAGGCGGACGACCGTGTGTCCGCGGCGAACAGCACCTCGGGCAAGGCGTTCAACAGCCTTGCGTACACCGCGGATGGGCGGTGTATCCTCGCGGGTGGGAACAGCAAGTATGTCGTGCTGTACGACGTTCGTGACGGCGAGGGAGTGATGGTGAAGAAGTTCCAGATCTCGGAGAACTTGTCGCTCGACGGGACCGAGGAGTTCCTGGACAGCAGGAAGGTGAACGAGGCCGGAATCAATGTCGATCTCATCGACAACCGCGGAGATGAGAGCGATCTGGAGGACCGCCTTGATGTCAGTCTTCCCGGCGCAAGTAGGGGCGCGGGTGATATGTCGATACGGCGGTATCGGCAAGAGGCGCGCACCAAATGTGTCCGCTTCTCCCCGACAGGCCGCGCCTGGGCTGCTGCGTCGACGGAAGGGCTGCTTATTTACTCCCTCGACGATACCATCGCTTTCGACCCCTTCGACTTGTCGATTGATCTCACCCCGCAGGCAGTCCTCGACGTCCTCGCCTCGCGCGAGTACCTCAAGGCGCTTGTGATGGCTTTCCGGCTTAACGAAAAAGCACTCATCCACCGCGTGTATGAGAGCATCCCGCGCGGCGACATCCGCCTCGTCGCGCGGCAGCTGCCCGTCCTCTACGTCCCGCTGCTGCTCCGGTTCGTCGCCGAGCATCTCGCGCGGAGCCCGCATCTTGAATTCGATCTGCTCTGGGCGAACACGCTCCTCATGGCCCACGGGCGGCTCCTCCGGGACCGCTCAGCGGAGTATGCAAGTGTATTCAGAGTCCTGCAGAAGGCGCTGGCGGACTTTGAGCAGTCAATATCGAAACTGTGAGTCGCCTCTCTTTCCTGGTTTACACGGCTTCAGAATTAAATCCATTCATCATTTCTACAGGTGCGAAGAAAATATCTCCACGTTGTCATACCTGCTGGACCAGTCCAAGGTCAAACACGCTACAGGCGACGTCGAGATGTTGGCATTATCATAGTTCCGCTGTAATCTGGCGGCTGCTCTCGCTTCATGTAAAATTATCATACTAATGCATATAGTTCGCTGGAGCGGAACACCGTACATGACTGTGGTGATGCCGTCCCCGTTGCGCTGCGTTTCACTCCCAAGATCGTTGCTGGCATGTTGCTGGCAGGTTGTGGCTGGTGTGGGATCCTTCGGAAGTCTTAACCAGGCTATCGCGGCTGGTCGATGGAAGGGTGGGCGCACTTATTTTCCTTCTTGGAATGGAAGTCACAGTCTTTTGGAAGTAAAACCCAAACGACGCTTAGTTAAGTGGCTGTGCATTCCTCTGCTCTGCATCCTCACCTCGTCTGGAAAAATGCCTGGCTCAGAATCTCCATTTTCTCATCGACTCGACACCAATTATATTCTCAGTGACGACGAAATTGACTGCATCCAAGTGACAGGTCTAGTCTTGCGCGCATCGATGTCCGAATCCGTGAGCTCTCCTCTCAGCGAGATAAACTCCATATATCGACTTCCGCTGAGCTTTAATTTCTCGCCGTCTGCCTCCGGATATTGTGCGAGAAATATCTGTTGCGTGCCTCGCTACGATCAGGAACGCCGTGATGAGCGCACCGCTGCTGCTCTTGTGCCGGATCTGTAGCGCGGGGAGGACGATCGCGCTCTCTACACGGAAATCGTGGGCTGAGCCTCTGCACGTTCCTTTCGGTTGCATCCTTTCCAAGACGTCGCGGGTGGAAGCCGTCGCTCAATGGTTACAGCTCTATGCGGCCTGCGCAATATCGTTCTCAGTCAGTTGTAACGTGCACTCGAACGAGGCTACCAACAGCGTTATTGACTGGCTCTTCGGGTCGGTGGTGCCAATTAGAATTCTGGTATATGCCTCCCGAAATGCGAGACCAAATCGCAGAAAGCGTCCCTCCGGCATTGGAATCTTTTCAATTCACTGGGACGATTTCATTACTCCGTTAACTCAGCCTCTTACATTCTCCCGGCCTGCGCAATGTGGCCCTGTATTCCAATGGCGAAAATGAAGACCCGGACGACATCATACTCGGCATGCCGATACCTTGGCACCAGCTTACACACCTCACCATTGTATCCCTTGGAGACCCTTCTACCCGTTTTTCATTCCCAATATTATCGCTCTCCTTGGGGCGGTGTACTCAACTCGTCTATTTTCATGCCACGCCAAGCGGAGATGCCAATATCAGGAACGACTCCGTCTCAAAGATACCTTGCCTCGACTCAGTCGTTGTCCCTGACCGAGGTCGATGCCACCCCGCCCTCTTGGCCGCCTCATCGATCGTGTGTCGATGGAGCGGTTTGCGGCGGTTTCATGTTGCAACAGGGACACCCGAAGAACGTAGTTCAAACGACCGTTTCCTCATTTTTCTCGGACCGAAATCGCCACACATGGAACATCTCACGATAAATCTTCCCTCTCTTACGACGGAGTCACTCCTAGACACCTTGGGATCCTTACCCATTTCTTAACAAGCTTGTCGTGTTCGACAGCTGGAATCAGGATACCAGCGTAGTGTGGCTTTTGGATCTCCTCACTCCTTCGGACCTTGACAACGCTGTTTGCTCCCGCATTACTGCCATCATTCGAAAGGTCTAAATTGGACGCATTTGTTCAGGGACGTATGACGCACTTGGTGCCAGAGGTCGAAATTCAGAACTATCTCTCGCGTGGCCTGGATACATTGATCTCTCGTTATTAACGATTGCGACAACTTACCCACCCTTTCTCCGTGGACCGGCTTGTACCTGGAGATTCAGTATTTTCCTTTTGCGGATCGCGAATTTGAATTTGTTACTTACCGTACATGAGGAGATAGCATACAGTGAACAATTACAATCATGCGGGACTGTTTTTGCGTCTGATCTCGGCCGCCTCTGTCAGCGAGGCAACCTCCATCTCATCCAGAGATCCATCCACATCCGGCCCAAAATTCCAACAGACCCTTCCTCCGAGTGCCTCCACCTTCTGCTCGATTTCCTATAGTTCTTGACCACTTTTGTAGTCCTCCGCCTTCTGCGTCTTGTCCCTACCCCAGCTCGTACCAACAGTGCCGATGTGCTCCCAGGGTACATTGGGCGCAACCTCAGGCATAGCGCGGTCCTTGTAGACTCGGAAAGTGCAGTAAGGCGGCATAAAATCTTGACTTTTCTTCTTCTCGGCTTCGAGCTCCGGTATCGCACCCGTACGGTCGTTGATCTGGACATTCGGGGTCCGAGAGACAATATAAGCAATGGCTTCGTTGATGGCGTCGACGGCATGCTGCGTCCTGAAAGCCCAGTGGCCGTCGAACCACCATATCTCCGGTGCATACGAGTCGCAGAGCTCCTTCAACTGAGCAACCATGCGACGGAGGTACGCCTCTCCGTCTGGGGTACCTTTGTTGACTTCGTGACGGAACTCCCACCACGAGTAGTACAGACCGAATTTGCGACCTGCAGTGAGAGCGGCGGTTTTGAAGTCGCCGACGACATCCCGAGCGGTGTGGTAGTCGGTGGTCAAGGTGGGCCAAAGGCAGTACCCGTCGTGGTGCTTCGACGTGAGGAGGACGTACTCAGCGTCGAGTTGGCGTGCGAGGGCCATCCATATAGATGGCTCCCATTTTTCGGGGTAGAAACCACGCTGAAAATCAGAGTATGGTGCGTTGTTGTAGACCTCACGATGATGGTTCTGGATTTTCTGCGTGATCTCGAAGTCACGGAATTTCCGGCGAGGAGGTTTCAGTAGCCGCTTTTCGTACCACTCGTCGCCAAAGGCGGGGACGGCGTAAAGACCTGCAGATGGTTAAACTGTAATTACTTATCCGGAATGAAAGAGATCACCCCAGTGGAATATCAGAGAGTACATGGAAAGCGTTTAGACGATTTCTGAGGATGCCAGAACCTAGATGCATTGACCGCATCTGAGAATCTTTCTGACTCAAAATGCTGCCGAATGACTATTTCCCTCAGAAGCGAGAAATAACGTCACAGAAGAACATTTCAGCCCAATGAACCTTACGGGACGAGACAGCAGCGAACTGAAAGGACGATGAAGACGAGTGCACTGAGCTAGGTTCGGACTTTCGGGCCGAGTCCCTAAAACGGAACTTTGGTCCTGTTGAGTCGATCGCCATATTTTTTGGGACGACCATTGTACCGTACTATACGCGCCCATACACAACCATGGCTCGACAGGATCCACCAATACTCGCCGGTTCAAAACGGAGACTTCAGGATAACTCCTCGGCCCGGAAGCGTAGTAAAACGCGCCATAAAACGGCCGATGCTCTTCCTTGGAAAGTGGTTAAACGGCCAGCCGAAACGGGAATGGGAGGGGACGACGGCATTCTCGAACTGGAGGAAGTAGATGACGTTGAAGTTATTTACGAAGACACCGAAGCCGGTAGAGTCGTGACATTCAACGTCGGTTCTCTTCAATATTATTCCAAGCACGAATAACACAGACGTGAACAGGTTGTCAACTCGGAGCCTGTCGAAAAGGACTCCGAGTCTCAATCTTCAGAGGATGATGTTTCTGATGCCTCACCAGATGAAGCGGTCCCAGTGCCGGAGCCCTTCGATTGTAGGTGTAATTTCCTGGTCTGTCGAGTATCATTTATTGAGCTGGATTTGTAGCGATTAATCTATTGCCGAACTGGCACACATACTCGCTCCATCCTCAACTTCTCAGAGTGCTACACTCGAAAGAATTCCTGTCACCAACACCGATTCAAGCCGCTGCTATTCCGTTTGCCATGTCCGATCGGGATGTTGTTGGTGTTGCACAGACCGTATGCAACGTATTCTACCCAGTTTGTT
Organism: Mycena venus; assembly: GCA_014462655.1. Taxonomy (NCBI): domain Eukaryota; kingdom Fungi; phylum Basidiomycota; class Agaricomycetes; order Agaricales; family Mycenaceae; genus Glaucomycena; species Glaucomycena venus. The sequence goes on along the minus strand of JACAZI010000005.1, from coordinate 5,875,721 downwards.
TCCGTGTAACACTTTCTAAAGGGTTCGGGTAAAACTTTGGCATATGGGCTCCCCATCCTTCATCGGCTTCTATCCTGCGCTAGACCCTCGAAAGCAAAGCGCAAGCTGGGTGCTCTGATTTTGGCTCCTACTCGCGAGCTGGCGCTGCAGGTTTCATCGCATCTTAATGCATGCCTCAATGTAGTGGAAGGTGCTGACAACAAGAAGACGAAAAAGAAGAATGAGCAACCCACTGCGCCTCGTTCACCGCCGTTGGTCAGCGTCGCGGCCATCGTTGGCGGCATGTCTGCCCAGAAGCAGCGCCGCATTCTAGATCGCGGCGTAGATGTTCTTGTAGCCACCCCGGGTCGGCTCTGGGACATCATGGAGGACGTACGTATTGTTCTACACATCCATTTCTCGATGCTGACACTCGTTTGCGCTTAGGATGACGACTTGGCCAAGCAAATCAAGAACCTAAAATTCCTGGTGCTTGATGAGGCCGACCGGATGATAGAGGCGGGCCATTTCGCAGAATTAGAGAACATTCTACGACTCACATTGCGGGAATCCAAGTACGGCGAAATTACAAAACGTATTGCGGGATGTCGTTTATCTTTTTATCAGGGCAGATCAGATTGAGCCAGACGCGGAAGAGGATGCAGAGCCCGTTCGGGATGGGCTTCAGACGTTTGTGTTCTCTGCAACTCTTAGCAAGGACCTGCAGCGCAACGTTAAACGACGTTCGCGTCCCCAAACCGCGGGCAAGTATCACAAACGGGACAAGCCGGCTTCGACCCTTGGTATGGCAACTCAAAAACGTCGGTTCTTTCTTCTCACCTGTGATAGATGATCTTCTCCTTCGCCTTGACTTTCGCGATCCTGAGCCAGAGATCATCGATCTTAGCCCGCAGGGAGGGGTGGTTTCCACCCTGAAGGAGAGCAAGATTGAGTGTCTGTCGGCCGACAAGGTATTACGCTCTCGTGTCTGTGGCAAGATAACCTTTCTTACTCGGCCTAGGATGTATATCTATACTACTTCCTTCTGCGATACTCAGGACGCTCTCTCGTGTTCCTCTCGTCGATTGACGGGATCCGACGCCTCATGCCGTTAACCGAACTACTCAATATCAAAGCCTTTCCGCTGCATTCGCAGCTGGAGCAGCGCCAGCGGCTCAAGAACCTCGATCGGTAACACCCTCTTCATTCATCAAAATCAATCGCTAAGAATTTTTATCACTTTTACCTAACTTTTTCAGGTTCAAATCGACACCCAACTCTGTTCTGCTCGCGACGGATATCGCCGCGCGTGGTCTCGATATCCCGGCGGTGGACCATGTCATACATTACCAGATTCCACGCTCGGCAGATGCGTATGTGCATCGGAACGGGCGGACGGCACGCGCGATGCGCAAGGGGTTTAGCATGCTGATGTGCTCTCCCGACGAGCGCCGGGTTGTCCGTGCTCTGCTTGGAAGTCTTGGCCGCCGTGAGTACCCCTCCCTTTTTTCTCCCTGACGCCTGTCGTGTACCGACGGACTGTCTGTGTCTATAGAAGAAAGCGAGATCGCAGAAATGAGCATCGAGCTCAGCATGCTCGATAAACTCAAGGAGCGGGTCCAGCTTGCGAGGCAGATCGAGACCACGCACCATAAAATCAAAAAGGCGAATCATGACCGGAAGTGGATGAAGGAGACGGCGGAGGCGCTGGAGGTCGAGCTCGATTCGGACTTTCTGAGGTGCGCTGTTGTTCCTTCTTTTCTGGTTTTTGTGGAGCTGTTTATGAACGCAACGCGGGCACAGCGACTCCGACGAGGAAAAGCCATCGAATCAGAAACGCAAGGCGAAGGATCTCAAGAACGCGAACCTGAAGGCAGAGCTGAAGAGGCTGCTCGCCCAACCGCTTGTTGCGCGGGGTGTGTCCACGCGGTATATCACGTCGGGGAGCAGGCCCATTGTAGATGACCTGCTTGCGGGCGAATGTAAGCCGCGAATCTATACTCTCTTTCGAAAATGTCTGATTGTTCTTTCAGTCAATGAGACGATGGTTGGATTCAAGAAGACGGAGGCGGGTAATGATCTGGTGGCCGGGAAGAAAAAGAAGGCGAAGTCTGTTGTTTCTAAAAAGCCCGAGGAGGAGGAGTGGCATGGTATCGAGGCAGCCTGAATACCACGATATCAATGAGTGACCTCGATTTTCAAACCCACTGAGCACGATGAAGCCTTGAAGGTTTCGACAAAGGTTCTGCGATGGACGTAGTTCGATTCATTTCCATCTGAGAAAGAATACAGCTATTCAATTTGAAGTTTCCAGCTATTACAAGCTACGTGCTGTTTGTCTCGATCCTTCAAGCCCGTCCATGAAGAGATCCTGGGAGGCGCGCCCCAAGGACGATTATAGACGACTGATAGGTCCAGGCCACACGAAAGATAGGACTGGATTTCGGACCTCCGGCATTCGATCTCGTTCCACAACGCTCAGAAATTCGATCCCAAGCCGCCGAAAGTTCCGTCCAAATGCCATCTGTCCCTGTATAAATGCGTCAACATGGAGTTCCCCAAATAAGGGCAATCTTTGAGCACGACCTCCCGTAACGCTGGGCAAAAGAGTGTTGTCAATCTTCTCGGAAGGAGTGAGGAGATTCAAAAGCTCCGCTACGTCGTCAGCCCCGTCCACCAAAAGGCGCAAAGACAATGAGTCTGGTAAGAGATGGAAAGGATCCCGAGGTTTCTGGTAGCGATTCCGTTGTGAAAGAATACAGGAATATAGTGAGATCTTCGACTTCGCTCCGAGAAGGACGAGGAAAAAAACGTCAGACTCCTCAAGTTTCCTTGTCGGAAAATAAAACCACCGCAGTTTGGCATCGACACACGGTCTATGAGGTGGCCAAGCAAGCGGGGAGCAAACAACGTTGGTCCAGGGACAACGAACGTTTCTAAGAAAGGCATTGAGATTGTGGTCCGATCGTCGATAAATTCGTTGGGGGTGACATGGAAGTAAACGAGTTGAGTGCATCGTCCGAGGATGAAAATAAAATTGCGGAAAGAAAATGTGCAGAACGGTCCTAAGGAGACGATGGTAAGATATGTGAGATGGTGCCAGACTATTGGCAAGCCGAAAACAATATCGTCAAGGCTCTCGCGTTCAGCCTCCGAATACAGGGCCACATTACGCAGGCGGGGAGCTTTCAAGAGGCTGAGTTGACGGAGTATTGAGATCCTTCCCGTAAATTTGAAAGATTCCAGCGCCGGTGGTCTGATTTCTGCGATTTGGTCTCGCATTTGAAGAGACATTTTTCATGAACTCCACACATGAGGCCACCGTTCTGAAAAGCTAGATATTAACGTCATTCCTGTGGGCTCAGGTTCGCTCCAATACCAGTCTTGGTCAGGACGACCGACTGAGAGCGATATTTGGCAGTCCCCAGAAAGTTGTAACTATTGGGCAACGGCTGGCATCCGGAACCCTTTGGCAAAGAAAAAATCGAGAGGAATCTGTAGGAGGCCACAAGTTGGGTGTAGAGAGTGCAATGGTCCTCCACGCGCTGCAAATCCGGCACAAGACTAGCGGTGCTTCCTATGCACTCATCATGGCGTTCCTGGTCGTAGGAAGGCACGCAACAAATATTTCTCGCACAACATCGGGAGGCAGACGGCGGGGATGGGAGATTAACACCTTGTGGGAGTCAATGTATGCCTGGATTTCATTTCGCTGGGAGGAAGAGCTCGTGCGGATGCGTTCATCGATTTGCACAAGCTCCTCCGAACGCAAAACTAGAACGAATAATTTCTATTTCATCGTCGGAGAGGACGTAGTTGGTGTCGATTCGATGAGAGAAAGGCGATTCTGAGCCAGGCATTTCTCCGGACTAGAGCGTCGAGGATGAGAAGAAGGTTCGCACAGCCACCCAACTTCCTTGAACTTGAACTCGCGACGCGCAAGGCCAAGGCGACGCGTAAAACGCTTAGCACTTGACGAGTACGATTTCTGCTTCTCCACAGCCCTGGCGCACGAATTTATTCTGCTCACCCCCTGTGCCTTTTATCCCTCACGACCTAGTAGAGGCCATCATCGCGATTATCAGAGTCGATTGACTGAAAGCGCCTGCCTTTCGACATCTGAGCCAGCTCATCCTACTCCGTTCTTTCACACTTTCCACGTCACCTGGTGCGCGTAATTGCCACTTTTCTCGCGGATCGCCCCACGTCGTTGTGTCACCCGCCTCATCATACATTTACCACCAAACATTTCTTCGGAAGTCAGCGCCAGACTTTTGCAGGTTCCCAGTTGGCTCGCCAATCTCCGTCGGTGCATCCTGGATGACTCCAATCTACCGTTCGGCCAACCTGTGAACTGGGAAGATGCTACAGGACCCTTGACGTCTGGGGTGCGTTATCTTCTGGCCCACTTCATGTCCTTTGCATCCGAAGCGCCCCGCTTCTTGCGTTTTTCCATCTGAGGGTTGCACCCACCCTGTGCTTCAATAACCTCTGGATTGTCGAAGAGGGTCTTACTGATCCTTCAACAATTGATCTTCCAGATTCCTCCATCATGACGGGGCTGAGCTTCAAATCTGAATGTCGGAGCGTTTGCGAGGTGCTGGCTCGCTCACAATTCGCCTCTCAGACGGCGACACTCACCACTTGGAATTCGAGTGGGGCCCCAGAATCCATGGTCATGCCATTATTTGTTCCGCGGCACACCCTGAGACGCCTCCACGTTTACCGCTCAGAGGTGCCTCCTGCGTTGCCCGTTCTCCTACCTCTACTCTTTCCTGTGCTTTGACACATAGTATTCACATTTCTTCGCCAGAATTTTTGCGACCTATGGCTCAGCCACACCATCTTGCCCATCCTAGCCCGGAGCCCCGTACTTGGACATTGTTATCACGTCCGCGATCTGAATTCATATTATATTTCCGAACAGCCTTAAGTGCTTTCGCCTTGATTGTTAATGATGTCGCCCCGTCCCAGCGGCAAACTGCCGTTGTACTAACTTGCATTCAACGCAGAACCAGTGTGAAGCCGTGATCGCTTGTCTTCATTTAGGAAACCTTCTACAGCTTCCAGAGATGAGCTTATCAGCTGTCATTGCTTGGACGTTTCTTCGCTTGTCAGATTTCTCGCCATCAACCGTACTGCTATCTAATTTTGCATCGAACAGATAATTATCAAGGCGCAGTTGGTTTTCAAGTGTATCATTGTTTCGTTCCAAAATTTCAAGGTCAAGGTCCGTACCACTACTACCCCGCGGTCTCTCAGCTAATACAACCACCTCCATCACAATCTCTGCAGTGAGGCGAGTAAAGGGTATTTCTCGCCGGCTTCAAGTACAACGAACGATATGTCCCGTGCCCGTGTAATGCATTCGGAATACCACTAATCTGAGTTGCTTGCCGTCGGACGACTAATCAGAACGAGTCCTTGAAATGCCTAGTCCTGCCCGTCAGCCCGGATGAGTTTGGCTTGACCCAGCGTGGCGTTTGCTTTCAAGATTTGTGTAAGAAACTTGCCATCTTTAACTGGAGACAGCGACAGCCACAGAAGTGTTCGCAGTGGACAGAAAGAATGAACAAAACCCACTTATTTTCGCCGGCGCCTGAGAGTTGTTTGCTGAGGTTGCTCGAAGCTTCCAACGATTTTTTCTGGCCATCCTTGACACGATCTCACAGCGGCCTCAACACAATCTATCTCCAAAATGGCGCATAGAACTGGGATGTGACTGGCTGGGTGGGTTCGTTTATGCGATCAACCGAGGAACGCCGAAGGACAGATAATACAGTTCAAGGCTTGGTAAACATCTTCATGAACGAAGCCCTTGATTCGTGTGAGTCGGACTCCACTTCTGAATCCGCCCAACTTCCGTACAATGTGATAAATCACTTATGATCGTCATTTTGTTGAGGGCTCTCGAACACCTCCAAATATATCTCGATACCTATATAACGCAGCGAAATTCCGCCGCTTGTGTCCACCATGGCTTCATTTGATCTTGACGGCACCATTGGTAGGTAGCGCACTCGACCTTTTCCTACTCACATAGTCGCCTTATTAACCACTCCTTCAGGTGCCTACGAACTCGGGACCCTCGTATCATACATCCTGTTTGGGGTGACAACTACCCAGGTATACATATACTACAGCCGCTTTCCCAACGATCCTCGTGGACTGAGATATATGGTGAGCACATTCGCAAGCAATTCTTCGTTTCCAGTGACGAGCTTGAACACCTTGAGGTTGCGTTCATTTGGTATGTAACTAATCCGCTTAGTTTTGCATCTAAATTCATGTCCTACCCAGGTCATGCGAAATGGTCCACGTTGTGCTCGTCGGCTGCACCCTCTATCAGATAACGGTCGCTGACTATGGCCATCCTGAACGGCTTATCCTCACACCGCGGCCATTGGCCATGGCCGTGATGATATCCGCCTTTGTTGGTACTGTTGGTAGGCCTATTCTTCCTGGTTTGTGGAGTTTCCGTTTATTCGAGTGCAGTTCAGGTTTTTTTCGCGTTCCGGATATACCGCCTCTCCAAAAGCTTGTATATACCGTGGCTGAGTTGGATTTTGTCCTTCTCCCTGCTACTGGGTGCCATAGCCGTCTGTTTTTACGGGTTGCGCATCGAGACGATACCGGAATTCGAAGGACAATTTGCTTGGTTGCTCAACTCGCTATGGACGGGTGGTGCTGTGAACGATTTGCTCATTGCGGGAACGCTGGTGTATTGGCTCAAAAAAGCCGAGAATCTTTCCGCGGTAAGATTCTCAGATTTTCACTACTGCGCTCGCTGGTGACTGGATGCTCTTCAGAACCGTCCCTCTTGTTGACAAACTCATTGCGTGGACAATAGGTTCGTCGCGTTGAAAACTATTTACGTATTTCATGAAATTGACAAACCGTGTGACAGAGACTGGCGTCGTAACAAGGCAAGCTTTCGTGCTATATCTGGTGTTGCCCCACGTTGAGTCCGGTGCAGTGCTGCTGCAGTAGCAACGTTAGTTTGCGTATGTTTCTCCTCTGTTATTGTTCTCTCATGGTTTCACTAATTTAACAGTTCGCAACCATGAAAGCCAATTGTAATTGGAAACCCTCACGGAGATTTTTGCCGTCGCTGATATTTTCCAGTCATATGGATAGCGTTTTTCGTTGTGAACGCGCGTCTATATTCAAACTCTCTTCTAGCAAGGTAATTCATACCGTCACCTTCCTCCCTATCCGCAATACTCACAATTGAGAAAGCCTCAATTCCCGCGCCAGTCTCCGAGCCATGTCTGAGCAAACTGAGCCACACGTTATTGGATTTAAAGCCAGCACTAGAAGTAGTTCTTCTTACGACCATACGGTAAGCACCAACCACTCAGCTACGTAGTACAGAATGTCTATCAGAAACTAAAATTACCGCAGTTAAGCACAGTTTAAACTGCTACCTGGTGCCTTAATGATGTGCTGGAATTTGGCTGGAATGGCTTCTGTAAATGCTGCATACCTCAAACACTATCTCTAAATTATCCATTCCTTGTTTCAAAATGCTAGCCATGTCCAGACTCGCCAAGCTTTGAGAATTCAACATAAGTCACGTGAACTTGGTTGAAATTTGACGATTCGATTCAACTTGATACCCTCCACGACAAATTCCCCAAATGATCACAGACGATACAGATAGTTACATTTGATCCCAAAGAAACGTTTATATCTGACGAGTAAACTCGGGCACTGATTTACCATTCACGTTCACACTCTCATCGCCTTCTCGTTTCACACCCGCTTCCGTGTCGCAATTCTGAGAGTATTCGCCAACTGAGATCGTACCACCAGAGGACCAAGAGTTTTGACCGTTTTTACACTGCATGCTGACATGCACATGGGTTGGATCTGCAGGGTCAAATGATGCCTCTGGTTCAGGACGGAGCGCATGGAGTGCGCGCAAAAATGACTTCGATGTATCAGAGACGGTAGAGGAAAATATAGGATCGACGCACGGGATCTGTTGCAGCCAGCATGGCGTACATCAGCGGCCGGAGGACATAGACCAACAGATCTGGAGATGTTTGACTGAAGTGTTCGGTGCTTTCCGACAAGGGCTTACCAACTATGCCCAATCTCCAATTCTATACGGGCGAACGTGAGAAAACGAAAGAAAAAATTAGATGAAAACGTACCTCCTCGGTCCACACCGGGTCTAAAACCGTATGTAGGTCGAGGATACCGCCGGTAATGTTCAAAAAACACGATAAGAGTGGATACAGTCCTGTTCTTGAATCGGTACATATTTTTAGGCAACCTGTAAGGGCTTACCGATACGAAGAATCATCTTGCGATACAAGACAATAGGCGGTTTCGGAATCGGAGGTTGGGACAAGGTTGACATGACAGATCCAGACATGACTGAACGCACACGGTGGCGAAAAATCTTCGGCGACTTGAGTTAAAGGTTTCGTTTTTTTTTTTGAAGTCTGGAACGTACCATAAACCCAACAATCGAGAAGAACGATATAACCTCCAACGTCGCCATGAGGAACATCCAGAACGCCTGTGTTCCAACGAACCACCGCAACTGTACTGCTGGATTGGGGCTATTGTACCAACACGTCTCATTGAAATCCCAAAAGCTTTATAAATGTCAGAACTCTGAATCATCCGTCCATGGCTGGGAGAAACACGAACCCAAGCGCACCGGCGGCGTATGGCGGAACGTTGCACGCTAAGGTCAATAGGATGGCTCCTGAAATATAATATTTTTCCATCTTCTGGCCGTTCACCCCGTGTACAAGCACCAGTCTACATTTATCCCGGATCAGCATTGGGACGGTAGAGGACGTTCATCGCATACTGAAGATTTAGCGCCATGGAGAAGAACATGACTCCGGCGAACATCAGGCAGCTCTGTTTTAGTGAATGGATGCTTCATCGCCGCTAAAATTCAGGAGCGAGTGAACTTACATTGGCGAAGAATGTTGAACCGTTACACGCGGCGCCTGCTTTCAGCTTCGTACCACTAATCATTCCCACCGCGTAGGCCAGGCTGTAATTTCACCGGTCAGTGAGTTTCAAAAGGGAGGGAATATACGTAGAAGTACTTCGCCACCAAAGCATAAACTAGTAGCCGGAAACTGACGCGATTGAGATGGGGCCGAGACACAGGATTCCATGCAGTCCACGCATACGCGCTCAATGTCAGCACAATGAATACAATTGACGGGATAGCAACAGCCATTATAAGGTCGCTGCGAATTTATAGTCAAAATCTTGATGCTCGTGGAAGACGACGGGCTCACGATATGTGGATGTCGAAAGAGGTAGGGGTGTGCATTTGAGGAGACATGGGTGTAGAAGTGAGAGAAGTGAGACTGACTTTCCTGCATTATCCGCCTTGCCAGTCAGCCACCGTCTCCTAACCTACGGAACTAAGCATTTTTTGCCATGTGAGACTTTGAGAAAGATCGAGGATTTTTAAACAATTAACTGCCAGGAAATTGGACTTGGAGACGCAAAGTGATCCTGAACTGCAGAAAGTTGTCTGGATCACTCTTTCAAATCCTGTGGAACCACAACTTTGTGATCGGCGGTGTGGGCGAGAAACCGAGACATACTTCCGCAGTCGTCGCCAATGTGCAATTTTACTGAAGGCTTCTCCTCATTTGGGACAAGATTTTAGAAACAAGTGGACGAATCTCTTGGTTGAACGAAGTGATCTCGATCAAACTTACATTCATGATTGTCTAGGAAACCGAAGAGCTTGAACGCACCGGTGAAAAAAGGCGTTGGGAATCCTTTCTGCGCAAACAAAACACTTTGAACCGAGAGACTGGTCGCTTATTTCTTGAAAAAAAGCTAACTATCCTGTCTGTCGGTGATTACATTTTGGGACAGAATTTCAGGAGTTTGCAGGTCGCCATCGTCGGACTGATTATAAGATGATGAGCGGACGCATGAAGAGGTATACAGCGTCCATTTACCTGTGAATCCGATTCAACATGAACTGCGTCCGACATCTTGAGGACAAAAGTTGTGAGCCAGCATGAACATATACAGTGAAACACTTACATCTCCCAGTGATTCTTCCCATATGCTTTCAAACTCTTCCTGCCTCTTCACCCGCCTTCAATACACTGAATCTCCAATTGGAGCATACACACCTTCAAGTAATCCACGACTCTTTTTTGCGAATTGTACTCGGCTTCTTTGCGTTTTTCGTCGTGTAGGCGCAACACTGCGGCGGCGGCACCACGCAAGTATTCAATTACCGATGATGGGTCGAGTGTAGCCATCAACAGGAGTGCGTAGCGTAGTATTTCTAGAGCCAGGACTCATCGGTTATACTTGAGAGATAAAAATTAAAAATATGGCGCTTACAAGGTCGCTTATCGGATAATGAGCCTCCACACACGTTAATAAAAACCCTTCCAGTGGATTATCCTGCTCCGCGACTGTAACTGGATTGCGGAACTGCAGCACGGTCGGAGCGAAGAGATCATACAGAGTCGAAGCGTCTCGGGAGATCTCGTCGAGAGGGATGATGCGCTTCCTCATGGAGTCCTCAAGATCCTTTAAAAAGCTCTGTTTCGCTGCTTTCGAAGATCCACAGGATGAGATGCGCCAGGCCAAAGCCTGCCCATCTTCCACCGTGTGCACCAACCAGTAATGGGGAGGCATCGGTCCGTGGGTCGTGGTCTTTTCCAAGTCGCTGTCGTTTAGATCACCATTCTCATTGACGCCAGCCAGCGAAATTGGTGTCAACACGTGAGAGATTTCGGGAGCGATATTAGACAAACCGCATGGGTTTGCCTCTTGTTTTGGACGACTGGGAAGGGAAAGCATAGCGGGTAGGGTCAACGGACGCCGGGCAAACGAGATAAGTTGAGGTGGGGAGATGCTGGGCGGTAAGGGGGATGTGGGGAGAGGTGAAAAGGTGACGGCGGACGAGCGTCCGGCATCAGTCTCTCCAACCGAGGGAGCAGGAGGACCCTCCGGCGGAGCAGAAGGGTTGACGGACGTTCCAAGTTGGTTCCTTCGCTTTTGCTTTTATCGTTGTTCTCGAGATGCCATGGTGCGTTCACGTCCTGTCTTGCCGTCAACTTGCAGATGACTCGACTAAGGAAAATGGCCTGAAATAGGGGAACCAAGTCTACTGTACGCGGCGATCTACGGATCACAATTGGATCAGCGGACTTTGAAAATCTTTCATGGAATTCAATCAAAAGCTATTTTGGATTCCAACTCGCTCACCTGCCGTGGTTTGGATGGATGGAAGGAAGCACTGGTTGTGTATGGTAATACTCCCACCGGCCGAATGATCAATTGTGTTGCCAGAGCGCTCCAATGGCGGAGCGGAGTTCGATTCCCCCGCCAGTGCATTCTGCTTCGGATACGTTTGCCTACTGTTTCTTCCTCCTCTTACTTTTTCAGGAATAAATAGCAGCATAAATCATCGTGTTGAAATTCATGCAGCCGGGCCGGGACATGGGAGAGACAGAACAAAGTTCAACTTGGGTTGAACTTTGATGTGTAGAGTCCGCTGGGGCTTACCTACGGGATAAGAGTGGAATGTACAGCAAGCACTGATTGCGTATGGTACGCCCGCTCGACAGTTGAAGTTCAACCCTCGTTCTTTTTAACGGGGATCGATTCCACATGTCACTGTGGGTGTTCGGTTTTCTCTCTTTCTCTTTTTAAGATCGCCTGGATGAATTCTCTCATGATTGCTGGTGAGTAGAGGCAAGATGATGTCTGGGACGAAGAAGAAATGATGACGGGGACAAAAAATCCCCACGGTTGAAATTTGAAACAGTCCGTCCACTCTGTTGGGTATTGAAGCGAACTACTGGACCTTGCCCTCATAATTTAAGCGAGGTTTGGATACAAGGGCAGTAAGCACTGCTAGTGTATGGCACATACGCCCACCGCAAATGGGTACAATTGTGGATCGGGGTTCAATTCCCCGCCAGTGTGCAAATAGTACGTGAACCACAACTTTTTTCTTTCACCTTCTCGGATCCCTCTCTTTATTTTTCCCGGAATAACGAAGCAGCGCAAATGCCGTGCTGCAATCTCTGCAGCTGCACAACCAGGACGGAAGAGAGAAAAGAAACCAACCACTACTTTATGTTGAACTTGGGTTGAAATTTGAAATCATCAAATTCCGGCACTGCAGAACTTGCTGGAGCTTACCGACTTGACGAGGCTGTAATGAGAGTTAATAAGTACTGGTTGTGTATGGTACACCCACCGACAGCATCACAAATGCATCACGACTTCCGATGGTGGATCGGGGTTCAATTTCCCGCCAGTGCTTCATGCATTTGGTCTCTTTTGTCTTCCCGGAAATAATAGTGCGGCTTCTGCAGCCAGAACAAAGAGAGGATAAGACTTGGAGAATCAATTGCTGATGTTCAACTCAGGTTTAGATTCGAAAACACAACGAATTTCCGTAATAAAACTTACCTACTCAATGAGGTTGGGTTGAAGGTGTTGGGAGCACTGGTTGTGTATGGTATACCCTGGCTGAATATATACCTCCTCTGTTTTTGACCAGCTTTATGGTGGACGGGGTTCGATTTCCTGCCAGTGCATATACGTAGCTCCTCTAATGTCATTTTTTTGTCCCTTTGGGGGTTGATTTCCCTAACCAAGCCTTGAAGTGTGGTGCTGGAATTGACGAAAATATTCATTCTGCAACGGGTATTTGTGTGCATTGCGTGCATGTTCGAAGGTTGAAAGTTGAAATTTGATTTGAACCGACTTCAAGTTGGACTGTTATTGTTTATTGTTCTAACTTCAGAAGAGAGCTCTCTCTAGCTCATTATCCTCTTGATGAGGTTGGGTTGAGAGTTCTGGAAGCACTGGTTGTGCAGTGCACCCGCCGCCCGTATAAGCCCGGGAATCTGTGCCACTTAATGGTGGACTGGGGTTTGATTCCCCGCCAATGCATGCCGGGGACAAGATGTATTTCTCTTTTTTGAATCCATTAGCAAACACAAGAGCAGGTGTTACTGTTTCAGGACTGTGTATAAAGAAGGAAGTTCAAAAACTCCAACACCCAAAAATCAAAAGAGTTGAATTCAGTCCTCCATATGTATGTTCAATTTTAAGTTAAAACGTTGAAGCAGCTAGATGTTTTTGTTCAACTTGAACCCATTCAGGTACGTATGCGCTTTATCCATCTAGCATAATAAGGTCCGAATGCAAGTGCACTGAGCGCTGGTTGTGTATGGTACACCCCCCCCGAAACTTAACAGAATTGCCAACCAGGGTTCAATTCCCTGCCAGTTCGTAGGCGTCTTTCTGCCTTGCTTTTTTTTTTTGCTTTATCTCAACTGACCCTTAGGAAATATAAAGGAGCTGTACGAAGAAAAGCAGAGTTGTACCGGAGTGAAATTGAACACTGTCGCGTTGCGAAAATAGGATTAATCCGATTCATGAATGGGAATACTCGACCGAGATCACCTACAGGTTGGAATTTCGCTGCTATAGGCACTGGTTGTAGGCATCCCCAATTTGACGGCGGACTGGGGTTCGATTCCCCACCAGTGCGTGGTTGTGTCGTGCTCTCTGCTTTTTTCTCTCTTTGTCTCAACTGACCCTTGGAAAATAAAAAGGACTAAGAGATGTCCAACCGTGCGAAGAAAAGCAGAGTACTGTACTATTTCGTTCAATTCGTAAATGCACGTGACTTTTAAAATTTCCGACAAATCTCCAAAATCCGGTAAAATTGAGAAAAAAATATTGCAGGGGTTTTCAGAAATCGGGAGTGACGTGTGACATACGAATTGAACGAAATAGTACAGTACTTGTATGTAAGTGAAGTTGAACTGAACATACGCACTGCATTCAAGGCCCTCCTAGACTGACCCTCAGTCAAGGTCCCTAGCCACGGCTATGCAGACCACCTCTGTGTAGGGGCCTACACAACCTCTGTGTAGCTATGTATAGCTCTGTGTAGGTCTGTGTATGTGTGCATAGGTCAGTCAAGGTGTGTGTAGGTGGCTCTAGGTCTGATTAGCCTCCTAGGCAGACATAATTCTAGTTGCCCATGTCAAGGTTGAAATTCACCATGGGAATGGTAGCAGAGCTGAGTAGAGCTGAGTTTGAGCTGAGTATAGGTACCTAAACCCATCTACACAGAGTCTGCCTAGGGACCTATACACACCTAGCCGGGGACTACACACACCTTGCCAGAATTATGGCTAGGTCTGTGTAGTCTCCCTGGACAGGGCCTGTCTAGCCTCCTACACTTAGCTATGCAGACCTACATGCACCTTGACAGACTGAGTCTAGGAGGGCCTTGAACGCAGTGACGCTGTTGCGTTGCGGAAATAGGGAATCCGCAGAATACTCGACCGAGACTACCTACAGGTTGGAATTTCAATGCCGCAGGCGCTGGTTTTGTATGGTAAATCCACCAGCAGCTGTTTGCTTGTTCCAAGACGTTAGCGCTGTTCACTGGTGGACCGGGGTTCAATTCCCCGCCAGTGCATGGATCGGGATGTCTCAGCCCTTTGTCCTTGTTTTTATTGCTGCGAAGCAAGGAAGGAAGGAAGTTGAATTCATTTCTGCGAGAACATACGCCGGTGTTTTCTGACGCCCCATGTGACGGCAAGACGTGTGGTTGAAATTCAAAACTGGTTGTTGATAGGTTCAATTTACATATGTGTGCATTCAAACTTGCTCGGGTGTGTACTCATAAATATAACAAGGTCGGAATGCAAGTGCCGGAAGCACTGGTTGTGTATGGTACACCCGCGGACTGAATAAGAATTTCCTGAAATTGGTATATTCAATTTGACGGCGGACTGGGGTTTGATTCCCCACCAGTGCGTATATAGTTGCGTCCTGTGTTTTTTTTATCACCCGAACCCAATTCTTTTGCTAGAGAACCAAAAAGTGGAAGGGCGAGGAAGACGTCTGCGAGGAGAAGTTGGCTTCAGTAATTGTAATTGTTGAACTGAATGCAGATCGCGTTGAGGAAATATATAGTTGATTCGAGTAAGTAAGATTCAAATATGTATGAGACTGCCTGCATAGAAAGGTCGGAATCCAATGCACCGAGCACTGGTTGTGTACGGTACACCCACCCAAGAACTTCGATATCTCGACAAAGTCAAGTTAAGTAAGTGGCGGACCGGGGTTCGATTCCCTGCCAGTGCGTGGTTTCTTTTTTTTCTTCTTTTGGTCTCAACCGACCCTTGAAAAACAGAAAGGACAAAGCGGTGTCCAACCGTGCGAGGAAAAGTTGAGTACATGTATGTTAGTTAATTCGAACTGAACGCATCCGGGAAATAAGACTCATCCGATTTATGCATCGGAATACTCGACCGAGACTGGCACCTGCATTCTCAACATGGTTGGAATCAGAATGTACCAGGCACTGGTTCTATATGGTACACCCTTCGGCAGCATCAGGATTGCATCGAAATCCATTAGGGGTTTGGGGTTCGATTCCCCGCCAGTGCATGGATCCAAGTTCTGAACCTTTTTGCTTTCCTTTTCGTTTTTGCTGGGAACGAACGAACGCACGAGTTTGGATTCATTTCCGCGTCAGGTGCGTGGTATTATATCGTTTATAATTATATAGAGGACCTGTGGAGAGATCGTCGAAAGGAGACCACACACCGGATAAAGAAAAATCTCAACCTAGGTCAAGATGTCAGTTGAGGGTGTATAAATCAGTAGCCAAATCCAAATTTGTAGAAGGTTAATGAATTCATTTGGTACGAAACTGCCACAGAAGTAGCTACAGTCAGCAGCTATTTCAAAACTCGTGTATTTATTCACTCTCAGTGAGGTGTGAAAGGACTGCTGAAAGTTCATCTTTCAGCAACCAATTCCAGTGAGAGAAAAGAGGTTTTTTTCAATATGGCTGAAAGCACTGCAGAAAGCCTTTCTTTCTTATTTTTAGGAAATCTTTCCATATATGGGCAAATCTTTCCTAAAAAGATGAAAGAAAGCATTTCAATGCACCTTTGAACTCCATTGAAAGTCAGTCTTTCCAGTGCTTTGAAAGAGCTGATGTAGGATGAACATTCACAATCCCTTTCATATCTCATTGATCGTCAATAAATACGTCAAGTGTGAAAGAGCCGCGGATGGCAGCCCTTTCCATCGTGATTTCTGACTAACTGGAAGAACATTTTTTCCCTGAACTTGATTTCGCTAGGGGTTGATCCAATTTCCACTAACATTTTGACCTAGGTCAAGATTTTTCTTTATCTGGTGTGCCAAGCAATGTACGTACGTAAGTAGTGAGCTTGCAACGCAAAAGATCAGCAAAAGATGGTCTTGATAACCCCCGCGTCGACGTCGGACCATTGCTCCCAGTTATCGGGAGATAGGCGTGGAACCTTGAGCGGCCGAAAGAGATCTGGGTGTCGTCGTAAGCCAAAAAAAGACTGCTGCGCTTGAGATGGTGGGACCAAGTGGGAGTCCTGAATGGAGGCCGGCGGCAAGGGAGCCACCGTTTGGATTATCAAAGTTGCATTTGGAGCACGTTACAGTAGAAGTCACTGTCGACGAGAAATACGCGATGGAACGCGCCACGGTCACGAACCCGCGCCAAAATTCAATCTGCAGCTGCAGGCGATCGGGGTTTTGTGTGCACACCGGGTTATTCGCGGACAGAAACGGGGTGTTCCTGCCGCTTTTGTTTGAACAAAAAAGTGGGAAGATGAAACGCGTCCTGTTGTCGGGAGAGGCTATCGGGCGCTTTCGTGCGTCGCGTCGATCGGGAAGGGCGGGTGCATTCGTGGTGGGCCTACGTCTTGAAATTCCGAGTCTGCTGTCCGTCGATCGTCTGTGATGAGCGAGGAACGAGCTGGTATCATCACAGTAACTGTCTAGAGAGACTACGTCGAGGCGCGGTTGTGGACGGAAATAGAATTCGGGTAGAGGGATGTCGTCACCAATATAGAGTTTGACAAGAGGCGAGGCAGGTATGTACGGCTGGCAGGGGGGTTGGGGGAGAATAGGCCAAGCTGGGCACGCGGATCTGGTGGGGATAGATGATTGAAAGGCTTGTGCCGAGTGCGTGCAAGAGCCTTGTCACGCCCTGTGACGGATCGTGCCAAAAAAAGGAGAAAATTTCCAAGTCCGCAACAATTTTGCAACACCGATGGTCGGTGTTGCAAACAATGCGAGGCGCGAAAGACCAAAAAAATCCAAGTCCACAACGGTGTTGCAAAAAAAATGGGGGGTTCGAAATCACCAAAAAAATTCAAAAGGCGAGAAACGGGCGCTTACAGGTAGACGCCGATCATGCTTACCATCCTCTTCTCGCCGCGCTCATGCTAGAAGAACCAAAAAATGAAGGCTGTCTGTGAGTCGGAGAAGTTGGCTTCAGTAACTACTTATTGGACTGAATTTGAGGAAATAGTAAGTATGATTCAAATATGTACGAGATTCCCTACATAGGTAGCACGCTTGGAATCTGAATGCAACAAGCACTGGTTGTGTATGGTACACCCGCCCAAGAACTTTGATATTTCCCCAAAACCAAGTAAGTGGCGGACCGGGGTTCGATTCCCTGCCAGTGCATGTTCGCATCGCCTCACACTCTTTTTGTTTCCTCGAGCTCAACAATATTGTTATTATCCCTCAGACGGCGAAAAATAGATTTCCGAACATACGTGTGGGTCTGAGAGTATATATAAAGCGCACGTCGAGGGAAGGTAAACAAGATGGTTTATTATAGATAGAGTCAAGTTAAATCCCGAACCAACCAGCCAGCCAGTAGCACGAAATATTACTCATAGATCGCAATACAAGGTTTGATCTTGCTCGCTTGTCGGGATGTTGGCGCACGAGACGGCCGAACAAGATTGATATCGATAGCGATATTGGAGTGGGACAGAACGGCCGGATGCTGCGCTTCGTGGGTGCGTATTTATTTACAGGAATAAAGTTCGTGGACAAGCTGTAGATGCACCGCATAATGGCGAGACGACCCTGGCCATAACCTGCATTTGGAGCACGTCAGAAGCCAAGAAATACGCGATGGAGCGCGCCGCGGTCACGAGCCCGCGTCGAAAATCCAATCCGCAGCTGCAGGCGATCGGGGTCTTGTGTGCACACCGGTTCATTCGCGAATCGCGGACAGAAACGGAGTGTTGTTCTTGGCGCTTTTGTTCGGAATATGTAGGCATCCCGAACAAAAAAAGCGGGAAGATGAAACGCGTCCCGTTGTCGGGTGCTTTTGCGCGTCGCGCACGTCGATCGGGAATGGCGGGTGCATTTGCGGTCCACGCTTTGAAATTCCAAGCTTCTGCTGGCCTTCGATCGTCGGGCGGAGCGGTGTCTTGGGATCTGGTGGACGGAAATAGAATTCGGCTAGAGGGATGTCGTCACTAATATAGAGTTGGCAAGGAGCGGGTTGAAGTTGTGGCGAGGCGAGGTTGGAAGGCCAGCTGGCAGTTGGCTGGCAGAAAGAGAGATTGCGGGGAGGAAAGAGGAGATAAGAGGCAAAGGAGAGGCTGAGAGGCGCGTATTTGGGCTGGGCCGGGCAAGTGGCATCGACGTCGACGTCCGTCTCGAAAGAGATTAGGTTAATAAGATTGATTAGTGGTAGGCACGCGTTAACAAGGCTTGCAAGTCGTTCCCAGTGTGCGCTGGACGAAGGGAGCGGACAAGGCGTGTTTCGGATATTGACGAGTTGATTGTGTCATCAATCTCACCTAACCGAGCCTCTCTTTTTTTTTCTCCACAATTCTGGCCAAAGGGGGTCCTCTCCCCCCGCACAAGAAAATCAAATTCACCTGGACTGTACCCCTGCGATACCCCCCAACCGCGCTACAGCCTCGATCAGATCGTCTGCCCGCAAATTGACAAGAGAACCAAGATAACACACGACTCTTGCTTGCTGCTGTGCACTGGCCTCGGACCCGGACCGTAGACTGCCCTTGCTGCTCAGACCACACACGACTGGCACGCAAGATGGACCGCCCCCGCGCCCACTCCGTCATGCAGATGCGGCCCCCCTCCCAATCTACCTTCTTTAACGTCAGTCGTCTCGGGGCTTCGGGTCCATTGAATCGAGACTCTAATACCGTGTGCGTAGGTCCGCGCGAGCAAGCTCTTCCAAAAGGTCTCTGCGAAATTCAGCCGCTCTCCCGACCCTGCCCACCCCGCGACGCGCGACTCCCGCGATTCTGCAGCCAATTCTGCCAACAATAGCCCGTACATGCGCCGGAGCACCTACTCCATGGACGGCGCGGCCAAGCCGTACATGTCCCAGCCCATGCTCGGGCTCACGCTTTCGCACATAGAGGACAGTATGGCGGAGGACAGCGACGGGAGCGCGCGCTCGAGTCCCGCGTGGAGTGAGGGGGGAAATAATAACAATAATAATTTGAACCTGAATACCCGGAGGAGCGAGGGGAATATGGCTATCAACCCTACGGCCGCTAGTGCGTCTTTCGTTTATTGTGTAATGGACTGAAGTGTGACGATCGTTCAGCCCGCGCCCCACCCCGGCCCCCTCACGCGCCCCGCCGCCGCCGCCCCCCAGATCCGGGGCCGCCACATCCCCAAGTAATGTCGAACCAAAATGCCACCATACCCGCTACGCCCGCACTAACCATCCCCCCGCACCCCGCGCTCAACCTCACCCCCGCGACACCCATCTCCCCGTCCTCGCCTCCACCCAACGCGCTCGCCTTTGCCACCGCCCAGGCATTGTTGCCGAGCACGGGCTTTGCTGCTGCGCTGTTGCCTGCCATACCAGCAGAAACGGACTCGGAGTTGGATGGAGCAGCAGGGGACGCAGACCCAGATCGCGGCCGCACCGCTCGCCCCCTCCGCCGCCGCGCGCTCGCAGACTCTGTCTGAGGGCAGGAACTGGAGCAGGCCGAGCAGCGTCGTGTTTGCAGAATCGCAGCAGCAGAATTCGAGACCGGCTTCGCCGAATTCGCCTCCAACCACCGGCAGTACTAGTACCAGTGCTAATTCTACGGCACCGCGGCCCGCGTCAGTCCTCTCCACCTCTACCTCCTCGTCGGCCGCGTCAGGGTCGACGATCACACCGTTACGCGATACTGGATCTACGTTCTCCAGCACGACCGGAGGCAGCACGTTCAGCAGCATTTCGTCTTATGCCACCGCGCCCTCCTCCGCGTTCTCGACGACGTCCGCGTTTTCCACCGCGTCTGGGTCGACGATTACGGGGCTGCCCGTGCTGTCGCGCGACCCGACACCAACGCGGACGCGGGCGAGTGGGTTGCCCCCACCCCCACCTGGCGAGGAGGGATTCGCGCTGGACGGGGCGCCGGGGTACCTTGGCGGCGAGCGGGGGTGGGCGAACGCGTCTCCTCCGACGTCCGCAGCCTCGTCGACCGCTGCTTCCCCACGGGGGGGACGGAGGGAGTGGGAGTGGGAGTGGGAATAATAGAACAGGCACAGGCACAGGCACGAGTGGGGGTGGGAGTGGGGGTGGGAGCGAGAGCCCCGGCCTCCCGCGCGGGGCGGCGAGGGCGGCGGACCCGCATGCGTATTCGCCTGTCTCGCCCACCTCGCCTGCGTCCCCCGCATCGATGAAGGTGGGGACGAGGACGGGAACGCCGACGTCGCCTGCGTCTGTGGGCGGGGTTGGGAGCTCCGCATTCGCGAGGTTATCGCCCACCGCGTCCTCTTCTCCTGCAGCATCCACCCCTTCCTCAGCTGGCTTCCCAGCACCGAGTTTGAGTTCGCTCTCGCCCAGCTCCCCGTCCCTCAGAACCAACCTCGAGCCCCACCCGGACCCGCGCCGCGTGAGCATCGCGTCGTTTGCGAGCGGGACGAGCGTCGATTCGTGGGCGACTGCGTTGGCGGGGGGATGAGAGTGATGTTGATGTTGACGGCGATGCGGAGGGGGAGAGGTCTGGTACGCCGACAACGCCGAAGGTGGGTGAGGAGAGTGATAACGAGGGAGAGGGGCAGAGGAGGGAGAGGGAGAGGGGGGAGAGCGGATACGTTGCGTGGTCCGCCGGTGATGTCTGCTGCATCCTCAGCGTCGACAGCTAGTGCGGCAGGGGCGAGGACCACGAGTCCGAGCCCGCTTTCCGCCTCCGTGAGCACGACGCCGAAACCACCACCACAGTCCTCCCCGCAATCACAATCACAAACACAGGCCCCGCCCGCGCGCTCGCCCCCCGCGATCCCCTCCCGCGCGCGCCGCGACCCTCCCAGTCCCCCTCCCTCCAATCGACACAACCCCTGCGCCCGTGCCCGTGTCCGTCGTGTCGGGATTACCGGCATCCGGCGCGCCGTCCGCGTGGTCCGGCGTCCCCTCTTCCTCGATGAGCGCGAGCGATATTCCGCCCTGGGGCCCGAACGGCCTTGCGCCCTCCGGCTTACCTTCTGCCTCCTCTCCCTCGGGCACAGGTGCAGGCTTCCCCGGCGTCGGGCACCCCCGCGCACGCACCGCCTCGGCGGGGTACTCGTACACGCCCTCGTCTCCTCGGCTCGGTGGCGGGAGCCAGTCTCCACGGTTCGGCGCCGGCTCTGCGAGTGAGTTTGGACTGGCGAGAGCGACGACTTTGGACGGTGCGTACTTATTTCTTTTATTTACGTGCGCGGCAATTTAACTCATTGACCCTTCGACATACAGGAATGGGAATGGGCACCCTCCCTGCGCGCCGCCCGCCGAGCATCCCGATGTCGCTCAACAGCCGGTA
Organism: Mycena venus; assembly: GCA_014462655.1. Taxonomy (NCBI): domain Eukaryota; kingdom Fungi; phylum Basidiomycota; class Agaricomycetes; order Agaricales; family Mycenaceae; genus Glaucomycena; species Glaucomycena venus. Next base: position 5,854,104 of record JACAZI010000005.1, on the reverse strand, counting down.
CAGCATGTCGTTCAACGCGAACGGGTCGTTCACACCAGGGGGGAGCATGATCTTCAACCCCGGGGCGCCGCATTCGCCCGGGGGGACGATGATGGAGGAGCTGGCGCAGGGCCGGCTGAGCCCGAGCATCATTATCCCGGTGCTGCGGCTGCCGTCGCTCCCGCCGCTCCCGCCGCTTTCGCCCGCGGGGCCTTCGTCCGCTGGTGTCGCTGGGGATGCCAATGGGAGCGCGGACCCGACGTCGCCGGGTGCGGGGGGGAGTGCGAGTGTTGGACGGCGGTCGAGCGTGATTTTCGGGCCGGGGGCACATGGGCGGGAGGCGAGCCGGAGCGTGGTAAGGAGTATGCCTGCGCTGGCGATGGAGGGGCAGGCGGAGCCGGGGGTGCCGGCGGGGGAGAGCGACGAGGAGGATATGGAGGATGGCGATGAGAACGATCATGACGCGGAGGAGCGGGATGATGAGGACGATGAGGGGAGTAGGGAGGGCGGGAGTGGGGAAGGGGCGGCGCCGGAGTCGCCGTTCGTGCCTCTTCGGCTGGACACGGCGCCGCTTTCGCTCGATTTTGGGGGGTTGTTTGGAGGGAAAGGGAAGGGCAAGGAGCGTGCGGTTGAAGGCACAACAACAGGCGCGCAACCGCTCCGCCAGCAAGCATCGCAGGGCAGCACTATCTCTGGCAAGACCCCCACCGCGCACCCGCAGGCGTGGCAGCATAATGCGGATTACTTCTCCGTGCGCACGCCGACGAGCGAGGGGACGCCGAAGCCGCCACCTGCACTCTCACAGATTCCGCTCATCGCCGCCCAGCCGCTGTCGCCCGGGGTGCGCACGGTGCCGATGCCGCCGCTGCCCGCGCCAGAGCGCCCGGGGATGTACAAGCATGCCTCGAGGAGTATGATTGATATACTGCAGACCTCGACTTCTGCTTTGCATGCCGAGGACGACGTCATGGATTCCGCCGCCGCTTCTGTTGGACTAGAAAAAGGGGTAGATGGGAAGGGCAAGGCGAAGGCGAGGGAGCCGTCGGAGGCACAACGCGGGGAGGCGCCGGCGTACGAGCCTCCGCAGCGCGCGAGCACGCTGAAGAGGCGCCGATCGATGCCCGAGATCATGGCCGCGCCGCCGCCGTACACCATGCCGCTCTTCTCGTCGCCATTCTTCAACCTCAACGCGAACAACGGAGGCGCGGGCAACGCGCACCCGCTCGCGCAGGCCCGTATCGCGCCGCGGGACGACGAGGGGCGCGAGACGCTGCCGCAGTACAGCAACGATATCCTCTTGCGGGGCGTCATGCCGCGGAAGATGGAGTTCACTGCGCCGGGCGTGCAGGCGCGGGATCGGAAGTGGCGGCGGGTGCTGTGCGAGCTGGAGGGGACGGTGTTTCGCGTGTATCGATGTGCCGGGGAAGGGTGGTGGGAGAGAAGGGTCGGGGGTGGGGGATGCGGCGGTTGCGAGTACAGTCACGCCTGCGGCGGCGGCGATCAAAGCGAAGGCGACGGCTGCTGCTGCGAGGGAGGGACAGGAGGTGAACAAGATTGCGGGCGAGGAGGGGAGGATTCCGGGCATTGGAGGAGAAGGAGGTGCGGAGGATCCGGGGGCGGATGGGACGACGGAGGTGATGATCCCGCCGCGCTCCAGCATGTCCTCCGCGTGCAGCCGTGCGTCGTCGGCGGCGACGCCGCCCTCGCCTTCATCCACCGACAGCCACAGCAATGCCGCCTCGATGGGCTCCGCTCCCGGCGCCAGCCGCTCGCGCCTGAATCTCGGCCTCAGTTTGCTCAAGCCGCGCTCGCATGGGCGGTCGAAGAGCGAGATGCCGAACCCCCCAAGGTCCCCGATAACGTCGCGTTCGTCGCTGTCGATCCCGCGGCCCTCGTTCGGCGGCAGCTCGAGCCCTGGGGCGAGCAGTAGCGGAAGTATTCCGAGTACGACGGGCGCTGCGCTCGCGCCATCGCGATCGAACGTGAGCCTCGCGTCCTCGCGCTCGGGGGGTGCTCAGTGCGCGCGCGCCCGCGACACCCTCGAGCAGCCGCACGCCCATGACGCCGTCCAGTGGCAAGAACAAGTCGGTGGGTGCGGGCGCGGCGGGGACGGACGTGCCAGAGCCCGATCCCGCGGATCTCATTCGCGCCTACACGCTGCAGCACGCCGAGAGTGGGTTGGGTAACGACTACTTGAAGCGGAAGCACGTCATTCGCGTCAGACTCGAAGGGGAGCAGTTTTTACTGCAAGCGCGGGATGTTGGGGACGTTGTGGACTGGATTGAGGTATGCAGATCTCCTGCTCCCAAATCGAAAAGCTCACTGAGGTATTCATACAGGGATTCCATAGCGCGACCAATATTGCGCTGGATCTGGACGAGCGGATCATGCCCAAGGGGCCGTTGTTCCCCCAGGTGGGTTTCTCCGTCTTTCGCCCAATGCGTTGCTGACTTTTGGGCAGACGAAGAAGACGTCGGCAGCGTCCTGCTGGCGCCAATGGATCTGAAACTACTAATAATGACCCGCCATCAGCGCCCACAACTAGTTGATTAACGCTCTTTCATTCTTTCCTTATCCATAGGGCATGGACTGGACTAATCTGCAGCACTTATACACCCACTGACACATGCCTATGCAATGTCTTGTAGAGTAAATTAATTATTTCAGCCGTACACTGTATCATTCCAACCAAGTTGTGTTCATTGAATCTTTAGCCATGTTCATCGTGGGAAATTGCACTTGTTTACTTGCCTTTTCTGGATGACAGGACCATGCGACTGGAGGTTATCGTTCCGAGTCATTACACCTCCATCTCTTTTCTAACGCCTGCACTCCCTGCATACCCAGAGCCATCTATAGTACTCCGCTTCATTGCTCTTTAACGACCCTCATTGAACTCTACGTCTTTGGATCCCCCTTATCTCGATACCACCACTTGTCGGATACCAGCATACAGCTTTTAGAGCTCCAGTTAATTGCGCATGGCAGATTCTACCCTCGAGATCGACTTGGATTCGGTCATAGACAAACTACTCGAAGGTCTGCGAACCAGACCCCTTTAGTCTGCGCCGTTCCGAGCTGACGTTGTGTTCAGTGCGAGGCAATCGCCCGGGCAAGCCCGTACAGCTCCAGGAGTACGAAATCAAGTATCTCTGCACCAAGGCGCGCGAGATATTCATCAACCAGCCTATCCTGCTTGAGCTCGAGGCGCCGATCAAGATATGTGGTGCGTCGTGTGCTGGCTTGGAGCGATGGAATGGATGATTGACGGAGGTGCAGGGGATATCCACGGGCAGTACTACGACCTGCTACGGCTTTTCGAGTACGGCGGCTTCCCGCCCGAGGCGAACTACCTCTTCCTCGGCGACTACGTTGACCGCGGGAAGCAGTCGCTCGAGACGATTTGTTTGCTGCTGGCGTACAAGATCAAGTACCCCGAAAACTTTTTCATCCTGCGAGGGAACCACGAGTGCGCGTGTATCAACCGGATATACGGGTTTTACGATGAATGTGCGCGCCGACTTTTTTTTTTTCCGTTAGAATTTTTTTTTAACGAGGGGACAGGCAAACGGCGGTACAACATAAAGTTGTGGAAGACGTTCACGGACTGCTTCAACTGCTTACCGATTGCGGCCATTATCGACGAGAAAATTTTCACGATGCACGGTGGGCTGAGTCCGGACCTGCAGTCGATGGAGCAGATACGGCGTGTGATGCGGCCGACGGACGTACCCGATACGGGTGGGTGGCGTGCTGAGCCCTTTATGATCGTGTGCTGATATGTTTGACGTTTAGGGCTGCTGTCCGACCTGCTGTGGTCCGACCCTGATAAGGATATCACGGGTTGGTCAGAGAACGACCGCGGGGTGTCGTTCACATTTGGGCCCGACGTCGTCGCGCGCTTTCTCCAAAAACACGACATGGATCTTATATGTCGAGGACATCAGGTGCGTTGGCTATGCGCGTTGACGAGTTATCCACAACTAACGCGCACTAGGTGGTCGAGGACGGGTACGAGTTCTTCGCCAAGCGGCACCTGGTCACACTGTTCTCTGCACCAAACTACTGCGGCGAGTTTGACAATGCGGGCGCGATGATGAGCGTGGATGAGTCGCTCCTGTGTTCGTTCCAGGTGCGTCCCATCTACTTCGACCGGTTTGCGATACTAACACACCGAAAACTAGATCCTCAAGCCCGCAGAGAAAAAGCCAAAGTACCCGTACGGCGGGAACAACGTGGCGACGCCGCGTAGGCAGAAGAAGCGTGGCGGCGCCTGATTTATCATTCACCTTCACCTTTGACTCTCGATGCGATACTCCTACTTTACCATGTGGATAGAACTTTAGTCCCTAGCGCGTGCGTGTACGACATATTTTGCTGCTGCTTCATCATCATCGCTTTTCTCTATATTTACTTCTTTTTTATTGGAGGGACATGCGCTCCATCCCGGCCGCACATCATCTGACTTCTACCTACCTTATTTAGGGGTCTCAGACTGTATGTTGGTCGAGATTCGGACATGTTGTACAGTATGAGTATTACTGCTGCATATACGATACCTGGTAGAAACACATACGCATTGCGACACAAAATCACCTACCCGCCATTCGCGGCACCGAGAGAGACACGCGAACGCCGCGCGGGTTTAATCACGGTCTTCGGCCAGGGCTGCGTGGTATGAGGTTGGCCGTCGTACCCCGTACACGGTCATAACGGCGAGAGTGGAATAGCACTCGGTTCGGGAAGCGCCGTGCTCTACAGTGTGCCGTTCATTTCCGTCAACGCAAATAGTTCGCCGCCTTTTGGCCTGCTACCGAAAAATGCACTGGCATGAAAACCCGGTCAGAAAAATCGCGGCCTTCGGTGAAATCTATGACTCTCCGCGCCGTGAGGCTGGGCCATCCAAACGGTTATAACGCCGAGCGGCGCCGTGTTCTCATCTTGCAAACTACAACCCACCATCCAGCGTTTTGTTAGTTTCAAAAAACACTAACAGTATCGAATACGTTGGATGTAAAAAAGCGGCAAACCCATCGCAGAGACATTAAGCGCGTCTAATGATTTGTTATATGCTGTTGATCCAAATTGGGAACTCAACGCCGATCGACATCAATATCATCAATATCGACCAAAACGGGAATCATCGTCGAAATTCTTTCCTCTGCGCTTCCCTCGCACCTCTGTCTGAACTGCCTCATCCCTAAGGGTAGCCCCGAGGCACCCAAGGCTACACACAGCTCAGGGAACAATTTTGAAAGCCCAAAAAGACTGCGAAGGTTCTCACGTTGATTATCTTGATCAAAGACTCGCGAAGCAAAACTGATTCGACCCAGGTTCGAACTGAGGACCGCCTGTGAACAAGTTTACGCAACCAAGCGTTACGTAAGCACCTTGGAATTAAGGCTTGTTACCAACGAAAGTCCAAGGGCCCGCGAAAAAAATGATTCCGCCCGGGCTCGAACCGGGGACCGCCTGTGTGTTAGACAGGCGTGATAAACCAACTACACCACAGAACCGACGCTAACTTTTGCACCAGGAGGCTCCAACATAAACTCGGACCAGGGCCCCCAAGAACGTCACTTTATATAACCTCACTGGATTCGAGCAAGCAACGAGCCCTCAATTGCATCTTGGCATCCACTTCTGTTCTTTGGTTGCCACACAGCCCAGGCGCGTGAGTGGTGGTGGTTAAAGTTGAGTGCAGAGATGCCATTTTACTTGTTATTATTGGGTCGTATCGTAAAGCCATTACAAGTCGTGAATTAATCGTAAAATATCGTATCATGTGAATTAATCGTAAAGTATCGTATCATGTAAACGAGTGTTGTATCGCCAAAGGATGAAGGGAACGCGGGGGAGGTGGCGCGGGCACATGAAGAGGTAAGCGGAAATACGGGGCGGGTGGCGCGGGTACGTGGATAAGGTATCGCAGGAGATAGGAAAATAATCAAAGAAGGGAGGAGGACGTAGCGGAAATGGCGGTTGACGGCCCTGCGACAGCGGCGGAGGATGGACCTGCAATGGCCGAGGATGGCCCTGCAACGGGGGCACGAGCCTTCTTCCAATCCACCAATGTAATGACCGGACCGAAGGTTCCCTCGGGGGTCCGTGTCCTGAAGCGTTCCTTCTTGCAGTTCGACGTTGGCTTGCGGACACTTGCAAGGTGTTTTTCAATGGACTCGAACTCTTTGGAGCAGCCCGTACACTTGAAGTTGGCAACCTGCCGAAAAGAAGAAAAATGAGGTTTGCAAACGCTCGAGAAAAAATCATTAACCTGCCTTGACCGCGCGAACCTTCTTGCTAGGGGCAGGCTGCAACGCTAGTCAGACAACGCCGTGCGTTTAGGAAAACGGAACTACCTCGTCATCGAGGTCCTCGTCAGCGTCGGCACCGGGGGGAAGGGGCTGAGGAGGAATGAGTGAATGCATGGCTTATAAGTAGTGAGCACATACGACGAACGGCGGAGCAGTCTGGATCCATTCACTAAAGACATGCCAAGTGCCAAACTGCCCTCGCTTTGACCGCGGTAGCGCTGGATCACGGATCTTGAAGCGGGTCGCGCCGCATTTGCTGTGGGGTAAATGGGCGCGAATGTCGTGGTACTGCTGCTTGCGACACGTTTCACAGCGGTGGTCTTGTGCAACGTGCTGGTACGGATTCTAATTCGGTTGTTAGTAGCGAAACAGATTACAAGGAAGGGAACCAACTCACAGCTGCTGTATATTTGCGCTTTGTCTTTTTGACGGTCGGGGGCGGCCACCACGTCGACGTCCATCTCGTCTTCGTCCTCGTTCTGAGCGGGCGGCGCGTAGTCATCCTCGTCCCGATCAGAAATCGCGTGGTCTTCGCGTTGGGCAGGCGCAGCCGGAGCAGACAGAGTCGCCTCATCGCCATGTTGGGGGAGGCGTCGCCGGAAGAGAAGGGAGCACCCTCGACGACCGGGTCGACGTCCATCACGATGGGCTCTTCAATCGCTGGAAGACGCAGCCGCCGGACGCTCGTATGGTTGGTCGATCCGCAGATTGGGACCCTGTGAAAGACGACCATGTGCTCCAGCAGCTCGCGCTGGCTGAACGAGTGTGTCCCGCAAGAGGGAACCGGACACTGACAGGCTTCGTCGTCGCAGAGCAGAAGTTCCCGTTGATGGGTCATCAGATGGGAATAAAACTCTTTGTTGCGATGGAACCTGCAACGTGGATTAAGGACGAGAAAAATGCAAAAGAGGGAAACTCACTGCTGCATACGCACTATGATGAGCTTGCCTTCATCGTAGACGCAAAACAGACAAAAACATGGCGCAATCGGGACTTGGTGGTCGATATGGCCGTGGAACTCGGGGCATTGGCCCCCGAAGCCCGAGCCGATCCCGAATTGGACGCAATGGTCGACCTCGTGGGTGAAAATTACGCCGTGGTCGCTAAAGTCGACTTCACCCTTGACCCGCTCGGCAAAGGGTTCGAAGAGCTCGGCGTAATGCTGTAAACAATGCTCTCGCCAGAGTTCGCCGTCCCCTTCAAAGTTGATAAAGCTGCAAAAGCCATGTCAATGAATGGAAACACAGCAGACAAGAAAAGTGACGCACAACTCGGAGCAGGTCGCGCAGTACTTGATGCCAACCTCGGTGTGGATATTCAAACCATGCGCCAGCGCAAAGTGTTCTGCGTCGCACTCTTCCTCTCCGCAAGGCTCGCCGTCCGCGTCTGGCCACCTGCACGTAGTGGCTCCATGGCCCGCGTGATTCGACGCAAAGGCGAGGTTCTCCAAATGGCGCTCCATATGATGGCAAAATTCGGCGCGCGTATTGAATGGGCCGTTTTTCTTGCACCTCTTCCAGGCGCAAGTCTGTGGTTCGTACTCCTCCTCTAGCTGTGTCTGAGCATCTTCTCGAAGCTGCTTGGTCGTGCAGGCGTGGATGTGGCTCGCCGTGTTCGCGCCTCCTCTATTCATATTTGCGGTCCTAGATCTCATCATCAGCAAGAGCCCGCGAAAAATGGCGCGGTACGTACGTGCACTCGATATCGCATACGGGACACTTGTTCTCGGGCGTGGGACTTTCACCCGGATAGCAGTTTTGCAAGATGCGCTCGGGAAGACCAAGCAATGCATTGACCGACGTGACAAAGTGATCTGTATTGTCCTGATCAGGTGTAAACGTGTTGATGATCTCGAGAGCGTCCGCCATCGGGTCCGTGACGGCTGGACGGGATACACGACTGCGTAGAGTAGGGCGGTCTGCGTCCGGAGCTTTGTTCTCCTTCCCAGAGGTAGGCGCCGTCTTGTCCGAGCGCGGCGGTAGAGAGAGGTTGGTATTGGCAGCCGCCAGGGCAACACGTTGAACGGGAACCTGTTAGTGCTCGTCAGAGTCGATTCACGCATCACACGGGATCGAGAAATACCGTTCCCTGCAGCTGACGAAGTGACGCCTCGTCAAAAGTACTTTTTGCGTTTCTCCACCAGCAGCCAGCGAGCCTCACGATTGAATATAGCCCCATGGTTGCGGTTGACCGTCCGCACGTCAGACCGGAGCTGCGCAATAACTTTATCTTGAGCATCCCTCTCGGCGTCTGTTTCGAGCGTGCACCGCGTGGTGATCTCTTGCTGTATGCGTTCGTGGAGCTGTGGATGTTGAATGAGAATAAAGAAAAAGACGGTCAAAGAGAACTACCTTGGCTCTTTCAGTGCGAAGTTTGACCAGTTCCGGGTCCCACGTCAGGTCGTTGAGCTCCTCGGCATCCAGCGATATAGGCGCATTGGGGTCACGGGTCTTGGACATGCCGACGATGGACTGCGAACGGTTAGAATTAACAAAAAGATTTGAACGGGCGACAAACCGCCATGACTGCCTGATTCCCGCTGTCTTCGAGGCGTCCAGCAAGAATAGCTCCAAGATCGATCTTGCCCAGACGACTCTCGTAACTTTCCTACAAAAAGAATTAGAACAAGCATAGCTCGCCCACGCGACAAAAGTTACTCACAAAAAAAACTCGCGAGTTTGGATTTTGCCCCATCATCCGCTTGCGTTCCGACTCGCTCAATTCAGCGTTCATGTTGTTTGCCGAACATCGACGCAAACAGTAATATGTGAATAAGACTGCGCACAGAACTCGTTAGCAAAAGTCAAAATAGAGAGAGAAAGTCTAGACTGACTAACGAAGCCCAAGAACAAGCTGATGTTTTTGAGGATGGCGGCAGCCACATTATAGGGTTGGGCAAGAGTTGCCGACATGACATACTTGTTGCCGTCGAAAATATCCTTGCGACAGACCGGCTGCTTTTTGGCACTCTCCTTGATGCGCAGCTTATGAGCGATGGTGCATGGATGCTTTGGATAAAAAATCTCCTCGACGGTGCGGACGTCTTCAAAGATATCGTCGTCAAGTGCACAAACGACTGCATAGAGGACCGGGTCGACGGGGCGATGGCTGGCGGGCTCGATCAGAATGAAAAAGCTTTTGGTGAAGGATTCGTCATTGCGGTGGCCTTTGAGTAGCTGAATGTTGACGACGACAGCGAAGCGAGGCCTGCAGGGGTCTTCGGGGTTTGGCAGCACCCAAAAATTGTGGTCGCCCCACGTCAAAGCCTGGTTCGACTTGCGATAGCAGGAAGATTCGACAATGGCACCGGGTCGTTCGGAAGAGAGGGCGCAGAGCAGGACATTATAAATCGCTTGATAACGAGAGTGGTGGAGCCGGAAGATCTTCTTGTCCTCGAGCATTCCCTTGATGAGGACAACAACGTCGATGATGTCCGCAATCTCCTTTTTGCGCGCCTTTGTCGACAAGGTCGAGGTCTTGTCAAACTCTCCGTCATGGAAGAAAGCATAGACAGCCATGCGCGTTTCTTTAGGAACTGGGATGAACGCATAGCGATGCCAGAGCGCAAAATATCCGCTGATGTAACGCTCGAGAGTGTTCTTGACGACGTATTCGTCGAGTCGTCCCACGTAGAGTAAACCCGAGCCAGCGAATGAACTCCTTCATGGTACCTTGAGAGAGCGATCAGCGACTAGAAAGAAACGTGTGAGACAAGAACGACATACCAACATCGGGAAGGACCGCGTCCTTGACGATTTCCTTTGGGAGTGGTGGGTCGCACGCAGGGCAATCGGGGTCGTCAAGCCAAGTGCGCCAAAGCTGTTTGATACGTTCGTGGAAGCGGATGGCGGGTTGTGTGAGCTTTCTGTAGTGATACGTGTCCTTTAACGATTCCTTCATCTTGGCTCGGGTAACAGCATCGGCCTGAGCACGTCGTTCGGCTGCAGACTCTGCATCGGAGATGCGAGCCCTGGATACGCGAGGGCGGGGGAGGCATTATGGTGGTGGGGTATCTAGAGTACGGTCGAAAAAAGAAAGTGGGGACCACGCCCAAGATGGGGGGAGGAAGCAAGAGACGACGAAGCGAACAGGCCGTATTTATACCTGGATGACGTCACGCGTAAGCGCCCGACCTTTTTCCGACTTTTTCCGTGCAATGGCTGAACAAACACCGGCTCTCTCGCAAGCAACGATAAAACATTTTCATCTCACGATAGCCTCGTATGGCCAGTTCGTAGCTGCCGTTCCTTGTTATTAAATTGCTCAAATTCTGGTGCAAGAAACAATTTCTTTTGTCGCTTTTACGCGAAATGCTATGACCAGATAAGATCTTGTGTAGAACGCATACGCCAACCCTACTAGTATTCTTTTGAGTGAAGAACATTATAGACAAAAGGCCTCGTGCGCAACTTGAACAAACACCTGCAATGGACGACGACAACGATGTCGACCCTCACGACCTCATTGATGAGCTGCACGAAGCACTTTCAAATCTTGAGACGGAGCTCGCTGCGACTACTAGCCGAGAATTTCAGCAAGCAATAAAGTTGCGCGTCGAAAAAATCAAAGCAGAGCTTGATCGAATAACCTCAACGCAGAATGCGTTGCAGGACCGCGTCAATGCTCTCGTCGACAACGCCGGGGCCCCTATCTGCGCCGACGAATTCCTTGAAGGGCTACAGCAGCAGCAGTCACGCACACACAAGGAGCGCCAGGATGATGCACTAACTCGAATCTTGCGAGGATACCGGGACGGGCAAGAGGATTGGGTAAGGTTGCTTCCTCCCTGGCTGGGCCGCCACCGAATACATGTATCCTTTGTCCAGAAACGCAGCCTTGCCGGTCTTGGGTCACTCTCCCTTGACGCCGACTTGCAAGGGCAGATCGTGGAGGATCAACTCGCGGCGACGCTTGAACTCGGACCCCGTCTATGTGCACGGCACCAGGCAAGTCTCATGATGCATCCATATATCTTTTTTATTCAATCAATTCCAGCTGCTCACCAACGCAGCTAACCGCACGCAAGCTCACGGATTCCTTCGATTTATCATTGAACAAGTCATCACTTTAGAATTTGCGATTGAATGGCAGTCTATACGGGGCACTGGTGCAACCACACGCAAAAACGAAATTTATCAAGCTCTCTACCGCGCGTCCCCTCCAGCAAACAGTTCACAGTCTTACGAGGCATGGCGCAAGGCTATTGAACCGCAGATTACTGCGCGGAACATATTGGCTGATGCATACCGTGTCGTGAGCATTTTTTATTTTATTTCCAACGCATCTGATTGGCACCCAGCTCGGCGTTGGGATCTTCTTGGATGAGTTCTGGGGCATCCGCAACCTGGCATTGTCTCGCGGATTTCCGGCACTCCTCAAAAAAATTCGTCACAACAATTGCTGAGCTGGGGGACGAGTCGATGATTGCGAAAAGAAACGCAAAAACCAACGAGTCATTTGGTTTGATTATCCAGGTACTTGGCGGCCGGGCGGCACTCGAGTTGTTACTCGGCTTTCTAGAGAAGCACGTAGACGAGATTCCAGTTGCAAGCGATGATGAAGAAGAATACATGTATTAAATGTAAATCACCACTCTTGTTCTTCCAAGTCTACGTAGTCGGGAACGAGATCGGGATGTGTAGCGATAAAGTCCATTACATACTTGTACAAGGTAGGGGATGTTGCAGCTACGACATTTGAGAGAGAGCGGCAGAGGTATCACTGTAGCGTTCTGTAATGATGGGCGTCTCTGTTTCGGGAAGAATGGGAATGTCGGCCAAAAACTTGTCGAATAGGGAGGAAAAGGGCATGGAACGCGCCGACGTCCTGAGTGATGATGTAGTCCAAAAAAGGATCCATAAGCATGGCGGGGCCTACTGCGCGGTAAAAGTCGCAACAACCGGTTTCTAGCTGTCACAATGCGCTCCTCCCCTCCTCCTCCAAACTGCAAAGGGCTTGGCCTGCCCATGTGTGATCAGGGATGCACAGTCAGCCGGGGTGAGCCCCAGGAAGATATCGGGATGTGTTTGTTGGTACGCGTCCATGTAGAATTTCGTACACTCTCGAGGCAAGAGGTCTTGCCAGTCGAAAGCAAACTCAAGGTCGGCAATTTTGCATGCAAGCGAGTCTGACAGGCGGTACGTTTGCTCTTGACGTGGACGAGCATATAAAATCTGATCACAAGGTTTAAAACCAAAAATAACGAGGCAGAAAAAAAATGAAAAACCTTGTGTGTGTCCAATAAGCGTGCCATGGGCTCGTGCTTGCGTCGTGCGGCAGCTGCGGACTTGAATTGCTCGCGCAGGGTAGGTAAATCCGTAAGCGGTTCCATGACAGCATCCTGAATCAAGATATCACTTCTGTCTAGTGGGGAAAGAAGAAACATACCCAATGAGAACGTTCACCCGAGTAGCCTCGCAAGAGCCTGACAAGGGCCTGGTCCTCACGAGTCGACGAATCTTGTTCTGGATCATAGAGAACGACGTTGGCGTATTCGTGCGGATCGACTGGAACAAGGGAAAGTGCTTGGTTGATGACAGCGTCGAGGCGCGTCTGCGCAGCCTGTTTGTTGCGCTTCACCTGCACAGACTCGTTTCGTTTCAAACCCGCCGTTTTCTTGTGAGATCGTCGCTTTGCGGGGCTAGCTACGGCAGAGAGGACGTCGGTAATAAGATCCGAGTTGCTGTGAATTTGGCGCCGGAGGTGGGGGGAAGCGGGTGCAGAGATTTGACCCAAGGATTCGATCAAGTTGTCGAGACAGCGGAGAGTGCAACGTTCCGGCGATGTAAATGCTGGTGAGGTTGCCATTGAGGTGTCGCGCGTGGAGGAAGAGAGTAACTGAGGTGATGTCACGCGTTTGGTGCTTATTGATCTATTTCTACTATACAAGGATTCAAGTACGTGCGCGTTCATTTGAGATGTTCCAAAATCCAATGGATTTGAAGGTTTACAGACGGTATCTACGCTTGGAACGGAGGGCACAAAGAGAAAAATAGACGAACTACTTCAGGTAGTTTGGGAGGCGTTTGGAGTCGCGAACGAATTCCAGGACGGGTTTGGGGTCGGACTTGGCAGATAGGAGACGGCGTAGCGAGAGGCGGGCGGTACCCAGACGGCGGATGAGCGCAAGGCGCTGGCGTTGATACGCGGGACACGAGAGGAGGAAGTGGGGGACAGTTTCGGGCACGGAGCAGGTGGCGCAGTTGGGGGACAAAGCGAGGGTGAAGCGGTAGAGGTGCGTGTTGAGGCCGATGTGGCCAGTCCTCAGTTGCGTGATGACACTGCATTGGGGGTGGCTGAGGCCGTCGTACATGCGCGCGACCGCGTACCCAGGCAACGGTGCCTCAGGGATGCAGCCCACTCCGTACGCCACCGAGATGTGAAGCCTAGCGCGCCGGTTGCGATCGTCGCCGCCTTGCTGAGCGGGAGGGGGGATTCGAATACTTTCACGCGTTTGGCGAGCGCGGTGGTTGTGCCTTGCGCGGCCTGTTTTGCGAGGGCGTCGACCGCTTCGTTGTCTGCTACTCCGATGTGTGCGGGGACCTGGTGGATGCGGATCCTGAGGGTGGGGCGGGTGCGGAGAAGGCGGCGGAGGAGCACGTGGAAGGCAGTGAGGAGGTACTGGCCCGGCTGGGGCTTGGGGCGTGCGAGCGCGGAAATGGCGGGCTGGCGAGTCCATGAATATGTGCGCCTGCGTCAGCCGGGGGGTGCCAGCGATGATATCCAGCGCTAGGATCGCGCCGGAGACCTCGGACTCGAAAACCGTATGCTCACCGCTTGCGCCCTAGGTGCTTCGCCTTCGTTCCCTCGCACGGCAACTGCTGCCGCTCCTACCCCTCCTTCGAAGCCCGAGCCATCTGTGAAGATGCAGAGGCCACCTTGCGCCGTGATGCGTTCCGCGTCCGCCTTGGCCGCATCCTTCGAGGCCACCGTCTGCGTGGAGAAAGAGTTGACGGGTGGCAGGTAGATCCTCTTCAGCGGGTCGATCACCTCGAAAGGCTGGCGAAAGACCGGGAATTGGGCGAGGAGGTGGTGGATGGGTGTGGCGGCAGCGTTTCACGACTTGGTGGATTGGAAGGAGGGAGGGTGACAAGGCGAGCAGCGGCGTTGAAGGCGGTGCGGTTGAGGCGAATGTGGGCAGGGAGTCGAATCACCGATTAAATTGATAACCAACTACACCATCGGGCCGATTAAGTTGATAACCAACTACACCATCGGACCAATCAAATAACATTCAACAAACCATGTACTCCACTCTCTTCGATCCCCAAGCTCGAGTATATATAATTCTGCAAGTACTACGCTTTGTCTATGACTGAGAATTCCTTCAAAGTACGGAAAAGAATATTCAATTAGGTCTTGAAGATTTCCCGAGGAGCTTCAACCCACCATTTTCTCTGATCTCCGGCAGCTATCCTGTAGTTCTGCAATCCAATCGCTGTTGCGGGCCAATCGAAGGTTTCCTCTTTTTGTGTGTTGAGGCCAAATGCCCGATTGACCAGCTCGCGAGCCCCGTATCCTTCTTTTGCTACCGTCGTCTAATCGTTCGGCTCTAGCACTATCATTCGCCACACTCGTTCCAAATTCAACATTATGATGCTTCGGTTGGTTCATCAAGGTGTATCTTGCCTATTTGAAAACAAAGGAGAACAGCGCGGGTGGAACCGTGTGAGGGCGCGGGTGCAAGAGCAGCGGGGGGGCGCATGAGGCGCAGCGACTTGTGGGCCCAGTGAAAGATGAATACATGACTCTTATGAAATATTACACTTGAGATGTACCCAGAAGAAGAGTCCGATGGCAGCTGGGACAACGACTCGGAATCCGACGACGTCCTTGAACCAGCCATATTTTAATGGCTACAGTCGACCTGTCGTCGAGGACTAATACTCAGGTGCCGCCGTGCGAGTCCCTGCGCCTACGCGACGAACGGCGCAAAGAAGTTGAAGACCACCAATATGTAGATCTACAAAATCAAGTGATGGCCTACTTGGAAGTGCGCCACTGGGAGACGCAAGTGCTTCGCTGTAGATGTTCACGCTAGCGGACATCAGATGCGGACCGAGGGATTTTATTTTGCAAGACCTATGAAATTTTATCACATACAAAGTCCATAGATATCGACAGCGCCTGCCCAACGGCATCTGGACATCAAGGTAGGTCTAGACCAAGACCTTCAGCGACGAGATCTTGCATTTGAGCAACGAAGGCATCCTCAAAGTTGCCCATGCCATCATCATAGTGGGCTACCGAAACAGTTTTCAGACGTGAAACGCGCGGGGTAGACCCATGCTGGTCATCCTTCCACCACCTCGATCGAATGGCTGCCTCGAAAGAGGCCTCCGTGAAAGCCGACCCAATACTTTCCATGAATATGTGCTGCAGTTTTGGCACCAGTGGGGCATTGTCGGCATCGTCGTAACGGAGGGCATCCCAAAAATGATCGTCGATGCAGTCCCAGCAATGCTGAAGTTTGAGGGTTGTGAGATCTGGACTCTGTCGCAGGAGCGCGAGTAATTGGCTGCGATCCACTGAGCCGAAGTAGAGGGTGATCTCCTCTATTTTTGGAGAACGACTCTGGAACTGGGAGAACACCTCCGCTGGCCATGGGTCGATCGCGTTGCCATCAAACTTCAAATTGAGAGTTTTCAGCGAAGGAGCCCCAAGGACCTCGAGAAAAGCCTCCATCCCGTGGACTTGTTGTGAATTGGGGATTTTATGGAAGGCTAGAATGAGCCTGTCGAGGAAGGGGAGGACAACTACGGGTACGGCTCTCGTGCCAGAGTTCAAATCCCACTCGTAGGACGTATCGATCCTCGCCCATACGATATTGTTGCACTGCAACAGCACCCTACGACAGCTTCCGAGCGAGACATCTTTGACATCGAGATGGGTGAGTTGTGACCACGGCAGATGGAATAGATGTATGAGGGGGGCGGAATCCCGTGACCTTAAGGTGAAGTTTCGGAGACAAGGGGAAGCGTGAAACCCAAGAATTACGTCCGTCTGTTTCGAGAAATCCTCGATGAAAAGGTGTTCGACAACTTCGAAAGTTCCAGGAGGAAGGTGATTGAAATGGTCGAAGGAAGGAAGGTCGATGTGGAGATTTTTCCACCGTTGTGCTGATGGGATTATGATACGAGCAACAGCTTTGGACAGCGAACTTTTATCATCTCGAGTAAGGGAGACTGATATGGGCAACGGGCTAGAACGAGGCGAGCATGATCTCGAGTCCGGCCAGATACTGTGGAGACGCAAACTCCAGACCTAAGTCGATGTCTAGAACTCCTTCTGCCCACAGCTGCGGCGTATTGAGAACAATTTGTCTCCAGTATGGAGAAACCTGCGACAGGCAGAGAACTTTCTCCAACGCAGTGCCCGACTTGTTCCCGTACAAAGTCGAATAAAGCGAGGCGGCTTTGTAAGTGGGGCTGAAGACAGGAGTATGCACTGCGATTTTGAAAATCTCTGCCAGCAGTTCTGTTGGCAGCTTTCCGATAGGAACGACCATTAACCGTAAGGAAGCCAGGATGCTGCGTTCTCTGTCTCGCATAAGACTGAGTTCGCGTATCTGCACGGTGAGGCGCTCGATGTTGGCCTCCGCCGCGGCGATGAGAACCTTTACTTCGTTTTCGACACTGCTGAGTCGAGGAGACCCGAACACCAGGGGGCGTTGGTTTAATCGAAGACATGTGCCACCTATAAAACATGAGTGATTAAAAGAAAAATCCAGGCAGTTGTTGACGCACTCTGTACCAGAACGCAAGAACTTGACCGTTGACAACGTTGGAGGTTGGTTGAAGGAAGAGGAAAGACAAAGGGGGGGTGTTGCACGTGAGTCGATCTCAACCTTTTTCGGAGAAAGGTTTTTCCGTGACACGCAACATCGCGTCCAAGCCCATGGATCGCAAACTGTCTTCAAAATCAACATTGATAAGCTGCCTTACAATCAAAATACTCCAGAGGCATGGAACTACTGTGCTGAAAAGCGAGGCGTCGAGGAAGAGCCCCCCACATCTTTGCAGCGGTTGCGAAATTGTGACGGTGCCTGAGCAGTCGCTGCGCGTCTTCGTGAATGAAGAACGGTTCATCTGATACTTTGCTGCGAGCCTGGAGCATCAGAAAGCGCACTGGCCAGAACACAACTAGTGCTGGCGCGAAAAACAATATGAAGAGGCCGAGAAATTTTATCCACGCATAGACCTCGGGCTGCGCTCGTACTGAGAGCGACGCCGGCTCCTTGAAGACTGGGTATCGAGTTCCATAATCATGCCTTGACACAGGCAATGGCTTGGGCTCTTCATATATCGACTCCACCTATGGATTTTCGTACTAGCCACGTCCAAACAACGGCGCTGTGTAACTTCGACTTGAACAACCACGTCTACTAACACGTCGAAGTCAATGAACTTGCTGGCGCCTCGAATCACCCCCTGCAGCTGCTTTGCTGGCGCTCCCATGTACCCGCATCAGTCAATGCTGATAGTGCGACACCCGCCGTTCTGCTACTCGTCGATATATCAGGCTTTGGCACTGCTATCTGCCACACTCATCGCAGCACTGGAGAGAACCCGTCGTAGTTTCACCATATGTTTATAGTTGTCACCGGCCGTTGCCTATTGATTTTTTCCCGCTGTACCTGGGTCTCTCATGTCTTCGGAAGCCAAACACAGGAGAAGCATGTTTTATGGTATTGAAAAACCTTGGCGGGCGGGGTTGTGTCCTCGAACGTGCAGTAACTTGGATTGGTTGCTGTTGCCTGTGATAGTGAAATAAAAGTGGTACATACTTCACGTAAATAAAGTCAAGGGTATACATTGAACCTGTTTTGGCTCAGCGATACCGACTCACACCCTCCGAAAACCGCTCAAACAAGTCCAACGGAAATGCTGCCGCCAGTGCTGTATACCCAGCTACACTTGGGTGCAAAAAGTCTCCAGAATTGAACGTCGGGCTCAATTGGGAAGGAATAGCGGGATCGGCCACCACTTTGTCGAAATCGATGACGGCGTCGAAGATTCCGCTCGTCCGGATGAAAGCATTCACCCGCTGCCTAGTGACCTCCCGCACGGGGCTCGAATTCGTTTGGATGGTGGTGTTCGCAGGGGCGTTAAACGGTGTGATGGTGGCGGCGAAGATAGGGATGCCCGCCGCGTGTACACGGGTGACGATTTGCTTGAAGGCTGCAATCAGGCGGTCGCCAATCATAGTCTGGACCTCCGTCGTCGCGGCTTCGAGGCCTATGTCGTTCACGCCCTCGAAGATCATCACGTACTTCACGCCCGACTGTGAAAGAACATCGCGATCGATTCGACTGAGAACGTTGGCGCCCAGGTGTCTGTCAGCGAGGAGGCGGTTCCCGGCAGCGGCCTGGTTGTTGACAGATATCTGTGAGGTGGCAGAGTCTTTCTGCATCCGCGCGAGGAGAAGGTCGGGCCACCTGCAATGGGGTTAGTATATAATTAGAACGACGTGTGATACTTCTAACCTGTTATTTTTATCTGTGTCACTTCCATCGCCATCGGTTAGACTATCACCGAGAACGACGAATGCTGAAGCAGTGGCGCTGAAAGTTTCCACTGCGCTGACGAAGTACCTGCATCAATAGTTCTCTTGCTTAAGAAAATGGGCCCGACGGTGTAATAAGACATTTACCAATGCGCGAGACTGGTTGTCGACGGGTCCGTAATATTTTCAGCCCGCACGGAATTACCGAACGAAATCCAGGTTGTTGCGCGACTGCCAGGGTGCGAGGTGATGGAAAAAGCCATCTTGCCCTTGGGCCAAGTAAACCGTGACGGTAATTGTTTGCTGAGATTCAATTGGGAATGCTATTGGGTCGGACACGACCAGAGCTCCGTTGGGAACAATAAAGCTCTCGCTTCCGCTAAAGGTGAGGGTTTTCAGAGTTGTCGGTATTATTTCACTGGCCCCGGAAACGCCGCCCACAGGGAGGGCGACCGTAGCGGCTGTTATTTGCAGGTCGTTTACTCCGAACGCGTTCGAAAAGCGAACTCGAATCTCGTCTCCACCGATTGACATATGAAATGTCTGGCGGATGGTTGAGTTGAAAAATACAGAGCTGGATCCATTCTAATAAACTTTGTGAGCTGTGAGACGCGAAAGCACAGAAACCAGAAGGAACTGACAAAAGGAGCCGGAGGAAGACTTGCTGATTCGGTGAGTTGAGGCATGGAGGTCCAAGCGTTCACCCATCCACCATTGTGGCCTTGAAAAGCCCAAACATTTTGAGTCGCGATCAAGCAGACTGCAAAGACGGAGACCATCTGAAAGGAACCCATTTTGAGTGAGGACAGGAAGCGCTCTCATCCAAATATCCCGCCCTCATATAAACAGCCGCGGAGAATTTTGGGGGGAGATTCTTAGAATTGTACCCAGCTTGATGGCTGTCGGAAAATTGAATGTGAGGGCGGGAGTGCAGTGTATTGGGCTCCAAACAGCCGTTGGAATCGGCGGTCCTCCGTTCAACCCCGGCCCCGGGCAAACAGATGCCAAAACGGCCCTCTATGCAGTAACACTGGCGATGACATCAGCGACCGAAATCGAACTCTGGTTATATACTGCACCTCTCAGGTTGTCATCCAGATGTTTTGCTACTCGACAGGAAGGAATTACACGCAAGGTTGGCCCTGTAAAGATGTCGATATTATAGAGGCGACGGCAGAGTTGATACGAAGCCGATCTGATCTTCCAGCATGCCGTGTCGCCGACTAACAGCCATGCGCAAGGCGCATCCGATCTGGCTAGAAAGACTGCGCGAAACGGCGACAGCATCTCGCCTCATCTCGCCTGTTGACAAATGTGACATGAAAGTAACGACATCACTGGTACCGCCAGAGGAGCCCGCTGTGGAACGAGTACGGGTGCGGGTGGCCGATGCGGACCTCGACCCAGATCCAGCCTCCCACCAAAGAGCGCAGGAGCGAAAGATGCAATGGGAGAGTTTGTTAGTGCCGACAGAAGATCAAGGATAAGATAATAATGTTATGGTCCCGTTTCTGGAACGTGTCAGGCTGTAGTCTACGACACACCGGCCTAAAATGTATCAGGTTACACCACTACCCAACCACCGTCGACGAGCTTACCTTCGAGAGGCAGTAGATCTCCAGCAGCTAGGTAGAATCACCGAACAAATACTTACACGCCTTGGACTTGAGGCCAAACCGTCGATTCCTCGCCATGGAACCACCGTAATTTTCTTGGGTGACTTATTTTCGAACGGCCCGAGCCTGCCACAAAGCATCGACGGCTGTGCGGGCGCAGATAGTCCAAGAACTTTATTGCTTCTAAGCGCAGCGTAGGCATCCAGAGTCAAAGCTGTCAGTGCAGGAAGGTCCACCGGGAAGGGCTATTTATGCAGAGCATACACCGAGTTCGTCCAATAACCCTGGTG
Organism: Mycena venus; assembly: GCA_014462655.1. Classification (NCBI taxonomy): domain Eukaryota; kingdom Fungi; phylum Basidiomycota; class Agaricomycetes; order Agaricales; family Mycenaceae; genus Glaucomycena; species Glaucomycena venus. The sequence continues at coordinate 5,833,401 of JACAZI010000005.1, read as the reverse complement.
CCGATAGGAGTACTGTAGAGCCGGATGAACATCGTGGGTAATAGATTCGAGATAACCGAGGTATCGTAAAAGGCAAGAATAAGTCGGGGGTAATATATCAGGACCAGTTCGAGTTCAATAAAAGCAGCGCACGCACGGAGTATGGCGCCAAAATGCAATCGGCTGCCATTCAAGCCTTGGAGTCGAGTGAGGACACCGTATAAGCCAGTACGCATGGCCCAACTTTTGATCATAGAACATAAGGGACGAGAACTATGTGCCTCCATACAAGAGCAGTGCCAGAAAGTGAGAGGTAGATAGCTGGTGAAGGAAGACAGCGAGTGGGCACATACAAGGAAGAGAGATCAAAGAGAGATGAACGCTGGTGCGCGAGAGATATACCAGTGCGCGCTGAGGCGTGGCAGATAGATTCTGGATGCTAAGGGCATGACGAGAGTTTGCAAGTCAGTAATGCGCGCGGCGGAACTCGAAGATAGATAGGAGAGGGGAATGCGGGTAACGATTAGTACGCCTGTCGATAGTCCGTGCGTTCGGTAACCAGGGGGATCTGAGCGTCGGGCGCATCAGCGTGCTTTCCCTAGCTCATAGACAGCGGGAAGAGTATCGCACGACGATTTGACAGCGGACGTGAGAATGCTGCGTTCTCTGTCTCGCATAAAACTGAGTTCGCGTATCTGTACGGTGAGGCGCTCGATGTTGGCTTCCGCCGCGGCGATGAGAGCTTTGACTCGGTTTCGACACTGCTGAGTCCAGGAGACCCGAACACGAGGTGTTGGTTTACTTGAAGACAAATGTTGGAGGTTGGTTGAAAGAAGAGGAAAGAGAGACACGACAGTGCACGTGAGCCGGTTTCAACCGTATTTCGGCACTGTTTCGGCATTTTCGGAGAAAGGCATTTTGAACATCCGCCCATGGATCCTGACGCCCCCGGGCGCAAGTCTGTCTTCAAAATCAACGCAGATAAGCTGCCTTACAGTCAGAATACCCCCCGAGGCATGCATATATTGTCATACTAGTAGGAAGCGAAGTAATGGAGAAAAACCCCTCCCTCTTTGCAGCGGTTGTCGTAGTGTGCGATTCTGCGTAAGTGTCGTTGCTGCGGCCACGGTTGCAACAAGGACTATCTCATATCTTGCTGCAGAGCCGAGAGCATCAGACATTGTATTGGCCCGAGCACAAAGCCTTCTGCAAGCAGGAGGCTGAATCGTGAAAACGACATGAGGAGGTCGAAAAACTTCCTCCACATAAGGCTCTTGGATTTCCCTCATTGCGGGAACAGCTCCGTCTCCTTGAAGACTGGGTAGAAATCCATCGATATATCTTAGCGGAGGCAATGGCTTGGGCTTTTCACATATCCGCTCTACCAGTGGATTTCCGCTCCCAATATTTTGAATTCTGAGTCAAATTCCGCCCCGAGGGCGAGAGCAATCCCTCCACTTCATTTACCTTGGATAGCGCTGCCGTGCGTGTGTTCTGGGAAGCCCTTTCGCGCAAATGATGGCGACCAAGTTGCCTTGCCTCGAGTCTGTTGATGCGGAAGAGCGAACTGCAGGCACAAAAGGGTTTCTAGGGATGTTCATCTGCCTCTGTCAGTAATCCCACGTCGCCTTCTTCCGTATTGTTACCGAAGCTTGTTTAGACCACACAAGTTTGGATTTCCACATCGGAGATTTATGAAGACAATTTACCTTCCCATCGTCCTGCGAATAAACCCTGGTACTAGTTCGCCAAATATTGCATTGACTTTGGCCTCGCGTACAGGATTGTTGAGCCTCGAGCCTATACGTGGAAGCCTGGACTCATGGGAAAGGAGGATAATAAATGGGTATGGAAGGAGCGTACAACTGAAGAGCTTGCGGCTCAAGGCATTTCTCTACGCTGAGGATAGCACGAGCCACCTTTGCACCGAAAAATGTACGTTTATCAAGTAGGTGTATCGCTACAAACGTAATTCAAAAGACTTCCGCCGTACTGTGTTTATTCGCAAAACAAGATTGAAGACGCTATAGAAACGATCCGACTCGTGCCTCGTTTGTTGTATACGTTAGGCCGATATTTCCTTTAGCAAAACGCATTTTTGAATTTCTCATCTTTAATCGTACATACATCGAATGGAAACCTCCATACAAATAAATACCACTATAGTTGTCCCGCAAACCACCCTCTAAAGCAACCGGCTTTCCTTGACAAACTTGAACTTCCTAACCTGCATTTTCAGGTCGAGCGGAAACCTACGATCCAACGCGGCCTCGTCCTGTAGCCTTAAATCTGCGTCCCACGCACCATATCCGTGGCCGGGAGCTAAACGTGAAGTTCCCGCCCACAACGACTGGACAGGTTTCTCGCCGTTGTGAACGAGGGTGGTGCCATCTTTGAGCGGAAATTTCCACCCCAGCGCTACCCGGACCCGCTCCTCAAGTTGCTCCTTCTTCGGCTCGATAGTTTCGAACTCGAGCTCGAGTTCCTCCAGCTGGGGAATGCTCTCGATCCACGCGCTCCACTGTTGCTGCGGCGGAGCAATGCGGAGAGAGGCTCGTGGTCCTCCCAATGCCACCAATCGGAGTGCCGAATCACAATGGTCAGCTTGCGCACTGCGAGCCCCGCCCACTCCTGAGCTCTACGGCGTTCCAGCCAAAACAGTTGTGTGAAGAACCGCACGCGACACACTGCCGCGCGCTGCTGAGGTGTCATCTTGTGAAAATACGCATCATGTCCGTTGTCGTTATTGGAGATGCCAGATCGGGGAGGTCCACGACGCATCCAGAAGACGTGCTCATTCAGAGCAATGGGTGCGAGATGTGTTTCCAGATATATAAGACGGCATGTGAGCAGCAGGTTGGTATGGATCCTGCCTGCAAACTCGAAGCCGGGGCGGTAGTAGTATTCATGTTTGCTGTACGGCCGAGTAGGATCGTCGCACTCTGTCAGAACATGGATGAAAACCATGTTTCGAATCTCGGGATATAACTTTGAAAAGAGAGGAGATTGCTGTTGAGTGTTAATCTCGGAGATAGAGATTCTGGTCGACAATGGTTCGCACAAGGACTCGGTAAAGATGGAGGACCTGGACAGGGAAGACGGAGTGACGCCGCCGTGTGTTTCGACGGCACTCCGAGTCCGGCTAATACGGAATCGGCGCATCTTGGAGTAGCAAGTCTGTCGGGAAGGATAAGAAGGCGCGATGAAGAGAACTCTAGCAATGTGGGACGTGGATCTGACTCGGAATGGCAGTGCGTTCTGATGATGGTTGAGTCCCGGCACGTCTCGGCAGATTCGGCACACACGGCATGTTGAACCTTACTTTGACACGCTTCAAAACGCGAGACAAGGTTGAAAAACCAGCTGCACTTCACCGACGATATCAAACGACTGCAAGTAGCATTGCTTAAGTCTTACCTTGTCGTAGGAATCATTGCCGAATATGAACCCCTTCTTTGGGTTGGGTTTCGGAATTCAAACGCGGGAGAAGCATGTTTTGTGGGAAGGTACCCATCATTTTTCTGCCATGAAGGTATTTAAGAACCTTGGGGGTTGTAGTTGTGTCATCGAACGTGCAGTACCTTGGATTTGTTGCTGTTGCCTGTGATAGGAATAAAAGTAGTAGTATATACTTGGCGTAAATAAAATCAAGGGTAGATGTATGTTCATTTAGCGCCCAGAGAAGATCAAGGTACCGTGCGACGATTTGACAGCGGTAGTATACTTATCATGATGGCTGCTTTTCTGCATCACAAGGAGGCATTTTTTGCATGTTCCGTCTATTTAGTTCAGTCGGCCATTGAAATTTCAACCTAGTATACACCTTCGGGTTTCACCTACTCGGGGACCGTAGGTGTAGACAAACCTTCGAAACTCGCTCGCATCGCTGCTTCTTTCCAAAATTTCTTTGAAAGGGAGGATGTCCGCGTGAACCCTGCATCCTTTCCTTTTTTTCCTGTACGTGAGATTTAGAATGCGTATTCACAGCACCGGCCTACTTTCGCCGCTGTCAACACTCTGTAGGCGCTGAAAGTGTTTCCTTTTCCTCCTTTTCGTGACATTCGATATAGTTCCGGAGAAATCAAGGTGGAAGGTTCCCCTCTCTTTAAAGCAGAAGCAGCATCTTAGGCGAGTTTAAATTGTCTTCGCGCCCTTCTCCTGGGGTGATTGCTCGGATGTTGTCCCCCTCCACCAGACTCGCTCTCGTTCTCTGTTCTTGCACAGTCCTTGTCGCAGGGACCAAGCTCCCAAAACGTGGCCTCTCGTTTGACATTCATGACTCTTTCGCCGTCTCGGACCTACTCAAAGCGAATCAAACTGACGGGGCAGCGAGTTGGGTATACAATTGGGGTCCTGTCCCTCCGGAGTATCTTACGGACTCCGGGCTCGAGTTTGTTCGTCCCTGGCGTTATTCTCAAAAAAGATGCAATCCGAACCTAATCATTTTTTAATCTCACCCAAGGTTCCCATGCAATGGAACGCGGTCGGCATAGAAAACCTTGCCACCACGGTGAAAAGCATCGGCGCGAAAAACGTTCTGGTACGCGTGCACGACATCTGATGCTAGCGTACTTCTTTAAAGACGGACTACTGCAGGCGTTCAATGAGCCGGACATGGTCGGGCAGTCAAATATAAATCCGACAGATGCCGCCACGCTGTGGATGAAATATTTTGAGCCTCTGAAGGCGACCGGTGTCCGACTCGGCGCGCCAGCGGTCTCGTCAGGCGACGCTGGCATGGCGTGGCTGGGCGAGTTCATGACGGCGTGTGCAAAGTGCACGATTGATTTTATTCCCTTTCACTGGTGCGCTCTCATTCTTGCGTTGCTGCATTGTATAGGTTTCAGAGGCGAAAATAACTCCAATCACATCAGGTACGGTATGGGCGCAGAAAACTTTTACAGTTATCTGTACGAATTCAACCAGAAATTCCCCGAGCATCCGCTGTGGATAACTGAATTTGCGGACACAACCCCGACCGACACGGCGATGGTGGCGTTTATGAACGCTACGCTTACCAGCCTGAGCGGGCACCCCCTGGACGAGATCGACTTCGTCGAGCGCTACGCGTGGTTCGCATACAACGTACGTGGCTCCCATGTGTTGGTCCTCGACACATTTTTCATGCTTGTCCCCTTTTCCTAGCGCACGGATAATGACGGCCACAATTACCGTTCGTCGCTGTCTTATCTTGGCTAATCCGTTTGTATCCTCACGACTTGACTAGATTTACTTGATGCCGCTGGGAATCTAAACGCCGCGGGAAAGATGTACGCGCTCAGTGCAGCTACAGACAGCGTCTCCTCTCCGCAGTCCTCGGGCCCTGAAAACACGTCCTCGCATCCCACGAGTTCTGGAGGGGGAAATGTGGCTACGCAGAACACGGCTTCGCTGGCGACTTCAAGTGCTTCAAATTCCCCGAGTACCTCTCCTCCTAAGAACACCGGATTACGATCAAGCGGAAGTTTAGTGGACGCGCTTTATCTCGTGGGCGGCACTATCATTATAGCTGTGGTCTCGGCTTCTGGTGCAACGCTGGTCTGATGAAATAGATAGGCGAAGTGACGAGGGGGAGAGGCGCGACACCGTCCGACACAAGGGAGACACTGGGATTTCGTACTCTTTTTTTTCTTCTGGTAGCATGTTGGTCAATTAGGCTCTGCTTGGGACGGTGAGATGTTCGTTGAATACATTACATCGCTTGGTTTAAAATCAACATGCCGCGCTGCCGAGGCTTGCCGAAATGACGGCAAAACCTTAATATCTATATGATTCCACGCCGATCCTGCTTCTACAAATGTTGAGAACTTGAAACTAATACTCTGGAATAATTATGCTTCCAGGAACAGCTCTTTGAGGATGCGGATTGTGTCTACCGGACTGCTAACAGCATGTCCGATGGTGCGCGAATCCGAATATATTTCGTAGTCATTTCCACCCTTGGGAGAATCAGAAATTGCCCCGCATGAAACACAAGCCTCTCGCGTGCGTACCTTGTACGTCTTGTCACCGAAGAAATGTATTTCCTCGAACCCTTCGTCCGAAACATGCTTCAGCGCGTACGTTTTATCCCATCCGTGGGGAAAGACATCGAAAGAAATTTGTCCGCCGATGGAGTAGGTAAGACCGTAGTCCGGGAATTTATCTTGTAAGACTTTGACGAATGCAGCTCTGAGGCCGTGTTGCTGCGAGTAGATGAGTAAAACATGTGGAATGTCATCAAGAACCAAACCTTGTCGTACGCCTCGAATTCATGTCTTTCGGCTATACTAAGGAAAATTTCAGGTCAAGAATCAAGGCAACTGCAAAGACACCTACGTCGCATTGCGTCCAATAGGACTCACATTAATCATCCCATTTCGGAATTCGACAAAAGTTCCTCTAATTTTGCCTCAGATTTCGAAATTGAGAAGAAGAGAAGTAGATACCGTTTGATTGGTATGTCCATATCGGCAATATAGTGCAGAATGAAATTGACGAGGCGCTTGTACCGGTCCTCTCCGATATGCTTGATAAATGATTGGGATTCAAGGACTTTGCCTTGTCTAAAAGCGGTCAATCCGTTCTCCGCAAATGCGTAATCAAAATCGTCAACGACTAAACGAAAGTCTTTAAACGATGGATTTGAGAGCCAGGGTCGACGAGACTCACCATTGCTGCCATTCACTGAAAGCTGCTCTGAAATTTTGACGAGATCGGACCCGCCGACAAACCCAATGACGACCCTCTGGAAACCGGTGTCCTTGAGTGGAACGCACATGTATCGCTATCTCCTTGCCCACCTTTCTCAGGGCGTGTAGGACTTCGATCATCTCAGGCGATACGCCCTGATCAGACACGTCAGATCACGGTGTGCATTTCTGAGATATAGCAGACTTGACGGGCGGGCGTAAGCGTTCCATCGACATCGAAGAGCACAAGCTTCTTGTGTGGGCGGTCGGAAAAGCTAGAAGAAACCATGATCTGTGCTGTGAGTTGGCTCCGAACAAGCTGTTAAAGTGTTTGGCTTTGATCGGAACAGCAACGCCAAACGCCGCTTTTGGTAATTTGTGGCTGTGCATTAGCGTTCATGTTCATTCAGCTCATTACAGCTCCCAAAAAGTCTCGCTCTGGGATGCGCGCCGGGATAGTACGTGATTCGAGGCATTCTTACTTCTGCCCAATACCCCTCATTGCTTGAATAAGATTTATTGCCTTTTTTGGACGCGAGTGCTGCATACCAGTAGCGTGGCTTTCCAAATCAAAATGGAGAAGAACGTTAACTTGCTTCCCAATGCAAAGATATTAGTTGACATTGGGTTGTACCAACAACGGGCCTCCCTTTTCGATTCAGGTCCATTTGTTGGGCGGCTTCACATTTCATATGGTACTCTCTTGTTTTTAGTACTCCTTTTGTTACTATGTTACTATATTGAACACCACCTATGCTACATACATAGCTGAGGTACGACCGAAGTCGACCTTGGTGGGCCGTAGTGTTAATAAATATCGACTCGATACCTCATTTGTTCCTGTGCCCCGAACTCAGATTCCGTGCAAGTCCAACTATTGCATGCGAATGGTTGTCATAGTAGGTTTTAATCTCAATTATTTTATCCAATCGCCAGATTGAAATGTGCTCACTGTATTCATCAAGAGTGTCAACGCACCACCTCAAAACGCATATATGACCGTATTCCCCGCCGTGTCGCACGCGACTGAGGTGAGAGTACTAAATATTCCAAGTTCTTGAAAGGTGAACCATACACGTGACCGCATTGAAGTTGAAATTCACCCAGACAAACGTTGCGGAACAAGCGACCTAGCGAGCATGAACGGCCTGTTCGCGGACTATTCGCCAGTTTGGGTTAGTTTCTCGCGCTAATATTCATTGCGGGAATTACTGTTCAACGTCATTCAGTACTGAGGATTTAAAAGATACATCGCGGCCAGAATTTCGTAGCAAGTCCCTAAAAAACGGATCCACCACCTGAGGAGCGCATTGTCAAACGGCCGTTGTCCCTAAAAAAGATATAACTAACCGTCTACGATGATATCGGCCCCATTGATATATTTTCCCGCAGGGCTGCAAAGAAGTATCACTGTCCCAGCCAACTCGCTTGGATCACCCATGCGCCCCATGGGATTTCTGCTTGCCCAAATCTCCCGCACAGGAGCCAGACCATCGCCCTCATTGAGCACAGTGTCCATGTATCCAGGGCTTATGCTGTTGGTCCGGATCCCGTACCGCGCCCACTCCGCCGCAAGGGAGTTTTTGAGCTGGAGGAGAGCTCCTTTGGATACATTGTACGCTACCTGCGGCTGCGGGAAGTTAACAGTGTGCGCAGAGATGGATGCCGTGAATACGATGCTTCCGCCTGTGTTTTGTTGAATCATTTGTCTGGTGCGCGATAAAAGTCAAACCGAGTTCACAAAAAATAAATCGTCAAGAAAAGGACGAACTTCCCGACAGCCTGCGCACAGATCCAGCTTCCGGTGGTATTGATCTCGAGTATCCGATGCCATTGCTGTAGCGTCATGTCCGCGGCGTGTACAGTGCCCACTATGCCCGCGAAGCAAAGCAGTACATCGACACCACCCAACTCAGCGATAGTTTCATCCACGCCGCGATTCACGGCCTCCTCTGAAGTGATATCCACCACCTTTGCATGTTTTAAATTTGTGTTTTATTGGAGTCGGAAAATGGGAGAGTACTTTTTCCAAGATCTTCGCGTTCGGAAAGGTCTGGCGCAAAGAGGCCAGAGCAGATAATGCGTGGGCGGATTGGAAAGATGTGGTCAAATCAAAGAGCGAGATTCCAGACGCGCCATGTTCTAGCAGGGCACGAACAGCTTCCAGGGCGAGCATGCCCGCGCCGCCGGTAACTGAAAATCGTTATCGGCAGAACTCATCGCGAACTTCAGTATGTTCGTACCTATGGCGTTACCTCTCACCGTAAAACGGAGTTTGGCAACTTCGGATGGCTCGAGAATGGATCTTCTGGGAGCGTCGTGGTGCGCCAACTCGCGACGAGTAACAGGGGCAGTTAGGGGATTTTCTGCGTCGGAAAGAATCATAAAGGGGATTGTGCGATCCTTCAGAGCCTCGCGAGAGTATACATCAGGGCTAGCTTCGGTCATGTTTTCTGTAACTTTGAGTCCAAGAGTCGTCTCGAGATGGTAGGTCGGGCTGAAAGAAGGGATCGTCATCTGACGACTCCATGCATTGCAAAAACGTGGTGGCATCTAGTCGCCGATATCCGAGAGGCGGACGAGCGCGCGCAAAGAGACCGACCCTTTCGCTGGCCCCCATATCCTCTTTATCTTCAAGCCTTGCGCTGCGGCGCTTGGTTGAACTTTACTCGAATCATGCCCCGAGAGATCGAGGGTAACATGGCTGACAGCACGTGCGCGTACGGTTAGGACATACGATGCAAAGAAACTGGAATCCTATTCCACCACTGCCGTTTGGATAGTGCTAGTGTTCGTGAAAGTGGTTGAAGCAATAAGGTTCAATTTGATCCGGAGGCCCATCACCGCTCCGAGTCTTTCCTCACAAATGAGTACGATCTCGAGCAATCAAACGTACAGGACAATTTCCCCGGGAAGAAGAGTAGAAAATCAATCATACTTCATGAAAGTCGTGGCTAGTCGTAACGGGTATCGACGGTACGTGGTATCAGAGTCCTGCAGGCGAAGGAGATGGCTCATTCTCCAGCAAATCAGCCCATAAGTTGTCCAACTCATAAAGGGTCGACAGGTGCTTTCCCGGAACCCACTTCAACTTGGAGTTCTTGTAATTCTCCTTCAGCCAATTCGCCATATCCGGGCCCAGATCGTCCTGCGCCGACGCAGCAATCATCATCGGGCGGCCATCGGTATGTTCATCGTCGAGCTGGTCCGGACAGAAACCCCAATCCGAATGCACAACATCGGAGACCTCGATGAACCCGGCCCACGACTTCGAGATGGACTTGAACATGCCCTTCGCCATCGACCGCTCAAACACACCCTCCTCGAGTCCACGCTGCTCGCGCCAACGTGCAAACGCCTCGCGCTCCTCCGGCGTCGCGTGGTCGAACAAAAGCTGCCGGATCATCGCCTCGGCGTCGTCCACCGATCTCAGCTTCATGGAGAGCCCTAATATCGCGATGCGCTGCAAGGGTTGGAAGGGGAGAATGCGTGACGGCGGGCCGACGGAGATGTAGTTCATCCAGGTCATGGACTTGGTGTATTCCTTGTGCCATTTGAAAGGCGAGAACGGCGCGAGGAGAAGGCACCCCGCAATGTTTCTGCCTAGCGGGAACTTGTCGAACGGCGCGCCGTAGAGCATCTGTGCGGGGACACTCCCGTACGAGCCCCCGGAAATGTAGATGCGCAGGTCAGCGGTGTTGGGATGGAGATGGGTGATAAGCTCAGTCATGTCGGATGTGAGCGCATCAACATAGCTCTTCGAGGGGGAGTGGGGGGAGGATTCGCCCCATCCTGCGAGCGTAGGGGTGATATGGTGGGCTCTTTTCTCGATAAACACAGGAGAAAGGACGACAGGGGCGGTTCCGACTCCGAAAACACCGTGGAGGAAGATGACGAGGAGGGAGCTGGATGGGTCCCCGACGTCTTCGTACGCGAGAGTTCGGCCGTCAGAAAGAGTGAGGTATTTCTCAGTGGCCATGGTGGTATGAAAAAGAAGTGGCGGCTTTTAATACTTCTCGTCCTTACTGCGTACTGCGTACCTGTCAGATCCCTGGCACTCGAGTATCGTAATACCAAGGGTTTGGTCTGCCACTTGCTTGGGTGCGCAGCAACAAATTGGCAACTCGGAGGTACAGGGTTCCCGAGAGACTAAGCGAGAGTTACTGGCAGTTGCTGGCAGTTCAGGAGAGGAGAGCGCCGGTCCGAAAGTTCGCAGGGTCATTCAGGATGCCAGTCTTGAGGAAGTTCTTGGCAGATAAAAAAAAACTTAATTATTGCATTGAGCAGAGCCAACACGCTGTGGCAGCGCGTCGACGTGACCAAGTACGCGCCCAGCTGCGGCGAGTGGTTTGAGGCAAATGTGCCGAACAAAGGGGCTTAGGCCAAGACGAGTGCATCTGAAGAATCCGGCTGGACCTCTCTCAGAATCTCCACCTCAACTTGATCTCAACTCCACTTCAACTGCTGCAGAGCGTGGAAATTCAAATTTACGACAAAGCCCTAAGTATCGGACCTGACTGGAAGCGCGTACGACAAGTTGGCCCGCCTCTGTCAGGGCTGGAAATTCTTATGTCGTTTTCGCACAACTTGAAGACACTTTTCATTGTTCATTGCGTGCCCTCGCACAATCCTCAATCCTGAACCACCAGACGAAGTTCTCCTAGAAATCCGGTTCCCCACTGTTGTCACATTCCTCGACGCCCTCGTCGATACCCAACACGACCGCTCCCATTGTAATAAACATTTACACACTTGAGGATCAACAATCATCTCAGGACTTATGGGTTATCTCGGGTCACACATCCTCTCCAATAAAGGAATACACTCTACTGGCGACGAAAAAAAGGAGCGCGTCCTCCTTCCCCAGTTTCTTCAAGTGCTGGATCAGGTCAAAGAAGAAAACAGACCACACCTGATTCGCTATTTTATTGGGAATGAAAAAATTGTCGTTCAAGGACTCGGTAATGGAGAGGAGGGCACTCAAGGCCGATCGATTGTGAGTTACTGCTTTATGCGAGATTCTCTTGAACCCAGTTTATCAGTGAACGACTGGGTCTTCCCTACTAATCACCAGCGACCATTCCATACAGTCCATTCCGACGCAGACGAGGCCTCCTGCCAGATACTGGTGAGCCCGGTTGACGTCGCACGCTCTACTGGTTTATTTTCTCGCTTCCCCATTCACTGACGTAACGTCAGCTATTTGACTGGGGGCAACTGAGGCCAATTATCCATCTAATGGTGTACGTTACCCAAATATGCCTCAATTGCTGCGCGCCAGACTTCCCCATTCTGCGGGCAATTGAAGGCCGGTGAACTTTGACCTCGCCCTGGGACCGCGGCACAGCAGCGGGGACATGAATATCGCGTTCCGCGAGCGCGTAGAATGCACGCGGCGGTATTTCAGGAGAATTCGGAGGGGAAGAAGACCGTAACACCGATCCTAACACGATTTGCATATTTGGATGTCTTATCAGGGTCACTGAACGCCAAGAAAAATTAAATTTGGAGACACAAGAGTACATTTACACAGACTGATCACTCGTCCTTTTCCTTCTCTCTGGAACCCGTCGACGGCGTAAGTGTCACTTCGGAAGACGCTGCGGAACCGTGGTGTGGTCGGAGGAGTCCCGTCTGGTCCGACACGTAGCCTGGAGCGTGAGCTGCAACCGTCCCATTCATCACCGCCGTGAGCTGCGAGCTCATGCTGACCGTCGAGTGCCCCCTCATGCGACGGCGTCTCACATTCAATACCGGGTCATCCTCGTCGCCGAGCACGCGCGGCGGCGCCTGCTCGTCGCCAAACATCCCGCCGATCTCCTCCAGCGTCCCGCTCCCCGTCTCCACGAACACCAGCCACACCAGCACGCCAGACACGATGCAAAAGCCCACGAGGACGAAGTAGTATCCGCCGCGCATGATCTCGAAGAGAGGCGGAGTGGCGAACGCGACGATGAACTCGAAAAGCCAGTCGGAGACGGTGGTGACCGCCATGCCCTTCGCGCGGACCTTGAGGGGGAAGAGCTCCGCGCTGAGGAGCCAGGGGATGGGGCCCCACGTTGACGCGAAGACGAAAAAGTACACGGACATGCCCGCGACGACGCCGTGCGCGCCGCCGATGACGGAGAGCTGCTGCGGCCAGCGCTCAATGTAGAGCTTGAGTGCGCCGACGACCGAGAGGGATACCGTCAAGGCGACGCTGCCGACGAGAAGAAAGGGCCGCCTGCCGAGTTTGTCGACGTACAGGATCGCCGGAATCGTGCCGACCAGATAGAAGACCGAGCAGATGCTGGAGTAGAAGAGCGCCTGGGAGACGGTGAAGCCCACGTGAGTTAGGGTCTCTGGAAGGAAATGAAGGAGGGCGCTGATCCCGTTGAGCTGCGCGAACATTTGCGCCGTACAGGCGATGAAGGTGCGGCGCGTGTATTCCTTGAAGAGGGTCCTCCAGGGCGCGGTGGCGCCGGTGCGCTCTTCCAGCTCGATGGTGTCAACGATCTCGTAGTATGTACGGTTCACGCGCGCGTCCGTCACGTCGCCGCCTGCGTCGAGGTCCGCGAGCGTCCACAGGCCTTCGGCCTTGAAGCCGTTTTGAATGAGCCACCGGGGCGTTTCGGGGAGGTAGAAGGTCCAGACGAAGAGAAGCAGGGAGATGAGGCCTTGTACGCCGAAGGGGCCCCGCCACGAGTCCTCGCTTCGGTTGTCGAAAAAGAATGCGTAGCTGATCCAGGAGGAGGCGCAATAACCCGCATTCTCCCAAAAATCTTCCAAGGAAATGAACATTCCGCGGACGTTTGCAGGGGCGATTTCAATCTGGAAGATGGGGACCGTGGTGCTCATGATGCCGGTGCCAAAGCCTTGAATCATACGTCCGATTATCAGGGCGGTCAGATTGGGGGCGAACATCTGTATGATTGAAGCAACCAGGTAGATAAAGGCGCCGATGCGGATGGAAACACGACGGCCGAGGTAGTCGGAAAGGTACGCAGACCCGAGAGCGCCACCCAGAGCCGTAATATTAAGACATGCAACCATGACGGCTGTAGAGCAATGAGTCGATATGCAGAACTGGTAACGGCGAGAAGCAAACCTGGTAGCAGGGGAATAACTCCGGTCTCTCTCATCATGACTTCGTCGACTGTTACTTCTTTTGCCGTACATTCGATGAATGAAGGGGGGCAAGACTTGAAAACCCGCTGTTATGCCTGGATTGTTCAATTCGTGCCTTTAGTTCTCCGGCGTCACTACTTCTCCACACCATACTCGCCTTGAGAGTATCCGAAGAGAGCGTCGCCGAGAGAAGCCATGGCGCCGGAGATGTAAAGTAAAGGATTTCCTACCCAGCGCCGAGAGTAGCGAACGGTGTATACCATGGGACGCATGGCTTGAAGCATGGCGGGAACCATGGGGGTAAGAAGGAAAGACGATACGCTTGGTGGCTGACAGAACGCAGAGACTTGGGGTGGTTGACGGTTCCAGCGAATTGAACGAGCAAAGAACAAGTTTTCTTGACCAGGACTTGAGAGCTTCAGTTCGTAGTTCGACCGCCGTCTAGGAGCTAATTCCTGTAATTATTTGCTTCCAGCTAGGCCGCGCCGAATTCACTGTGCTGCACACGAGCAAGACGTGGTCCGTGAGCAAGGACCGTGCGAATTATTTGAATTTGTTTTCGAAATAGTCTTTCCTCGACCACCATCTACTACTCGCTGAACCACCTGGTTCCTCTGCAACTTGAGACTCCGTGCACCTGCCAGGTGTCACCCAACTGAACCCACCCTCTGCTACATCGTTTCGCACCCAAATTCACCGCGTCAAACCATCCACCCAACATCAACCAGGCGCATCACTTTCGCGCGTCAATTTCTGCAATAACCCCCCCCCACCGCCTTAGATACTCACCATGTCCCAATCCACCGGCCCCTCATCCTCCTCGTCGTGCGTTTTCACCCAATCGCCCGTTTTCATATCTTTTTGACGCGTAACTGGGCGCCTTTTTCTAGTCCCGCCGTATCAACACCCGCACCGTCCGAGTCCTGGAAAGCAGGACTCCGACCCCCACCAAAAGATGCCCGCCCGCAGACCACCGATGTAACCGCGACCAAGGGCATGGAATTCGAAGACATGTTCCTTCGTCGCGAGCTGCTCATGGGGATTTTTCGAAGCCGGCTTTGAAAAGCCGTCCCCAATCCAAGAAGAGGCCATCCCCATTGCCCTCACCAAACGCGATATCCTTGCCCGCGCCAAGAACGGTACTGGCAAAACTGCCGCCTTCGTTATCCCGTCCCTCCAGCAAATCGACATCGCAAAGAACAAGATCCAGGCCCTCCTCCTCGTCCCCACGCGTGAGCTCGCCCTCCAGACGTCCCAGGTCTGCAAGATCCTCGGGAAGCACATGGGCGTGCAGGTCATGGTCACCACCGGCGGCACCACCCTCAAGGACGACATCCTGCGACTCTCTGAGAACGTCCACGTCCTCGTTGGCACGCCTGGAAGGATATTGGATCTCGCGGGCAAGAATGTCGCCGACCTGAGCGAGTGCCCTGTCTTCGTGATGGACGAGGCAGATAAGCTGCTCTCGCCTGAATTCGCTCCAGTAATGGAGCAGCTCTTATCGTACCTGCCGACACAGAGGCAGGTCATGCTGTTCAGTGCTACGTTCCCCATGATCGTAAAGGACTTCAAGGTATGCTGTATATGGCGTAATTCATTCATGCCACCGCCCGCCTAACGTCCGTTTCGCAGGACAAGCATATGGACTCTCCCTATGAGATCAATCTCATGGATGAACTTACCCTTCGTGGGGTGACGCAATACTACGCCTACGTCGAAGAACGGCAGAAGGTACACTGCCTAAATACCCTCTTCTCCAAAGTACGAATTGCCTTTCTTCATTCACTTCACTTTTCGATTCTAACCCTACCTTTCTACCTCGTACCTGCAGCTCCAAATCAACCAGTCGATCATCTTCTGCAACTCCACCAACCGCGTCGAGCTGCTTGCCAAAAAAGTCACCGAGCTGGGCTATTCCTGCTTCTACTCGCACGCAAAGATGCTGCAGTCGCACCGCAACCGCGTGTTCCACGACTTCCGCAACGGCGTCTGCCGCAACCTCGTCTGCAGCGACCTTCTCACGCGCGGTATCGACATCCAGGCCGTCAACGTCGTCATCAACTTTGACTTTCCGAAAAACTCTGAGACGTACCTGCACCGTATCGGGCGTTCGGGGCGTTTCGGACATTTGGGACTGGCGATCAACCTGGTGACGTACGAGGACCGCTTCAACCTCTATCGCATTGAGCAGGAGCTGGGGACGGAAATTGGGCCTATCCCGCAGGTGATTGACCGGGGGCTGTATGTGGACCCGAGTGCGAGCGAGGAGCAGAGGGGCGGCACAGACGACGCAGCAGCAGCAGCAGCAGCAACAACAGCAGCAGCAGCAGCAGAGGCAGCTGGCGGGCCCGGCTCGGCCGCCCCAGCAGCAACAGCAACACCAGCAGGTACAGCAACACCAGCAGCAGCAGCAGCAGCAGGTGCTGTACCAGAGCAATGGGAACGCGCCACAGCAGCGACAGCAGCAACAGCAACAGCAACAGCAACAGCAGCAGCAAATGCGGCAGAATGGAGTGCCGCCGCAGGGGATGCAGGGCGCGTATCGCGGAGGCGTTCCTGGGCCGCGGTGAGGGCCGCCGCTCTTTGTCGGGCGTGCGGGCGATCGGAGGCGGAGGGTGTTTGCGGGTTGGGAGCGACGGGCGGGTGGGGCGAGGTGGGGCGGACGACGACGGGGTAGGGCGGACGAGGGCGAGGAGGCGGCAATGGGGGAGCCGCGCATACAATTCAAGACTACTGACACCAACCGACACCACACCTTTCTTTCCATTTCCTTCCTTTCCTTTCAAGCCAAGCGAGCAGGCGTCTAACGACGACGACCGACACATTCCACCACGCACCATCAGCGTCCATCCGCGATCCATCCATCTTCCTTGTCACATACATTATCAACACGAGCCTTCGGCTTCGTCTTCGTTTTCACCACGACCCGCCCACCTACGTCTCTCGGGGCACGTCCGACTCACTTTGCTTTCCTCTGAATCTTCTGTATTTTTACTACCGACGGCCAACGACCGACTGCCACGAGGACGACGCCCTTATCATCTTCCCCTCTCGTTATTCCACCTTTACGCGATGGCCTACTAATACTCGGATCCGCTTGCTTGTTTAGACTCATGTTGGGATGGGATGTGGTTGGTGTCGTGCTCTATTCTTTGTTGGTGGTTTTGTTGGGATGCGCGGGTGGGTAGCGGGTAGTGGTGTGCATTGGGAGGATATGGAGATGGTGCGGGGATGAGGAGGGGATAGGAAGGGACGGGGAGTGTCTGGTGGTGTGCGTGTGGGGAATCAACCGGGCTCAAGGTTCTCTTCGAGCGGACGTTTTGTTTTCGTCGTTGAGCACTACGTACTTTCGGTTCTCGTTGCATGTAGAGCTAGCGGTGGAAATGGATCGTTGCCTGTGTTGGTTCTGATATATTTTGCTCAGAGGAAGTATGTGGTATGTATGTACAGACATGCATGCTACGCTCATGGCAGCGAAGGCATGCGCCGTACGACCTTGCCCTCGTTCCGCGCATGAATCTTGAGCTTTTCCAAGATTGAAGACCCAGCCCAGCGTTCCGGTGGCGTGCGCTCTTCCGTCGCCCAGTAATATATGTCCCAGTCGGCTTCGTCTAGTAGCTGCGTTGACGCGGCAGAGCGCGTCAGTCAGTTTGCAGTTTCATAATAACAATTCAAACGCGACGAACCTTGTCATACTCGCGCAGCTCCGCCTCGGACATCCCGGCAAGGTGCTCGCGTGCAAAAGTGCTGAGGATCAAGTCACTCTCGAGGGTTCCGCGCTTGCGCGACTGGTAGACTAGCCGTGCGCGGAGGGTCGATACGGTCTCATTCGGGCGCGGGAGCGGCGGGAGGGGCGGGTTTTCAGAGGCGGAGGCTGTGGAGGCGAGGTGCTCGGGGGTGTGCGGGAGCGGCCACGGGTCTGCCCGGATGGACGCCGTTCGCGAGAGGAGTCTGAGCTGCTGCCTGGGGGAGTCGACGGACGGCGGAGAGCATCGGGGTGAAGCTGGTGAACACCAGAGGAGAGTTCCGGGCCGAAATGCCGTAAGATTCCGAAGCGTCCGGAAAATCCCGGACGTCAAACCGCCCGAATCCATTTTAGGAAGGTGGCAACTTAAGCTTCCAGACAATTCCCACTTTCTTGACCTTTCACAGCTAGCTTTTCTTTTTCCGTCGGTGGAGTCGGAAGCACTCTCGGCCCCCTACATCCGTCCAAGATGGGATTAGTTTGGCACAGACAGGCGTTGAAAATCCAGCTTGCTTATTAAGGTTGCCGGATCTTGACCATCCTCAAGTCTCATACCTTCATCATCTACTCTATTTTTCGAGTTGTCTCCAATTTTCTTGGGGTTTCCACGAACGCGTTGGTTATCGTCTGGCTTCGTCACGACAGATTCTCCAATCATGTTCATCCTCTACTAGGCTAGCCCATTTTGCCCCATCCTATCTGAGCGTCACCCGTGGAACCGCAGCCAAAAAAAATTCCATATCCAGGTCGAAGAATCATAAAGAGACGAGACTCTCACGGCGGATCGGCTTTGCTTCCATGACCTAGGTAGAGAGAACGATCTCATTCCCTCGTCATCGCATTTCGGCAGCTTTCGGCCCCGCTCGTGGGGCCAATTATTTTCGGCTGCAAACCTTCCATCTCATCGATGAATCTCATCTCTCGACGCTCTCCCACTGGACAGAAGATCTCATTCAATCCTCGTTTCGGCAGCTCCCCACAACTCGATGTTTTTTCTCATCGATAGCATCTCTGACAGGAATCTCACCTCACCTTCACCTTCTTGCTGGGGAGTAATCACATCATTCATTGTCGCGCTTTTGCAACGTTTTTTCTTGTGCAGGTGGTCTTGGACAGGATTCTCACCTTCACCTTCTTACTGGGGGCAATCGCATCCGTTCGTCGTCGCGCTTTTGCAACGTTTTTTCTTGTGCAGGTGGTCTTCGACACCGGGTCTGCGCCGAATTATCAGTGTCTCGTGGTTATCTGCTCTTCCTTCCCTTGGAGCCGTGTACCAGCGACCTTCAAGGCAAGGCGGGGTCGAATCGGACCAGGACAAGGACAAACAGGTGGTATTTTTTTTGGCGCGATTCCGATTTATCGCACTGACCCGGCCGGCAGCGAGCAAAGCTCCGGGTGACCGTTGTTGCCCGCGCTGAGTTTGAAAAGTTTTCCAGTGGTCTGTTCAAGTCGGACACTTGACTGGGCCAGTGCAGATGAGTTCCCACCGTTGGGAATTTCGTCGCCCCAATTCTATTGAATGTCTCGCCACACCTTCACCGACGGGCTCTCGAAGTCCTTCTTCCGCTGCTGTCTATCTACGATCCCCTCCCGCCGGCGAAAATATATTCCCCTATTAACTGGGCTGATGGGGCCATATGGACCTACAGGCCACACAATTACAGATTTAATTTCTGAGACCTAAGTATGTATTCGACCACGCTGTCAAACGTGCCTGGCAACCCTCCGTGTCCCTCAGGCAACTGAAGAAAACGCCGGACGGCGGAAGGCTCCTTTGTGTCGTGTTTAAGGTGGTTCCGCAACCTCGGACCGTCGGACTTATCTGTTGTATGTTCGCGGGTGGTCGAGGCGCAGCTAGGCTGGGAAGCTCAGAATTCGAAGGCAGGTGAGGTTAGTACGTAGAGATTGTTGAGACAAAAACTAACGGTCAACTTGAAGTCCAGATTCGGAAGTTGTCTGGCTGGTTACAGCCGCGGCGGATAAATTTTTCGTGCCCCATATTTTTTGGCATATGCAAGAAGGCTGAAGCAGGGTGATAAATGAATCAACATGGTGGATTACAGAAAAGTTAATGTCTCGAACGCTGTCGGAAGTAGCGGAAGAGTTCCTCCCCCTGCCTTGCATTGAAGGACTCTCCTTCTTTTCAACAATTCGACATCCAGTCATCAAAATTAAACCAGACAAATCAACACTACGCCAGGAGGTATGCCTGCGATGGAACGCAAGACCCAAACGATTGAAAATGCTAAAAAGTTTAATCACGTTGAGCATTGCAAAATTAAAACCGCAGTCGAGATCTACATGACCACCAAATCCTTTCCCAGTGGCACATCCTGCGTCCGAGCATCGACACCCGAACCGCACGCGCGCACAAGTACATGATCCACTCATCGGACCGACCACCCTGTTGCCTGCGCAGCAATCTTGTTGCGCCTGATATCATCTGTGTTGCGTTGCATCGATAGGTACCATAGAGCGACGCCCGCGCCGAGACTTGGACCGCGGCGTCGGTTGTCTGCACCCAGACTTTTTCCTTTCAATTCTGGAACCTCCAGAATTCCCCGCGCGAGTTTGTGCTGTCACTAGTCACTGCTTGTCATTACGCGTGATCTGCTCCTGCCCTGTAGATTACGATTCAGATTAATTCTTTTTTCATTGAGCAGCAGCCATGGAATGAGATTAAGATCGAGACTCGAGATCTGCATGAAAAAACTGAGCAGGAACAACGTCGATCACTTACGTTGTTGCGCGCGGTAGTCCTCGAGCTCAGACGATCTCCTGGTGTTCACGATCCGCTTTGCGACATAGAAGCCCGCGCCGAAC
Organism: Mycena venus; assembly: GCA_014462655.1. Classification (NCBI taxonomy): domain Eukaryota; kingdom Fungi; phylum Basidiomycota; class Agaricomycetes; order Agaricales; family Mycenaceae; genus Glaucomycena; species Glaucomycena venus. Next base: position 5,813,076 of record JACAZI010000005.1, on the reverse strand, counting down.
AGAACAAAGAGCCCGCCCCAGCCTCGGAACTGTAGAAAAAACACACAGTTAGCAGGCTCTCGGCCGAAACGGAACGACGAGGACGACGTGCTATTTTGCCTGGAGAATTAAAATTCAGGGCCATTGTTTCGGAAGGACAATGGAAACCAAGTAGCAACGGAGATTTGCAATGAGAGACAAGACAAGGTGGCACAGCCACATTGATGCGGCCAAAAACGATCACGTAAAACCAAGCAGGCGACAACACCGGCTTTAGTCGGGGATTCGAAGATTACGACGCGGTGTGCACGGATTGTAATCTAGCGCCGAATGCAGTTCAGAACCCTCGGTCGGTTAAAAAAGGGTGTCCGTTTCACTTCCTTCCTTGCCGTATAATTTATCTCCAATTTTCCAAGCAGCGAACTCGAAGCTGGCGGCGCAATTAACGGATATGAAATATACCAACGGAGCGGGCAAGTGAGCTTCCGTTTAATTTTGCAGTCTTTTATTTCCTTTTGTGATGCTCTCGGAAACCGCGTCCTTTCAAAAGTGCTGCGCATCAAAAATAACAAAGCACGATGGTCGGACAGACAAAGAGGATGCATCTGGTTAGTATTCCATTGACCTGGGCACTTGGCTTTGCGCGTTGCTTCAATTTGCCTTTGAGTTGCATTTACATGTACGATAGAGGCTATCTGGCTCGCCGGGGATAGCGAAGCGCTGGTACCATCGCAACGGTCTGGACATGGGTTCAGTGTCTGTGAATGGCAGCGGCTCATCTGGATGACGCAGTCCTTTCTGCCCCCCAGATGATCAAAACATGACGTGGGCTTCTTGCCCGCCTCGAGGAGGGTATTTTTGAAGACAAAGATTGAGGATCGTTTGTGTAGCACAGGCTGGTGGATGGAAGGGACCTTGCGCCGCCTCATGGAGCATGGGAATGCTGGCGAGAATCCCCATCAGATCTCGCTTTTGAATTCGATCACCCGAGATCTGGCGATCCAAAAATGGGCAAGGCAGAAATTCCGGGTTATGTCCCGTTTCATCGGCTCCAAAGCACTATAAAGCCCCTTATGTTGCCCGGTTACTTCACTCCACCCAAATCCTCTACCTCTCCATCCATGGCCGCTACCATTGGCATCTACACCAAAATATGGGAACGCAACCAGCATTGGACTCTCTACAGCCAATGCGGCGTATGGGACTCTGCTACCCGCAGTGTCCAGGTCTGGGAGTGCATACGAGATCGTGAGTCACCGGCGCGTCCTTTGCAAACCATTTGCTAACCACGGCTCCAGATGACTCCGTACCTGGCACTGAGCCACCAAACGCCATGTACTGGCGATTCGTCGCGCGAAGATAGCAGTGGCATACACACGACGCGCCGCATTGCCGCGCCACTTCACCCGACGTCTTGCCCCGCCATGCCGTATTTATGTCTGCTGGCCCCGCATGCACACCTCCCCTCCCCCACCACCCGCTCCCGCACACACCGAGCACCGCCTCGCACTAGCCCCTCCGGGGATGCCGCCCTGCCCGCACCCGTTCGGCGCGCGATGGTCACCAGAGAGCACATATTTTCTGGATCTCTTTGGAAATTTGTATTGGGGGTCAGCTATAAGCTATTGTTGTAGAACAACTACTAGTACAGCACAATTTTGTATAACTTATTCCTAGTCTTTCAAACTGCTTCGTACCCTCTTTCTTGCTGCTTCGACTTCGAGCAAGTTCCTGAAAAAGACTGTGATGTCATACTGACGTCATGAACGCGCTTCCTGAAGTGTTCTTGCTTTGATCGTGTGCTATGCGCCTTCAAAAACGTGGTCTCTGGCCCAAGAGGCTGGCCCCCGGATGCTCCCGAACCCCCAAATCACAGATGGCAAGACACCGAATCAACAAGGCTAACGGACAATCGGACTACGGAAAGCCGTCATGAGAACATGTCTGCTGTCCAGAAGCGAATAGTCTGTCTTTTGCACAGGTTCAGCAGATTCAACAACTCCATGACGTAGGACGTACGGAACGCCGACGAGCGTTGGGCATCGTCCACGCGTTTCCGTGCATTTATCTCAAGCTTTTCTTCGCAGCGCAACGGAAGGACCTATAGGATAGCACCGAACTCCCATTCGCGCGTGAATAAAGGCAACGTATTGCGATTCGGAACACTTCCACTTCGACTTCGTGAACTGAGGGCCGTGGCGTATGCATATTCGCTGCCACACCGGTGAAACGCGACTGCCGCGATGGATGGATGGATCACTATTTTCGCGACGCCCCGACGATCTATTCAAAAGAGACCAACCACCGACCATCGTCAGAGATCCCGGTAGACGTGACAGTGAACATTAGAGTTGCTGTGATCCCCGGACTGACAGCGCTGAGAGCCCCGATCCCAACTCACCGCCTCACTTCAATTAAGCGTAGCAGCCCTCCAAGTTGTTGCGCTGTAAATTAAAATCCGGGGAAAGCGGCGTAGATTGTGCCTTGGCCACTACATAACGCCAAGCAGAAGCTGAACGGAGGTCCTGAACGGGATGTGCAATGGGATCTTATCGGGGCACCAAAATATTACAGTACATCTCGGGAGTCGGATCGGCCGGATACATCGCGGGTGGCAGGCGTGGCTGCAGATCCCATCCAGTGCTGCATCTTCCGACTTCTTGGAAGACAGTTCAACGAGAGGAAGTCCAGCGACCACAGGGGTGACAGATTCTAGATGGACCTCTAAGTTGTACAGATGCAGACGAGGGGAAGGACGGGCATTGAATTGGTAAGATGATATGTATCGCGGGAACGATGAGAAAGAAAACCCCGGTGGAGGAGCCCGTCGCTGAGAAATGGGGTCTGATTATGGTGGGGAGCATCCGGTGGCCGTCGCGGCGATGCGATGTCTCAGACTCTCTAGAGTTCTATCATCCAGGAGGTGGCGTCGCTGCAAGCACTCTGTCCAGTTCCCCGATGGTTGCAGAAGACTTTCATATTGCTGGAGGCGCAGCGCAAGTTGAGCGCAAGATAGATGCACAGAACGCCAGACAGCCTCACGCTCGAGGATTTGGTGACGTAGGGTAGTAAACTCTCTGTTGTCCAGCCGTGTAAGCCCCCCTAAAGACCAGCAATGCAGTAAGACCACTGATATCCAGCAGAAAGGACGCAACGAGGACCCGGGGGAGGTTGAAGCGGTGGCGGCGCGATCAAGGTCGCGATCGTCCGGCCCGGCAAACTTTGATCGCCGGAATTTCAACCTTAGCTTCAACCTCAACCACAACGTTCCGCGGCCTTGACTTGGTCTTCACGGCACCGCAGCCAGATCCCGCACCAAGACGCCTTGCCCAGTAGCCTAAAGGCGTTATCGGGGTGAGCTGTTATCGCCCACGCGGCTGGCTGTCTTTACTACTGCGCTGACGTTGCCCCAGGTATTCAAGTTTGGATACCGTACACACAGGACCTGGGACAATAGGTGGGAAGGCCTGATACGATTCCTGACAAAAATTTGAGATTTTGGCCTCCAAGCCTGGTCAAAATCCTGACAAAATTTGTGTTTTGGTCTGCAGGCCTGCGCAAAATCCTGACAAAAGTCGCGCCAGCGAGAGAAAATTTTTCGAAAAATGACCCTGGGAGCGTCGAAATGGGGCAAAACTGAGGCCTGATTTCGATTTCCTGACATTTTGGGCCGATTTTGGGCTCCAGGCCTGTTGTTTTCCTGACATTTTTTGCAAAATCTGTCCTGACATTTTGGGCCCGGAGAAATCAGGCCTTACGACCTATTATCCCAGGTCCTGTACACACTCTATGCTCCCCTCCGTCCTCAGTCCTCGTCATTTACTCCACAAAATGACCGTCATCCCTCCTCGGTGCGCGTGGCAGCCAGCAACCAACTTCGATTCGAGCCCCGATGCGGATGATGGCTCTAATAGCCATTTTATCAGACGCTGATCCTCTTCGACCTTACTTGCGTTACGTATGTACTTACCAGACGATCCAGGTCCCAGGGCGATCCTAGCTCAGATACCCGCGCATCGGCGTTTGCGGTCTCTATGCGCCGCACAAGTTTTTTTTCATCCATGCATGCACGGCATACTTAGAGCCCCGGACCTGGAAGCCATGTCAACCGCCACAATGCCCGACGGCGACGGGAGGGGCGTGGTGTGGTAGCACTGTTTCCGCCCTCCGCCCCCCATTGTGATCGCTGCTATCGATGGCCTGCGCATGGGCCAACCGTGGATCCCATGCAGCGTACTTGCCATGTGTTTTTCTGTTCATTTTTTCCGCGCCTGGTGCGGATCTCACACCTTTCAATTGAACAACCAGTATTCTGTTTCAGTCCTACCGTTGCAGGTATGGATCTCGGACAGACTTTCAAAAAGACTCTTGCTTGTGCTTCTCTGCTCACTCTTTTTTCTCGTACATTGCAACTAGTATGTCTTCACGTTTTTTGCTCCACACAAAGACTCCAAATGTATGGCCCTCTGACGCACTTTTCATTATGTTTCTCTCGTTCTTCGGTCCGAGCCCATGGAATTCTCACCACGCTCAGACCTAAAGGCAGGTGCTGTGCGGTGCGATCTGTCTTTAGTGGGAAAACTCTGTCTTAGCCAGCGACTGCGGGGAAGCCTTTAATAATGGGCGTCGGTCGGACGGTTCCGCACGCCACGTCCCTTACGCGCGGCTACTCCCGTGGCCTTTGTGCTGTCAGAAATTACCTCGATGAAAGTGACGCAACGGCACTTATTCCAGCCCAACCCTCAACAGCCCCACAGCTCTTCGGACGTATATATACAGGCCCGTATCTAAATCATTCGAACCCTTTCTGACCTTCGGACGACTGGATTTTGTCTCAATTCGCCTGCTGCTCTGCCAGCGCACTATCCATGGTGCCACTCCGAGTCTTTCGCTGCCCGATTCAACGTCTTACTCGCATTCTCGTTTCTATGGTGGACGGGCCATGGTTCACAGACTTCTTGTGGATAAAACTACTTTGAACGAAGCATCGTCTTTTCTGTTCGCTTGAAGCTTCTGATCTGCATGACGACCCGATCCTGTCCCCGCATCTATGTCTCATGCTTAATCTATGCGTTACAGCTTTTTGCTCCTCTATCCCTTTCCGCGCTCTCGTTTCTGGCTACAGTCTTGCTTCCGGAGGAAGCTAACGCGGTTCCAGTGACTTCGTGGTGACAAGATTATCGCCTCCCAAAATAATGAAACCTGATTCTTTCTTCGACCCACTTTCCAAGAATCCTCTTTGGTTTCTTCTGTTCCACGACACCGATCAACCATCAAACTAAAAATCCCCCCTTGTTGTTAAAATCGTTTTGGCGTGGGCGGTTCCGACGTGTCCTCCTTCGCGAGGAACTCGCGTGCAAGCTCCCCCGCGGCTTTGTTGTCGGTAATTACTTGGAAGTACCTACTAGTGACGCACCACTTTTGAATTTGATGATTCAACCAACCCTGGTTCGCAGCAGCCCCACTCTTCATAAATATAGCAGTTCGAACCTTTTTTTTTTTTTTGATCGTCGGAAGAACGACTGGGTTCTGTCTCGATTCATCTGGAATTCAGCCATGATGTCACTTCGAGTATTTCGCTGCTCATACCTGACGCGCGTTCCTATGTCGAGCTTCTCGCGGCCATGGCCTTTCTTCTGGTGCAGACGTATTAAAGAACCAGAAATTTTCGTCTTGGCAGATTCGGCCAAAATTTTGTGTTTCATCTCAACTACCCGCCTGCTTCCCAGGGTTGATGTTCGAATTCCAATCCATTTCCGTTCGTCTTTCGAAATATTTCAGGATCAGAACGATGGGCCAGATCTGGCTCAGTGCTTCCCGAACCTCCTTCGTCACTTCGACTTCTAATCCATCTCCGTCGATATCTGGTATCGACGGAAATCCGGTTGAAGCACCCATTTGTCGCTCCATATATAGTACAGTCACCACAACTTATTTTTACCGCGGGCAGCTGACAGAAAGAAAGTTCGAGACCCGACATACGCAATAAATGACATCCTACACCTCGAGCATTTCTTCTTCCTTCCCACCACTTGACCTTAGCCTTACCTACAGCCACGATGTTCCACCCCACTCGAGTTCGCGCAATATTTTCCACCCACTTGCGCCGCCAGACCGCCGCTCCTAGTAGCGGCGGCAAAATGGACCCCAAGACGCAGAATAACGCTGTTCGTGTGATCCGCCCTTGAGTAAGGCGAACCCTGAATCGGATGATTTTTCTCTTTTTTTTTTTTTTGCAACTGCGATGTAGCTTCTCGCCGCGGTCGCGGCGGTAACTGTCCTCGGCGGATCGTACTATATGGGATATTGGGACACAGACAAGGCGAAGGGTAAGTGCGGGTATTTCGGACGCCGAGGTTCGGATTAATGAGAGTCCTCGGTCGGACAGACAAAGCGAAGGGTAAGTATGATTATTTCGGACTACGCCGAGGTTGGATATTAATGATTGCTGTCCAAGACGCCGCGTCTTCTGTCAAAAAGGAATGAATGGATTGGGCGGTATTCGAGGATGGGGAGGTTATTAACGAAGATGGTTCAGTGTACGATACCCGGGAATCACCGAAAGTTGTTGATAATATATGGGGTTTTATTTTTACATATGAACCAGAGAGAATAGGCATAAGAAGAGACAAGACGGGACTCGTTGCGGTATTCTCGGCGAAAAATACACTTCCTAATTTTTTTCTTGGGGCATCAAAATTTCTCAGGACAAGGCTACCTATTGAAAAATGTTTTCTGTTAGACTGGCAAAGTGGAGATACTTCCTCCCGCCGCGAAATACTTCGTGTCCTTGTGAAGGCTTTGACCCCGAGATACGGCCTAGAGTACCTACAGATTGAGATACGGGCTCAGCGCCAGATATTCGCGTACGCGGCTGATAATTGTAAAAGTCAAGAGCGCGGTGAGAAAAAATCGAAGGCATTGCCATCGTCCGTCAATGCAGCCCATGTTTGGCCCGCCAATCCAACAGATAGCGCCGATCGACATAACCCCCCTGCTGCTGTGCTTGCGTCCGGAAGACTGATTGGCATTTAGTCTACGACAGGTCCCCAAAATCTGAAATTGGATCACCGTGCTCTCGCTGTCGTACAAGACGATATAATTGCTGTTTCGGTGGAGAGGATGCATTGACAGCCGTCGGTCGTGTGTACATGTACGTGAGCTCCGACCGAAAGGTGACAGCGAGAACGTCCGAGGTCAGCGCAAATGGCTCAACTGCTCGGGGCCGGCTGAACACGTTCCCCGCATAATCTCATCCAAGAGCCGCTTCTTGGCAAGATCGTTCGTACCTGAAGGGGCGAAGGCGAGGGAGCAGCTAACGAGGTTCTCGTGCGCGGTAAGGATGGCGAGTAGTTTCCCTGTTTGCACGGTCTACACAGCTTCGAACGCTTTCGACCGAGTCAGACGATCCGACATTCGCTCGACACCACGGCGGCGGCAAACTGGACGGTGACGGCGACCAAAATCCGGCAGTCTCGATACCAGACGGGATTGCACTGTGCGGAGTACCGTCAAGGGATGAGAAGAAAACGCCGGCGGCGATGCACTCACAGTGGCTTTAAAGCACAAATCATATGCCCACGAGGGAGAGCAGACATGAGGAACTGGCCAGCTGAGTGGCAGGATTCCGAAAATTGGAGTTCAGATTGTATAAGGTAGTCCGTTCGCCCGCCAGATTTCCGAGACCACAGGTGAATGGCGAAAGAGAGTCCGAACGATCATCCGAACCGCTGATCGCCGATCGTCCCCGTCGCCTTGCGAGTCAGGAGTGGGGATTTCGAGACACTCTGGACGCTGTCCGATACGACCCGAAAGCAACTCTTGATCTTTGAAACCGTGTATTTCGATTCCGAATCCGGAACAGGACAAAGATGGACGAATGGGAGCCGTTTCGGCATCCAGTTGTCCAGCAGGTTGCCAGCAGGTACAGTGTTGTAGTTCACTGCGAAAGGTATCGCACTGCCAGTGTTGCAACAGGGGCGGTATTCATGTGAGTCAAGCAGCAAAATTGCGCCATTGTGCCACTGTGAGACCATGAATACTGGTGGATGCTCTCATTCTCGAGGTAGATCTTCTCGAGCGAAGCCCAAATTCTAGTACACTGAGGAGACTCGGATGTGGTGGTTATATCGGCAACTTATATGGTTGCCAGATAAGTTGCCGACGTTCAGCGCTTGGCAACTTGCCGACGCATCGCGATGCAGCCTCTTGCATCCTGTCGAGTTTCAACGCAATGCACACGATAAAACTGCTGTATCTTCAAGGCTGGCAGGTTCAGGATGAATATCTTTACTCACGTTTGATTTGTCATTCCCTCCGCCTCACCACCGTCGTTGAGCGCAACTTTCTTGCAATAATAGTATGTGTATACAGTGCCTCTTCTCTCACGACCATCTTTTGTATTAGCGGACCACAGCTTGATCGCCGGGATCCATCCCTCGGTTATGGCTCAGTTGGATCCAGTCACTACTTTCTCTCGAAAAACCATCCTGGACTGTATCGAAAAGCAATGGGTAGACCACCTCAAGATACCGCAGGTCGTGTTCACGGCCCCGGCCATGTGCAAACTAATTGATTGATTTTGAACAGAACTTGGTTGTCTATGCATTTTCGTTGCCGCATCCTGAGCTCTCGCAAGGGTGCGTCGCTACTGTATCGTTTATCCGACTAATACGCTCGCTTTCAGAGAACTCGATCGGATTCGAAACCTCTTACATCAATGGGGGCGCTGGGACATTTTAGAGGGTCTCGCGAACTTTCACTCTGTCGTGAAATCGTTGTTCGAAATTCTTAAGAATACGCTGAAGCGGGTACGCTTACTCTCCGGGTCTGGCCGTTATTTCTGGTTCCATTCCCCAGTAGGATTTGCCTGGGAATAGCCATCCCATAGCGGAGGAGGCTTTCCGGAATCTGTCCCAAGACGTCCAGGCTCTTCATGACCACCTAGTGTCGATCTTGCGTGATACTGAAACCTATCAAGGCTTCCTGGCCTGCCGTGGTGACCTTGCCCAGCAACTCTTAGATCTTCTGCAAGATGTTTGTGCCCTCACGGTCTCGTCAACTATCTCTAACATGGTGTCTGTCAGCTGTTGGACTCGTTCCCCGAGTCTTCGTCAAGACCACGCCTGTCTAAAGCTCTAGAGCGGCTTTCGCGTGTATCAGAACTCCATCCGACATGTTTCCCGCTTAGCGGCTTGCAGAAAGTAGGTCAGCAAGTGGCGGCTGGGGCGTTTGGCGACATTTGGAAGGGGTTGGTCCGTGGGCAGAGTGTCTCCGTTAAGATCATGAGACTGTTCCGAGACACTGACATGAAGGATGCACTGCAGGTGCCACTATCTAAATTTTATTTTTATAAAATGTTTTCAACACTGTTACAGGAATTTGGCCGCGAAGCTCTCATTTGGCGTCAGCTTTCTCATCCGAACTTACTTCCATTCTTTGGTGTGTACTACTTAGAAAGCAGACTCTGTCTGGTGTCACCATGGATGTCGAACGGACATGTTCTCGAGTTTCTGGTCAAGGCACCGCCGGATACTGATCGCGTCTCTCTGGTGAGCACCATTTGCATAGTTTCTCTCCAGTCTCCAGTCTTTGACATTTGACGCAGATATTGGACGTGGCAATGGGTCTCGAGTATTTGCACGGAAAGCATGTTGTGCACGGCGATCTCAAAGGAGTCCGTTCCCTTTTCGATGGCTTCTCTGGCAAGTGTGCTCACCGATTTGCAGATGAATATCCTGGTGACTCCTTCACGTCGAGCCTGTGTCGCCGATTTCGGTCTTTCGTCCATCGTCGACGCGATGACCCTTCGTTTCACAAATTCGACCGGAAGTCCAAGGGGAGGAACCGGTCGTTATCAAGCTCCGGAACTGCTCTCGACGGACGTACCGAACCATTATGGATCGGATGTTTATGCATTCGGTTGCGTCTGTTACGAGGTACGTGTGCATCCTTCCTGAAAGCCTCTCGCTGATGACTGGGTTGCTTAGATGTTAACCGGAAAAGCCCCATTCTTCGAGATTCCCCGCGATGTGACGGTTATCATCAAGGTGCTAGAAGGCCTCCGTCCTTCGCGACCAGAAACAATCCCCATCAATGATAACCTTTGGTCCTTGCTTCAAGATTGCTGGAAAGAAAAGTCTTGCGATCGTCCAAACGTCTCTCAGATTATCAAGCAGCTTGTCGGACCTGCGATTGGAGCGAAGATGACAGAGTCTTCCGCGGATTGGGATGAGACATTCAGTTCGAAATCTCGCCGTTCTTTTCAGGAGTGGCCGCTATTACCGCCCGTCACTGTAATCGAGCGCCGGATTTTCGGCGATGGTGCGTCCCCCTTGTATTGTATTGTGGTATGACACGTTGAATTCTTTTCTGATTCATAGATGTGGTCGAAGGTAAAGACTGCTATCGTATGTATGAAAACCGGATTATTGATCAGAACCCAGTATGTTCCAAGTGCTTTCCCGAGCAACCTCAACAGCCAGTTGCCTCTGACGACAAAGGATCACGACTTAAAATCAGTGATATCTTACAACTCACGTCTCTGACAGACCGGTCTCGCTCATCGTCTTCCGACCCACCACCATCTTCGTCTGTCGAAGTTGACCGTGCTGGTTTCTATCATCTCCCACCAGAATCCTACCTCGATGACCACTGTGCTTTGGAAGGGCCGAGATGGCCAGAGGACTTCAACTCCATGTCCGAAAACTATATAGAGATGCTCTCAGATGTGGAAGGCATGCCCACCGATCTCACTCTCCGGTCTCAGTATCTGATGCCCCGTTCCATGGCACCTGACCTTGCCTGGACTTGGACAAGTTCCCTCCAAGCAGGGCGTATCGAGGACTTCGGTTGCGTCTCCGCTCCCAGCAGTGAAGAGGACCGCAATGACTTTGAGCCACCCCTGACATCGTCACCGGCTGACCTCATTGCGTTCCAGAGGCCTTCAGATTTCCCTTCCTCCAACAACGTCGCGATAAACACCGAGAGCACGAGTCTTGGGAAATCTCCGGTTTCACCTTCCAGCGCATGCACGCATTGCAGGCTACTCAAGATGAAGTGCGATTTCGGGAGCCGGAGTCTTCGAGGGAGTGGAGGTGTGTTGTTCTTTTGGAATGTTTTTTTACATGTCCGCTTGGAACCAAGTGGGGAGACTGGCGTGTGGAACAGAGACACTTCGACTCCCTCTCGTTCTCGAAAATGACCCCACTTTCTTCTAAATTTGGCGTTCTTGTCTATAAATTGCATAACTGCTTATTGACTCCCTCTCTCTTGCATAGTGCACGTCGACAACACCTGCCGCCGGTGCCGCGCGGGTGGACACGTCTGCATCGTCGAGGGTAGAAAGGCAAGGAGTGCGCCGAAATGAGCGGCCCTGTCTCTTGCTTTCGTTTGCCTCTTCGTTTCCCTGGAGAAGGGTTTTCCCCCCTGTTTTTATTTGTAGGAGCAGGGTCCGAAGTGTATTTGTGTAAGATCTTGTTATAAAGTTGTCCAGAAGGGAGGTGGTATCAAGCCAGCGTCGATTCGACTTATCCCTACACACCTTTACCCAACAGGTCAGAGTCAGCGTTGTGCCGCGCCGAGTTGGCACCGAGACTTCCGTGAGTGCGACGCGCGCGCGCAGGCGCCGCGACTGTATCAAGATTGTATCTTTGTCAAGTCAGTATCTGTGATTATAGGGACTTCTTATACTGTCAATAAATATTCCGCCTGTATGCATTTATGTTGCTAGGACTGCGCTTGCTCAATATTAAGTTGGTTCTGCGGGCTTGCACCGCATTGTTGCTGTTATGTCGGAGCCGAGCTGCGTATCATAGGCACCGCCAGTTATACGAAGAGCATCTTCATCCACATCCACAGTGCTTGTATGTCCAACCCTTTGCCCGCGCGCGTGGACGCAACGTCCTCGTTATTCGATCATATCGCCAGCTTGAATGCGACCTCCGCATTCCTTTCCCAGCCCCCAAACAACAATGATATCGACGAGTTGCAGGGCGCCACCTCTTCTTCAGCGACCGAGGAGGAAACAGCAGCGGACAAACGTCAAAAGGCCACCCTAGCGGCACGGGAGTTCCGCCGGCGCAAGCGAGAACAGATGCAGATGCTAGAAGACGAAGTGTCTGCACTCAGGTTGAAGGTGGCTGAACTCCGATACATACGCGCAGACTTTGGTTTGCTGCCGGTTGACACAAAAGCGAAAGCTCAGATATGTCGGCCTCGCAGAGCGGAGGAGGAAGAAGAAGAATCGTATTTTGGTCCGAGACCAGTTCTTCCTCTGACACCAAGCAACACAGACATCAAGCTTTACTATAGCAAACTCGCGTCACGAAGGAGTCGATTGCGCAGGAAGAGGGCGCAGGAGATGCTTAAAGACGAAGCAGTGACGTTGAGAGCGCAGGTGTTCGAATTCCATGTTCAAATGCGTAGAATTACAGGACCTCTCTAGTGTATTATTTAAAGGACTATATAAGTATTGATTCAACGCAGAGAAATTCGGTTGAAACGAGACTCTTTGGTCGGACAGAGTGCGTTAAGAGGCCGCTGGTGTGGCTGTGTTATCCCTTTCTTTCTCAAACACATTTACCTTGAGGCATGGATGCCTTATCCGCCCATTTACTCGACACCAATTATATTTCCACGGACGATGAAATCGAAGCTATCCAAGCGGATCTGTTTTGCGCACCGAAGAGCTTACGCAACTCAATGAACGCATTCGGGAGCTATCGGCGCAGCGAAATAAAATCCAGAGCTATATCGACTCCCACAAAGCTCTGGTTTCTCATCCCCACCGCCTGTCCCCCGATATCGTGCGAAAGATATTTATTGCGTGTCTTCCTACGACAAGGAACGCCGTGATGAGCATACAGGAAGCGCCGTTACTTTTGTGCCGAATTTGCAGCGCGTGGAGGACGATTGCGCTCTCAACAACCCCTCAACACCGAGGCTGTGGGCATCCCTGCATATGCCTCTGGATTTTGTGGCTGTCCAACAACCACGGACGCCCGCTGTTATCGAATGGCTACAGCTTTCTGTGGCCTGTCCAATCTCGCTCTCCGTCAGCTCTCCTGCCAAGGACTGGCACTGGGGCAATAACGCCATCGGAACGGCGTTGCTGAAAGGCTTTTGGGAGCGGTGGGGCCATATAGAATTCCGCAGTATGCCTACTGCAATGGCAGATGGTCTCAAAGAAATCAGACCACCAGCATTAGAATCTTTCAAATTCACTGGGAAGATTTCAATGCTCCATCACCTCAACCTTTTCCTGGTCCTAGGTTTACGCAACGTGGCCCTTTATTTAGAAGGTTCTCGCAGACTTGACGAAGTTGTGTGGCGCCAGCTTACGCACCTCACCTTTGTAGGCGATGTCAGGCCTGTATACGGATTTTCCTTTCACGATTATCGACCTGCTCGGACTATGTACACAGCTCGTCTACCTCCATGTCACACCACATGCATATGGTCCCTCCGGCGTCGATGCGAACGACTCAATCTCAATATTGAAGTCTTCCCTGGAAACATTCCTTGTCCCGGAACTCACCCCATTGACATCTCGCTTCCTTTTACGCCTCACCCAGCGTGTATTGACGTCACAGCTGCGCCGATTTCACGGAAAACTTGATGGGTACGACAACCCCTTCTACGTCTCTCTTGGAACGATGTGGCCCCTCTTCGAAGATTTCACTTTATACTTGCCCACTGTTGCAACACAGTCACTCCCAGAAATCTTGCAATCCCTTACATCCCTTACAGTCAACAGTCAAATGCAAGGCAGACAGCACGAGAAACCAGGCGGCACAGACGACAAAAGTGTCAGATGCTCGCGGGAGAAGCGTCTACTCTCAAGGTGAAGGTCGAAGAGCTCCGAACAGTGCGCGCAGATTTTGGTTTGCCGCCGCCAGTCGAGGCCCAGATACTCCGACACGAGTGCGGAACCGCCGAGGAAGAAGAAGAGGAGATGGAGTTGTATTTGGGCCCGAGACCGGTTCTGCCTCTAAACCCGAGCGAAGGAGCCGCTAAGTTCTACAGAAGTGAACTCGCGATTCGACGGTTTCGGCTGCGCAAGATGAAGTACCGGCAGATGCTCCAGAATGAGGTGGTTGCGTTGAGGGCAGAGGTATTCGGTTTCCACGTTCAGATGCGACAAGTTGGTTCAAGACTGAGAATATATATCTATACATACATCTGCAATAAATTCTGTCATCTACTTAACGAAGATATCGACCTCACTGCTGCCCGACTCAGGATGCAAACTGCGTCAAATCCCCACCGCGGATTGCGTCTTCGCACCCCAGCCACTCAAGCCACTCCCTCGCTGCCCCCTCACCTTTGTGCGGCCACTGATACATGTCCGTAACTCCCCCATCCGCGCCGCGCACGACACGCCAATACGTGCCCGCTATCCGCACAACCCTCACCATCGTAAACCCATGCTCCACCGCCGTCTTTGCGCTCCGCGCCGGAAAGTCCGGCAGCCCGACGTACCGCAGCGCCGGCGGTATTCCCGGTCGCAGCTGGTCGAGGAACGGCACGGGGTCGCGCGGCGCGGCGGCGTAGTCGATCGTTAGCGCGTGCAGCGTGCGGGGGACGAGCCACGCCGCGAGTCCCGCGGCGAGATCGCGTGGGTAGGTGATCGTGAGCGTCTTGAGGTTTGTGAGCGATGGGAGGACGCCCCACACGGCCGCGTCAAACCCGCCTGTGCGCTGGTCTGCCTCCTCGCGCACCACAAGCGCGAGCGTCTGCAGGTCGGCGCGCGCGCGAAGGAAGTCTGAGACGGCCGGGAAGAGGTCCGCACTGCCCGCGCGCCGCACCGCGCCGCAGATCGTGAGTGCAAAGTGGCGCAGGAAGGGGGAGGGCGCCGGCGTGTGCGCGGAATTGGGCGGCCGGGAGGCAGTCGAGGGTGCACGTCAGGTTGAGGGTGTCGACCTGCCGCCCGTGCGCAAGGATATCGGCGATGGCGGTGCTGGCGGACGGGAAGTGCCCTGAGAAGGAGATGCTGGTGAGGTTGCGCAGAGAGAGGGAGTCTGAGGGGAAGATCCAGGACATGTTGTGGAGCGAGACGGTGCGCAGGGAGCGGTTTTGCGCGATGAAGTTATTGGTTGCGCTTTGGGTTCCTTCGCGCGTAGTGAATGAGAGGTGGTGGAGAGTCCGGCATTCAAAGTGGGAGAGATCTACGGGGGCGTCGGGACATCTGAGAAAAGATATGAATTAATCTCGATTTCAAGAGTGAAAAGTAGTGTTTTACACAAGCGAGAGCCCACGTATGCGGACGTGTTGGAGGACCCGAAGTAAGGGGACCGTGTTCTCGGACAATGCGGAGATGTACACGTTCCGCAGGTTCGCCATTCTTAGAAGAGCATTCGCGAGCATCCCTTCGCAGGACTGTTAGCACTTCTAAAGCATGAGAATGAATGCATACCCATTTGAAACGCCATCGACTCGTCTTTTTCCAATCGCGTACGAATAGATGCAGAGCGTGCGCACGAAGCCGCCAAAGGATGGGTCGACGATTACGCGAGTGAGGATGTCTGCACTTCGTTGTGCATAGCTACTCACAAGTGTGCCCGTGCTGGCCGCCGCGTCTTCGTGGTCCGGAGGCACTGATAGGTGTAGATCGAGCCGGCGGAAAAGGAGCTGGCTCGCGACGCGCGAGAGCGCGTTCGGGACGAACAGCAGAGTCTTGAGGTCCCGCCGCGGGAGCCACATGGCGATCTCGCGCCATATTTCGTCGGAAAAACGGCCCTTGCTCGCGGGAAGGACGGGGGCGAGCAGCTGGTGGTCATGGTACTTATCAGCATAGAAGTTCCCGCAACGTAAAGATGCAATGATATGCACCTTCTCGACGGCGACGGAGCGGTGATGAAGCAGCGCTTTTGCCTCGGGGTTGTCCGGCTCTGCGACAAGAGCTGCTTGGAGGTCTGCGGATACGAACACGACACGTGAAAATGGTGAAGATGGCAGGGAGAGACGGTGCGCACCTTCTTGGGCGCCGCGTTGGTAGCCCGCAGCCAGGCGTCGGCGCGCGCGCAGAATTCGCGCTCGGGCGGCGTTATGCGGGGAGAGTGTGCTGACCTGCAGACACGACTGGATGGCGTTCTCGAATACCGCCCGAGAGGGCCTACGATCGCGCAAAATTGGCCTATTCAATAACTTCCAAGCAAGTAGGAACGCGCGACGGACCCATCTTGCGGAAGGCTCCCTAGCGCGTGCAGCAGAAGATCCGCCTTTTGGTTGTCGGAAAGGCAGAGAGCGGCGTCGCGGATGCTAGCGTCTAGCATTTTGGGGTTGAAGACGTTCATGGCGAAGAGAGAGGACAAGAAGAGGTAACGTACTATTTCCAAGAGACGTGTTAGGATATGGAAATCATCAAGCGAGGGTCTGGACCACGGAGGCTGGACCGGGATTATATAAATATCCAGAGTAGTTCACAGCCTGTACAGTTGCGTGAATTGTCGTCCCAGTGAGAGAAACAGGGCGCCGTTTGCGATGATTCGGATGAGAGAAGGAAGAGTAGCCGTTTCTCCCTGCTCTGGACCATCTTCGGAGGTCCGGAAGACCGTAAGCGAGACAGCTGAGATGATATATAGGGCTATCGGGAGTCCACTGTACAGTCCATGGAAGTTTCTTGCCCAGGTCTTTGAACGAATAGGCGTCTGGTGTTATTATAAAAGTTCTGCAGCTCTGAGAACCTTGAGCTTGCCCCGCCTTCTCTGCCCAACATTGACAGAAACGTCGAGGAAGCCCGAAGAATCAAAGACTTTGCTGTATAGAAATCTTTGCTCAAGACGCGCGTCAAGTGGTCAGAATCTCTCCAGGCACCGGGTATGGTTCCGCGCAGACGCGTCGCGGGCCCGGTGCGGACGGCGGTAAATCATGCGTGAGAAGAAAAGCTGTGCGCGATCAATTAATCGAGTCAGAATGTTGCGGACGGCTTGGTAAGCCCGACCTCCCCTTGTCTCCTACCACCACCACAACTGAAGCAGAATCTGCGCAGTTGTCTGTCCCCTGGCCCAGCAGTCCTACTGTGAGGCATCTGTGAGTCCCTTTTCATCCCTCTCTCGTCGTGGTATTGGTGCTACGTCCGCGTGTCTGGTGGCAGCGTGAAGCACTAGTAAATGAATTACAATTGCACCGAAGATATGTCGTGGGCGCAATCGTCGTATGCCCAATCGCCCCTTATGGGTCCCGAATCGTGGCACACATCTCCCATGCTCTCCTCCACCGCCAGCGATGAATACGATCGCGATGACTTTGACCAACCTCCGCTAACATCGGATTGCAGACGCAGGCCGCCTAGTACAGTGCCGCCTTCCCAAACCATCGCATCTGAAACACCCCCGCACGTCGCGATTTCCGTCTCATCTTACAACAACTACTCTACCAAGCGCCAAGATGTTCGCTCAGTGCTGAACTCCTCGGCCTCTTTCCGTCCACCGTCACCGGCTCCTCGCTTCAATGCCTTCCCAGCGACCCCTCTTGAAAGTTCTCTTTCAAGCTTTCCCACTTCCGACAATGTCCCGATAAACACCGATAGCACCAGTCTTCGGACTCCCCCCGGTTTTCCCGTCTACCAACGAACTTGCAGCCCATTATGGCCTCCCTCAGCACCTCCCTCCTCCACCTCGTCCAGGACACCGCCACTCTTCGTCTCACCAACCAGCCCCAAAACAGTCGTCCCCAGTGTTCGATTTTGATTCCATTCGCAAAAACTACTTGACCATGCTGTCACAAAATCCATCCGAACCCGAACCCGCGGCCGCGGACAATACGGCCACCACCGTTGCGCCGGCTGAACTTCCCAGCGCAACGGATTCCACCATGCAGGCGATCCGGGACCTGCTAGGTAATGCGCCGTCCCTCTCGCGCCGCAGTCCATCTGTTAACCGCTTTGCTGTGCCCACAGCTTCGCCCGAGTTCCGGGAAAATCTCGGCGATAGCTTTGACCCGACATCGCCCCTGTTCTCAGATAGTGGAGCCTCTCCGCTATTCGAGGATGCGGGGTCGTTCGATGTCGACGCCTACCTCACGTCGCCGATGGAGACGCCCTACGACGACTTTGCCACATCCCCCGCAGACGATAGCCCATTCAGCGACTTCCTCACTACGCCCGTCCTCCCGTCGGCGAGTGATGCGGACATGCTGACCGGCCCGCTCATCGACGATGGCGGGTACGGCGACAACATGAGCCTCTTTGGCGGGCTATCCAACTACGCGTACGAGGTCCCTGTGGAGTCGGCACCCAAACTCCCCACGACCACGAATCTGTACACGATCTCTCCCGGCACGCCTGCGCTGGACTCCATCGATCCCACAACCACCGTGTTCCCTCCGAAACCCAAAAGCGCTGTCGCGGCGTCCCCCGCCCCTGAGGGCCCCACGACACGACGCCGCACGACGGCGACCGGTACGCGCAAGAACCTGAAGCCCGAGGCGCTCATCCCGCTCGAGGCGCCAACGCAGAAGCGCACGTACCTGACGCCGTCGGCGACATCGCGCAAAGCCGTTCCCGCGGTCTTCCAGAAGAAGCGGCAGCACAGCGTCGCTTTCGGAGACGACGATCTCGAGGAGCTGGGCCAGCTGAGCCCGACTGCGAGTGAGGCAGAGACGATCGAGTACAAGCGAAGGCAGAACACGCTTGCGGCGAGGAAGAGCCGCAAGCGGAAGCTTGAGCACCAGCAGCAATTGGAGGAACAGGTGGTCTTCCTCCAGAGCGAGGTCGAGCGCTGGAAGACGAGGGCGCTGATGGGGCAGGATATGCTCAGGGCGAACGGGGTCGCGTTCACGCCTTTTGAGGATTGACAACCAACGCCCACCTTGTTATCATCCCTTTCTACCTCCTCCACCTCGTTCTTACTCGTCCCGATGTCGTCCCTCGCATCTCTCTCTGCTCAACAACTCCGACTCATCTTTCCATGTACGACAATCTAAACGAGGCAAAATAAAAGTCATCTAAAGCCTCCTTCGGTGCTCGTGTATTACCACCATCCCTTCATCGCTCCCCATCCACTTGATTGAGCACCGTCGTACCCCCTTCCCTCCATGTCTTGTCTATCTTACCTACATGTTTGCTTACCATGTGAAGTCGTTCATCCCCTCATCCCACATCCGTATCTGAGCTGATCTTAATACTCTACAAATACACATAGCTTATCACACTCCCATATATACCTCCTCATGCCCTCTACATAGGTTGGCTAGCCGCCCAAGGCTCGAACGGACCTCTTTATCGGTGTATCCGATGCGTCGTAGTTATAGCTATACTATCATACGAGTACTAGTACAACTATGTATGCGGCGCCAGTTGGCGCGGAAATGGAATGAAGAAAAATGTGAAAATGGCGAAAAAAGGATAATCTCGGAAGAACTTAAAGTGATCTCTTTTTTTAAGGAACAGGCTGTACATTGTAGAAAAAATGAACGATTGTTATTCTCAATATCGCACATCATGGAAGGCCGTACAGCATGCGGGTAACCTCACTCGCCATCGAAGTTACGGGTTCATGCGTTCTACGGATTGTCCGGCAAACCCTCCCACGCGGACCCCGGCGTGAATGCCATTTCCAGGTCACGACACCCAGTACAATGAAAAAAAAAAAAAAAACAGAGGGGACCTAAAGGAACAAATTAAAAACACACGGACATGAAGTACTTACTGATCTGAGACCTGGATTACTCCGTATCCAGAACAACTAATATAGTAACCATGTACACGAACTGACGCGCAGGGAGAGGCGGTATACGGTAAAGCGCGGCGGGTATGTCCATGACGAAATACAACAGCGACGGATTACAGAAGACGAAGTATGGCGAAGGTGAATTTAATAAGGATGGGTAGCGTGGTGTGGGTAATAAAGGGAGGTACGGGAGGACGAAGACAAAATTAGGTTTGAGGATAGAATGGTAGTGTAGTGTAGACGAAGAAAGAGAGGGCGGAGATATGGGATGAAATTTAAGATACAGCGGAGGAGGAATTATGGCATTTAAACGGAGGAGTAGTAAAACGGTCGAGTCAAGAATTGCGGCGAGGAACAGGAAGCGAGTAGTTGGGAGGCGGCGGCGGTTCGTAGCCCATCGACCGGCAGTGGGCAGTGAGCCGCTTGCGCAACGCGGTACATTGCAGCTGGATCACTGTCAGACGTGACGAATCAGTACCGTAGCTAGAAAGGAGAGGTAGAAGGGAACGCACGCTCACACGGCCACAGCGCGTTCAGCACGTCAAGTGGGACGAGGAGCGACTTGGCGAGCTTGAGCAAGTCACCCAGTGAGGTGTCGTTCTCCCACAGCAACAGACATCTGCGGAGCGTGTCAGGCCAGAGATAGAATACAATGAGTAAGACTGGCGACGGACACTTCAAGTTGATGGTAGAACCAGGTCACTGAGAAAGGCCGCTGGGTGAGTGGCTGGCCACGGGGATCGGAGACATATTGGATTGACAATGTGACACGCTTGACGATTTCAGCCTGATAGTAGACTGTGGAATCGAAGTCAATTCTAAGCCAGTCTTTAATAAACGATGGAAAAACGCACCCTACTCCTCAGCCGGTCGCCGATTGAAAAGAGGCCCTGGACGATTCCCTGAAGGCAGGCCCTGCAGGCTACAGAAAGTCAGTTAAAGTTAGCCAGAAACCTAAGTTAAGACTCACTTCCGTAACCCTTTCGTGATGATCATTTGTGCGCTGAGAAAAGATCAGTTCAAACCTCCCGCAGACAAACTTTCTCCAAGTTCGACTCACTTTGAAATATTCTCCCGGCACAGATACGCGACTGCGGTATGCAGATTGCATACATGCCCGCCGAGTGCGTCCTGGATCGCCTGCGCCTCGTTCCACGACTCTTGAAGCCCCTCCGCCTGGTTCTCGCGCTCGTCGCGGCTCTCGGTGTTGAGCGCGACGACGTTGCCGCAAAAATTGGCGAGCAGCATGCTGCGACAGTACAGCGCCCAGATACCATTCTTCGGGTGTGTGGTGGCCCCACTGCCCTCCTGCCGCCCGCTGCCAAAGCTGCCACGGTCGTACAGCTCGCTCGGGAACAACACGAGATACTGTCGTAAAGCCCCTTGAGCATCCATAAGACAGGAAAAGGAGGCAGACACACATCAGCCGGATCGCAAATGCTCAGCGCCGCGCACTCATCCGGGCGCGATAGCGCCAAACACTGCAAACGGAAGCTCGTCGCGAGGCTCAGCGCAGCCCAACACACCCGCCGGCACTCCTCGTCCCGTATCTCGTGCTCGCCCCAGCTCGGGTACCACGGCAGCGTCCCGGGCTGGAAGCACGCACACTGCACGTCGGGCTGCACGTTCACGACCGGCGCCGCGCCGTGCACATGGCGACAGACGTCCGCGTTCCCTGCGTCGACGGAGGTGAGCCCAAGCACGTTGATCACCTCGTCGAGGAAGGCAAGCGCGCGCTAGGCGGTCGGGGGTGGTACTCGGGGTGCGCCGAAGCTTCGTATTGGGCGATGATCTGGGGGCCGGGTTCGTGAGCAAAGGACGAGATAAAGAAGATTGAATGTACCAGTGCCGCTTCCGCGAGGCCGGCATCCAGCCATACAGCTTCGCGCCACGTTCGCTCCAGGGAATGTCGCAGCAATGCGGCACGCTCTCGCCCAATGGCCCCACGCTCCACCTCGCTCGAACGATAGAGACTGGCGAGTGCCATCGATGCAAGGATAAACGCGGGTTGAAGCGTCAAATACTTTATGGGGCTCCACAGTCTCTCAAGAAGTGTCCAACGTTCACGAACGACAGGGCAATTTGACTTTCAGCGTACCTGGACCAACGAGAAGTCACTCAGCAATATATATGTCCAAGCGACAGAGACGTACAGAAAGCTAAGGTCAGTCGCGATCTCCCACAGCCTGTGCGAATAATCGTGTCTGAACGGCGAGTGCATACAGAAGGAAAAAAGATTTACGAGTAGGAGCGGAGGAAGGCGTCCCACCAGCCCTGCTGTGCGGCCTGCACCGCCGCCGACGGGAGGCTCGGGAACTTTGGATGGTCGACTTGGAGCGCTGAAGGCTGATGGCCCATATCGTACGTCGTCGTCTCCACCTCCGATAACATCTCCCTATAATTTTCGGGCGTGGATCTGGAACCGTTTGACCAGTTCTGTACGTTCGTTCATGAGGGTTTAGATTGAGCGGTGGAGCCAGTTCCCATAAGAACGGATATTCAACTTCGACAGAAGACGTGTCTGTCGACAACCTTGAGTCGTGATACTGTCGAATGGTAGCCCATAATTCGTATAACTTACCTTCGCTGTGGACCGGAACTAACTCTTGGTGTCGCGGAAAGCAGTTCGGGCATGCTGAGTCTCAATCAGTGGTCCGCTTCTCAGAGATAATGACATTATTTACTTTCGACGACAGCTATGAATCGCGAAATAAAGTTTATCCTGCTACAATAATGATGTTGGAACGCACCATCTCCAAAAATCCGACGCTCGATTGAGGTAATGGACGGTAAGAGTGGCCACTCCTGAAACGAACGGCGAGATCTAGAACTGAACGCCTCGTCCCAATCTGTGGCGGATGTCGTTGACTTCGCTCCAATTGCAGGACCAAGAAACAGCTGAATAATCTGAGAGACGTTCGGGCGGTCGCAAGACTTTTCTTTCCAGCAGTCCTGCATTAACAATGATGGTAACTGTCACGTCGCGGGGGATCTCGAAGAATGGGGCCTTTCCGGTTAACATCTAAACAACCCAGTCATTAATAGAAGGCATTTAGAGAAGGAGGTACACTTACCTCGTAACAGACGCAACCGAATGCATAAACATCCGATCCAAAATGGTTCGGTACGTCAGTTGAGAGCAGTTCTGGAGCTTGATATCGGGCAGTTCCTCCCCCTTGGACTTCCGGCCGAATGTGTAAAACGCAGGGTCATCGCGTCGGCTATGGACGATAGACCGAAGTCGGCGACACAGGCTCTACGTGAAGGAGTCACTAGGATGTTCATCTGCAGATCTATGGGCCTTCCGGGTGCCAGGGGTTAGAAAAAACGACATACTCCCTTGAGATCGCCGTGAACGACGTGCTTCCGATGCAAATACTCGAGACCCATTGCCACGTCCAACATCTATCGACATGCCAAATGATACACTGGAAAGGATTTATTGTGGCCGCTACTCACAAGAGAAACGCGATCAGTATCCTGCGGCGCGTTTTTGAGAAACTCAAGAACGTGCCCATTTGACATCCACGGCGAGACAAGGCAGACTCTCTTATCCAGAAAATACAACCCAAAGAATGGAAGTAAGTTCGGGTGAGAAAGCTGGCGCCATATGAGAGCTTCGCGGCCAAATTCCTGGAAGAGCGTGGTAAACCTCCTATGAAGCCAGGGTTCCGAGAAGCTATCACCTGCAGAGCAGCTTTTACATCGGTCTCTTGGAACAGTCGCATGATCTTAACCGCGACACTCTGCCCACGGACCAACCTCTTCCAAATGTCGCCAAACGCCCCAACCGCCACTTGCTGGCCCACTTTCTGCAAGCCGCTAAGCGGGAAACATGTAGGATGGAGTCCTGATACACGCGACAGCCGCTCCAGAGCTTTAGACAGACGTGGTCTTGATGGTGACTCGGGGAATGAATCCAGCAGCTGACAAACACGACGTTAGAGATAGTTGACGAGACCAATCGTGCAAATACATCTTGTAGAAGATCTAGGAGTTGTTGGGCAAGGTCACCACGGCAAGCCAGGAAGCCTTGATGGGTTTCGGAATCGTGCAAGATCGAGACTAGTTGGTCATGAAGAGCATGGACGTCTTGGGACAGCCTCTGAAAAGTCTCCTCCGCGACGGCATGACTATTCCAGGGCAAATCCTACCGCGGAATGAAGCCAGGAATAACGACCAAATGAGCAGGCGCACCCGCTCAGGCTTCAACGCATTCTTCAGAACTCCGAACAACGATTTTACGACAGAGTGAAAGTTCGCGAGACCCTCTAAAATGTCCCAGCGCCTCCATTGATGTAAGAGGTTTCGAATCTGATCGAGTTCTCTGGAAACGAGCATATTAGTCGGATAAGGGATACAGCAAAGACGCACCCTTGCGAGAGCTGATGCGGCAACGAAAATACATATACAACTAAGCTCTGTTCAATTCAATCAATTAATTTGCACATGGCCGGCGCCGTGAACACGACCTGCGGTATCTTGAGGTGGTCCACCCATGGCTTTTCGATACAGTCCAGGATGGTTATACGAGGGAGCCTTGTGAACTGAGCCGTGGCCTGGGGAATAGCGGTCCGCAATCCGTTTCAGAGATTTCTGTGAGAGAAGAAGGATATGGCATACACAACGTGCGCGGGCGTCAAAGCTGTTTTCACTTGTCATTGCGTCCATCACACAAAGAAAGTTCAAGTTGGCGCCCAATAGCGCCCATGCTGAGGAGAGCTGCAAGAGGGATGATAGTCGAACGCGAATGTTATTTAACCCCAATCTTGCCCGCCTGGAAGAAAACAAATTAAAACGATGTTGCACACTCACAAACGGAATGCAAGCAGCGAGTCGTCACCAATTTCGGTGAGGACTGTCCCGGCCCGACACCGTCCGGCGCTTCGTTACGTTGTCGTAACGTCGACTTTTTGACGCCCAAATATTATTATCGGGAATAGCACGCGCAGGTAATTACCTGCGCGTGCAGTCGTCGCCATGCACGGTGGACGACGACCTTTGAACTAAGATTCCCCTTCATTTGCCCCGACTGGCGTTGACTGGTTAAATCCCGACTGTCCTCGTGCATATCAAATTCAAAAACAGCGCTCTGCTAATCTTCTCTTGCATCTGACCGCCATTCCAAAACTCATGAATGACACCCGAGCCACCTCCCCGTATCGGCCCTTCCTCCTCCTCTTCAATTTATACATCCTCGCTTTGCTGCTCGTAGCCCTATTGACGGAAGTCAACTCCCTGGTGCTCTCATCATATCGAGAACTTTCATCGTACTTGCGGCACTCCTTATTCGTCTCATTAGCGCGTCGTTTGGGTTGGCCCCTCTGGGGCTCGAGCCGTGCGCGTGGATAGCGACTATCTTGTTTGCCGTGGGTTAGTGGTCTACACTTACGCATCACATCATCGCTGCAACTCACCGTCTCCGCGCAGGGTGCATGCCCTTGCCCACCTTTTACAAGTTCGTTTGCGTCATGCACTCCATCCCGGTTACCGTATGGGTGTGGAACGAGTCCTTGCGCCGGGTAGGTTTAGAGAGGCGCAGGTGTGCATTCACCATCCGCCTAGGAGACTCTTTTTTTCCCCAACGCCACCTCCCGTCCAGTGGCAGGTGAAAATTGAGAGGTCCCGTATACCCAGGTGACCGCATAAGAAGGCGGAATGCGTGAATTTTGATAGGTACGCTCTTGAAAGCTGTATTCAGACGTCCCCCAACGGTCTTTCGCAACAGATCATTTGCACTCCTGAAGAACGCTTGTATAACTTTATCCATATACTCCTTACTACTTTTTTACTTCCTTTATTTGTTGCCAAATTGACAAAATGTTTGCAGATGGAACAAGTTTCTGAGTGTTCGCGTTCTCTCTGGCGCAATCTGGACGCTTTCATGTCTTGCACTGAGCTCGAGATAATATTACTTTTTGAGTGCGCCCGATAGTTTTTAACCTACACGCTTTAAATATCACCAACTTTTTTATTCTTTCTGCAACTCCTGTTTGTGGGAGAGGAACATCAATAAGGGGAGTCTACGGTTCGAGTCCAATCCACAAACCTCAGATACCGCCAAAGAGACTCAGCTCGTTATCATGCCCCACATGACGCAATGACGGCCCCAAGATCTCCTCACTGGCAGCTGAAAAGAACAGTGGCGATTGGAAGTCGCTGAATGGACTGTCGTTTGGTGTGCCAAAGTTATCAGATACGCTCTCCGGCGGCGATGTAAAGTACGGGTCCAGATCTGGCGTGTTAACCACCGAATGATTTTCCTCGGACCTGGTGGCAACGCTCGGAGATGCAAGAAAAGCTATGCAAGCAGTGAGAAGGAGAGCTTGGAGAAAGCATGGAGCGAGAATACCTCGGAAGTCAGGGACCCATCCATCGGACGAGCTCCGCGGAGATGCGTCGGACGGTGGTTCTGCCCGCATCTTAATATAATTCTCCAATAGGGAACTGAAGTTGTTTGGAGTCGGTGGCCGCCTGGAAGCCGAACGATCGTGGTGCGGCGGGATTAAACGCGGCGAGGGCAGATTCTGCTGGGCCGCACGATGAACTTCGAGGTAGTGAGTGGGGACGTAGACAGGACACAGTTGAGAAGGGCGGCCATCACTACATGGAGGGCCATAGTGGTTCGCTGTCAACCAGGAGAAAGGAATCCATCTGGTTTGCAAGCTGCTGCGGAATGGGGAAACTTGTTCAAGAGTGAAGTTGTGTTCAGCAATAGGAGAGAGTATGCCCGAAGGATGCCAACGCGTTGGGGACATGTGATCATTGGACAGAAGGCGGAGCGGCAGGGCGGACGTTGAGCCGTGTTTGTGTCCTTTCATAAATATATAAATTGAGGAAATAACCAATCGTTAAGCAGAGCCGCTAACCTTGCTTTTCATAGGACACCGGTTGAGGTCGTTCAGGAAAGCATTCGAGGCATGCTGCGTGCATGTTAATCGCGATTCCGTAACCAAGAAAGTAGCATTGTTCACCTTCGACAACGTCTACGATTCAACGAATTGGATCAGAGATCAGCACGCTAGAATGCGTAAACGCACCATCTCCAAAAATCCGACGCTCGATGGTGGTGATGGATGGCAATAGCAGCCACTCCTGCAAAGAACGGCGACATTTCGAACTGATGGTCTCGTCCCAATCTATGGCAGCATCTGTGGTCTTGGCTCCGATAGTTGGACCAACGAGATGCTCAATGATTTGGGAAACGTTTGGGCGATCGCAAGGCCTTTCTTGCCAGCAATCTTGAAGCAGTAACCAAAGGGGATCATCAAAAGGTATGGTTGGTGGCCGCGAAGGACGGCCGCCGTCTAGCACTTTGAAAATAACCGTAGCGTCGAGAGAGACATCGAAGAATGGGGCCTTTCCCGTCCAAATCTAAGCATCTCAATCGTTAGCGAGAAGGTTTGGGGTAGGGCTATGTTTAAACATGCCTCATAACTAGCGCATGCAAAAGCGTATACGTCCGAGCCATAGTGGATCTGCATTTGCTCCTTTAGCAACTCAGGTGCTTGATACCGCACAGTTCCTCCTCGTCCACTTGCAGTCGAATGGGTGAACCGGAGACTGACCTCGTCCACGATGGACGACAGACCAAAGTCAGCGAGACAGGCCCGACGTGAAGGAGTAACTAGTATGTTCATCTGCAAATCGGTGGGCATTCCTGGGTATCAGAGGAGAATAAAAGACAACGTACGCCTTTGAGATCTCCGTGCACGACATGCTCGTGATGCAAATATGCCAGGCCCATGGCTACATCCAAGATCTAGGTGTACATCAAAAGAAGCGCTCGGAAAAAATTAGCCATGACTCACGAGAGAAACACGATCAGTGTTGGGAGGCGCATTTTTCAAGAACTGTAAAACATGCCCATTCGACATCCATGGCGAGACAAGGCAGAGTCTCTTCTCAAGATAATAGAGTCCAAAAAAGGGAAGCAAATTCGGGTGAGAAAGTTGACGCCAAATGAGAGCTTCGCGGCCGAATTTCTGGAAGACTATGATAAGTATTTCATGAAGCTATGGTGTAGGTAGAACGTCACCTGTATCGCAGCCTTCACCTCGTCTCCGAACAGTCTCATAATCTTGACGGAGACGCTCTGCCCGTGGACCAGCCCTCTCCAGATGTCTCCAAAAGCTCCACCGGCTACTTGATGTCCAACGATTTGCAAGTCGCGGAGAGGAAAGCATGTCGGATGAAGTTCCGATTTGTGAGACAGTCGCACGAGGGCTTTGAAGAGTCGCGGTCTAGCCGGTGACTCGGGAAAAGAGTCCAGTAGCTGCAGACACGTCGTCAGATATAAATGAGGACGGTATGGGGGAGTGCATACATCTTGCAGAAGATCCAGAAGGTGTTGTGCAAGGTCGCCGCGGCAGGTCAAGAAAAATTTGTAGCTTTCGGAGTGAGAAAAGATTGCGACAAGTTGATCATGAAGATCATGGACGTCTTGGGACAGACGTTGAAACGTCTCCTCAGCGATAGCATGACTGACCCAAAGTGATTCCTGCCGTGGGATGAATAAGGAATACTACGGGCGAACGACCACACGCACCCGTATTAACGCGCTCTTCACAATGCCGAACACAGTTTTCACGACAGAATGATATTTCGCAAGGCTTTCTAAGAGATCCCATTGCACCCACTGCTGCACTAGGTCTCTGATGTGAATAATATGTCTGCAGGTACTGTCTTTAGTTATCTGCAATACAGCAACAACAGACACACCCATGGGACAGCTGGAGCGATAAAGAGAAAGCATAGACTATAAAATTCTGTCCAATCTTTTATCAACTTTGTTTCGACGACCAACACCATGGAGCGGACCTGGGGCATCTTGAGACCATCGATCCATTGTTTCTCGATGCAATCGAGAATGGTTGTTCGAACATGACCCAGAGAGGCTGTAGTCGTCGCAAATGGTGTCAGAGAGGACAAACCAGGCTGGCCAAAGGTACGCATGGTGTAGGGAAGATACGTGGCATCGTTGGAGATCGGAGTGAAAGAGCTGGGCCCTGAGTGAATGGCTTGGGCCATAATCCGCGAAAGAGAGTGCAGATGCTGAAGTTGGAATTAGGTCGAAATTGAAAGCTTGGAGTGGAAAGCAAGGATGAGGAAGGAAAACAAGAAAAGGGGGAAGGAAAGAGAAGCGAAGAAGAAATGCGATGCGCATCGCATGATCTACAAGAGCTTACGGCCTATAGCTCTTCCAAGCTATTCTTGAAAGCTGTCTCAGTCTCACTGCAGCCATACAATGAATCAAGGAAGTTTGTTGCGATCCAAAAGACAGATTTGTAAGGGCGATGCACAGGTCGACAGAAAGTTTCCAAAAAGATTGATGAGATGGCTATGTGTGCGATACGTACAAATTGCTAGTGTTCGGTTGTCATTGTGTTCCCAAGGTGTTGGAGTGGATGAGAATAAGACGATAAAATAGGCGGTGGTATCCGTGAGATCCGAGAAATTGGACAAATTCGAGCATAGTATTGCATTATAGGTGTTCATAGGAAGCCTATGGATCCGGGAAGGTGATAGAAGCAAGCTGGTTTGTGGATCAAGGAGTTCAACTTGAAGTTCGTGGAAGCACGTCATAACAACCGCAAACATCCAAGTCTAGAAAATTTATATAGGATTGTAGACTCGCAGGCCAGTCGACGTCCACTCGGTTACACACTCAGCAGGCGGGACGGATTTGGATAGAGAGCAAATAGATACAATATCAGAACAAATAATGATGGGAGCGACAACAAAGGGTAACCTCGTGGACGGACTGGGCCGGCACGTCGCATGTTTCAGTGATGAGCGTCTCCCCCCGCCATTTAAGAGGTCGGGACTTTGAAAAAATGCGTTGAAAACCTTCAGAAAAAGTGCTCGAAGTGTCCCAATCAAAGTTGGGTTATTTTTGATTCTCTATCGAATGAGCCCAAGTGTTGTTTTAAGCCGAAAAATCATGTATTTCGTGGCATTGAGCACAGCGGGAGAATGAATTGTGATATCTAAGAAATATCCGTCACCAAACGGCTCGTTCCCGGCCCAAAGTCTGGCGGAATTCATGAATACTTGACGGTATTTCCAAATTGGGCTTGATATGTGGCTGTCCACGTCAATCACTTTTAGCAGAAAGCGAGCGAAACAGTGCCATTTCAGCGTATGGTGTACAATTAAAATACATAGAGGGTATCTAGGCCTCGTCTTCGTCCGAATCCGACTCTGAATCATCCTCATCTAGGTACCACTCGGGAACATCATCCATGTCCAGCTCCACATCACCCTCATCGAAGCGCGTCAACGTTGGGGACTCCACAAACAGGTCCTCGTCCTCCTCTACAGCCTCGGGGTCGTCGTCTTCAGGCTCGTCGTCGCTGTCACCAGGAGCCACAAGGGGTAGAAGATCAGAGTCGGCAATGTCAGGTTCCGGGAAGGTATTGGTGGAAGCAACGGTGGCGGTCGTGACAGACATGGACAGAGTGTCGCCAGAAAGGTTAATGAGTGGCAAGAGGTCGGAAACAGGTGTTAGGCCACGGCGTTCGCGCATGATCTCGAACTGCTGATTAAATTCGGCGAGGGGTGTTATCGAGCTGCCATGGGTCAAGGCGGCCATGCCGACAGACAGGACGTCGGGAGCAGGCTTCTCGTCGTCATCCAAAACGCGGCCCTCCTTCTCCACGTACACCTCGTGTTCGGCAAGGCTGTCCATCAGCGCATTGATGTCTTCCTCAAGGTCGGGAGTGGCGTGTTTCGAGCCCTGGCGCGCGCCGAGGTCAACGTTGATTTTTGTAGCCAATTGCCGTAAGACGTCGACGCAGGGGGATATGAGGGACAGCCAGTCCCATGAATGGCCAGCGCCGTCCGCTTTATATATTTTCTGAAGTATGTTAGAATATATTGAAGCCACAATTTAAGGACGCACCTTGATCCAGAAATTGAGATGTTCTTGAACGAGATCAATCTCAACGAACGAGTTAATCTTGCCCTGGGGATTCGCCAGCCAGTTTTGTAGAACAATATATCTAGTGTCGGCTGGTCAGCAAGAACGACCACGAAACAAAATTGACACTCACCGAAGCTCCTTCGTCCAAACACAAATTAAGTTGTGCAACAAATGAAGCATCTCATGCGCATACTTTGTGCGCCCGTTGCCCCGATAGCAAAAGGCCCACATCCGCAGGATAACGAGAACGCGCCCAGAGTCGCCGGCCTTGATTGCATCGGCAAACTCCCGGGTCAGCAAAGCGTCACGTAGAAAGAGAATGCCGTTCTCAAGAACCATGTCGCCCTTGTGGATGTGGGGCAGGTTCGACGTGGAAGGCTCGCCCGCCACCCCCGACTTCTTCGCTGCCTTCGCCTCTGCTTCCCTCTTCCGCTCTTCTGGAATACGGCGCTCCCGAAGCTCCTGGACACGATCAGCATCCGCATAGGTGCTGTAGATTTTCTTGGCGTAGGTGACGAGAGTGTCGTAGGACGTGATGGACTCCGCGCACGCCTCGAGCGAGTCCTTTCCGGAAACCAGGAGCAAGCAATGGAGGACGCGTGCATACAGAGATACCATGATCAGGTCGCGGCAGGTACGGAAAGGCGGGAGCGAGGTGAGAGTGATGGGGAGTCGGTCGAGAACAGTGTTGTGGAAACCGAGGCTTCCGGGGCTGCGAAAGGTCGGCTTACCGAAGTGCGTCTCGAGAACGCCGTGGCAGTCTGCAATCTTCGCGTGGAAGAGGCCGGGGACCGGTACAATGTGTCGCCAGGAGTTGGCTCCGCTCTCATGTCCGAGGCGGGCATTCAAAATAGAACGCTGGCGCGCAATAGTCAGCTGGTCGCCCGCAATAAGCTGGATATACTTCGCATAATCGGGGTCATCACTCTTAAAGCCAAGCACCCGCATAATTTCCTCGATGACCTCGACGTTGCCCGTCATCGAGCTCTGGTCAATTTCCATCGAGGGTAACGGATGAAGGGGAGTTGTGTGGACGTCGATAATATCGGCACTCACGGGCTGTGATGCGTCCAAGTCCTCCTTCCATTTCTGGAAACCCTCTCCGCCATGCAAAACGATGATGCGCAGAATAGTGTGGACCATGTTTTCAATGAAAAACTTGGTCTCTGCAGCATTGAGAGTGATGTCGTCTATGGTGAGTGGTCGGGCAGCGAGGATGAACTTGTCGAGCTCGGATGTGAGTAGGTGCTCGAGCTTTGCCTTGTATAGCGGGATCAGTGTCGCGCAGGTGCCGTTCTCTTGTGCGCCTGAATATTACTGTGAGTAAAATCCATTTATCGAATTCCAAACTCACTTTTGCGTCCGAGAATTTGCTCGGCTATCCGGTTCATCAAGTTCACGTTGTCGTAGACAAAAAGGGCTGAGCGGGATGCTGCCAGATTCCGTGTTGTCTCCATGCACGCATCGCGTAGGAAGCTGAGCAGCCCTGGACTGCGAACGCGGTGCTTGCGCTGTTTCTTGTATTTCTTTTTGGACTTGTTGCTCTTGCCCTTGTTCTTCTTTCGCTTCCTGGGCCTGTCTAGGGCAGGCAGGTCGTCGCCAGACCCATCGTCCGATGTGTCCGTGCTGTCGTTGACAGCAAGTGGTTCCTGCGGTGGATGAGCGGAAGTAAGAATAGTACGTGGGAAACACTTGCCGCCGCGTTCGCTTCTGTTCCTTCTTCGGCAGCTACACCACTTGGTTTCGGAGTCGACCTGGAAATGATGCTCGTGTATCCCATCGAGAAGCCGTACAGACTCAGAACGGAGTAATGCTGGCGTTGACCACCCGTGGCAGCAAGGTATGTACCCGTTACAGCCTGCGGATAATTGTTCTTTTGACTTCGAGCACGAAGTAAAGTGAGCGCGGCCGTTCCATTCATCTATCAAGCGTTAATTTCGAAACTCCTCAAAATAGATTGAAACGCACAATCTCTTTCTTCCGTAAGAACGCGGTGGTCGCCTGGTTCAATTGACGAGTGGTGGTTGAGAAAGCATCGAAAATTGCAAACGCGAAAGGGGCCATTGCACGAAGGGTACTGGTGAGCTGGGCGAGGTTAAAACTGAGGAAGAACTGCTCGTTGACGATTTTCTTAGTCTTGCTAAGTATCCCCGAGTTTGTAATCGACCCCGCCTCCGTGTACACCTTTTTCGCAACATGCTGTCTCGCCCAGTCGTCAATAAACGCCCGCGTGGAGGCATTATATTTGGACGTAGTCCAGTACCCAAAAATGCGCTCCACCAGAGGTCGTTGAAGGAAGAAGCCTGACCACCGCCAGTCTGCATCGAATTTATTGTCTGGGTTGAAGACGTAGTCCATGAAGTCCGCAACAGACGCATCCTGGGTCTGCATCTCTTTGAGAAACTTGTCGAACATGGCATTACGGGCCTTCTGTTGTGCTAACTCCACCTCCTCTAGCCGCGCCCGTTCAGCCTCAAGTGCAGCTTCCTGTCGAGTGTTTCAGCAATAAACACTAGAATTTATCCTTAGGTCCACACCTTCTGGGCCTTTATAGCCGCTAGTGTCTCCATCCGTTTTGACTGTGCACGCTGAGTTAAAATTTGCTTCTCTCTGCGTGGTGTCCACATAATATCGTCGCTTGTTACGTGCTCGTCCGGGTCTTGGACAATCACTCGCGGCGATTCCATTGGTGGTTCAGACGATCTGCGCAGGGGCGACTCGGACTCGGACGGGGGAGCGCGATGGATGCGTCGACCTCGCTGCCAGGGACTCGAAGGAGGAGAGACTGCATCGACCGCGGCACGAAGAAATGGGAGAAGCGCTGGTAGGCGAGGGATAGGGGTCTCCATTCCGGATTCGGAGTTACTGCCAGAGTCGGGCTCGGGTGGGTCTGAGGGAGGGAGCGTTGAGTCGGCATTGTATGAGGTGAGATTGTCGGGTTCATCGGGTTCAGTAGGATCCGAACTAAGGACTGTGTAGCGGTTCGCAGGTCGGTGGTAGCGGGGAGGCATTCGGGAGTGGCTTGATTTGGAAATTCCCCCTCTCTCTCTTTATACTCACTCCTTTTTTTTTCACATTGTAGGAAACCGCCCTATTTGTCGGTAAATCTTTGCGCCATGGCTGCCATTTTCACCGACAATTTTACAGTCAATGGCACCCCCTAAAATTCGAAAAATACGGCAAGACTCCGAAAGTCCGGCGCGCTCCCCGAGCTGCTGCAAAAATTACTCCTGAGCAACTGGAGGAGATTCGGAAGGAACTTGAACTATTACCCGGCCTGATACGCACCCACTACACAAAATGGACGAACGGCGCAAAGGATTTCCAGCTCGAGTGCATGGGCGCACAAAAAGTTGGGCAAAGATGTGCTCCTGCATGCCTCCACCGGTGCGGGCAAGACTGGAATCGCAGCTGGCCCACACCTACTTCCTTCAAGTAAGGGGAAGGTCACCCTAATGGTATCGCCGCTCCTGTCTCTTCATGATGAGCAGGTAACGGCAATCCACTCAATTCAATTCTCGTCGATCTTCTGATAAATATATCCAAGGTCTCCACCTTTCAGACTGAATTTGGGTTGAAAGCGACTGCAATCAACAGCGCTAATGGTGGTTGCACGAAGGAGATCATGGAGGTACAAATTTTAATGACCATTGCATTCGTCATTTTAATTTTTTGAGCAGAAAGTGGTCACGGGGGAATGGCAGATCGTAATGCTTTCCCCTGAGATGCTCCTCTCGCGCCGCTTTATCGATGGGGTACTC
This sequence comes from Mycena venus, assembly GCA_014462655.1. Lineage (NCBI taxonomy): Eukaryota > Fungi > Basidiomycota > Agaricomycetes > Agaricales > Mycenaceae > Glaucomycena > Glaucomycena venus. The sequence continues at coordinate 5,778,742 of JACAZI010000005.1, read as the reverse complement.
CGTAAGCCTGCTTTCGGATCTCGTTGTCTATCGGTTTTCATCGACGAGGCCCACTGCATTTCTCATTGGGGTGCTTCCTTTCGCAAAAAATACGCTTCAATCGGAATCATTCGCGCTTTTCTCCCTCGTACCACCCCTATTATTGCTGTCACTGCGACCTTGACACCGCGGGTTCACCAAGACTTGATTGTCAAGCTACAATTCGATCCCAAGAACTACATGTTTTGTAACATTGGCAATGATCGACCTAATGTATCGCAAATCATTCGCTCTATGGAACACCCTGCCAACTCTTACAGGGACGTTGATTTCATGGTGGATCCCGAGGCCGAACCCAAAGATATCAAACTCTCGTTTCTGTATTCCGACGACATCGCAGATGGCGGCAAACTAGTGGATCATTTGAATGGGCGAGTTAATTCTGCCTATCGGAGCCGCGGGTTAGTTCGACCGTACAACGCTGGGATGTCCCGCGAGTATCGCGTGCATGTAATGGCGCTTTTCAAGGCCGGAATCATTCGGATTCTTGTCTGCACTGACGCCGCTGGAATGGTTAATTCACATTTTGCCGCAACAATATTTTTTTACTGATACATCCTTTGCGCAGGGATGTGACATACCTAACGTCGAGCTCGTTGTTCAGTGGAAGCTACCAAAGAACCTGTCGTCATGGATTCAGCGCGCCGGACGTGCTGCTCGTGGTCCTGTCATGCAGGGTATGGCGGTAATGCTGGTAGAAAAATCCGCGTTTGAGGCGTCAACAGCTGCAGACAATCCCGACAATCCCGTGCCGTCTAGTACACCTCCGATTCGAGGGCGTGGCCGTGGACGTGGTAGAGGGACTGGGGGACGTGGTGGAAGCGGTAGACGCGGAGGTAAAAATCAAGGGAAGGAGTATGCGGAAATTCATGGTCAAAAGCGGGGTTGGTATAGAGGTGTCAACGACAGCATCAAGGCACTGGAAGACTCGGACGCTGAAATCCCCGTGGACGCGCCCGCCGAAGGGCTTTATGCAGTGGTACAAGCGACCATCTGTCGCCGAATAATCTTGTCCCGCGTCTTCAAGAATGCCATGCCCGGTACGGGATATCAATTTTTTAAATTCCTATTTGTTCACCGGCTGCATTCCAGCTGTACCGAAGGAAGCTTGTTGCGACATTTGCAACCCGACACTCTTTGATCATGTCCGGCCTAGCAAACCCGTCCGAGCCGTCAGACAGAAGGGTATTCGAAAAGGGCCGCCGGTGGATTCGGTGCGCCAGTCCCTATTTAAGTGGCGGCGCGAAGTCAAGAAAATGGACTACCCAAATTCTATCTTTGCGGCACATGCCATTCTCGACGACGCGACGTGCGAGCTCCTGTCATCCATTGGTCCGGTTGACGACATTGTAACGTTGGAGCAATTGCTCAAATCGAGTTGGTCGCGCTGGGCCGAGCTCGGCAATCGACTGTATGTATACATGCGTGGCCTCAAAATTCCTCCCTTTACCGCCCCCACCCACTCGCAAAAAAAAACCCTCAGCAGCACCACAACCCTCCACCTCATCCATTCCACGATCTGCTCCAGCCGCACCTCGCATTGGACAGCCGTCACATAATACAGCCGCCACCGCCAAACGGAAACATGCCGAGCACAGCACCCGTTTCGATGATTCTGCACCTCCAACACAACGTTCACGCACTGAACAGACGCCGCAAACACCCCAGATGCCTCGTCCAACCCCCAGACCCGCGTACCGAGGTTTTGCATCGCAGCCGCCGCTGCCACAGCTTCCATCCACCTCTTTGTCATATTCCTATCCCCCGCATTCATCCCCATCCTCATTCGCCACACCGGCGCGCTTAACCGCAACCCCTGCACTCAATCTTCATGGTTACTCCCACCTGAGTCCCTACCCAGCTCAGCCAGCATACCCTTACCCTAATTACGGCTACTACCCCTATCCCACTGCTACCCAAATGTCCTCCCCGATACCCGATCCTTCTCCATTTGCCTCAAATCTTTCCTTTAACCCATATTTACATCTCATTTCACCTTCTACTGCACCATCCAGCACTCACGCCACGCCTGCGCCTCAAATGCCGCCTCCATCAGGGAGGCCATCACAGCCACATCGCGAGCCGGATTTGGAAGGACCCGATAATTCACGTTAATACTCTTCCACACTCGAGCGGACACGCGTCTTTCGAGCTCGAAAGCACATATTTATCATATATACGCGTCGTAGTACATCAAGTACCATTAAATAATTGTTTTTTCACCCGGAAAACAACTTGGGCTCATTCGATAGAGAATCAAAAATAATTCATCTTTCATTATGGGACCTTGGGACGGATTTATAGACATTTTCGATGTATTTCTACAAAGTCCCGACCTCTCATTTGGCGGGGGGAAATCCTCATCACCAAACCATGCGACGGGGGAGCCCAGCCGGTCCCGGTTGTTGTCGAGTTCTACGATGGCATCAATTTTCACCGGGCCGGCTGGTCCACGAGCCTAATAGGATTGAAAAGGGAAAAAATAATAAAGAGACTTCAACAAAGATACGGTAAGACCAGCCAGAAGGTAAGAGAGAAATGTGAGAAAGGGAAAAATACAGCTTGTACAGTAAAAGTAGAATTAATAAGCGTGCGTGGACGAGGGTGGAGGTGGAGGATGGATGAGCATACTAGCAGTGTTTGGGTGGTTATGAGTGGTATCGACGCGTCTTGTCTGGGTACACTGTACATATGTGGGTGTATGTGTGTATGTCGTGGAGATGAATGACGATGACGAGTAACCGACGGGGAGTGTGGGTGAGTTTTTGGGGGCGTGTGGATGAATGTACAGGATTGCAATGCATTTATGCACGGGTTTAGGTGGGTAGAGGACTAATCATGATGCATGACGAGGCAGGGCCTAAGGGTAGGGCGTCAACTACGCTTGCCCATGCAAAGCGGGGAAACTGGTGCGTGGCCCTTGCAGGGGTTGACAGCCACCCATAACACTAGAACCACCACCACCAATAAAGGACCAACGCAGCGAGTGTGGTGAAAACGGAAAGTATGAACGGGCCAAACGAGGGAATGAGAAACATAAAAAAATTGAGAACCGGATAGAGCGAGAAGCGGCGGTGAGTTGTGACCGGGACGACGGGGACCGGGACAGAGTGAGGAGTGCGAGCATCGCCGCGGCATGGCCGGCGACGCCGCACCGGCGTCCGCTTTCCACCATTCTAACCCATCTTCCCATCCTTCTTCTTCTGCTTGCGCGGAGGTGTTACAGGTCGTCCGACGTTGATACCGCCGTACGGATATTTTGCTTTCTTTTCCGCAGGCTTCAGAATCTGTTGGAACAAAAGGTCATTATCCTTCCGACGAGAAGAGGACAGAACTTGCCTGGAAGGAACAGAGTAGCGTTTCGTCGACACTCATCATAGCGCCAGCGTTGTCGAACTCGCCACAATAATTAGGAGCCGAGAACAACGTCACTAAGTGCCGTTTCGCGAAAAACTCGTATCCGTCTTCGACGACCTAGGCATCGGATTGTCAGGTTTAAGCCAACGTAGAGGCAACAAGCCCATGCACCTGATGCGCCCTACAAATCAGGTCCATATCGTGCTTTTGCAGGAATCGCGACACCACGTCCGGCCCAAACGTAAACGAAACTCCTCGGTCGTTCTCAGACCACCCGGTAATGTCCTTGTCTGGATCTGACCACAGGAGATCGCAAAGCAGCCCTGACAAAGACTTCCGGTCAACGGGAATCCACGGAATCAAGCCGAAAGCCGCTTACCCGTGTCTGGTACGTCGGTCGGCCTCATTACCCGTCGTATCTGCTCCATCGACTGCAAGTCCGGACTCAGCCCGCCGTGCATGGTAAATATCTTCTCGTCGATGATGGCAGCGATTGGCAAGCAATTGAAGCAATCGGTGAAGGTTTTCCAGAGCTTGATGTTATACCGGCGTTTACCTGCTTGGGCGTGAGCGGAAATCTATCGGAGAAGACGGAGTACACACATTCGTCGTAAAACCCGTATATTCTGTTGATGCTCGCACACTCGTGGTTTCCGCGAAGTATGAAGAAGTTTTCGGGATATTTGATCTTGTATGCCAGGAGCAAACATATAGTCTCGAGGGATTGCTTCCCTCGGTCAACATAGTCGCCCAGGAAGAGGTAGTTGGCCTCCGGAGGGAAGCCGCCGTATTCAAACAGGCGCAGAAGGTCGTAATATTGACCATGGATGTCGCCTTTCGAGATTTCAATATTGGACAAAGGAAACTTGAGTAGCGGCGTACCACATATCTTGATTGGTGCCTCTAGCTCCAATAAAATGGGCTGGTTAATGAAGATCTCCCGTGCCTTCGTGCACAGATATTTGATCTCATATTCTTGTAGCTGCACGGGTTTGCCGGGTCGGTTACCGCGCACTGATGGGATTGGAGCCTGTTAGCGAGTTGGCGAAAAGGATGCAAATGGGCAGCGCTGTTATGGAGGCCGTCTTCCGGGTGAGAGTCTTGGAACACTGGAGGGTCAAGCAGGGTAACTATGGCTCTGAAGCCAGTGTTCACTGCAGCAGCTACCCGCCACGTCCCTATAACCCATGCCGACACGCCCGCCCCATCCCCGCATAACGTTTCGCAGAACTGAAGTGACAGCTCACCTTCAAGGAGTCGGTCAATGACCGAGTCCAAATCGATATCTGGTACTACGTCCGCCATCCCAGGTTCCGGTTAATCAAGGGTCGTAATAAATTGCCAAGACTTCAGGCGTCCCGAGGGTGGTCGTGCAGAGATTACAGGGGACCGAGAAATGGAGGGAAAAGAGCTGTTCGGTGTCGGAGATGGGCGTGGCTTTGTAAGACAGGGATGACCTGATTTTTGAAGAAGCGTACGTGTTTTTGGGCCGAGGTGGGAGGAGTAAGAGGAAGGCGGAGCTTTGTGACCACCGGACACGATGGCTAAGGCTGAATCGATGAGCGTGGGCGATGCAGATAACTTGATGATGACAAATCCAATGAAAATTCCAATTCGGAAATTCGGAAAGGGCCGGCACGCTTTATAAGGCACACAAAAATCTACCTGCGGATGAATAGAAGGTAACTTTCTGCTGAGCATGAGACACATTCCGTATTTTTCGCATTTTTTTTTCGCGTTTATTTTCAAACATCGAAGCAGGCTGCTCCGGTCGTTGCATGGCCATTTGAAATCGTCAATTAACGGACAGTCGGGGATAAATGAAGCGTATCTGTCCAAGCCAAGAGGGAAAATTCCACTATATACTTCCGTGGAAGAATGTGTTTGCAATGGATTCGAAAGCCACAAATGCATCACCGTCCTTGCGCCGGAAAATAATTCACACGAAGAAATTACCTCAATTGGTCACATCAGTCGTATCTTCGTATATTAAGCCCAACGGACACTTCCGGTATAGCAGGACGATAGAAAGCATTAATTTGAGTCCAGACGAAGATATAGGATTCAGCCTAATCTCTCAAAGGTCAAAAGGAATGCGTATATGTTGAGGATTGACTTCCTCTTTCGGGTTGTTGGCGTTGCGCAGCCCAATCGGGCATTGGATATGTTTCTCTTTTATTTTATTTTGACGTCGATCGTACCCGCGCCGTATTTAAGGCGCCGATCCATACCAACGGCCCTCAGTCTTACCACTACGTTCTGGGTGCGACTGAGGGTACGTTTATTTATTTACTTACTCATTACTTATTCACTTACGCTACCTGTAGACTACTTACTTACTGTATTCTCTACAGGTAAATTAATAGAGTCTTACCACTACGTTCTGGGTGCGACTGAGGACTACTTACTTACTGTATTCTCTACAGATTCGCAGTCAGATTGCATTCGCTGCCTCTCGTCCTACACCTCTCGCGAATACAGGCCCAGAGCTTGAGACTCAACCCCTAAATTTCCCCCTATGTCGTCGTCTATGCCCTCCATCACCATTCTCCCCCGACGATAAGCAGCTGGACGACGGGGAGAACTGGTCTGGCTTCAAGGCCAGCATGATATCCCTCGCTCGTGGCCGTGGACTCGATGGATACCTGACTGGCACCATTCTCCGCCCTACTGTCAACGTTCCGCACATCTTGACCACCCCCCTCAACTCCCCGTTCCCCACGCCCGAGGAATTCGAGCTACGTGATGGGTTCGTTAGCGCGCTGCTCTTCCAGAACGTCAAAGATCCAAAGGCTCACGGATTGGAGGCCTCGGATAGCGCCCATACCATGTGGGCGGCCCTCCACAACAAGTTCAACCGCTCCTCGTTGCTCCTGATCAACATCAAGATGGAGAGGCTTCGCAGTTTGAAGCTCGAGAGCGGGCGCGACTTGCCCGCGCACCTCGACGAGCTCACCAAACGTCGCAGCGACGTCCCTCCTCATCGGCGGACGCGTCAGCGATGCGGAGATGATCAGTATCATCCTCTCCTCTCTTCCTGGTGAAGAGCTCGGCCCCTCCATGATCGTCCTCCAGGCGCGTACGTTCGTCTACGAGGTCGTCGCCGACTTGCGCCAGTGGTGGGACATCATCTGGCGTAAGAAAGTTGAGGCAGGAACTGTTGTAGGCGCGCTCGCCACCAATGTCATCGGGACCTGCTCAAATTGCGGCGTTCGTGGTGGCCACACCAAGGAAAACTGCTGGGCGTATGGTGGAGGAAAGGAGGGGCAGGCGCCGTCGTGGTGGAAGCCACCTCGTGGAAAAGAACCCCGCCAGGCACTCGTGGACGCCGCCAGGGCTGCGAGGACCCCCAAGGACACCGTGAAAACCCCCACAGCCGCGGCAACCACCTCCACTCACTGCTCGCGCTGCAACAGCCATGCTGGAGCGCCCCCCCGCCGCTACCTCGCCTCCCCCCCACCGCGTCGTACACCTCCCCGATGACCACATACGCGCTCGGTACCTACTTCGACTCTGAGGGTGCGTCCCCATTCGCTTCCCCGTCAGCTCGGTTCGATAACACGTCTCCTAGGTTCGGATGTGGAGGGTCAGCTCCTCCCGTTCTGAATGGGCGTGTTAGTCGTATCGTACCTGATGTATTAATGTCCCCGCCTTCAATATATGCCGCCAGCGCCGTACACGGAGCGCCGCGCGTCTTAACGTTCCTGGATAGTGCTGCGTCAGAGAACTGTGTCGTAAATCGGGCACGGTTCATCACGTACCAAAACGTCGACATTATTGGGAACACGGCAAATCGTACGGGCGACGGGTTTCGAGTCATTGGAAAAGGGAAAGCAGAGTTCACGGTTCGCGTCCTCGGTGGAACGACCCACAAAATTGTCTTGGACGCGTTGCATACCCCAGGATTCGCAATGAATTTGATCTCTCTCCCCACGCTTGATACGCGAGGCTTTCGGGGGGAATGGGGGGATGGGAGGATGTCGGTAATTAGCCGAGAAGGAACCAGAGTGGTTGACGGGCATATCGTTCGGTCAGAGAACCAACGAAAGCTATATCAGGTAGACGTGGTCGACAATATAGACGGTGTGGAAGGTGTTATTGCCGCCATCGCGGGACGCAATCGGAACCAGCCCACCGACTTGGAGACCTGGCATCGTCGCCTAGGACATTGCGACGTGCGCGTAATCGAGCGCATGTCGGACAAATCTCTTGTGGATGGCCTAAACATCGTAGGGCAGGACCTGCGTGGGCTTTGCGAGGATTGCATCTACGGTAAACAGGACAAAATGCCGTTCGACGACGAGGTGGTGCACGAGACGGAGCCGCTCCAGCGTGTTCACCTTGACCTGTGGGGGGCAGGCAAGGACTCCAAGCTTTTCTGGCGCGGTGTACATGATGCTGGTATCTGACGGTGGGACGTCGATGAAATTTCCTCTGTTCCTTAACAATAAACGCAAGGGAAACAACGCTAGCGGCATTCGAGACATGGCTTACCGAGGCTGAGGTACAGACCCAGAAGCGTCTATGACGCTTGCGCTTCGACTTGGGCGGCGAGTTCGACAACGACCTTTTCTTGGGTTTCTGCATGAAGCGCGGCATCACGGTGGAGAAGATTCCTAAAGCTTCATCATCAGCTAACGGACACGTCGAACGCGGAAATCGTACCGTTATTGAGGGTACACGGACCCAAATTATCGAAAGCGGGCTGGACGCGCGTTTTTGGGCAGAAGCCGCGACCGCGCACTGCTACGTCCGTGGTTTTATTCCCTCGTCCCGGCATCCCGACATCGTCCCCTGGATGGCATGGCTACGGCAGAAGGACGCTAAGGGGAATCTCGTCAAGCCGAATATATCTCATCTTCGCGCATGGGGGAGCGTCTGCTGGGTAAAAGACCTGGACGATGTCGGAGGGAAGCTGGGTAAGCAGGGGTGGAAGGGAAAGATGGTGGGGTATATGGGGCGAAGGGGGTATCGTATCTACGATTTGGCACGAAGGCGGATATTTGAGGTCCGTAATGTCATCTTCGAGGAAGGTCTTCCCCACAGGACTCGTGCGGTCGAGCCTGAGGTCGAAGACGATCAGTTCCTTCATAATGACGGGCTGGTCCGGGACTACGTACCTGCTCCTCAACCCGAGGGTACGCAAACCGCTCCTCCTCCTCCTCCTCCTCCTCCTCCTCCTCCTCCCCCTCACGTTCCCGACATCCCTCGCCGTACCACGCGCGTCCCGAAACCATCGCGCGCAATCCTCGAGATGGAGTTGTCCAACCAGCGAGAAGAGCAAGCCCGTCTCGCCGGTGAGGACTGGACCCACGATGGCCCCCGGCCCACAGTCAACGCCGTGGACGCCGACTGGGACTCCTTCGACGACGAGCTGTTGTCTTCGCCTTGGGCGTTCGCAAGCGCGGTCCAAGGACGGATCCCGCGTTCATACCGCGAAGCGATGCGCGAGCCGGAAAAATGGCTCCCTGCGATGCAAGAGGAAATAAATCAGCTCATCAGCCGCGGCGTGTACAAGCTGGTCGACCTACCAGAAGGAGAGAGAGCAATAGATGGGATGTGGGTGTACACAACGAAGCTGGACGGCGGAGGGAACGTCTTGAGATATAAGGGACGTTACGTGGCGCGCGGCGACGAGATGGTTGAGGGGAAAGACTTCGAGCTAAAGTGGGCCATGGTGGCGAGGATGGAGTCGGTGAGGATGGTGTTTGCGGTGGCGGCGGTGCAGGGGTTGCATGTGCGGCAGTGGGATTTCTCCGGTGCATATCTGAACGGTGTCATGGACAAACCCGTTTACATGAAGCAGCCGAGGGGTTTCGCAAAGCAGGGGGAGGAATCCAAAGTGTGCTTGCTTTTTGCGACCGTTGTACGGGCTCCGTCCAGGCTGGCCATATCTGGTACAAGTTGCTGGCGAGTGGCTACCGGGAGCTAGGCTACAAGGAAAGTCTTGCCGACCCCTGCATCAGGACGCGTCAGAACGGAGAAGACTACACAATTACCTCCACCCACACAGACGACGTACTTGGTGCATCGTCGTCGGAAGCAGAGAGCAAGCGCGTTGTGGAGGAATTCGCGGCCAAGTGGGATTTGAAGGAGGTAGACGTCCAACTCTTACTTGGTCTGACGGTTGTTAAAGCGGACGACGGGAGCATTTCGCTCAGCCAACGTGTGTACTTCGAAAAAGTACTAGATCACTTTGGCTTCTCGGATCTGCCTCCGCTGTCAACGCCTCTGCCACCCGGCTACCAGATTCAGGCCGCGAGTTCGCCGCTATCCCCGGAAGACGCTGCTTTCATGCTCAACAAACCCTTCCGCCCCATCCTCGGCACTATCATATGGGGGAGCTCTGGGACTCGCCCCGACCTCTCCTACGCATGCTGCGTCCTCGGCCATGTGCAGACGAAATCCCACCCCCGAACATTGGCAAGTCCTCGTTGGTGTCTTACGTTACATCAACGCCACGCTCGACTATGGCGTTCGCTATTGCCCCTCCTCGGTTTCCGGGAAACCTGGCCTCGGAGCAGGCCTTAAACCCGTTGGTTTTGCCGACTCGGATTGGGCTGGATGTGTGGATACTCGTCGCTCCACCTCGGGATACATATTCTTTATGGGCGGAGCTCCCGTGTGCTGGTCGTCAAAGCGTCAAGCTGTCGTTGCCCTCTCTTCCACTGAGGCCGAGTACATCTCGTTGGCACGCGGGGCGCAGCAGGCGATTTGGATGAGTAACTGGCTGTCCGAGGTATTTTTACCGCAAAGAATTACCCTTCGAGCTTTGCGGCGACAACCTCGGTTCGATTAGCCTTACGGAAACGACCAAAGCGCACGGACTTTCCAAGCACCTCGATATCCGCTGGCATTACCTCCGTGAACGCGTCAAGGACGGCGTGATCTCCGTTTCATCCGTACCTGGGAAGGAGAACGTCGCAGACATCATGACGAAGGCGTTACCGCGGGCGGCCCACGAGAAGATTGTTGGACAGCTTGGGTTGGACTGGAGGGCGAAGGCTGCTGCACGCCAGGGGGGGTGTTGAGGATTGACTTCCTCTTTCGGGTTGTTGGCGTTGCGCAGCCCAATCGGGCATTGGATATGTTTCTCTTTTATTTTATTTTGACGTCGATCGTACCCGCGCCGTATTTAAGGCGCCGATCCATACCAACGGCCCTCAGTCTTACCACTACGTTCTGGGTGCGACTGAGGGTACGTTTATTTATTTACTTACTCATTACTTATTCACTTACGCTACCTGTAGACTACTTACTTACTGTATTCTCTACAGGTAAATTAATAGAGTCTTACCACTACGTTCTGGGTGCGACTGAGGACTACTTACTTACTGTATTCTCTACAGTATAGTCCGAAGAAAGGGCAAATGAATTAAAAAAATGTTCAGCTTTGTGCTTATCGGGCTTTGCAAACTTGAAGAGTGAGGAGAGCCGCCGTGACTGGGAAGGCGGGAGACCGCGACGTCAAGACCAATGATCACGCGGATCCAGCACAGGTTGAAGTAAGTGGAAATCATCACTGCGGTTTATTTAACTTTGGTTGAGGCAGTTTCGGAGGATGTCTGGAAATTGGTCGACCACCGGGAAGTAACAGAGTAAAAACCAGCGAGCAGTAGTTTTCGTTGGCGACAGTTGTCAAAACTTGAATGGGCGCCGATTCCTTGTAGATGTAATTGCGAGCGAAGCGAGCATATCTTTCCTTCACGTGACGGGGTAGAGGGATATCTGGGACAACAAACATGAAAGGAGTTGGCCGGCAAGCGGCGGGGCACAAACAGAATTCAGAACGATTTTCCTGTGAGCCTTCTATTTTTTTTGGACAATTATGATTGTGCACACACTCTGTATACCTGAAAAGAGATGGGATTGAGCAAAGTTGATGTAAGTACTTGCTGGATGAAAGTGAGTGGCAGCAAGCGACAGCGCACAAATTTAAATAAAAAGGACTTAGGCTGTGAACAATTTTTCAGACACCTCAATGTTCGCTCGGTCGACGCTTGCGCGCCGACCAGCTCACATTGACTGTGTGAACTTCAGACTGCCGAAGTGGCCGGAAGATTGTGTGCACTTATTGAATGATCCAATGATGCCCCAGTCACATGCTAATTTTCGGACATTTTTGGTCACCAAGAGCACAACCAGAACTAAAGTTCTGTTTGTGAATGAACAAATTCTCCGTGCAGTGTTGGAGAGAAAATGCGCTCAAAAACATTCATTTCTGGGTCAATTTCGATGAAAAGTGGCCCCGACGATGCGCCTTCATGGCGCGAATCGACCCATACTAAAATCATTGCAAGCGAGAAAGAAATGTTTGGCGACTAAAAAAGGAAATCCGTAAGCATGATTACGCCACCGCCTTTCTGTCTTCTTCGCGAGCACCTCGCGCTCTTGGCGGATCTCTAGTTATCGACTCCTGGCCATGTGCAGCGGCTAGAGCAAGGGATGCCAATGTATGTTGGAGCAATTGTTTCAAAGTCGTTGCGAAGAGGAAAAAAGGAGGGCGCGGCCTCAGGCTTCAAGTGCGCCCCTAGGGAGCGCCTTTTACGCCTTTTACCCGTCCGAGTCCCTGCGGCTAGATCGAATGATGACTGAATTTCAGCGAACTGCCGCCAGGTGGCCACACAAGCGCCCATCCTGTACAGAGAGCCTTTTCGCCGTCATTGCGGGTAAATCGGAACGAGAGTTCAAACGTTCAAAAGCAAGTGGATATCGGCGATGGCATCCACTTCAGTGGGGCTTATGTAAGCCCGGATTCTTACACTTTCACAACTCGTTTAGCTTCCGTCCCTCCAACACGTATACAGCCTCTCCAGCGGCCAGCCCCTGTGGTTGCTATGCATACTACCGTCGAATTCCTCCGAATCTTATCAAATGTTACTGGAAGCCGTTTCATTTTTGTGGTTACCTTGTGGCTGGTATCTTGTGGCCTGCCCAGGCATCAGAGCAACCATGTCGTAGAAACCCGCGAAGAGGACGATTTTCCTGGCAATCCTATTGTCGAGCTGTGTCTCTTGCAAAATTTCCCTCGGATCGCAACAAACTTCATTTGGTCTTCCAAGAATAACTTACGGGGAGCCATAACTTGAAGCCATATAGACCGTGTATGGATGTAGGAAACCTCTGCGGCCTCACCTCTGTGAAGTTTAATCATGGTCCAAGGGACGTGGTCAGTCCCTAGTTCCTCTGCCTTCACTGAGCCAACTGGGGTGGGATTGAGTTCCGACGGTGCCACGGACGATCCCTACGACACGCAGGGTGAAATTCCCCATCTTACACCAGTTGCGCCGACTGGCTTCGTTCTGGGCTCTACTCCGACGACTATTCTTGACTGCATCGAGAAGCAATGGATGGAGTGTCTCAAAATACCTCAGGTCCGTTTCATGACGTCGGTGGAAATAAATAAATTGCTTATTCGTGAACCGACAGAACTTTATAGTCCATGTATTCTCTTTGCCCGTCCAGCTGTCGCAAGAGTGTGTGTGTCGTTGCGGTATCACAGCTAATGATAGACCTGACTTGCAGAAAAATCATCGACATCCGAGACCTGGTGCGACAATGGGTGCAATGGGGTATTTTAGAGAGTCTCGCGAACTACTGCTCCGTCGTGAAAACGTTGTTCGACATTTTGAAGCACACACTCCTGCGGGTCCGTCTTGTTCGTTCGTCCATTGTCTCAACTCATTATCATTAGAAGTCTCTTGGAGACAGCCATGCCGTCGCTGAAGAAACGTTCCGACGTCTGTCCCAAGATGTTCGTGGTCTTCATGATCAACTTGACGAAATCTTTCTTCACTCCGAAAGCTATAAAAATTTCATAACCTGTCGCGGCGACCTTGCACAACACCTTCTGGATCTTCTGCAGGATGTATGCACTCCCCCATGTCGTCTTCATTTATATCTGACGACGTATCTGCAGCTACTGGACTCTTTTCCCGAGTCACCGGCTAGACCGCGACTCTTCAAAGCCCTCGTGCGACTGTCTCACAAATCGGAACTTCATCCGACATGCTTTCCTCTCCGCGACTTACAACTCATTGGACACCAAGTAGCTGCTGGGGCTTTCGGAGACATCTGGAGAGGGCTGGTCCACGGGCAGAGCGTCTCCGTCAAGATTATGAGACTGTTCGGAGACGAGGTGACGGCTGCAATACAGGTGACGTTCTACCTACACCATAGCTTCATGAAATACCTATCGTAGTCTTCCAGGGATTCGGCCGCGAAGCTCTCATTTGGCGTCAACTTTCTCACCCGAATTTGCTTCCCTTTTTTGGACTCTATTATCTTGAGAAGAGACTCTGCCTTGTCTCGCCATGGATGTCGAATGGACACGTTTTACAATTCTTGAAAAATGCACCTCCCAACACCGATCGTGTTTCTCTCGTGAGCTATGGCTACATTCTTCCAAGCGCTTCTTTTGACGTATGCCTAGATCTTAGATGTAGCCATGGGCCTGGCGTATTTGCATCGCGAGCATGTCGTGCACGGAGATCTCAAAGGCGTACGTTGTCTTTTATTCTCCTCTGACACCCGGGAATACTCACCGATTTGCAGATGAACATACTAGTCACTCCTTCACGTCGAGCCTGTCTCGCCGATTTTGGTCTGTCGTCCATCGTGGACGCGGTGAGTCTCCGGTTCACCCATTCAACTGCAAGTGCACAGGGAGGAACTGCGCGTTACCAGGCTCCTGAACTGATAACGGGGCAAATGCAGAACCACTACGGCTCGGATGTATATGCATTTGCATGCGTTTGTTATGAGGTACGTTTGAAAATAGCCCTACCCAAAACCTTCCCACTGACGATTGAGATGCTTAGATGTTGACTGGAAAACCTCCATACTTCGAGTTTCCGTTTGAGATAACAGTCGGTCTCAAAGTGCTAGACGGCGTCCGTCCTTCGCGACCACCAACCATGCCTTTTGATGATCCCCTTTGGTTACTGCTTCAAGACTGTTGGAAAGGAAAGTCGTGCGATCGCCCGAACGCTTCTCAAATTGTTCAGTATCTCGTTGGTCCTGCCATTGGAGCCAAGACAATGGATGCCGCCATCGACTGGGACGAGACGATCAGTTCAAAATGTCGCCGTTCTTTGCAGGAATGGCCACTATTACCATCTGTCACCACCATTGAGCGTCGGCTTTTTGAAGATGGTGCGCGTCCTCCCGTGCATCTGCATTAGTACGCCAAGATTTATTGTTCCATAGTGACACCCTTTTTGTCCCACTCCGTTCCTCCAAGGGGTAACCTGGATCTTCAAAGTCGTCCGATTCAAACACGAGTCGATACATTTGTTTCTGACCACCGCCGTGTCGCGCCGCGATCCGCTATACCCGCGTCCGCACCTGCCGTTCGTCGTACTCGGGCCCATTCCTGTTCCTCCGTCCTCGCTGCAGTCCACCGCCTTCACATGTACTAACAGCCCACTCCCTTTGTGTACACGATGTTGATTTCATCGTATCCTTCCTATCTATCTTTGAAATGCACTGGTGCTCGTACTAACCGCTGGGGTAGAATCAAGTAAGAATCCCGAAAGTGACCGCCATGGGGTTGGACGGCGGTGGTAGAAGAAAAGAAGGCAGGATCTTCGATTATCTGTGTGTGTACGAACTCTCGGTCCGAATTTATGAATTAATGTACCCCACCCTCTTCGTCCACATTACAGACCAGTCCATCGAGAAGGTGAGGATAAAGTAGCTAAAGGTGAGCGATATATCTATGTCACGGAAGACGTAGGACTGAAATCCGAAGTCCGACAGGTCCTGTTCAGAAACAGTTCGCGAATGCAATCTCAAGCCGCAGAAAACCTGCATGAATATTATCCGTCCCTGATTAAATGCGTCCAATATCGATGTCGGTAAATGACGCCACCAGTTGACCACCCCGTGTAATGCTGGGCAAACGGCGGTTTCATGATCGAAAGGAGTGAGGAGATTCAAAGGCTGCAGCATGTCGACATCCCCATTTTCAAAACCCTAAGCCGGGTAGGAGATGGTTTATTGCAGTGGTTCCTGTAACAGAGTGAGATCTTTGATGAGCGCCGACTTCGTGCCGAGAGGGACGAGGAAATAGCTTAGACTCGAACCAGTCGTTATTGTAACAGTTTATGATAATCGATAAACAGGACGTGTCAATAACCAAACGACTGTCTTTGAGACTTACACTAGGGACTGGTTCGAGTCTAGAAATAGCTGTCGAAGTCTTGAAATTCAGAACCCTGTATTGGAACATGAAATCGGCGTAGCCGCGGCATCGACACACGATCAATGAGATGGCCAAGAAAGCGAGTTGCCAACGGTTCAGGAATAGCGAATGTTTCGAGAAGAAACATCGATATCGATAAGATTGTCCCTGATCGCGATGCCCGTAAAGACTCGGAGTGCCGTCTGAATAAAGGGAGCAGTGGACATCGTCCAAGGACGATAACAGTGGTCAAGGAAAGTTCGCAGGCCACAAGGCCCCCGAGGGCGAGGTGTGTAAGTTGGTGCCCGGCTATTGGCAAGGTCGTCCTGCATGGTGATGCACATTCTTTACATACACTGTACCCTAGGAAAGGTGTTCAGCAAAATAAATGAGCGCAACTCGTTTACATCCTGTACAGACATGACAGAAAACCAAGCGAGAAAAAGAGACAGGTATAGCATTAAATAAGGGGGGATAAGTCCTCACTGCATATGCAGTGGGGACTGCGCCGAATAACTCGGGGGCGGGGCGAGAGCGTCTGCGTCGTAGTCATCGGAGGGGCCTCTGCCATGTGTCTGCAAGCCAGACGGGCCGGCGGCGCTGCCCGAAGCGTAACTCAGTTCAGTGGAACTGCGAGTACTGCTGGGATTTGAAGCCGCAGCATTGTTCCGCCAGATCAATTCGCGCTCGAGCTTGGAGGGCACTGCGGTCGTCTGCGGTGTGGCCATCTGCTGCGCGGCCGCCTGTTGAGAGGCCATTCGCTGAGCAGCCATCTGTTGTGCCGCCATTTGTTGCGCGGCCATCTGCTGTTGCATTGGCGAAATTGGAGACAACGGAGGCTCGCCAACCACGACCAGGCGCGTGGGGTTGCCCGAGTGCCCCAAGACGGCAGGCAAGGGCGGCTGCGGGTAGCTCTGGCCGGCGGGTGGCGGTTGCACATACACTCCCTGGACCATTATCGGGGGCCGCGGATAGTTGTAGGTATAGCTCGGCTGTTGGGGCTGCACCATAATCATCTCTGCGTGCGCCGCGCTCGCAATCGACGTCCGTTGCGAGGCCGCCACGGATGAGCCACCACCACTTCGCCCAACGCCATTTGCAGCGTCGAAGAGGTCGCGGCTCATCGCGCGAGAATGACGCGTGGAATTGTTCCTGCGGCGCCGCCAGAAGAACAGCGCAAAGATGCCAATGAGGGCAAGCACGGCGACGATGATCGCAACGATCAAGGTGGTGGAGATAGAATGGGAAGAAGAGGCATTGGTGTTGGAATTGGTATCGGTGTTGGGAGATGAATCTCCCACTGGGTTGGAGGTCGAGTTCGGAGCTGAGTTCCCCGTCTCGGAAGGGGAAGAGGCGAGACCACCTCCAATCCCTGGGGTTGAGGCGGAAGTGGGCCCCGTGGAACTAGGCCCCGTGGAACTGGGGCCGGAGGGGTTCGTAGACGGATGCCCTGCACTTGACTGTGAGGCGGAATTAGAGGCTCCCGTATTCGCATTATTGCCTCCGGACGGGGGGCACAGTGCCACTGGCGAAGGGGCCTGAAGGGACCTTCGGAGCAGCAAGTGCATTGGCGATCATCGACATCGCGCCCCAAGGTTGCGCGCCCATCTTTCCTACGGCGAATGTCTTGGATAGCGTCGAGTCGGCCGCCGCAAGAAATTGAGGAACAGATGTAGACGGGCCGGTTAACCAAGTGGCATCTGTCGCAACAACACTGGTGCTTCCATCTGAGTACTGGATCGTGATTGTGGCGGCCAGACCGGCAGGCCCAGCTTCGTTCGATGCGATGACCGAAAATACATTTGAAGCGGAGTCGAGGTTGACCGCGAATTGCATCGCGGTCAGAAAGTCTGGGATTGTCGGAACTCCTGGGGATTGGCCGATATATTCGCCATTGACATAGAGCTGAAAAAAGTTATCTTAACGGTCAACGCGTTTCATGACTGAATTCAAATCTCTTACCTGGAACCCGTTGTCAGCCGCCATGAGAACTGTTGCGGATTGGGCGATTTTGCCACTGGGGCTCGCGACAGTCTTGCGGAGTCCGATAGAGCCAGCGGCGGCGTTGGTAGCGGCAGTCGCTGTGGACCATATCCACGTACTTTCCGAAAGAATCGCGGAGGTGGACGGCGGGGACGAGACAGTCAGACTGCTGCCCCACGACCCAGATCCAAAAGCGCCGGCGACTGTCGCGGGTAGGAAGTGAGAGGCGTCTGCTGGTGTCGGGAAGTCGGTTGGGATAACGGCAGAGACGGACCAGCTTCCGTCGGAAACGATAGTTTCCCCAGAACCGTCGGCGTACTTGACCTTTATGGCCGCCAAGAAGCCTGGCGCTGGTGCGCTTGGATTGGCATTCACCGCAAGGACCGAAAATGTATTCGTCGACGCGTTCAGCCGAGCGGAGAACCCTTCTGCAGACTGCCAGTCATTTCCAGTGGCTCCCACGGGGTTTCCGTTCACCCATACAGTGGCCTGGTTCACCGCAGTCAACGAGATTGTGGCTGAATGAGCTGTTTTCCCCGCAGCACTATTAAAAGTTCGGAGGAACGCGACGTTTCCTGTCGTTGGTTCGGCGGTCCAGATCCACGAAGCGGACGTCAATCCACTGTCCGTCAGCGTGTCCCGCTTTTCAAAACCGAGGGCATTATGTCTTGCGGATGGCTTGTGGATATGAGCCTGAGCAACTAGTCTCGGAATTTAATCTTATCCCGAAACAAGACAAGAAAACGTAGACGCACATAGAAGAGGGCATAAAAAAGGGAAGGTAACAACAAATGAGTGTAATAGTGAGCCACGCTCGGCCACCTAGAGCATCCTTTAGTCTCCGCATTTGTTAATCGAAAAATGGCGCACCTGGGGGTAGCATCGAACAAGGCCAAGTTTAGGGCTTTCTGAGGTGGGAGGAAAGACAAACAGAGCGATGTTGACATGATTCCGGATCCAAAAAAAATCAGTGATTTCCACAGGATTTACAGCCGAACTTGGGGTAGTGACAGGGTAGTGATCTTTGCCACGAGCATCATGGACTGTCTGACTCTGATCAATACCAGAGGACGTGATGAGATTGGTACCGCAGGCAAACCACAGGGACCGAGGTGGCGCAGGGATTAAGTCTTGAACAGCGGCTAAGTTGATGACGAAGAGGATTCAAGCTATCAAATATTCAAGGTTGGCATTGGGCAAGAACTCGAGACGGAAGATGATGAAACCATACATGAACAATTTTTTCCCACCACTCAAAGAAAAACACGCGTTTATTGGTGTGACGAAACGCCAAGACAACCAAAAAGCCGTGAGAAATCATACTCGTGGGCCCTTTCAAGTTTCAAGTTCCAGTCAATACAAGAAGGTAGCTGGCGTTGTTATTTCGAGACTGTGTGCACTGTGCAGACAATGATGTGCATGAATGAAGATCACTTTTTTGATCCGCCAGTGGCGGTGTAGCCTTAATCCCGTCTACCTACCGTCAACTTGAAGACTGATTTTCGCTGCGTTGTTTTGCCTCACAGATTTTTTCGCTGAAGCTCTATTGCCTTTCCCAGTCTGCCTGCCAGTATTTTCTCTTTCCGGGATCATTCGCCGACATCGGTCCTCTCGACTCGACCTCCACATGCTCTATTTCTGCCATGGATGGTCGATTCAGATAAAGTCCCTTTGTTTCGTTCTTTTCTAGACGTCGCGGGACCATCACTGAGGACCTCCTCTGTGCAAGTCATTGTCTATCCCTGAGGCAGAGTCTCACCTTCTCAAAACCGTAAGGGATGCTCGCTGTGGCCTAGATTAACTGCACTACTTATTGGCATGTCGGCCGATATTTATACGACACTGTACCCTGCTGTACCCACATCGCCGGCGTCGCCGTCCACCCACTATTTATGGCAGCGTCCCTAATTTGAAGTTTGAATCTCTCACGAAAATCGACTCCGCAATTGTCAGTCGGACTGACTCCAGCATTTTGCCGGACAGGATCTGCAGAGATCCCCGACCGTGAGTTTGAATGCAAGCTTTCATCTATTTTTTACGTGGCAGTTCATTCATAACTAGAGCTGTGGTATGATTCTGAGCTGATTGGTTCCGCCACGGCAACTGTGCGATGATAGCTGCTAAACATATCGGCTTGCTATAAGAGTGACAACGGGAGGATTTCCCGCTGATGGTTTGTCGTTTCTTTCTACCCGTAGCATGTATCCTCGGCGGGCTTCGAAGTTGCATTGCTGCCCTTTTCAACCGCACCATTGACGACACGAAGGGTGACCCAGTAACTGGATTTCTTCCTGTGTATGCTCCAGAGGCACAATGGAATGTTGTGAGTGCCCTCCTGCCTGAAGCTTCGCAGACTACCACAAGAATCAACTAGGGCACCAACTGTACCGGATGCCTGGTCCAACCGGACATAGGACAATTGTTCGACTACACCTGGCATGATACCACTCAGGGTGACGGTGGTATATCTTCTTCCGTTACATTAAATTTTACCGGTGCGAAACTAATTCTATTCAATTTATCTTCTGAATTCGGGCCTCTAGGGACTGCGATATATCTATTCGCTGTCGTCCCGAATACCATACCTTTTGCCACCACGCTCGTCAATCTAAAATTTACTCTCGACGGTACACCGATTGGCACCTATACGCACATCCCCAACAACTCCAGCGATTTCTTATATTCGGTTCCTGTGCTCAGTTCACAGGACATCAGTAACGAGGCCCACACTTTGGTGGCAGAAACTGCCAGCAATTCACTCTTTGTCTTTGATTTCGCGATGTATACGTGAGCACGTTCATCTGTCTTGAGTGAGATCTGAATGTAAAATATGTATGTCAGATTCGACGATTCACCGGGCACACTATCCAGTGTAGTCTCTCCTGTCAGTACCACACAAGCGAGCGCGACACCCATATCGACGGCCACTTCTCGTGATCACGTCCCTCCAGTGGGAGCCATCGCAGCGGGAAGCATCTCTGGATTTGCAGTTGTTGTATTATCGCTTTTCGCCATCCTGTGTTTGAGACGACGAAAAAGAAGACGATTGGCACTTGGCGAGGACTCGGAAAATGGTCCCCACTTGAGGAGTCAATCATCACCGGGAACCGGCTGGCCTGTCGAGAGTTCAAGCCTTCCCTTGACCTCCTTAACAAGCCTAGAGGAGCCCGCGTTACCGCCATATGCGCCAGAGGATCCGTACGCGATCCCCTCAGGCCCTGGGTCAACTGAACCTTCCACCGTTCATATGACCAGGTTGGAACTAAAAAAGTAGCACCGAGGTTTCGAACTCGGTGAAGCTGGGACAGCCTGAGGCCTGAGGGTTTGGTCATGGTGTATCTGATGAATACTTGGGCGACTGGAATTTACGTACTCGAGCGATTCTTAGGGCTAAATTTATATAGACAATTATTTCCTTTTTTAGCTGCGTGGATGAGTGGCGCCATTCCTAGCCAAGCTCGCTGCTTGCTCGCCCGCGGAGTAAACTATTACCACTACCGTCCACGAGATCATCTCATGTTTTCTTTGAAACAGCTCCCAGGATCACCTTCTGCCCTAGTACAGTGGCCACTCACAAGATCTCTTTCTTCCAGAATCACAGATGGTTCTGATATATTTCTTCCCCTAGTATGCTTATAGGAGCTGCGTTGCGCTGCTTTTTCTTCGCAGGTTACAGTGAGGGAAGGCCTACACCGCTAAGCGCTTCATTGTCCAATTCAGCGCCCATGTCGCGATCGGCGTTTTACATGTGCGCATCATGACATCGAGAAGCCTCCGCTTTTTCATGGCAATTCATTGGCGGAACACAGATCTGTTCTGGTGTAAGATATTACCGCATGGATATCGGACTCGTGAGAGACGTGGCGTCATCGAAGATGCGAACGAACGGGCGGACGCCGGGCGCCTACGAACGCCTGGACCGACGGATGTATAGGGCTGTAAAACCTGCCGCGCGCGGGGCGGCGGTATCTAAAATAACACTTTGTTGGGTGGTGAGTATGACACAAGTCGCTGGTATGTAGTGGTTGGTGAGTAGCAAATGCAATGCGAAGCGCGAAGTAAATAAATAACGGTAAAAAAAAACTAATAGTAGAACACCATCCTATAATATCCCCAGAATCCCGTAAGGAAAGGCGGGAAAGAAAGACGGAAAGCCTAAAATCCCATGGGTAGAAGTACGTAATGAAAAGAGCGTGTGTGTAGTTTGTGTTCAGACGAGTCTGCATCATGTTACGGAGAGGAGAGTAACGGCAAGGGCGAGGAGGATGCCAGTGAGGAGACCGGGGACTGTTCGTAGTGCACCACTCGGTTTCCCGGTAGCTAAAGTCGCGTACGCCGTCCCGCAGTCCGCAACAGCGATCTTCGCTGCTCCAGGATACACCTGCTGCAGAGCCGTCAGGCCCGAGCTCTGCGACGAATCGCCCAACGCCCCGTAGTAAAGCGTCATAAGACTCTTGGTGCATGCCGAGCACGACGCGATTGTGTTGTTCGGCATGCCGATACCAAGGGGGGAGGGAGTAGAAGTAGGTGTCCGACGGGTTGGAGTTTCGCACGGCGTCCAGATAGCAGTATGTGTTGGTCGTAGGGTCGGTGAGACAGCCCGCATTCCGCATCAAGTCGAAGGCATTTAATGCTGGAGGAGATTCAAAATCTGGAACCAACGGTCTTGAGTAAAAGACTCACCTATCTGCGTATTCAGCGCCATGGCATTGCCGTCTTTCAGGTCGATTGCGCACGACGATGCGAGGTTCTTAGAGAACCAATCGATATTGGCCGAGCATCCAGCATCATCGATGGTGGTGTTGCACGTCCCCCACACGATGTCATTCAAGAGCGTCAAGTTATTTTGCGCCTGCGCAGAACTGTCAGCTTGGGATGCTAGCAGCAAGGCGGACGACGCACCTCGATAAAAGCCTCAGAGGCCTGAAGGAGCAGCGAAAAGGGCCGACACGACCGGAAGGCGGGAGTGTTCGTCATGTTTGCAAAGAAATTGAAACATGATAAACTCGAGAAATTTTTGGCTTAAATCCGAGTCGAATGGTTGGGGGAACGGTGTCGGAAGCGTCGGGGGTGAAGCGGGGATGGTCGGGACAGTTTGTGCTGAAATGGGCACATTGGTCGACGCCGGACCAGCGGAGGATGCTGATCCCGTGAGGGATGCAAGCGAAGACGACTGGGACGGTAACGTCGACGCCGAACCGTCCAGTGGTTCTGCTAGAGGATGTCGCTTGTGCGGCGTCCAATCCGGAAGCGCGTTCCGAGAGACTCTCCCAATTTAATGACGGAGGTTCCGAGAACAGATCAAAAGCCGCAGGATGCGTGAGGTAGCGGGTGGAGACGGTAATAAGAACGAGTGCTATGGGCACGAGCACCACTGTCCATCTCGTCCTCCGGCCAATACGGCGTTTTAGAGTTTCGGGAGACATTGGGTGTGCAGCGGCTCCGGAAACGGGGGCATCAGGGACCAAGATGCCATCCTTAAGGTTGCTCGGGGGGCGTCCAGGAGAGGGCGGGGGCGTAAACATGAAAGAGCGTCGACCCCGAAGGCGAGGGAAGTAAAAGAGCGTGGGTGGTGGAGGACCGAAGCCAGGGAAGCTTTTGGGAAGTCTCTTGTCAATCAATTCGAGGAACAAACTCATCAATCTCACTTACAGGCGGCCTAGTACTGTCTGAAACGTCTTCGACGACACAACACGTTGAGGAAAGAGTCAGGGTGTCTGCCAGTGCCAACTCGCGAACCCCGATTCACTGGCAGAGGCAGGAACAGAAAGACCCTCTCTCTATTCACAGCCACAGCAGCGTGTCAGGCACAAATACTGCTTCTTCCGCTCTTGTGCCACAATCATCAGACCTTGTTCCACTAATCTGCCTCGCGAATTCCTTAACGGCGCGCAACATTCGTTGTAGTGAAATTTTGAATTCAAAATGATCAATATGCTCAATGCGCGCGCGCTTGATACAAATCGACGTCGCGTCCAGCAGATAAATATTTTTTTCCTGCCTACGTTACACGTCTACACGTCTATTCGCATTTGTCTGCTACAGAGGATCAGGGTCCGCTGATTGGGCGGAGGAATATGTCGGCGTCTGGCCTCGCGGAGATGGACGTGCTGGCATAACTTGAAGTAAGGGGCAGTGAGGGCGCGGATCAACATGCATTACACTATAAACGCCGCGTCGTAAAAACGGTAACTGTCTTCTCCATTTGCTTGGATCTCCATCCGCTGGATCTGCGGGACACAGTTGGAGGGTGCGTTGGTTGGCAAAGAAAACACTTGCGGGGGGGGAAAGCGGGAGCAGACTAGGAGCCATTTTGGGCGCATCGAGCATCAGAGTTTCAGTTGGGCGGTGACGCGGTAAGTCGGCGTGTACCCGAGGGCGGGAGGATCATTCAAAGCTGATTCAAGCGCCGAAACGCAGTCCCCAGCCTGCCAAGATGTCCCGGCAACTAGATATCTTCAATAGGAGGATTACCATTCGCAAATGGCTAGCAGCAAGTGTCTGGTAGAGATCTCAAGGAGATCACGAAGATGCGCCTTGGGTTATCGTTCGAAGCCCTGCTAAGCCAGGGCGCACCAGTGCAGAAGCCTATGTCACCAACGATAACTTAACATCAGTATGAGGAGAGGGAGGATGAACCTGGATGAACGGCGCCGGCGAAAAGATCAGTCCACTCGATCTATCGTAGATTCTAGAGGGTCCCGACCAGTAGATTCTTGTACCGAGCAGAGCTGGAGAACTTGAAGCGGACTGCAGACTCCCCAGACGTGCCAGTGGTGTGTTCTGGAGTCGAGTTAGACGGAATCAATTGCAAGGAAAGGACGAAAGCATTCTTGAAAGGCACAAAACAACGTTGCGAGTGTAAGCCGATCGAGGGACGTAGGATTTCTGGCGTTGCAGGAGATGATACTGAGACATGAAGTCAGAGCAGACCCACGAGAAGTTCAAGGTGCAGAATGAATGAGGTGCAGAAGAAAGATCATATCTGGCAATTCGATGATTTCGGCATTTGCCGTGTTTCAACTTCAACTCAAATCAAACCTTCTCAGATGCTACTTTTACTATTCCTGTTGTTTCATGAATAACGACAGAATAAGGCCGCCTCATTTCATGATGTTTGCGTTCTTTTCTGTATATCAGTCGACACGGGAGGCTGTCATTCCCCATGCTTATAGCTGAATGGACCTTTTCTGGATGTCGGGTGAACGAGTCATTGCGCAACACCGTTCGCTGTCTCGACTGTCCGGCTGTCATCGCTTTCAGGACAACTCTTTTACTCCAGAGTCAAACCTGGGGTGAATGGTCAAGCTAGTCCCTACGAAAAGCCTCCTTTTGTCAGGGCCCCCGCTGTTCTATTATCTCGCCCTTCAGTAGGTCACCTCTCCCACTTCTTAAAGATCCGCGCCAGAGGCCGGGCCATTCTGCTGGCTTTAAAGGGCACAAAACCCACTAATGAAGGCATTTTTTCGATGCGGATCCAAGCTCCAGAGATTTGAATGTATATTCTTACCACTTACTAATTCCAGACAACCTCGAAAAATGTCACGGCGGCACGTGCAGGGCCTTGCTGGATGACTGAATGTCGGATGAGGAAGTTTGGAAACTTTGATTATCGCTGCTCAGTGCAAAATATCCATATATCACTTGGAACACCAAGGAACTACGAAGTAATACGCCACAGCCCAAGCCATCGACTTTGGCCTGGCAATGCTTCTCCTGGCTTTGGCCATGCCTAGGATTTTCCGGCCCTAAACCAGGCGAAGCCACGCCAAAGCTACGGTTTCTGAGCCAAGCCAAGCTGAGTGCATTTTTAGTCAAGCGGGAGAAGCTGTTGCCAGACAAGAAATTCCCCAGAGATTCTCCATGACTGTTTATATAAAGCGGGCGGGATATTTAGCGAGCGCGCTTCCCCGCCCTTTTCTCTGTCAGCATTCAAAATGGGTTCTTTTCAGATGGTCTCCCTCTTTGCAGTCTGTTTGATTGCTATTCAAAATGTCTGGGCATTTCAAGTCGGCAGCGGTAGATGGGTTGACGCTTGGACTTCCATGCCCCAACTCACCGAATTCGAAAACCTCCCTCCGCCCCCTTTTGTCAGTTCCTTCTTGGTTTCTAGGCTTTCGCATCTCACAACTCACGAAATTTATTAGAATGGAACCAGCTCTGTATTTTTCAACTCAACCATCCGCCAGACCCTTCACATGACAGTCGGTGGCGACGAGATTCGAGTCCGCTTTTCCAACGCGTTCGGAGTAAACGACCTAAATATAACTGCCGCCACGGTCGCCCTCCCTGTGGGCGGCGTTTCTGGAGCCAGCGAAATAATTCCAACAAGTTTGAAAACTCTCACTTTCAGCGGGAGCGAGAGCTTTATCGTTCCCAACGGAGCTCTAGTCGTGTCCGACCCAATAGCGTTCCCAATTAAATCTCAGCAGACAATTACCGTCACGCTTTACTTGGCCCAAGGGCAAGACGGCTTTTCCATCACCTCGCATCCTGGCAGTCGAGCGACAACCTGGATTTCGTTTGGTAATTCCGTGCGGGCTGAAAATATTACGGACCCGTCGACAACCAGCCTCGCACATTGGTAGATTTCATGTTAGATCGTCGAATCATTTTCTAAGGAGAATCATTCACACAGGTACTTTGTCAGTGCAGTGGAAACTTTCAGCGCTACTGCCTCTGCATTCGTTGTTGTCGGTGACAGTATAACCGATGGCCATGGAAGCGACACAGATAAAAATAACAGGTTGTTATTATATGCCGTTCTAATTGTGTACGAACACCCATTGATCATGTGCAGATGGCCTGACCTCCTCCTCGCGCGGATGCAGAAAAATTCTGCGACTTCGCAGATATCCGTCAACAACCAGGCCGCTGGCGGGAACCGCATTCTCGCGGATGGACTTGGGCCTAATGCGCTCGGTCGAATCGATCGCGATGTTCTCTCGCAGAGCGGCGTGAAGTACGCGATGATCTTCGAGGGCGTCAACGACATAGGCGAGGAAGCCGCGACGACGGAGGCGCAGACGGTGATCGGCGACCGTGTCATCGCAGCTTTCAAGCAAATTGTCACCCGTGTACATGCAGCGGGCATCCCTATCTTCGCTGCCACCATCACCCCGTTCAACGCCCCTGCAAACGTCACCATCCAGCCCTACTCGAGCCCTGTTCGGGAGGTCACTAGGCAGCGGGTGAATGCTTTCATCCGGACGAGCGGAATTTTCGACGCCGTCATCGATTTTGACAAAGTGGTGGCCGATCCCGCTATTACTTCCCAATTGAGCCCGACGTTCGATTCTGGAGACTTTTTGCACCCAAATGTAGCTGGGTATACCGCAATGGCGGCAGCATTTCCGTTGGACTTGTTTGAGCAATTTTCAGCGGGTGTCAGTCGGTATCAGTGAGCTAAAACGGGTTGAATGTACCTTGTATTACTATGCATTGACCCCAGTAAAATCAATCTCGTTTCAACTTAGTTCGAATCCGACGATAGGACGCAGTAACGTCTGACCTATAATTCTGAGCTGACAATCCGGGAGGAGGGTATAAATGGAGTGGGCACAGAATTCAGAAGTGTCGCATTACGATCTGAAGGAGATCTTGTCCCATAAATATGGCGCAGTCAAGGGCGCCCTGGTTCACGTCATTCAGAGCCAGTCCCCTAGCCACGGCGCTCCATTGGATTCACAACCAGCGCGAGCATGTGCGGGATACCACAAGTCAGGGTAGGACGAACGGCGAGAGAAATTGGCCCACTCATTTCACTGTAGATCTAGATTCTAGAGATCGAGGAATAGGTTCGTAGACAGAGTAGAGATGGACAGTAAAAAGGTGGGCTCTAGACGTGGTGCGTTCTCGAGTCGAGTTACAAGGAAGATTCTAGAGATCGAGGAATAGGTTCGTAGACAGAGTAGAGATGGACAGTAAAAAGGTGGGCTCTAGACGTGGTGCGTTCTCGAGTCGAGTTACAAGGAAAGTACGAAAGTATGCTTGAAACCTTGCTTGAAACTTGATTTGAAAGGCACAGAAACAATGATGTGAGTCAAGCGTGAGTACGAACGGAACGAGTGACCTAGGATTTCTGGTGTTGCAGAAGATCAAGCTGAGATACGAACTCAGAGCAAGCTCACAAGGAGATTAAGGTGGAGAATGAGGTGCAGAAGCAAGACCATATCCGGCAATTTGATGCTTTCGGCATTTGCCGTGTTCCAACTCAAACCTTCTCGGCGTAGGTCTCTTGCATCCTTCCACTATTCCTGCCGTTATAGTAGGACTGCCTCATTTCATGGCTGTTGGCGTGCTCTTTTTTGGAAATGTTGGCGGCAGTCGGCATGCTCACAGCTCAGTACTTCGACATCTGGACGCCGGATGAACGAATCATCCTTCACTGCCGTCGACTGTGAACCGCACATCGCTGTCGATGCAAGGGTAACCGGCCCGTGCTTGCTGCTCAGCAGGTCGACTCTTCCACTTCTTCATGATCGCCCCGTCACCGGGCCAATGTCGGCCCATCCTGATCTCTATTTTTAACGGGTGCATTTTTGAGAATTTCCCCAGAGATTCTCCATGACTATTCATATAAGATGGGCAGGATACTTAGCGAGCGCACTTCCCCGCCTTTATTTCTGGCAGTATTCAAAAATGGTTCTTTCTCGGACAGTCTCCCTCGTTGCAGTCTGTTTGATTGCGACTCAAAAGGCCTGGGCAGTTCAAGCCCCCAGCGGTCGATGGGTGGACACTTGGACCTCCATGCCTCAACTCACCGAATTCTCAAATCTCCCTCCGCCCCCTTTTGTCAGTTCCTTCTTGGTTTCTAGGCTTTCGCATCTCACAACTCACGAAATTTATTAGAATGGAACCAGCTCTGTATTTTTCAACTCAACCATCCGCCAGACCCTTCACATGACAGTCGGTGGCGACGAGATTCGAGTCCGCTTTTCCAACGCGTTCGGAGTAAACGACCTAAATATAACTGCCGCCACGGTCGCCCTCCCTGTGGGCGGCGTTTCTGGAGCCAGCGAAATAATTCCAACAAGTTTGAAAACTCTCACTTTCAGCGGGAGTGAGAGCTTTATCGTTCCCAACGGAGCTCTAGTCGTGTCCGACCCAATAGCTTTCCCAATTAAATCTCAGCAAACTATTACAGTCACGCTCTATTTGGCCCAAGGGCAAGACGGCTTTTCCATCACCTCGCACCCTGGCAGTCGAGCGACAACCTGGATTTCGTTTGGTAATTCCGTGCGGGCTGAAAATATTACGGACCCGTCGACAACCAGCCTCGCACATTGGTAGATTCCTTGTTAGATCGTCGAATCATTTTCTAAAGAGAATCATTGACACAGGTATTTCGTCAGTGCAGTGGAAACTTTCAGCGCTACTGCCACAGCATTCGTTGTTGTCGGTGATAGTATAACCGATGGCCGTGGAAGCGACACAGATAAAAATAACAGGTTGTTATTATATGCCGTTCTAATTGTGTACGAACACCCATTCATTGATCATGTGTAGATGGCCGGACCTCCTCCTCGCGCGGATGCAGAATAATTCTGCGACTTCGCAGATATCCGTCAACAATCAGGCCGCTGGCGGGAACCGCATTCTCGCGGATGGACTTGGGCCTAATGCGCTCGGTCGAATCGACCGCGATGTTCTCTCGCAGAGCGGCGTGAAGTACGCGATGATCTTCGAGGGCGTCAACGACATAGGCGTCGAAGACGCAACGCCGGAGGCGCAGGAGATTATCGGCGACCGTGTCATCGCAGCTTTCAAGCAAATTGTCACCCGTGTACACGCAGCGGGCATCCCTATCTTTGCCGCCACCATCACACCGTTCAATGCCCCCGCGAACGTCACCATCCAGCCTTACTCGAGCCCCGTGCGGGAGGTCACTAGGCAGCGGGTGAATGCTTTCATCCGGACGAGCGGAACTTTCGACGCCGTCATCGATTTCGACAAAGTGGTGGCCGATCCCGCCATTCCTTCCCAATTGAGCCCGACGTTCGATTCTGGAGACTTTTTGCACCCAAATGTAGCTGGGTATACCGCAATGGCGGCAGCATTTCCGTTGGACTTGTTTGAGCAGTTTTCAGCGGGTGTCAGTCGGTATCAGTAAGCTAAAAACGGGTTGGATATCCCACGTAGATATCCTACGTAGATATCCTACGTAGTACTACGCACCCGAATAAAATCCACTTCGTTTCACCGAGTTTGAATTCGAGTCTAGGACGTAGTAAAATCTGACCAAAGATTCTGAGCTGACAGCCGGATGAGGTGGTCAGCGCAGACTCAAGTTTATCAACTATAAAAGCTATATTTTGTGACTGTAAGAAATTTAGTTCATGGTTGTAGTGGATTGGATCAAGGGAGACAAAAAAATCCTTGTACTTGTGTATGTATCGCAAATATCCAGGACCAAGCGATTATCTTATTGTCCTCTGCGATGGCGAACCTTTGTCGTTGATTAATTTGTCGGGCAGAGACTTCTGGACAATTGCGTGTCCGGTACGAATCTCAGGAACGTACCATTTGCAAGAGAAGGGAACCCGTCAGATGTGTATCGAGCCATTCGGGACGTTCTTAGGGCGTCTGGATCCAAAGCTAGCAAATAAGACAGAAGTAAATCAATCAAATGTTCATATTTGCTACAAGTCTAAGCTGGGTACATGCTACAACGTGTACGTAGTCCGCCGCCACGCCAAAGCCCCGCGACTTGAACCCTTTTGGGCCATGCCTCCAAAAGCGAATAGCCCAGCCGTCTAGAGTGGATGCAAATAATTCGCAAGCGAAAGCAATGTTGCAGCAGCCATCCGCCCATTTGTGTTCATTGTATCAATATTGTCACCGCCATTGCGAGGCACGCGAGCGACACGTAGGGTGAGAGACGCTCTCCTGACGCGAGGAATGAGGAACATCCAGTTGCACAGGAGGCCGGACAGCGCGTACCGATGCGCGCTGACATGAAAAAGATGCCAAGAAACCTAGTAAAATTGGACAAGTCACTTGAGAAGGGATTCCAATTCGGAAGCAGAAATTGGAAGCACCCTGTTTTGTTTCGATCTATTAGGCTTGGGAAGAGCGCGCGCACATAGGAGCAGGTGCATATGAGCAGAAGGATCACCAGCAAAAGAGACTGGAAGTTGAAGAGAGCAGACTGCGAAGGTGGATTGAGGTCAAATTCTCCATTCCCGTAGCGGCGAGGGTACCATTAGAGGTATATTCAGAGCCCGAGCAATACAATGTTTCCGGTGGACCTGGACACGCACGACGTTGCAGGAAAGAACTGAGGAAACACGTAGACTCGGAAGAGTTGCTAAATTAGCTACGATCAATATCACGTAAACGGTGCCGAAACAAGACCAAATTTGAAAGAGGCCACTTTCTTGGACGCGTCCAACATCGACGAACGTGCTCGTTCCGCGATTGGTGCGTGTTGGTATTCTACTGTTCTCTCCCGACACGTCGTGGTCTTCCACAAAATGGCTCCCACCGCTATCCCTAAGTCGTTCGGTAGCTCCCAGCCCTAACTTTTCTGCCCAACTCTTCTGCTTTCTTTTGAACGATCCATGGAGCTGGCCCTGGGCCGATCCAGGTTACAGGAAGGTCAAGCTTGTGAGAATCTTGAAAGGAAGATCCCGCTGTCGAGACATTGCAACTTGTCGGCTGTCAGCTCGAGTTCAGCTCGAGTTCCAGGACATGGAAGTATCCGTGACAAGATCAGTTAGTCTACCTACCGTCTTGCCTCAGACCAAGCAACCGGTGTTGTAATACTCTTTTCGTACCTCGAAGCATCTTTTCCCGCAGTCGGGTCTTCCACGTCTTCTTGTGGGAATACTTACCAGTACGAGGCAAGTGGGAGGTTTACAAGTACTCACCCTGAAACCATAGGAACTCCAATTGCGTCAGCGGGCCATCGGACCTGTCAAGCCACAATGAACGGAAATGCAATTATATTGCCTTTCAGCGCAAAATGTAGATTTGTTGCAGACAGTTCCCGGGAGATTCCGGAGTTCCGTTGTCGCTTTCGGGCTTGAGTGAAGATACCGTGAACTCCATCCGGTCTAGACTCGATTACGATCAATAATTGAATCAGAACGGGTATTTCGAAGATCCAGACATCCAAAATGTTTAAAAGCAGACATTGTTTGTATCTTCCCCAAGTTTGTACCTTACCCTGATGGACGACTCTCAATGGTGTCTCGACGAGTGCCCGACCTGCGCTACTGTTGTGGTAAGTGTGCGGTTGCAAGCGCTGCTACCTCTCTGGCGTCGACTCAACACATCTCTCCAGCACGGTCGATCTATATACTGCTCCCCAAAATGCGAACCAGAAGTCAAGCCAGAGCCTGAGCTTGAGAACGACGATGTGCAATGGACCCAGTGCAATTCCATCCGCGTTTCTGCATGGGCACTCGACTGTTACAAGTCCGCCCTTGGACCTGCCAGTTCACCTGGTATATTCCCCTCGCCGTCCCAACGTAAACTTCACATTCGCAAAAAGCATCCCACGTCCTGGGTTACCTCCGACACATCCTCACACTCGCCCCCCTACATATCTCCCTCGATTTCGACCGGCACTGCCGTCGAATCCCTGATCACAAACTCGACACCCCCACAATCGCCGTGGTCAGTCAGATCATGGCGTTCTTCACCTGGGCCAGCCACACCACCCCTCCTTACCAAGACGAATGTCTACCTCTTCTCCGACTCCATTACACGCCCACCTACTACTCGAGAGTCTAACGAAATTTCCGACCGGCCTGTGAGCCCGTCGGATCCCTGCATCCGCCAGACGGTGGAGAAGGCTACATGCGGCCGTTCCAGTCGTCCCATGCTCGGTCAGCCCGGACGAGAGTATGGTTTGGGTCCTCAGACGACCTATGCTCTCCTTCATCCACCACCAGCTTAGACTTCTTTTCCACGCATCGTTATACTTGTACATCTAATTCCCAGCACCCACCATATTTCATAGACGCACTCACCCTCTTGTATGTACTGTACAATAGCTTCCCAATGCACTCTCACAGCTCCACTGCCACGACCATGTCGCCCAATCCTTTGGTTCCTGAAATTCCTAATTTCTGAGCACTCTTGGTCGGCACTTTCCGTAAACGTCAATGTGCAGATCTTGAAGCGATGATTGCATCAATTTCGAAGCTTCTCAGGCATTTGCTCCCATGTCTTCACACGCTTTCATACGATTTTACTCCCGTTATGGATTGATTTGAGCAAGAACCGGCGCTTAAGATACTACCACACGTTCACCATATGCTGGTGTCTCTTCTTTGCAGCAGAAAACTCCGCGAAAATATTGAGACAGATCGTTGAACTAGCAGGTTGATTTCTGGTGCCATGGTCCTATCCCCGAAGACATTACATTTAAATTCGGAAGCTCCCGAGATTCACGCTACTTATCTCGATTCTCTCGTTTATCTTGCCGAGCAGAATCGCTTCGACTTCAACCCTGCACTCGGCAAGACCTCGCACAGCAATGAGTGCCAACGGCGCGGCGTTCATAGGTAACGCTCGGGGACTCACTCCGATCGTGTACAGATTCTGCATATAAATTGTTGACATTTCTTTTTGCTTTAGGTCAGACCGTCTCAGGTCCAACCCATGATGACGCATGATGGCCTAGCTCTCCCAACATTGTTCGGGCAATGCTTATTTATTTCCGTCTTGCCGGCTATTGCTGATTTATCCCGCCTCGCGTGACTTGTTTTCAGGTTTTGAGCTGATATATCACGGAAGACGGGCCAAAACAGTAATGAAATATACGTAACATGACCGTGAACTACCGGAGGTAAAGTAGAAGGAGATAGCAAGTCATAAAATATTCCAGGATTCATGACGGGAGAACGGGTACGATGAGGCGTGGGACACGGGAAAACGGTTGAAACAATGTGCATCAAGAAGTCCTCACTAATTTTCAAGTTACCCACACAGTGCAAGTGGACAAGCTACTCACGACCGGAATTCTGAACCCCCTTTGAACGAGTCAAAGTTTTCATACCCATGAGTCTGAATCTACCTCCTGCCGAGATCAATTTTTTGTATACGCCGAGACTGTCGAGTCGTCGACGTCGCTTCTGCATGACTGCGGCTCATTGTGGATCCTAGACTTTACGTCGTCGGAAGGGAAACAAGATACAGATTTCAGGACAGAGATTGTGCGGGCACATCTAGTTTAGAGTTGGCGACTTGGGCATTTCTCGCGCCGACTACTAGAAAGACTCTTGCACAAAACAATTATGTAGCTGCACTGTACGCCGAGTGCTCTAGGATCCTCGTTGACCCTGATCCACATACAGTTCAAGCGAGGACCCAGACGAAGGCATGCTTTTTTCTGCCAAGATCGCCACATCGAGAACAGGCAGAATACTGGCAGGATGAACCAAGGATGGGTGAGCGAAAATCTCGCTTAGAATTTCAATTACACCGAGCCGGTGGTCCAACGTCGCGACTTCTGCCAAGCTCACGAGATACGCCGAGTCGACTTTTCTGCTTCTCAGTCCTGATGGGAGGGCGAATAATGGTGGTCTTGGCCAGCCAAGAATCGACCTTGGTCCCAGATATTTGATCTCCGGGATCGATATCCCATTGTATACTCGTCTCCAGCGGTCTGCTTGCGGCACGGGTGAGTAAACTCTTCGCAGCGGCCTGCTTTGAATGCAGCAGCGCCTTGATCTTTTCGCCAAGATTGGTACCAGTCCGAGTCTACTTGCCCCCGCAACACCAGCGATTCGAGCGGGATCAGCCTTACAGAAGAACGGTCAGAAGTCACCGGGATCCCCCGGGGTCCAAGAGCAAGACAGTGACACCGCGATTTCAATCAGGTACAACAGGGTTGTGCGTCTGTTTCTTAGCGGGAGGCAAGGAATGGGAAGTTCCGCTTCGCGCGCGCGATTTCCGGCGTCAGAGGCTCTCCAACCGTATGCGGAGTTACGTTGCCGGCATTTACCGCGACTGATACACCAGTAACCGTAGACCCAAACAGCGCCAGCCCGCCATTGCCAAGATCTAGTCCGCTTTTCGGGCATCAGCGGACGGCAATACGGAAGCTTGCGACACCACCCGCGACTTGGCGCTTGCAATGTCAAGTGAATTGAATAAAAAAAATCTGCCGGAACATGTTGCGGGTTTCCGATTCTAAAAACGTCGGGTCGGCATGCGCCAGCGTAAAAACACCACAGGATTTGATCGTAGGCCAGCCGCCAAGGGAAAATAAGGAGAGAAGAGATTGACATGAAACGGAAGGAAGCTGAAGATATCCAATAGAGTAATAAGGTTCACGGGGAGGTTGACAAGGAAAGCGGGTGGTCGACAAAAAACCCGCGAGAAACGCCAGGACAAATGGGAGCGCGATAATTGGATGAGCTGACAAGAAACGAGGAGATAAAAAAGGCGAACGAGATTACGCTGGTGTCCGGTCGTTTAGTACGAAAGTATTGACGAGCAAGTTAGCAATTATTACCGCGACCTATTATTAGCACTTGCTCATCACTATGCTGCTTACAACGGCTAGACCTACGAGGTCGCTGATGTATCCTCTAGTCGAACCAGGTTTTATGGGCGATCAGTGTGTGGGCGTCTCTATCAAGGTCAAAGGAAATTGTGAGCCGCAAGACAAATTGGATTGCCATTTTCAGAAAGTTGGCGCCGCGTGACTTGATGTCACTTTTGTTGATTTTGCGGGCTCCGTCGGAGGGCCACATCTCGCCAACGGCTGCACCAAATCTCCCGAGACCGACACCATTTGAAGGTCCTCGTCTGGGGCTAGTGGGCCCCACCCATTTTGAAGGGAGACAGTGCATCAATTTCATCTGATTTTGCAACACAGCAAAAAGCTGTCGGTGGCCTCCAGCACACAAGGGAGACGCTCGTAGTTTTTGAAAGTCTTGAGACACTTCTGTGCATGTTATGCGGAAAAACTTTCGAAATCCGACTTGTGGCGATGGTTGAAGCTTGAAAGATGGCCCGGCCCGTAGTCGGCCCGTGCTGCCCTTCACTTGAGTTATTTGCCTCTTCTACTCTCGCGCACGATCAATGGAATCGCCGTTCATCCATCTCTTCAACACCAACTACGTTCCCTCCGACAAAGAAATCGAATTTATTCAAGCAGATTTGGTTTCACGGTCGGAAGAGCTGACGCGAATCGAGGAACGCATCCTCGAGCTCTCCGCGCAGCGGAATAAAATCCAGGCTTATATCGACTCCCACAGGGCTCTGATTTCTCATCCCCGCCGCTTACCTTCAGATATTGTGCGGGAGATATTCGTTGCGTGTCTCCCAACTGACAGGAACGCCGTGATGACCGCACAGGAGGCACCGATGCTTTTGTGTCGAATTTGCAGCGCCTGGAGGACGATTGCGCTTTCCACAGCGAGGTTGTGGGCATCTCTGCATGTTCCTTTCGGTTACATCCTTGGTAATCTTCCACGGACGCAGGCCGTTATCGAATGGTTGCAGCGTTCCGCCGCATGTCCCATTTCACTGTCAGTCACCTATCTTGGGCCGTGGGGTGGCGAGTCATCGACCGAAGCATCAGCGTTGCTCAAGACCCTTGCCGATCTTTCGACTCGGTGGCGCTGTGTAGAATTCACCCACCTGTGTACCGAAATCGTGCGCGAACTCGCAGAAATCGGAGCACCCGCGTTGGAATCTTTAAAATTCACTGGGAACCTTTCATTACTCCGTGGCCTCGACATTTTCAAACTCCCAAGCCTGCGCGCTGTGGCTCTCCATTCGCAGGCCCAGGATGCGGTGCAGTTTGACGAGTTTGTACTCGAGATGCCACTGGTTTGGGATCAGCTCACACACCTCACCCTCCGATGTGATGCAGGACACAGAGGATTTTCCTTTAACAAGGTTATAGTCATTCTTGAACAATGTACCCATCTTGTGTCCTTCCAAGCCACCCTGTGGGAAACCCGAACGGAGTTCGACTCGTTCTCGGGGTCAATGTTACTCCCCTTTCTTGAAAGCCTCGTCTTGACTGCGGGTTCTTTGACACCCCATTCTCTTACTCACCTCATCGAGCATGTCTCCATGCCGCTACTACGCCGGTTCCAGGTCGCAGGACTTCCTGTCGGAGGATCTGACCCTGTTTCTCTCATCCCTCTTGGAGCGGGATCGCCTCTTCTACGCGATCTAGGCAACGTGCATCTGCCATTTCTCACAGCCGGTTCCATCCGAGATACCTTCTGCTCCCTGTCATCTCTTACCAGGCTTGTCGTGTCCGACAGAAGTTTGGATTATTGGGACGGTTGGGACACTTATAACACTGGAGAGAACACTTCAGGCCTCCACTCATTTCACACAACACACCTCCTGGATCTCCTTACTCCCGTGCAGGATCTCCAAGCCGCTTTTTGCCCGTTGTTACAGGAGCTTGTAGTCAACTATTGCAGTGGTTTGGAGAAATCCACATTAGACGCATTTATCCAGGGCCGAATTGAATCGGCGCAGGGTTTTCGCCGTCTTGAGTTTCAGAATCCCGGGGATCCGAAGATCGTATCGGAGGCTCAAAGCCAGTCCTATCTTTCGCAAGGCGTAGACATTTCAATTGTCTACAATGACCCTTGGGCAACTCCCTTTAAGCCTGACTCTCCATGGACGGGCTTGTTGCAAGAAAATCAGTAGGCCCGTTGCCGGCAGTGGTAAGCGTGAATTTATGGACTGGTTGTCTGAAATTTTAAGTAAGCTCAGATACATCTGGTGACTACAATTGGTCAGTGAAGGGTGCGGGACAAGCAGTATGTCCATTTTGCTGGACAGGGGTCTTTCATTTCTCCCGCCGTCTCCGGCGTGACGGCTCCAACAAAGAGAGTAACATAAGACTGTGATACATATAAGATTTCGAAGAATACGATTGCGCTCATGCTCGCACATAGATATAGCCATATATAAGCATGGGTGGTCACCACTCAGCGGAGAAATGTCCTTTCCCCAGCCACAGCACCCCCGATACTTTGAGCGAAGGCATTTTTTCTCGCGAAAACTGGCGTCCACAGAGTCGTATCGACACAAGACCCTTTGTAGGCGAGGAAATCGCACTGGGGATAAGAAAAATGTGTGCAGCGGCGCCCAGTCGAAGTGCCGGTACAGTTTTCGGTCAAGGTCGACGGTAAGATGCTCAAGCGTGGTAGGGGCCATGTTTAACATCGAAATCATGTCCTGGGTGTCCAAGTCTTCTGTGTGGCTCCACGAACGGTCGCGGACGGTGGTCCCATCTCAAAATGCGTGATCTTGGACGGATACATAATGGTTCGCGCAAGTGATCGGTCGCCAAGTTATGCCCATTATACATTTCTCAATAGTCTAGGTCAATCATACATTGTTATTCATAGGCGGGAAGGGCACGCTCGTATTCGTGGTGCCGGCGACGCCGTACACGAGTGCTCCGACGTGTGGCATGAGGTTGTAGCGCAGGGTGTAGGTCGCGGATGCATCTCTGGGTGCACGAAGAAGTGATCAATATCACAATACCGGAGAGGAGGATGGATTGAGGAAGGAGGGATGGAGAGAATCAGGGAACTAATACACACCGGAACGTATGCTTATCCTTGAACGGGTACTTTTGTTGGCCCTGGACGTGGATCTTCGCGTCGGCTTTGCGACGGACAATACGGTCCCAGATGACGACGGCGTTTTTGACCTGCGGGGTGCAACAACGTTCATACATGTAGATGAAACAATCGAGAACAGGAAGAAAAGGAACGTGGAGTAAAGGTTCAGGGAAAGGCGAAAGGCGAAAGGAAAAAGTAGAAGCGGAGGGGAACAGAGACCCACCCCTTTGGCGTTGGTATATTCAGCGTCGAGGTAGAGGAAGAGTTGTTTTGTGTTCCAGTTGAAGAGGGGGGGAGAGGTCTGTGGATGGGGGAGAGGGCGTCAGTAATAGGCTGCATGAAGACAAGGAGCCATGCGAAAATGGCTTGCCATATACAAGAGTATTAAGACCAAAGTGAAAGCAACTGACCAGCATCAATTTCAAAGTCAACCCGCGCATGCTCGTACTTGTATTGCCGTCCTCTACCGTGTCCACTGGAACCAGAGTAAAATATTATTAGCCAACCAGTCGAGTAAAGGCAGAAGAAATGAAAGGATGTATGGCCGCGTTAACGCAAGCATGAGCCGTACGAGGGGCAAAACACGCGAAACAGGACTTGCTACTCACACCTTCACCCCCTTCACGACAACTGAACCACCCTCGAGCGGTGCTTCAAAGAATTGAAGCATCATGGAGGAGAGCGCGATGGCGGCAAGGAGGCCCATTACGCATGATGAGAGGAGCGCGGAGAGGTTGTTCACTCGTGAAAAGAGAGTATGCATGCTGCAGAGGAAGACAAGGAGAAGATCAAAGCGCGAGTAGAGAGAATTTAAAGCAAAGACACGTCGACTCGATATGGACGTGGTTTATTTGGTTCAACTGGCTTCCGATCCTAACAACACGCAAACCACTCCCTCTTCGTTCTTGATTCGCTCAAATTTCTGGTAGCGGTGACCGCTGAGATTGTTCTTGGCCACCACCTCTCGTCTGTCGTTTCGCGTTTTATCTCCACACGCCGTATCTCTGCCATATATTGGGATAGGCAGAATTTGTCGTAGAAATCGGTACGTTACAATCCTCGCTGTAGCACAGAAGATGAGATTCGAGACATTTGCACGTCAGTCAGACTGGCAGGCGCTTGCGCTCTCCATAGAGGACGATAATTACGCATTACTGATTTTTTTACTTTCTTTTTTTTTTTCTCGCTTTCAATCCGTTCGCTCTTACTTACTTGTAGAATTCACCTAGGAAGGCTGCATCTCGGCGTCTTTCCTCGTGGAAGTCTGTCGAGGTCTCCCAGCAAGATATCTTCGTGCGGACGATAATTGCACCGACGGCGAGTGCCCCGATGGCAGCGAAACTTCTTTCATTATCGACGCCGAGTCGTCCACCCGAGGTACTAAGAGCACAACACCGAATTGCTTGAATGCGCAGGCGGAATGGCGGACGAAAGTGGCGTCCAGGACGCTTCCCGACACTTCCCTCCACGTCGAAGGTTAGCGCGAGCCATTCTATGGTGACGCACGAGCACTTCAGAACGCTCTTCACCCCGACGCCGGACAGCCAGTGTTACCACCTTTCGTTGTCAATCAAAGCAGTTGGTCCCTTGCTAGGACTGCCACGTCGGTCACTTAGCCAGTCAAGCTCGCTTGCGCTACTGAGGTAACGGCATCCGTGGCATGGCTACATGAGCAAGCCATCTTGAGGGATATCAACACAGACACCATCGTACGCACGGACGGTCACTGCAGCCTTATCGACTCCTGTCCCGGTAGACGGACACCGGATTGGTGTCCGCCAGAGGCACAGCAAGATCTGTGGGCCAACGCCACCGCCAAAAGCCATATCTTCGATCTCGGGCCTGTTCTCTTGGACTGTCGCTGAAGACGTTATCACGTTCGACCACGAGCAAGGCTACGTGTGCCCGCTGCTGGCGTGGAACGAGGACACCGCAGTGGTTGCCTCGAGGACGAGCCGCGTCGTCGTCCTTCGGCGTAACGCGTTATCGGACTCTGCTGGCCAATACGCCGTTTCACGAACCATCGGTGGTAAGGTCTGCTGCCACAACGATAAATCCCGGATCTGTGTCCGTAGATGGGGTTCGGCTTCAAAATATTTAAAAGTTCTTGAATCTATGGACGTTCTCTTGATGAACTTTCCCGACGGAGGGTCCATTGCATGAGACTGTACCATACGTAGAACATTGTAGCATATAAATTCCTGTATAATAGCCAAAATAAAGCAATTGCTAAGAGAAAGATTGAGCCTGAATTTTCTAACTAATTATACACTTGCCAAAGTTCCGAATTCGACACCGATCACGAGTGGCCCTTGTGTTCGACCGCCACCATGTCGTCCTCTTCACCTATCACTCAAGTTTCGCAACATGCGCCTCCCGCTCATTCAAACCTCCAGCCTCAGCTGCTCACCCGCCTCTTCCTTGATCTGCGCGGCAGGCGCTTCGAGGTCGACAGGGAGACGATCATGAACCTCCCCGAGTCCGTCCTCCTCTGCCTCTTCCCCAACGGCCTGGTGCTCAGCCGGCAGAGCGTGGCCCTCTCGGACGGCGGTGATGACGAGGACGAGGAGGTCTACGGCGTCGATGTCCGTATCTCTCTTCATTCAAATATTATTATAAATGTATTCACGACTGAGACTCCAGTTCGACCCCGACTGCTTCCAATATGTGCTCACCTTCTTCCGCACGGCCTCTGAAGCATTCTACGGCACCGCGTCCACCCCAGGCCTCCTCGCCTTCCAGCAGCATCTCCTCGATGCCCCGGGCTCGCCTTCGGGGTCTCCCTCGCCTAACAACAGCGGCAACGACTTCAACCCCACGCCCGCGCAGAACCCCCCTCCTCTCCAAGCAGGCGATCATCGTCCTGCGCGAGGAGCTCGAGTACTTTACCATCCCGCCGAAAACCGGTAGTGGTGCGGACGCCGTGACAGACGCAAATGGTATCGCGAATGAAAGTCTGTTGGCGGTGAAGCGGGATGGCGGGGAGTATTTGATGGAGAAACGCAATATCTTCACTGCGTTGCAGAGGAATGTGAACAAGGAGAATAATGTGGCGGAGCAGCACCTCATTGACATGCTTTGCATGAGGTGCGTCCATTTTATGATTATTTTTCTATTGTTTTGGTGGTGGTGCCGGTGTGGAACAGGAGAGAGGGACGCTTTTGCGGTACATCCTCGCGAGGGCTTTTGACATCTAGTCATGTCGCGGAAGCAGCGGCGGCAGAGGTTGACGAGCACCGGAGCGAGGCATGGTTCCGAGAACTTCACCTCGGAATACTCGCGCATGAAAACTTCGGACCGAGGAGCGCTTGACTCCAGATCGCAGAGTGAAGGAGGAAACCCCAATTTATTGTTCTTGCCCGGGCGAATGTCATTGCGTGCCAGGATGCTGCTTTCATCCCTCTACTTCCACTTTATTCTTATTGCATTGCTCGATACTGATGATTATCTTGCACACAGCGGCTTCGACCGCGACGACGAATGGGGCTTCCGCGCGCTCGAGCCCTCCCGCTCTTGCATCTCTTCCATCGCCCTCGTCCTGCTCAAAACCGGCATCAACCACTCCCCGGGCAACACCAAGCCCGTCGAGGTCGACTACACGCAGATGGCCACTGCCCAAAAACTCCTTTTGTTCTGGCGGAAGCCCGCGAGGAAGTGCTGGTGGGATGGGATTGAGGTTGATTTGCCCGAGAAGGATGGGCGGCCCGCGAGGACGTTCAAGCTTTGGGCCCGTAGGGTGTGGACGCTTGAGCTTAGTTTGGTGGGTCCTGCCCTTTGTCGTGTTTTCCCCTTAAGCTGACGCTCCCGCAGGTGTGAGTGAACGCAGGCGTCGCGTCGCACCCCTACGCATCTCACCTCCATACATGGGTCATCAATCATAGTGCTCTCGTTCTGGCTCCGTTGCTTTGTTACACGTTACACGGTCATTCTTCCCGGAAATGGATGTGGAGAGTCATAGGCTTCATGTCCGCATCGCGCATCGTAGACTCAAAATTAATACATATGGATACCCTTTCACGAATGCGATGCGTGATCTCGCAGTTAAAGAATGTTCAGCGCGGTCGAGTGGTTCTTGAGGGAGTGGATGTTTCTTTCCGAAATTCTCATTTTGCCCGGCCGTGGTGTAAGTACTTGACCATTCAGTTTTATCGTGCAAAATCCTCCATAAGCTCAAAAAGGCAATTTGTGGCTGTGTCACTGTTGAGCCAAACCATGACAGTCCGATTTCCCCAGGATAGACGCGATTCTCGACCAGCTTGCAGGCGACTATGGGTCTCTGAAGAATTGCTCCATGGTTTGCCGCGTCTGGCTCTTTCGCAGTAGAGCATACCTTTTTCACAGTGTCTGGCTCGCCTTGAGGAACGTTGTAGCCTTCCGCGACCTTTTACGATCTCCCGATTGCACCTTCGCTCCGCACATCCGCCGTATTGAATGCTACAGATCAGACAAACGCGCTTTGACGAAACTGTGGCGGACCTACGCCAGCATCTCACCAGCGTTCACGTGCTCGAGTTGACGTTCAGGATCTACTGCGAAACGAACGCAAAGGCGTTCTTTTTACTCTGGGGTCATTACAGCCTTTCCCCAAACCACACGTCTCGTCCTCGACTGCAAATTTGACGGGCATGCGCCGCTCGTCAGTTTGATTTGTCTCTTCCCCGCGCTGCAGGAGCTGGACATCCGCGTGATGCTCGGTTTTTGTGAGAATACTCCTGCCGAAGCTGTGCCGCCATGAGGGCTCCGCAGCCTGCGGCTCGCTGGCGGTGCGCGCCTGATTCTCGCATGGCTGTACACACATAATTACCTGCCTAACGCCGAGTCGCTTGCGCTGCTCTCTATGGACTACCATTTCCACGCTCCGACAGTTCCGACAGTCTCTGCCGTGTTGCAGCAGCTCGGCTCCGCCCTCCTCCATCTCGATTTTGATTTAACGCCCTCATTTCGGACGTCGGAGGGTGCGTATATGTCTCGCCTTTTATTCTCTCGCCCATCTCATCTTGTGCAGTCTTCGACTTCTCTCTCTACCCCAATCTTAAAACGCTCGTCATCTGTGACCGCTCGCGGGGTCACCCAGAAGACTTGGACCACCACGACATGGTTTCCTTGCTAGCCATGGTCGCTGACACGCTCGAGCGCCTTACGCTGAACTTGACCCAAGCCTTGTACCGCAATTTAAGCTTGGCATCGTTGGACACGTTGTTAGCATCCCAAGTGCGCTTTCCGCGCCTGCAGAGGGTTGTGTGCAGATGTGGCTCCGCTGATGACCGGTTTTTGCGGGAGAAAATGCCTCTGCTCGAGGCTTCGGGGGTGCTGCGGGTGGAGGTCGATAATAGACCCCCGACTGGGTGGTAGTAGCCTTGATAATTCATACCCCTCTTCCAATCAAAGCCCTGCTATCTACGCGTCCCTTGTGTTTCCACCTTATTGAGTGCGTGGACACCTTTTGTTTTATTTTAATGTTGTTGAGCAGATCGACGCTGCCTATCTAATACTTCTATCAGGATGGATACCTTTATTTACTGCGTGTCCGCGCCAGCCTTCGTGGACTCGGTGTCCTCATGCGACGGGTCGGTATTGTGTCAACTCGACCAGTATCTGCCTTCGCGCAAAATTTATCTCAAGGCGAGCTTAACACGTTTTCTTATAGAGGTTGACGGTCCAGCCCTCATCTGCGGACCGTCTGTATGGCCGTTGGACATTCAACCTCTTCTCCCGTCGGGTCCGGATCCTGAGATTCGTTTGGTTAATTTTCTCTTGTTCACAATTTGGTTATTTTTCTTACAGGCACCGCAAAATCGAGTCCACGACGGGCCGACGACGCACTCGTCGCATTGCTGTTCACAATGTATGTCATTCTATCCGAAAACTATTGCGGTTATACTATATCTACTTCGTGTTAAACGATCAAGGTACATAACCTTTTCGGGATGCCTGTGATGTCGAAAGATCGTCGGTAGCACTCTGTTTCTGCTAGATCAACCTGCGCAATCGGCTACCTGGGACTGATGTCTTTCAAGATTGCATTGCCCGTCGGAACTCCGACGGTGACTGCTACGGATTGCACTATATCAAGGGACGTGGCGCGCGACAGCCCTGAAAAGGCCCC
The DNA here is from genome assembly GCA_014462655.1 of Mycena venus. NCBI lineage: Eukaryota > Fungi > Basidiomycota > Agaricomycetes > Agaricales > Mycenaceae > Glaucomycena > Glaucomycena venus. The sequence goes on along the minus strand of JACAZI010000005.1, from coordinate 5,734,509 downwards.
CTCCATCAAGACGCAGATTTCAATGGTGGTCTAAATGTCGCACGGCCGACTTTGGTTTGTACAACGAGCAAGAGAACTATTTGCTACTGGTACCCAACGTCAAGTTCTTGGTTCTGGAGCTCTTTCCAAAAATCGGCGTCCATCCCCATCATTTGATTCAAGAATATACTAAAGTCGAGCTCAGGAGGGGAGGTTAGCGGCGAGTTGTTTGAATAGTAGCCCTCGGCGTACGAGCCACCATCGGAGTCGGAGGAAGAGGGTGTCGAGTACTTTGGTGCCACCGGTCGTTGGTCCATGGTGCCCCGACGTTCCCATTTCGCGATCATGCCGTTTATGAGCAGCGCGCATTTATGTGCTGAATGCCTCGCGCCGCGGGGATGCACGACTGAGGTGAGTGGCGGTTCTGGTGAGAAGCAAGTCACTTGCTCCTAACAGAACACCACCTCCAGGCTTCCGGTACATCAGAAACTTCACCCCTACAACATAACTCGCGGCGAGTGTGATCATGTGAAAGAAGACATCGGGCGCGGTGCTGAGGAGGTCGGCGTCGGCCTGGCAGGCGTAAACAAGGATCGCCTCTCCGGTTCGGATCATGTCGCGCCCCCACTCTGGTATGACGGGGACCCCGTGTGGAAGAAAGTGACGGTGCCATATCTCGCCAGCAGGTATGTGGCCCACCGCTACCTTCGCTTCCCGCAAGGCGTGATAGAGAAGGAGCAGCCGACATATCCCGTCGTAGACGTGTAGAATGTGAAAGTAAGCCTGTTCGTGGTCGAGTATCACTACTGAAGCGTCATTTTCACAGCAGTGGGCAAATTATTGTTGGGTACGAACCGGGCAGGGGTAGCAGCAATCTTCGGCCCCGTTTGAGGCTCTCAAGATTCCTGAGGACGAGGGTGTTAAAAGTGGTTCCTTGACTTGACCCCATACTCACTTTGTCATCTGTTCATACCAGCCATCGATATCTGAGGGTGCCTTTATACGAAGCGCGACCCCTTCTTCGGCAGTCGTAGCTTGCATGGAAACAAGCCCAAGCCGCAGATTGCGATAATCCGTTAAGCCCACAAACGACTCGGGGAATTCGATCAATTTTTTGTCCTCCGGCGAACGGCGCGACAAAGGTACTCGTCCAGTTCCTATACACAGCCTAGCCAAAAAAAAATCAGGAACGAGAATCGAAACAGCTGCAAAACGTACATGGATTCGGCATTTGTAAGCGACACCCACTAGAAACCCGTTAAGTATATCCAAGACGACAATGAAATGCAAGTACTAAACGGGCATGTTCCAACAGTTCGTTTAGAGCAACGACGTCCGCCTCGGCCATGTATCCCCCATTCAACCCGGAGGATTTTTGCAGCGCTTCCGCCCTGGCCGATGCTTGGTTCAAGCGGAGGTTCATAGCCATGCTGACCGCCGACGCGAGAAGCACGCGCCCGTCGCGCCCCTCATTTTCCGGCCCTCCTATCGGATCCCAAAGGGACAATATGAGTAGAGCCTGGATCGCCTCTACGGATTCCGAGACTCGAGGGTTAAATATGATTTTAATAACCAAGTCCTCCGTCAAAACCTGGAGACGGACATCAAGGTCGGGATTGGCAGCACTGCAGTTCATGTCTAAATAGCGCGATGCTACTGAACAGCAGATCGTATCTAGAAGGCCGCTGTTGGAATGTCGTATGAGCTTGAAGTTGAGCCAAGGACTGTATTTATGGTCGAATCTAAAACAATGTTAAGGAGCGGACAGCAAGGACGGCGAGGGGGCATACAATTCTAGCAAGTATTGAATTTGGCCCAGGCTTAGAATATTTTCTAGATGTGTTTCACGAAGAGAGGACGAAGACGGTAGATTCGCAAAATTCGGATTAACTGCCGGAAGTCTAGCTAAGTTCTGTATCGCAAGCATTGGCGCGGACCAGTCAATGGTTTCGGAACGGTCCTCGTTAACAAATTGCCAGATTCGCGTGTCTGGAGGCATTGCGGAAGGGTAAGGGTCCGGGCGGGGACGAACGCTTGAGTCCGGAATATTTGAACTATTAGCGGAAGTGATAGGTGCTGGTGGGGAAGGAGATTCCGGGACGGTCGGGGCCAGTGTTTCCTCGTAAGAACAGTGAATGCCAATAACCTTACAACGATGGCATTGCACCGGGCTTGTAGTTGTGTCTTTGGGTGAATTTAGTCTTCATTCTAGAGCATATAATATTAAGGACGGACCAAGGATTTCACACCGCGTCTTATTTTTGCGGCAACTCGTGCATGCCTGTATGCCCTTGGATCTTCTCGTGGATATCGAGGGAATTTGAGTTACTTGTTGTCGTGAACGCTTCATCGTGGTGGCGGTTGTGTGCGAAGGGTGTCCGATTCAAGTCTGACCCCCCAAGCAATCGAATAAGTACGACCCAAATTTGGACCAATTCCACGATCACTCTCATGGTGATCTCTCGTGCGTGATCTGCACTGGCGTCAGAATTCATTCTCCGAAGCTGGTTCAAGAAGCAAGAATGCTGCTTGAACAGTTTAATCTACTGCAAGTTGTTGGGATTGAGCAGCTCTGTGGACTTGGTAGACGTATTATATTATTCGTTCCCAAGTTCCGGAATTCCCGTACCTTTTGTCAGCAGTAAACTGTAAACTGCTATATCCCGCCACGATCTGCTCTCGTACGCGTGCCGGCCGATCGTTAACGAAGATCAACGGGTGACCAATTGATAGCCGTAGCGGCCTCAAAGACTTGTAAGTTGTCGATTCCTGTCGATTCGCAAAGGGATCAATTTATCCTGAGGCTCAAGCTGAGGCTTATCCTGGCTTATTATTGGTCACGCGAGTAGGGTTGCTTCTGGACGACATTTGGTAGGTAACACTACGGGTACTTGACTTTGTACGGATCACGGAATAACGTGGGATGGTAATAAATTGACCGTTTTGCCGCTTACGCGCCGACTATAGTCGGCATAAGCCATGGCGACCACACTCCAGGTTGACTCCAGGTGCTTTACTTCAGTATGTACTGTCCCTTTGAAATTCGGCGGACGCGTTGAAACATTTGCTAATGCGGATAAAGCAAGGAATGACGAAATCGTACTAGTAGTTGTTCCAGGAGAGAAAGCGTCTGGACGGACCAGCTTAGAACGAGGTTACGAGTCGGAAGTCAGTGAAAGAGACTAGCTTGAGCGTACGGAAGACAAACGGAAAAAAAAGAGTCTAAAAAAGAATCTACCCATCGGATTCAAGGTTGGAGGGCTTGACAAAGTTCGGAGGATATTCACACCTGTCCCACTCAAATCCTGCCCAAAACACACCTCGCGTTTGAAGTGACGATTTCAGCCAAAAAACGGCGTACCCGATCACAATGCTGACGTGCTGAACGGAAAAATCGATGCACGGAAGTGCCCAAGATCGGGAAAACCGGATGGGACTTTTGCTTTCCTGGTGCACCTGAAGAGGCATTTATCCAGATGGATTTGCACTGGACCCATGTATGTAGATTCATAGAGATTACAATTTTTTTACACAAGAAGAGTTTCCTATCCTTCGTCATTCCCATCCTCGTCGCTATCATACTGGTTGAAGCCAAGGTCTTTGACGCTGGAGACGGCGACCAAAAGCGGGTGATTTGTGTCAAACACCGTGAGCATTTTCGCCATATCCTCCAGCGCGAAATCCTCGATCTCTTCTAAAAGCGCCATGTCCTCCCTATCCTCCTCTAGATCTGAGGCAGGCCGTGCTTTGCGGGCCCGACGCTTATCTGCAAGAGCTTGCAGCTGCCGCTTCGTGGCCTCCATGACGCCGTTTTGGAATTCGGGCGACAGAGCACTTGGGCCGCCGATGATACGCAAAGAATCGTTGAAGCACTTGTAGAGCGAACTGAGGAACGATGCATCGTGCTCTGTGCTTATGCCGTTGATGATTTGGAGGAAGGTGGCGGTGACCATCTGGTTCGTGAGGGTCCCACTGTTCTTGCCGCTGGCGAGAAGCATTGGTATGAGCCTGGTAAAGAGGAAGATCAGCAGGCGCCGCATTAGGGAGGGATGAGGGGTAAATTTACATAGCGCAAGCCTCCCGCACCCCGTCATGGAAATAGAATCGCAGCGAAGGAAGTGTCACTTCAAAAGTCTGCGAAAGGTACGGCGCGAATCGAGGTCCGAGAGTCGAGCAGTAGATGACTAGGGTCTCGAAGGCTTGACATTTTTCCTCGATCGCCGATGTTCTGATCCCGAGTGTCTGGCCGTCCATGCTCACCGTTTCCCAGCCATCTCTTTCTTCTACTTTGTCCTCTTCTTCATCTGCGCGCAAATTCAGATCAAGGCGGCCAGCCCGAATGAACGCAGAACCAACACACCATATACGGAGATATCGGCCTTTGCGCTGGCCGTAGCCAAGAGAGTGGGCATTACGACGGGAAGGTATGGCTCGAACTCGGGTCCCATTGCCTGGCATACTTTCGCCCAAGTAGCGATGAGATAGTGGCCAAGCTGAGTGTCATTAGGATCAACAGGACTTTCTGCAAACGAGGATCAGATCAGCGAAGACATGCAAAGGAGAACGACGCAAACTCACTTTGTATACGCATAAGCAGATCAACAAGCGTATGGGAGTCGGGCAAGAACATCTCAGGACCGACAGCAATTGCTAGAGGCAATGGAGGTAAGGCGTTTGTTGGAGAGGAGCAGGGGGTCATTTACCTATCAGGCCGGCGCACTCCATAGCTTTCGCTCTCAACTTCCGGTAGTCCGGCCCATCCGCATTACGCAGGACATTCATAAGAAGAGGCATTATAGAAGGGTAGTACTAGTGGTGCACCATCAGACCGTGAAGTAATTTTGAGACATACGGAAATGATAACTGACCTTGCCGAAAGTAGTCTCACTAGCATCGGCGACCATAGCTAACGTCGTGATAGCCTGCTCTTGAACATATCGTCGGACGTGAGCTGGATCCCCAGTTGGATCCAAGAGCTTGAGCAGGCGTTCGACGATAGGCTCCAGATATGGGAGGAGCACGTTTCTTTCGACGCCCTCGCAGAAGTTGATCAAGGCCGCAGCCGCATGGGAGTGGACTCTGTGAGTGAGGGTGATACAGATTTAGGGACTAGACAGATCATAGCGACCGAGCTAATCATACCGCGGTTCCCGGTCCTCCAAGGTCGGTATCAGCACAGCAAATAACTGTTGATGATACCTCTCTTGAATTATTTCCTATGACCAGTACAAGTCAGTAAAAATGCAGCGCCGAGGCCATGCAACAATACTTCTAGATCGGTGCACAATTGGCCGCTGAAAAATGTCAATTAACATGGACCCAGAATAAAAAAGGCTACTTACACGCATTGGCAAGCGGCATATCGTACCCGCGGATGTAGATCGCGAAACATGGGCGTAACAAGTCTGCATGGAGCAAAATGAGTCCGCCGCCTCCAGAGGTCTATCTATAAAACTGACTCGACGACTTTGCCCAGCTCGTTTTCCATCACCTACGCGAAAAGTGTTAAGACGAACTCTGAAGGCATGGCGATACTAACCTTGGCTGTCCCTTCTGCGATAGCAGCGACAGCCATTAGGCCCGCATGTCGGACTCTCCAGTCATAACTCGCCATCATGGAAGGTATGTACTGCGCATCGAATTGAGAATTCACCGATAATAATGAGATTTGGAACTAAAAAACGAACCTGGAACGCGGGTGGCAGAACGGCTCGTCCTCCGACGGCGCACGCCAACCTGTCTAAACTCTGCTCGTACATCGCAGGCGCCGACTCCGCTTCCGTAGCCGAGTTCACCGAAGGCTGTATGACAACGCATTAGGAGTTAAGAAGGGCTTAGCGGAAGGACCCACATCTTCCTCCAGCCATCCATCAAGCCCATCACCTTCTTCGAACTCGCCCATGCCCTCTAAGCAAGCTCTAACCATGATCCCCACCCAACCATCGACTCTCTTGACCATCCCAGCACGCGCTTCGCTGAGACTGACCATGAACTCCAACGCAGCGAGCCGCAGCGTCTGCCGCTCGTCCGCATCCAGGTCCCGCTCGGCGGGCGCTCCGCCATCGAACGTCGCCGATGTGGGGGTCGTACGCGCGGCCCCGCTTGCACCGGCAGATGCAGGGGGGGAAGAAGCGTGCGGGGATTCTGGGGGCGGAAATACAAATGCACCCTGACGGTCAGATGTACTTCCTTCTCCGTCCGTAGGAAACGGCCGCGAGACGGTGGGCGTTGGTCCAGGGTCCGCGCTAGGGAGAATAAGAGAGGGGAAAAATGAAAGCAGTGCTTGTAGATGGGGCTGGAAAAGCGACGGGTGAGTGGAGCAAAGCGGCGTCAGAGTCGTCAGGAACGCGGTAAGGTTCGCATATGGGGATGGACCTGTCTCCGACGATGGGCTACGCACAGGAGCGCTGCGGGAGGGATGGGCGGTGGCGAGCGAACCGGCTGTGGGGAGCATCTGGGCAAGCGAATGGAGAGTCTCGAGCACGGGATGCATTAACGAGAGTGATTGCGAAAGCTGTCCCGGCTCTGCGGCATTGAGATATGCGACCGACGCGAGGAGGGCGGCCTGCTTGACCTATGCATCTCATTCAGCGAATTCAGTCCGCGGCTGACTGCAGGTACCCACATCGATGCTTTCTACGTCTTGTAAACCCCGCTGAAAGACCCCAAGGACTGCGTCTGTCTGCAAATCCATAACTAAATTAGGGCAACCAGCAAACACCCTGTATGCGCTTTCTCGTAGGTTTTCTGCTGCGACTGCCTGAGTGGATAGCGTTCCACTACCACCGGGCTGCCCAGCCTGGGTCATATTGAATGCAAGAGCTTGGAGTGCATGCCATGGCCGTCCCCGACGCATTCCTTCTCCTGCGAGATCACATACTGTATCGACTGTCTTACGTCGGACAAGATTTGACGACTCTTGTTGCAGAGAGTGCAGAAGCAGCCTCTCGAGAGTGGTGAGCGTCTGAGGAGAGAGGTGGTCATACAAGGTGAGTTGGGGATGGCTCTGAGATTGGTAGGCCTGTTGTTGCTGCAGCGTGCCTGTTAGCGGAGATTGAGAAGAGGCCGAGTGAGGTTGAGTGGGAGACGAGGGCGCCGGGCGAAATAGGAGCCGTCGGAGGAGAACCAAGGAGAACGACCGCATCTGAAAACATGTTAACTTGGCGCGCAAGGATATCCCAAAATTAAAGAGAATGGACGGAAATTGTTTGATTCGCCGACTGCATCAAGGATGATCTGCACAGATTTTCTCCAGCTCCAGATAAAATAATTCGGGAACCGCATAGAAACCTATGCCAGAAGATGCCCCGATTTTAGAGTAGCGGGGCATGGCAGAGCACGACTGAACAGAGGACAGCGACAATGTAACGGTTTACATCGACATGCCGTCAAGGATATCGATGCAGGATCGACAATGAGGTCAAGACTCCGACGCGTATGCTTCACATTCGAGCGTCTGGAGGTCAGACAGACGAGCAAAACTGCAAGAGAGCGCCCAATAATTTGCACTCCCAGGTACCGAAAGGTTTGCACTGTAATGGAAGTGAGACACGCACCACCTCGGTGTCTGCTGATATGGCAAACTGGGCCAGGGCCAGGAGGTAAAGTTCAGGCGTATGCGCCAGCCGTTCATTGACTGCAGTTTCAGCACTGATTGTAGAAATTCAATGAATATCCTCGCAGAGCTCAAGATCTACACGCACTTGGTACGGATTTCGTTATCGCCGAGCAGAAGGTTCGAGAGGATCTGTGTGAGCTCTGTAGTAATTTCTTGCGGGACTACGGACTCCATAGCATGAGAACAGAAGGATCGAGAGCAGAGAAGAAACGAGAAGGGGTGGCAAAGAAATTTCCACAACTGCCGGACCGATTTTCTGAATTCGGATTCACATCACGAATGCTGTGCTCCCTTTCTTGTCGACAACTTGCTTCCATCCTCCCTGGTTATGCCCGTGAGGATTCACGTACACCTCCCACGATGTCCGCAATAATACATTCTCATCCTGGCGAAAGACGAGTATCTCCAACCCAGTCAGACTCACAATCGACCATTGTTTGACCGCAGTCTGGACTTCAGATGAATTCCATCTTGCCATCGAAAGCGGACTCTTTTAAACCGGCCAATAGGTGTTCCTCAAAGAGTCTATTGTTTCAGTGGGCAGGGAGCATTAAACGCCTTTGATCTACATTCTACATGTTCTTGAAGCTCCTTACTTCCACTCCCACTGCCGGTAAGCGAATACTCACTTTCTTACAGGTGCTTACGCGTCAACCCGGGTCCCAACGTTCACGAGCTCTCCCAGGCACAGATGAACCCCACAGCCCCACCGGCAAGACCTGTCTGAATCTCGCACATCATGATGTGGATCGATGTCGGTTCTTCTTGGAATCTCGGACGACTCCGAGGACCGGGCAGCGCCGACCCTTGAAACAAGTTACTCTGCATCGTATCCTCTATGCCAACTTGAATCGAGGCTGTATCGCAATTGTATCCCGGCTTGCAACGTATCCTGAACCACCATGCGAACTGACGTATGGCGAAGTGCAATTTCGTGCTTCGATTTCGCCATGTGTGTACATTGAATGCCAAATTTGAATGCTTGGTATGTAACAACACCGTTTCCTCCGCCTGGGCCGTTCGATGATAATGTTTTCCGTCAAAACGTGCGCACGGTTTCACAGAAGTTCCGCGTGTTATTTTTGAACTTTAAATGGTTGCATCCGTAAGGTTTAATTGCTCCAGGTTGCATGACAGCATTCTACGAGGATAACTGGCGCAGCACTTTGAACAGCAATCCTCGTTGGATAACCATCTCAATGGATTAATTAACAGCCGCACAAGGTAGAAAATACAGTCCAAGTTGTAACAACATACCAAGCTCGCAATAAGTTCAGATAGGTAGATAGGTATATTCCGGCGCGGTCCCATTCAGAAATAGCCGGGGTTAGGTTGGGGTTAGGTACTTTTTCTTTCCAAGAACCGACGTCGCTGACAATACTTACTATGTAGTGAGTGTCTATCCGCATCAAAGCGATATCTTGCCAGTGACATTGTCATGGCGTACCTTGCCAATAACCATGGACCGGCGGCGGATAAAGTGGAAATGCCGAGGCGCTCAGGCCCGACTTGCCCGACCTGCAGAAGCCGTTGAGGAGCCAGTGCTATCTTGTGACAAACGATTATCCCCATTGTCGTCTGCGGAGGAAGCAGAAATTGTAGAAACAGGGGGGAAGATCATCATATGAGGAACCGGGCACCCGAGCAAGCAAGCAGTAGGATATTTTGGAGAGCTCGGCAGTGAGCGAATGGAAGGGGTTCGGCGGCAACAACGGGAATTACGGAGTGGAGTAACATACATACGGCAGGTTGAATGGTAGGATTCTCGGCGAGAGGACGACAGACTTTTAAAAAAACGGCCCGGTTGCGCGCCGAAATCATTTTCATTTTTTCCCCTCTGGTAGAACCAGGTTACACCTTAGGCAACAGAAAATCGAGGACACGAATCTCTGTCGGGGCAGTCCAAGCTATAAATCTCCCCGTCGTAGGGTCGAGATCATACATGAATTGGTCTGTCTCTCTCGGCAGACTCCACAGCAACCCAGTCTTGGACTCGAACTCAATCTGCCGCCGCGTAGGAATCGTCGCGGCGTTGATCATAACTGATGTATCCGTCGGCCACGTCCGCATGAGATGCGTCCCCGCGGAGTGGAGGCGCCCATAGAACTCGGCGTCAAAAGTCTCGGGAGGGACGCGGCTGATTCCCATGAGCACCGGGAGCGCGCTCGGGAGGTCGGGGTCGCCACCGGGGACCTTTTTGACCACGCAGCGCGCGTACGCATTCCACCCGTCGACGAGGCGTCCGAAGATGTCGAGGACGAGAGGTATATCGGGAGAGGTGTACCAGTCGGCCTGCATCGTGTACAGATCCGCGAAATCCGCAAACGCGTCGTGGACGTGGCTGAACATGGGGAGGGGAGAGATGGGCTCCACGACCACCTCCGCAGCCGGGGTGCCAGTAGGATGCAGCGGGGGGATCTCGACAACAACGATTCCGTCTTCGTGTTGGCCAATAACGGCGGTGCGAGAAACAGTTATCTGAGAACAAATATGAAAAAGACTCAACATCCTTAGGAAAGACATGGACGTACGCTCATCAGAAGTTGATAGACGTGCACTGTCGCAGAGGCATTTTCGACAAAGTCCCATGTGGTGAGTAAGAAGTTGCAATAGTAAGTAAATCTGTCCGCCGTGAGGGCATATACTTTAACACTCGAAGAGAAGATGCGATGGTTGGCGATCTGCTTAAAGGTGGGCTGGTCGGCTGCGGGGTAAATCTCATACACCGTGACGTCCACCATACTATCAGGGATAGTTCAGAGGCATGAACCGGACGACGTAACAGATCCACTCACTTGTTCATGATGGAGGGGCATAATGTCAGAATGCGGAAACCGTTATGATCTTTTGTGGGTTGGACGAGAAGCTGGCTAGGAGAAATCGGCAGGACAATGGACACCAAGGGGTATGGATTTGAAATCACTGGCCGTGACAAGATAACGACCACCGGGAATGAGGCGCATCAGTGTGGTTTCTCCCACATCGCCTGCGGCTAACTTGGGTAACCGAGGTTGGAAAAGACGCGTAGAGAACGCCGGAATTAGGGTCGTCAGTGGTCCGATCTTTGGATATCTGAGCGATAAACCGGGCAGGCGAGGTCGCGGCGTGCTGCAGCTCGGCCAGAGACATATTTTCCATGGGATATGTCAACAGGGAAACTTCATGCGCTGCACAGACGCGACGTAGGGCGTTTAACCACACGGTTCGGTGCAATGTGGCGGATACCAGCATTTTCGAGCACTTGGGAGAGTTTTTGAGCCAGACAACGAGCTAAGAGTTCATGAAACCAAACCTGACGGAGAGCGAGGATGTCCATCGGGTCCATAAAACTTTGGATGTGGATGAGAGTGTCCATAGGGAACTCGTTCAATGTAAGGGTGGCCTTTTTATGAATAGTGGGCTTTTCATCTGGGATTTCTGCGGTGTTCATAGCGTTAGGTCGAGAAAGATTTCAAGATTCATCAGCAATCATTGATGCGAGACTTGATGGAGACCGTGACGTAATTTCCAATTCCACCCTCACCATGGACGTTGATAAGCCTTTTGCTGCACAGTTTCGCAGTACCTTGCTGGAACTCCCTATCGATAATATCTTCCAAATCCTTCAAGTTAATCCCGTTTCCTTGCCAGGAATTAGTGCTGATTCATTTCCAAGTTTGCTGACCCGGCCGATATTTTTGTGTTCGGCCAGGTTATTGTCTTCCGTGTTATACCTTCCTTCCATTTATCTAAAGAGTCGTCCAGACATGCAAAAAGTTCTTCGAAGTCACCGCGACGCGCAGTGTCTGGATGAATGCGCTGCGTCGCGTGTGCGAGATCAATGGCCTCTTCGTGCCTAGCTTCCCTTACGACGACATGTCGTTCTCGGAGTTGCAGCGTGCTGCCACTTTTGGCGCTGCCCCGCGGTTTACGAGACGCCTCTATAAACAAGCGGCCAACAACGCTGTTTCGACCGTTCCACTAGCGCCTTTATCCCGCCGTATATTCAGGCCCCGCGTGACAAAGTTCTCTAGCGCCGCAACTGAGGAGCCGGGCCTTCTAAAAACAGTGAATCTCGTTCCAGGCGGACGTTTCCTCATTATCACTACCAGCACCCTCATGCACTTATGGGATCTTGGCTATGATGCGACGAAATTGATCAAACCTCACGCGCTGGCGTCCATCGCTCTCCCGAAACCGGATAGTGAGCCAACCATTTCCATTCTACCGACAGAAGACGGGACTGGGATTGAGGTTATGGTTGTGATGTTCAAGATCGGGTACGTCCCAAAACTGAAAGAAATCGTCAATTCAGCGCTGATTCACATCGGTAGCGAAACCACTACTATCGCCAACTATCATATCTTCCCGTTGGACACACATCCAGAGTTCCTACCCGTCTCTGAGCCGCATACCGCGAACATGCTGATGCGGGGTTTCTTAGCCAAACCTGGTTGTGGCGTGGTACACGATGGCCGGGAGATTTTCGTCTGGAACACCGCTCGAAACCTGTGGGCTAGCTGGAAGGCAGATAAAATCCCGGACAAGGTGAGAGCATCCTTTTTGTACACCGGTATTCACTTCCTCACGAGTTTTCAGGTTTTTGCGTACCGGGACTTAATAGTAGGCGTCGACACTAAGACCATTACCCTCTGGGAGATGCCCACGCCCCACTACGAAACCGCCGCGGCTTCAGGGCTCGAAGATTACCTTCCTCTGCTGACCCTCTCCCATCCCTTCTCTGGTGGTCAGGAACTCGACATCGCCTTAACCGGCGACTGGTTTTGCTCTACTGATACCAAGCCATCCTTTCTGAGCCTTATAGGCTGGAAAGGGAGCCGGCGCTACATCGCCCGTTACATGATGCATTCGTTTGACCGGCGTGCAAACCACAACCTTCCTGGCAGCATCCCCATTCTCATGGATCAAATCAGTATGACGGGCGCGGGCGATCACCTCGATTACTGCACAGAGATCCAGCCTTGCGGTGGGGACGCGCTGGCTCTATGGACATCGCAAGAGTCCCCTGCTGTGATCGAGGTGTCTATTTCGCCACTACCGACTGAGAAGAAGAATGAGGGACCGCCGATCAAGACCGTGCGCTTGTTTGAGTCTCGCGGAGACCGCCCGGATGATTTCGAATTTTCGATATGTCCAATCACGGGTCGGCTTTGTACCATGACTGGCCAAGGAAATGAGATTATTGTACTGGATTTCCTGATTCCTAGTTGGAAGGACGAGTATTGAAGTCACTATGTAGATGGCTGTAGCGTACTGACTCGAGGCCATGTAAGTCGGTACAGCACCCGTGTGTTCCTTATAAGGACCACCGCGGTTATACATCTTCCTTCCTTCCTTCCAGGTTGATGTTACTATGCTGGCCGAGGAGAAGCGAGGAGAAGAAATTTACTGTAACTTGTTTACAGACAGATAAATGGATTCTTTGAAGCGGACTCGAAAGACGTCCTACAAGTTGATTTTACATGTTCACACTGACTCGGAAGAGCAAAACCCTTTCTGGAATTTATTCTAGTAGCAGCGTATTACTTCGTCAAGCATTCATTTCCCCCCATTGTTTGGTTGGTATATTGAAGTTCTGGTCACGGCGAGGTTTAAAGATTGGAGCTGGAGCCCAATACACGCCCATAGCTGAAATATCAACGATTTTTCAGATGCGTGCCTCAAAGTCATGAAGCCGTGCACGAAAATCCCCAGTACTATAGCTTCTCCCCCCGCGGGCTCTCATAATGTGCAACATATCCCGAGCGATGTTGTCTGTGTTGGAGACTTCCGCGTTCAGCAGCCAAGCGGTTGTAGACCTGGGCGCGGGCCAACGCACACCCAGAGCGTCCGAACTCGCGTTCAAGTCCGCTTCAAAGAACGACATGCGCGGTGTCGAGTGGGCGACGCCTTTGAAAATAAGCGGATCGAATGTGAAATGAACCGTATACAAAGTTACCACGAAGATGAAAGCGTACGATATCGAACCCAGGCCCGATCACCTGGGCAAGAGCTGAGCCCGCAACCGGGATGAAGTCGACACCACCACCAGCCCTAGGGCCGCCAGGGTTGAAAAGTACCGGTCCACGGTATAGAAACAAGTCAGCCGGAACGGCAGCTGGGTACCGCGTTATCGCAATGACAGCTTGTTCACCGCGGGGTTCTGAGTCGTTGAGAGGCACCTACAATGGGACAATGAGACACGAATTACTAGAAAATTTGGACGAGCACATTGTTGTGCAGAATAGCAATCCGACCATTCCAGTTTGTCACCTTGTGATCAGTAAAAGTGTGTATGTGCAGACCAGCTGTGAACTCACATCTACCCAGGAAAATTGGATCTCCACCATGGCGTTCTTCACAGAAATTCCATAATGGAACGGGAGTCGGCGCTTGACCAGAAGACGGCCCCGAGTCCCGCGAGCACAACCCAAAAGAAAGTCTTCCGTATGAAGAGGCCACAATGCACGGGAAACCCGTTGAAATGTTTACAGTATCACTCAAATCTCATCGCACAGCTGCGGCTCGGTAATTTTTGCGGCTAGTGGCACCCAGGATTGAGTGGCACTGGGGTTAGTCAAACAAAGTCCATGGCCACTAGTTGAGACAGAGAAATGTGAAGCATCAGATCGATATTTGATGCGCCATTACAAGCACGTTTCAGTTGCAGAGTCAGTCGAACTTCGTCCAGCCATAAGAAACCAGAAGGATGAGTGGGTCAAGCAGGGGAATTTTCAAAGAGATTCCATTCTCGAGAGTCTTTTACCAAGTCAAAAGAAAACGTACTAAATAATATTATTAAAGGTAAGTAAGGAACAGTACACATGCTACGCATCTACAGTATTTACAAAACACAGTCCAAGGGTCCGCAGAGAGAGAGAAACTGAACGCCTAATCACCACTGTTGTTTATGCCGAGGTGGCCCCCCATTCACGGTGAAGACCAACGGATCCGACTCCACCGCTAGGGAGTGCTCCGGCTCGTCATACGAATAGCCGGGCGGAGGGGCCTCATTGTCCACGGAGCGACTCGGAGTACCGTCTGAGCGTGAGGTATCGGAGACGATAACGCTGGGAACAGCGGTGTATCGTGAGAAAGGGGTGACAACTTTTAAGCCGGTCTGCTTTTTAGAAGATCGAGAGGATCTCCAAGCAAAGAAAGCAATTATCATCCCCGCGACGGCCAGCACACTGACGATTGGAGCAACTATTGTTGCGACCGGAACTGAATGCGGACTGGTGTTGGCGGGAGAAGGTGGAGCGCCGAGGGCATTAAAAGGCGGGGTGGGAACACTCCCCGCGGCCAGGACATCTGCATTGCTAATGAACGGCCCCCATGGGGCCATCCCAAGCGGACCTTGGGCTATCGAGGGTGATAGCAGCGAATCGCTTGTCGAGAGAAATACAGGCACCGATGACGAATCACCCGTTAGCCAAGAGGTGTCTGTCCGAATAATATCGCTGGATCCATCTGTATAATGAACCTGAATGGCAGCGATGAAGCCGGCACTCGAGGGGTCCGTAGTTCCCTGAGCTGGGAAATTTTGCGCGATGACATTGAATACGTTCAATGTCGAATTCAGGTTTATCCTAAACTGCTGCGGATAAAGCCAGATGGATGAATCACCAGGGAGGTTATGATCAGCTGGTGGGGAGCCGATGTATGTCTTTCCAAGATAAAAGGCGAAGGTATTATCGGCTGTAAGAAGAGCTGTCGCAAATTGCGCACTCTTTCCGCTGGGAGAGGGAAAGGTTCTTCGAAATCCGACAGTTCCGACCGATGCTACTTGATACGAATTGGTTGTTGACCAAATCCAAGTGCTGCCCTGAAGATTAAGGGGACTAGGGTCGCTCGAGGGAAGGGCAATATTCTGTCCCCAAGGTCCTGACCCGTATGACGCTTCAACGGTGACTGATGCAAACTGGGAGAGGACCGACGGACTGGGGAAATCAGATGGAATATCACTCGACGCCAGCCAACTGGAGTCTGAAACCACGGTGGAATTGGTTGAGTCCGTGTATGAGACCTGGATGGCTGCTAAAAGTCCTGGCGGTGGTGCAGTAGAACCGCTATTGCACACCAAGACAGCGAACATATTCTGCGTTGCATTCAACGCGGCCTGCACCACATGGGCTGACTTCCACGCATCTGTGCCCGTCCCTGAAGCCGCCAGTGGCTGTCCGTTCGCCCACAACGTCCAAGATTCAACGGCAGTTATCGAAATCACGGCGCTCGAGGCAGTCTTGCCAGGAGGCGTATTGAACGACTTGAGAAATGCAACACTTTCTGCAGACGCGTTGTTGGAGTTTGCTGTCCAGATCCATGACGCCGACGCCAGACCGCTTGATATTACATCCCTCCGTACGATTCCCTTGTCTGGTACTCGTGCTCCATCGTCTGGGCGTTGGAAGTCAGAGTCTCATCTACCCAACAGAGTGCCACATACGAATTAGTCGCACACTGGCACGACCATCTTCGCACTTCGGTTTAGAGTGTCGTCTAATGGTAGAAGAAGAGGCTAACGTACGAATTGACGGGACGCTAGCGAGATGGAAAGCGACAGCCAGAGAAAGTGTTAGGCTCCCTGAAATTCGTTCATAAATCTGCGTGAATGCGACTCAGGACGTACATAAAGGTATCATGATTTACCGCTCCAGACTTCGAAAGGACTGGTCTATTAGGACCGGCTCCCATTATGTAGGATTTCAATGTGGACGGTTCGGCTGTCGTCCATTTACCGGAGCGCGCCAATCTGTTATGCTGACACTGAGCGCGGCACAGCACCGCCCGCAGCGAAATCTGCTTGATATTGACGGCAGATCTCCGAGTCCGAGAGAGCCCATTGCATTGATAGGTCTGCCAGATACTATTAAAGGATGACGCAAATCTTCGAGGAATTTAGGCTGTCGGCAGGCAAACACATCACGAAGATTCGACTGAATTCAAAGTTGACATCGTTAAACGTTAGCCTGCATGGGGATGATCTGAATCTGCGAGCTAATTGGCCAAAAAGCGAGGCCGCTGGAAGCGAAAGAAGGAATTTGCGAGAAGAGCTTAGTAACCGCAGTGACGTGAGCTTTGTCGAGCCGCCGGTGGAAAAGCCATATTTTTGGGGGACAGTGCTGGTGCCAAGACTACGGGAACGGGCACTGAAAGCCGCGCGGCAATTCCCACTCCGAAATCTTAGGCCGTTGTGGGTGTAATTCTACTGTAGCGTTTCGACCAAAGGTTCACTATTTTTGAGATTTTCACTCACCGAGATGACGAAAAAAATCTTTCTAATTATAGCGATTTTTAAACACATCAAAAAAATCTGGGTGTCACCGTCGTCTAAACCTTTGGTCGAAACGCTACAGTATATCTGAAGTATCAAATTGCGAAGTGGTTGAGATGATGTGAAAGGTCATTCTTATAATTTCAGTTCTGATTCTAGAACTGGATTCAGTCCAAGCTATTTCTGCTGTGCACATCACCCACCCGTGCTGGACGCAGTTTGATTACGAGTCGGGTACCCGTTACCGTAAACTGTATTTACGGTCATGGCCCGAAATCTATACGGCCGTAACCGTATACGGTACGGTGGAGATCTCGTCATTGCTGGATTGAGGGCTCAGCTCTTGGAGAACCCAGAGCGACAAGTAGCTAGGCTAATAAGGTGCGCAAAATCTTCGTAACACGCTAGAAACTAACGCCAACATCTTCGCGACCGCGAACGGCGAGGAGTGCCGTGATACACACCGTCGCGACCAGCGCCAAAAGAGTGGAAACCGGGCAAGAACGGCGAACGCGAAGTACGCTGGTACCTTCGAGTCGCTCCCAGGGAGCCCGTTCTCACCACACATGCAGTAACTGTCCTCGACGCGCCACTGAGGAACGTGTCATTATCACGCGAGAAATATTTGAATCGAGCGCGCCTTGGACGCCTGGATGCGTGCGCGGCAGAACCTTAGCAGCAGGTATGCATCACACAGGATCCCGGCGGCATGCCTACGGCGATGGCGAACCGCGCGACCAGGTTCATAGGGGGGCAAGAATGAGTAAGGTGTCGGGGCGGCTACAGCGGATTCTAGGCTGCATGGAAATGACTGTTCGGAGAATTGAGGGACGGTCGGTGAAAGCACGGAGGTGGGCAGGCCTAAGAGCTAGTGTTGGGTATGGTGTGAGCAAACAAACGCGGTGAGTGGGACGAGTACGCACCATGCCGCCGACTCTGAGTCACTCGATCCGGAGTTGAGTCTATACCCAGCGTACTCGGCCTACTCCACCGCTTGAATAGCGGCTACGCGAAGATTTCGCTTAGGCCAAATAGCAGCTCCTCGGACGAGTGGAGCAGCACAAGTTCGCGAAACACTGGAAAGTTTCCCCACCGACCATAGTCGGGCGGCCTTACGTATTCCAGCAGTTTGGAGCGGAGCACAATAGTGTTTATGCATGTCCGGTCGGCGGTTAGGTTAACCTGTCGTCCCGTAATCCTGAACAGATGTCGTCCGAGGCATTCTTGAACGCGCTGGAAGTGGCTACGATGAAGGTTGCAGACCTGGCCGAGGTGGACATCCAATATTTTGAGTCGCTATTAAACTCGACGCAGAAGCTGAGCGTGCTGTTGGCGCGCCGTGAATGCTTTGCCATGGGATAGCCTGAATGGCACCGCTGCGAGCTGTCTGGGAAAAACAGCGAAGCCGCTGGAAATGGAAATGAAAGAAGGAATTTGGAAAAGAGTTTAAACACCGTAATGCGATCCTCGATTTATTTTAGGCAACGGTTGGAAAAACATAGCGTCGAGATTACGAGAAGGTGCGGGCATCGTCGCCTCACTGGAAGCCGCGCTGCAATTTCGCCTGGGAAGCAGATAACGCCACAAGAACCACAGTTTACGACTAGCATAGTGCCCAGGGCTTAGCTCTTGGAGGATTCAGTGCACCAAGTAGCTAACCTAACCGCGCACACTCCTCACAACACGCATGTACAACCTAGAAACTATCGCCGACATCCTCGAGACCGCGAAGACAGTCCAAAGGAGGGCCCAGAACAGGTACCTCAGAGTGAGGACGCCGCTCACCACGCTAAGAACGCCGAGCACAGCAAGGGGTGAAAGCGCGTACGCGGCGGCACCGAGGAGTGCCGTGATGCACGCCATTGCGAGCAGCGCCAAAAGCAGCGGAAGCCGCGCAAGAATAGCGAACATGATGTACGTTCGTACCGGCGTGCCGCTCCCAGGGAGGTCGTTCTCGCCACGCACGCGGTATCCGTCCTCAGCGCGGCGCTGAGAAACCTGTCACTATCGAGCAGGCAATATTCAGATCGAACGCACCTTGAACGCCTGGATACTCGCGCGGGAGAACCTCAATAGCAAGTATGCATCGCATAGAAGCCCAGCGGCGGTCGCAATGCTGGCCACGGCAATGGCGAACCGCGCGATGAGGTTCGTAGGGGCCAAGAGTGAATCGGCGGTCAGGGCAAATGCAGCGGATTCGAGGCTAGCATGTAGTCAGAGAATCGAGGGGTGGCCGGTAAATGAAAGCACGAACGTCATCAGGCCCATGAGCTAGCAACGGGTATGCTGTGAGCCAACAAAGAGGCCATGGAATGAGCACGCACGACGCCTCCAACTTTAAGCCACTCGTTCCGGAGCTGGGTCTGTATGTCAACGTATTCCGCCTGCTCTACGGCCGCTTCAATCTCGCGGAGCAAAGTGAATGACGCAACGGTTTCGCCGAAGCCAAGTAGCACGTCTTGGGCCCGGTGAGGCAGCGTAATCTCGTCGGGAGTAACGTCACAATCCAATTCTATATCCTGTGAGACGCTTGCAACCTCTTCATCCGCTCTAACCCAATGTTCCACGGATGGTCCCCCGTCGTCCTTAAGGGTTCTAAATAAAAAAATTGGGGCATTGCTTTGCTTGGAGAATCCGAAATGCCAGACATACCGACACCACAGGTCAAAAGCATAGTCAGGCGAGTATTCCAGCAAGTTGGAGGGGAGCACAATGGTGTTTGTGTATGTCCGGCCTGCGGTTGGGGTTAACCAGTCGTCGGCGTCGCTGAGATATTGCGTGATCAATCCTGAACAGATATCATCTGAGGTAGTCTCGAACGCGCCGGAAGCAGCTGCGATGAAGAAGATTGCACAGGATAATAACGCGGAAGGCAGTCTTCTCATGCGAATCGCACCAGTCCACACCATGGAACAGATATCAGGTTTGTGGTAAGCTAAACGATGGAGGTCGCCATGAGCGGGAGCGGCGATTGATGTCAAGTGAACATATGTTGGTCCCCATTTTAGACTGGATGAGTTACGCAGAATTCCAGACAGGTCAGAGGCCTGGGCTGGATAGAAGTTCAATATTTTGAAACGTTATTATCGAATCGGACGCAGAATGGAGGTCATGGTTGCATTGGCGAGCCACGAAAGCCTGAGGAATTAATACGCGCACACATGTGGCTGTGCTATTTCTGTTTTCATCAGCTGATCGTTCCGGAAAAGCCGCCGGCTCCAGCTGTCTTGCACACGCTCACAGGTTCTGTAGAATAAACACGTCAAACTGCTTATGGATCGGCGCCGAGACGACAGATATATAGCATTTAGCTTCCTATATGATTCTCCCAGTTCCAGTTTCCAACTCCTAGTTCAAGGGCGTCGAACATCATGCATTCCTTCGAGGCGGTTTCCGACATCATACACACAAATGTCCAGGCGATATACGATCTTGTACGCTCGAATTTTGGAGCAGTAGAGGCGGGCATCCTCCTCGGCTCTGGTGTCATTTTTTATGTCCTTGCGCGACGCGGGCGCCGCAGCTCGACGCGTCTTAAAGGGCCGTCGAGCGGCAACTTGTTCTTTGGCGTGATACCGCAGCTCATGAAGGCGCCGGACTCAGGCGACATCTACGAAGCATGGGCCTCTCAATACGGTTCGGTGTTCTCCGTTCCGGGTATCCTAGGCAGCCGGCGGATCGTCCTCACTGACATGAAGACCGTCGCCCACTTTGCTGCCAGGGAAACATACGGATACGTCCAAAACCCGCGCGCCAAGCACTTTTTGGAGAAGTTCATTGGGAGAGGGTTATTTTGGGCAGAAGGCGATAGCCATAAGAGGTACGAGGCTTGCTTGTCTGAGCTATGGACAAATATTTCTAATCAGAAATAATTTATGCAGGCAGCGTAGAGCACTGAATCCCGCTTTCACCAATGCGGCCATCAAGAACTTGACCCCCATTTTCTTCGACTCCGCGTACAAAGTGGGCATACTCACTGCGAACATTTCATATTTTCCAATTTATCTAGGCCAAAGCCGCATGGGACGCGATCCTCGAATCAGGACCGCCAGATGGAGCAGTAATTGAGGTCCAGCTATGGTCTGTTTCCCTCGTTGCTTATCCTTCGCAATGGCTAATCAAATGTCAGGATGAACCATATCTCGTCAGTATAGGGGTGGACAGTGCTAGATCAACAATTGACCTTTTGCAACAATTTACAGTCTTGATACAATCGGTTTGGCGGGCTTTTCCCATGATTTCGGGACATTGGGGGGGAAAACATCGGCTATCGGGGAAGCGTTCGATTCTATTGCCACCAAATCCTCGTTTTTCGACACAGCGACCTTCATGTTGTCGTTCATCATACCCATCTTCGGCAGGATTCCTACCGCCCGTCGTTTATTGCTAAAGGAAATGACGAAGACGATGCGAAGCCTTGGGGACAAATTTCTTGCGAGCTCTGGTGAATCTGTGAGCACAGATAAATCGGTGATAGGACTGCTAGGTATGTCAAGGCTTGGTGGGACTATCAACGCTGAATTTTGTTCACAGTCAAAAGCGCTAGTGCAGAAAAGATCTCGCATGAGGAGGTTTCCGCACAGGTCTGTAAATCACTTGCACCCTGGACCAGTTAACCTCACTTTTCGCCGTCAGATAAACGTCCTTCTTCTCGCGGGATACGAAACAACCTCCGGTAAGACATCTGCAAAATAACTGCGCATAGACCTGACTGATCCTGATTCAAGTCAGCCTCACTGTGAGAACACCAAATGTTATCTATGAAAACTCGACTCATCGCAGATATCCCTTCAGTGGGCGCTCATCGAACTCTCGCGAAACCCCGCTATACAAACCAAACTAAGAGAAGAGCTCCTCCAGTTGGGCAGGGACCCTACTTGGGAAGACTTGAATAACCACGGGTCCTTCCTTGACGCGTTCACCTGCGAAATCCTGCGCGTCCATCCACCGTTGCCGGAAATCCTGCGCATGGTAAGCAAACTCCCGATGTAAACTCTAGAAGTGACAAAATTCCATCCACCCAGGCCGCGGAAGACGACATCCTCCCGTTAGCCGAGCCAATCGAGACCGCGGACGGGAAGCTCGTTGACACTGTATTCGTGCGCAAGGGCACGATGGTGACATTGCCGATCCAGTGCATCAATCGCTCAGAAGTGTTCTGGGGCGCGGACGGGAGGGTCTTTAACCCAGACCGCTGGCTCGACGAGACCAACGGTGTCGACAAGCAGCGGGCGCAGGAGATCCAGGGCTACCGGCATTTGCTCACGTTTTCGGATGGGGCGCGCATATGTCTCGGCAAAGTAAGTTATCCCGTCTTAATCAACGTCGAGTCTGACTTTGGTAGGTATTCGCGGTGACGGAGTTCAAGGCCGTTATTTCCGTCCTCTTGCGCAACTTTACGTTCGAACTTCCTAATGGGCCGGAGACCCCAATCGGGCGCCACCGGAATTTCCTGCCGAGGCCGAAAGTTGAGGGCGAAGCTGGATATGATGTGCCCTTGAAGATCCGTCACTACGTTGCGCCAGAATAGTGTACATATGTAGTCTTCAAATTTGGACAATGTAATGTTTGGTTCGTCAAGCAGAAAACAAAGTTATTTCAATGAACGCGACGGCTCATGCATTGGCCACATATTGTCCAGCTATCCCCCAACAATGCTGTGCGGAAGGCAACGAAAGCACCTTGTTCGGTGCCCCTCGTAACGAGCCTCCTATTGCCGAAGCAGACCTCCACTTTACGTGTGGCTGGGGGCTCGATATGCGCAAGGACTTGGATGATTGATTGTCTTGAGCCTCAGATATGCTCCCGGCCCATACAACCGGACTTTTGCCAACCCAGGAAGGCGCATAATTTTGGTCATCTTCAAGTCTGCGCTGCCGTCCTCATCGTCCGTCGGTGCCGGGCAGTTGTTTCTAATCCGCAACCGCTATACTACCATGGCACGCTTTGGCAATCCAAACTGAACAGGTCGAAAATACAATTTATTTGAAGTGCAATGGCTAGTAAAACGCAGAAGCGGTCCGTTTGAGGGAGCTCGGCGACTGAATCACCACATCTCCGAGAGAGGGACGTAGGAGGTTCTAAGATACCAGATGGATTGTTGTCAACAGGTGCACACGCTTTAATTTAAAGAAATATGGCTTACGCCTCTGTTATAGTAAGCCGCGACGACGTGGCTAACGCTTCCTTGGATCTCTCGAAACACTCGTTGAGACAGAACGCCAGCCTGCCCGGCCGCGGATCCCTCACCCCATATTCGCCAAGCAGAACCTTGACAGGCTTGCTCAGAGCCTTTGTGGCAAGTGCGAGAGCGGTCCAGTCCGAGATTGAATTGTACACTGCGTTATGGACGAAAACTTCGAACACAATCTTCTCTAAGGGTGCATTCGCCGCCAAATGCCCGAGGAGGGTCATAAATTCGAAGACAAGATAGAGGCGATATCGAATCGTCCGCAGGTTAGTCAGAAATCGGAGGCCGTCCAGGTTGGCTTCAGATGTGTTCTCTGCACAAAAAAGTAAGAAAATTGGAATCAGCCAAGTTTCTTTCCGAAAAACGGCTCTGGAACACCTGAACCAGAATCCACAATGCTGAGGTGTTCTAACACATTCCTGTCCTTCATAGCATACAGCACTTTGTTCATTTCCGAAAATGAGAATCCGGACAAGATGAGGGTCCGAAGCCGTGAATAATCCATGGCAGCGCTGGAGAAGCCATCGAGAAGATCGACGGCATAGTCGGCATCGATAACGAGTGAACAGAGTTTCGGTGCCCATACTGGCGGCGGTGAAAGCGATCGCCTTCGCTTGTCTCGAAGTCGGTAGGAAAATGACAAATGCTGTAGGTTGGGCTGTGAATCCTTGAATACATGGAACAATGGACATTCCGGTGGAGCCGAAAGCAAGAGGCCGTGAAGTTGAATGGCTTCAAGGCGCGGGGAGGCGAAGATCCTCAAGAGCGAGGTCTTCAGTTCTCGATGCATCTTATCCCAGTCCAAAGCCTCCCTTTTGCATCGCACCGATATTCGTTTCAGATCGAAGAGAGGAAGTATTCTGGAGAGTGTCCTTGCCTCGGACAACACCCATGGATCAAGGCGCGGATCGTTGTCAACGATCCGCAGGTCCCTGATGAAAGAGGCAAGATGTGGGGATGACTCTAGCAGTCTAGAGAGCTTCTCGCATGGAGTGCGTTGAGTTACGCTTTCCAATGATTTCTGTGCATGTCCTAGAACCACCTTGTAGAAAAGGCGAGACTGGGCGAACGGGACCATGGCACGAAAGGAAAGAGCACAGGCCCGAAGGCTAGGACCATCGGTGCGCAGGTCATCGATGATGATATCGAGGAGTTCACGAGGAAGTCCGGTGGACATTCAGCAAGGCGTGAGGACGGGAAATAATGCCAGATAGTAGAAGCAGGTGGATTCTCTTGGACTGGTAGCCCAGCGCCCGCCAGCGCAGTATAAATCTCAGAGTCAGAGAGCAACCACTGTTGCGCCCGGAAAGGTAACTTCGTCCGTTTAGTTCGGATCACTGTCGTGTTTCCTTCAAGTTGATGGGGCGGTTGAAATATACCTCTCCCAGAGGCAAACGGCATTCAGAACCGGCGCAAACCTCCGCAAGCTCAGGATACCGGTCAGATAAGGATATCCTGAGGCACAAAGGTTGAAATTATCTGCTCTGCCTGGGCCACTCGGCCGACAGCCAAACTGTTCACTCTCACTCACCCTAGGCCCCGGGAAGCTACACCAAGGGTACCTCCGAAGTTAGGGGGTTTGAGGCGAAAAAAATGGGATTTTTGACTCCAGAATTAGGGGGTTTGAGGCCAAATTTTTGAAAACCCACTCCAAGTTGGGGGGTTGAAGGCCGTATCAGGTCGGTTCGGGAAGGAGTGTGAGGTCCGACCTAGAGCGTCGGAAGACCTACTTTGCAGTCTGCTACAGAGCTTTCTCGCAAGGACTCTGCAAAGACGCTACTAGCTCGCCAAATCAAGGTTGGCACCAGGGCGCCAAAAAAAAAAAACGAAGGAAATTCCTAATTTTTCAGCTATATTACGTACCTAATATCCTTCTCCGACTTAGGGGGTCTGAGACCCAGCGACGCGGAAAACGTAGGGGGTTTGAGGCCCATTTGACCAACTTTTGCCGGAGTTACCTTAGCCTAGCTTCCCGGGGCCTCTCACCCTCACTCACCAAGAACGTGAATGGAGAGCTCTCTTTACTGGCCTGGATGTTTAAACGTGGTTTCCTCTCGCATACGCGTTCTATCACAAACGGCTCGACTTGCCCTGGGATTCCGCGTATCTCTAGATATCTTCAAGAGGACGAGATCTCGAGACACCATCTTCAAGCTAGCTTCAAGGAATTCACCGTTTTCCGCAAAGACCTTCTCTTTACCTGTACAGTTACGTCCCCTTCCAATCTGCTGCCCTGGACTTCGCACACTCCGTCTACCTCAATGCTCGATAAATAAGAATCATTCGCCCCAGATCCAATCCCACTTGGCGCGGCCCACCTCTCCCCCGTTTCAGATGACGGAACGCCTTTCCATCCCAGCCATGACCGCCCTTTTGGTCTCGATCAACGTCCATTCACTCCCACTGCAACAAACCTCATCAGCACCCCTCCAACGCACGGATACAAGGTAGTATACATACAACCATCGGCGCCGGCATGCGGTCCATCGTCCCATCATAGTACGCCGCATACTTGCGTCGAAACGCCTTCGACGGCGGGCGCTTGGACGGGTGGTCCGGATCCGTGGGCGCATAGATTCGCATCCCGGTGCGCGGGTCGCGGTGTTCGCGCTTGGTGCTCCCAGCGAGCGTTCGTCCGGGGCCGACGTTGCCGGTGGAAAATCCAGCTGTGGTGGTCGAGTGCGCATGAGTATGCGACGGCGCGGTCGCCGTAATTGTTCCCCGCCGCGAGGGCGGTTTCACCCTCCCCTTCCCATCTTCAAGCTGGTCATCCAAATTGCGGGCGGTTTTCGAGGTGTTACATCCCATGGACGGTGGAGGGGGTGATGAGGGTCGAATGCGAGGAGTATCATATAGATTAAGACGGCGCAGATAGCACCATCCTTATTTTATTCTGTTCAGAGATGAGTATCACAGCGCATCATTGCTGAAGCGCTGAAAATATATAACGGCTGACAAGTCGTGTAATTTAAATTTTCGTCTGCGACGGGAACCTCCACCCCAAAAGAAACGAACACCGATTCAATTAATACAATAAATATCATAAATATCCCTCCTCCTTCTTCCTTCCTCCTATATCCTATAACTACTGGATGACTTTCCATAAGCATTAAAAAATGTTTTCAATTATCTGAGCGGTGCCAACGATGCCATCAAGGCGTTTATTCCGATTATTTTAAACCCTGAAGGTTCCCATAAGCAATAGAAAAGTCGTAGAATTCTCATTTTTATTTGTGCTCGTTAAATAGCACGTGCGGCATAAACAACGCGTCCTCAAGACCCCGACACGTTGAAATCGACGCGTTAATCACCCATCAACAGCTCGAAGATGCAGAGGACGATGGGATGGAAGATCAACGGCGGCTTGCGGGGGTCGCCACGGCCGTAATGTTACCTGGAGCTAACAAGGCTTGGAGAATATGTGTGGAACAGGGTGTGGGAGTGGTCCAATTGAGAACATATGGCATCTCTGTTTCCACAGTGGTATGGAGAGGCTATCTGGTAAGGGAGCAGGAGTCATTTGGTCGGGACTCAGAGTCAGATACAGGCGACGGCGACGTAGAGGGCGAGAATGCATAGAATCATATATTCGGGCCGACATTGACATGTGGCCGTGTGTGCTTCTACGCACCCAAAAGAGGCGTGTGGGAGCACGAATGCCGTCCGAAAGCGTTTAAAACAGGATATTCAACGAGGATTAATCTGGAGAGGGGGGGGGGGACCCTCTTCCAGATCTTAAAAAAATTAAGCTCTGTAAGAGGGTACAAAATAATAAAAATGAGATCTGAACCCGATGGGGTCCTGACAGCTGCTGAGTCAGTGCGGCGATTCAGCGCAAATAGAGGTTAAGATATTCAAAAACATTGTTTAATGCTTATGGAAAGTCATCCACTATATACATTACACCTCCCCGCTGCGCTAAATCGTCCGTCCGTGTCTAAGTATTTTATAGGTAAGTAGATCGTCCGTTCGTATCCGTGTTCGTCTTATGGGCCCGATAAAAACATGTGTGCAGCGATAAGTAGTGAGGTAGGTGCTTGTGCGTCAGATGGAAAGCAAAAAAGTGCATGATGAGATGAGGTGAGATGGTGGTGCGATGGTAGATGGATAGCGGGAAAAAAAAAATGAGATGGAAAACGAGTGTCGTGTCGTGCCACTCGAGGCTTATCGAAAGACCAAAAACGAATGTGTTGGCGCCGCGGCATCCGTGTCGGCGCTATGGCGGAATATAATAGATGTCCCGTCCTGCAACCGCACCGAGTCGTTAGTCGACCCAAAACGGAATCAGTCTAACCCAAGCTCACCTCCGTCCTTACTTCCCGTCCCTTCCCTTCCTATATATCCCATCCCATCCCTTCCTATCCATCCCACCCCGCCTCGCATTCCCACTCCCACCCTCCGCAGCCTCGGCGCCGAACTCAACCCAAATCACCGCACCAAATCACCACCTCACCAATTCACTCCCCAAGCGCTGTTAAACCACTTCTTCCCCCCCACCTTCCCACACGGGTGCTCACCCCCAAAACGCCCACCACCTCCTCCTCTTCCCCGCCTTCCCCTCCCCACTAACATCAATCGGCGCCGGGCCCCCACCCCCCAGGCAACTCCCTCAAATCAGGGCTACTCCGCCCCATTGCGCGCGCCGCGCGCCCCGTCACATAATGCGGCGCGGGTTTTTCGAGGGGCGTCATCGACCCCGCGCTGGGAGTCGTTGTCGGTGTCGGTGTCGTCGCACCCTTCGGAGCCCGCAAACTAAAATCGTCCGGCCCCTTGCCCCCAAAGAACAGCTTGCTCCCCCGCCCCCACGTCTTCCGCTGCTTCTCCTTCTCCTTCTCCTTCTCGGGCTCGCCAACCTTCGCGTCCTCCTTCCGCCCCTTGCTATTACTGTTGTTGTTGCTATTACCGTGTCCTGTGTGACTCTCCTGATCCGCAGACGGCGTCGCCGGCGCAGGCTCGCTATCCACGCGCCTCCGCCCACTCGGGGTGCGGAGCACCTGCACTTGTTTTTGCGCGGGTGCCTGCGCCCCGGGCGGCAGCAGTGGGGGTGTCGCGCCGTCGCCTGTCTGGATTTGCAGTTGCGGTTGTGCTTGTGCTGGCGTTGGTCCTGATTGCGTTCCATGCGATTGCGACCCCGCACTCGGCACAGACACAGACCGCGGCGAGGCAGGCGACGCAGGCCCCCGCGGCCCCATCACGCTCTCCCTCCGCTGCTGGCTATTGCGCCGAAGCTTCGACGGCGTCCTCTGAAGCGTGCCTGTCGCGTGTCCGTTCGCCGATACAGCCATCGAAGCCGAGGGCGGAGGCCCGCGTCCCGCGCTAGACGGCGAGCGCGCGTGCCCATGCCCATGCGCCGAGCTCGAGTTGGTCGTTGACGGCGTCCTCGTGTGTCCGTGTCCGTGTCCGTGTCCGTGTCCACCAGCGCTGGCATGCCCATGTCCACTCGAACTCCTCGACGACATCCTCGCCACCATCGCCTCCGCCGCCGACCCCACCTGCACCTGCGCGCGCTGCGGACCCGGACCCGGGCCCACAACCTCGTCCTCCCCGCTCCCGCTCCGGCTCGCAGGCGGCGTCGGCAAGCCGCCCTCCCACCCCTCCTTCGTCCCCATCCTCATCCTCAGTTCCTCCTCTTCGTCTTTTCCCTCGCCCGTGTATTCATCGCCGTCGAGCTCCCCCTCCCCATCCCCCTCCGGGGCTCTCGGGCGCAGACGTCGACGCAGACGCAGATGCATTCGGAGGCGGCGGCCTAATCACACCCGCGATCCACGCCCCGCTCCTCCGCCTCTGCCTCGCCCTCGGAGCCACATCGCCCTCGCCGAACTCCCCCCGCCCCATGAGCGGAAGGCTGAGCCGGGCACGCCTCCAGCGCCCCAACGAGCACGCACTCCACCTCCCCCATCGCGCGCTCGCCGAGGACATACGCCTTCGCGCCCCTGCTCTGCAGGTCCGCGGCGTGGGACGCCGGCGAGAACGACGCCAAGAACGACGACAGCGCGCCCACGAGCTTCGGGCTCCGGTAGCTCGCGGGGAGGACGTGCACGATATGCGCCCTCATCCCCGTCCCCGCCCCGGCACCCCTCCTCGGGATGGTGAGATTCCCACTCGAGGCGTACCCATACAAGCTCCCCCGCCGACTCCCCCGGCTGGCTTTTGCTCGACGTCATCGTCCCGTTCCCGTTCTTGCTGCCGCCGAACAGTGAGAACCTCTTCTTTTTCGTCGTCCCCGAGAGCGAATTCATGCTCCCCGGTGTCCCCGGCCGACTCGTCTCCGCGCTCGAGCTCCCGTTCCCATTGCCGTACGCGGCGGATGGGGAGGACGGCGCGGAGCTCCAGTCAAAGCCGCCGTTGGCGTCGTGCATAGAGTACGGTGTGGAGGCGCCGGAGCCCGCGCGGGAATCGTACCCTTCCGAGAGGTAGCCGTTCGAGCCGTTGTTCAGGTTGTACCCGCTAGAATAGTTTTCATTAACCGCGCATTCGCAATGTAGGAAAGAAAACAACATACGCGTCTGCGAAAGAGGCATACCCCGCCCCCGCCAAAAATGCGCCCGCAAGTGTACTGATCAGCACCACCTGCTTGAGCACCGCCTTTTCCGGCTGCTGCGGCGGGAGAAAGGAGAGCAGCGCGTCGAAGGGGCGCGTGCCGTCCTTTGCGTCTTTTCCACTCATTCCGTTTACAGTAGACGCGCGTTTATCCTTGGACAACGAGCGCACGGATCTGATAGAGGTGGAGGAGTCGCGGCGCGTGTTCCGTTTCAACGACAAAGAATTCGTGCTCGCTGCCCATTTCGAGGTCCCGCTCTCCACAGAGAGCGTGGATGGGGGGCGAGGGGCGCGGTTTGGTGTATACAGATTTGCAGTCATCGTCGGTGGCGGCGTCGATGTGGAAACGGAGAGCTTGGACCGCCGGGTCGCAGTGCCGACGGGGTGGAGGTGTTCGTTCGTCGGTAGCGGGGCCGAAGTGGACGCGGAGTTCGACGGTGTCGGCGAGGGCAGGTCCGCCAAGGGCTCCTCCACACTAAAGGCCGGGTCGCCCGCGGCGTTTTGCGCGAGCTGTAGTATTTTGTCAGAATTCGAGTCGCAGTCCAGGTTGGCGCGCCAATTCCGCGCGACAATCGCTGCTGCGTCAAGCACGCCGACCAGTGTTATCGCGAAGGCCGGGGCGCTCGGGAGGAGCGGTGCGCGGAGGCGGAGGACGCGGACCGCGGCGTGGGTTCCATTTGTGTAATTGTCTTTACCGATGGCAGAGACGAGCGCGGAGAGGGAGGGCGGGGCGTGTGTGACCAGGAGGAGGAGCGAGCGCGCAAAGGTGGGGGAGCGGAGGATGGGCGCTACGGCGTGTGGGGTCGGGGCTGCGGAATGCATTAGTGGATGCATTAATTAGCGGGAATTAGGAGGAAGTCACCGCCGAGAACGAGCACTACGGCGGGGGTGCGTGCAAATGCGTGTGTGAGTGCGTGCAGGTCGTGTGCAATCCACGGGGCGTCGAGGTTTTCCCGCTGCTGCTGCTGGCTGGCGCTGGCGCAGGCCTGAGGCGTCGTCCTCGTCTGCCGGGGCAGGGGCGAAGGGGTCCAGGGGCAGGCGTGGGCGGAAGACGTCGGTGGAGGGGCCCGCGCGGCGGGAAGGCAGGGTCATCGCGGTGGCCGGCGTCGTTGCCATCGTCGTCGTCGTCGTCTTGCTCGAGGACGCTACGGACATGGACATGAGTTTTGTGGTCAAGAAAAGTGCGACGAGCGAAACCGGAAATTACATCATAAGTAACTGACCGAATATATTACATACACGCTTGCCGGCCAGGGCATCCCGTCCCGTAATACTCGTCTCGTGCCAAGACCACGTTCGACATCGTTTCTCCGCGCATCCAGCTCGATTTGCTCCACTTGCCCAGCATCTGCGACGCTACACTTAAACGCGCTCTGTTGCGCGCACTGGGCGCCAAGTCCTTCAATTATCTATCCCCATCAGATCCGCTTCTTGCCTCTTTCTTCTTGTTAGCCATCCAAATTGCCCGAACTGTATCCGACACCCGTCTCCACCTTCTCTTCGCACCTGACGTCTGCCAGCGTGACTCAAGAGCTGGCATTTTCAACACTGGCCATTGTTGCAGACTTGGATTTTTTTGGCCATCCATACCCCGCATTTTTTTGCAACACCGACCGTCGGTGTTGCAATTTTTGTCGATCGGTCACAGGGCGTGACACTTGGTCACACTAATTGGCAGCTTAGCCGCGCCAAGTCTTTCAATTATCTATCCCCGTCAGATCCGTGGGCTACCTCTTTTCTTTTACTTGGCCCTCGGATTCGCCATCCCAAACTGTATTCGACATCCGTAACATTCCCACTTCTTTTGCGTAACATCTGCCAGTGCCAGCATAACGCACAAGCTGGCATGACCACGGGTGCGCCTTCACAGTGACCTTGCGTTCTCTAGACGCGGCCCGCTCGCCTCTAGCCAGGACGCCGCCGAACTTGGCCTCGGCACGCGTTTGAACGGGACGCTCACTTGCTAGGCTTGAATTTTATCTAGCGAGTCTAACCCGATACGCCGGCCCTCCCTATCGATGTTGCTGTGCCCACCAATTAATATTAGCCCTTCAATTCTGCGCGTCACCCGGCCTTTGAGTGACGGTAAGCTTGGAAGCCCCCCCGTCGTCCTCGACACCTGCCGGCATCCCACCGTGACCCCAAGGGCCAACGTGCATCTGGTCTCGCCACCGTATCTCTATGATAGCTACTGGCCTGGGACCGGGGTGTTCGAACTTCCTGCGATTCGATACCCTGCCCCGCCCCGGCCTCGTCGCGTCCGGTGTCTGTCTGTTCTATCTTAGACCGTGCCTGGACCGGCACCGGTCCCGCGTCCACGTCGGCATGCAATAAAAATATAATATACGTGTCGCCTACATACGGTCTCTGTAATCTTAACGCCGCTCCAAGTCCGTATGGGATACGGAAATCGCATGGAGGTGTTTCACAAATCAGGACCACGGCCGTAGGTCAACATTAGAATATTGGACCGTGCAACCCCATCACGAACCGGCGACGCCCATAATGAGTTAGGCGCCCACGACATGCGACTCGGAGCGCCCACGGACACCGGAAATGGATTTCAAAAAAAATCGAAACATAAAAACAAAAAGTGTACCCCAACTCCCCGCAACGATGACTCGCTCGCTCGCTCACTGCGATATCACTATTACGACGCAAGCTTCATTCTCGCCAGACGATTATTATCTTCACCTCGCCTCGCCTCGCCTCACCTTCCTCACCTTCCCCGTTCTATCCTCTACTATTCGGTTCGGTTGTGCCCATCCTTCCTGTACATCCTGACGCCCCACCTGCAAAGAAAATTCAATCCTGTCCCCATCCCCGTACCCGACGCTCAACCCTCCCCCAAGCAAACCCGCTCTTCCCCCTCCCTTCCCTTATCTCGAGCGAGCGCTTTTCGCCTCGGCCTTCGAATAAAACCCTCGAACCTGCCAAGCGACTCGATGGATTTTCGCGAAGCCCCCGAAGTCGAAGCGCGCCTTGAATTCTAGCTTTCGCCAAGACGAAGGCTCGGGATCGGCCGTACTACGTGTGCTGGGTTGGCTGCATTTTCTCTGTCCACTGTAACGAAAAGAATACAGACCTACCACACAAAGATTAGAAAAGCCACGCCGGTTTGCGAAACCAAAAAAAAGGCGGAAGAAAGAACTAAAGAGATATGCACCGGCGGGGAATCGAACCCCAGTCCACCAGCTCCAGGTATAGGCAGAACAAACTCTGCATATCTGCTTGTGGGTGTACCATACACAACCGGTGCTTCCCTCTACCTTCCCAAACGCCTCATTATTATGCATAGCTAAGTCTACTTGTTCTGTGAGGACCAAGGACGGAAAGTCCGGCAAAAATACTCGCGGTTGGAAATCCAAGCCGCGTCCATCTGCATTCTACAGTCTAATGTCGGCCAGTCCTTCTCGCGCCGAATTTATCAACTATAATACTCTTTCCAGGGCACTTCACTGTTTAGAGACCAAAAAAAAAGAGGAGAATTCCCAGATGACCATGCTCCGGCAGGAACCCCCCTCCGCCCCATCCGCAATTCAGAATGGCTATTGTGGGCGGGTGTACCATACACCACCAATGCTTCTCTCTTTGATACCACTCATCATTATATATGACCGTGTACTTCCCTTTTTCAGAGGGATGAATTTTCGGACGCGAGAAACGCAGGTCGGCGACGCAAATTACTCACGGTTTGAAATCAGCCTACTCACTTACTTCAATATTTTAGAGCTGTGTCGATTCTTCTAGTTCTTTCGCCGCATTTTGAAATGAAGGAATTGTATTGCGACAACACTTCCTTTTTTGTTTTTAAAAAAAAACCACGGTCCACAATCTATGCACTGGTGGGGAATCGAACCCCCTCCGCCCGAAACTCTCAGATCGCAAAGGTTGTCCTATACTGTGGGCGGGTGTGCCATACACCACCAATGCTGCCTCTCCCTACCGTAGACTTCAATCAGTGTGAATTCTTGACTTCATTTTCAGTGCGCAGGTAAGTGCCAGAGGACCAACCAGGACGGATTGCACAACCTATCCTGCCCCGCGCGCTGCAGAGACTCCGAGATAACAAATAGTTTCGCAAGCATGAATGCGTCGTCCCAAGATCCACGCGAGTGAGAAGGAGAAAAAAATGAACGGACGCCTTCATGCACTGGCAGGGAATCGAACCCTGGTCCACCGACAAACGCAAGCTTTTTATTGGTACTGTTCGGTGGGTGTACCATATACCACCAGTGCTTACTGCTCATACATACCCTCCATGATTATATATCGCTAAGCCGCTTGCCCTACCGAATGTTTTCGAGCAAGGCCCACGCAGGTCGGGAAGTTCCGAAATTTACTCACGGTTGGAAATCCAAGCAACAGCGTCTAACCTAATATTCTAAAGCCGCACCAATTTTTCTCGTGCAGCATTAATCTTGTTAATTTTTCTCCGTGAAAAAACACCTTACTTGAATATGGCAAAAATCAAGAAAGAGAAACACTGATCCACGGGCAGGGAATCTTACTCGCTTCGCCTTTCACTTGGCACTCTATCATCACGTTTCGTTTTAACGGGACGTTCACGCTGAGAGTCTAACCCGATACGCCGGACCTCGGTATCGATGTTGCTTTGCCCACCAATTAACATTAGTGCTTCATTCTGCGCGTCACCTTTGAGTAATTGTGAGCTTGGAAGTCCCCTCGTCACACCTGCCGGCATCCCACCCCAACATGCATCTGGTCTCTCCACCGGCTCCGTTGGCTTGGGACTGGAGTATTCGAACTTCGAAGCGATTCTTTACCCTGCCCCGACCCGGTCTCGTCGCGTCGCGGTATCTGTTCTATCTTAGACTGTGCCTGGAGGTCGACGTGCCGGCACCGGTCCTGCATCCACGTCGGCTCTGCAGGCGTATACTACAATACAAATATCTACGGGCTCTGTAGTCTTAACACCGCTTCAAATCACACGTATCGGATGCGCAATCGTATGGAGGTGTTTCAGAAATCAGGATCGCGCCTGTAGGTCAATATCGGAACGTGCAACCCCATCACGGATTGGGGACGCCCATAATAAGTTAGCGCCCACAAGTTAGGCGCCCAGGACAGGTGACTCGGGCGCGTCCGCGGGAATGGATTCAAACAAAAAAACGGTCGATGCTCCCCAACTCTCCACGACGATGACTCGCTCGCTCGCTCACCTCTGCGATATCATTATGGGAAACCGACGCAACCAGACGGCTATTATATTTCTCACCTCGCCTCACCTCGCCTTTACCTTCCCCGCTCTGTTCTCTACTGTTCGGTCCAGCGCATCCTTCCTGTACATACATACTGACGCTCCACCCGCAAAGAAAAATTAATCCCGTCCCATACCCGACGCTCAACCTTCTCTCCCAAGCAAACCCGCTCTTCCTCCTCCCTTCTCGCGAGCTCTTGTCGCCTTGGCCTTCGAATAAAGCCCTCGAACCTGCCAAGCGACCGGATTTTCGGGAAGCCTCGGAAGTCGAAGCGCGCCTTAAACTCTAGCTTTCGCCAAGACGAAGGCTCGAGATCGTCCGTCCACTTGGTTGGTAGCGTATGCATTTTCTCAACCGGTATCACTGCAACGAAAAGAATACCAGATGTACATACTATATAAAACAGAAAAACCTCTGGTTCAAGTAACAAAAAAGAAGTTAGAGGAGAGACATGCACCGGCGGGGAATCGAACCCCAGTCCACCAGCTCCAGGTATACGAAACACTCTGTATATCTGCTCGAGGATGTACCATACACAACCGGTGGTTCCCTCTCCCTCTTCATATCCCTCATTATAAGCCTACTTGTGCTTTGGGGATCAAGGACGGAAAGTCCGGCGAAAATACTCACGGTTAGAAATCCAAGCAAGCCGCGTCCATCTGCATTGCAGTCTGATGCCGACCAGTCCTTCTCGTGCCGAATTTCTTATCCATGATAATATTTACAGGGGACTTCAATAGTGTTTAGAGACATTGGATATATAAAAAAACAGAGAGACTTTCAATGCACTGGCGGGGAATCGAACCCCCTCCACCCGAGCAGAACAGATCCGTAGGGCTATCATGTGGGCGGGTGTACCATACACTACCAATGCTTCCTCTCTACCATCCCCCTCATTATCATACATGGCCATACACTCGCCTTCTTCAGAGGATTGAATTTTCGGACGCAAGAAACGCAGGTCGGCGGCTCGAATTACTCACGGTTGGAAATCAGCACTAACTTCGATATTTTGAAGCCCTGTCGATCTTTCTACATCTGCCGCCGCATTCAAAAATGAACGAATTGTCTTGCGACGATACGTGTGTTTGTTTAAGAAAAAGAAGCGCACCAGCCATATTCTATGCACTGGTGGGGAATCGAACCCCCTCCACCCGCAACTCTCAGAACCAGCCGTCGGTCTATCATGTGGGCGGGTGTACCTTACACCACTAATGCTTCCTCCACTTATTATAGTCCTCAATTAGTGTGGATCCTCAATTTTATTTTGAGTGCGCAGGCAAGTGGAGGATCAAGCAGTCCAGATCACACAACCTATCCTGCGCCGTGCGCCAGAGACTCCGAGACAACAAATAATTTTGCAAACTTAAATGCGTCGTCCGAAGATCCACGTGAGTGAGAAGGGAGAAAAACAGCAGCGCCTCCATGCACTGGCAGGGAATCGAACCCTGGTCCACCTACAAATGGAGTTTGCCCCAGAACTAGTTCAGTGGGTGTACCATACACCACCAGTGCTTACTGTTTCATCCATACCCTTCATAATTATATATCCCCAAGCTAGTCCAGATAGAATATCTTCAGGAGCAAGGGAACCTAAATCCATACAGGTCGGGAAGTTCCAAAATTTACTCACGGTTGGAAATCCAAGCAACAGTCTAACCTAATATTCTAAAGCCGTACCAATTTTTCTCGTGCAGCATTAATCTTGATAATTTCTCTCGTGGAAAAACACCTTACTTGAATATGGCAAAAATCAAGAAAGAGAAACACTGATCCACGGGCAGGGAATCTTACTCGCTTCGCCTTTCACTTGGCACTCCATCACAACGTTTCGTTTTAACGGGACGCTCGCTGAGAGTCTAATCCGATACGCCGGACCTCGGTATCGATGTTGCTTTGCCCACCAATTAATATTAGTGCTTCATTCTGCGCGTCACCTTTGAGTAATTGTGAGCTTGGAAGTCCCCTCGTCGTCACACCTGCCGGCATTCCAGCCCAACATGCATCTGGTTTCTCCACCGGCTCCATTGGCTTGGGACTGGAGTATTCGAACTTCGAAGCGATTCTTTACCCTGCCCCGACCCGTCGCGTCGTGTCGCGGTATCTGTTCTATCTTAGACTGTGCCTGGAGGCCGACGTGCCGGCACCGGTCCTGCATCCACGTCGGCTCTCTCTGTAATACAAATATACGTGTCGCCTACAGGCTCTGTAGTCTTAACACCGCTTCAAATCACACGTATCGGCGCGGAATCGTATGGAGGTGTTTCAGAATTTAGGATCCCGCCTGTATGTATGTCAATATTGGAATGTGATAAGTTAGGCGCCCACGACATGCGACTCGGAGCGCCCGCACACAAGAATGGATTTCAAGAGACTCGAAACATAAAACACCAAAAACAGTACCCCAACTCCCCGCGACGATGGCTGGCTCCCTCACCTCTACACGGAAAACCGACGCAATAGCACATTCTGTTTCATACCCGCAAGACGGTTATTATATTCACTTCGCCTCGCCTCGCCTTCCCCGCTCTATTCTCTATTGTTCGGTTCAGCTCATCCTTCCTGTACATACTGACGCTCCACCTGCAACGAAAAATTAATCCCGTCGCCGTCGCCGTGCCCGTACCCGACGCTCAACCTTCTCCAAGCAAACCCGCTCTTCGGGATCCTCCTCCATTCTCTCGAGCTCTTGTCGCCTTGGCTTTGCAATGCCGTAGAATAGAACCCTCGAACCCTGCTGAGCGACTGGAGTTGGCGAAGCCTCAGCCGAAGTCGAAGCGCACCTTGAATTCTAGCTTTCGCCAAGGCGAAGGCCCAGGATCGTCTGTCCGCTTGGTTGTTTGCATTTTCCCAACCGGTACCATTGCAACGAAAAGAATACCAGATATACGTACCACATAAAATAGAAAAGCCACGCCGGTTCACTAAACCAAAAAAAGGCGGAGGAAAGAATAATGCATCGGCAAGGAATCGTCGCGAAACCCCAGTCCCCTACTCTCGGTTGGAAATCCAAGCAAGCCGAGTCCATCTGCATTCTACAGTCTAACGCAGACCAGTCCTTCTCGCGCCGAATTTCTCGACTATAATACTCCTTCCAGGGGACTTCACTGGTGTTGAGAGACAAAAAAAAGAGAGAATTTTGATGCACTGGCGGGGAATGGAATCCCCTCCGCCCGCAACGTTCAGAACGGCTATCCTGTGGGCGGGTGTACCATACACCACCAATGCTTCCTCCACCTGCCGTAGCCCATAACTAGTATGGATTCTTGATTCTGGACCGGGTAGCTAAGCTCTCGTGCGGAAAGATCAACTTTCAGTGATGTTGTTCTTACCGTCCGCTGTACAGACTTCGACTCAGAGGCAAAAAGGGTTTGGCTCGAAATACACCCGAGTACTTGATCAAAAAGAGGAAGCGGAAAAAATTCGAAAAGGGTTTGCATGCACTGGCAGGCAATCGAACCCCGGTCAACCGACAAATCAGTATGTCGATTCATACTCAATTGGTGGGTGTACCATACACCACGAATGCTTCCTATCTCTTCCTTACCTCATGTTTAATACATCCCTAAGTTACTGGCTTTACCAAGTAAGATGTTTTCGGAAGTAAGGGACCGCATCCATGCAGGTCGGGAAGTTCCGGGAATTACTCACGGTTAAAATTCCCGCGCGATATGAGTTGTCCCGCCTCGCGTCGCGCCACTAGATCGGGGGAAACTGCGGTTTGAGCCCATGTTGTAAGTAATTTCAACTGCGCGTATACGATCCTCGATTAAACCCGGGTCGTGACCACTGTTGCGTCCGGTGGTTTTTCAGAATTACGTTGACTATCTTTCCGGCAATTTACGACGCCCAGTCGACCCGAGGCTCTCTCTCGCACTCCCTTGACCGACAGTTACACTTCAAGTTCAGCTAAACACAACGAATTACTGTTCACGAAGTACTTGGAAAATATCAAGAGTTGGTTGGTCGGACGGCCTTAGTTTAAATGGTCGAAAGGTACTTTTCGACGTTCTCAGTCACTCTTGGGTCCAGCTTGCCCAATATGTCCACCAACTCATCCCTGAAAAACCACAGGAAATCAGTTCTGGATATCTTAGTGTAAACACCGGGACGAACCAGAGTTGGTTTTCCGCCTTCACACCCTCTGGACTCAACACAAAATCCGCAACCTCGGTTACCTTGCAAGCAGAAATAAATTCCCCGCGCAGTTTTTCAGGCTGATTTTGCTCAGCAACTGCAGCCCAAACGAGCTGCCGACTGCCTTCTTCCGCCGTGAAAGCCAGGACGGACACCACGAGGGAGGCGAGGACAGCCTGGATGCCTGATATTTCGCGCCGGAGTTCAGAGTCGCAGAGGCCGGGATTAACGGTGTTGACGATCAGGGGTGTCGAAGGGGTGAGGCGCGCGTTCAGGGCACGGACGAAGAAGACGTTCAGGACTGAGGACTTGCTTTCAGTAATCATGAAGAGACGAGGATTAGAAAACATACGCTTCGTGAGCTGATATCTGGTCCTCATGGCTCTGGAATGCATGGATTAACTAACCAACTTCGCATGTGGCAACCGATACTTACTTGTCTGTGCAGTACTCAGCGCTTCCAAGAGTTTTTAACATGTCCGGATTTTCGTAGACACGTTTTTCGATCTTGACCCAGTAGTGAACCTCGCTCGAGACGACTACGAGTCTAGGGACTGTCGAGTGTTGTTGAGCCGTCTTGATCATTGCCGGAAGAAGGAGGAGCGCGACAAGGGAGGTGGAGAGGCTATTGACTTGGAGACTATCATCGGTCTATGAGCTCTGCCAATGGGTGATTTTCGAGAGAGTCAAACCTGGACTCCCACCCTTCCTTGGTGGGTGCATACTTGAAAGTTCCGATCGCCGCGTTCTCCACGAGAATATCCAGGCGTCCACCATCCCGGTCGAACTTCGTTGCAAATTGCTTTACAGACTCAAAATCCGCGAGGTCGACGATCCAAAGCTCGGCCTTCGTGTATCCCGTGGCGGCTTTTAATTCTATCCGGTCACAATGAGCAAAGCTGCAGACGGATACGGTAGAACGCACTGTCAACCGCTGCCTGGCCTCTGCTCTGGCTTCTGCAGGCAAGGATGAGCCGCTCCGGCTTCATCTTAGCAAAATGTTTCGTTGCCTCAAATCCGAGACCAGTGTTTGCACCTAGATGTACGAGCATCAACAACCTATAGCGTTTCTCTTAGAGAAACTAGTTCGCACCGAGCACAATCACTGTCTTTCCTGTGAGATCTGTTTTCACCACAGGCTTTTGGGTGAAAAATTGGCCCCTGACCCAAGTCCAGAATCCGAGATGCATGACGCTGGGCGAGGAAGAATAATGCGGTCGGGGTCCAGTTTGGCCATTTTATATCAAAATTCGATCTTGAGCAGTTCACTCAGTGAAGGAGTGTAGGTGAAGCGGGTAGGCTTCCGTCTGCCAGTGGAACGCGTCAGGACGCGGCAGAGCCTTTGGGCCGAAACGGCCCAATATGAGTCATCAGAGATGTGATTACGAGGACGCGACGCGGCAGTCACAGGCACGTGCATGGTTACGCTTCGTGTTCAATCAGCGAAAGCATTGCCAAATAACCCCTTAACCTGAACCATGATGAACACACAAACTGAAGACCCAGTTGAGATTGCATCCAAATCTGATAGTGATACCTCCGCTGTCGTTGTCTTTCTTCATGTGCGTCCCGCCGAGTCGGAGTCTATCTCGTATTAATATTGACTCGTAAGTAGGGCTTA
Organism: Mycena venus; assembly: GCA_014462655.1. Taxonomy (NCBI): domain Eukaryota; kingdom Fungi; phylum Basidiomycota; class Agaricomycetes; order Agaricales; family Mycenaceae; genus Glaucomycena; species Glaucomycena venus. The sequence continues at coordinate 5,693,949 of JACAZI010000005.1, read as the reverse complement.
GGAGGTGCACTAGAACAAGGGAGGTCTCACTTTTGACATCGTAAATACCACCCGTTCGAAAAGCGCTGTCCTGGAACATGTGAAGTGGATATTGCCTCCGGCGTAGGCCCATCCTTCGATTTATATTTCTCCCTGTTCACCATTTCCCCGTCTTTTCAGACCAGTTATTCCGGTAACAATCCGGATGCAAGCGGAGACGCGAGCATGGTTTGACGTCCGCACCTCTGAATCCATGGCGGATCCTGCTCCGGAAAAAGAGGACGAAGCCCGCATACTGCAGAGTATGGCCACCATTGATGCCCTCCTGACGAAGATCGTTGCATCGGGTGTCGATCCCAGTCGCATCGTCCTCGGAGGTTTTTCGCAAGGAGGAGCCATAGCCCTTCTTACAGGCCTGTCCACCTCCAGGAAGCTTGCTGGATTAATTGTACTCAGTGCGCGCCTTCCTCTCAGACATCAATTCAGATCGGTGCGGTTCTACGAGAAACCTGGCCTCCTAACTTCCACTGATTTCATTCGTTTTAGATGGTCTCCTCCCATGCTTCTTCCATCCCGATTTTCTGGGGCCATGGGACTGCAGACACGGCCGTATCATATGAGCTAGGCCGTGCCGCTGCAGATTACCTTGTAAACGAGATTGGGGTGCCGCCGGCGCCCTATCCAGGGGCTCCCGAAGGGCTGGATTTTCATACCTACGACGGCCTACCGCACTATATTTCTGATGAGGAACTCACTGACTTAGCATCCTGGCTGGGGACGATACTTCCCCAATAGACAACAACTAAGCCATTGTTTCCATTCGTCTACCAATTACCACAAATCGAACCCCCAAGCGCGGACAATTAGACTACTACTATTCTGTCGCAGAAAAGGGGCGAATCCTCAAAGGTACATCATATCCCTTTTCACCTTCGACTTTCGGGCGCCGCAGAATGTTCGTATTATGCATTACTATCTCGGTTTCGGGTCCTTTGGGGAATTCAAATGTGAAGTTGCGCACAAGAACAGAAAGCACGGCTTTGAACTCCATTAGCGCAAATACCTAGTATCCCGAAGGGCAAGTAAGTTGAAAAAAATCTCAAGTTAAACAACGGCTCAGGTCCTGGGTGACGAACCTTCCCGAGGCACATGCGAGGCCCGTCTGAAAACGTGAGCAAATGCCGGTAGCCGGCGATCTCTTGGGCCCGATGCTGGTCGGCGCCGTGACTCTCGTCAAGCCAGCGCGCGGGGTTGAATTCTTTGGCATCGGCGCCCCAGAACTCGACCGAGCGGTTGATGCACTGAATCGGCAATGTTATGATCGTGCCCTTGCGCACGAAGACGTTGTCGACTACATCCCCGTTACGGGTCCGTATCGGTGTGCTCAACGGGAGGACGTCATCTTCCGCGGCCTGGCTGCGAGTAAATGGTTGATAATTTTCAAAGAACTAGCCGACTTACAATGCGCTGAATTTCCGGCAAAGGGGGGTGGACACGAAGGATCTCACAGGTGAAGGTGTCGAGGAAGGAATTGTGGTTGGTTAACTCCTCCCAGGTGAGGTCTCCGTCTGACTGGAGGAGCTCTTCTCTGAGTTTGACCTGCAGGGCAGGGTTTCGCGCCAGTTCGATGAGCGCCCACTGAAGTACCTCTGGTGAGTGGTTTACAAAGGTAATGAATAGGTTGATCTCACAGTCAGGCTAACTTGAACCAGGATTAGCTAGGTTTAATCCATGCAGGTCATTTTACAGGTGACTTACTTGAGGTTGTTTCGTACCCCGCGAGAAGCAGGACGTTTATCTGATCCCGACACGACAGTACAAGATGAGATAGGTTAGATGACGACCAGCGAAGTGGTTTACAGACCTGGGCTGTAACCTCCTCATGCGAAATCTTTTCTGCACTCGCGCTTTTGACTGTGAGCGAAATCTCGCGTTAATGCTGTCGGCGATTTCGGTGTTGCTCAATTCACATACCCAAGAGTCCTATTACAGATTTGTCGGTGGTCACATCGCCCGTCGTCGCAAGGAATTTATCTCCAAGGCTTCGCATCGTCTTTGTGAGTTGCCGAAACACTGAACCACTGCCTGTCGGAATTTTGTCGAAAATGGGAGAAACCAAGGATAACATGAAGACGACGGTGTCGAAAAGCGACGGCTTGGAGCCGACGGAGTCGAACGCTGCATCGATCTGAGATGTTTTGCCAGAGAGCGTCTCGAAATCATGAGAAAAGCCTGCCAGACCGATGGTGTCAAGACTGCAATAACACCAATGGTAAGTTCGTTATCTTCGGGGACTTGAGACGCGGTGAACTAACGAGATATGGTTCATCCTGTAATTTGGACCAGAAATGTCAGGAGCCGATAACTATTGGAGTTGAAAACGAACCATTTCTGGACCTCGATTATTGTTCCGTCTGTGCCTGAACCCTCGAGCATAGCATCCCAGGCAGTCTTCGCCTAGTAGAAATATGAATTTTCGAAGAAATTAAATCTCAAAGGACAAGCACACCTTATACGCCGAGTCAAAGAAAATGGGAGTCAGGTTCTTGATGGAAGCATTGCTAAACGCGGGGTTCAAAGCCCTGCGTTGCCTGCACAAATCATTTCTGATCAGAGACACTGGCCCAAGGTTCAAGCAAGCGCACCTTTTATGGCTGTCACCCTCGGCCCAAAATAAGCCCCGCCCGATGACCCTCTCCAAAAACCGACTAGATTGCGGTGTGTGAAGGTATACATAGGTTTCTTTGGTGTAAACGTTGGCGATGGTTTTGGGGTCAGTGAAAACGAGCCTCCGACTGCCGAGGATGCTTGGAACTGCGAACACCGAACCATACTGAGCGGCCCATTCCTCGTAGACGGCCCCAGAATCAGGCGCGTTCCTGAGCTGAGGCATCACGCCGAAGAAGACGTTGCTGCTCGAGGGACCCTGGAGAGGCGTCGTACGGCGACCGCCAATGCGGTGGATGAGGAAGTAGCAGATGAGACCGGATCCGACAAGAATGCTGGCCTGCAGCACTCCGAAATCCCAGGAACGGATTGTGTCCAGCAGCGTATCGAGATTCGTGTTCAAATATATCATGCCGAGTACCGTTCCGGAATTTGTGGAATGTGTAGACATTGACTGGAGGGAGACAGCCTGTAAGTCTGAATGGCTGGAAGGAAGATGATAAAAGTGAGCGAGCTGTAACGGCTCGCATTTATGCTGCAATTTCCCTGGACTGAACCGGCGGTACTTCCGACTCGTATGTCTGCTGCGGGTGGATCAGTCAACCATCGAATAGTGCAGTGGGAATCTGGCAGAGCCGACGGCATTTCCGGTTGAATCATCAACACACAGAGAAGTATACAAGTCAATGTACCGGCATTCTGAGCCTTCGCAATGACCGCCGGAACAAGACAAATGACCAAGACGGAAAGAACAAAATTGCGGCAAGCAGGATATTCGGGAGACCGCACCAACAGGTTACAGCCGGAAAGCACACGTCGCGAAAAAGGTGCTGCTTGCGTGAAAAGAAGTGCTAGGTACGATGAAGTAGCGGCCTGCGGCCTACCGCCCGATTCTCATAGTGCAAGCGAGTGTACTGTCTGATGACAGCGGCTGAACAAAAAGAGCAATCCAGGTCCGACATTCTCTGTCCTAAGACACCGTGCCCGTCCAGTAGCGCTTGGAAAGTTGGAACGGCTTGAGTTGGGGACGCTGCACTGGTTCTGCACACTAAAGATCGCCGTCGTGCACATATATAAGCCGTGAATGGTATGCGCTCGGGTGCATTCCGGAAGTGCGTCGCGACGTTGACTTGCAAGTTGCAGGCGCACTGCATTGATGCGCGCGGACAGCCACAAACATGTTGATCATCAATCAACTCGCCGATCCTTTCTTCTGCTTTACTTATGACACGTCTGACTTGGCGCATGAACGAAGACGCTGGTGAAGCGACAACACAAATCTTGGCTCGCTCAGTCCTCTTCAACTGCACTAGCAAGGATCCCTTTGTTCATTCCCGCTGACTCTTGCTGAATGCTTTGCTCACAACTTACTCGTTACCGACGTTGATACCGTTGTGTGATGAGTGTCTGAGAATTGTCCGACCCATCAATACCTAGTTATCGGGCACAAAAACACCGCAATGCGCAAGCGCCGTCATCGGGAAAAGCATCAATTGGACGTTAACAACCGACAACTACAAAGGACTATGTGACATGAAGAAGCTGAGTATCGTAGGCGGTTTTTTCATTCTCTCAGGCTCCTCCTTGGGCACCTTGCCTTTTTTTCTTTCTTCCTCTCTGGAGTCGTTGATCGATGATACCTTTAGGTATGACTGTCTCACAGTTATATGGCCAATCGGACAACTAATGGCAGGTGCGACCAGTAGGGTTATTTATTTTTCTGGCCTTCACCCGTCTTTTATGTAGTGACTTCTCTTGCCGTGCGTCCACTTTCTGCTTTCGTTCTCAAAATCTAACTTTAATACTGAAGATGTCCAAGCACGGCTCATATCACGACCCGAACGTCCAATTGTCCGGCGAGACACAGCGTCCGATAGCACATTTGCGCCGGCATCTTGGATCTGGGTGCCAGACTCTGAGGGATCGGCCAGCACGTCCCCTGGAATTGTTGCGTTTCGGAAAGAATTCCAGGCACCTTTAGGAAAGACTCCTGCCAGCGCCGTTATCTCCATGACCGCTGTGCAAAATTTCACCTTGTGGGTTAACGGCCAGCCGATCGCGGCTTCGAAAAACGTTCAAGATAGCTGGGCGTCTGCGCTGGTGGTGGGGGCTGCGCTGGATGCGACCACCAACACGTTCTCTGTTCTTGCCGCGAACAGCGGCCAATTTCCTGGGCCACCACCGGGTCTGTTGGCTTCCATCCAAGTCTCGTATAACGATTCTACGACATCCACGTTCGTATCCGATTCTAGCTGGCTGGCCACCAGCAATATTCCGGTCGATTTCCCCACCCCATCCGACCTCTCCCACTTTACAACAACCGTGGTCACGGCGCCCTATGGATCGGGACCATGGGGGCGGCGCGTCTCCCTTCCCTCGCCGGATTCCAGTCCGCTCACGCTGAATGATAGCAATTGGATCTGGTCCACACAAACTGCAAGCACCGTCGCTGATGCTGGGGCTGTCGGGTTCCGGAAGAATTTTCCGACTCCCGCAGGGAAAACCGCACAGTCAGCAACCATTCTCCTTACCGCCGATAATAGCTTCCAACTCTACGTCAACTCAGAGTATTTTGGGTCGCCGCCAAAGAGCGCCGGTGGTTTCTGGCAATACGCGCAGCAGTTTACTACCACCTCCCTGGACGCTAACTTAAACGTCTTCACTGTCGTAGCACAGAATTTTGCAGCCAATACGTCTCCCGACTCCCCCGGCTCCGCCGCGGGTTTCATCGCTACCATCAAGGTTCTGTTCTCGGACGGAACCAGCGAGATCGTACAGACGGATTCCTCATGGTTGGCGGGCAACTTCACCTCGCTTCCGGTCTTCCTCTCGACGACCAACGCCAACTTGTCACCCTCATTCGTTCAAGGCCCCATGGGAATGGCGCCGTGGGGGCCCCTCAGTGGCATCTCCGACGTGCTCGCTGCTGCAAGCGTCCCTGCCCCTCCTTTTCGTCTTACCAGCTCCAGCACCCCATTACCATCTCCCTCCAACATCCCATCGGAACCCCAGTCCATATCCCACCCACTCCCGGTCGGGGCAATCGTCGGCATAGCCTGGGGCGTGTTCATCGTCCTCCTCTTCGCTTTCCTCATTTGGCGGCACTGTCGACGAAATTTGCAGGGGGTGGACATTGAGGCGAAAGCCGCCTCCAACTCTGTCCACGAACTTCCGCGTGCGTTTCCTATGGCTGCATCGGGCCACGGCCATGGACCGGTGTTTTCTGCGCCGTCGGCACAAAGCAAGGCCGGGGCTGGCGCAGTCATGCTTGAAATGCCCAGCGTGCGCCCCGACCGAGACGGCGCGCCACGGGGCGATGACGCTGAGGTACTCCCCGCCCAGCTACGTCGATGCTCAGCTGGAGCGGTCTGCTGGGCGATCGGTGCATCGTGACATGAAAGGGCGGTAGTAGTGGGCATTAATTTATTCCCTCAGTTTATGTAGCATACTTCCCTTATCTGAATAGTGTATCATGGGTGTGCATTCTAGTAATCTATACGATGGAACGGAACGCGACCCAATTTTTTTCTTCGCTTTGGGTAGACACCGCCACACCGGATTGTGTGGTCGTGTTACAATTCCTGTCGCCATCCCCCCAGCCCCACTTCTAAGTATGAGCGTTAACAGGAATCGAGACGCATTGGGGAACTATTTCGAATATTATCCGAATAAACCGATGGCTTGATCAAATCCGCTGGCAGAAAAACGGACAGACGAATTTCCAACAACGCAAACCTTTGCGGGCTGAAGATACCGACTACAAGTCTGGCACCTCGAGGAAGAACAAGAACGTTGAAGGGATTTGATCCAATATCTTTACCTGTAGCCACTACCACCGGTTCACGCCACTCCGACTCTCACCCTCTGCCACCTGCTGCAAAGATTCTGCTTGATTGTGTGGATACTTCTTCGGCGCGCTCATCTTTGACGGCGGCCAGGTTCATCAGATTCCCCTGTATAGGCGCCTAATCTGAACCTGAGCTCACCATCATTAATTTAACATTTGCATGAACTAGGCGGGCGCAAAACCCTCCACAAAAGGGGTTTTTGCAGGTACTCGAGATGGGCTTTCTTTCCCAGAAAATGTAGTGGAACTCTCGATGAGCTGAGATCACGACTGGTCGTTCCCACCAAACCATCAGTTGAATAGAAGAGATGGCAAACCTCAAGTCCCACCCTGCGAAGTGAGACTCTTTCCGTCCGGCCCAATGGTTTCTTCCTCAGGTGCGGCGTTTTTCGACTCGCTAATGCAAAACCATCGCTTAATTTTTCTTGCATAGGCCGTCGAATATGGCTTGACCTTACACTCTTTTGGTTCTACATTCCTTTACGTGCGCGAATATTATCCTCTTATCCATCGGTGAAAAAGTAACCTTCGACGCAGTGGTACAGGCGGGTCTTCATCACCCCCGCACCAAACACGCGGTCAGCAAGCGGGATGCACTCTCCGACAGTGGGCTGGCATCTGCCTCTTGGATCTGGGCCTCAGGGTCAACAACCGGGAACGTAGCATTTCTGAAGACTTTCACCAATCCTGCGGGCAAAAATTCAACGTCGGCAACGATCTACTTGACCGCAGTAAATTCTGCCGTCCTTTGGGTAAATCAACAGCCCATCGGGGCCACCAATAATTGGCAGTCTGCAGAGATCTTCACTGCAACACTAAACGCATCGACCAATACGTTTTCAGTATTGGCGGGGAACAACGGCAACTCAGGCGCGCCGCCGGCAGGCCTTTTGGCCTCTATCAAAGTGCAGTACAACGATGGTTCCGTCGCGACTATCGTCTCTGACGCAAGTTGGCTGGCGGCAGTGAACATTCCTTCCGATTTCCCTGCACCCGCCGACAGATCCCACTTCACATCTGCAGCGGTAGCTGCATCTTTTGGATCCGGTGCATGGGGAAATAGCGTAACGCTTGCCTCTCCCGACCCCAATGCGCCGAGTCTTACTGGGGGCACGTGGATCTGGTCCACATCCGATGCAGCCTTTTCGTTCCCGGCGGGTACGGTAGGATTCCGCAAGAATGTGGTTACTCCCAACGGGAAGACCGCGCAATCTTGCACAATCCTTCTTACCGCCGACAACAGTGCGTCTCGTTTATTCAGCTCTTGTTGACTCCCTGCTGATCAGCCTCGCAGCGTTTGTACTCTATGTCAATGGGAATTACATTGGCGCTCCTCCAAACGAACCGGATCCTTTGCTCGAAGCCTATCGCTGGAACCATGCGCGGCAGTTCAACGTCGGCCTAAACGCGGCGGCGAACACCTTCACCATCATTGTAACAAACTTTCTCTTCCCCACTGGTATGGCGTCGCCTGCCGGTCTCGTGGCTAGCATCTCGATTCGCTACACGGACGGAAGTAGCGATGTCGTCGTAACCGACCCAAGTTGGCTGAATGGACCTTATACCACCGTCGCTGCGTTCCTTGCCGCGCCCGACTCCGCGCTCGCACAGTCGTTTAACGTTGCTGCTGTAGGAGCTTGGCCATGGGGCCAGATATTAGGCATCTCCGATGTGCTCGCTGCTGCGAACGTTCCCTCCCCACCGTTCAGCAACAACATTGCGTCCACGACAAACCAGGGCGCTACGAACCCAGCCGCGGGTGCCAGCGCTGGAGGCGGTGCAGGTTCCGGCCAACCATCGCAGAGTGGTCCCGCGGGCGCATCTACTACAGGTGGTGCCAGCGGGGTCCCAACCGGCTCTGCCGCTGGGACTGCTCTGCATACAGGGAGCGACGTCACCCAATCTACGGCCACCAGAGGCGCCGTTAATGCTGGTGGAAGCTCAGGTTCGGCCACGGCGGCGCTTTCTTCGCCTACCGGTGCTAGTGCCTCTTCCACTTCATCCACTCCCGTTGCTGCGATCGTTGCTGCGATCGCGAGTACGCTCACTCTAATCATCTTGGGTACAGGCATATTTTACTGGCGCCGTCGCCGCAATCCTCGGATTGTCCGGCGCCAATCGCAGGGCTCGAGCATTACACCGTTTGTCAGTGGACTCACTGCCAGTGATACCCACGACGCCTCATCGGTTGTGCCAATATCCCCAACCTCGGCGGAGACCGTGCGCCGTCCGGAGATGGCTGAGTTACGACCACAGCGACTTGGGAACGCGAATGCGGTCTCACCGGCCGTAGTCGAGCAGACGCCACAAGCAAGTCCAGGGCAACATGATATTATTCCTTCGACCAAGCTTGAGCGCGAAAACATGATACAAGGCAGCGCTGCTGGCTCGGAAGAGCCGCCAAACAATCGTCCTGTTACCCCAAGTCGTTCCCCCACAGGGGATAGGTCGTCAGGACAGTCGTGGCCCATTTTCGGAAACGGAAACCATGTATGACACGCTCCCTCCACCAAGCTACTACGCGGAGTAGTCGCCTTCTACTTTTTACACATCGTTCTTTCTGAATAGCGATGCACTCGCTTCCATATACCTAATTGTAATGTCTGTCGCAATTTTGATCAGGACTCGAGGCTTCAGCGTAACGACAAGGAACCACAAGTTCCAAATGCAAAGTATAGTCTTTTTATTTTCATTCTAATCTGAAGTGGAGTATATCCATTTCACTGGAACCGCTCAATCGAGATTTTTTGGACTTTCAAACCAGTTTTAAGAAACCTATGGTACACTTGGTCTTTGTTCTCGCTCCTCCGCGAGTGTGAGATGCTAGGAATGCCGCCAAGTACACGGATCCACCTCCATTGAGTAGGGAAAACATACAAGTCAACCATTTAGGAGTCCATTCTTCGGAAAATACAAAAATTTCGCGCCCTACTCGTGCTCATCCATTGTGTAGTAGAGTCCACAGCCTTTCCGTCGTGGCGATTCTCGAGTCCATCAAAAGTCCTGAATGGCAATGATCACCGGTGTCCACAGTTATGTAGTAAAAGGAACTCACGAGTGGCGCTTCATACTCGCTCTTCAACAGGTGCTCCGCCTCGTATTCGGGGAAACCGTGGGCCGGGCATTGTTCGTGAAAGTGGTATTGACCTTGTTCGCAGTGTCCACCTCGGTACATGCGCCCGTGCCCGTGCTTTGCCCTCTTCTTCATCCAGCTGACCTTGCGCAGAAGCACGATGAAGAGGATTGCACAGAGCAGAACACCTATCGCCAACCCCAAAAGGATTGGGCCGGCGGGACCGTGCTTTCCGGATTCGGGCAGGATCTCACAATGAGCCCAAGGATGGTCAGTAGTGGATGGAGTAGCGATGAGAGATTGAGTCGGAGTCCCAGGGGGAGGGAACACGAGAGGGTCGTAGCAAAAAATGCGGGCCTTCATTTGGGTGCGAGGTTGGTAAAATTGGATGGTGAGCTTCATTTAAATATGGGTCGCACCCCTGAGTCGTCGGCCTCGGCTGCGGACCCGTTGTGCGCAGCTGCGCTATTTCAATTCCGAGGATGCGAACCTTCGGAATGTTGTTGACTGAAAGGAGAGCGATGGGGTGAAAGATACGTAAAAACGAAGGAAAGAAAGAACAAACCCAAAAAAAAGTAATCACTTTGTCAAGTCCCAAAAAAGGTTGCGTATTCACATGTGAGGTACAAGAAAGGATAATTGGATGGTTACAATATAGTAGTATATCATCGTTGCAAGTCAGCGCGCCTTGATGGAGGGTCAGGGAATGAGACGAGAATGGTAGAGTTGGCGGGCTCACATTCGGAGAGTGTCATAGAGGAACTTGTAGCTCTTCAGATTGCCCTTGAGTCGCCGAATATCCAGACTATACATATCTTTCAACCGGTCCAAACGCGTGAGCTCGACGGAGAATCGGACTTCGTCGCCGACGTCCTCCACTTGGTCACCATACACGACATCGACAGACGGAGGAGGGTGTTCAGCAGGAAGAACACTGCTACTGTTAGAAGGATTATTATCCTCAACCAAAACCGATCTAGCGGGCGAAGGCTGCCGTCGCCCGAGGAGACCACGAAATACACCGCCTCCAGCCCCAGTTCTGCCTGACCTCGACTGAGAGCGTGAACGCGTCTAGTTGATTGATTATTTAGCGAACGCATCTCAAAAGAGCAAAACAAAAAAGCGGACCCCATTAGAACCAGCAGCATTCTCCGAAATGTCCCTGCCGCGGCGCCTCGCGGGCCGGATGCAGCGATACTTGAAATCCCCCCTCAACCTGAATGTCGACTCCCATTTTTGTGAGTACCTCTCTCATATGCTGCATCACCTCGGGCGGCCGCCCGGCCGTGATCATCTCGTGGTCGACCGCACCGTGGTGGACTCGCATAGCGGCCCTATTACTTCCACTGGAGACACCGGCGGATCTTCTAAAGAGTGAGGTGATGGACACCGCAGAGCTCGTGCGCTGCCTGTGCTCGCCAGTACCGGGTGTCACAAGGAATGGAGATTGCGACGGTTGCGGCGGCGTATGTTTGTGGGGAACGCTGGCTACCTCCACAGACGAGGCCGCTGCGTCGTGTTTCGAAGGTGAAAACGGACTAGGGGGAGAGTCCACCGCTCACGGTGATGGAACGTCGGCCCTTGCGGAACCACTGCATGACTTTGTTCGGTTTGCTTGGGCTTGGACTGGCCTGAGCTCCGATATCACTCGCGTTGGGGTGGTGTGTTGGAGGAGGCGTAACCGGCTGCTGCTTCGCACTCGAAGAGCTTGACGAGGCATCAATGATCAGCGGAGGGAGCTGAGCTTTGGCCTCCGTCCTTGTGAGAGTCCCTCGAGGGGTTTCGGTGGACGAGATAGGCGGTTGGTCATAACGAATACTCGACGGGTGAAAGTGCGGTCCGCCCCGAAGCGACCCATCCACGCCGTTGATCTCAGCATAATCAGTGCTTGGTGGGTTTTCGGCTGTGCTCTCCAACCACGACTGCACTGGGGAGATGGGGGCAGGGGCCGCAGAGCGGGCACTGGGGCTGTTGGCACCGGACGAGCGACTGACCCGCCGCCGCCGCTCCTTTACCGGCGACGCCTCCGCCTCTCGTCGACCTCCACCGAACGCAGACTCTGGTCCGTCATAAACAGCAGCCAAAGGACTGGTCGACATCATGGGGGTCCTGCGACTTTCGCTCGGTCCTTGACTGGAGCCCTGCCGCTCTCGCTGCTGTTGCCCATCCCGCGCTCCACGTCGCCCTTCGTATTCGACCTGAGCCGCATGTCTGGACTTGTCTGCTTTAGGACCAGACTCCCGTTCCCTGTCTACGCGCGGCGTGCCGCGTTGTTTCCTTGGGCTCCCCACTGTCTCTTTGAGAGGACCACTGCTAACCGTCCGCTCCTCCGACGCATCGCCGTGCGCTATCGAGGATTCGGACGGCTCGGCTCGCTTAGTCCTACTGCGGGCTCCTGCCCCTCTGCGCGGTGTCAGTGAGGGTCCATCCCCGTTGTTACGCACTGTCCGCTGATACGCAAGGCGCCGCAGCGTCGGCCCATCCTCGGCCAACTGCTCGAGCTCTTTCACTGTGAGCCCGAAGGTGGTGATCTCGCGGATGTTTATTGCAAACCACGGATGGCGCATGATAGTGGCGAGATCGGCGCGCGCGCGGGGGTCTGGAATGAGCATCGCACTTAGCAGACTGCGGGCTTGGTCCGAGAGTTGGTCGGGGAATGAGAGTGGTGTGCGGGCGATGTACGCGTACAGCTTGGTAATGTCCTCGCCGTCGGGGTTCGTGGGGTCGTCGTCGAAAGGGGAGGTAACCTGAGAGCATCGCGTACAGTATGACACCGCAACTCCAAATATCGGCCGCGGTTCCGACGTAGAGGCCGTCGCTGTTGACGAGTTCCGGCGCAGCGTAGCAGGGAGAGCCGCACATTGTCTCCATCAGGTCGTTTGTGGTACGGTTGAAGTGATTAGCAAACCCAAAGTCGGTGATGATAAGGTTGCGGTGGCGGTCAAGGAGAAGATTCTCGAGTTTAAGGTCTCGATGGACAATGTTCTTTTGGTGCATGTACCAGACGCCAGATATAAGCTGGGCAAAAAGTTTGGCAGCATCGCGCTCCTTCAGATACCGGTGGGCAAGGATGTGATCAAAGAGCTCGCCACCCGACGCGTACTCCAGAATGATGCCGAAGAACTTGTCGGTCTCAAAGACATCATATAAGCGAACAATGTTGGGGTGTTTAAGCATCTGTAGCATACATAAGTGCATGAAAGACAAGTGTCAGAGCAAGCCCACGCACGTCCAGGATTTCGATCTCTCTCGCTATCTTTGCCATCTTTGCTTCATTGACCACAGCATCTCTCCGTATCAACTTTACGGCCACCTCGTCCCCGTACTTGGAATGTATCCCAAGTTTGACTTTGCCGAACTCGCCCTCCCCCAGTGTTTGCAGCATATAGTACGCGCCAAATTTCGGAATGGGGCGATTGGGATAGTTGGCGCCGTACGCGATGACAGCAGGGTGCGACAAAACGTCTGGTAGAGGCGCTTCATTGGCCGGAGCCACATGCGCCGAGGGCATCTGGTGCGATACACGTTGCTGATGAGGCTCCCGCCGTGGCGTTGCAGCAGCGACCGCGACCGACCGCGTTCGGGATGTCCCAGACGACGGCGGCGGGTTGGGAAGGCTCATCGAAGAGAGAGGGAAGAAGGAGATATTACCGCTTTGGGAATAAACGCGGAGGCCACCACTTTGGTCGTCTGATGGATCAACGAAAAAGTGTGTTGCACTGTGTCGCGCTTCGTCGAACGTCGCCACGTGAAAGTATGATGGGTTTTCTGTGGAATGGAGAAGATTATTTTTGCTTTTAGGTCGTTCTGTACTAGCTCGCGTTCTCACCTCTACAAATTCCGATAACGCTAGCCTAAGCGGTTGTCTACAGCACAAAAGGACTACAAGGGGAATCAGCAAACCTTTACAAGTGGAGCAAAGTACTGACTCGTACCGCAGTAGCGGCAGCGGAGGCAAGTGCGACATACGGAGGCAAACGGATGGCATGCTGTCCGTTCCATTGCTAACAATCCTGCTCCACGCACTAACTGCGAAAAGAAGCGACAGTTCGCCTCTGGTATATAGGGCGAGACAATTCCAAAGCTGATGCATCCAATTTAATCCGCAACGAAGGTGCATAAACTTCTGTACCCCAAAAAAGGCGTTCTGAGAAGGTTCGAGGTAGAAGGTCAGAGAGGTACAGGATTGTAACGACCTGTTAAATTGCCGCAAAATTGGGCACGGTGAGAGTCAAACGCCGGCCAATGCTTCATTTATTGATGAACTGCGGCAGGAATATATGAGTACGGAAAGATTGCGAAGTTGCACGAACACACACCGAACTTGCCCCCCTGACTGAACGCGTTGGCAGATTGGCCCCGAATTCGAGCACATTCAGATGGTTGAAGTCGAGTTAGCGAACACAGGAGCACTAATAATAAGAGTTTCAAGCGCAAGAAAATTATAATGCGATCGTAAGCGCTTCACTAGAAGATTTTCGCGTTGGAGTATTGCAAGTCGACGCGGTACTGAGGAAAGCCCAAAATGGAAATTGGTCGTCCCGTGAAAATACAACGCGGTCATGTGACTCTCGCCCTTCCAGTCGCCCAGTGAAGCTCCCGCCGCGCTAGAATTTCTTCTATTACCGCGACCGCGTTAGTTCGAAAGAGGTATGTTTTTCTGGAAATCCAACATCGTCCAGCATTTCAAGGTCCGGACTCCGCCGGGGAGGGTATAAAGGCCAGCCACTTTCCGGCTGCTCTTGACTCCCATCATCTCCTACCCAAATCCTCTCTCCCTTTGTTCCCTCTCTCTCTCTGTCATCCTCGTTGCTTGCCAGCTCTTTCGTGCCGCTGCTCAGAGGTACGTCCTAACCCCAACCTTGCCCTCACTGGCCATGCTGACGCCGACATTTAGGTGTTCTATCTTGCGTGTTCCTCTCCTTCAAGGCGCTCCAAGGCGTTCAGGACATTTGCACCCCAGCGCCTCAACGATTCAAGACTGCCCCAGAGTCACCCTCTATCGCCAGCCTTTCGAGCCCGCCGCCTGAAGGTATGTCCTCTTCCGAATCCCTTGCCATCATGCCGACCCGACCTAACTTTCTCCTACTAGCCGTGTACAAGACACCCCAAGGCTTCAAGATCGCTCAAAGCCTCAAGCTCAAGACCTCAATGGGGGACTGCGTAAGATCTGCATCAAAAACTCCAAGATTTAAGCCGCCTGAAGGTTTCGAGATTCTCTTTCAACACATTCAGAGCCCCAATCTCTCAAGCCTTCAGGGCTGGAGGCGCTTCAATACTTAAAGCTTCAGACTTCAGTAATTTGCCTCAAGACTCTTCAAAACTTCAAGGCCTGAAGACGCGCCTCCCACTTCAAGACGTTCTCATCGGGTAAGTTCAAGGTCGTTTCCTTCCCCGGGGACATGTGTGGGCTTCGCTCCATCCTCGTGCTTCCTTGCCGTGAGTCCTGGGCTTAGTATGTGCGGATCTGGCTTGACCTACCCCTTGCGCGCAGAAGCCAAATGCACTTGAATCTTTTTCTTCTTTTCACGCTCTCTGTCTTGGTTTACTGTTCCTTCATGTATCATATGAAATAATTAATTACATTATTGCACCTGGATCGGGATTCTTGCAAGCGGTAATTGAGCGAGACCGACGCGATTTAACGTGATTCGCGAATCGATAAAACCCCGTGATCGCGTATCTCTTCATGCTTGTCCGAAGCCTTTCGAAGACCGCGAGGTATTGCCTTGTCACAGACACTTTCTGGAGCGTATAAAACCTCCTAAGGCCAAGTGCTGGGTCGTAAAGAGGCTCGGCGCGCTCTTGTTGGATACTCAATAGCGGTTGCTCGATGGAACGGATGATTAGGTCGAAAGAGTCTCGATATGAGTGCTGATCCGAATCCCAAAAACATGATACATGGGCCGCGTATTGTGTACAGTGTACAGTATGCTACAGATGTAAGTGAGGGATGCATACAGAATGCAGTGAATCAAGTCTTGTCCGAGGGCATGTGGGTCATATCAGGATACCATATCGCCTCGTTGGTCGCCTGCGTACTCTCGTAAACCCTTATTGACACTGGTTATCGTGACCAGCATCCAAATCCAATGCCACTCTGCAAAGCGGGCACGTCCGACTTCTCACCACCCACCGCGCAAGACAGCGATCGTGAAACGAATGCCTGCACCGCTCACTCAATTTCGCGCGTTCTGCCTTCCTAAACTGTGTCATACAAATCCCGCAGCGGTCGACCGCGATGCCGAGCAATGCGAGCTTGAGCTTGACGCGGCCGTCCTTGGTCGTGCGCCGCCGTTGAACCTCGACGGCGCCGGTCAAAAGTACGGATGTCTTGGTAGACGTGGATGGTCCAGCAGCAGTGCGCACCGGTGTTGCGGGACCGATGATATCAGAAATCATCCAGAGATCCTGAGGAAGTCAATAAATAATTAGGATTCAACGACAAGGACAAAGGCAGCAACGTACGTCGTAATTCCCGCCGTCGCGGTGGTCATTTTCGAGCCGCGCAAGAAGGACATCGAGGTCTGTCATGTCCATGAGCGGGGCAAGCGGCGCAGCCGGCACCATATCGACGGATGACGCAGACGACTGGCGTTGCAAATCGGTTGCCATTGGTGTCAACTGGTCCAAATCCCCCGAAACCGAAGCAAAAGGCTGGGCGAGCGTCAGCGAAGTTTGCTGCACAGTTGGTGTCAATGTTTCTGCAGCGTCTAAATCGATGAGTAGTCCTTCCGGCACGCTTGGTATCAGTGGCTGGTGCAGGATCTCGACCTGCGGGAAGTCGGGGGTGTGGTGCGTACGTCGAGTCCACGGGAACACGGGGTCCGGGACGTCGAGGCAGAGGACGGCCGGGATAGTGGTGGTGATGATGTTGGCCGTCGATATCGACTACCACGTTCGTGTTCGCATCCACATTTTCAGATGCGGATGCTCCAGACGAGGAGCGGGGAGTGGCTGTGGGTGACGAGATGTAATGAATCGGATCCGGATCGGTGTTGCTCTCCCGGGTGGGAGACCCGGGCTCCGTGGAAAGCGAAAAAGGAAACGAGGACGTCGGTGAGCCAGTCACAGGCGTCAAAGGGAGTGGTGTTAGTATCGCGCGTTCCAGGTCGAGTTCGGGTAATACACCCCACGGCCGGTCCGTCTCGCGCAGAGGTGACGACACAGGGTGTGGCTTCTTCTTGGGCGGTGGTGGTGGAGGTGGTTTTCTCGTCCGCACCGTAACGATTGGCGGCCCTTCGCCTGGAGCTAGAGCAGGCGCTGGAGGCGGAGGCGCTGGGACGCGGCGCTCGCGCTCGCGTGCAGGGGTGGGGGGCAGTTGGAGGAGCGCGACTTTTGATTTTGGCTAGCCGGTCCCGTTCCGATAATGGGTGGATCGATGCAGACGCAGCTGCAGAGACGGGGGGATCGTGGGGGTATATCGGCCGAGGACACATCAATGACTGGAGAGGCTTCCTCAGGTGGGGTTGGAGTCGTAAGAGCTGCCGGCAACTCTGATTCGACGATTTCCCAAGCGTCCAAGGCTTCGTTGGTTGCGCGCTCTTTTCCCTTATGTGAGAAAAATCGCCGGGAGCCT
Organism: Mycena venus; assembly: GCA_014462655.1. Taxonomy (NCBI): domain Eukaryota; kingdom Fungi; phylum Basidiomycota; class Agaricomycetes; order Agaricales; family Mycenaceae; genus Glaucomycena; species Glaucomycena venus. Next base: position 5,676,804 of record JACAZI010000005.1, on the reverse strand, counting down.
AGAAAGCTTTCGCTCCGCAACGATGGGGGAGAAGACGGCGCCAAGGGGGTGGACGAGGTCAGATTACGCAGCGAGGTGGTACTGCGCCAGAAAGGCGAAGACCGTGAAAAGCTGAGAGAATGGGGGGACGGCGTGCTTTGCGCTGAAAGTGCATGTCCAGATTCTCGAGGATTTCGAGAAGGAAATAATGTCCGCAGGGGCGAGAGAGACAAATGGCGCCGGTGCGAACGACTATTGGACGACGATGGCGAGCACACTGAATCGTCGGGGTCAGGATCGAGGATACCACGCCCTCGGGGAAGACTCTGTGAGAGCACCGGCGACCGTTCAGCAGGTCTCGGAGATCGAGGTAAGTTTCCTGTATCGATTATATCGAGCGATGAATTATCGGATTCCGAGTCTGAGTCTGAGTTGGATCCATGGCGTGATACTCGTGGTGTTGTAAAGCGGCCAAGTGTCGTGGTACTCGGACAGACGGAGACTGGTGGAGAGGAAATAGCCTCCAGAAATGAAGGTGGTGGGTAGTCTGGAATGTCATCCAGCGCTACAACGTTCCGGCATATGTTACACAACAATTATTGCAATTGTATAAATGCTCACAATCATTATACTGCTCCTCTGTTCGTGAGCGACGTTGTGAACGTCGTGATGTTCGTCCCACGGAGGGCGCAGGAACCGTGGGGGCCCCACTAAACCGAACGGGTTCCTCCCGAGGACCATGCCTCTGCTTGGCTTTCCTTCTCCTCCCGTTATTATCTCCTGGAACGAGTGTAATCTGCCCATGGTGAGTGATGAGGTGCGTGAGATAGGGTGCTATATGTGTTGCGTCTCTTTGTGGCGGCATAGTGGGTGGAAAGTGGAGACTCGTAAAGAGTCGTGTAATGGGCATGCAATGGTCCTTAGACAACATGGACAAGCAAGCAACCGTCGGAGTCCAAAAAAGGCAATTTTGGGGCGCTAAAAATCGATCAATTCCTGCAAGTCAGGACGGTACACAGAGACTGAGGCTTGGACACCTGTATTTTTCTTGCTTCAGAAAACGACAGCACCAAGTTTTTTGGTGCCCAATACTGTCATAAATTATCTAACGTGCTTCTAGGATGAACACCGACCTACAAATATCCTCCGGAGTCTACAGCGCTCGAAGAATGGCCGAGTAATGATCTGCAATCCACCGATCTCCGCCAAGGTCCTCAGTCCATTTGAGAGAAACTCTGGGTTCCGTACGAGTGACGCGGGTGGCTGTCTCCACAACCCAGGAATATGCTTCTTCATCATCATCCTCTTCGCTAGACGAGCTATCGCTGTCCTCGTCTTTAGTGACGTGAACGGCTATGGTATTCGACCGTGAAGGAAATCCGAATGGTTTTTGCGATGGGCCATTGCCTTCCCCCAGGCAGCGTAGGTCAGCCAGGGCACTCGCAGGTATCGAGCCCACCGACCCTCCGAACCGACGGTGCATTTTCGTGGTTCGACGCTGATGATGAATCGTGATGGGAGATGAATCCGAAGCAGGGGAGTCCAGCTTCGACGGTGGCGCTAAGTGTGTAGTAGTATGTGAGTGAACGAGTCCAGGTGTGTGGGGTGGCATCGGAGTGGCCGGTATTATGTTTATGGGTAAATTAGGCTGCAACAATGGGGCCGAATGCGAACTCCGAAACTCTGGAGAATTCGGGGATATAGGGGAGTCGCTGGGGTTGCAGACGAAGAAAACGGGGGCTTTCTTGATCTTTACGGCGGGCGGTGGGAGGTGCACAAAACAACCGCCCGAAACTCGCCGTCGCGGCACAGGTCGCGCCCCTGCGGAGTCGGTATTCGAAGGATGCGGGGGCCGGGGCAATGGTCGAACGGTTGGACGTCCTGGGTCTGTCCTTATCGAAGCATTTCGATGTGGACTATCAAGGAACAGATGAGGTGCAGGTATGTGCACGGAGAGTGGGTGCACAGGCTCCAATGGCAAATTGGCAGTGGACATGCCAAGGTCAAGTGCGGTGGATCGTATATGTAGCGTTTTGAGTGGCGGATCGGGTCACCTCCTGTGTCGTCAGACCGCTAAGGGTCAGTCTAGATATAGCTTGATATTTGGTCCAATGAATAGCAGCATGGACGCGCCCAAGAAGCAAAGGAGGAAAATCTTGGGAAAATCACGGCAGATCTGCATGTGCTATTGATGACGGGCGCTAGTGTTCATGCCGAGAGTCTGGGGCGGCCATTGTATGCCGATACGTTCGGGAAAACTTGTGAGAGAGATGTTGGACTTGAAGAGCGGATGAGATTGAGCGTTTGAAAAAGCTATATCGCGATCCAGCTGAAAGACCTGAAAAATTCGGCATATAACGTTATTTCCGTCGAAATCTTCTCAAGCACAACGTTGACAACACGAGTTTTTCTGTGGATGGATGCCTGTGAACAAAAGGGAGCAGGATCACCAACAGTTGATGAGGCATAGCCACGATGACCCACTCTGAGTCTTCTTTCCTAATTTAGATTTTGTTGCCCATCATCTGCGCAACGTCTTTTGTCTGGCCTCCCGTCGGGGCAGCCAAGGCCCAAAACTAGGCGACACAAAACACGAAACCGAGTCTGCTTATGCCTCAATCTCTACCATGTCTCTCGACCTCGCACGACGGTTACTGTGCTCCCGCGGTGTTCCGTCCATCCGACCCTCGAAGTGTTACACGAGACGGCAAAACGTTAAGCAAGCCACCGTAATACTGTACTGCGCTTATTGACTGTCTGATATGACGGAACGGATCTTCCCCGATGACCTCGCTGTCGTTTCTGGTACATATCTACTCGTCGGCATCGTTGGATGTGGTCAATTCTTGTCTCGCTATCCAATAGTTCTGAAGGTTGAACGTTAGCGTTGAACACTGAACAGTACTCGACTACCGAGCGACTCGGAATCAAATCATTCGGATTTCCCAGGGTTCGGCAAGGAGTTCAGCATCATGGACACCGGGCAACTCCCGTCGTCACGGTACTACCGCATCCCTCAGGTTGTACACAGATATCCAACAGACATCTTCATCTTTCAGCGCTCGCCGCGGAGCCATGCGACCGACTTGCCGTTCTCTCCGATAGCATTTCCTTATGTGCAGACACAAATCTAACCCGGCCTTGAACGTAACAAAAAACTCTCCGTTGCTACTTGGCACAAGCCAGCATCAGCCACGTATTCGCGAACTCCTTTCGTATCACAATGCTCATAATTAAAAGTTCGAGGGCATTGTATAGTAAAGGTTTTCAAGTTTTGACTGAAGCTCTTGGTTCGGATTTATAGACCGTTCCAGGTGGACCGAACAATCTGCCCAAAAGTCCCATTGCTAGGACTTCCACGTCGGTAACTCCCACATGCAACCTGCTTTCTTCTCGAAAGCTATCCGCTTCACAACGGATGTCCATAAATCTATAGAATAAGATGGATCCAAAAGAGCGACCGGTTCACTCTTTAAATGAAAGTTCTTGCATTTTCTGAGTGTCCTTTCCCTGTTGAGGGGCGCATACGGTTGCTGCGCACTATGTCATGAAACGGTGGATACATTGTCATTCAGGTAATTCACGTAGCGTTCACCTCCATGATTAGATTTTGAATTAATATGCCACAGAGTTCCCCAGTCCGACGTCGTCCAGACATCTCTTGGCGCGACATATGACGGGACTTTGGGTGTTGCAGCTACGGTTAGTCCATCCTACGCTCTTTTTTGGGTTTGCCAAACTGAGCTCAGGGGGCAATACGACGAAGCTGTCGTTCGGGAACTCGATTCTGTAAACGAAACGCCGACTATAGTGGACCGTGTATATGCGCGTGTCCCATCGTCACTTTTTCTCGGTCGTTAATACGGGCGCCAGTAACCGCTATCGCCAATTACATGACCCGCGTGGTGCAGACTTCGTTGTGGGCAACCCAGCACCAGGAGACTTTCAATTCCTCTGAGGGGTAAGTTCGATTAAACAATACCTTTGCAGTATAGAATTTCGACGACAGTCCTTTCTTTCTCTGCAACTCAGACCGTGTAAGTTGTATTTATCCGCGGCTGCGATATAAAAAAGGGGGACCTCCCAGTTCATTGGGGATTTAACACGACCCTTTCATGGTGAGGCACTGGAGCTAGGTGGTAATGATATCGATATGACCTGCAGCGACTCTTGCACGAATTTGCATGCCGTGGGTTGATTCTGGCTTCTGTGCATCAATTAACTCTATCAGACTCTATAGTTTGTAGACGTGGGGTACAGTCCGCTCCCACAGATTCATCATTATTTCATGTCTAACATCTTGCCAGTCGCTGCCAGACACAGGAATGATGATCAAACTTCGGGCGCAAACTACTCGAATTTGGTGATTACCTGGGCCAATGCTCTGGTAAAACGAATCAAGGTAAGTGATCAATACACCTTGAATTTAATCGATTTTTTCCAAGGGAATATTCAAGACTGGTACATTCAACTTCACGGCCATATTCTCCTGGCTTTCTTGCACGTCCACCACGACATCAATGTCGAAGACAAGTTCATCTATCAAAGACGATATATCTAATTTACTGGGATCTAGAGACGACGTTGAATTCTGTGCTATAACACCTCTCGAGTGCCCTCCTGTGTGCCCAAGATGAATAAGTTTAATTGTGTATGTCGACCGGATTTGAGCTCGAACCAACTCTGACAAAAAGGCATTGTCAGTTGTATGTCTTCTCTTTCGAATCAGGTACTGATCTTTGCACCAGCAACTACTACACTGGCGCCGTTCCTATTGCGAGTCATTTCATTTTCTGTATGATATCAGTCGAGCTTACTACTAGTAGTATCAAGAGTGCAGATTGAAGGTCAGATTGCGAAGGGGGTTATCGTTCGGCCGCGCGGTTGAATGTGCTCTTTGACGGCGCTACAAATCTCTTCTTGAAAATATTTCCTGGCCATTCTTTTTTTAGACCACTTTTATCGTGTTTCGAGTGCGTTGGAATAAATATTTTGCTTCCGCTGTTCGCTGGTTTGCAATTGATCGCATCTACGTACCTTACGTTGATTTGTCCAAAAAAAAAAAAAAAAGAATGAGCCGATTTTATATATATATAAAGCTCCCTCGTCCCACTTCTTCCAACACACTCATTCTCCCTGTTCCCGACTCCCTCCACCCGTGAGTACCTCCTTCATTCTTTACCTCCTGATGAAACAAAAACTGCAAAATATATTCGCGACGTGCTTCGGCGCAGTGGGCGGGTATTCCTTCGGGATCCATTCAAGTCTCTGATACCCTTTTATCTCTTTTTTATTCTCAAAACGACGTACGCATTGCTCACCCAACCTTTACACGTCTAGTCTTTCCTTTCAAAAATGTCCGTCGTCGAGCGAAACGTCAATGGGATGGTTGACGGTCGCCAGCAGGACCGCATTGCGAATTATACCAAGTTCTGGAACAAGGACATCTCGAAGGAGGACAACACCGGCACTGAGAACCGTGTTGACAGCTACACCGATGTAGTCAACGGTACGTTCTCCCCCCCCCCAACAACACCGAATTTTCGTTAATTTTTCTCTGAAAAGGTTACTATGACGGTGCTACCGAGCTCTACGAATATGGCTGGGCGGAATCCTTCCACTTTTGCCGATTCTATCAAGGCGAAGCGTTCGCTGCCGCCTTGGCGCGCCACGAACATTATCTCGCAGCCCAGATGGGTCTGCGGCCTGGCATGCGTGTGCTCGATGTTGGGTGCGGAGTGGGTGGGCCTGCGCGTGCGATAGCGCGTTTCGCGGACGTTCAGGTCATTGGGCTCAACAACAACGAGTTCCAAGTGCAGCGTGCACGCAAATACACGAAAAAGGCCGGCTTGGAGGGCCAGGTTGCGTTCGTCCGTGGCGATTTCATGAAGCTCGAGGAGCAGTTCGGGCCGAACTATTTCGACGCAGGTGTGTGGATGGTTTCGTTTTCACTCTAGGGTACAAGCTAATAGTATGCGCCAGTGTACGCGATCGAGGCGACATGCCACGCCCCGACGTGGGAGGGCGTTTATGGCGAGATTTTCAAGGTTCTGAAGCCCGGAGGCACTGTAAGCCAATTTCAGATTATCATCGCCTGGATGGTTCTAAGATGTCTTCAGTTCGGTGTCTATGAATGGTGCATGACGGATAGCTGGGATCCATCTATCCAGTCGCACGCCGACCTGCAGCATGAGATCGAGCTGGGCAACGGTATCCCCGAAATGCGTCCCCTCAAGCTCGCGCGCCAGGCACTCAAGACCGTCGGTTTCGATATCCAGCACGAGGAGGACCTCGCTGACCGGCCCGACCCCGTTCCCTGGTACTACCCGCTCGAGGGCGACATCCGCAAAGCGCAAACGGTGTGGGACTACTTTACCGTCTGGCGGATGAGCTGGAGTGGAATCTTCGTGACACATAACGTTCTGTGGTTCATGGAGAAGCTGCGGATGGTTCCGAAGGGGACGTACGACGTAGGGGGAGGCTCTGCGGGTGGCTGCGATCTCGCTTGTGCGCGGGGGACAGGAGAAGGTCGGTGCACTTTCTTGTTTGATTGCTCGTTCCGATTATGCTGATTCTCCTCTGCTAGCTGTTCACACCAATGTATTTGGTGGTTAGCAAGAAGCCCCTTGCTTCATAGATTTAGATGCGCATGTCCGTCATGATACCTTACATTATTTTGGACTGGACAAAATTAAGTATAAGTTTGCCCTCTCCACTACTACTGCGGCGTCGATTGTGTCGCGTTCGTGTACATGATTAGCTAGAAATTTTCGACGTTCCTCGAGCACGCAGAGTGCAAAGAAGTTGCTGAGGATTGAAGATAGTTGATGTGGTGAACGTCGGCCGAACGCGGGATGCTTGGTGCGAGAATCGCGAAAAGACCTGTTTGACCTGGTCCTTGATAGCTTGACGGCTGAAATTCTCGACTGTCTCGGAATTTTATCTAACTCTTCTGGTGTGGCTACTGGTGCTAGTCGGGTCGACCTGCGATCAGTGGAACTCGGGACTCGTTGCTCCGAGTCCATGCTTGTTCGACCTTTCCTCGACCTCTGCTCTGACGTGTGTTTGGAGAAACGGAACCTCATAAACCCGACACCGATACAGGCATGGCGCACTCTTCGGAACATGTTGGGGTGGCTGTCCCGAAGCGATCTGCCTCCCTTTAGCTCAAGCGGCTGGATTTATACGAATTGCTTTGCAGATTTTGGAGGCATGTGGCATCCGACACCTCTCAGCACCCTCGCGGTCAATGTTACTTCTATAAAGACACTTACCGGGCTCCGAGTCGGCCATGCGACATTATTAGGGCAATCTTAGCCTGCAGGAGATTTTCGGCATTCTCGCATGTGCCAACGCGTTTTGTCCAATGTGCAAAAACTGCGAGCATCTTCGGGATACAACTGGAGCCGACATTGTAGACTGCGCGCGTACCGACGTGTGGATACCGTCGGGTTTATTGACTGTTCCCGAGTCGAGGCCGGTTCGCAAGGCATCCTTGCGCGCGCATGAGATGAGGTTTTGGATCGCCACCACTCTATCTATACTCCCGGTCTCTGGGGATGAAGACGACCAAGATAAATTCGGGAAAATTACATATTACGACGGATTATGTCCTCTCCTCGTGCCCACATGTCCATCCCTCTCCCCAGCCGGACTTCCCACTTATGGAAAGACTTTGCCGTAGGCTCCCAATCGTGCAGGGCGTCCTCAGATATCACCGCGACAGCTCGTCGGTCATTTAAAGCCCGACGGACAGATTCCGATCTCCCTACTTCGTTGTCCAGCAGCACTAGTACTTTGAGGCCGCGGCAGGTGGCTACCATACCGATCGCCATTGGGACTGGCCACTGGAATCGCATCGAGTCGCTACGAAGGGCCAAGTGCGTGAGATGGGCGAAACGCCCGAGGTCGAGTGTCTGTGGGTAGTATTCTGCGTGGTCTTCCCAATAGACAAGTTCCAGATGCGTCAGACGGGCCTGGATGCCGCCGAGGTGGACAGGGAGGCTGAGGAAGTGGGACAGCTCCATTGAAAGACGGCGTAACGCGAATGGTTGGATAGGAATCGACGGGGGAATAATCGCAAACGCTTCCGCCGTAGCTCGATGGTCAATCCAGCACGCCAGCCTTTCTACCCCAGGGCAAGCCAGAAGGATCTCCTCCGCCTCCCGCATATTGACCGTCGAGAGCGGCATGCAGATCGACTTGACGTGCTTGGCGAGAAAGTCCCGCGGCTTTGTCGCCACGATGCGCTTCAGGCGATCCCAGTTATTCGCCCTCGAGAATATCAAGCAGTGATAGATAAATGGCTCCACCCTTCAACACGACATCGTGACATCAGGCGCAAGAGACTGGTGGAGGAACACATGATATATACCATATTTTGACCCTGCGTGCCACCAACATCAGGCATAGACGAAGCACGGCGTCGTTTGGCGAGGCTTTAACCACCGATTCAAAAATCTGGATCTCGAGCTCGGGGGGCAAGGTCGACATGGCGGGATAGATGACCGCGGTTGAAGATGCAAGCAACTTATACGATGCCTTCAGGCTGCGAGACTTACTGATAGTCGATCGCCGCAGCGTTCTAACACGACTGCCAAGCGTCGGACTCGAGAAGCGGGCCCGCAGTGATTCTGCTCGGACCGCAGCACACTGTGCAACGTCAACATCTCTTGGAATCTGCGCGACAGCACTGCGTGTGCTCAGCATGGGCGTATGGTCCGGTGCGATGTATTCTCCCCACCTATAATTTTTGGGATGATTGTTCGCAGATGGAGCAGCGGCGCCGGTGGACGACGCGGTGGAGGTGGGCAGTACTAGTGCGTCGGGCATGCCGAATTTCTCATTCTCGGAGAGAAATGTGAAGCTAGACCATATGCAGGACGAGTAGAGGAAACAGCGTAGATGATAGTCGGAGGGAAAGCAGGTCTTTACCATGTTGTGCCACTTGTCACCAAAGGACTTTGAAGCCCTAAAATAGGTAATATAATTTCTTCAAAACACGAGTCTCAGCGCAAACTTGAGTCCAACCTTGAATACAGTTTATATTGGTGACAACACGACATTTACATTCATTACTTAACTTCACATCGCTCTACGCATGGAAAACCACTTCCCAGACCCTTACACACCCATCCGCACCGGCACTCGCCAACGTCCCGCCCTTGCCCGTGCCGCCGCCGACCCACAAAACAGCGTTCACCCCACCGGGGCCCGCGTTCTTCAGCGCGATGTTTCGCGAGGGATTGTCCACGCTCCAGACATAAACATGGGTATCAAGCGAGCCCGACGCACAGTGCTTTGAGTCCGAGGTCCACGTCAGTGAGTTGACGCGCGCAGAATGGAAGGACCAGCGGGTGGTGATGAGTTTCTTCTCCTTGATGTCAAATAGGGTTATGCGGCCGCTGGACTGTTGTAGAGAGATGGCTATGAGTATATGAAGGGCAAAAGGAACGAATGTGACGCACATCGCCTGCGGCCAGGAGCGCTCCGTCGGGAGAAAATTCGACCGCGGAGACGACACCTTTGTTGCCCTCCAGCAGTCCGATCTCCGTAAGAGCCGTTCCGCTCCATTCATGCAAACGGACCTTCTGATCCTACTTTGCGCATTAGCAACAAATCTATCGCAAAAAAACAAAACGCACCTCGCCTCCGACAGCGACAAGCGACCCGCTCGTACCCACCGCACTCGGGGAGTACTTGGTCGCGAGATGCGCCACCTTCTGGTTATTGCGGATGGCCTCGACGCCGCCCGCCTCAACGACGAACACCGTGCCGTCCGTGGCGGCGGCGATCGCCTTGGGCTGCGCCGCGGTCGATATCGACGCTGCGGAGAAGCTCGCGGCGCCAATCTCGCGAACCCGGTCGTCGTAGCCTGCGGAGAAGACCTTACCGTCCGTGGCAGCGGCGAGCCCGACGATGATGCTCGTGTGACCCTCGCCGCCCACGGGAGCAGCTTCGCCCGAAGCCGTGGTGTACTCGACCACCCGCCCGTCGGCCGTGCCCGCGAGAAATGTTCCTGCGCTGGAGGGTGCAACCGCCGTGATGGTCTTTTGCGGGCCCTGTTGGGTACGTTAAAGAGGTAAGGATCAAAGATGGAAGGATCTAGAGCGCACAATAACGACGCGTGCGGGCTTGTCTCCCACCCGCGGGTCAAACACATTCAGGTCGCCGGACAAAGAAAGAGAGACAATGTCGGTCTCGCGGCTCCAGACGTTGCCCATCTGCTGGTTGTTCACGCCCGCACCGAGAGACCATGTGCTCTTGGCCTTGTGTGTCTCTACGTCCCCTGGCACGAAGTACTAATTAGAGACGAAAAGATAGAGGAAGAGATTAGTTACACAATTTGACCGTGCAATCCGCCGACGAAGTCGCGAACGATTTGCTGTCGGGGCTCCACGAGCACGCCATCTATGAACCAGCGTAAACGTGGGACCCTATAGGAATGGTGAAAGACGCACGATGCTGCCCTTGTGTGGGCTGTCCGTAATCTCTGTGACGGTCTCGCCGGTCTTGCCGTCATACAGGAATATTTTCGAGTCCGACCCGACGCTCGCAAAGTGATCACCCGAGGGCGTGTAACGCACATCTTGAACGAATTTCGTGTGCGTTCTGATTGTCTGATATTATGAACTTCCGGTTTATCTCCGCCTAAGTAAAGTTACCTTGTCGTATTTGTATGGCGCGCCTCAGATGCAGCGTCAACATGGAGCCGAAACGTGGTTTGTTCGGACGCAAGTTACCTTGGTGAAACACAATTGACGCGTCATCTGCAGCGGTGGCAGCTCTGAACGGGCGCTGGTGGCGAATAGCGACAGCATTGATAGCCTACGACCACATTTATAAGTTGGAAAATGAAACCGAGACAAGCACCAACCTTGTTGTGTCCACTAATTTCGCCGGTGGACGATCCACTGTCCATCATGAAAGCATGCCCGAATCTAAAACAAGTCAGGGATCATCCAGACGCGTGTCGACGGGAACAGACTTCTCTCGTCCGTCCCCCACAGCAATTATCCGTTTACTCTCTCCATCCCACTCCAAGTCATTTCTGTAGCCGAGTTAAATTAGTGGTTGAAGGGAGCTAATTGAGCTCGGGAACGCACATCTTCCCAGCAAAGACCTTGTACTCTCCCTTAAGGACCTGATCCTCTCCAACTGTGTCCCATACGCGCACTACAGAAATTAATGTGATGTCTAAGACGCACGGAATATCGCGTACCGGTGCCCAGCGCATCCGCAGATGCGCAGTAATAGCCGGACGGCGAAATGCGCGCGACAGTGGTGTTCTGAACATGTCCCGTGTATGCTATCGCTAGGAGAGGGTTCTACATAATCATACAATCCTGAGCAATTTATTATGGATGGTGCATTTGAGGCATTCCTCACATTTAGATCGCGGATCTGCAACGATTGTTGGTTGGTCGCACCAACAGGGTTCAAATACAAGACTTACGATGACCACTTTGCCATTGGTATAGACGATCTTGTCCTTATGAGCGCTGAGCTTCGTCGATGACCCACGAGAGGTGGCCGGCGTTGGAGGAAAGAGGGATGTTTGCTTGAAAGACATGGTTCGTAAGAAGCTGCGGCGCCCAGCACCGACGCGGTTGACTGGAAACGAGAGGTTGTGTTTATTTGTTCTGATACAGATGAGTTGTGTTGTGTCATCCTGCAGCTCTGAAAAGACGCGACCCCTTTACTCCCTGCTACGGATATCTACTGGAACTGTCTGGGATATGCGTCGGGACTTCTGCAAAGTGATGGTCCGGGAAATTTGGCGATTCTGGCATTCAAACGCCATCATCTGTTCAAGGTGTTCGACCATGGAAAAATGCAAAAATATCTACTTCGAGACGCACAATACAGCAAACCAGCAGCGATTCATCAAGCGCGAGTTCGCCAGTTGAAGCAAGATGCCGGTGTCAGATCAAAAATGGTAAACCATGCATGAAGAAATTCTACAGCTCAAAGGTTTCGGACGAAGGAATTCTAAATTGCCCTCAAAACCCTACTTTTCGGACGATCCTCTGCAGGAACTTACCGGGTCCTCCTGGGATACAGACACTGACTCACGGTCAAATAAGAATTAATTTGACGTCCCCAACGATTACTCGTACACAGGACTCCCAATTGGCAAGTAGACACGATTTGGATACACACTCCGTGCAAAGTCTGACTTGCCTCAGGCCCAAACGCCCCAAACACCTTCTACGGCTCCGACCTGCCCATCCTTTCCCTGCCTCTCCTGACACGTTACGACGTGGCCCATGGAGATGTGGCGCATCATCTAGGCGCCGCTGCGTTGGCAGCCGAAAAACCTCGCAGGGTCCGGAATTCAATGTCAACTAAGTTTTCCTGTAACATACGTCCCGTCATGTTCATTTGTACGTTAACTTGGGCGATTTATAAAAGACTCTCATCCTGCTCCAACACTTCCCCGTCCGTTTCTTTACCTTGACCTCTCCGCACTGTAGCATTTTCGTGTTCATACTGGTGATGGGGGAGTTCGATCAAACAATTGGCTTGTCCTACATTTCTTGCTTCATTCCACGACTGACAAGGTCTTCACTTTCTAGGGTTTACGCTAATGGGCGTGACCGGTGAGTTTCTGGATTCTGTCTCCCGCTGAAATATCTCTGAGCGTTAATTTTAGTCAACACCTGCCTCACGGGGGTGATCATGTCCCAGTTTTTCACATATTGGAATTCAAGTGCGTAATCTTGAAATGCCGAATTGAGAAATCTCAAATGTCTGGTTTGGAAAATTTCCAGGATACCAAGATCCATGGTGGATTAAGTAACTAGTAACCTTTCCTCTGTCGCTATCAAGAGGCTGATCAATATCCAGGCTATTGGTGGCCTTTCTGTTTGTAGTCAATGCTACCCAGGCCATTGCCGTCGTGTACATGTTGTGGTAAGTGTCTACAAGACGTCGGCGGCTCCATTTTTTTACTCTTATTCCATCCAGGTTCTACTGTGTTACGTTCGTAAGACATGTGAGAGCGATGGTGGGGAACTTAACTATTTTTATAGGAACTTCGCAAATCCTCACGTGGTTGCCGGTAAGGACTTTACTGCAGGAGAAAACTCATCTGAATCTGTTTATACAGTCACTCTATGGCCGTATGCTTTTACGGGTCTTAGTAAGACAAGGCCCGTTTGAAATTGATTCATTGTACTCAACGTCTTGCAGCAACGGCCGTCCTTGCTATTATAAATCAGATCTTTCAATCGTGGAGGATATATACGTTCACCAGAAGCAGAATTCGCGTCGGGTTCTTGGTGGCGACCTCTCTGGCGGCCTTTGGAACGGGCCTTGCCGCTGCAATTGAGGCGTGGATCTTTCACAAGTAGGTACCTCCCGATCGATACGACAGTCGCCGAGATCAATGTCATCGCAACGGCACAGACTGGCCAAACTCGTCTTGCTTCACCCAATCGCTGGGGTCAATCTTGCGCTTCAGTGTGCCATCGACGTGATCATTGCTGGTGAGCCCTATGTATTCCTTGTCGCATGACGTCGCGGGCTAACGTCCCTAATTTAAGCTGTACTCACCGTTGTTTATTCAAAATCGAAAACAACGTTCGTACGGACAGATAAGGTCTTCGATCGCCTGATTCGGACCGCGGTGCAATCAGGTTTCTTCACTGGTAAGTGGGCTGGCACTCCTGCGGAGTATCTAATGTAGTGCGCGCGAACTTGCAGCCGTATTTGCACTGGGAACGCTCTTCTCCTTCCAATTCTCGCCTGACACGTTCATGTTTGCGCTGTTTACTTTCCCAATCGGGCGGATTTACACACATGTTAGTTCTTGTATGCCCAACGAGCACTGAACGCTGATACCCCTCCTTGCCGTCCCAGACAATGATGGATCATTTCATAAGTCGTGAACCACTTCGCGACAATCTCTCGAACAGTGAAAATATCCTTTCTGTCCCGACTTTCGATGCCAGGGGTGAGGAATCTAGCGGCGCGGCGAATGGGACTGTAATCTTGCTGCGAAACGTCTCCGCCAGGACCAATACAACCAAGACCAAGGAGACGGTGTGAAATATCATATCACTTACCAGTGGCCTGAGGAAGATTCAGAGTCCCGATATTAAATGGCTTTGATTTGTGTCGCAATACAACCCTGCATCTTTCGTGGGTTTCTGAAATCAATGTCCGTGTTTAACTTCCTCGGTAGGATACATAGTTTCTAACTTCGTCGTGCAGCCTACCCGAAGTGCCCGTTGTTCACCGCGCTCGCACAATCTCCCAAGAACCTTCATGTTCCAGGTATCTGTCTCCGTGAACAATCATGGAATGAAACTAAGCGGCGATCAACTTTTGGAGCAAATTGCCTAGCCCAAATGGATTTCACTGATCTGCCAGAAAGTTTCCCTGAGGGTCAACGTCACAACAAGCAGAGGCGCGGCGTAGCCCCCCTAGAAATTTTAGGCTAACTCTCAATTCGTGAATGTTTTTTTTTTAAATCTATATGTACTCTCTCTCTCTCTTGATGGTCTAATTATCTCTGACTCACCTCGTTGAGCTTCTTCCCCGTATTTCCTTTCTCCCTCCTTGAGTGTCGGAAATTTGATTGCGAGCGAAGCGTAGGGAACAAGGACAGTAGCTGACAGTGCTTGGGGGAAAGAATGCTTTCAAAAATGTCCAATTCCGGGTGTATCGCGATGAAAGGTGGGCCAAACGACGCGCCTTGCCTTCATGGCGTCGTTCTGCACATACCGAAATCTCATCGAGTGGGGAAGAAAAAAACCCATGCCCCAAAAAAGGAAATGCATAAGCATGATTACGCTGTCTTCTTCGCAGGATTCCTGGATTATGAGGATTATGACGCTTGGAGTCAGCTCTCCGACCTTCATGCACAAAGGCTTCAGATTGAAACCCGTTTCTTCCTTCTTGAGAGCGTTCTCATCGGGATCCGCAAGGCGGCAAGGCCCTGCATTTCAATCGTGGCTGCGGGCTGCGGATGATCAGTGGATCATGCATCAGCGACTTTGAACCGACTCCGTTTTACCGTGCCAATGATTAAATGCTCCTTCTGGTTGAGGTTTTCTAGGGTTTTCTCCAACCCAACTGTAATTGTGTCTTTATCTTATCTGATACTTTATTGCTGAGTACACGAAGATGACATTCGATGACCAAACTTTTTTGAATGTGATGCGTCTACTTTGAAACACTGGCCAGTGCACGCCGTGTCAACGCGCGGCTATCCTCTTCCCTCCTCCTTCCATGAGCGGTCTACGAAAACTCAAAGCTTGGGTTTTGAACCACGAGCTCAACCCGGACAACATCCGCAGCCGACTTCGGACTCACCGCTTCAGGCGTCCCTGTGTCTGAGGCAGACTGCAGAGCATGCTCTGATCCTTGCGAAGATGGTAAGCGTTTTGGTTCGAACTCTTGGCACCAATTAACTGATTACAGGGCACGGTGAATATCCTCCGCGGTTTACTGTAGACATGGAAACACAAATGTTAGGCTCCGTCCGTCCGTTTCGCCGACAGGTACTTGCTTCATATCTTGCCCAAAGGTGTTCCATAAATCAAGTCGGGATTTTTAGATAATGGTCTCTACTGGAACGACCGACTGGGACCGCGAGATTACCCGTACAAGTGGATCCCTCGCTTCATACATCTCAGGAGCACACCACAAGATCGCCGCTGCTCCCTCTGCTGTGAAATCAGATGTTGCACCTATCCCTGGAATATTTAACGCGTCAGATTCCACAGCGATTGCCATATTGAACGGAAGCCACAAGACCATCTCAGACGACCATGAACTGGAAACTGTCTTGGTCTTTCCGGACTTCATGATCGTCGCAGGGATCCCTTCAAGCCCCCAAGGCGCAAAAATGTTGTGGAATTCCGCGCTCGATCCGCGAATTCCCCGTATATTGGGTTCGACGCCAGATGAAACCGCCTTCAATACATGGGTTTTGCCGTATTCTTGTGTGATCACTTTATGTTCGATCTCCAATTTGTTTTATTTTATTCGCAACTAATAAAAAGTAAAACAGGCTCCCACAAGCGACGCGACAATCGCTGCGGCATCTCAGCGCCAAAACTTGAGCGCGGTATGTCGTTTCCTGCGAGATTCCATAAGTATCTTCTTTAACCGGGAAGTAAGTGTTCACCGATTCGCTACACCGTCGCGGATGGACGGTCGACACCCAAATCGAACACATAATCGATCCTCCACTTGAGAGATTTTCTGGCACGTCGGAGCAGAAGGACGCACATGTCATCGAAACCCTCAAAACGTTGCAGACCGCCAAGAAGGCGCTCATTTTATTCAACTCGCACATGGGTGGCCATCGGTATGCTGGAAACTGTATCGTGAGTTATTATATCAATTCATTCGTCCCGCGTGCCCAAATGAACGAATAATAATTATTGCTCCTGGATATACACGCCGAGCGGGACATCCGTGTGGTATGGCCGTGTGTCGCCGCACGAGGTCGAAGCTGTCGTCGAAAACACCATAGAGGGTGGGTTGGTTCTTCCTCCACTATTACGCGGCGGCCTTGGTCTTTCGAAACCCGGATGCAAGACGTTGCACGATTGGTAGACAGCTGTGGCTCTATATATTCCATCTTCTAGACGCGTACCCAAACTCGAATTTGAACACCCGTCGCGCCATGTCCGACTGTCATTGTACAGATTTCAAGTACAGTGCGCCTTGGTCTGTCTTAACGATTGAATCGCTGGGGACCAAAACGCGCTGGTAAATTTTGTCGACGACATCCAATTGACATTCGACGCCTACGTTCAACATTCTGCTAGATCCAATGGACATGAACAGTGGAGAACAGATCATTGGTTGAACATCAAAGAAGTTCGAGAGTAGCTGACAGATGTCGCGATCGTTATGCATCCGATTATGAGAGCTTCTCCGGCTATGGCCGTCGTCTTTCCTTTGGACCACCACGACGAAATAGAATTGAAGACTCGGAGCCCTGCCTGACCTTGCAGCGAAATTCCTATGAAGCCATCCGTTCTTTCATCCGTTTGCTTCTTCGTCCTCGCAACGCACGGTTTCGGCTTCTGCCAGTCCTCCGTCCAAGCCCAGCACACTGCTCAATTCCGCTTCGATTTCAGCGACATCGCCGATGACCAGTTCGAGAATCACCAGAGTGTGCCAGGTGAGTTTAGTTGTGTATCTTCGAGCTCTTCATCTCCAACTTTCTTTCAAGGTTTCGAGCTGAACTTGGACGCTATACGACTTGTTCAATTTAACTTGGACGAGGATGCGGTGTGGATGACTGAACGACAGAAACTCCACGCAAAAGCCATGGGAATGAAATACCTGGATATGTTTGTCGCGTTTTTGACTTTGAAGAAGCATTCACGAGTTTTTTTTTTTTTTTGCAACCACAGCACTGATGCACCGAGCAACTTTGGACGCTTGTTCGAAAAGCAACACTTTTCATATCCGCCTCCAAACTCCTCTCTAGTCAAGCCAATATTTCCTCTCCTCTCCATCGAAGAAATGAAGACCAACTTGAAATACTTTTCTTCGTTTAGAACACGGTATTACAACAGCGAATCAGGTCGCGCGAGTTCGGAGTGGTTGCTTCAGAAAATCCGGAATTACACTGCAGAACTTGCAACTCCAGAACAGAAAGCAATAATTTCTGTTGAACCCTTCCACCATGGCTGGAAACAGGCTTCTGTGGTATGTGTGCCGTCATTTATTGTATTTCTTGTTGCAATTTTTCCCCGTTCAACAGATTATCCGCATCGCACCGAAGGGATCGACATCTGATCCTATTACGGTTCTTGGAGCCCATTGCGACAGCATTAACAAGAAGAATCCTTACCTGCCTGCTCCAGGTCAATATACCGAAAATCTCGACTCCCGTCCGAGCCTGATTATGGGACACTCACTACTTTAATTTCAATACTTAGGGGCCGACGATGATGGTTCGGGGACCGTGACCATCCTAGAGGCATACCGCGCGCTGCTGAAGTCTAAATATACGCCGACAACGCCTCTGGAGTTTCACTTTTATTCCGCGGAAGAGGTATGGTTTTGTCTGGTGACTGTGATCTCGGGAAATTCAACTTTGACTCTCTCGAGGGCGGAGGGTTAGGCTCTCAGGAAATTGTCGCGGCATACGAGGCAGAAGGGAAGGAGATTAAAGGCATGCAGCAATATGACATGACAGTTCGTGATACCTGATCCTAGTCCTGCTACTTATTTACTGTCCGATTCCATAGGCGTGGGTCGCGTCTGGGTCAAAGGAAGTAGTCAACATCATCACAACTGGCGTCGATACCGAGTTGACCGAATTTCTAACACTGCTCGTTGGCCGCTACCGTTCGTCGCATTCGCATCGGCAGAGCGCTGATCTAGAAATTAACTGAACAGTTGATATCCCATGGGTCAAGGAACAACAGGCAAAGGGTACTGGTTCTGATCATCTCCTGTGGACACGGGCGGGCTACCAGGCCTGCCATGCCTTCGAGGGTCTAGCGGTCAACGCGAATAATGAGAGTGCGTTCGGCCGGAGTTGCATTATTATTCCTGGAATTAATCCATGCGATAGACATCCACACGCGTCAAGACAGAATCGATGCATCTCACGAGTTTTCATTTTCTCATATGCGCCAGTGCGTTGCTTCTCTTGATTATAGCTCAAAGTTTTCAGAAGCCTATTCTATTGTAGGTTTGCCAAGTTGGCTGTAGCGTTTGCCGTCGAGCTTTCCAGCTGATGACGCTCCAAATGCAATCTATTCCAAAATGTTTTGTTTTATGTATTTTTTTCTTCGATTCCGGCATGATGAATCGTGTGGCATAAAAGTACAATCCGTTGTTTCATTTGTCTCTATTCCGTGTGAAGTCTATGTCGTGAGACGCGGCATCGAGCGGTCTGAGTCATGTCTGTAAGAAAGTGGGTAAGCTTCAAGTCCTTGTAACGGAGTGAAATGTGTACGGACCATGGGTATAAGACGGGTCATAGGGGTATATGCAAAATCGTCGCGCGAATAAATATCTCGACGCGTTCACTGTTCAAGGGTGGCGGCGACGGAAGCTGCGACGACGAATCTTCTCAGCGGAGGAGTGAACTTCCGGGACATGTGAATATATTCTGGATGAGATGTCAGCTCGAAGCATTTTAAAGGAAAGAAGGTGTACGTACTCGGATTGTTCGGCCATTGCAACTGCGGAGAGAATATCTCCTGCGGGTCCTGCTGGTACAGCCATGTTTGCTGCGGCAGTTGTTTGTGTTGCGATATCAGAGACAGAGGCGCTCGATGCGAGTGGGGTGACTGGAGCAGCTGCTACCAGAGAGGTAAAAAAGAGGGCGAAGACAACAGCGGAAGCGCAGTGCATTGTAGCAGAGAGTAGTAGATGTGTCGCTGAGTTCAAGTCAGGGAGGCTGAGTGAGCTGAGAAAGGTGGAGACAGGTCCAGCGCTTTTGTACGAGTTCGCCATGCCGCATCTGGAATTAATGAAAGGTCCAACTTCCGATTATTCGCCCGCGGATGCACGGTGTTAGAACGGGAATTCAGGTAGTCTGCGACTAGGCTGATAGTGATCGGGCCTTCGGGGCCAAGAGCAGTAACGCCACACCCATCCGCGGTGCTGCGGGCGGCCAATCTTTACCTGATACGCGTGCGGCGGTGCGAGCATTTTAGCCATGCCGTGGTGGTCGTGTGTGTTAGAAACAACACAGTTTGCACCTGTTGCCATGAGTTGCGAGTGAACGTTGAACCGCCATCAAATGCCAAATTAGGTTGCTTTCTGCCGCTGACAACGCTGCTTACTGGTGAACTCCTAGCGGCCGGTCATCCCAAATTAAGTACTCCGTACGGGTTGCAGGTCTACACTGTCATGGTGGGATAGCGCTGATAAGCCTCTACTTAGTCGGCGTGGCACCACTTCCAATCCAGCCTTCTAATCGGGCATTTTCTGCCGAGTAATTTTTGAACTACTCAGGCAGTATTTGACGTTATTTCACGTTTAACTTTCGCTTCAGGTACCAAGTTGTAACCAAATTCAAGGCGCAGTGTCCTGGGACGTAAGTCGGTGTCTTATTTCTTCACCTCTGAGTTACGTGGACCCCGTCGGTTGCGGATTCTGAGCTCGCACGCACAATCACTAACTTTCTCTGTGTATGGGGAGGAATAGGCATTACTTGGGCCAGTGATATCCAACATTCGGTCTCTTGCTGATTTTCCATCGGACCTGGAGGCTGGCCGGACCCTCGCTATCTTGTGCAGCTGTTTACAACATTAACGTGCGCCGAGATGCCTCCTCAGGCTTGCCGCGTTTCGCGGCAGCTCGTCCCAGTCAGGGGGACGTCGCGAATGCCCGTGCAATGGATAGTACTGGCATCTCTCGGCGGCCATGCTACGTACTGAAGCTTCACCTCCGAGTTTCCTCCTTAGTTCGGCCTCCCTCGGCTACCGCTACCCACGGATACTCCTGTGTTCACGGTCAGCTTAGTGTTGTTGATCTAAATTTATTGTATCCCAGAATACAGTATCCCTGAGGAAAGTTATTTGAGTCGCAACATGGACCAGAACGACCCTTTTAGTTTCTCGGGGCCGCATTTCGTAAGGCCTGGAGTGTCTACGATATCTTGTCCCCGCTCACAACGGATGTGGATTTGGAGGCG
This sequence comes from Mycena venus, assembly GCA_014462655.1. Taxonomy (NCBI): domain Eukaryota; kingdom Fungi; phylum Basidiomycota; class Agaricomycetes; order Agaricales; family Mycenaceae; genus Glaucomycena; species Glaucomycena venus. Next base: position 5,656,196 of record JACAZI010000005.1, on the reverse strand, counting down.
GCACTTCTGGCTGTGCCGTGTATCCGAGGGCTGTCAATGACCTCCTTATTGAACACCACACGCTCGGATATCATGCTTAACGTTGTGGACGTTGTTTCGAATACCAACCGGCAAGTGTTGACCGACTGACCGACAATTCTTCAATTCTTCCGCTTGATTCTGGAGAAAGAATTCGACTGGTTCGTCTCTTTGTCATCCAACTATTCCATGTATCGATGGGAGCGCTATGATAACTTGGAAGTCCCTCGGCTCGTGCAACAAAGATTTGGGAACTCCCGACCAGCACGTACAAAGTCTATCTACTAATTCCGCCGCTGCACACGGAGTTTGTCGCATTTTTTTTTTGTTCTTGTATTCTTCCATTTTTCCCTTGTATGATTATTTTCACAGGAACCAGACCTAGGTTCAGAATACTCCGCTCCTCCTACCCGTATTTCGCTGTTAAATATCATTGCTTGAACTCGGCGTTCGTCCAGGACTAATGCCGCAGGTAAGATGCCGTTGAACTCAAGGTTGACTGACTGGCACATGATGTGGGGTCGCCGTCGAGGACGGTACGTTCTGAATTTAGAATATTTTGGTCAGTCCTTCCAGTTATCTATCTCTTTTTCGATTCGAAACATAAAAATCATAAATAGTGGTTAGATTTTCAGGCGTTCCCAACGGATCTCACTACATGTGAATTATCTGTGCAGTGTTTTCCGAGTTTCCTGATTTTTTGTTCTGGCCAAACCCGCCTATCGGCTTCTCGGGCCTGCCAAGTCCTGCGTATATGAAAGCGTTTATCCTCGGACTCTCACCTGCACAGCGTACTCCAGACCAACGTTAGAGGCTTCCCCTGCTTCCCCATCTCATGTCGTTCTCGAAGGGCGCGCGCGTCTTAGTGTCCCACGGTAATCTTACCCGCGAAATGAAAAGACTTTTGAGTCCGCATTCAGGAATTCGGGAAGCCTCCGTCTTCGACGCTCGTACGGACCTGACGAAATGATTTACCGCCGAGGGCAGGAAGCCTCATTGCGCCATCACTCCGACCTTCTTTCTCTTCACGGACCTGGGCATCGTATGTAGCCTATTAGACTTGCATGTACCTGGAACTTGCCAATCTTTCACTGTCATAATTTCGAGGCGTGCCTGGTCGCACAGTATGTTTAGATTAGTGCCTGGCGCATCCGCCCTGGGCGGAAATTCCTGTTCATGATTGTCGTTGCATATAGAGTTTATACATAATTAGTAAAATAAATCCCGAGGTACTTCCAGGCAGAGCCATGTGCGACCCTACTTCGGCGTGACTTAAGCATAATTCTTGAGGGGATCGCGCCTCAGCGCCTCAGCCTCAGACATCGGCGAGGACTCCTTTGTGTCCGCCATCTTGACCTTCATCACCGACTCTGGTGCTGGAGTACTCATTGGAGGCGCGTCGGCCTAACGCAATATAAGCAACTTATCCGGATAACGAGGGAATGTCGTACCTCGTCCTGAAACGGTACAAATTTGGGAGTAGATGGGACGCCTCCAGCGGCCATACCAAGTTCTTCGTCCACAAATGGCTGTATCTGATTCTTTGAAGGTGTGCGTGGAACGGTATCGCGTGCTTTCTTGGGCGCGGGAACGGGTGGGGGCGGCATGACTTCAACTTCTGGGTCCACGTACGGCATAAAACTGGAAGTTGAAGTTGAAGCGGCGCCGGAGGCCAATCTCTTTGTCTTTCCGGGCTGCCGCAAGGTCGACCCCGACATCTTCTTCGCCTCTGGAACATTCTCTTTCACGCGCGTTTTACGTGTTCCAACATCGGGAAACGCGTTGCCCGAGGCGTCTGCGGACTCCGATGCCGGGTCGACGAATACTTGAAGCCGTGCATTCGAAGGCACGCTATCGCGGGATGCTGGGGCGCGCGGTGCGGGGAGAGAAGAGGTAGAGGCCACGGAGGTAGTCGCAAGTGCCGTCCGCTTCGTGTCTACGACCGGCGCGGGCGCAGCGGGAAGAGCGGCTGCACACATCATGCGCTTCTGGAAGTCTGCATGTCGTGCTTTGAGGTGGTCCAGTGGAGAGGCGCGCCTAGCGATTCCCAACATGTACGCATCGTCGGCCTCCTTCCGGCTTCAGATCCGTCAGCCTGTGTCCGTCTTGTTTTTGAAGGAATATAGATGTGCGTACCGGCCATCCCGTTCCTGCACAGCTGCTAACTCCTCGTAAAGAAGGGCAAACTCCGTTCCGATCTCATTGGCGATCAGAAAGTTGTATATGATCGTGGGTTTCTCGACGAAACTGGCGTACAGCAGCCAGAGCTTCAAATACTTCATTTCTCCCCGCCATCTCCCATTCCTATCGTCCTTGAGGATGCGGGTGGCCTCCTCCAGCAGTTCAAGCAGACCAGATTCCGCGCTGTGGCCCTGCGGATAATTCTCGAGGGTCCAATTGACCAAGCAGCAGTACGCCTCTAATGGATCATCTTCATCGTCTTCCAGGGCTATCTCGACGTTGATTCGCAACCTGTTCCGTGTTGCGGCCAACTTGGATTCTCGTTGGGCGTGTGGGGTGGAAAGGATGGCCGAGAGGGCTGTGGCTCGGCGACCGGTGGCCAGAGGTTGGACGTTCTCCTTTGCCGCCTCAAGTACATCGAAGTCGACGATATTCGGTGTGTCGCTGAAGACGTCCTCGGTGGCCATGGTGGAAGAAAGAGAGAGTCACTCCCGTTTTGTCTTTGTCTTCCAAACATCATGTGATCGTGATTGCCGAATTCCCACGAGACGCCGCCACGCTTTACTAGCACTTCAACTTGACTTCAACTTGAAGTTGCGCTTTACCCAGTTGTGACTACTGTGTCTCCAAGAAAATGCCCTGTTACTCTGTTCATCTGATATCATGGTCTGTGGTCTTACTTCCTTTGGACAGGCTTGGCTTCTGGCACTACGAGAGCTTGGTGGCAGTCCTAGATTTCGGGAATCGGGACGCTTTTGTGAAGGAGATTCTTGTCACTATTCTCAATACCAGGGACGGAAGTTCGAAATTCCTGGCGCCGTCGCTCTCCGAGACCCACCAGCAAGTCGCCGATGAATTTTTAGGGGGCCATGGACGTCCATAAAAACAGGACTATTCTGAGTTCCGAGTCAGAAGCACCAATTCTACCTCGAAGGAATGACACCCTAATCCGCACGCGTTTTCGCCCGGCACCTTGAAGTCCGGTCAGGATACAAAATTCTTTGATTCTAGGACGTTCAAAGGAGCTCAAACCATCAGCGACGTCGAAGTTTCGGTGGTGGTCGATGGAAGTCGGGGCCCCTGAGTCTTTGCTTTGCTCGTGCTTGAACCGGATGCCTGTAAACTTCTGGTATGAGTACCCACTCTAGTTACATTCTGTCATTCAAAATTGAATTTTCAGTTGGAATGTCTTGGGACATCCCTGATTTGACAGCTAAGTGGGAAACGATAGACACCCTTAAATATCCAGCATAAGTTCGGCTCAGGCCACTGGGGCGGGAAGGCTAACTTTAGGTTTCAATATACATTTCAGCCCCGAAAGTTGCATGCAAGTTCAAATAACCACTGTCGAATCGAGGCTATCGAGCTCCTTGTACGGGAGACTCCCCGGCTCGAAGTTTTGCTGGAAATTCAAGGGTGTCTATCGTTTCTCACTTAGCTGTAACAAGCCCGAAGTTTTCGCTGCGGCACGTATTCGCCAACCCACTCTCGTTCAGCGAAATGCATCAAGTTCTGTTTCCTAGTTGAGATTTTCAACATGTTAATACGAGTGAAACGCTACACCGAAGTTGTGATACTTTGGATGTAACTATCGAGCATTTATCCTTATTTATCTTATCAAGTGTCTGCAACTTTTCAAATCAGGTACGTATTACACTATAGGGTTTCCCCCCTGCTTTCTCAAATCACGTAGCGGAAATCATTGGCCTGCGAAGAGTCAGAAACACTTGAAAATAAATAATTGCTGCATGTAACGCACCTTGTCAGCCAGTTTAGCAGTGTCGACCCGACCACGCGGATCCGGCTTGCCGTACAACTCATCACGCCGCGCGTTGTCCTTTCTGTAGGAGACCTGTAGACACGTCAAGCTGAGCGTTTGTTTGGAGTGCCGAGCACAAGTCACGCACGGAGAGTACGAGAGAGAGCAAGGCAGCGAGGAACCCGAGCGCACAAGATACTTATGGTGTGTTGTAGATCAATCAAGGGCAGTTCGTCGGCCAAGTTGAATGGTACTTACTTGCAAAGCCTTTACTGTTTTTGAAATTAGATCCATGAGTGCACTGGATAGGAAAAAAAGAAAGGAAGGAAATCGAACATGTAACGAGGACCCTCTGTGAGAGGAAAGATGTGCGATCCCAGAACACTCCCGCATTGTCCCATAGCCATGAATATGGGTATCCCTGTTGCCCGTTTGGTCTCCGACCCCAGGTTATGCGCGACTAGGGTCCCTCGTGAGTATGCAGCAATGCAGTGAGTGAGAAACATTACACCAAGCGATGATTAAACTGTTGACACAAGTCAGTACATATGATCTCACTCATTCAGCGACCGCTTACCCGATCGTGGTGTATGTCCCACTGACGATGCAAAAGACGGCAAAGTAGCGTACATGGACGTTGTTTGGAACGGCCAGAAGTAGCCTGACGTCCCAGGTTAAATTGAGTTTCGAAATTGACATTCGGCGGAGACGTACACGTAGCCAATTCCAGAGATGGTACTTGCAATGGCCATAAAAATCCCGCGACTTTGCAGCCTGTCCGAAGCCCACGAAAACGATAGCAAAAGTACAGCTGCAGCTAATGAAAGTGCGGAAGGTAAGAATCAACAATAAAGGAAGGACGGAATCGAGCTCGTACCTACATATGGCGGGACTAAAATAGAATGTTATGAGAGCGAACAGCATAATAGGATGAGTTCACTTTCCGGTGAGGAGTTGTGCGACGGCATTAGCTAGCAAATGATTATTGACCGTGACCGCGGGGTAATGGAGGACGATACGAACTAAATCCAAAAGTCGTGATGATCGTGGGAAGAAACGCCGAGATGGACGCCAAGGCGCAGTTCAACCTACGAGTACGAGTAGTTAATGTTGTAGCGTCTATTTATAAACGGAACTTTTGGTACCCAAAATAAATCACCCCACCGGCATAGCACTATAGGTGGATATTTTGGGGTAAGCATCTGCGGGAAACATATATTTAGCCCTTTTACCCGCCAGTCCCGCAATGCCATGAGAACATGAGCTATGAATGTGCTTCAGACATTTGGTTTTGGACAATTTGAATAATAGCCAGAAACTTACCTTTCTCAACCTTTGCACCGGTGTCCCCACTAGTCCCGCGATTCATTCTATCCAGGGCGATGGCGCGCTCACGTTCATTGAAAAATGTGGTTGATTCCGGACGGTTTGGGAGGAAGAATATCGTCATGAGACCCATTAGAAGTGTCGGGACACCCTTGTCGAGATTGAAGAGAACAGAGGGAACAACTGGAGAAATGACGTACTTCGATTATGAACAGGAGACGCCAATTGTGGATGGCAGCATGGGCATGCTGTACGCCAAACGCGATGAGGCCGCCGAAAGCGCCTGAATGGATTATCGGGATAGTATTGCGCTAGGGAAGGAACAGTCTCACCTGCGACTGCCGCAAAGCCGAACCAGTATGCCATCTGTCAGGGCCGCACAGATGTCGTTGTGAGCGTAGAATCTTGAACGAAAAACAATAACTCACTCGCAAGCCTATTTCTTCTTTGGTGTAGAAGAACGCTACGTCCAAAGTTTAGACAAATGAAGAACGGCAGCCACCTGACGCTTACAAAAATATAGCGGAATGACGGGACCAAATCCCGATTCGAATATTCCTAGGAACACCCTGGCCGCCATAAGCCCGCCGAAATCGAACGCAGTAGACTGTCAATTTCGAGAATATGTCATTTTCAGTGTTGTTGCACATGGCTGATACGTGCCATCAAAGACGAGCTGAGACCCCAGCCTACAGTACCGTTAAGCTCATGAAGCAATCGGATTAAGAAGGTGTTACCGAGCGCCATGCATGCAATCCAGATGCGGGGTGGGACGAGTTTCGACATGATTGAGGCTGGGATTTGACACAGAATCTTGTTTTGAGAAAGTAAGATGCAGATGCGTAACCACGAAAGGTGTTCCCCGCACGTAAGCAAAAAAGAACACCGAGTTCACCCAGTCGAAGAGTTTTCCCGTTGGGTCGCCATTGAGTGTGTCCTTGAGCAAAATTCGTAAAACCGCCTCCGAAAATCCTCGTGATGACAGCACCTTCGGTAAGCCCAGAAGCCGCGCATTCCCGAGGTTTGAGCGATCCAGGTCTACACAACCATGATGAGTTTGGAACCGTACAGCTCAGACGTGGCATACAAGCAAAGAGATATAGGATGGACAAAATAACCATAATGCGTCCATCCAATTTGCGTACCAACTTGCGTTCTTCTTCCGGATCGATAATTTGAGAGGAAAACGACGCCGTCTCCAGTTTGATGTCTTCAGAGCCCTGCTTCTCGGCCATAGTGGATGAACACTTCGAGAGGATGGTAGTCGCAGAGAAAGTCTGCGAACCAGGACCCGATTTATAACTCGGAGAGCCAGATCCCCAAATAGCTAGTCTCAACAGATGCTACTGAGGTATACGTACGTATTTCATTCAAATCGACAGGGAGTGCATCAGACTTTTGATAGATCTCTTGTGAGCTTGTACAAGCTTAAGACAAGCCCGAAAAAGGCCGAAAAAGGTGTCGGCAAAGCCATAAGGTCGTCACCTATGTCCGAAATTTCACAAAATACTCGGCTTTCAAAGGGATAATTCTATTTGGCACCCTAAGGCACCACGGGTACTATTATTTGGCACCCCGGGAATTGTCATGGTGTTTTCTGTGATAGCGGGAGGTGTTCAGAACCAAGAGAGTACGTACATATCCAATCTCACCCAGGTACCTTTGCAGCTGCCCATCCTCCGGACTGGATACATTTTCGCATTCGGGTGTTGAAAACGGTGGAGGACGACACAAAAAAGAAAGAGGAAACGGTGAAGGTACAGGGATAAAAGTCCCCTCTGGCTCCAGAATTCAACTGAATGTGGTCCGTGGACAATTCGTGGAAGCGTTCGGCAATACGCTCGGCGTCGCTTGTCCGGAGTCCCAAATAGAATAATGGTATATGGAGTTAGTGGATTAGTAGAACTCCGCTAATCTCCGTAACCCAAATCGGGTGAGATAAGGCAACTTGAGCGGCCGTAAGTCGGAATGTGTTTTGCCATCACGTTCGTTGGGCATCCCTCACGATTCTGTCGCTTCTGCCGACTGGCAGTGGAGAGTGAAGGTCATGCGATGCTGGGATGTACTTATCCCGATCTTGTGGCCTTACGGTATTACCGGCGTTCCTGAGCGGGACCGTGCCGTGTAATTCTACCTGCCTACCTACCTTCGACTGAGTTCTACAGCGCGACGGGAGACCGGGTGCGTGAGTTCGGCTTGGGAGATATGTAGAGGTCAGGGTCGATGGCGTACATAAATTGCCTGTAGTATGCCGGGATACTTCCTGAAACTGGTGTTCTTGAGCGGGACCGCGCCGTGTAATGCTACCTACCTACCTACCTATCTTCCTAGACAGTGTCTATCACCTAGCGCTGGACCTGCCTCATGCCTGGGTGTCAACAGAAGTTTTCCTGCGCGTCTTACTTCAGCGACAGGACTTCAACTTTGTGCAACGCCTAGCAAGATACACACGTACAGCGTATTCGCGATATACACTACATGCCCGGTCTTTAGACCCGCTGTACAACACACTGAAATAATACCTTTTTCCTCGTACTGGATTTTGGAGGCGATTCGACCCTAGGGACCCGGCAGCATCTTGTCCAAACTGGTAATTTTTGGTACTAGATGTTGCTGGAGAAGGGTTACTCAAGTGATTAATTTCTTAACGGGACCGCGTCAGAATATACCTACCTACTTCTCTTGCGTCACCCTTGGCGCCGAGTACCGCTCCACCCCCCGTGCACAGCGGCCCGCGTTATGATGAGTACTCCATGTCCAACGGCACCTCAAATCCCTCACTCACCCATACGGACAGAACGAGAACCTGTTTCTCACTGGCGGCGCGCCAGCGTGCACAAGGCCATCGCGAGTCGAGCACGTTGAAAAAACACATTCAGTACTGCCTTGCAGTAATTGAACTCCAGATACTCGTCATAGAATACAGTTTTCCTCACACTAGATAGTTACCAAATAGTTACATAAAAATATTTACAGCTGTTCCGAAAAAGGATAAGACTGCCAAGAGTTTTCCTGGTCGCTCCCTATAAAGTGGACGTGGCGGTGAATGCTGCCAAAAAGAGACTTTCGGAGACTTTCGGAGCATCGGCCGAGCACTCATTTGTCTAAAGATCCGTGCGGTCGGAAGAAGAAAAAAAAACGGACAGCTCAGGTTTTTGGAACAGCTGTAATTAAAAGATCTGTCATTCCCTCGCAACCGTTTTCGCTGACCATCGGTTTCCACCTTTAGCGTCCAACAAATGCCCATACCAAATTTAGGAAACTTGCCTCAGAAATAAAGAAGTTCGATCCGCGGTTTCTTCTGAACCGCCCAGCATACGCAGGCTCATGTGTTCTGGTTTCATCAAGATCTCGCTCGAGAAGTCTCCATTTAATGGGGAGATTTTTATCCCAACAATTTAGCTCGTACCTCATTATGTTGTAGTTTGTCGACTTCCCATCAGTTATGATCAGAGGTCGACCGTGCTACGCGAGTGCGGGCACACACACAACACACTTGCATTGAATTTATTTTCCTTATCAAGTTTTTAGGCTTTTTTTAACCTTGTGGAACACACCGCAGGTGTGTGGATGATGTTCACTATTGCCAATGAACTGTGCGCCACGAATTCCTCTTTTTTTCGATGTCTAACGCACGAGTAGTAGTGTCGATACCACGGCATACATCATGATTTCCGAAAGTATTCGGTGCGTTGCCTCGGCTGCCGAATCCGCCAACGCTACGACGGCCTACACGCTTAGGTGCGGGACGGGGATGCGTTGATATCGCAGACTGTTTGCACTTGAGATTATTGTACACTGTTTCCGTTGTAGAATTGTATGCATAGAACAGAGGTGTTGTAAAAAGAACAATATTGTTCGCGTAGCCTGCGACGGGAAGCGGAGGCAATGTGGCGGTGTCCCGAACTTTGATCCGAGTTGAACTCGATACGCCTCCCAACGACGCGCCTCCCGCGCCTCCCGCGGTTCTCTCCCTGTTGACCCATGACGTGTGTTTTTTCGGCACCTTTTCGGCACTCCACAAATCTCCTTAAACCGGGCGTCATCCGCCGAAAATCATCATCCATCCCCCTTACCGACTGATGCAAGGACAGGATAATATTATTATACTCCGCTAGGTCCCCTTTCGAAACGTGCGAAGTTGTAGCGAATAGTATATTGACCTAAATATGTACTACCACTACGCCACAGCGCACACACCCTCGACGAGCCCCCGCTTTTAAGGCTGTAGATCTCGGGCACGTACGAAGTGGCTAGAAAGCATACTGACCTTCCTGTGTGATACAAGAAAACCACACTTCCCCTGCACCCCAAAAGCCTACCGTGCTCGAAATCACCCAGTCACCTCCCGGACAGCCTTTTCTGATGTGGCAGGACGGACAGATAAAACCCAGAGGAGCTTGGTTCGAGTTCTCTCCAAGGTAAATTATGTCGTCGACGAGTAGTATCCTTGGACATCTACTGATAGATTTTGGTGCACATGGTACGATGCAATAAATCCATTTCCGGTTACTTTGTGTGATCACTGATGACGAGTATAACAAATCTTTAGTCTGTAGAGTAATGAATAACGCCAGCGTGGGGCCAGAGGTAAGGGAATGGATGACGACTTTCGGCCGATGACGCCGATTCAAGGAAATTTGTGGAGTGCCGAAAATGTCTAAAGCACTTTACAACTATTCCAAAATACTTTGAGACTGCCGAGCGTTTTTTTCTTTGGAGCACTTCCCAAAATGAATGGATCTTTTGGTGCTCGGCCGATATTCCGAAAGTCTCCGATCGCCTCTTTTTGGCTTGGGTGCCGTCATGCCCATTTGAGGAAGCAATAGAAAAAAAAAAGCCGACATCATCCTTTTTTGGAACAGCTGTAAAGACCTGCTTCAGTGATTACCAGCCACATCTGGCTGCACAACAAAGTTTTGGCCATTTGAGGCAAAATCATGTGCAATAAAATTAATCCATCTATTGAGCTCATACCAACCATTTTTGAAGCTGCTCTGGGGTTGAAGGGTGGCCATATATCCTGAAGAGCATGTACATGTAATTTGAACCAAAATATCCTATAACCTGCGTCCATAAAACATGAGTTTTCGGTCACTTTTTGTGACGACAATTATAGTTTCAAATTTCCCGGGTCTCGAATTGCACTGTGCTACGCATTTTCCACGAATCTGATGGGATTTGGATGTTCAGGTACCTAACCTGAATGATTCCAGCTACATCTCAGCGGGAAGTTCAAAAAATTATGCCGAATTCTGATAGGCCGGCTGCTTAGCAAGGTGACTTACGATTCCAGCTCCAGTATGAATGAAGTCAAATTGTTTGAGGACATAAATGCCTACCAACTGGCCCAAATGACCATTTTTTTTCCAAACCGTTTCTGGGTGGCCGCCCCGATTTTTGACCGAACACCTAGCCTACGATGCCGTAAATTGCCTAAAAAAGGTAATTTTGGCATCCGGGGAGCGAAAGAAGTTCAACATTTTCTTTCTACCCAATTTTTGTGTCCTTTTAAGCAGATCCATGCGGTTCTTAACTGAAGAAACCATTTCACCCAAATTTTTCGCTTCATAACGTCGGTTTACATACCTCATGGTGGTAATGTTTGTCCAAACCGGACCTATTACTTGAGCTTCTGACCGCCCATTTTTGTCCGAACTGAACCTAGGTTTTAGGTCAAAATCGCCAATTTTTATCCGAACCGGGATCTGGCCTCCAGATGTATAAACCGGGCTCCTTGCGAACCCCAATCATTACTTTCATGGGTGGTGTCGTTATTGGTTGCCGATTTGAACGGTGAAACCGTGGGAACTTTCGTTGACTACACCGTGACGAGCACAATTATTGTAGTGTCTGCCTATGAGAAAATAAACCCGAGATAGACATAGTTATCGGTACGGACGACGCCCCTGCTCTACCATGCTTTATCTAGAACCCGCCGTGAGCCTCCTGCTCTCCCAGCTCCTCCGTAGCTTGACGTAGCCATGGGGTGTTTTCCAGATGCGAGACTCTATTACAGATTCCCTTCTCTTCACCGTTTGCCCGCAGAGTCACCGCTCCACGTGTGTTTTCCGATGCGCTAGCGCGGCTGATCTCGGGCTTCATATGAAGATGCATGGTAAACTTTCCGACTCGGACTTGACGATCAACCCTTCTTTCCCCCCGACTTACATCTTCTCCCAACTTATCACCACTGCTCCCTCGGTCAGCTTCAATGCTCAAGGACGGTCTGCTCCCTCAAGCCTCTTCGAGCCCTATATTTCTATTCAATGCACCAATTGCTACAAGCTGCAAGTACTTCAAGTCATGTATGCAAGAATCAACGAGTCGTCTATAACTCCTGTCCTTGAAGCTCTCTCGGAAGGCTGGAATCTTTTCTGGGCGCTCTCTCCAACTGTCTTGTCCCTGGTGCTTAGTTGTGGCGTAGTGATAGTACATTTCAGGCCGATGTACCTTACACTACAACTCGGCACGTTCCGAAAGGGGACCTAGCTGAGCATAATATTTATCCTGAGTCTTATCCGGGGCATCGTAGTTCTTTCATATTCTTACTACATTATCCATGTATCTTCAATCCAATGCATTTTTCTCTTCTGTCATCTCGCCTGGTCAACACCTGATATCGTACTATGCGAACCGGGTACCAATCCACGCGACGCGTCGGCTGTGCTGTTTACAATAGAAACATGTACTCCATGTCGCGCTATGCCGCCCTATGGCTCTACGGCTCTATGGCTCTATCTGTCTACAAGGCTCTCTGATTGACAGGCCCACTCTCTGATAGGGGACATGTCTATGAGCCTCCCCCCCTCTACCAGGTCTTCCGTTGCTCGACGTAGACATGGGGTGTTTTGTAGATGAATAGTCGCACAGCACGATGAGGTACCCAGTCAAGGACGACGATATCTGGGTCTGGAAGTAACTTACTGCCAACTGGCGCTAACTTCAACAATGCTGCCCGCAGTCACAGTGGGACGGTCGTTTGATGCGGCGGAAGTCATCTTTCCTTATTCGATTTGTCGTTAGGCCAATTTGCGCCAAATGGAACCTGCTTCCGAACGTCTGTTGAATTAAATCTTTTCGTTCAACCGAAGGATCTAGCGGGGTCCCATTCTGGAACATGCCAGCCTGTTGTAGTCTACGACAAAGCGGCCTATGGAATGTATCGGGCTACACCACTGCCCAACCCCCATGGCGAGCTCTCTGCCCTAGTCTCTCGTAGACAGTCGCTACAATAGATATGCCTGTACCTCGCATGTTGTAGCTCGCTCCGCCGGATGAAGACATTGTGTGTCCTGTTCTTGATTCACCATTTCCGGATGGAAGGCCCCGGGAACAGGACTCAGAGCAGATGGGTTCTCTGCCGCTCGTCATGAAGTATTGAAGGTTTTCAAATTTTGTATTCTAGGAGCATGGTTATGAACCCAAACCTCTTTCTCTAATGTGGTTTTTATAATTTTGTCGAATTTTGCACCAGGTCGACTTCAACAGTAGATTAGATGTTTCATAGGAGCTCAATTACAAGAAAATCGATTTGGAGATATACGATTCCAACTGCGAGATCAAGTCCGTTTGCGGAACATAACCTCAGCGGTTGAGTTTGCGCTTCCCACCAAAGCTATCCATTCGTCTTCAGGCCGGATTCCATCTTTGAGTTTGAAGTCGTATGTTAAGATTACATGCGCCATGATCAATTTTTGTTCGTTCACCGCGAAAAATCGACCAGGGCTTGCAGAGTAGACAGTAAATCAGTTCAGTTGACTGAAACTGGAACAGTTCCACACACCATGCATGACGTCCTACTCCGAATGAGAGAAAGTCGGGGCTGGGAGTTATCATTTGATGCTTAATCCCCTCGCCTGCTTGCTCCCTCATCCGGGAGAAACGGAAAGGATCGAATTGGTCGCCGTGGACGTAGTTTGCCTGAAATGATTCCACGATTCAGAAGGAAGCATCAGACCAGGGTGAAGAATGAAAAAAAAAACCTCGTCGTAGTGCTCTGCGAGAACTGGGATGGCGATCAGCGTTCCAGTAGGAACCATTGTTCCATCAGAGAATGTGAAATCCTTGATCACTTGGCGCATAACTCCGACTGATGTCGAAAGTGAGCCGATCCATGGAGGCTGAAGATACCAACTGAAAATTTTACCTGCGCCACCCGGGACAAATCTGGAGCTCTCTTTCAAAAAACTGTCGAGCTTTACCATCTTCCCCATTGCTGTTTTGGTCCAACCCTCAGATTGGATGACCGATTTGATTTCCTCGCGCAAGGGCTCGACATATTCAAGATTTGCAGCAAGGTTATAAAGAGCGTGAAGGAATCCCTGACGATAGTGAAGGGGTCAGACCAATAGTCGTGGGGACAGATGTAAAATAGTTGCCTGTGTGGTGGTATGAAGTGCACCAAAGTTGATGTTGAGCAAAGTGCGCGTGAGGGTGCGCACTGTTCGGCGTCTTGGATGCCCGCGTGCGTCATCCAATAACCAACTAATCATATCGTTCTGCCCAAGATTACAAAATGAATGCAATTTCACGGAATCAAGACACGTACAGGTCGGTCGCCGTTGGGCCAGTCTTGACCATATTTATCGTCCATCTCAACCCGGTGTTGAAGGATAGGGCCTAGATGCTTCATGGCAGCACGAGTGGCCGTTTCCAAATGACCGAAAAGATGTGCGGCAATCCTGAAATCCCCCTCATCTACATGGCTTCCGGAAAGAAATGGTCGAAACTTACGGACGCAGAATAGACGGAGTCACATGAAGCCAGACCGCATCGCTGGCGACGTTCAGCGCGTACTGGGTCGTTATCTTGATGTAGTCCGGGTCACGGCCTTGGGAATGAGGAGCTTCATTTACAACCGAACGAAGAGAGGCATTCGGAAACACCTACATTTTAATCCAATGAAAAAGCGGTTGGAAGCTCTTGAAACAATTTGCAGGATAGTCTGATCAAGCTCATTTAGCAGCGGGGCAAAGATTTTGGAAGGGAAGAACAGCATACTTGCATGGCTGGTACAGATATCCATTCTGCAACACTGGTAAGCCAGGGTGGAATATGTTTGGAAACAATCAAGTCTACCGTCTGTTTTGGCAGGGACTAGGTCCTCAAACGCTGCCACGACCTCGTTTCGAATATCGGGGAAACAAACGCCGATATTACGCGTCATGGGTGTCCGAATAACGGCAATTTGGTAAGGGTCGTGGTGTTGTTCATGGCCCATGGTGTGCTCCAGATGCAATAGCTAATAGATCGCTCATTAGCTTGTACCGTTAGATATTCATTTGCTCACCGAGTTCGTAGCCTCGGATATAGAAAGAAAGTCGTCGGGAGCCTTCCGAATATCGTCGATTAAGGACCTGCCATTTACCAGGACCAGCCACCTATTCGCCAGGGCGACCTTGAACGCCTTTCCGGGATACTTCACGGGTTGCCAGTGTCACCGTGGCATACATGATTTCAAGAGCGGTTCCCAAACCTTGTGAAATCCCTCTTCCGTTATAGCGCGCCCATGTTTGATATAATTCCACGATCCAACATAAAAACCAAATGGATAGTCTGGAATTCCAACACTGGGAATGGCTTCCAAGGGAGACTATCATAAGAGTGAAGCTTGTTTCCGTAGCGTAAAGCAAGATAAAATGGCAACATACGCGCGGTTTGAAGAACTTTCGTGCCACTTGGAGGACGACCAAACCAACGATTGCTGCAGCAGTTAGTGTGGTGGGACTGAGCGTTTCCGAGTTCACAGCAATGGCCATAGCAAGATGGGAGCCGCTGGGTTTGTGGGCGCCCGTTACGTGTAACCAGGGACCCGTTGCCAGTGGACCCGGGCCGACTATTGAGACTTCCGATCGCAACTATGTATTACCGACGATTTGCCGACGCCAGACTTGGTGCGTGAACTCCACTGCACGGCGCAGGTGTCCCGTAAACAGGCACACAGCGAAGACAATGTTTGACACATGAGTCCCGTTTCGAAATGGGCTCACGCTGGTGCCTGAGTCTCATCCAGCCCGACGGTCTCACGTCCTTTGTCTCGTGCTGATCAATATTTCAATTACTCATGATTTATTGCCTCTGCGCACGATTGAATACGTTCACAATCATTCTACTCTGAATTAACTACAATAGGAAGGTTGAACAATAAGTTGAACAGTACGGACAGAGGAGGAGGAGGAGGAGGAGGATGTTAACCGCGGTGGACGGCGTATCATGCGCATCAGTGCTGCAACGATGGCGCATCATTTTTCCACGGTTTAATTCAGAAATATTCCAGAGATTACCGCACATTCAAGAATCAGGACAGGTGACAATCTCAAATATCATCACAGCGCCAAAGAAATGCGAGAAGATACCCTCGATGCGCACGGATATATGCCGGATTCCGTCGGCGGTCTCAGATGCCAGAATACCTCGAACTGAATTATTTTCGAGAAGGCTCAGCAGAACAAGCCTTCCAACAAGTTCAGCCATAAAGACTTGTAACTCGAGGGGCCTGTACACATTACAAAAGTCAAGATCACGGTGCATCCAACGAAAACCAAAATGTATACGCCCGCCAACCGAGACAGACACCTGGGCCACCGAAGAAAGTGAGCTACCAGAAAATATGAGTGCGCTATCTGAACAATAAGGCAATAAAACACAAAGACGTGTGAGGCCTGAGAGCGAGCCCTTGCGAAAGGATTCTTTTCGAGCCATCGCGAAAATCTGAACACTCCAGCATCGGACTCTGATATCAAGCGGATGCTCAACGTGTCCGTTGATTTCTTGTCTCCTGGGCCATCTGTTGACCAGGTATCGGGAGATTCCATGGTAGATGAAAAAAACTGTCTGGAACAAAAAGCAAGAGCTGCATCAGCTGCTTAAACCCTGTCGCACTCGAAACCGAGTCCCTGAGTACCAAGATGAATGAGGCCTCGAGAAATAAAGACCTACATCAATTTTCTGTACATCATTGCCAGCTCACAGTTAACGCGTTGAAGGAATATCCGAAAATGGCTCAGAGGATTCGATATCAACTTCAACAGACTGCCGTGAGACGAGTTCGATGTCACCATCGCCCATGGCGTCCAGTGCCGCGTCATTAAATGTGCGGGTAATATGTACGGTGTTCCCATGGAAGCCCAGAGTCTCCCAGCGACCCCCGAGCTGCGGTGGATTGATCCTAAGTGTCAATTTTCTGGCACTAAGAACACTTGCATACCTTTCTTGATTTATTGGGAGTAACACTTTGACATTATTTGAAGAAAAGGAAGGGTTCAGAGGACGCCGATGGTGGTTAACATCCAGATAGTAAATAAACGAAGTGGTATTTAATTGTAAACACATCACCTTGGGCTTGCTGTAGCCAACTTTCTCTTGTGATGGGCCGAAGACGAAAACGCCAGAATTGACAACATAAATGGCAGTTGCGCGGCCGGAAACAAGTAAACGAGGCTCCTGGAGGTAACAATGCAGATAAAGAATAGGATGGGTAGAGCGGTCGAACGAACTTGCCCCAAAACAACTCTTTATTGAAACGCTTAGCCGTATCTTTCTTATCATTTGAATTCGTGTTTGCCGTATTCTCGACCAAGGAATAGTTTGGGCATGTTTCCTGCATTCATAAAGAATGGGACCGTCCGTGGATAGCAACAGGCGTCTGTACCGTAAATCCACGATGGACCCTTCGAGTCAGGGATAAGCCTGATGAGATTCTGGCTTGAGCACAGATGAAAAGCCGTCAAATCATGGCGAGTGTTGCAAGACACACAGCGAGACTCCGACTGTCCATTTGAGATTTGGAGGGGATTTCTGCTTCCAGACTAGCGTATATATGCCAGCCTCAAGGCGCGGAGTACTTGAAGAAACCCAAGCCGATTTGGCCACGATTTTGCACTATTCGCTAAGTCATCTCGGCACCCCGTAATAGTGCTGGTGTCTTCATACCTATCCACCCCTTGCTGGCGTTTCTGGCCGGCACCTAGCCCGACATGCCACAGTAGACAGGAAGTTCGGAAAGGAGTGGGACATTCATAATCAGGTGTCGATGATGTACGGTCGTAGACAATCAGAGTTCTCAGGAGGGGACGGAGCACGTACTAGAGATCCGCCAAGAGCGCGAGGTGCTCGCGAAGAAGACAGAAAGGCGGTGGCGTAATCATTATGCTTACGGATTTCCTTTTTTAGTCGCCAAACTTTTCTTCCCCGCTTGCAATGATTTTGGTATGGGTCGATTCGCGCCATGAAGGCGCATCATCGGGGCCACTTTTCATCGAAATTGACCCAGAAATGAATGTTTTTGAGGGCATTTTCTCTCCAAAGGGATGTCAGCCACTGCGCGGAGAATTTGTTCATGTTTGTTGTCCCAGCTATCCCTCTACCCCGTCACGTGAAGGGAAGATATGCTCGCTTCGCTCGCAAATAGGTCAAGATAAGGACCGTCAAAGCAAGACTAAGGCTGGCATCGCTGGAAAAGGTGACCGAGACAGCTGAGACTGTAATTTAATATGATTTACACACCTGACTTGTTCAGAACGCGAGATGTGTCAAGGCTTAGCAGCTGGGAGGAAATAGCGCCTTCATTCGTTAGTAGAACTCAAACGAAAGATTCCCGCGACAACACGATCATCCACATTGGCGACGATTGGATTTTCTTCTGCATTCCTTGAGAGAACAATTGTGCTATTTTATCACGCTGCGCGCAGGCCCTGAGAGTCGCGTCGGCATTGTGATTCAGATCTTTCCGGGGCTTGCTTGAGTCAGTGGTGGTAATGCTCTGGACACGCTTGACATTCGGTACAATGTCAGAAGATAGGAGATCTCCATGGTGGTCCATAGTCCACTTTCAGGTCCTCAAATCGGTGTATTGAAGAAAGAACGAAGACATCACTGACCTATGTTGGACCCATGGCAGATGAAGAGGCCTCCGCATTTCTTCGGCTTCCCGGCTTGACTGAAGGCCGCCGTAGATCTGTTCTTATGCGCCCGCTGTCGCCGAAGCTAGCGCTGAAGCGCTGAAGTCCAACGTCGAAGTTGAAAGCAAGATGATGTATCACTGTGCCGACTTCATCTTGGACGGCGCCCAGAAGATCAACACTCAGATCAGCAAATCACTGATGCGACACGGTTGCCTTTCGCCATGGTCGAGCTTGGGTCGCCTACTTTGCGCCTACTTCATTGAACTCTGCACACTCAACTCACACTCAACTCGTGAGACCTGAGGATATGGAACAGCTTTGCTAACTCTACGAGCTCGTCATCTCTAAATTTTTCTTTCGGTTGCAGCACGCCAACAATCATGCGAGGATCTCTAACAACTTGACACGCCGTCCGAGACGGCTTTCTTGGCCCGTGTTGGGCAAATGAAGGGTCTGTCGCCAGACTGTCTGTCTCCTCGGGTAAGGCGGTGGTCAAGTTAACACTGAGCGGGGATCCGTTTGGCAGCACAGCGTCTTTTCTCTTTTCCTTTCTCCAATGACCCACTGGCAGCCTGAGCAAGGATGGCAGCCCTCCGATGAACACTGGCAGCCTGAACCGCCGCCCAGGCGCACAAACGACTTCTACTCCCCCTTCCCCCGCAATGAGTCTTCTTTGTCCCTTGCATCTTCCCACAACTATGCCTCAAACGACCAGGCGTCGGCATACGCAGACAGCGTGTACAATCTGAACCCCGGTGGTGTAGGAAGGGGGTCGTACTCTCACCCGTCGTACCACGATGAGCCTGCCTTGCAGCCCCGCCGCAACGACGAGAAGCGTGCAACCTACCTTGATCAGACATCGCGCCGGCGTCGGAAAACACCCATACTTCTCAGTATCGCTGCTCTTGTCATCATTCTCGGCGCCGGCGGCGCGGCAGTTTACTTCTTTGTATTCAAGAAAAAGGATAACGCTCCCAAGAACGCATCGTCTCCGTCTGACACCACGCCGGCGAACAAGATTGCAGTCGCTGTCAGTGGTGGCGACGGCAGTACCGTCACTGCTGAGGACGGCTCGACGTTCACCTACAACAATCCCTTTGGCGGGAACTGGTACTGGGACGTCAATGACCCCTTCAACAATGCTGCCCGCGCCCAATCCTGGTCCCCCCGCCTTAAACGAGACCTTCAATTTCGGGGTGGATAAGGTTAGAGGGTGCGCGCTGTTGGCCTTGTCAAGCGATTTAAATTGTAACTTTGAGTGCGCAGTGTTAACATCGGCGGATGGCTCGTCACAGAACCGGTGCGTGGTTCCCACCGCTTTATACAAACTTTCTAAACAATGTTTTGCAGTTCATCGTCCCTGGGCTGTACCAGACTGTCCAGGCATCGGCGCCGCCCAATATCACGGTCATCGACGAGTACACCCTCCCTACAGGCCGGTGGCCAGTCTGCGCTCGAGGACCACTACAAGACGTTCATCACGGAACAGGACTTTATGCAGATTGCCGCCGCTGGCCTCAACTTTGTCCGCATTCCCCTCGGGTACTGGGCGATCGAGGTCCTCGACGGCGAGGGCTTCCTCCCCCGGACGTCCTGGACGTACTTCCTCAAGGCGATCCAGTGGGCGCGCAAGTACGGATTGCGCATCAATCTCGATCTGCACGCGCTCCCCGGGTCGCAGAATGGCTGGAATCACTCGGGCAGGCTGGGCACTTACAACGTGCTCTTTGGCCCTATGGGAATCGCCAATGCCCAGCGCTCGCTGGACTATGTGCGCATCCTCGCCGAGTTTATCAGCCAGCCGGAGTATAAGGACGTGATCCCCATGTTCGGCATCACCAACGAGCCGCAGGGGGGCTCGATCACCAAGGATATTCTGTCACGCTACTACCTCCAAGCGTACAACAATGTGCGCCTCGCATCGGGCATCGGTCAGGGCAGCGGGCCCTTCGTCTCCTTCCACGACGGATTCCTCGGGCCTGATCAATGGAAAGGCTTCCTTCCCAACGCCGATCGCGCCTCGCTCGATATGCACCCTTACCTTTGCTTCCAAGGGCAATCCGCGGACCCCATCACCGCGCGTACGAACCAACCCCTGCGACCAGTGGGGCGCGCTCTTCAACAACACCATGCGCGATTTTGGGTTCATCGTCGCCGGCGAGTTCAGCAACGCGGTGGTCGACTGTGGGTTGTACGTGAATGGTGTAAATTTGGGGACGCGGTATGAGGGAACATATACGCTTGACGGGCAACACCCGAATTTGGGCAATTGTACGACGGATTGGCTCGACTATGAGAACTGGGACGACACGACGAAGGCAGCATACAAGACGCTTGCAAAAAGCAGTATGGATGCACTGCAGGTGCGTTGTGTTTTTCCCTCTTTCTGTGATCATTCCTGATCCGCTTGTGCACGCAGAACTGGTTCTTCTGGACGTGGAAGATCGGCAACTCGACCGCGGGCAAGATCGAGGCGCCGCATTGGTCGTACCAGCTCGGGTTGCAGGAGGGGTGGATGCCCACTGACCCGCGCGAGGCGGTTGGCCAATGCAAAAACACTTCCCCCTTCAACGGGCCCCTCAGCGCATGGCAGACCGGCGGTGTGGGTGCAGGCGCAATCCCCACGGACGTCGTCAACGCGCTCGCGTGGCCACCGCCCTCGATCATGTTCCCCAACAGCGTGACGAGCCCGGGCAACCTCCTGCCCACGTACGCACCCGCAGGTACGCCCATCACGATGCCGGGCCCGACGGTCACGCCCGCAAGTGGGGCGCCCAGCGCTACGCACAGCGTAAACGTCGGGAACGGGTGGGCGAACGCGAACGACCAGGCGGGAATGATGCAGCCCATTGAGGGATGCTTCTACTTTGACCCGTGGGTGGGATCGAGCCAGGCGCCGCCGAGCCCGTTATGTACAAATGCTGCGGCTGTGCGCGCGCTCGCGGCGCCAGAGCCTGCGATCACGACACCACCGTCACGTCGGTAACGCATTAACGCTCGCATGCCGCTCTTGTATTTATGCTGCTCTCGTCCCTCGTTCCTGTGTATCGCCCAACTGCCATGCCGCTCGTTTTTTATCGTTCCTTATTTTATTGCATTCGTGGACTGGATTATTGGACTCACACTCGTTATTTGGCATGATTCGGGCTTTGCATACGGACATCTCCCTCCCTCTCATTTACTGTACGCCGCATCGCACCTTCATAATTACTGTCACCGTACGGCACTCCACGCGCTTTCCGCACCACTGCTCTCACAGGCATCGCACTCTATTCTGCCTCCTAGTACTTCTCGACTGACCATGACGAATAGACACCAAAGGCACTAGTATTCGGTATTTATCCACAGTTATCCTTGCGATTAGCGTTATGGAGAGTATAACGGTAAGCAGGAAATTTTATCAGTGCTGCATCTCGCATGGTCCGAAGTTTGACGTCAATCCATGTCTCCTTAAACAAAACCCCTCCAAGTCTCGGTGTTTCACCGATCCTACAACACATTAGATTCCTTTGCACTATGACGTCGACGCGCACTTTGGATCCACATGCACCCACACCTCTGGTGGGCCACTGCGATTGGCCATAAATCTGCCAAATTTCTCGCACAAGTGCATGTTATTCGCCTTCGACCTAAAGCCAGGACCTCCGCATCCTTTCTGTGACTGTTTCGCCAACAATGGGCTCCACCCAAAACATCCCTTGAGTTCGACCATCTGCTTTCTCTTCGATAAATCGACAACTACTGCCCCTTTCTTCGTCCTTTACACCACATTCCACATTGACTCCACAAATATGCTTGACCAGATCGACTATGCTTCATTCCTCCTGTGGACTCGAAATATGCCCTTCATTCTCTCCACATGCGCTCATAATCTGCCCGACGGCCGCCTCCAGAATACGTATAAAAGCCCTCTGCCAAAGCCTGATTCTTCAGCATCCTCCGGAGCTAAACTCACTCGCCTCACATCTCTCCTTAATCCCCTCACCCCATTACAAAAATGAAGTTCTTTTCCTTCTCGTCCTTGGTCGTCCTCTCCCTCGGCCTCTTCGCCGCAGCCATCCCGGCGCCATCTTCCGACTCCACGGATCTAGTCGTCCGGCAGACCGACCCCAACACGTCCCTCGTCCCTCTCACCCTCTTCGAGGTCTGGCAGACTCTCGACGAAGCTGTTGCTGCTCTTACACCCCTCCTCCGGGCGTAAATCTCAATGATTTCAAAAGAAACTCTGGATTAATTTTGACTGGCGTCAATCTAGTGGCCACTATAGTCGCGGCAGGTTCGCAGTGCCAGTCGCCGACCGCAAGCGTCGTGCCTCTTCTCACAAGCTCACCGTTCAGTTGAATTAAGCGGCCGCCCGGCTCTCTGCAGCCCGTCCAGGGGACATGGGCACTACCGACCAGGCCCTGCGACACTCATCCGTCAAACCCTTGATGTACGGCGCCTACTCATCTGTTTATTTCTTGTTGACTATAAGTTGTTCGCTAGGACGTCAACACGGCGACCAACACCCTCATCCCCAAGCTCGGCCTCAATGGGCTTCTCGACCCCGTGGCACGCTGGACGCTGCTGTTGCGTCTCTGCTCACCGCTCTGAACGCCTCGCTCGTCCCCGGCCTCCTCACTGCCCTCCAACCTCTGTAAGTATCTTGCATCGACATCCACACTCAAATTCTAAACTTTCCCCTAGCTTCGTTGGTCTCGGCGGACTTGTGGGCACGGTTCTGGCCAAGCTTAACCTCTCCGGCCTTTAAATACCCTCTCGCTTAGGTCGAACTTCAATATACCAACCAACAATTGGAGTAGTTAATATTTAGTTTTGTACACTAGAACCCGAATACATATCGATAATGGCGGGATCTTCTTCGTAAACATTGGGAATTTTCGGGATGTGCGATGCTCTCCCCCCCTCACGTCCTGCCATGCTCCTTTTCGCTCCAACCCTCTATCTCGTTTCCCTCCTTATATTACTTTCTCAGCCTGCTCTGAAAAGTCACTCTCAGTACAATCTTCACTCCTCCCCGCGCCTCGCCTCTGAAACGATTTTATTTCAGTCAAAGTGAACGAACATTTTTGAAAAGGGACGAGAGGATACACGGGGCTCAACACTCACTCACCTAAGTACAATCCTCGAGAGAGGATGGAAAAGAAAACGAATCGACCGACGATTCTGCTCAAGAACACATGGGCTTCCAAGTTGCAGCTATGAGAGATCTAGAAAAACACAGGACTGGAATTTCCTTCCCCAGCCTACAGAAGATTTGAATTCCCTCTAGGTTGGCCTGCTCTCTTTTTAACTTCTGCATTCAAAGTGAGGTATAATCCCAATTTATCACGAAGCAAGTATCCGGACCGTTACTACAGAAATATATACACTAAGCCACAGAACAGGTAACAGGACCAACATGTGAATCCATAACAAATGCGCTCTAGGCCATCTCGACGTCCTGGGCGGGGGCCGCAGCAGCCGGCGCTGGTGCGGAGTCGTTGTCGCCCATGAATGCATCGAGCTCCTTGTCGAGCTCCGCAGCGGTCTTCGGCGTTTTAGGCTTCTTCGGTGCGGCTGCTTTCCCGCCACGTGCCGGTTTCTGCGCTCCGCGTGCGGTGCGAATGGGGCCGACGCCACGTCTGCTGGCGGGTTAAAGGGGATACGAAGGTATAAGAGGCAAAAACGCACGGGGCGCGTGGTAAGGCTGAGTCGTCCTTGCTGCCACTGAGGCGGTCGAGGAGCGGGGGCTTTTGTATCCTGTTGAGGAGGGAGGATGTCGTCGGGGCGCTGGAGGACCGAGCGCGAGGCTGCCGCGGCGGGGTGACGTCGAAAGCGATGGACATGGGCTGGCCTGCACTCCAAATGAGCTGGCGGCTCGATGTGGAAAAAGCAGAAGAGCGCACCCTTGGCAAGAATCCCGTTATACTGGTTTTTGGCGCGTGTAGCCTCGGCGAGGGTCTCAAAGGAGACGATGGCCGTTCCTGAGGAGCGTCCGCTGCGGTCGTACTTGAGAGCGCGCGGGCAGTCGACGTGTCATTTCGGGTGTTCAGGGAGAGCGCGGCGAGTCGGATCGTACCCTGATGTGTGGCTCACTTGTCAGAGTGCCAATTTGTCCGAAGATAGCCTGCAAAAAAACACGAGTCAGAACCGGCCTGTTCCGCGGGGCCTGCGTGGACCCTCTAGCCCTATGCAACAAGGTCTTTCTTGCCCACAGTGGCTGTGGCGCAAGAGTTCGTTTCACGCACCGTCAGGTCTTTTGGGGAGATCTCATAGTGCAAGTTGGTGACCACGAGTCGAGTGGAAGGGCCCGCAACGGCTGCTGGAGTTCTGGGGCGGGAGTTAAGGCCACCGTTGAGAGGGGTGTTGTCGTCTTCAGCCATGTCGTGAAGCCACTGTCCGTCGATATTGGGCCGGGGTACAGGTCGCTGAGGAATAACTGAATTTCGGGTCCTGGGGCTCTGGTCAAGGACAACTAACGCTGTAGGGCTTGCGGGCCACTCGATTCGAGCGAAAAGAGGCCATTGAGGTGAACACACAAGTTTGATGGTGGGCGTAAGAAGCAGAGATTGGTTTAGGAGAAATAAGCGCTCAGATCAATCAAAGCCAAACAAATTAGGCGCTCAATGCTGTGTTCAACCTGAGTTCAACCTCGACATTCACTTGAGACGGGATGACGCGGCACGAACTTGTCAACTGAGCTCCAGTCTTCTCGGGCCTCCTGTGTTGCGGGAATTTTCAAACCCCCATCAATTCCTGACTAATTTGTTGGCACTGTCCAGACTCCAAAGTAGAGGGGGCTGCAGGAATGAAAGGTGAATATCGGTTCGACAACCGTAGTATACAAAATAGGCTACAGGCAAAGTGTCTTGAAACATTAGAACCCAAACTTGTATGTCAATCAATCTTCGAATCCATCGAGGTTAAAGTATTTCTTCCACTGATCCTCGGGCTCCGAGTCTTCAGCTTTACCTTGTTTCTTGCCAGACCCGTCTTCCAAGTCGTTTGAGCTACGGAACGTCGGGCGGGGGTCGGGGTCAGAACATATGTGATACGATATCATGTCGGCGAAGCCTGTATCAAGGGAGGAATAGTATGTCCCAGAACTGGACGATGCTTCAAGGAGGGCAGGCGACAAAATTGGTTTGGCAGCCACTGCTCCAGCGAACTGTGGGTCGATGCGATCGTGCGATGCGGGGCGATTATCTGTGACAAACTGGGTCTCTAGGCCTTCGTGATATGCAGGCCGGACAAGGGTCTTGAGATGCACATTTAGTTGAAGTCATGTTAACTGCAGCAAGTGCAGCCGCATACCAGTGTATCAAAGCCCCCGGACATAGAGATAGTCTTGGACTTTGTCTCGCATGGCCCGTAGTAGTTGTCTTTTCCTTTCAGATCAATGACGACGTCGGTACCTGTGACAAGTGAGGGATGTCCTAAGCCAGAAACCTCAAGGTCGGCAGGCATGAAGGCCGCCTCTGTATCGGTGATCGGGGACTCAAAGCGGTCGTTCGATGCGGGCTGATTAACTGTAGCAAACTGAGGCTCCATGCCGTCGCAAGATGCGGGCCGGGTACAGTCCTTGAGATGCACGATTAGTGGAAGTCATTGTGATCCCAGCAAGCTTCAACACATACCTGCAATTTGTTCTTACGCCTGGAAATGGATTTGGATTTAGAGATAGCCAATGACATGAAGATCAAGGCTATCTCCCCGACTGGTGTCATATTTGAACCACGTTCGCATTCAGGGGCCAATTTAAGTGCTTCGGCCATCTCCTCAAATGGCCGCTTTTGTTGAGGCGCCAGCTTGGCCCATTCATCCGCGATCATCTTGGAGAGCTCAGACTGGGAGTTGGTAGTCCCTTCAAGCAGCCCTTCCTTCAAGATCCACGAGCGGAAACAGAAAAACGAGTTCGGGGTACGGCGGCGAGTCTGGCCATCCGCAACAGGGCCAGTGAAATCAGCGGAGGAGGATGCATTGGTAGATGCAGCGGGGCGTCCGTACTTGCACCCAACCGGTTTCTGCGCCTGAGCTTCATCCAATGTGTCAGATTATATATTCGGGAATGAAATCTGGACCGACTTTTGCGCGGAATTCTTGGAGAGGTTCGATGAACGGGCATAGCTCGAAGAAATGGGCTTGATATGGGGGCGGAAAGTGACGATATATAACCCAACCGCACGAGTCATCCTGGCAGATAAAATGCTGGCCCTCAGAAGTCCTAGACGGGCCCGAATCTGTGCAGATGGCTTTCTTTGGTCCAAGCCTCGAGGCATCTGATAGAATGTTGATCACCTTTTAATTCAGAACGGCGGAGACACAGATAAACTCCGCCTATTTTTTTACCAGAGAGCCCCAGAAATAGTAAGAAGTCAATGAAAAAATAGGTAGCCTTGTTTCCATGAAGGAAAAGCAGGCAATGTTTTTGTGATAGGTATCGTGTGCAAGGTAGACCGAAAGAAATTACTTTTTTCAAAAGTGGAGAAGAAGAGCGGAAATGAACTGTGGGAGCCCTGAGCCTTTTGAACACATTACCACTGATCTGGTGACCGCGGCCCTTATGAAAAACCGAAAGATATAGCACTGGCAGGATTTCGTAGGATTCCGCTTGTACCTCAGGAGATTATGATTTGCACCACAAAAACGTGGTGAGATGAGTCAACCGTGGGATGCAAAAGCTCATTGAAGCTATTCCCGCTGGCCTGGTGACCACGTCTTTCGAGGACGCAGTGTGCAGCACCGGCTGGGATTTCGTAGGATTTCGATGAAACCCCAGGATTTCGTATTTGCACCCAAAACGAGGCGTAATACTGCGGCATACCTGACACAGATGACTTTGAGCCACGAGAGAATTGGTCCAGAGCCGCAGATTAGTCCAGATCAGAAAGAAAGCGGAAGAAAACGAAAGACGGAGTTGAACTTTGAGGCTGTGCCAAGCCTACGGCCCAAGTTTGGCCGATGCAAACACAGATCCAAACAAAAGCCCCGACTTATGCAAAAAATTCACTTCAAACATGAACGTTTCTTCAGCTTTCATGCGATTAGCGTCGAGCAGATGGCACCGAGAAACAGAAAATGAGGTTTTTTCTCGTTCTTGGAGCTTTCGAATTGGAAAAGGCGATCCCAGTCAAATCCCAGGGAACCCAGGTTTGCACCCTCTGTTAGAAATTGCCGTTGAAAAAGTACTCGAACATACCTGTTCATTAAAAAAGAGTTCGCGAAGGGGTGAGGCCGTGAGATTGCAGAAATTCAATGACAAGTAAAAGGAAGATAGGAAGGAAGGGGAAGGAGGGGTAATGCTTGAAGAAAGGCCTAGTAGGCAGTCACACGTCCTGAAAATACCCATGTTCACAACGAAGATTACGCCATTTATTGAGTTCTAGTGAAATTACTGCGCAGAAATAAATATTAACTACCCCCATTATTGGTTGGTATATTGAAGTACTGGTCACAGCGAGGTTTAGAGGTTGGAGAGCCCGAGCCCATTCAGAACGCCGCCTACAAGTCCGCCGAGACCGACCAAGCTGGGGAAAGATTAGAGTTTGGGTGTGGGTATCGGCGTAAGACAGTGAGGAGGCCGGGGACGAGCGGGGCGTTCAGAGCGGTGAGCAGAGACACAACGGCAGTGTCCACGGGGTCGAGAAGCCCATTAAGGCCGAGCTTGGGGAGAAAAATGTTGGTCGCCGTGTTCACGTCCTAGCGAATAGCTCGTAAGTATAGTGAACAAGAAATAAACAGATGAGTAGACATCATACATCCAGGTTCGACGAACGAGTATGCAAGGCCTGGTCGCTAGCGCCCATGTCGCCGGGACGAGCCGCAGAAAACCGGGTCGCCGCCTGGTTCAGCTGAACCGTGAACTTGGTGAGAAGAGGCACGACGCTTGCGGTCGGTGACTGGCCTGCCGCGGCTATAACAGCCACTAGATAGACGCCAGCCAAAAAATTAATCAAGGTTTTCTTTTGAAATTATTGAGACGAGGAGGGACGGAAGAGCGACAACAGCCTCGTCGAGAGTCTGCCAGACCTTATAGAGGGTGAGAGGGACAAGGGAGGTGTTGGGGTCGGTCTGCCGGATGGCCAGATCCGTAGTGTCGGGAGACGGTGCTGGGATGGCTGCGGCGAAGAGGCCAAGGGAGAGGACGACCAAGGACGAGAAGGAGAAGAACATCGTTTTTTGTAATGGGGTGAGAGGATGGAGAGGCGTAAGGCGAATGAGTGTCGCTCCGGAGGATGCTGAGGGATCGGGCTTTGGCAGAGGGCTTTTATACGTATTCTGGATGCCGTCGAGCAGAATATGAAGCGCGTGTGGAGAAAACGAGACGGGAACTAATGTTCCACCCTGGAGCCATGTACGAAAAGTCGTGAAGCAGGCTCGAGGGGTGTTATTGTAGAGCCGATTGTGTTTAATGTGTCCGCGAAACGATCACAGAAAGGTTGGAAGAGATCCTTTGAGGGTCGAAGGGGAATGCACTGGCCAGGTACGACATACTAGTACGTTAGGACGGTTGCAAACCAAATCCCAGTCGAAGTATTTTGCGGTGTCGTATGGGCGCATATTGGTCCAGAGCACGTCGACGTCATCTATACAAATGAATCTGGTTGGGTTCATAGAGCTGTTTGCGTGTGCGGTGCATGGTCCAAGACTTTGAGGGGGGGAGCGTAGATTGACGTCAGTTTGAGACAACCTGGATGGGACAATGCAACTTGGTAAGAGGTGCAGTATCTAAGCTAAGTTGCTTTTCGGATACACAGCAGTTGGCGCAATACCTGCGAGTACATATTATACAGCTGCTATCACAGCGCCAAATACAATTTTACCTCAAGCCAGACGATGCAGAACCTCTTTACCTTCGAGCCAGCGTTCCACATTCTCCGCCGTCTCAGCATACCAGGTGTTCATCAAGTCCTCATCGACGTATCCCATGTGCGGCGTTGTGATGACGCGGGAGCGCCCATCCCGCCCCCAGTAGTTGGCGCGTCTCCACGGGCTGTCAGGCAGCGACGGTTCGACGTCGTAGGTGTCCAGCGCCACGCCGCGGATCTGCCCGTGCTCCAGCGCGTCGAGGAGCGCGGGTTGGTCGATCAGCGGACCACGCGACGCATTGACGAGCAGTGCGTCGGGCTTCATGAGTCCCAGCTCCTGCGCGCCAACGAGGCCGCGCGAGCGAGCGCTCAGGACGTAGTGTAGACTCACGACGTCCGCACTGGTGAACAGCTCGCCCTTGCTCACTGCGAGGAAGGTCTTTTCGCCCCCGATGCCCTCATCCGGCGACAGCCCGACCTCGGCGGCCATGGCGTCAGCCTTGTCCTGTGTGAGACTCGCGCTCCAGCACACGACGCGCATTCCCCACGCGAGGTGCCCGATCCGCGCGACGGCAGCGCCGAGGCGGCCGAGCCCAACTAAGCCGAGGGTACGCCCCGTGAGACCGGTCGCGAGCCCGCTTTGCCACGCGCCTGGGGTGGATTTAAGTAAGGCGTCGTCGGCGGCGATGTTACGCGCGAGAGCGAGGATCAGAGCCCAGGTGTGCTGCGTCGTGGGGTGCGCACCGCCCTTCTTGATGTTCGGGCGCAGTGGGCTGCCCGTGCGACCGAGGCCGGGTGCTGCCACGACGGGTATGCCAAACTCCTTGGCAGCTGCAAGGTCAAAGGTCTCGAACTGGGTGCCCGTAGCCAGAAGAAGTTTTAGATTGGGGAGCTGGCGCAGCAAAGAACCTGGGAACGAGGTGCGCGCGCGCATGGTGGCGATAAGATCGAAAGGCTTCAGACGCTCAACTAGACGGGCGGTCTCAGCCTCGTTGATCGGGACGATGGTATCCTTGAACGTGGTTATATGCAGCTGGTCTGACGGGATGTGCGCGAAATGGGGCGCGGAGGTGTCGAGGTAGTCATCGAGAATGGCGAGCGAAGGGCGCGATGAGAGGCCAGACATCGTCCGTCGCGCAAGCAATGGCTTCAGAGAAGACGAGAACCTCTGGGCCATGTATTCGAGGTCAAAAGAGCATGGATTTGCAGTTCAACTCGGAGGTCTTCGGCCCGGTCCAGCCGACGTCTCTCGTTCAGCAGCAGCTGCATGATAGGCAGACGACGGCAACGCCGCAACGGCGACGACGCAACTCCTGTGAAGACGAACAAGTTCCGCAAACGGGGTCGATACATGTGCCATATGAATCTTCACCTGCAGCTGGCGGTGCCTGTCAAGCTTCAACTGACTTTCATCCCGACTTTCATCCCAGTCTGCCAACTGTCTCCATCCATCGGAACTCATGTAACTGCTCACCTGGATTGGCCTGGAGGCTGGAAGTTAATTCTGGACATGTTTATCCGGCTGTTCCCAAATTACACTGGCGGTCTTGATTATCATTCTGCGGAGGATGAACATTGTACAAGTCGGCTGAACCGGGTACCCTTCGGTATCTATACTTATATTCGTCTGACTGCACTATTCCGTCCCACGTTCTGCGGCGCCACCAACTCGACACGTTCGACAGCGTCGGCGTACAGGCGGCTAACACCATCCTGATACGGGTCCTGTATGTGCTTTCAGCGCGCCGTGGGATACTCTCAGCCTGATCCACGTACCTGTATCCGTCATGACACAGATGGCAGAGATATCTGTCTATTTGCCACTGCACATATATCGATAGCCCGATATGCGGTCTGATCAAAATCCTTTCTTGGGCCCCAATGGCCACATACAAGAAACCGGGAGAGGTAAGAACGGCTGCTGTAGCTCGAATTTTATGAATGAACTGCTTCCAGGACCGAGGCTTAGACTGTGTTCATAATGCGCGCATACTCGAAGCTCGAGAGCGAGAATTGCCGCCTTTACCGGACGACAGTGGGTGCTCGGACGAAGGTAAGAAAACACCCTTGGCATTCCTTTGGTTTCTAAGCACTCTGGTCTTTCAAAGAGATGTTGCAGCTGCGAGGCGCTTTATACCCTAATACCTTCACAAAATACCCCCTTAAATCTTCTCCTTCTGCATCAGTACTATTTCCGCCTTCGCTCGACACACCGTCCAAACACGACCTCGTATTCCCTATCGCGGCGTGCACGCCGCCCAGGTCGTCCTCTCTCCGGCCAAAATTGCACCTGGACACCGGATGGGATGCTCCCCCCGCGACCCGCATATCTCCAGGAAAACCACTCTGCGGGCGATCTCACGGGTTGGAGAGCATCGCGCACATCCCCGTCGACTCCGTCCTCTTCACGGAAAGACTCCCTCCAGTCTACCAGCGCTTCCTCGCAGGAAAAACTACTGCCGTATTGCTCCTCCCCCGATCACGACTCGGAATCTGAAGATCTCGCAGATCCTCCTTATCGCCCTTCTGCTTCCTCCATACCATACGTCACTGTCACCAAGCCATCATCCTCCTCATCCCGAAATAATGAGGCCAAACTCTCATGTCGGTTCCTCAGCGCAGTGCGGCTGCCGCTGCCCCGACCGAAATCCAAGCTGTCCTGCCTCGTACAGACCAAGCGAGCCGTAAACGCGAACAGCAGCATCATCGACAATATCCGGGCGAAACCCTTCATCCACTCCGACCCCTGCAATCCCCTGCATGGGATCACGGTGACCGTGCAAAGACAACGCCTCGTCTCGGAGCCCATGATAATGCCGCTGCCGGAATTATTTGCGCGCATGCCGATTCCCGGTGCATCCAGCTCCTCCTCCTCACCCAGCGCGAGTGCGACGTCGTTGCTCTCCGTGACTTCGGGTTCCGCGTCGAGGGTTTCTTTGGGGGATTTAAAATTGGATAAACCGCTTCCCACACCCACACCTTCAGAGGAGGAAGATCTGCATCCGACCATCACGCCAGTGGAAGATCCGCATCCGCATCCATATCTGCCAACGGGAGATGATCTCGACAGCGGCGAGGTACCCATTTCTATCGTCGTCCCCGCGCCGGGAGACGAGCCCACCGTTGTTCAAGATGCTGCTGAGGCTGATGGTGATCCGTTTGCGGACGTCCCAGCTGATGCTCTTTCACCAACTGCCGCCGACCTGAACCAGGATCCGTACCCTGACCCTGACCCCGATCCCGACCTCGACCTCGAACCCGAATTGGTCGAATTTAAATCCCAGCTCTCGGTGACAGTGACGCCAGCGACTGCGACGAGGCTGCATGTACTGCCGGCAAGACACCCAAAGCGCCGGAAGCGGTATACTAATTCTGTCAGACTGGGGACCGCGGATGCGTCCATGCGGGTATCTGCGGTGGGAGGACCGTCCTCACTCTCTGACTTGGGTTAGGTTCAGCTTCGGTCCGCCTTCACGGCTTCTAGTTTGAATCGTCTTTCGTTACTATTCTCCACGGCATGATCATCCTTCACATGTACTCCTTACACGCATCCACTCACTACTTTTGTATACCACGAGCATACCGTCCTCATTTCGCCGCGCAATATTGAATTGGGCTGCCTGTTTTCGATGCGCGATTTTTAGAATTGAGCAAGAGCGGCGCTTAGTAGCGTCTGTATACATAAATTTCATTTCCCAATTTCTCTTGCTGTCCGTTGCTCGCCGGCGGACATTGAACAGAGTTGAACACGTCGGGTGAAAGTTTGATGTTATGTAATCTTAGGGGCTGGTAGGTCGGGCCGGCCCGGGCCACAACCTCATGGTTCAAGTTGAACTTTCATCTTCTAACCTAGACCGCCAACTTCCCACTGGAATCCGATCTAGAGAGTATAGGGGCACGTATCTCAGGGGCTCCGAGTCAGCTGGTTCATTCTTTTCTTAATCTCGGATACAAATTGGTAAATCCTGGGGTTCACAACGAATCCCTAGGAATCCTCGAGGAATCCCGAGCGAGGCTTCAGCCTTCAGCCTGAGGCCGAATCCTAGGGTGCGACAAATCCGTTCTGCATGCTGGAGAATCTTCGGTTCAGCAACAGCGGAGGCATTACCGAGGACACCAGGCTAGTACCACGGTTGAACTCTTTTCAGAAAATGATATATTTGGACCAAGGTTCGCGGCTCGTTTAGTTGTAACCAGTGTCTGCCTCGCATCCAACCACTCAACCACTGACGGTGCGCGATTACAAAAAGCGCCGAACATTACGCCGTCTGCCGCCCGATTCGTTCTTCCAGCCTCAACTTCACCGTGCTTACCCACTCCTCTTCCAGAATGCTGTAAACGCACATGTCTATATATCCGCCCATACCGTCCGAACAAGACTCCCTCTGGATCACTTCTAACGTGGCTCCAGCCTTGTCCAGCCAGCCTCGCATTCCGACGTTGTGCACCGCAGTAACAAACACAACGCGGTGGAATTTCTTCTCCTCGAATGCGTACGCCAGGAGGGTGGCCAGCGCGTCTGTCGCAAGTCCCCCACGAACACAGTCGGGACGGATGAGTATCCCGAT
Organism: Mycena venus; assembly: GCA_014462655.1. Taxonomy (NCBI): domain Eukaryota; kingdom Fungi; phylum Basidiomycota; class Agaricomycetes; order Agaricales; family Mycenaceae; genus Glaucomycena; species Glaucomycena venus. The sequence continues at coordinate 5,622,649 of JACAZI010000005.1, read as the reverse complement.
CTCGCAGGATCTAAACTCGGCGTCGATGTGGGTTATCCCTACTATGCCGACGAATTTGGTGGGAGACTCGGAGTCGGGCGGGGTGGATAGGTGGATATGGAAGGGGATGCGTGTTTCGTCGGCTGCGCGTGCAAGCCTTTGCGCGTGCGCGTCCTCCACCGAGAAGTGTTCCGGGAGGAAAGGGAGGTAACGGCGGGTTTCGGGATGAGAACGGAGAGCCGCGACGGCCGCGTCGTCTTCCTCCTGTGGACGAACTAGAACTGTCCGCCCGGACTGCGAAGGGAGTGCAGCAGGTGCGAGCATGACCCGAACAAGCAACCAATCAGGGAAGTAAAGAAAACGCCGATAGTGACCGACGGACACAACGCGGACTTCCGATTCGAAGTACTATTACAACCAAAGGAAAGGTATGTGTCTTTTTTTTATAGAGATTCCGTTACCCGCAGTTTTTCCAAGTCCCACAGGGAATCAACGTGCTCTGGGGACGCAAGACGTGGCCCACGAAGCGCCACGACGCTAAATAGCATCGTGGCGCATCACTTCCTCTCCGGTCCACGTTCTGAGGTGCTAATAAGCACGCTGGGGTAAGCAGTAAATTTATTTCGAGATACGAACCATAAAACCATCACAATCCATGACTCAAAGACTGAGTTCTATGCACGCACACCCAGGTCCATTCGTCCCTCCAGTTTCGCCTTGACATTCTGCCTCCATTCATGCTCGAGGATGCTATACAAGCAACCATCCATATACCCACCTTCACCATCGGCCCATCCTTCTCGGAGAGTTCCCTCCAAGGTCGCCCCGAACCGTTCCAGCCAGCTGCGCATCCGAACATTATACGCCGCCGTCTGAAATACCACGCGATGCAGCTTGCGCTCCTCAAACGCGTACGTCAGGACGGTGTGCAGCGCGTCGGTCGCGATCCCCTGGCCGAATAGTTCTGGGGAGATGCAGGCGCCGGTCTCACCGGTTTTGAAGGTCTCGTCGATGTTGAACAGCGTGGTGTTCCCAGCGTATTTCGGCGGGGATCCTGGAGTGAGGGCGTATATGCTGAAATCGACGATCGCTTTGTTGGGTTCGCGAGAGAGCCTGCGCGCGCGCGCGTCGTCGGGGGTGCAGTGCGCCGGAAAAAAGGGGAGGTAGCGTCTCGTTTCTGGATGGCAGCGAACGGTGGCGAAGAAGGCGTCGTCGGATTCAGAGGGCGGTGCGAGCCGCACGCGTCCGGAGAGGGAGGTTAATGATTCGTTGAGGATCATGATAGTTTGGGACGAGGTGACTCACTAAGTGGTCGGTGAGAACAAGGGGAAAGCGTCTGATTGAGTGTACATAGGACCGTCGGCAAAAGTATGTAAAATATCTGTGTTGCCGACGCCGTGGCTTGGACACGGCTTTCATTCCAAGTTGGTTTCGCGTGGTTGCAAAATATTCCAGTCAGCACTACCACTCCAATTCTCTTACAGGAAATCAAATGTGCGGTGGTAGAAATATGGATACAAAGTGCAAATCCATACGGAACTCGAAGTTAACAAGACTCGGGGCCATACACCCAGCGCTAGCTAACATATAACCCGGCGAATTTGTTCTTCCATCTTTGGCTTCACGGTCTGAATCCATTCGTGCTCGAGGATGCTGTATAAGCAATCATCTTGATATCCACCCTTTCCATCAGGCCTGTTGTCTCTGAGAGTCCCCTCCAACGTGGCCCCAAATCGTTCCAGCCAGCCACGCATCCGAACATTGTGGGCCGCCGTGTGATAGACCACACGATGTAGTCTGCGCTCCTCGAACGCGTGCGTCAGAAGGGTATGCATGGCCTCCGTCGCAAACCCCGCGCGATACGAATCGGGCCAGATGCTGATGCCCATCTCGCACGATTTGGAAGCTTCGTCGATATTGAATATTCCAACTGCACCGACATATTTCGGTTGGGATCCTGGCGTGACGGCGTATATGCTGAAATTCAGCCTTGCCTTATCGGCTTCGAAAGCGAGCCGTCGCTCTCGGGCCTCCTCTGGAGTGTAATGTTGGGGGATGGAAGGGATGTAGCGTCTGGTTTCTGGATGGCAGCGGAGGGCGGCGAACAACGCGTCATCGGATTCGGAGGGCGGGACGAGCAGGACGCGTCCGGAGATGGAGGCTAACGGCTCGGTGAGGATCATAAGAGTGGGAGATAACCTGAGATAACCCTAGCACACGCCGCGTCTAAAAAGGGTTGCAATCTGCGCCCTTCCTCAGCACCCACATCAATAACGCTCCAAACCACCTACCAATTTTTTTTTGCAACACCGACGGCAAAAGTGGACTTAGAATTTTTTTTTGTCTTTCGCACCGCGCATTTTTTTTGACGGTCGGTGTTGCAAAAGTGGACTTGGAAATTTTTTTGTCTTTCGCACCCCGCATTTTTTTTGCAACACCGACCGTCGGTGTTGCAAAAGTGGACTTTTAGAATTTTTTGCATTTTAACACTTACATTTTTCTTTTGCAACACCGCGTCGGTGTTGCAAAAATGGACTTAGAAAATTTTTTTGGCTTTCGCGCCTCGCATTTTTTTGCAAACCGTCGGTGTTGCAAAAGTGGACTTGGAAATTTTTTGCGATTTCGAATCCCGCATTTTTCTGCAAACGGCCAGTGTTGCAAAAGTGGACTTGGAAAATTTCTTGCGATTTCGAACCCCGCATTACGTCCACGAAGATGATGGAAACCATCGACTAGGGTTAGGGTTAATGGTACCTCCGCAGCTTGGACCGCCCCGTCGTGATCTCGTCTGTCCGCAGCAAAACTGACCGAGTTCCAGAGCAACTGAGGCACTGGACTGTCCGCGGCTCCCAACACCGCGCGCCAATCTCCGGTCGCACTAGCTGCCTGTTCACTCAATATAACGCTTTACGACCTCGCCACGAACACTGTGCTTGGACTTGAGACTCCATCATGCCCTCTCCTTCAGATGCGCCTCCCGAAAAACCGCCCTCGAGGGTCCTTGTGGTGTGTCCAGTCCTTTGCCACCCTGATATGCCTCTGAAGCCGACCGTAGGCGGCCGTAGTCCTGTTCTACATTGTTGCTGCCCTGGCGGTGCGTCTTTCCCTGCTCGTCCCGATCTTTCTGACGCGCAGGAGTAGATGGTCATGGCGTAAGACCCGGCCCCCGACCAGACACAGTCTACTGACGCGCCTACACAGCAATAAAAAGGTCTTGAATGTAACGGAAGCGCCGCTGTTCTTCCTGGAAATCCAGCTGATAATCGCTGTAATTCTGTTCGGGATAACAGATGTCCTGCGCCTCTTCCCGGACCGTCTCACCTTCGACCTCAAAATCTGTAAGGGTGTTCTTCCTCTTGTTGCTCTGAATGTTGTTGGGCTTAGGTATGCCGCCCAAACTGAATCCCCGAGTAGCATGTTTGATCTTCGTCCCAGCTTCAGCAACTATACCCTAAAATACGTCGACGCCTCGTTCTACCAGGTTGCCCGCGGGCTCGTCCTCCCCTTCACCGTCGCCGCCTCCTTCGTAATCCTGCACTCGCGGCCGTCCGTGCTCATCTTGGTCTCCTGCGCTATCGTCACCGCCGGCTTCTTCTGCGGTGTCCTCCTCGACGGGACGCCCCTCTCCCTCGTCGGGATAGCCTTCGGCGTCGCCAGCTCCTCTATCACCGCCCTCGCCTCTGTGGTCATCAAGCAAAGCCTCCTGGTGGTCGACGGGAGCACGATCCTCCTCTCGTGGTACGCCAACCTCCTCAGCGCCATCGTCCTCGCGCCGATCGTCCTCCTCGCGGGCGAGGGCCCCAGCGTGCTCGCGCTCCTCTCGGGGACCCCGAGCGGCGAGGCGGCCGCGGCGGCCGTGGCCGCCGGCGCGCCCAGCGAGCTGAAGACGTTCCTCTGGGGCTCGCTCGTCACCGTACGTCGCGCTCCGCCGTTCACTCTTCGAGTCTGAATCGCTTCTCTCACACGTAGGGCGGAATCGGATTCCTCATGAGCATCGCGGGCCTGCTCTCAATCAAGGTCACCTCGCCCATAACGCACATGATCTCCTCCGCCGTGCGCGGCGTCGCGCAGTCCTTCCTCGGCCTGTGGTACTTCCACGACGTCATCTCCAGGTACGATTTGCGCTCTACACGGTGCATCGACCGACTTTTGATTGATGGGAATATATGTTGTATGACAGCGGTCGCGCGGCGTCGATCGCGATCGTGCTCGGGGGCTCGATATATTATACGTGGGTGAAGCACAAGGAGACGGAGGCGGCGTCCTCGTATGAGCGGGTTGCGATGGATGAGTTGGAGAGCGGAAAGCTTGAGGGGCCCGACTCGCCTGAGGAGTCTTAGATCCCGACGCGGTAGATTCTGCTTATAGTTGCTTAATTTATTTATTTGCGTAGACGGATTTTTGGAATACTTTTTTGCATAATGTGGGTTGGGCCTTGGATTGGTGTCTTTGAACCTCGTACCCGGCTATCGGAAGTGAACCGAAGGTGGCGAGTTGCCTTTCTTGGCATCTGCTCTCTGCCTCCAGCGCTCAACGAGTCATTACAATCCCCACCCGCGTTCGTATACCGGCCTCCGAACACCTCACAAGCGCGCCTTGCTAAATGTCCAAGACGCTTCCTCCCGAGCTCCTCGATCTTATCATCCGTGAACTGCACACCCATGTTCCCAGCCTTCGCGCCTGCGCTCTCTCGTTCCGTGCCATGGTCCCGTTCGCCCAGACCCACCTTTTCTACAAGGTGGTTCTTGGGCATGCCGAGAAACCTTCTGGAAGACGGGGAGCCCGAACGCACGCCGTGCCAGAAGCTCTCCAGACTCCTGGACACATCCCCCCCACCTGGCCTCTCTCGTCAAGGACCTGCGAATCGTCGACGACGATCCATACCTCACTTCATGGGTAGAAAACGAGGCGAGAACGCTCGCCAGAATACTTCCTCTCTTCAATCTCAAACGAATCTCGATTCGATGCAAAACGGCGTGTTTAGACTGGGACAAGATGCGTCGAGAACTGAAGGCCTCGCTACTCGAGATCTTTGCTTCTCCGCGGCTCGAGGCCGTTCAACTTCATGGCGTCCTCATTTCGGCTCCGACGGAATGCCCATTGTTCCATATCTTCATGCACTCACAACACAATCTACAGCATTTGTCGTTTTCTTATCACATTCGAAGGCAGTGGCACCGCGACAGGTCGCTGTTTATTCCGCCAGTTTGGGCACCAAAACTCCGTTCCCTGGTAATCGACACCAACTACGTCATCGATCTTCTGCATGGCTTGTCCAGCCCTGCCATGGATTATTCACGGCTTCGGACCCTCACCCTATCCGGATTCAACGATTCAGAAATAAATGAGCTGCTATATGCTATGAAGGGCCGGAATATGCTGGAACACCTCACCATTTTAGGTGATCGGAGGCACTTTTTCAATACGAAAGCTGATTTTTTTTTCCTTTCTCTTTTTCATGCAGAAAGCGCTCGAGTCAACCTGGATGGCCTCCAATTTCTGACCAACTTGCGGACCCTCCACTTTCGCGCCTTTGACCTCCTTGAACTTGCCGCCATCGTCAAGCATTGCACGAAAAACGCACTCCTCGAGAAAATCGTGTTGCAACTGTGCGTGTACAACGCAGTCAACTATGCAATCTCGAGCTGGACCGCCCTCGCCGTCGCTACCAAGGATTCGGGCAAGACAGTCGAGGTTGCCCTTGGCGAATATGGTGTGAAGGATCCTCGGCCATGGAGGCTACAGTTCTGCTTTAACCTGTGTGTCGAATGGGCACGAGTGGCACTATCCATATCGCCCGGGCTTACCATGAAGAACTCGTAAGCCGTCCTAATGCATGCGGATGCAGACATTGACAATGCACCGCAGGAACTCCTACGTCCCTCTCGCCGACATATATGATGGCTGGTGATACAGCCATCGGCGACACCCACCAGCTCTCAATGGGAATGGACCTCATTAGATCACATCTCGCGCCGCCTAATATTCTATTTTGTGCGACCGAATGCCGTACACACCTCGTAATTTGAATGGATTTCCAGGGTCGTGCACATACGCGTTCTTGTCTGTTGGTCTGTAAATGCGACCACAAGGCGCACGTTTTGGCGCGCTCGATTTGCGCTCGATGGCAGGAAATTCGTAAAATATATACAGAAGGTGGGTATAACCTTCCCGATTTGGTCTGACGGCTCTAGGTCATAGACGACGCGAAAAGTTGAAACTGCGCGTCGTTTCGCCGGAACAGTTCCGCGGCCCGACGCTAAAGATGTCCTGTGTCTATGGCGAGATTGCAAAAAAAGAGACAGAGAAAGGGGAAAGAGAGGGGGATTTCAGGATCTAATGACATTCATTTGTGCGTGCAATACACGGCTTGTGCCAGCTTGATTCATCTTGAACTCTATGTCCCAATTAGGTAGATCGGCTAAAAAAACAGGTACGAGCCCTGCTTTTGCGATCATGACGAACACCAACACCCGACGGGACGTCAGCGGAGCCAAAGTCTACTACCGTTCAAAGTCTGCGACCTGGTGACACTAGGCGCTGGACTCTCTCTCGCCGGCCATGACCAGAAACTTGGACTCCCTCAGTCCCGCAACCTTCACCGCTGCCGCGGTTGTTGGTCTGCTCGTTCTTCATGTGGTCCGGAAGTTCTTCAAAGCACGGGTATGTTCCCTCTTCTTTTTTTTGTGTGTGTGCGTGTGTTTCGGGGTGGCAGCCAATCTTCGTTTTCCGTCAGTGTCCCTTGCAAGCAATCCCCAGCGTTGGAGTTCCAAGTTATCCTTTCGGCTTTTACGTTGGAGCCTGGAATTACATGAAACATGGACGCGCTATAACGGAAGAAGGGTACCTCAAGGTCGGTGACTGCCAGATTTGTGCCCCTATTATCTAGATCATGATTGGTGGCCTACCCCCAGTATCCAGGAAGAGCGTTCAAAGTCGCCCTAGCGAACCGATGGCTGGTTCTCTTGAATGGCCGAACGTTAATCGAGGATATCCGAACGGCTCCCGCAGAATACCTGTCTGGATCGGCGGCCGTCAATTCGGTGAGAGCTATTCCATCAACATTGTACCAATCCATAAACGATAATTATAATTAGGTATTGCATTTGGAACATACCATGGGTCACGAGCAGTTCCACGACCCGTACCAAATTCCCGTTATTAAAGCTCCGATGACTCGCAACATTGGGGTTTGCTTTCCTGATATTCGGAATGAGGTTGTGGCAGCGTTTGAAGATCTGGTCCCTGCCAAAACAGACGGTGAGCTGGCTGGCGGTGATAAACCTGATCTGTCGCTGATATATATGGCGTTGTAGAATGGATCTCTGTGCCAGCCATGCAGGTGTGCTGTGTTGTCTGTATCTTTTGGCACTGCCCACTAATATCAACAAGACTGCTTTCCCCCTTCTTTCGAGAGTTACCAATCGGTTTTTTATTGGTCTGCCATGTGCGTACGGTCAGCTCTCCGAAGCGATGATCGCTTACAGTGTTAAAAGGTCGCGATCCAGATTACATCAAAATTACGACCGAGTTCACGCTGAATGTTACCCGCGACGCGATCTGGCTTCACACTATCCCGTCTATCCTTCGTCCGTAAGTGATGATCATCTGCTTTCATGCAGTCTGACCCATGACTGCATTTAGAATTGCCGCACGCCTATTCGGTCATCTGGAGCCTGCTACACGCGGCGCAATGAAAGTTCTGGGACCTATTCTCGAGCACCGTCTTGAAATGGACGACAAGTATGGACCGGAGTGGCCCAACGGTGACCGACCTGTATGTCTCTCGAATTTGTTCAAGTACATGCGTTTATTTGGGATAGAACGATATGATTAGTTGGTTGTTGGATGAGGCGCGAGGACATCCAAAGCGCCGAACTGTACGCCAATTGACGCGCCAGGTGCTTAACGTCAATTTCGGCGCACTTCATACCACCACCCAGGCGATTATCTTTGATCTGTGTGCGCGAATATTGTGCTAACCCATTATCAATGTCACTAGGGATTCATTCACGCTCTTTACAATCTGGCTGCCAATCTCGAGTACCTCGAACCACTACGCGAGGAAATTGAATCCGTCGTAGAAGCAGAGGGGGCTGGACCAAGGCAGCAATGGGGAAAATGGTCAAGCTGGACAGTTTCTTCAAAGAGAGCTCCAGAATTATGCCGCTTGTCGTAGGTGAGGCTTCAAAGGCTTCCTGACTGTTCATGAGCTCACTTTTTCTGCCAGCCGGAGTGGTGCGACAGGTACTGAAGGACTTCACGTTTTCGGATGGAAGCACGGTTCCCGCTGGAACCCTTGTCGGAATCCCCGTGCTTGCGGAACACCACGATGAGGTTTCATTGTTGAACTGGGCTCTTTACTCGAATTAAGTGATAACTAAATTCCTCCAGGCAAACTACCCTGGTGGCTGCGAATTCGACCCATTCCGCTTCTCCCGGATGAGAGAACAAGCAGGCCAAGGTACCAAGCACCAAATGGTTTCTCTCAGTGCCGACTTTCTTTCTTTCGGAATCGGACGTCATGCATGGTGAGCAGGATTATTTATTTCATTGGGCTCATTTTCATTTGCCTTCCGCCATCAAGCCCTGGTCGTTTCTTCGCAGCAGATGTGCAGAAGCTTCTCCTGGCGCATGTCATCTTCACATATGACTTGAAGTTCAAAGATGGGTTGCGGCCGGTGGATGAGTGGATGGCCCTGATGTCGAGTCCTAACAAAACCGCCGAGATCATGTTCCGTCGAAGGACTTAGCTCCTGGCTTGATAGAGGCATGCATATTATTTTCGACGCCTAATGGGACTTCAAGTAGAGACTACTTACATTATACATGCGGCTTCAAGTAGACACTACTTGCATTTATACCTACATAGTGACTGAGTATTGGGATTGGGAAGAAATAAAGCGGCTAATGCGTTTTTTTGTCTGTCTGAGGTCTTGGTGAATCATGTCGAATACGCTCCCAATTACAAGTCGTTCGATGACTCCATCCTAATAGTATAATCCTTCCTTCCGTCCTACGCATGAAACTAATAGAACTGTATCGGTTTGAAAAAGACGAGGGGAAAATCGTAACAGGGTCGTGATGGCCGTAATAGAGACGGGACAGACAAGACCAGGCTGTCGAAACAGCGAGGGGGACGGAGCTATGTAGAAGGTGAGGAGACAAGGATATGTAGGAGACAGGAAGAATATGTAGGGGCCAGACGAGTGAGGAAAAAATGGCTATGGAACACGCAGCAATGGGAAAGCATTTAAGGGATGGACGAGCGCATTCGACGGGAAAGGACGGTAGGTGGAGACGGTAATGTATGTAAAGAGGATCCGGACATTCCTTCTGAATCCGGATTGAGTGGCAGGGGCGGGATGGCGGGAGATTCGAGGAAATGGAAAGGAAAAGAGACAGGAGACAGTCGTAGAATCGTGAGTGGTTCGTTCCGAGGCGTTTTGCGTTCATCCTTCCCCACTGTGTTGTACAATGGCGTCGATTTATTTGGCGGGTATGATGGCCTGCGCCTTGTCTTTCAGCACCGACGGGTAGCTGTTCATCAGATGCGCGAGTGCGCGCAAATCCTCCTGGTCGAGGAGGGCAATCGTGACCTTTGGCGCCGCTTTGATGCCAAAGGATTTGACGGTTTTGAATCTGAAAACGCATTACATAATGGGTTAACCTCTCTTCGGAGGTGAATAGTAAAAAGAACTTACAGTTTATCACCGAGCTGCTGCTTCTGCACCTGCGGCGGCTTATCCAACAACCCGTCGATAAACTCGTCCGTCGCCTGCACCACGAGGGGATCCGCCTTCGGCAGCGGTAAGCCCGTCGCGTTCGCGGACGTCGCCAGCCGTATAATCTCCGCCGCCGGCAGACGTGACAGGCTCGCAATCGTGTGTCCCGTGGACGCGTTATTGCTGGGCGTCGCAGGCGCTGGTGACGCCGTCGCGCTCGGTCCCCTTGAGCTCAAATCCGGCGTCTGCGGCGACGACGTCTTGCTGCCCACAGTCGGCACCGCGATCTTCTTCGCCTGCGGCGTGATCGGCACGGGCTGAATCGCCTCTGCCGCGGCGGGGTCGCCCTCATCATCGCTGCTGTCGAGCACCATTTTGGCGTCTGCCACTTTTGCGCGCAGGATCTCGACGTTGAAGAGGCACATTGCGCGCTCACGCTTCGGCAGGCTCATCAAGAGCTCCGTAAGCTCCGCCTGCCGCGACGACTCGAGCTTGCTGATTGCAGCATGGATGCGCTCGCGTTCGGACGTCGGCGGGACGGACCCGGATGGCGAGGACGTCCGCGGGGGCGTAGAGAGGGAGGCGTTGATGGAAATGGGTGTGCTGGGGTGCTCCGGCGCGCTCGCGGTCGCGTTCAAAGCGTTCGGGTCGAGGAGGCGTGAGTCCTGCGACGCGGACGGGGATGGGGACTTGCTTGGAGACTTGGACGGCCGCAGGGAGTGCCGGATAGTGTTCACCTGCTCGGAGAGTTTCGCGGGGTCATCGATGCAGTGCACAACGTCCTGGAGAGAAATTTGCACAAGCGATTCGACGATCGAATCGACCTCTTCGGTCGGCACGAGGCCCATGGATTTGACGCGACGGCTGAGCTCTCCAGTGAGGACCTCTTGCCGCACGACAGGTGATAATGCATAAAGATCCTCGTAGCGCATAGGCAGGTTGAGGGTGCCAGAAAGCGCAGCCTATATTGAAGGAATAGGTCAGCTGCATAACAATTAACTTGAACTTTGTTTACATTGTAGTAGCTCCCCGAGCCTCTTCTGCCACGTTCTGGGCGGTCGTATTGGACCTGAACAGGAGAGCCCAGAGCGGAGGTATGATGGCGCGGGCTCCATCCCGGAATGCTCTCCCCGCCTTCGCTCGCCGTCGGACTCGTTGCGCCGCTCGAATTTCTCGGATGACCATTGTGACCACCAAATCGCTGGGCGAGCTTTTCCTGCCGAAGCTGCTTCGGCTCGTGCAATCTCACCACGACCTGTTTCGACCCTAGCAGCACCCCGTTCATGGCATGCAGAGCGGCCGACGCTGCGTGCCGTGTCAGGTAACGTCATGGTAGAATGTAGATCGGAGGCAGCACACCTTGATCGGGGGTCTGATACGACACGAACCCGAACCCACGACTCTCCCCGTTTTCATTCCGCATCACGCGAGCACTGTTGGAAGATTGAGCTTTGCCCCCATGGCGCCATTAACACGGTATACCTGACAATCTGACCAAACTGCACAAGAAGTTAAGTACATGTGAAGTCGAGACTGCAGAAAGCAGCTGCATACCTGGCGGAAGTGCGTAAATAGACCATTCGAGTCGATTTCGGGGTCGAGATTCTATATAAAGTTCAGCCATGATATAGGGCTTTGCACGCAGCTACGTACTTTGCAGAACAGATTGCAGGGGTCGATTAGACCGCTGTGACTCGTCGATCCGGGGCCCGAAAGCGGCGCCAGCTGCACCTGCTGGCCGGGGCCATGAACAAAGCTGGCGACGGGCTGGACAGGCGATCTGTATGGGCTTCCGCGAGGAGGCGAATACTATGGCAATGAGCCCGCTATCTGATAATAAATACATTTATGAAACAAACGAACCTGAGATGCCTGTGCCGGCGTGGGGTAGTACATCGACCCCGAGGGGACGAACGACGGTGCGCTGGTATTAAACTCGCCATGACCACCACCACTGGCGGTGCGGCGAGGTTGATACACCTGCACGGCAATATTTTGGCCCTGAACGTCGGCGCAGTGCATTGCTTCTTCTGCCTGCCGCGCGTCATCTTCGTTCCAGAATTCTACCATGCCAGTGTCCACGCCAAAATGCGTAGGCGTGCGTGCGGATGCAAGCGCGCCGAATGGACGGAATATATCGTACAACTGGGAATCGGTGTACCCAGAGGGAAGGTGCTTGACCAATCTGGGAAGCGCAGAAGGCGGTGGCAAGGGTGTTGGGGGATTCGTGGGAGGATACGGGGACAGCACGAGCGGCACTGGGGGCAGTAGACCGGGCAGAGGTCTAGACTGCAAAGTTGCGAGAGCTTTCTCCGCTGCAGAAAACATTAGATACTCGCTTCAAAAGAACCCAAATTGCGCACCTTTCTCTAGAAACTTGAACTCGATTGTGCCATTGAGAGGGTTGTTGCTACCATCACGGGGAATCTTGGGTCGAAAAGGACCACAAGACACGAACGCCAAAGCTATGTTTTCGTCGGAAACGTATGGCGGGATATTGGAGATGTATAGTAGAGGCTCGTGGAGGATGGGGTGCGGCTGGGGGCCGTACTCCTCCGGTTCCTGTGGCATCTGGTACTCTGATTCCATCGCGATGGTCGAGATACTACCGAGGCCTTAGTAGAGTCTACGAGACTAGGAATACAGGAAATGAGATGGTGGTAGACGGCGAGGGGCACAAGACCATACCTGCTGTGGGGAGCAGCCCGAGATCAGGGTGCAGAAAAAGTTAAAGCCCTTAAGGTTAGGTAATACAAGGCTCGGCTAAATCCATTTACATGGTCATCAGACGACTATCAAGGACGCGCTTTTGGCAAAGGAATTCAGGCAATCTACGTCCCATCCTCTCTTCACCCCTTTCGATCCATCCATGTTTTCGACGGAGGCAAATTTTTTTTGACATTTTTTTTTTGGACAATTCATGGCAAGAATTTGAAAATATGATACAGTTTCACACCCGGCCGCCATCAAAGTGTATAATGAAAAAAAATCCCCTGCCGTTATTTTCGAGTTTGTCCGAAGAGTGAGCTACAGGCTGGATCTTGTTCCCCGGCGGAGGAGGTCCAGTGGTGTGTATAGTGGGTACTTGCTGGTGAACACTTCAGCGTATGGATTCAAGAAGGAAGAAATGCCCTACCTTGGCGGTGTGCATTACAGTAGGCAAGATGGTCCCATGCTATTAGCGCAGGCACCATAGAGAGTGCGCTCCAGAGCCGCATCGGGAATATCTGCTTGTGGGATGGTATCGAGACTACGCCCGCCCAAAGCATCGCTGTTGAAAGCATACGACGCACCTAACAGACAAAGGTCGATCCAGGACACAGTTCCGCCGCCGTGCTTAACAATTCTTAAGACCAGTGTGAGCCTCCATAGATGAAAGATGATTTGCGACAACAGTTTCGAAGCACAGTAATTCTTGATGTTCAAATCAACGGAGATAATCCAGGAATGCAGACCTTCGAGGCTAAAAACGGCAGATAACTTGCCGTTTGCGGACGAACTTCGAAGTGCATGCTTCTTTGAGTGATACCAGAAACGGGAGACAATCTGCCATTTACGGGCGACAGTTTCGCAGCGTATGAATTCTTGCGGGATTCGGCCTGCTCGACACCACAACCAGATCGACGCACGAGTGTTGCGATTGACTCGGACTTCGAAGAGCAGCAAGACGACGATGGCGGTAAGAAGCAACCGCGAATTGTGTTTGGTGCTAGCCAAACACCCCAGTTTGGAAGCTTTCCTTGAACATCGAACCATCATCCATGCTCCTGAGACTACCACGGGAACTCATCGACCTCGTGCTCGACGAGCTGGATGCGAAAACCCTTCGCGCTTGCTCCCTTGTTTCCTCACCCCTCCTCGCACCGAGTCAACGATTGACCTTTCGCTCATTGGTCATTTGTGCAAGGGACGTATTCCAGGGGCATATTCCCTCTTTTCAGCCGCCCCTCATATCTCAGCGTACGTCCGTGCACTACAGGTGGTACTAGATCGAACCTGGTATTATGTGTACGATGACCTCCTTGCGTCTGTCCTCCTCTTATTACTCAACCTCGGGTCCTTTGAAATTATGGGCCCTATTGAATGGAATCATATGTCTTTTCCCTTGCAGTCTGCGCTTCAAGTACTTGTTGGCGACCACGAAGTTGGATTCACTGAATTTGGCTTACATCAAGAACGTCCCGTCCTTAATTATCATCCGTGCACTATCTTCTACGAGGAAGCTCCAACTCTCCGCGATTTCAGTTGAATGGGGCGGAGGATCCGACCTTCATGACGGCCCTTTCACCCCACGGACCGAGGACCTTATCCTGGAGGCGGAAAATCCGATTATGCAGCGCATTGCCGATTCGATGCTCCAGTATAGAACTTGGAGATATCTGGAGAATGTGTGACGGCTGGATATAAATATCTGTGCTGAATCGCTCAGGCTTCTCGGTGTCGTCGCCCGGACTCTCGGGCATTTATATCTTTTATGCGAAGGTTTATCATTCAATTGTCTTTTTATCATCCGACAACTGACGCACCGATACAGCTGACCCCCCACTCAACGAACTTCCGCATCTGCCTCTCTTGCAGGTTCTCATGTTGACGATCCCAGGCTATCCAGTCTGTCTGCCTGCGAATCTCCATATCGCCTCCGCAGCCTTTCCAGAAACGATCCCCTCCGTCGAGGTTTTTACACCTCAGGTTTTGCCCCCCCATCGATGCGTGACCGGGATAGGGAGCATTGGGCGAACGACTAAACCGGTCCGCTCCCCACATTCGATGCTGCGTCCACCTATCGTCAGAAACTTCCGTGTTTGCGACAAGTGCATTGCCAGTTGACGTCGCAGAATGTGTCGAGTAGTCAAGGCCTTGGCGCGGAATTCAGACGGTACATGTACAGAAAGTTCCCCGGATTGTGGGAAACGGATGTCCTTACGCTCGAAACCAGCGTAGGAATGCAAGCTGGTGATAGACAATGAGTTTGCTTTCAGGGATAGATGGTCACCCGGTTAGGAGGTCTTCGTGATTTCTGCTACTGCCAAGTTGGACCCTCCTTGATTTAGTAGTGAGGGCCGATTATAAGGCTCGGACGTCGTGATTTAATGAGAGTAACAATGTTGTATTATCTGGTTTCTCATTCGGGTAGCCCATCCGGGATGTCTACCCATTCTGTCGGGCGAGGGATCCGTCGTCATTCTTCATGCCCAAAAATTGACGCAGTCAGGAGCGCAAGGGTCGTAGGCCCGATATTAACCAGGAAGCAAGTATTTGACGTCGATTCTGTGTTGGTCCAATTTAGTCGGGGTACCATAGCATACGACCTTTCCGGACGGATAAGAAAGTCGCGTACTCCATCCTGACCCTTACCGCCAGCTGGCGTCTGCAGGAATTGAACTTGCCGGCAGGTTCGCCAGAAATGGAATAAAGTTTGCCTGGCAAGTTCGAAGCAGTCTCGGATAATTCTTGCGGTCTCCGGTCCGCAATCGTGGCTTTCATAAATGCCATGATTGCGACACGTCTCACCAACCACGCTTAGCGCTACTTGCTACGCTCAGGGTTCACCGCGTCGCGATTGACCTGGGCGGAAATGCCGGCCAGTAAGTCGCCTTGATGGCCACGTATTCATCGAATTCACCCCATTCCAGCCAGGTAGCGTGCAAGGTGTTCAAGTTGAATTCAGTTCTCAAGATGGCCAGGAGGAGGCGGTCTTGTTTGTTTGGACATAACCCTCCAGAAATAACCTTCCAAAACTAATTTTACTTTCATATCTCTCGCTCCGGAAACTGCTCGCCGTTCTATGCATCCCCCATGGCTGAACCTTCGTCTTCGTCAGTAGAAAGACCAACGACGCGTTCGGGAGCGATATACACCAATGCCGGCCTCCTCTACGAGCTCATCGAGTCCGAAGTTGCGCACGCCATCAAACCCTACCAGGATGCCCTCGATTCCCTCCAGCTCCAGCTCCACGCGCGGAATAATGGGGGCATTGACCTGGACACCGTATCACTCCTCACGCAGAACGCGGAGCGCGCCGAGGCGGAGCTGAACGCCCTGAAGGTAGCCTTGGAAGAGAGCGGAATCGGTGTGGTCGTACCGGATGCGGCGGAGGGTCGCCCGGTGCTGTGCTTCATCGGGGAGAGCGGGAGAGTCGTGTCCTCCCTCGAACCCGACATTGGGTGTTTCTCAGCACATCCCGAGAAAATCCCGTCTATCTCCCCCCGCAACGATCGTGCAGGTTCTCGTGGAGCGGGACGACCTTATGAAGAAGCTCAAGCAACGGGAGGCTGCAGCAGAGGCGGAGACTGCCCGTCGTGATGCCGAGCAAAAAAAGCTCGAGGAGGCTATCACCGGCGAGAACAACAAGGTCGTGGCGCTCACGAACGCGCTGGGTATCCTCCGGGGCCAGGCGCAAAGCCTGGCCACCCGTGTCGCGTCCGCTCACGTTCAATCTTACGAGTGGAAGGGTAAATTCGAGACTATGGAGAAGGAGCGTGATGCCCTGAAGGTTTTGCTCGACACAGCCGAGGGGAACCTAGACTCTGCCCGGTCGAACTCGGCTATGTGGATGTCCAAGTCCACCGAAGTAGAGGCAGCCAAGGACGATAGCGAGGGGAAATTACGGACAGTTCAGGCGGAGGCCGATGAATGGAAGACCAAATGTCTGAAAGTCGAAGCCGAATTGAAGACCGTGACGGATAAAACGGCAATGGCCCAGTCCGATCTAGATATGTGGAAGACCAAATGCTTCGCAGCGGAAGCGGACTTCAAGACCGCCAGGGACGAGAACGACGAGAAATTAAAGGCAATCCAAGTGGAGGTCGATGAATGGAAGGCCAAGTGTCTTGTCGTCGAAGCGGACTTGAAGGCCGCGGAGGACGAAAATAATAAACTGGCAGGCCGGAACTCGACGTTGGAGGAGGCTCTCAAGGCTGCCAAAAAGGATTTCACCGACTGGACAGCAAAGGGTGCGGCGTGGGACACCGAGCGCAAGCGACACAAGAGCCAGACCGCGCGCAACGCCGCCCTTATCTCACAACTCCAATCCAAGGTCCCCGAACTGGAAGCACAACTCAAAGACGCCGAGGCCGAGCGTGACTCGCTGAAAGAAAAACTTCAGACGGACAACGCCCAATCGCTTGCGAAAAACGACGCGTCGACGGCTGAAGTCGATGAAATGAAGAAGAAGGCGGCTACAGCTACTGCGAACGCGAAAATCCCTTCGGGCATGTTCATCAAGCGCAAGTGTTCAAACATGGTTCCCACTGCTGAATAAAGTTTTTTTAACATGATCTCTGTAGCCCGCCCGCCGTCGTTGCGCCCTCCATTACCGCCCGCGCAGATGGCTATGTCTCCAGTTACCTCGCCGCAGACGCCTGCATCCATCGCCGCTGCTTCGCCATTTGGCTTTGCGCCGTCTCGGCGGGCCCTCAGCACCCCATCCGCCTCCGCAGCCCCAATCGCAAGTACCTCAAGTGCAGCAGCTCCCGATTGTAAGTCGTCCGAACCCGATCCATCTTCTGATAAACACCACTTGACGCCATGCTTTCCTGCAGCGCCTCTGCGTACGTCGTTATCAGACAAGCTTCAACCGGCGCAGGCAGTTCTGACACCGTGGTCATATACAGAATCCACCCAGTCCCAATCCCAAGCCCAGCCCCTGACCCAGACGCAAACCCTCGCGCTAGGCCCCGTCGTGGGGCTCAACGGCCGCACCTCCGTGCGCAAGAACATCTCCGCAGCAGCTGCAGGGAGCAGCAGTCCCGCCCCCTCGCCGCCGATTCCGAGTGGTCCGCGCCCATCGACGTCTGGCTCCAAGGCTAAAACCGGCAAGACTCCAACAAGTCAACCGCGCGCGCCGCCTCCTCTTGCGGGAAGTAGTGGCGGCGGTAGTTTGCTCGGCGAGGATGTCTTGGGCACAGCGCCGTCGCTTTCCCGCGGTAAGGCTCGTATGGCTCCCAAAGAAGGTAGCACGTATCTCTCCGCTCGCTCACTGCGATAAAATATTGACAATGACCGCCCCACAGATGGCACAACGTCCCCCACACCAGCGACAACGGGCAAACGGCCTGCGCTCGCCTCGCAATCGAACAGTAGCAACAGCACCTCCTCCGCTTCAACTTCGACCCCGAAGCCTGACTCGCAAAGTACAAGTATGCGCAGCTCGGCGGTTTTGGATAATCTGACACTCTGCGCAGTCTCGTTCAAGCGCTCCGCGCCCTCTCCGCTCGTCTCTGATCGGACAAAGGTTCCGCGCACTGTTGCCGATACGCCTTCTGAACGGCGCAAAGCCACGACTCTTCCAGAGATGACGACGACGTCGTCGTCCGGATCTGGGAAGTCCCCGCGCAAGGCCGCCGCCGCGGCGCTCGACGCATCGTCAGGCCCGCCTTCGGGCTTCACGCGCCCGCCGACCATCATCCCGAACCCAGGGCGACCGAAGAGCGTGCTTGCGGCGTCCCAAACCCCTGCTGAGGACTTCCCAGCGCCTGTGCCGCGAACTCGTGCTAGTGGTGCGTTATCTGGTCCTTTTCTTGCAGCAGGTGCTGACTCATAAGCTGCATAGCGCGCCAACCCAAGCCGTCGTAGCTTTAACTTTATGTTTTTGCATCGGGGTTAGAGTATTCTAGTACGTATAATTCAGTTATGAGGGATAAACGTATGGATTACGGTGGAGGGTCAACTTCCAAAGTATTGTAAATTATGGTTTTAAATATTGCTTTGCATCGATATGTATCCTCTCGAATCTTCATTCACGTCCAAATCAAACAAGTGTATCGGAAATAAGGCGAGCAAGTATCTAAAATTGTTCGTCCTATATGTTCCTAGATGACTATGTGTGCTATACAGATGGATGTTGTGCTCAGATGATGGTAAATACAGGTGTCGCGCGCGCGCAGACAAAGTCGTGTGTGAGTAGAAAAAAGCGAAAACAAAAAGAACATCAAAACGAGATTTAAGATATAATGATAAGCTAACTCTAAATCATACCACCTCGTCGACCTTGGATCGATTTATGCAGAATCCCTGGGTTGAGGTAAACAACGGAATGGGAAGGCGAAGGACGAAGACGTACCGGCGTGACCCACTCCTTGCAGCCGCAACACATTCCCGCCCAGTCGTAGTTGCCCAGCTTCGCCCCGCACTTTTTGTTCGGGCATGCGATCTTGCCCGCGATTTGCCCCGACTCGAGGAATGGCTCCATCCACTTCATCTATAGAAACATTTATGGACATGGCGAACGAGGAAGGAAACAAAGAAAAAGACGCACCGGTTCGACGAAGTAGCCCGAGCACTTCGGGTTCACGAGGATGGGCGGGCTCACGGGGAGCCCCTTCGGCGGTCCGCCCGTCAGCGGCGACATCATCATCCCCGGCACGCGGAACGCCGCAAGCTTCGGGTGAGCAAAGAGTTGCGCCGCGATGTCGCCGTCCGCGCTCGAGAAGTGCGTCGTCGTCCCGTCAGCGCCGTTCGTGGTATCCGGCGCCGGAGGGGACGTGTCCGCGGGCGAGGCGAGCACGGCGTCTGATAGGCGGCGTCCCAGGCGCGTTGCGGCCTCGAACGCGTGGGTGCTTGGCAGGGGTTCCTGCTGCTGCGCCGCATCTTCAGGCTCGTCGTCCGTGTCGAGCGCAGACATCGAGAGTTGGGACATAGTTAGGTCCGCGACGCCGCTGATGAGCGGGCGGAGGCGCGGGCGGCGGAGCCCATCTGATACCGAGCGCTTGACGCCGGTGGGTTCACTCGTCTCGGGTTCCGCGGGTTCCTTCTCCTTCTCTGAAGGGTTGCCATCAGCGTCGAGTGGGGACATCGAGAGTGTCTCGGCGAGGCCGGATGGTCGGCGGGGACGCGAGCCGCTGGCACCCGTTGAGCCAAGGCGCGGGCGCGACGCCATGCTCATCGAGGGGGTGGCGGGAGAGGACAGGCGACAAGGATGCTGGTGTGGGCGCGCCGAGCTGCCCGTGGTCTAGCATATGTTCCCGGGTCGCAAGTTCTTGTCTAACAAAAAAGTATTTAACGCGCGATTAGAGGAGGCCTCGAGCCACGCACCTGCACATCTTGCACCGAATGCGTCGTCGGGGCCCGCCTGGTGTTGCAGGGGCAGAATCGCTGGGGGTGCGCGGATATTTTGCGAACATGTCCGTCTCTGGCAAGCTACCGTCTCCGTCTGAAAGCCACGCGTTAAGATGGGTATTTGATAAGAAACGGCAGCACGTACTCATGACTTCCTCCACTGCCCTCTCCATATAAAACCTCCGCGTCGTTTTATCTCGCCGTGAAATATTAAATGCGGCTTGGTGAAATATCTCAAGCTGCTGCAAAAATCCGGGATTTGGGCTATAGTTTATTTATGAGACGTGAATGGCCATTTAGGCGAGGAGTAAACGCACTCGATGGTCGGTCGCGCCTGTCGTATGATATCAAGAGCCGCCTGGGTGTCGATATTTTTTGTGTACATCAGATACGCGGCGACGATGGTAGCACTGCGACCTGCGCTCTTCAGATGAGATACAGAAACCGATAACATAATACGCACTCATTCCTGCCTGGCAATGGACCAACACCCCACGGCCCTTGTCCAGCTCAGCCTGGATAAATGTAATGGAGGGGATGAAGTGCACGAGAACGTCCGAGTCCTCCGTGTCATCCAGGAGAATCTGGTGCCGAACGAAGGTCTAATACGCCGTCAGCGATGTCCGAAGGCTACAAGAAGTAGCAGCGCCAAGCACCTCGCTGATAGTAACGCGGCCACGCATCGCAGACAGGATGCTGAAAATATTGTTGGCCTTGAGGTTTTCGGTGTCCTTTGCGCTAGGGAGATCCCCCACCCAGAGCCCAGGGATGACTTCGTCCATGGAATGGTACATGCAGATAGTCGGGAAGAAAGTACCAGTTTTGTACCAGTTTCGGGACCGTTGCCAGATGCAGAGGTCACCCCCAGTCACCGTCCCGGAGATGATGGTCTGTGACTACAAGAACTACACGCAGAACTACCGGCGGCAACGGGGGTGTAGTGGTAGAAAGCAAAAGGAGAAGGTGAAAGGTGGAGCAGACAATCATCGTCTCGGGTCTTAAAACTGAGACTCGGACTCGGTGTGATTCTGCACACCAACCGACGTACATTATGAATTCACCGCAGTCCGGAGCTTACAGAACTATGATGTATCTCAAATGCGTGGCCGAGGATGACGGAGCTTGCGATTGTCCTTATCTGCGCAAAGCTTCGATTATGAAAAGTTGAACTTCATGTTCAAAAAAAAAGTTATTTTTAGAATTTTTATACACAGTAATACTTCGGGACCGCGTTATAGAAACTGGTGAAAACAGCAGACACTTAGATATGGACAAGGGAGACTGAGAGCGAGGTACCGGAAGGTAGCGAACCGCGCCAAGACATTGATAATTCCCAGTTGAAGGAACAGACCAGGTTCGAATCAGCCCCGCAAGAACTGGACAAGCTCTGGCTAGAAGGGCAAAAGTAGAGCAAAAACTTGAGGATTTGGGACGAATGACTGCACTGTTCCAGAGCTTGAAGCTGCCAGGCACCACCGAAGCGGCTGTGAATGAGGCGAATGGGCGGTCAAGGCTGGCTCCTCCTCCACAGAGGGAAATGATTTATCCCGAACGGCCTCCATTTTTCATGTGTTGTACGCTGGCGGCGCCTCCCCGAGTTCGTTCTCTTGCCCCGACACGAGATGCTCAAAAAGTGTGTTGCGCGCGAAGAGCGTATCAGTAGGATGGTGGAGGGACGGCATGGCGGTGTGTACGGGGTTCGTCTCCGCCGCGCTCGCCGTCGAATCCGTCGAGTGGCGCGTTATCAGGCGTTCCAGGATCCCATGGCGCATCTCATGACAAGGGCAATTGGGTGCAACGTCGTGGTCGGTGTCCTCAAACGATGCACCGTACTGTGGCAGCGACATCCAATGCGGGTTGCATCGGCACTGTACATAGACCGTCAGCCGAATAATTTGAAAATCGCTCGCGGGTGCTCACAGAAAGAATGTGCACCGGCGTCTGCGCGACGACTTCGAAAAGCTTGCGCTTGCCCGTTTTTGGGTCAATATGAACGTCGTCCCCCCTCTCGACGCGCATGGCGCATTTCAGGAGATGCGTCACGGTCACGTTGCTCCTCTTATTCTTGTTTGTAAAGTGAAGTACGCTGCATGACGCCGGCAGTTGCAGGTCCTGGTGGAACGTCCATGGACCCGGACCCATCCACTCTGACGCCAACTCTGACAGATCGTCACCCGCCGACGCGAGCGCCAGTAGCGGAGAGTTTTTGAGCGCGTCGACGTCGTTTGATTCGAGTGGGAGTATGGGTTCGCGCAGTCTGTCGTCGTGTTCTACTGAGAGCAGCTGGATGCGCATAACGGGATCGGAGCATACGATGTGCTTCATTTGAGAATAACAGTCAATCTTTTCTTCCAACAGTATAGACACTCGATGAATCTTGACCTTCGCCATCGGCATGATGGTTAAGCTAATAGGCATCACCCCTGCCGCGCGTCAATTCGATCGAGCTAACAGGTAGAAAACAAACGAAAACTCACCTCCGATAGGGAAACTTCGGCCTGAGATTGAGATGAGATACTGTAGCTGTTGTTCCCAGTGCCGCTCGACAACGACGCTTTCAGTCTCCTCAGTATCGTCTTCCATCGGCGCGGCAACGACGATGACCTGACGCACAGCGTGCAAGCGCGACGCAAACGTGCCCGGGCGGTGGACATTCGCCTTGAGCCGCCATGTGACGGTTCCGTAAGGACACTCCATGGTCGGCGGTGAATTCGGCGGAATTGCAAACGAAATGGGGAACGTGTATGTCCCTGTAAATATTCGTTCAGGAAAGGAATGCAAAAATCCAGCGTCGCTCACCTGTCTTGAATTCCTTCCAGCTATGCGACTTTTCCTTATCCTTACCGTCATCGGAGCTCTTCAGTCCGGCCATAATACTGAGGGGAGGCCGCTCCTTTGATGCGGCGCCGTCCTCCCGAGCAACTTTCTCTGGCATCCGCCCACGACGAGTCGAGTCTGACCGCTCGACTGAAGAACGCGCCTTTGGAGAGCCAGAGCGCACGAGCGCGTTTGAGACACTCGACAGACTAAACCGCGCATGGCGTCCGCGGGTGTCACGGCTCGGGCTGCTGCTTTCCGTAACCATTTTGCGGTATGCCTCGTTGGCTTCGGCAAGCGTGTCGATACTGGGTCGTCGCGAGAGCGACCTGTCAAACTCGAGGGACGACGAGGCTGGTAAAGGCGTATACGGCGGGATGGGCGGCCCATGTTGGTAGGCGTCGTTGTGGAAATACGAAGAGTCAGCGCTCAGAGGACGGGCACCACGAGCGGAGCTGGGCTGCTGGGAATCGTCGAGCCGGGAGGGTTCTAGCCGCGACGTCGACGGTTGATCGAACGGACAATCGTCGTCGTGCCATGGATCGACACCAGGCCCTACGGACGCTGTTCGTCGCGGGGTCGGGTCAGCGCGGAAATAAACGATGGACTCAGAGAAAACTTGATGGTCTTCCCGCATGTCGACGCTGCTGGCGCCAATCCCTACGCGAATCGCGATGTAAGAAATCGTGCGAGGAAAATGAAATAAAGTACCTTCTGGCCAAGAAGTTGAGGTTTTAGCCTGTAGTTCCAAGTCGATGCTGGTAACTCTTATGGGTTTGACTGGATACCTTGAGAGTATCAGCTAACGCCGCGCAGCGATTTGTGGTGTGCACCTATGTTAAGGGTGAGGAGCCCTCTGAGCATTGCCGGGCGAGATTCGGAAAGATCATTTGCACGGCGACTGTTGTTCTCACTGGTGCGGAGGAAGACAGCAGTTTCGGTGAGGCGAATGGTGAGGGTGTTCTTGGGCATGAGGGATCGGCGCGTCTTAGACCGGTGACTGTCTGTCTATGAAGACAAGCCTGTCGTGTCTATCGACAGGCTTGCCTTGGCCCTTCGCGTAGACAGGCTGGATTCGAGCCTAGGCGCGTCTAAATCATCAAAGCGAACCCTTTGCCGCCGGCTAAGGACGTCTTGTGTTGCTCTCTTCGTGTGTTCCTCATCTGGCGGTAGACCACGGTCGGGTTTTGTCCTTCCTTCCTTCCGAGCACGATACCATACTTCTCACTATCCAAGGACCTACTCCGAAGATGCGTTGAATGTTCGAGGCAACATCCAGAGTGTGAGAAGACAGTCGTTCTCACCGCCCGGCAGAAAGCCAAAAGTCTGAGAGACCAGACGAGATTGCTATGGGGATCCCAGAGGCTTGACCGTGTTTGGATCCATGACTCCCTTCAAATGCCACTGACAGCTGGTTCCTCGGCTCGCTCTATTCGCGTCGAGCCAAGACGAAGACAATACGCTAGCGCCGCACCGGAATTTCAACGTCCAGACAAATGCTGACGGGCCTCTACCTTCTCACCTTTGTCGCTGCATGGCTCATCGTCCGCGCCGTGCAGAAATACACGTCCTTGTGCTCTGCATCGCGCGCTTTTGGGTGAGTCTCAGAGCCCAACGGAAAGGAATCGACCTCTGACAAACTATTTTTCCAGCGCCGCCTGCCCTTACGCTGGCGTCGTCTTGCTGCATCCCTTCCGAGATCTTTCCATTGTACTGGGACCGTGGTTTCCGTTCAAGGGCCAGTTCGGGTATTATTTCGCAAGATTCTCGTGTTCGTCTCGATATTGTGGAAAGGCGCGCACTTCAAGTTGATGGCAATTCTAGTTTATTTAGAGCACGGAAGCACTTGTATCGGCTCTGTGACCCTCTCGGGATCGATTCCTACGCTGTGGCTCGCGGATGCGCAGGCGATCAAGACAATTGCAACTGAAACAGCTATTTTCCAGAAGGATGTAGTCGCGGTGAGATTCTTAATTTATTGAAAGTTTTACGCGTATGTTCACACAACTTACAGTACGAGACATTGAACATCTACGGACCCAATATGGTCGGTACAGAGGGCGCTGACTGGAAACGACACCGGAAGGTCGCGAATCCCGCCTTCAACGAGGAAATTATATTTCTTTTTGGCCTGATTACATTTTCTGATGTTATCGTTCAGGCCAGTAACGCCTTCGTCTGGATGGAGACAGTGCGCGTCGCGAATGAGTGGTTTGCAGAAATGGACGCCAAAACCAAGCCCGACTCTTCCATCACCATCGATGCCCCGCAATATCTGGTCCAGGTGATGCTCTCCTCACTTTCGTCTTATGTTTCAAAAAATTCAATGAACCATGAAGGCCACCCTCCTGGTTGTTGCGTCCGCCGGATTTGGCCGTCGCGCGTCCTGGAAGGAGAATTCCTCTACCACGCCCCCTGCTGGGCACAAGCTAGCGTTCCGCGCGGCCGTGAGCATCGCACTGGAGCACCTTTTCTTCCGAGCCCTTACGCCGAAATGGATTCACGCCTTGTCGATACGTGTGCGGCTTCCATTTCTCGGCCACGCCCTCGCGGAAACGCGGGAATCGTTCGAGGCGCTGCGGTTGCATATGGTGGAGCTTGTGTCGCTGTCGCGTGCATGGGTTGTCGGTGGGAAGGTCTCGAACATGGATGCTGGCTTGCTGCGGAACTTGGTGGAGGCCAATATGACACAGGAAGATGATGTTCATCACAAGAAACTTACGGACGATGAACTGCTATCCGATATTTTCGTTGGTCTTTGTCCACTTCCGTTCTTTCGTTCAACTGATGACTAAACATTCCAAGACGTTTCTCCTTGCCGGACATGGTTTGTGTTCTTGTTCTTGGAATCGAATCAAATTTGACCCTAATGCAGAAACTTCGGCCCACTCGCTCAGTTTCGCTGTAGGCTTGCTTGCTCTCTATCCTGCGGTCCAACAAAAAATATATAAAGAAACTATGAGGATATGGCCTGACGGCTGTCCCACAAGCGCCTCTCCTTCTGTATGTGGCTACATATAAATTCTGCCAGACCTTGACGTTTGTTCTTGGCTGATTCATTTCTTGTCAGTCTTACAAAGAATATTTCCCAAAATTGGTGCGCAAGGGATGAACTTGGGAAAACATAACTGATAAATGTTTCTCCACAGCAATACACTCTTGCAACGTTCCATGAAACCCTCCGCCTCTTCACGCCCGTTGCGCGCCTCTCCAAAATCGCACACGCCGACACTACCCTGACTGCACATCGGTTCACGCCAGGGCTCGATGTTGTGACCCCGTTTGATGTCCCTGTGCGGGCCGGAAGCATGGTGGTCATCGATGTTCTTGCACTGCATATGAACCGTGCGTCGCCCGTCTACCACTTCCTCCTTGTCTACTCAAGAGCTCAACCTTTTTCTCAAGCAATGTACTGGGGTCACGACGTCGAGGACTTCAGGCCCGAGCGATTTGTAGACACAGAAACGTATCGATGGCCGCGCGATGCCTGTTAGTCTCCTTCTCCTTTCTCTTTTGCCCGGTGGAATACTTCTTCGCTCATCACTCTTCTCGTTTTCCCGTTCAACTAGTCTTCGGGTTTTCCGGCGGGCCCCGAAGCTGCATCGGACAGCGCTTCGCCCTCGCAGAGAGCGTGTGCATGCTCGCCAGTCTAGTACGGCGATACGAGATCCTCGTGCCGAAGCATCTTGCGGGGAAATCGTTCTCGGAGCAGAAACGGACGTTGTTGAAGTGGAAGCCTGGCGTTACGGTCACGCCGACAGACTGCGTGGTAAGGTTGAAACGCAGGGATGTTTAATGATTCAAGCCTTTCTTGTATTTGGTTGCAATTGGTCTCTATCGCGCGTTGTTTACTGCGACTTGCGTTGGTTGCGTGTCAGCACTGCATGTGTGTGCTAACCTTCGCTCTTTCTTTGCTTTGAATCCATCCGTTTCTTTAAATTGTCGGCGTCGAGGAGAATTTGGCCCGAACCAATTCCCATTGACTCAAAGAAACTATGTCAATGTGGCCAAGCCCTCCACCACAGACAATTCCCCAATTCGTCGCGGTCTTTGGATTTTTAGAAAGAACTGAGGTGTGGCTCAGCTGAGCTCACAGTTGGTGTCTAGACTTATCTGCAACTTCATCTGGCTCAGCGACATCAAGAAAGTGCGTGTTATGGACCATGCACGCACGTCGGTTATTTGATGTGAGTCGTCTCATCCGAAAACTCAACGACGTATGCTTACAGGAAAATGTCTAGCTCAGGGACAGATGGGGTCCAAGAAGCACCCTCTTCTTCGTCGGAGTCGTTCAGATCAAATTCAAATCTCATGAGCTGCGTGATCCGCAAAATTGGTAAGTGCGCTTCCCCAGGGCACTGTAACGACACCGAAGCAGTTGGAGCGCGCCAACGTTCTCAAGATGAAAATGCATAATCGATTCAGCGCCAACGAAGAACAGCTATCGTACAATATTCTTCTTCAAAGGGCTGATGGGGACATGGGAACAGATTGTTCATGCTGTGCGATCCGTGGTGGGATTCAGCACTTGCATTCGCCCGGCTTGCACGAGCAGCTGGAGAAAAGGGTCAGTTTAGTTGCATCAGCTGTGTACAAGCACTGAAGACTTACCTAACGCCGCAGTTGCAGGTAGAGCTGGCGCAGTTGCAGGCCTGGTTAACGGGGACTTGAATGATCTGTTCGGTGAGTGGATCAGTGTTAGACGGCGAGGAAGAGTAGTCGGACACAGACGGTGATCATTGTGCTTTGGTTCAGTGAGAGGTAAGATGGTGCGTTATTCGGAGCGTTGGGTGCTGAAGCAATACTGCAGGCTCGACCCCTTTAAATAGGCCCCAACTGTGTTTGCATTTGTTGGTAAGTGGTTCGCATTCGGAAAATGAAATGGCCGCCCAGCGTTCCGGTGCGCTTGCAATCGTAATGACGTGGCTTTGGTCACCGGGAGGAGCCTCGACTCTTGTTGAGGAGATTAAGACTCCAGACTCGGCGTTGAACTTTGGTTCGAACTGCTAGGATGAACTTTCGGTTATTTTTGGAACATTCAAGACCTTTAAGAAACAACTTTCAACCTGCCGCAACTTCATTCGAGTCAAATTAGCTCTTTCAAGCCAGCATCTGGTCAACCCACAACTTGGCCAAGGCCATTTATCGCCTTAATTTGCCTCCACGTCTACATTGCCGACAATAGACCGTCATTGGGATTGGTGAGTCTTTTTAGCTTAAGATGCACCTGCTGGCTGGTCCGCGGGTTAATTCTCGGTCGAGCGCCAAGTCCCTGTTCCGGACGCAGGTCCGTCCGTGGAGGGATGATGACCTATGCCGCGGAAGGAATCGCGTCAAGTGCGGTCCTCATTCCCTGTGGCTCATGCTGCTGCTGCCAAGCTCCTCTGTGCCAATCAAGGTTCTTTGGAGGCTCATTTTTCGGAGTCTTGTCCCTTACCCAAAGCTGAACGAAGCTGTCAGTGTAACAATCGATCGTTGCTGTTCCTCTACGATAAATGGTACCTTCATCCTATGCGTAATAATTTATTTCTGTTTCGCATTTTAAATTTCACTGTTAACTTACTTAGGAAATATATATGGATTACTGCGGAGGTCCCAATCAGGATCAAGCAGGTACTGTACCGACATGCCACGCGTCCATCATGGTACATGGGCCAAAGACCTGCTTCGAGTCAAGAAGATCTGCTGCTTGATCTTGTTCATTGACGGCGATAGAAGGGTATTGGTGAGTGAGTTATCCCGCCGGAAGCTATTCTCTAACGACACATACTCAATTTTGAGGATTCGTTGGCTGTGGGCGCCGAATCAATTTTGCATCTACGTTCGGCCTAAGATCCATAGCTAAACTTGAATTTATTGAACTACAGTTATCATACAGTCTACTCGTCCAACGTGGCAGCGACAGTAACATGAGCATTGTGTGTATGCATAACGAAAATTTCAACATTTGCATTCGTCGAGCTTGCACTGGCAGCTGGAGAGAGAGGTTGGTTTGCCTTGGATCGGTCAGGGATAGCTGAGGAAGCATACCTAGCACTGCATCCACAGTGGAGCTACCGCAATTGCAGGCCTGGTTGACAGGGACTTCAGCGGTCTGCAGGTGAGTTGGTCAAGTTTGTCCGATGAGGGGGCACAGACGGCGAGTATTGTGGTTTGCGAGGAGTTTTGATTAGTGGAGCGTTCAGTGAATTGAGTGCTAAAGCGTTACAGCAGATTTTAATCACGATCCCTTCAAATACAAAACTGTGTATTGCCAATGAGTATTCCCTTACGAATCATCCATAAAATCGCGCATCCATAAAACCATTCACGATGTGTGCAGTGACGTGTTTTTGGTCACCGAGAATAGATTCAGATCCTTGACTATCTTGCGGCAAGTGCAGCTCCCCAGCTGGCGTCGAAACTACCGATAACTGTATGTAACTACTTCCAGTCACATCCTTTCCCCTGGCCACTTTGGGAATATTGCCTGGAGTAAAGTAGCTCCCTCAGGCTGCAACCTTGGGCAACACTATACTCCGACTCAGCCTTCGACTAATTGACTGCTGCCTCGTCCTTATCGCTTTGTTGTGCCTCTTTGAACTTGGGTCCCAGGCCCCAAACTGGTCATCCTTTGAGTTGTCTTGACGAGCCTTTTTGGCTACACCGTGGCTCGAGTCTCTTCCACTGTAGGTAGAATCCGCTTCTTTGCTTTGGAAAATTCTCGGTCGAGGGCCATGCACTTATCAGTTTCAGATCTAGACTTCAGGTCCTCAAAGGGACCCTAGGCCGCGGAAGAATCGCGCTACGTGTGGCCAATCCGCGTGGCTACTCCAGCTCCTCGGCGTCAATCAAGGTTCAATAGAGGCTCATTTGCGCATGCACCTTCATCTATTACTTGAATTCGCGAAGCGCAGCCCGTTCCGGTGCTATCTGGAGTCGGTATCATGAATAGTACTGTCCACGGATCTTACACTTGCCAAGATCCGTCTCTCTCGATTGACTACTCGGCTGAACAGCTTCTGGAGGAAGCCATTTATCCGCGTCATGCAAGTAGTAGTCTCCACTGCCACTCGTGCTCTCGGAGGAAAGGACCTGATCAGCGGGCCGCCAACTTTGCCGAACAAACATTAAATATCGATAGAACTTGGGAGAAGAGAATTTTTGTTGCAAAATGAAACACTGATTTTGTTCACTTCGGCTTCGTTGGCGAACAGGAAGTGGCCGTTTTTTTCCAGAACGACCTCCGGTGTACTCTAGAGTAAGCATACATGGAATCAGTTTTCAGTCCGTTCACTAAAACTCGTGGAACAAAGCGGGGGGTCAATTAACTACAGGACGGCAACCGCTGGGCTCAACGCTTTGAACTGTGTGAAGAAGGTATGAATTTCAATTTACTTATCCCTCAAGTCTGAAACCATCATATCACCATTGCAGCCCGGCGACCTGTTTCCCGTGAAGTCGTACCAGCATCGCTTGATTAATGAATGTTTACACAAATTTACGAGTAGATATTTTGGGCTTTCATTCAATCGATCCGATTTCCAACCCTCTAACTAATTAAAAGATATTTTATTTATTATTTTGCACATGCGCCAATTAGATTACAAACTGAGGTCAGCACGTGCCGAGAAATTGAACCGTGAGAATAAGTTGTTGAAAAAAGGGAGTTACACACATTGCCCGTCAAAACATTTATCTCTCCGCTCGGCGGCGTAGGAATCTAAGGTGACAAATGGAGAGTGGGCCTCTGACGTGCCTTGTTTATTGCCGTCTACTCCAACGCTGGCATAGTCTGGCCACACCCTTTTCATGATATAACACTGTCAGGAAATTTGGGCCTAATTTGATCTCTGACTTGGCAAGGCTGAGGACCTCAGTTGCCTTTATGTGGCGGGCCAGGGCTATTTAATATTGTACTTGATATGCCCTGGATTATTTGTTCGGAGGTCGGATCCCTTGTCATCGCCAGTGGTGGGAAAAAAAATCACAGAAGTAAGATCCCGCCATCATCTCACGCCTCCAACATCGACATCGGAGCCGCTCCTGCAGCCAGGACAAGAGTCATAAGACGCTTCATACAGAGCTCTTTCCGTATGGCCTACGCGCACACAAAACTTTTCTTTGGATGGGTTGTGCTCGCTGGACTCGGAGCACTCTTCCTAATTAAGCTTGGATGTCGCCGTCTCGACTATGCAATCTCCGAGAAGGACATCGTAAAGAGCGAATTCTCTTGGGCAAATGTGAGTCCCCCCATGGCCTACAGCTTCGCTGACCAAGTTATTGAAGGTCGTGCCAAGCGACACGCTTGGATGGACAGAATGCTACTCTGCACATCAATGCGCTCGATTAAATGTCCAGATTTATCCCGCCTGTTTCATTAAAATCCTGTCTTGATGGTGTCATTGCAGGTGCCTCTAAACTACTCAGAACCTGACGGAGAAAAGGCTATTATTGCGATAACTCGATACCCAGCTGCTATACCAGCTGAATCGCCTCTGTACCGAGGACCTGTACTTATCAACCCGGGCGGCCCCGGCGGGAGCGGTGTTGATTTTATTGCGATTGGGGGCTCGAAGCTTGCCCAGATAGTTGGGCCTGAGTTCGATATCGTAGGCTTCGATCCCCGGGGTAAGCCAGTTTTACATCCCTTGTCCAGCGTTATTCCCATTCTTCGAAAGGTGTGGCTCACTCGAGACCACGCGCGTCATTCTTTGAAACGGATATCGAGCGTGGCTTGTGGGGGAGACCCTTCCCTTACAGACTTGAACGCTAGTTCAGACTCCCTGGGGCGTTTCTGGGCGCGCGCTCAGGTCTACAACCGCTTGGCTGGTGAACAGGGAAGTTTGCAGCACATTAACACGGACAACACCGCGCGAGATATGTTACAGATCGTGAGAGCGCACGGGGAAGAAAAGATACAGTACTGGGGATTCTCGTACGTGGTTCCGCTATGTTTGTACGTGCTCATCTGAAGCGTAGGTAATTTCTCAGCTATGGAAGCGTTCTGGGGGCAGTATTTGCCGCTATGTTTCCGGTACGCTTCTGTCGCCACCTATCCTACTCCTCTGACAATAGCTATAGGAAAAAGTTGAGCGGATAGTGATCGACGGAGTTGTGGACGCTGAAAACTATTTTGACAGTGAGATCCTTGGTGCCAATACTCATCTTGTGGTGCTTACGGTCGTCCTGCCGCAGCGTTATGGTCGAACAACCTGTTGGATGCTGACAAGGCCCTTCAAACCTTCTTCGATGGATGCGCCGCTGCTGGCTCTGCAGGATGTGGATTCCATGCCTCTACACCCGAGGCGATTTCCGAAAACTTGACCGCTTTGTATGAACACGTTCGGACGCGTCCTGTTCCCGTGCGTACACCATTGTGTTACGGGCTTGTAGACTTCGATTGCCTCCGCCAAACTGTGTTCGACGCCCTCTACGGACCACAGTTGACTTTCTCTCCCCTTGCTGACGCTCTGTCGGCCCTCGCAAGCGGTGATGGATCATTAATATTCGGCTTGTTGGAGTCATCCCCGCCATACGAGTGTTCGTGTGATCCAACCGAACACCAATTTGATAATATCTTGGACTCGCAAATGGCCATACTCTGCAACGACGGGCGTGCAGTGCCATCCGGGTTCGATGAGGCCGAAAAGCATTACCAAAAAATGGTCAAGACGTCTAGTTGGGGAAGCCTCATCGCTTCCATTAGGATTATGTGCACGTACGTTCAACCTGTCGTTCTCCCCGCACATTTTGACACGTCCTTATAGAGGCTGGCCAGACATTCCCAAGAGGCACTTCCAAGGTAATTGCTGCTTGTCTCACCAACCAATTATTGATATAATTCGCGTCGGATAGGCCCGGTTACCGGAAATACGAGCTTCCCCATCCTGGTGATTGGCAACACGGCGGGTGCGAGAGCCTCTTGCCGCGAGCCTAGTGTTGACCATACTGATCATACTTATTCACAAGATCCTATAACCCCGCTTGCGAAGTGAGATAATGTCGCCTGCTTCAACTGAACCATCGAGAAGCCTGATTATTTTCACAGTGCCAAGAAGACGTCTGAAGCCTTCCCCGACTCAGTCCTGTTAACGCAAGACTGTCCTGGAGTGAGAGTGCTTTCGCATGATTGAGCATTCGGCTGAAGCCATTTTTTTCTTTCCCAGCATACGTCCTTGGCGGCTCCGTCCCCTTGTACACAGGGATATATCCGGGAGTACTTTTTCAACGGCACTCTGCCCGAGGAAGACACAGTTTGTCCTGTTCTTGGGTCGCCATTTCCGGATGGAAGGTTCCAAAAACAAGACGAATCGGAGCAGACGGTGTTCTCTGCTGCTCAGCGTGATCTGTTCAAGGCCTTCAAAGCCGCGCAACCTAGGAGATTAGTTATGAACTGAAACCCCCTCTGTGGGTTTGGCTTTTAACTCTGTCCGCAGAGCAATGCTCTTTGGCAAGCACAAGATATAACGAGATAAAAGTTGCAGGTGTTTCCGAGCGAGTTATGGTTTACTGCGTGGACTTTCGTGCATCTAGGTGAGGTTGTAGGAACGCTTCTATGTCGGGCATGAATTGAGGCGCACTGTTCTTGAATGATGAGCTGGAACTTGAAGTTGGTTGGAAGTTCGATGGCGAGTCGTAAGTGGCAGGGTTTATCGAGCGAGTAAGGATGCACCGTGGTCCAGAAGAACTACAAGTCAGTCCTATACCTCGCCATCAAAGATGCAATTGCAAGTTGAGTACTATTCGTTTACCTTGAGTAGCCATTTCACAAGACGGTTGAGGAAGAGCGATAGAAGGTGTTGCACAACAGCCGCACACAGGGAATACAGTACTTGTCGGCACCCAAAACCTAAGTTCGCCTGTACTGAACGGGAAATCCTCTCCGCGTATCGTAGGACCATCTTCAGCGTCCCTCAAGGTCGACCAGTCCAGGCTGAGCTGAGACAATACCGGAATACGTCACGGTGGCCTGGAAACATCCTCATCCGGAGACCGGGGAGCCTGCGCTCAAGAAGGCGAAGATGGAGGCAGCATGATGAAGCGAGCTGGTGGCAGGAAAAATCTCGGAGAGGAATACTAACAGGGGACGCGCCAGCCGTCCCAAGGAGCGCTGGCGTGGTTAGGGGCTTCTTAAGTACCACGCGGAGCTCGTCACGGATGGCAGGGATGATAAGGATGGGCAATAGACAGACAGACACGAGAAGGAGCAGGACAACGATAATAGGGCAGCGATGACAGCGACCACTGGTCGGAGGTGGTATTGTTCGAGGAGTACTTTTGGGCGCATCTGCTAGGCTGCACTCTTCGCCTCGGACATCCTCGCCCCCCCTCCTTCATTTCTCTTTGCGCTCATACTCGGTCTCCCGGTACGACTCTTCGTCCTGAGGACACCTTCCCGCACCTCGGACGCCGCGCACAGGCTGGATATGTCAACGCGCCGACACTCGCTGCTCGCGGCTTGGACATCCGCAATGAGTACAATCTAGTCTAATCTAGTCTTCCCCCAGCACGGCTGCTAGTTTCGGACGCCCTCGCATGCGCGCCGGCTGGACCACGGCGCGCCCACTGATGCCCCTCACCGCTGTGGACTGGTCCCACTGGCACGCAAGCTTTTTTGGGCGCGTTGGGTCAATATTTCAAACGGCTTCCCGGTGCTGGACGCCATAGCTGTCAAGGCTTTCTTTGTGCATCGCTGCTGGTTGGCTTCAACCTCAACCTCAAAGCCTCAAGCAAATCGAAAAAATAACATCAAAACCGCAACAAAAATCAAGATAGCGGGAGAATAGCAAAAGGAACCGTATTTAAGTTGCGTTAGGTAGTTTATACTTGGATGCTGGTTGAATTAATGATTCGAGTGCCGGAAGATCTTGGATGTGACCGAGTGAGCTGAAGCGTGAAAGTCGCTCAGGACCTCGTTTTGATTATTTTGGTCCAATGCGCTGGTGCGCATCGAAAATGTATCGTACACTGACTCTACACGTTCAACCAAAGAAAAAAGACCCCTCAACTACGCTCTATCCAACGCTCGTAATCGCCCTCCCGCATGTCTTTGACATATGCCTCGTCGATGGTAGCGCATAGGGCGTCGAGGTCGGCCAGTGCAGTGATCAGTGCCGAGAGTGAGGAGAGGTTGTCTGTATGTACGCGCGTCGAGTCAATGCGGGTGGAAAATTTACAAACGCGGTACGATGCAGACTTACCGTACATCTGGATTCGGACTTGGATGACATTCTCCGACGGGTGGGGAGCGCTGGCGGGGTATCAGTATTCGAATCGGACAGAAGGGTGACGACAAAGCAGGGCGCGGAACGCCATATAGGCATTCTGAGGGTGAAAACGACGTTTGGAGGTAAATGCTCGTGACGACAAAGGAACACTGAACGGGTTTCGCGCAGACCAGAGATACATGCGAGGATCAAGCAACGCCATATAGGAATCCGGAGGGTAAAAAGGACGCTTGGAGGTAATTTCTCGTGACCACAAAGGAGCACCATGTGCAATGCGAACGCGAAATGCGGAAGAACAGACTTGCCTGTAACCACAGAATTCCACCTTTGGGCTAGATGAACCGGGTAAGCTGGGAACGGGAGAAAGCAGTCAAGGGAATGCACTTTTTCATGAGCATCCAGCGCAAAGCGTTCCCAATTGTGTGTGACTCGTCGTGAATCTGGTAAGTTGCCGCGGATAGATCTGGGGACGCGCCCTTCATCTGGGAATTCGCGTAAGGAACGCACCCTATGAGAACCGTGGTTGGCGTACTATCGTAACTTTGGGCGGAAGTTCAGCCATAGCTGCTGTGAACCGAGCGCGAGGGGGAGATGAGAAAAAGAAATTTAGGCGCCCGCCAAACAAGCATCAATTATCCCGATTTGGCCTGAGCAATGCTCTTTGCTTCCCGCCCCCACCCTTGGTTCAATGGTTGTCTTGAACGCTCTCAGGAACGATAAACTCACTTACGCTTGGCCCATACTTCTTTATTGTGTCGACACAAGCGATGCTGTTGGAAAGCATGAATTTTTCGACAATGTAGCCGATTTTCAAACTCCGCTTCACAAAGCCGAAATCCTTTTTTGTTCGCTCTTCTTGGGATCATACAATGAACCACGCGCTTGAAGAACTATGGACTTTAGCCGTCAATAGTTCGGTTATACGTCCTATTCTGGTCTATAAAGCTAGCATGCTGTGTCCGATGCCAGTCACCGCACTCCCCCAATTCTCCTTGGCTTGCTTTCTCGATACCCTTTCACGAATCTACCATACGAATATATAAGGCAGGCCCTCCTTACCCCCCGGTGGATAACGACATACGAACGCGCTACACATTCGCCTCCCGTCTTTCGTCCATACGCCCACTATCAATGTCTTCCTACACCTCGTCGTCCTCCGACCGTCCCACCCTCCCCCCTCTCCACACCCTCAATTTGCTGCCTCCGTCGTACGCACAACGCAAAGGAGGCTCTCCATACGACTCTTATGAACGTCCAGTGCGTGTTCTACGTCGCAAGAATACTCGACATGCTCACATACATATGTCTGTTTAGTGCCAACGACCCTACGCCCCACAGCATTCCTGGCAACGCACCCGCCGAGTGTCCACGTCCACCTCTTCATCGACGTCACGCACACCCTCACCTACCCCTTCCAACGCGAGCTCCCGCACGAGTTCGAGCAGCTCGACCTCGAGCCCCATCTCACCCTCAAAACTCACACTCATCCCTTCCTCCTTCGAGGATGCCGACGCAGTTGTCGTCGTTCCGCCCCCGGGCGCCCGCTCCGGTACCAGCCAGAGCCTGTTGCTCACGGGCCCAGCCCTTGAACAACTCCGCCACCCTCGGCGCCAGCTCGCCAAGGGCACCCGCCTGCACCCGTACCGCTTCGCGGGCCGCCGCGCGTCCAACGCGTCGTCCCTGTCCTCTGCATAAAATGCACATGCATGTATCATCCACGCCCGTCACGTCCCATCCCTGTATCAAATACCATCACCCACTTGTATCACACTACTTACGAGGGAGTCCGGCACGGACATTGTCTTGTTAAACTTATAAAATATCAATATGGTTAATGGGTATTGCCACACGAGAGTTGAGTGGAAGAGGACACGAATTACAGTAATAGACCGACGCGATTTTGCTGGCAGAATGAAATAGAAATCCATGAAAAGCGCCGGTAGGTAGCGGTAGGTAGGATAATTATACTTTCTTCATGATAAAGTGATGCCATATGCGAAATCTGTTTCCAGTTGTTGGGCGAAAGATTCCAACTACGACGCGCGAGAACTTCGCACAACCGCGTCAGCTTCATGTTCATGGTCGCTCATGGCATCCAAGACGTACCCCAAGTCGCGGAAAAATCCAGTGGTGTCGACCTACTGCGACATCTCCCCCATACCTCGCGCATCCCCATCGTCTTCAACCGTTCATTGATTTGATCAGGAACCCCAAACGCATGGAGGCAGTCCAATACGCCAAAGATTGTGGCGACCAAGAGATGTTTGTCCGGTGTGACGCGGGATTCGACGGTGGGATAGCTTGTTTTGAAGAGGTCGCGGATGGCGTCACTTAATCCGAGCTCCGGGAAATGCGTGTCCCACGTAAAATGTTCTGGAGTTTCTAAATCGACCTAGACTCCGAAGTTTGAGCTTCAATGAAAAGGGCTTTACAACGTGGTGCACAAGTTGGGACATGGCGGCGGGTTGAAGGGCGGTATTTTTTTTGTTTCACAATCTTGAAGAGAGAAGGGCGGAAGTGCAAAGGGTTCTCGTGTCTAGCTCACCAAGCACGAGCTCGACGAGTTCCTGAGGTAGTTTCAGGAGCATAGTTTGTCAAATGGCTTACTAATACGCGACTGGCCAAGCTGCACCAAACAACGCGTAATGTGCTCTCCCACTGAATACGACGCGTAAAATTGGTCGATTTTTTTTAAAAATGTCAATCTCCTGCTCGGAGACACGAAGAAAAATTATGGACGTCGTAGAATCATGTTAATGCATTCAGGCTGGTTGGTCTCAGTGACGAAGGCAAACTTCTGGAGACGGAAGCCGAAGTAAACAGCAAATTCTTATAGATCGTGATACACATTGCTGCTGTGGAGGTATTCGGGGTACATGATTTGAGAGGGGGCTCTTAAATAGTCACCAGGTGTTTCGCTGGCGAGAAGCAAAGCATCCACAAGAAGGAGTGGACGAGGAGAGTAGATTGCACCTGAGAGAAGGAGAAAATGTTATCAACAGATATCTTCAACGAATTTTGAAGAGAAAAGGAACATACGACCCAAACCACAACTTTCACTTTCGACCACTGTGCTCCGGCGACTGCAGGCGGAAGACAGGCTTCTTTCTCCAACAAAAAGGATAGTGTGCTATGAGAAAGAAGATCTTGAGTGATTCAGTACTTACACACGTGGACGTCAGCGTACCAGTCGAAGGGGATCAAAGGATTTGTTGACAACAACCCTAGTAAAAATCCGAGCCAGGCAAAGAGCCCAACAACCAAATGCTAAATACATCCGAGATGAGTTCCGGCAAAGAACGCTGAATATAAGGCGAACATAAGACATGTACAACAGTCCACGAATGGTGCGTGGGTGCCGGCCCTGGAAAGCTAGGATGAGTGTGCCAAAGAGCAGGAGGGACATGCTGCCGCAATAAACACAGCCAGCGATCAGTGTGCCGAGGGCCTGATTCATGTTTTCATAGTCAAGAGTGAGCCCTTTCCCTGTGAATTTATGGACAACTGGTGAAACCGTCAAAGCCAAATCCAAGGGATATGTAGAAGAAATATACCGAAATAAAACCCGAAACAGGTTGCAGACACCGCAGTCCAATGGACAAGAATAAGAGCCGTGGGCGCAAGCCGATGAATGTGCTGCCGATTAGGACCCTCGTGCTGGGAAGTTGTGACCGTCGAATTAGATGCAGGTGTAGGTATGCTCTTGGTCGAGGCAGACTTTTCGCGACCGAGAGAACCAGCAGTAATAGTTACCAACGTCGACGAGTCTGAGATGGATTTGCATCCTTGCGATTCGCTAGCCGCGAGAGTGGATTCGTCGCTGAATGACATCGAGAGGCAGGTTCAAGTTATCAGTACATTACAAAAGAGGAGGTGGAGCGAATAGAAATATGTCCTCCGTTAGGGCAGTGCATTGGAGCTAAATTCTATAATGCGCAGAGCCGCGAGCATTCAGTTCTCCGGGCCATCTTGAGGCTAGCCTCATTATAGCTGTTGAATCCCATGGATACCTCTCCATGAAGGTTGATTTTTCTGGTACCAGGTCAAGATATCCCCAAACGATTGCTGTAGGTTGGTACGAAGCGGGAGCTGCAAAACTTGCGGGATTCCATCCCATATCATCGGTGTGATCGCGCGCAGAATTCGATCCTCAGTTTGAGTCGACAAGGCGTGGATGAATTTGAATGGAGCGAGGAGACCAAAAAAGCCAGAAGGATCAAAGCAGCGCAAGTCTCCAAGCTATGCACTGGTACTATAAGAGAGCGGTTAAACGGAAGCGCTGATGACCAACCCCCTCGAGCTCTTGCCCCAAAGCTATTAGCCTGTACCAGAACTCGCTGTCAGCTGTGACGGGAATCCGCGTTGCCACAATAGTGAGCCGCGGCAACAACAATGGCTGTAGAACAGATCGTCATATTGGTGCCCAACTCGTCTCGGGAGTTGCAGTTTGCGGAAGAAGCGTAGAGTGGCAGTGATAAAAAATTGATGGCAAAATACATCTCCAAGTAACACCATAAACCAAGGAATGTATTGAGCAGCTGCACATGGGATATACACGAAACGATGAAATAAACGGAATGTAGGGTCATAAAAGTCATTAGATTTAGACTAGTCTCAAAGCAAGGAATGTGTAACGTAGCGGACAAATGACGACTAAGTAAGAGAACCGAAACAGAAATCATCCATACAATCTATCAGGCAACTGGCGTCTTGGTCGACCGCCGCGAACCAAAGCGCATCTTTGTGCCCTCGGAGCGGCCCCAGGTGAAGATGCTGTTGCCCCCATCACGCGAGTTTGTGCTGCCCGCACGAGAACGGAACGACCATGCAGAGGGCGACACCGGGCGCGCCGGCATCCCATCGTGATCAGGCACGTTCTCGATGGGGTGGTGGTGATGATGGTGCCCGACAGTGTGCTTGCCGTCGCAGCACGCGCGCACATTCTCCAACCCCTCGAAGCCACTCTCCACCGAGTGGTCGTGCAGCTCAAAGTCGAGGTCCTCCTCGTCGTGCCCTGGGACATCGACGAACGACTTGCCCGGGCTATAGGGACTCTCGGGGCCGTTCCAGCGCAGATACTCGATCGCAGGCGTTCCCGAGCGTTTGCCGAGTGATCCACCGGCAGACAGCTGTGAGCGGCTGCGCTGGCCGCGGGGCGTTGTATTCCAAGTATCGCCCCTTCTGGCGCTCCGTGCACTGCGCTGACTCTGGGGACTAGTGTTCGCACCCACGGGCCGTCCCTCATCGTCCGTAAAGTCTGACATTGGACTCGGGGGGACCTGGAGGGCGCTGCCGGGGGAAGGGATGTTCGGACCGCTGGGGCGCGCAAGGAGGTATTTCAAAGCCTGAACAGATCGTCAATTGCGCCTCAAAATATGCGAAACTGGAAAAACGAACATTTAACCAGATATCGTGCCGTTCTTTGGTTGGCGCGGTAATTTTCATCTCTCGCTGAGGAGTCGAGACGACGACACTGTACTGATACAAACCGGGAGGCATAGGGTTAGGGTCGAGCACCGAGCGCACACCATCAATGTACGCTGAAAACGAGCAGTTCAGAGACATAAAAGGAGAAAAACAAATGAGAAAACCTACCGCTCTTCGCACTCGACTCGGACACATTCGACGACCCTGGATCTGCCGAACTCCAGTACAGCGTCTTTGTATACGGATGCACCCAGAAGAAGCGCTTGTGCCTCCGCTCGCCATACCCCTTCCCGATCGCCTTTCTCGTATACTTGTACAAAAATTCTCCAATCATCGTCTGCGTAATCGCATGGATGATCGTTGGGTCCGTCGCCGAATTCGGCCCAATCGTGCGGTCCGCCTCGATCGTTGTATTCGCCGCGCGGTTGTTCGGCGTTAGCGGGCCCGCCCCACCCCGCGCTGCCTGCGAATGCTGCTGCATCACCTGCGACCGGCTCAGCACGAACGGATTGTGGTCCGATGACATCGACGAGCGCGGCGACGGGCGGCTCCGCTCCGACACCAGCGACACCGTCGACTGTTCCTTGCCGCGGTTTGGTGACAGGGCTGCATTCACCACATTTTGTGCGTACTGCGCGGCGTTTGCCGCAGAGCGGAAACTGCTCGTCGACGGCGGCTGGCGCAGGCTCTGCGCGGACGGCGGCATGCTTGACCCGTGCTGGCGGATGTAACTGCTCTTGCCCGAGCTCCCTGGCAGCATCAGCATCGACCCAAACGTCGGCGTCGTCGCGCGCTGGATGAGCTCCGGCGGCGGCGGGGATGACGGGCGCGGCGGCGGAATGTCATGTCGTCGCTCCGGAATGAAATTTGGCGGCGGCATGCTTCCTGGCGGCGGCGGCGCGCGAGGCGGAGGTGGCAACGCCATCGTCGGCGGTCTTGACTTGTCTATCACAGCCGTCTGTGCCGGCTCGTTCGACGGCACGCGCGACCGCGGTTCGACATCGTGTACGGACGAGATGGCCGAGTCGATTGATTGTCGGCGGTCGTCCATGGAGCTGCGTGCCCGCACGGCGAGGACAGGGCCAGCACCGAACGTCCCGCCCGAGTCGCGCAACGTCGTCGATGCCGGCGCGAGGGATGTTGAGGCGGCGGCGGCGGCAGTGGCAGCGGCCACTGCCGGTGCCACGAACTGGAAATGCTGCCCAGTCGCACCAACACGGTACATCGTTCCCGGAGATGCAGGAACAGATACGGGCGCGGGTACCGTCTTCGCTGGCATCGGAGGCGGTACGATCGCGGCCACAGGCGGGGGGCGGGGGCATCCACTCGTCGGTCTGTACCGACATTTCCTTCACCTCTGGCTTGGGTGCCGGCGGCGGCGTTGGTTCCACCTTCACTGGCTCCGCCGCAACGACTGGCTCGGGAAGTGTCGGCGCCTTTTCTACCACAGGGCTCACGGGATCCACGCCCTGATCGACATACGTCCGTTCCGGGGCGGTCGCGGCGTAGAACGACGACGACCGGCGCATCCCCGACGCCTTGATACTCTCCTCCCCATCCCCCTCCCCCCTCGCTCCCGCCGTCCGCATCCGTCATCGTCATCACTGAGTGGAAGTCCTCCCTCGACGAGTGGAAGTCGTCTCGCGAGCTCGCAAAGCCGCCCGTTGCCGATTGGAAGTCCGCGGTGCGCGCGGAGGCGCGCGAGTGCAGGTCGTCGCGCGACCCGAGGCGCAGGCTAGCGCGCGCGTCCTGGTAGTCCTCCATGTCCGTCTCCGTCTCTGGTTCTGTCTCGGTCTCGTCCCCACCCCCATTGGCGAGGAAAGCGCTCCGACGCGGCGTGACGGTCGGCGACTTTCCGGGCACGAGCGTCGTCCTTCGCTCGCGTACCGGCGACGTTTGCATCCCCACATCGTCCCCCCCGCTCCCTCTCCCTTTCCACCTCCACTTCCACGATCCTCTCTACAATCTTCTCGACCTCGACAATCTTCTCGACCGGCACCTCGACGAGCTTCTCCACAATCTTTTCCACCTCTACAATCTTCTCCACCGGCACCTCGACATTCACAATCCTCTCCACTACTTTCTCGACCTCCACAATCTTCTCCACCGGCACCTCCACAATCTTCTCGACAATCTTCTCCACCACCACCTCCCGCACCCTCTCCTCTTCCGGCGCAAAGTCCGTCTGCGTCGCAAACTCACTTGTCTCGACGCCATCCTCCTCCCCGGCCGCCTCGTCGAACTCGCCGAGCTCCGCAGCGAGCACCCCTGCAGCCTTGACGAGGCTGCTCGGCCTTCCCGCGCCATTCGCACTACTCGCCCTCCCACGTCCGCGGCCCCGTCTTGGTCGTGCACGTGGCGCCGAGGCGGGCGAGACAGACATTTGTCGTAACGGGGACGAAATCGACGGCGCCCTTGAGAGATTGGGGTCCGAGCCGTACATGGTGAACGCCGGGTCCATCCCGTTCCCATCGACGCTCAGCCGCCGGTCCTGGGTTTCCTCCTCTTCCTCAGGGATCTGATCGTCTTCGGGGAGCAGCTCGTCCTCGTGCATGTCGTCGTCGCGTGGGCCCGAGCTCTGGAAGAATGCAGACTCTTCGGGGTCCAGGTCCGTGAGGCGCATGGCCGGCACGGGTGGTGCGTCCTCGTCAACGGCAAAGCCTGACGACGCGTCGGATGGGGCGGGCGAGGCAGCCGCCATGCCCAAGCGCTGCACGAGCGACAGCCCGCGCGCGCCCCGTCCTCGTGTGCCACGCCCACCCGCCCCACGCCCGAGGCCGACCTTGAACGGCGTCAGCTGGCGCATCCTCGCACTCTTTTCCTTCTCCGC